>CM046874.1:149594939-150928771 GCA_025667525.1 Glebionis coronaria
TATTCCTGAAAGCGTACATCCGACCTATCCAGGTGACTGTGAAGCTATTACAGATGCTCCGAAGGGAAAGATAGGCGTGTACGCGTCTATTTGACTCGGCTAACTACCTCATCCCCTTATCTAAGTTCTTAGTAGACCTGTTTTTATACTATGACTTCCACATAACCCAACTGCACTGCATAGGGGCATGTAAAATCAATCAGTTTGAGATTACCTGCCATACTTGTGAGGTAACCCCGACCGTGAATCTATTTAGGGTCTTTTACTCCCACCAACTAGTGAATGGGTGGCTATCTTTCAAGAAACGATCCGCGAATGCCCCCATGACATATAAGAAACCGTTAGATTCCCTTAAGAATGGGTACGACCATTATTTTTTCGTGGATGAGAAAGTATTCCCCACCCTTTTTGTCCTCAAAACCAGAGCACCCAAAGACTATCCTCCCAAATCCAAGGACTATAGTAGTAAGGATTTGAAAATACTAGACACCCACCGTACATAATTCCATAGGGGTCTGCCAGAGCATTTCCTCTGCTTAGTAGGAATCAACCGCTATTACTATGGGAGGGAGGATAGGTATCCGTGCTTCCTGACCGAACGTAGGCAGGGTAGGTCTTCTATATTTTAGATGCAAAAATGTCTTAGAGTACTTTGTGAAATTACTAATCCGTATGTATGCATATGTCCGCAGAGATGAAGCTGTTTGGTTTATTGCGCCAAGGCGATCCAAGCAAAGTTCCCCAGGGATCACGACCACTGAAAGAAACGGGAAACCCCCTTACTAGAGGCCACCGTGAACATGACCATCCCGCTGGAAGAAACTTCTGAGCAGCGGTCGGATGAAGAGGAGCCCGTGATCCAGAAGTCCCCTCTTGACTTCCATAATGAAGATGGTGAAGAGCTGCTGTTGGAGGACGCCGTACCGCACCAGGATGAAGAAGAAGAAGAACTCACCAACCCTGCTGACAATCGCACAGGTGATGAAGAAGAAACAATACAAGCTTCTGGGTCCCCGCAGCCATCAGAGCCCAAGTCTAGAAAACGGAAGACTACCAGGAATGTAGTAAAAACCCTGGGGGCTGGGGCGGGGGTACATAATGCTCCCCCGGAGAAGCTAAGGAAGGACCATCCGCAGTTCTAGGAAGGGAGCAGCACCTCTACGGCCCAAGTCGACCCTTCACTGCGTGCGGATGAGCAAGTCTGGGTGGCCACTCCTGTGAATGCCGTGGCTCCTACGATCACGGAACCAGCGACTGGCACTACGTAAGTACCCATTAATACTCCAAAAACTATAATCCATAAACAAAACTAATAAGTGTGTTAATAACAGGGCGGACCCGTCGATAGTAGCCCAGGAGAAGGAGGTGGAGGGGGAACCCTCACCCGTGATATCAATGAGACCTCCATCCCCTCCCATAACTCATGTAGAGGAGCCACGTCCTGAGGGACCTGACACCAGCCTTCGCCTATCCTGGAACTTGTCCAGCTTAACAAGATTAGAGGCGGAGTCTGAGTGTACTGAATTTATTGAACACATCACTCCTCTAGCGCTGGCACAAGATCTGGACGAACTAGAGCACGAGACGCTGCTGGAGCAGTTTGATGTATCCTCTGCAAACTAGGTGACAGTTGGTGCGGCCCTACGACGCCGCCTGATCAAAGCTTTGGCTAACGTGAGTCGTGCTGATAGGAAGATAGCTCGCCGCGAGGAGCTGGTGGACAAGCATGAGAAAACTATCACATCCTTGCAAGCAGCGTTAGTCGTGGCAGAGTCAACTGTCAAGGAACAAGTCCACCATGCCAACGCACGTGAGGAACGCATTGCTGAGCTGGAGGCCCTCTTAGCTGCATCCAATGAGAAGGTATATGCTTATATTGACACTTATTTATTCACTCAAAAAACCCACATTGTCTTGTAGTAATTCCAAGTATCATGTATAGGTATCCGCAACCGAAGCCGCCACTAAAGCCGTAACAGTACAAGCCTTCACTATTGCTCAGGAACGCGACACACTTAAGGATGAACTTACCCATACGCGGACCACTTTGGAAGAGCAAGCTGCAGCAGCTGAGGGTGAACTGAGCAGGATTGCAACGGACTGCGCCAAAGTGTTGTGTCCTTTGCTCACAGCTATAGCTGGGCGCAGATGGATGGTTGGCCAAGGAATGCGGCTTGCCGTGAGCAAGGTAACGAAGGCTCCTTACCTGTTGCAGGCTTTTGCCGACGTTGTATCGGATGGTATTGACCGTGGTAGGCATGAGGGGCTGACCAAAGCTGCGGAGCTAATAAGCAAGAAGGAAGATATTACCCAACATGCCTACCACAACCCTCTAGCCGAAGATAAGATGACCGCATCAATGGCCTCCCTTGGGGAAATCCAGCACCCATTCCTAGACGAGCTAGAGTCGTTGAAGGATGCTCCCAATGAGGTAATAATGTCCAAGCTCACCGCCGATCCCATCCCACTGACCCTGCCCACCTACGACTCTGTTTCAAAGGTGATGAAAGGTGAGAAGCTGTTAGCAGAGGCGTTGGATGCTAACATGAGTAGAGCACATGGTGGAAAAGATGCTCGCGGTGAGGTCCTCCGCGCCTTACTTGCTGAAGGGAAGAAAGAGATAGGATAATTCTTACCTCCTTTGTAAGTTACATTGTAAACAGTTGTGCCTTTTATTCGTCCGTATATGTATACGGCTAGAACTGATAATATTGTTATAACTCATTATGTTTATGCAAGTCCGTGATAACCACGGCTACTTTTATATTTTGAATTTGACACTTGTGTATTTTTTCTTAGATATCATGTACCTATGTTGCATGACATGTCACGTCTTACCTAAAATACAATCAAGCCTATAATTTACTAGACGTGCGGCGTGCGTCTTTACCATGCAAAGCACTACGTGAGCGCAACATATGGAAACTTATCACAATGTCTTGTGAGTAAGGTGTCTAGTAAGGATACATGATCCGCGTCACTGGGGTTGCATCCCTCTTATGCGACAAGTTGAATTATTAGGTTCACTTAATCCTCTTACCCCGCCTGGAGGCGCATAGTACATGTACAGTTTTGAATGAATGCATATGAATAAGAGATAGCACATTATAGCGATAACAACTAAATCTATACGAAAATAATTTGTATATAGAATCTAAAAAACAAGACAATAATTTGCACAAGAACGAGCCGTGGAGCTAGCTAGGCACCACGACATTTTATTAGAACGTTTACGATTTTTGTTTTGACAAGAATGGGAAATCCTAAAAAACAAAGGGAACCTAGAAAGCATGAAAAACAAAACAAAAAAGAATACATGGATCTTCATTGAAGCCAACTATAGCGAAGTGTCCATGCGGAATCCGTAGCTTTTCAAAGATAGCACCTTTTAAGATTGCAGATATTCCATGTGCGTTCCAGGTCGCGGCCATCCATGTCACGCAACTTGTACGCGCCCCGTCCTAAAGCTTCCGTAACCTCATACGGTCCTTCCTACTTAGGGCCTAGCTTTCCTGTATTCTCCGCTCGACTTGCCTCATTGGCACGATAAACAAAATCTCCTAGTCGAAAAGAAACACCTTTAACCTTGACGTCATAATAAGCCTTCATCAGTGCCTTGGACTTGGCCTCATTGATAGCCGCTATTTCTCTTTTTTCCTCCAACAAGTCCAGATTAATCCGGAGTTGCTCGTCGTTCGTGACAACATTAACCTCCGTTGTGCGGATGGTAGGCATTCCAATTTCTATTGGTATAACAGCTTCAGTGCCGTAGGCCAGCGCAAATGGAGTGTCCGCATTGGCTGTTTTAATCATAGTCCTATGTGCCCATAGAACATGTGGCAGTTCATCCACCCATTTGGCACTTCGTTCATCCAAACGTGCCTTGATGCCGTCACCTAAGCTTCTATTTGCTCGTTTCACAAGACCATTTGCAAGCCAAAAAAACTTTTTAACTTGTTTGCCTGTGATGGATTTAACTGCCTTAGCTTCTATCCAGCGCGTAAAGTAGTCCATTGCGACAATCAAGAACTTAACTCCCCCTGCAGCTACGGGAAAAGGTCCTGCAATATCAATCCCCCACTTATAGAATGGCCATGGGGATGTAATGGGTGTCAGTTCCTGCTACGGATGTCGCGGTACTGGTCTGTGCACTTGGCAATCACTGCATTTACGAATCACGTCGCGTGCATCCCTATTAATAAGTGTGAAAACACTTATCCTTTTACCACTTATTTCCAATAATAACAAGACCAAAACGTGTATTGTATGTCGTAAAAGTCGGAATTATGTGTGGTTTGTGTTTTTATTGTGTTTTAGGACCAAAAGATGAAAAGGGAAGAAAAATGGGCTATCACGGGCTTTTATCGAAGAAAACGCGAAAAGACGAAGTCAAAAGATCAAGAGTGCAAAAAGAACGGAAGTCCAAGGCCTATTATGAAGATTTATCGAAGAAAAAGTCTAAAGACGGAAGTTTAATGAAGTCGAAGAACTCAAGTCTAATAGAAGAAGAAAATTACAAGACAAGTTCAATTTACATCGACAAATCCCGAGACGACGTCGAAAAAGACAAAGAATTTAAATCGATTCGTGAAGAAAGAAAGAAAGAAGGGAACACATGCAGCTTCCCATCTCCTATAAATACCCTCCTAAACACATTAGGAGGGTGGTTAGCTAGTTTCATTTTCAATTTTTCCTTTCTAGTTTTTAGAGAGAGAAAGTTTTAAACTTTCTCTCACTAAGTTTCATCTTTTCTTTATTTTTATCTTTCAAGTTTAAGCTTTTAATCATCCTTGTATTTGGATTTCATTAATCACAAGTTCAAGTTAAGCTTTTTGTTCATTAATCTCTTTCTACCTTTCTTGATTTAGGTTTACCTTTGATCCGAAATATTAATGATCCGTGATTGATTTTGATGTTTAAGTGATTAAAAAGCTCATCTTTTTATTCCTACATAAGTTCTTATACGTTTGAGCTATAAGTTGTTTGTGCTTATTGGCTTATTCGTATGTTTAGCTTATTTACTTTTAAGCTTTCTTAAAAGTTATATTGTTTTAAAGTTTGTGTTATAAAGTTCACGTGTTTAGATTCAAAAAGTTTTCGAATTCATGCTTAATTAATCTTGGCTAAAAGTTGGAAAGTGCTTATTGTATTAACAGCTTATTCGTTTCAGCTTAAGTTACTCTTTGTTTTCCATTATGATCTTAGGAGGGTTTTACTTGTTACGATCACTTGGATACGATCGCATTGATTGCGATCATACTTCTTTCTTTGGCTACGATCCACACCACGATCATTAGTTGCGATCTGTGGGTGCGAGCGTGTCACGATCCTTGAGTACGATCACATTGATTGCGATCCTTGTTGTTACGATCAAGACCACGATCAAACTACGATCCACTTGTTGCGATCGTGAGTACGATCGGTGGTTGCAATGGGGTGTTGCGATCAAGTTTGAGTACTATCAGTCTTTCCCATCGCATTGAGTGCGATCCCTCACTTCTTGAGTGCGATCCACCATTGCGATCTGAGTACGATCGCATTGCGATCTACTTTGGCTTTTGTTTTATTTTTTTCTTATTTTTCAAATTATGCTTTTCCCACCTTTTTACTTAGTTTATTTTAAACAAGTTTTCAAGTTTTAATCATTTACGTTTTAATTTCCAAAAATTGCACGCTTCCCGAAATCTCTATTTTTACCAAGTGTTTTTCTAGTAATTTTCTAGTAGTTTTTAGTTTAATTTTAAAGCTTTTACTTTACTCAACGACATTTACATATTTGCTATTAGTTTAAAATAGATAACCAAACCATTTTATTTTCCACCAAGAACGACTGAGTCGCACTAATTAACGGTAATCAATTCGAAAAGACTTGGAACGAAATTATTTCATACTTGGCTAAAAACCTTGTATTACCTATGCATAGTAGGCCAATAATATCCTGTGCGTAGAGCTCGTGCTACTACAGATCGGGGACCCGCGTGCATACCGCATAACCCTTCGTGTATCTCATTGATCACATAACTAGCCTGGTGTGGCCCAACACACCGCAACCACGGCTGTAAGAAAGAGCGCTTGTAAAGAATACCTTCTCGAAGCTCGAAGTGCTGCGACTTCCTTCTGATACGCCGTGCCGCCTTTTCCTCATCCGGAAGGGTTTCGTTAGTTAAATGGCTGATGATCGGGGTCATCCATGTAGGTCCATCTTCTTCAACTATAGCTGCGACTTCCCCTTCCATTATATACTTTTCCTTTAGTATTTCTACCAAGACTTGCTTGGATAAGTGGGCGAAACTTGTAGACGCGATCTTGCTAAGAGCATCCGCCTTCTTGTTTTCACCTCTTGGTACCTGTTTGATAGAAAACTTGCTGAAAGCAGCGATGAGTGACTTGACTTTCTCTAAGTATCGAACCATGTTATCCTCCTTGGCTACGTAAACCCCTAGAATGTGGTTCGCGACAAGCCGTGAGTCCACGTAGGCCTCAAGGTTGTGGACTCCCATTCTAGCAGTGATTTTTAAACCCGCAATCAACGCTTCATATTCTGCCTCATTATTTGTGGCTGTGAACTTAAAGCGCAGGGCGTATGTAAACTCCATTCCTTCCGGATTCGTAAGGATGAGACCAGCTCCTGATCCGTCCATGTACGAGGATCCGGCAGTAAATAATATTGTAGAAACTAGAAGAGGGGGTTGAATAGTTTCTCTTCGATTGGTGACCAAAATAAAATTTCTTTCAATTTGGTTTGTATCAAAACTATCTTTTACTTAAAGCTAAGTTGTATAATGATTAGGTTCAATTGAAATGCACTAACAAGAATAATAAGCAAGTATAATGATAATGAAATAAGTAAAGAGCAAGGAAGGAGACAACCTAGTGGGAAGACACCAAGATTTATAGTGGTTCGACAACGAGGCTCTATCCTCGTTTCTACTCCACTCCTCGAGTACACCTACTCGAGATTTCCACTATATCCACAAGCTCCCTTCTCGGCGGAGAAAACCTTACATCGTTGCTTACATTATTTTCCGACACTAAGCTAAATGTCGAGACCTAATCTTTAGCTAGGACCAATCTACACGATGTTGCCTACTTCACAATTTAACGACACAAGGCTAGATGTCGAGTTCTAATCTTAAGGTAGAACCAATCTTCACGACGTTGCCTACTTCACCATTTTACGACACAAGGCTAGATGTCGAGTTCTAATCGAAAGCTAGAACCAATCTTCACGACTCTTCACTTTGAAGCTAAGTGAGAACTTCACACAACACAACTACTAATCACTTTAAAGTTTAGTGAGAACTCACAAGACACAACCACATCACTTTACAGTTTAGTGAGAACTCCTAATCAAATCTATTACAACTCAACTAGACTTATCCAAGTACACACATGTAGATTGGATTTACACAACACAAATCCAAGCAAACACATATGCAATGGATGTACACAACAAATCCAAGTATTCAGAAATAACTTGGATGAACACAACTAGTCCAAGTATTCATAAATACATTGGATTGACCTAAAACACAAAGGTATCATGATGAATATGACTAGCTCATAAATTCATCTTTATCACTACACTAGTGAGTGAGTGATCTTCTCATTAGACATGGTAAAGGAGGGGATCAAGAGGATAATCATATGTAAACATCCTTAACAAATTAAGTGATCATTTACTAATGATTATGCTATAGAAAATAGAAAAAGGGCTGAGAAAAACGTCCAAGAGGCTTGCTGGAAAATGAGATTTGACCCACTATTTAAAGGAGACAAAGTTACAACGGATCTATAACGGCTACTGTGCGCGGTACCTTATCTCACCCCGCGGTACCATATCGCTAAGGTACCGCGTAGGTACTTAAGGTACCGCCACTAGACTCCGCTCCGTTTTTTGTCTTTTAGTGGGTTGGGAATATCTGAGGTATTTGAACCCTTCAAAGGATATTCTAACAACATTTGGAATATGCCATTTTCAAATTTTCATTTTCCATTTTAATAAAACATTTTCTAAAAAAGAAAGTTTATTAAAAAGTCTTTTGTCTTATTAGCAAAAGTGAGTTTTAAGGATAATCATTTTGATGATCACTAAGTATGATTAAGAAAGGTTAGTGATATGATTATTACCTTGATGATAGTGTTAGTTAAATAATTCATTTTGTGTTTCTACACTAAATGTGTTGTATGGTTTGTTGTGATCAAAACTAAGAAAGATTAGTTAACACTAATAATGTTTTTAGGCATTACTTGCATTAACAATCTCCCCCTTTTTGATTACGACAAACGATAAACTCATTTACGTATAAACACAAACTATGGAATTATTAACTAGTTTATCACTATCATTTCTCCCCCTTTGTCGTAGCAAAAAGGTTAGCATAAGTCTTTGAAGTGCATCGAACTTTGCTAGTAGCTCCCCCTTGGTGGTTGCTCCCCCTTGCTCGGGGCACCAAGTTTGTGAGCTAAGGTGACATGCTACACAAAGGTTAGTAGAAAGGAAAGAAACACCAATGTATATATGATCACTACCTACTAAGTAACTTGAGAGGGAGAAAGAGAAGAAATCTCAAATTAGAAGCAAGTATTTTGCTAAGTATGTCCAAAGAGGTAATTGACAAAATCAAACTTCAATAAAATGAAGATGATAAGCTTGTCAATGGGTTAAAGCTTTAGAATTGATGGAATCACCCATAAGCAATTGTAAAAATTTAACCAAGATCAACTCAAAAATAGAACTAATTAGATAGCACACAAATAACACAAAAGTTACAAAAAAAATAATACAACAAAGAAGATAGTCATACACATAGTATGAGTATCTAAAAGCAGTAAATATGGAAAATAAACCACTAAGCATAAGCTAGTCTAATAGTGATATTTTCCAAGATTGCTAAAAATAAAATAAAACTAAAAAGACGACGATGCATCATTCGAAGTTTTGTCCACCGGAACGAAAACTTGAATAGGAGGTCGAGTGAGGAGGAATTCAAGAAAATTTAACTTCTCATACACATGAGCAAGTTCAATTTGTTGAAATCGGCAACAATCACACGAGGATCCATGATGCAACACAAAATCGTTTGATGGGGGTATGGCATCAAACTTAGGGTTTGGTGGTGGTGGGGTAAGGGGTTTGGGAATGTTTTCACAATGCCTTGTGAGGTTTGGGAAGGTGGAAAGGTCATTGAGTTGGGGGGTATTGAAGGATTGTGGTGGTGGTGGAACATGTTCTTTTGCTCCGGTGATGGGATTTATGGTGTAAGTCTCATTCCAATACTTGATTGGAGAGAAGGTAGGGTTTTTGGGTGGTTTGGACGAAGATGGTTCATTCTTCTTAACCCAAACGGGTCGAACCAAGATTTTCGGTTTCTTTGAAAGCTTGGATGAGGAAGCTTTGGGTGAGTGGGGTTGTGACAAAGAAATGTCAAGGTTAGGAATGTAGGAGTTAGGCATTGTGAGAGTGTGAGAATGATATCTCAAGGTTATGTGAGAATGAATTCTCAAGGTTGGGAAGGTGTGAGAATGAAATCTCAAGGTTGGGGTATAAGTAAAATGTAATCAAGGTAAGAATTTGAATACAAAATGTGTATTGTCAAGGAATGTTTAGTCAATTTGAGTAAACAAGGAATCTTGACTGGGAATAGGGTTTAAATGTTTTGACCAAAAATTCGTCAAAAGTCACTTTCTGGCCGCGGTACCTTATAGGGTCCGGCGGTTCCATATCACTAAGGAATCGCGGGTCTTTAAGGAACCGCGTCCAGAGGACTTTAAACCATGTTTTTCCTGGGTTTTGGGAAAAACAAAGACTTTTTCAAAAAGTTGCAAATCTTGGAATTTTACCTCTATTAGAACCAAAATATGCTAGGGTTGCATAAAGCAACACATTCACAAAGAATGTCTTGACAAAGGATGACAAAATAATTTAGATATCATTTTGAACCAATTTTAGTCAAGTTTAGGGGTTGTGATAGATTTAGGTTCAATTTTAATTTCAAATTAAAGTTGATTAGTGTGCACAAAAGGATAGAATCACACAAAGCTAAATCCATAAGTCAACAACATAAAACATTCATTAGTGAAACAAGTACAAAGATAAATAAAACTAACTAATACATAGCTAGCTTATCATTAAATCTAGATAGGTGGTTTTCTTTGGCTTGTTGTTGAAAATCTTTATTAAAAGAACTCCATCATTCATCTCCTAGGAGGAGGCATGGAGAACAAAGTAAGCAAGAAATCTTGCAAACCCCTATGTAGTCCATACATATCCATCCTGAGGTTTTGGATGAGGAAGTGGTTGTAGAGACAACATGGACATCTAGGACCATGAGTTTGTTGAAACCCAAAGTAAGGATCACCCAAGAGGAGGGAAAGTGGGACACCCAAAATTGGGATGTTTGAGTTGGGTGGAGGTGGAGGAGGCATGTTCTCCAAGGGTGATGTGGGTGAAAGTGGAGGCATGTTCCCCAAAGGGGAAATGGGTGAGTGTGGAGGAAAATTCTCCAAGGTTGGTGAAATTGGTGAGTTGTGAGGGGTAAATGGTGAAGTCACCAAAATGTCATCAAAGTCATTCCCAAAAGGAATGCTTTGGATTGGTTGAGGTTGTGTGGTCACTTCCAAGGGTGCACTTGGAGTGAAGGGTGAAGAAAGCTCATTCATTCTAGAATTGAATGAAGAGGAGGTAGAACCAATGGAGTGGTTAGTACCATGGGTGGAAGAAGTCTTGCATGGTGCAAGAGGTGGGGAAGGTGATGAAGAAATGAGAATAAGAACATTCTCATTCTTAGGTGTGAGGAAAGGTGAAGAGTTAGGCTTAGCTACCTTAACCCTTATTTTGAGTGTTTTTCTTGGGGTGGAGGTCTTGGAAGTGTTTGGGGTTTTGGTACACACCATGGTTGATTAGGGTGGTTTAAGGTTTAGGGAAGTATGTTTGATGTGTGGAGAACATGGCAAACAAGGTGGGTTTAAATGGTTGAGGGGATGATCCAAACTAGTAATGGGTTAAAATCATTTTAGGTGAATAATGAATTTAGATACCCTAGTTTAGGAAATGTGCAGTTTATTACTGAAAATCATGCAAGGTTTACACAAAATTAAGAAAACAGTGCAAAGCAAAGATGCTGTCGTGCACAGTGGCCGACGGTTCTTTATCTAGGACCGGCGGTACCTTATCGATAAGGAACCGCGGGTCGATATGGAACCGCGACCAGAAGGTTTTCAAAAATTTCCCATTCCAGTTTTTGATAAACCCAGATTTTTCCCAAAGGTTTCACAAGCCAAAGTTAACTACATATCATAATTTAATGAGCTAACTATCATATGGCATGCACAAAGCTATGTAAAACACAAACATGATGGCATAATAAACATTAAGGATCAAAATAAATAATAATCCAAGCATAAGTTAATACATAACCAAATGAAGAGAAGAGAGTCATGAAAACATCCTAGATGAGTGTTGCAAGTCACTATGAGCATAACATCTAATTCCTTGATTCACTTCTGAGGCGTTCTCGAAGAAGATGATTGAGATAAAACTGATAGTCGGAATCAACTTCATGAGAGGACAAGATGGAGATTGAAGAGGACATGAAGTTAATGAAGTTTGAGGGAGGGTTACTAGAAGACTCTTCTTGAGAAGTATTTTCGACTTGACACGAGTTCACATTGATCTCGGGTGAAATGTTCCCTTGAATGGGAGACCTGACACGATAAACGGAGTGATAGGGTGAGGATAGAAGAGACGGAAAGTCAATAAGGACTCTTCTAAGAAGACGAGAAAGAAGCATTCCATAGGGAAGACTTGACTTAGGCTCAAGAATAACAAACCTAATTCTTCTAGCTATGAAAAATGCGAGATTGTAAGGAGTTGTGGTGGCAACACAATACAACATGTGTGCAAGACAAGCGGGTACTAAATCCCGATTCCCATCAAGACACATTGCATTTTCCCTAATGATTTCAGCCCAAGGAGACATGAAATCATTAATATCACTAGATAGTAATTCCCAAAGAGAGAGAGTTCGAACAACTCCTTGAAATTTACCATGAATAGGATGCTCACGAGGTTTAGAAATGGTATAAATGATGTCCGAAGGAGTTGGAAGCACGGTCACATAACGAGCATCAATAGGGGCCGATTCTAAAGAGTCTAAACTCCAAGCATCGGTGAATCGACATTGACCATTAGATGGCACTCCAAGAATATCACCGAATTCTTCAAGAGTGTAAATAATGATTTTCCCCATAATGGAAAATCGTATAGACAAACCATTATTGATGCTTATCAATGTGAATGAGCTAAAGAACTCCATAAGAAACGAAGGAAATATTGGCTCATCAATATCAAGAAGACAATCAAACCCAATAGATTTAAACATGAAGCAAATAAACTCATTTGCAAAATTAGAACAAACAATGCGTCCTTCATGGAAACAACAATGTTCGAGAGACTTAGACGAGTTTTTGTGAGAGTGAATCAAACGAGGGTGAGAGGGCATGTATGCTCGTGTTCGTTCGTGATCTTTTTGATATCTTGAAGACATGACAAGTACCTAAACACGAAAATATCTATCCAATCACTCATATGAAAAATTAAAATCAACAAACAAAGAATATGAGAATGTGTTATATCAATTTCTTGACAAACAAAGGATTGAATCCATATCATTCTCATGTTCACAATGTAGCTATTCCATTATTTACCAAGAACATATGAACTATGCTGGATCAACAATGAACTTAGAACATTGGTTTTTCAAAAAAGGTTTTCAGGTAAGCATTAACAATGTCATTACCTACTTGTTCATGGGTTCATCTCAAATCCATCCTTTAACCAAAATCATTTAGCTTAATTTCGGATTTGTTCTACAGGTGGGTTTTAGTGAAATCTTAATGAATATGAACCTAAGGAATCATAGTAAAATAACTATGTCAACCCACATTCCCATTAAGGTTTTAATTCAATTTCAATTTTAAAAATCCCCAATTATGAAAGGATGAACCCTAGAACAAAATAGATGAAATTGAAAGAAAATACTTACAATTAATTGATGTTAGATGAAGGATGAGTGAAACCCACAACTTGGAATCAATTAATTTGAGTGATTGAAGGTTTTGGAAGCTTCAACAATGGTGGAAAAGGTAAAACCCGTCGGCTGTGTGTTTTTGGGAGAGAGAGAGTTTGGTTTGAAAAAGAATAAAAAACACAAACTGGCGCTCTGACAAAAGTTACTGCCCGTGGTACCTTATCGATAAGGAACCGCGGGTTTGAGCCGCGGAGATAAGGAACCGCCTATAGAGGCAGGTTTCTATCTCTGAAAAACGCCAAATTTTGAAAATCCAGTTTTTCTAAAATACTTAAAATTAAATCATGAGCCTTTTAGAATATCATTGGATCATCATAACACTAAGCAATATGCCTTAACGAAGGATTACGAGTTAAATCAAGATCGAAAAAACCGAAACGGACAAACGACTACTCGTAGCAAAACGACTAAGTGGAGAGAAGTCAAGAGAAGTGAATCAAGACTAGGATCAATGCTCAAGGGATTAATGACAATCTTCAAGTAGTTGAAACGAAGAGCTTGTGTCATATATAGTGGTTTAAGACGTGCCTTTCCGGCGAAACGATAAACGGCTTTGGTAATGAATAAGCACAAAGCAATTATTCAAGTCTAAACTAAGATCACTTTCAATAATAGTCTTAGTCTAAACTAAAATATGAGCAAAGTATTAATTCACTTTCTCTCCCACAAAGGGCCTACTAACCGTATGGGTGCAAACCATGAAAATCATGCTTGATACTTTAAGCTTCTACTAACTCACTCTACATCACCATAGTGAGTCAAGTATCCAAGCAATGAAGGTTTGAGAGGATAAAAGAAAAGAAACACAAACCACAAATAAATGTCAAGGCAAGGATGCCGAGAACAAGCACATAGTCAAGTAATGATCAAAAGAATGATCAAAGGGCGTGTGGAAGAACGAAAGCGTACCTTGGCCACAAAGAGCAATCCATGAAGGAATAAGTGCTATGCCCAATCGATGACTATGATGAGTACTAAGTCTTCAAGGACTAGTATCATTCCCAATCATCTTGGTATCATCATTCAAAGATGTTAAAGATCAATGAAAATGATTCTTCTACAAGTGCAAGTAACTCAATCCACGACCAATTAAGTGATTGATCTTCATGAGTACCTACACAAAGCAAGATGCAAACTAGTAGATACATTTCAAGAGTATATCTAAAATGCATAAAGGCTACTAATCTTAAGTGGGATGCAATGTTATCAATTAAAAGACCTATTTTTCAAAGAAAACATAGTTTTGACCAAAGAGAAACTTTAGTACAACTAGACCTTCTAATTTGAGGAGACAATGGATCGATCCAAGTTTTAAAGTACAATATACTTCAAAGATCTTGAGTGACCATCGCTCTGATACCAATCGTAGAAACTAGAAGGGGGGTTGAATAGTTTCTCTTCGATTGGTGACCAAATTAAAATTTCTTTCAATTTGGTTTGTATCAAAACTATCTTTTACTTAAAGCTAAGTTGTATAATGATTAGGTTCAATTGAAATGCACTAGCAAGAATAATAAGCAAGTATAATGATAATGAAATAAGTAAAGAGCAAGGAAGGAGACAACCTAGTGGGAAGACACCAAGATTTATAGTGGTTTGACAACGAGGCTCTATCCTCATTTCTACTCTACTCCTCGAGTACACCTACTCGAGATTTCCACTATATCCACAAGCTCCCTTCTCGGCGGAGAAAACCTTACATCGTTGCTTACATTATTTTCCGACACTAAGCTAAATGTCGAGACCTAATCTTTAGCTAGGACCAATCTACACGATGTTGCCTACTTCACAATTTAACGACACAAGGCTAGATGTCGAGTTCTAATCTTAAGATAGAACCAATCTTCACGACGTTGCCTACTTCACCATTTTACGACACAAGGCTAGATGTCGAGTTCTAATCGAAAGCTAGAACCAATCTTCACGACTCTTCACTTTGAAGCTAAGTGAGAACTTCACACAACACAACTACTAATCACTTTAAAATTTAGTGAGAACTCACAAGACACAACTACATCACTTTATAGTTTAGTGAGAACTCCTAATCAAATCTATTACAACTCAACTAGACTTATCCAAGTACACACATGTAGCTTGGATTTACACAACACAAATCCAAGCAAACACATATGCAATGGATGTACACAACACAAATCCAAGCAAACACATATGCAATGGATGTACACAACAAATCCAAGTATTCACAAATAACTTGGATGAACACAACTAGTCCAAGTATTCATAAATACATTGGATTGACCTAAAACACAAAGGTATCATGATGAATATGACTAGCTCATAAATTCATCTTTATCACTACACTAGTGAGTGAGTGATCTTCTCATTGGACATGGTAAAGGAGGGGATCAAGAGGATAATCATATGTAAACATCCTTAACAAATTAAGTGATCATTTACTAATGATTATGCTATAGAAAATAGAAAAAGGGCTGAGAAAAACGTCCAAGAGGCTTGTTGGAAAATGAGATTTGACCCACTATTTAAAGGAGACAAAGTTACAACGGATCTATAACGGCTACTGTGCGCAATACCTTATCTCACCCCGCGGTAGGTACTTAAGGTACCGCCACTAGACTCAGCTCTGTTTTTTGTCTTTTAGTGGGGTGGGAATATCTGAGGTATTTGAACCCTTCAAAGGATATTCTAACAGCATTTGGAATATGCCATTTTCAAATTTTCATTTTCCATTTTAATAAAACATTTTCTAAAAAAGAAATTTTATTAAAAAGTCTTTTGTCTTATTAGCAAAAGTGAGTTTTAAGGATAATCATTTTGATGATCACTAAGTATGATTAAGAAAGGTTAGTGATATGATTATTACCTTGATGATAGTGTTAGTTAAATAATTCATTTTGTGTTTCTACACTAAATGTGTTGTATGGTTTGTTGTGATCAAAACTAAGAAAGATTAGTTAACACTAATAATGTTTTTAGGCATTACTTGTATTAACAAATACCCATGGTTCTGCTGGAGTTTCCTCTCGTTGTACGACTGGTCCATCCTCGTTCGGCCTATCTATCAAGAAATCTGCCAAGATTTGGCCTTTAACCGCTGTCCTTGGTCTATAAGAGATGTTATGCTCTCCTAACAGAATGCTCCACTTCTGTAGCCTACCGGCCACGTCTGGTCTGGAGATGACTTATTTTATTGGTTGATCAGTAATAACCACAATTGGGTGCCCCTGAAAGTACCGGCGTAACCATTTTGTGGCAAACACTAATGCCAAAACTAATTTCTCCATAGAAGAATAATTCAACTCCGGCCCTTGTAGTGTTCTACTTATGAAGTAGACTGGAGTTTGGACTGTGTCCCTATCGGTCATGAGTACCGCACTTATTGCTCCATGTGTGGCCGACAGATACATGATGAGCTCCTCCTTAGGTCGGGGTGCTACTAGCATGGGAAGAGCTGCGAGGTGTTGCTTAAGCTGACCAAAAGCTTCCTCCGCTTCCTTTATCCACTGGAAATCTCCCTTCTTGATGCACTTCTTGAGTGTTTTGAATAGGGGGAGTGACTTCTCCGCGGACTTCGACAAGAACCTATTTAGCCCGACCAGCTTCCCATTTAATGATTGTACCTCTTTTCGCGTTTGGGGAGATGGTAACTGTATTACCGCGTCCGTCTTTTCCGGACAAGGCTTGATGCCGTTTGGATCAATCATATATCCAAGGAACATCCCTTCAGTTACCCCAAACGTGCATTTCTTTGGTTCAGTTTCATATTAATCCTCCTCAATGTGCCAAACGTCTCTTGGACGTCACGAAGAAGTGTATCCTCCGTATGACTTTTGATGACTAAATAATCAACATAGACCTCAAGGTTGCCGCCTATCTGTGAGTCGAAGGCTTTGTCAACAAGCCGCTGATATGTTTCCCCGGAGTTCTTTAGTCCGAATGGCATTTTTGTATAACAGTATACGCCTTGACTAGTATGAAACGTCGTCTTCTCTGCGTCCTCTTCCGCCATCTGGATCTGGTAGTATCCTTTGTATGCGTCTAAGAAGCACTTAAAGGGATATACACATAGGGATTCCACCTTCCAATCAATCTCTGGTAACGGATAGCAGTCATGCGGACAGGCTTTGTTCAGGTTTGTGAAGTCCACGCACAAGCGCCAGCTCCCGTCATGCTTCTTGACCATGACCGGGTTGGATAACCACTCGTGGTAGTATACCTCGCGCATAATACCTGCATCCACCAATTTCTGTACTTCATCCAATATTACTTGGCTACGTTCTGGTGCCTGACCGTGCTTCTTTTGCTTCACGGGAGGATATCCCTGGTAGATTTGGAGTTTATGTTCTGTTATCGAAAGCGATACGCCCGTCATATGCTTGGGCTCCCATGCGAATACATCTAAGTTTTGTTTTAGGAGAGAGCACATGTCCCTCATGCCGCTATCCGAGAGTGTTCCTCCTATGGATACCTCTTGTTCCAGATAATCAGGATGGATTGCCACCTTCCAGTTGGGAGGTGGGGATCCATCCTTGACGGGAACAGGTAGAACTGGTGTTGTCACGGCATGACATTCGGATGCTGGTATGATTGAGTTATAGATGGTGACAATTCCTCCTTCCACAGGGAATTTAATCATTCCGTGAGTTGTGGAGGGTACTGCCCGTATGGCCAGGATACCTAGTCTGCCTATTATCCCATTGTATGGGAGTGTGAGCGTATCACCATAAAGTTCATCCACGCCGTGGTGAAATGCTCTTCATTCCCAATGGTTACGAGCAGACGTAGTTGTCCTATTGGCCAGATGGTGTCTCCACTAAAGCCGATGAGCGGCGACGTGGCCGGTACTAATTGGCTTCTTATTTCTGGTCGTAGCTGTACGAAACAGTGTTCGTATAGTACTTCTGCCGATGACCCTCCATCTACATACATACGGCAGACATTGTGTGTTCCAATGCTTATCTCAATCGTGAGAGGTGCATCGGCTACGTCACTTGCCGTGATGGGAGGGAATGAGATTTCTCTGCCGCATGAAATTTTTTGACTAATTTTCTGCCTTGTGCGGCGCTGCCTAGATTGGATCATGTATATAGTCGAAGGTTTGTCCTTTTGGGGATCCTTCTTGTCATGCTTCTTGTTGTCCTTTCCGTCCTTCGAATCCTTGACCAAATTTTTGATTTTGCCTGACTTAATCAGTGACTCAATGTGCTTCTTGAGCTAGATACATTCCTCCGTGCCGTGGCCCTTGTCGTTGTGGAATTCGCAAAAGTGATTTCCTTGACGACGGTCCACCGGAGTCGTCATTGGGGGAGGTCTCGGGAAGTTGGCCCCTTCTATCAGCAAGATCTCCCGGTAGGACATCTTTAGATGGGTAAATTTGTCCTCCGACCGCCCTCCTTTGTTTTGGCTCTTGTAGTCCGAGCTCCTTCCACTGCCCTGGTTGCTTTGACCACCCGACTGTCTCCTGGACTGGTCGTTCAATCGATAGTTGTTTCCTTTTGAAGGATAGGTCGCGGCTACCGTGGTTTCTCCTTCTATGAAGCTCCTGACCCTTTCCATAAGGTCGTCATACTTTTCTGGTCGCTTTTCATTGAGACGTCTAGTTAATTCCCTGTCTGTTATGGCATGTATATAATCGGAAATTTTTAGAAGTTCCGACATTGTCTTTGTGCACGTGCACTCGTCATTGAAGCGTTCGGTGAAGGCCTCTGTTGATTCCCCAGGCCGTTGCTTGACAGTTACCAATGAGACCGGGTCCCTATTATACTTCTTTCGCTGAGTATAATTGTTTTTGAACGCAGTACGCAGTTCAGTGAAGCTGTTAATGCTTCGGGGAGGAAGTCCCTCAAACCAATCACTAGCATTGCCGATCAAGGTTGAATTGAACATCTGGCACCATATAGGCATGGGCCATCGTTCAATTTTCGCCTACGTGTCAAATATTTTTAGGTGATCATCCGGATCACCAGACCCATCATAAGTCTTGACGCACGCCGGCATGCGACGCTTTTTGTCCTCGAAGTAATTCCGTATGCGGAGAGTAAAAGGATCCTCCCTGGGATCACACCATGGACGGGTGAGATTAGGATCACACCATGGGCGGGAGAGATCTTCCGCTTCCGCCTCACGATAATAGGGGCCACCGTAGTACTCTTCATCGTCTAGCGGCGGTGGAGGAGAACGCCTAGGTCCGCGACGCTTAGGTGGATGGTCATCCGAATCCTCTCCTGATGGACGGGGGGAAGGGGGTGGTGCCCCACCTTTTGGTAAAGGATCCTCTCTATGAGAAGAGCTAGGAGCCTTCTTCCTGGTATTCATCCTATCCCACACGCTTGTGCGACTATTAGTTCTGGTTAACTCCAGGTCTGGTCGTTCGGCTGAATCGTCGGACCTATCTCCTTCCTCACGAGATTGTAGCAGTTCCTGCATAACACGATCCCCTATACGCTCGAACACGTTCCTTGGTTGAGGGGTTTCCTCAAATAGGTTTCGGTCCTGGGGTCGTGCCCTTCTCTTCTTTTGAGTCTAAGGAGAAGTGTCGGGTCCGGCTCTTCCAAAGTTGAGCCTGGATTGGAGGTTCCTCCCTAGGTTTAACCTGGACGCGATTCCTGGGACGATCCTCTCAAAGTTCTGCGTGAGAACTCGAGCAAGATCTTCCTCACTAAGTGGTTCAACTTCCACTTCTTCCTCGTTCGATGGCCTGCGCGGCTCCTTGTTAGGGGGCTTAGGCGCACTCCCTAGATCAGGGTTGTCTAGGGTCGAGGTAGGTGGTGGGGTGATAGCGGATGTGCCTATCACACCCATGGACTGAAAAACACTTCGGTTATCACTTATTTGGTCCACCTGTCTGGTTGCTGGGGGACTGATTGGGAATGAGTATTCCGTCCGCTGTGGACTTCCGGTTCGCATGATTCGTGTTCCTGGGATTTCCTTGTGGATGTCCTTTCGTCATTGAAAGATCGAGATGAGATTTGCTCTAGCTTAGTGTATGGTCCCACGGATGGCGGCAACTTGTTGATACAAAAGTTGGATGATCCTTGCTAGACCCGAATTAGGCTTAATTTGGGTTGGCTGGGCTCCAGCTCCTGCACCAAGTGAAATAACTGGTTGGGATCCTACACACTAAAACAGCATGCATTAGGCTTACCGTGGGAATGTATCCCACGATTAGACTCTGGCGTGAGAGTAAGTAATCGGTTAGGGTTTGAGAATCGGATGAGTTGTGAGTGTGTAGAATGTAATACCTTTGTGGAACCCTTGGGGGTTCCTTATATAGGCAGTGAAACCCTAATGGGTTGTTACTGATGCTTCGGCCCGAAGGAAAGGATAAGTACCAGAATTAGTTTGATTGTTATCTTCTAATTATGGTGAGTTTATATCCTCTTCTTTGGGGTAAATCCTAATCATAATAAGAGTATGATTCTGTCTAACCCTGTACCGGCCATGTCGGGCCGTTGGCCGCACACATGTATGCGGTTACTGTTCACCTAAGCTCATAAGCTTAAATGATATTAATCCAACCCATCAGTGATGGGCCGGATGCGAGTAGTACCCGTGGGCCGGGTTCATGACCCGGCTGGGGACTATACGTCATCATGCGTTTTTGAGCTTATTTGTTTCTGTGTAAGCTTAACCTTTTTAGAGGTGTTTGTTTCTGGTTATATAGCTTACATTAGGATGTTTGTTTTTAGTGGATCTTATATCTTGATATATTTGAGTGTTTATTTGTTTTTTTGATGATTTACAGTTGTTTTTGAAGCATTGTTTGAACACCTTATGCTTTAACTAAGTTTGTGCTCTAGTTATTTTTGCTAATAGTTACGCTAGATGAAATAGAAAATTAGGGCATGCTTTTGAAAGCCAGAATCTGTTTTTAAATCTAAAAAAACATCAAAATTAAAAATATGGTTTTTAATATATCTAGATATATACTTTATATCCAGATATAATTATGGTTCTGCTTATAGCTAATTCAGTTTTACTTATTTGTATGTTTTTGAGGTGAAAAAGCAATTTTTTAGTTAGCATTTTGAGATTTTACATATTGAGCTTGTTTTTAGGATTTGTTGTTTTGGGGGTGTTTGTTTTGGCTTATACCTAATTTGATTTTAGGCTTATGTTTCATAAGCTCACTTTATGTGGCTTGTTTTGAAACTTTTTTGGGTTATATAAACTTATTATGACATGATAAGCTTATATAAGCGAAAAAGTCTGAAACAGATCACAAAAAGTGAGTTTATGAAACATAAGCCAACAACCAAATAAGTCATAAGCGAAATACCCCTTTAAAGTGCATATTTCAATGTGAAGTGAGCATATATGTGTTAAATTGAGTGTTTATTTGTTTTTTGATGATTTATAGTTGTTTTTGAAGCATTGTTTGAACACCTTACGCTTTTGAAAAAAAAAACTCTTCTATTCGTAGTACTGTACTGTTTTTAAATAAGTTTGTGCTCTAGTTAGTTTTGATAATAGTTACGCTAGATGAAACAGAAAATTGATGCATGCTTTTGAAAGGCAGAATCTGTTTTGAAATCTAAAAAACATGAAAATTACAAATATGGTTTTTAATATATCTGGATATATATTTTATATCCAGATATAGTTTATAAATATCTGGATATATATATTTTATATCCAGATATATATAATATATATCAGGATATATAATATATATCTGGATAACTAACATTTTTTATAAATGATATATCTAATTTGGTTTTAGGCTTATGTTTCATAAGCTCACTTTACGTGGCTTGTTTTGAAACTTTTTTGGCTTATATAAACTTATTATGACATGATAAGCTTATATAAGCGAAAAAGTCCGAAATAAGTCACAAAAAGTGAATTTATGAAACATAAGCCAACAACCAAATAAGTCATAAGCATATATGTGTTAAATTGAGTGTTTATTGGTTTTTTTTATGATTTACGGCATGCTTTTGAAATGCAGAATCTGTTTTGAAATCTTAAAAAACATGAAAATTAAAAAGATGGTTTTTAATATATCTGGATATATATTTTATATCCAGATATAGTTTATATATATCTGGATATATATATTTTATATCCAGATATATATATTTTATATCAGGATATATAATATATATCTAGATAACTAACATTTTTTATAAATGATATATCTAGATATAAAAAAATATAGTGTTAGTACTTACAATGAAACTTTCTTAAAGTGAGCCTAGATAATAGATTTTATATCCAGCCGTGGATATTATATTTGATTATTTGCTTGTTTTAAGGTGAAAAAAACTGTTTTTATTAGCTTTTTGAGGTTACAAACATGGTTTGTTTAGGATTTGTTGTTTTTGGGGTGTTTATTTCGGTGTATGGCTAATTTGATTTTAGGCTTATGGTTCTGCATATGGCTAATTTGGTTTGCTTATTTGTATGTATTTAGATGAAAAACAGTTTTTTAGTTAGCATTTTGAGATTTTACATA
Organism: Glebionis coronaria; assembly: GCA_025667525.1. Taxonomy (NCBI): domain Eukaryota; kingdom Viridiplantae; phylum Streptophyta; class Magnoliopsida; order Asterales; family Asteraceae; genus Glebionis; species Glebionis coronaria. Next base: position 149,617,467 of record CM046874.1, read on the forward strand.
CTGGGCTTGTTTTTAGGATTTGTTATTTTGGGGGTGTTTGTATTGGCTTATGCCGAATTTGGTTTTAGGCTTATGTTTCATAAGCTCACTTTATGTGGCTTGTTTTGAAACTTTTTTGGCTTATATAAACTTATTATGACATGATAAGTTTATATAAGTGAAAAAGTCTGAAATAAGTCACAAAAAGTGAGTTTATGGAACATAAGCCAACAACCAAATAAGTCATAAGCGAAACACCCCTTTGAAGTGCATATTTCAATGTGGAGTGAGCATATATGTGTTGAATTGAGTGTTTATTTGTTTTTTGATGATTTACAGTTGTTTTTGAAACATTGTCTGAACACCTTATGCTTTTGAAAAAAAACTCTTCTATTCGTTGTATTATACTGTTTTTAACTAAGTTTGTGCTCTAGTTAGTCTTGATAATAGTTACGCTAGATGAAATAGAAAATTGAGGCATGCTTTTGAAAGGCATAATGTGTTTTGAAATCTAAAAAAACATGAAAATTACAAATATGGTTTTTAATATATCTGGATATATATTTTATATCCAGATATAGTTTATAAATATCTGGATATATATATTTTATATCCAGATTGTTGGAAATACGTTTTTACGTATTTATGAAGGATCGGTCGCTCCAACGATATATTATTGTATTAGGCTCGTGATCCAGTTTGTACTAAATATAGTCCATATAGCCCACATGTAGGGTGGGCTATATATACCCCTCCTAGCATGTTAGGAGGGGTGGTTCATTCATTTACAACATTTCATTAATCTAATCACTTTCTCTCTCTATTTTTCTTTCCTCTCCTTTCTCTCTCTACACCACCATCTCCTTCTTCCCCATTTCCACCATCAAATCCATAGATCTATCCATCATTTAACAAATCCTTAGATTACGTAGACCTTCAATTGGTATCAAGAGCCATGGTTGAATCTTAAGATTTGCATTTTTTTATCTTTTGATTTGGTGGTAAAAATCCTTTCTTTTCTAATTTTTTTATCAATCTTTTCATCATTCGATCAACTTTTTATCAATTTTTATAAATTTTATCATTCGATCACTTAAGTGCTGTTTGATGAAATTTTTATAAATTTTATCATATGATCTTGCCAGAACACTCAGAGTGACTCTTTATCTTGATAACTAACATTTTTTATAAATGATATATCTAATTTGGTTTTAGGCTTATGTTTCATAAGCTCACTTTATGTGGCTTGTTTTGAAACTTTTTTGGCTTATATAAACTTACTATGACATGATAAGCTTATATAAGCGAAAAAGTCTGAAATAAGTCACAAAAAGTGAGTTTATGAAACATAAGCCAACAACCAAATAAGTCATAAGCATATATGTGTTGAATTGAGTGTTTATTTGTTTTTTTATGATTTACGGGTATGCTTTTGAAAGGCAGAATCTGTTTTGAAATCTAAAAAAACATGAAAATTAAAAATATGGTTTTTAATATATCTGGATATATATTTTATATCAAGATATAGTTTATATATATCTGGATATATATATTTTATATCCAGATATATATATTTTATATCAGGATATATAATATATATCTGGATAACTAACATTTTTTATAAATGATATATCTAGATATAAAAAAATATAGTGTTAGTACTTACGATGAAACTTTCTTAAAGTGAGCCTGAATAATGGATTTTATATCCAGCCGTGGAAATTGTATTTGATTATTTGCTTGTTTTAAGGTGAAAAAAAATTGTTTTTTATTAGCTTTTTGAGGTTACAAACATGGTTTGTTTAGGATTTGTTGTTTTTGGGGTGTTTATTTTTGTGTATGGCTAATTTATTTTTAGGCTTATGGTTCTGCTTATGGCTAGTTCGGTTTTGCTTATTTGTATGTTTTTAAGATGAAAAAGCAGTTTTTTAGTTAGCATTTTGAGATTTTACAGACTGGGCTTGTTTTTAGGATTTGTTGTTTTGGGGGTGTTTGTTTTGGCTTATGCCGAATTTGGTTTTAGGCTTATGTTTCATAAGTTCACTTCATGTGGCTTGTTTTGAAACTTTTATGGCTTATATAAACTTATTATGACATGATAAGCGTATATAAGCGAAAAAGTCTGAAATAAGTCACAAAAAGTGAGTTTATGAAACATAAGCCAACAACCAAATTAGTCATAAGCGAAACACCCCTTTGAAGTGCATATTTCAATGTGAAGTGAGCATATATGTGTTGAATTTAGTGTTTATTTGTTTTTTTGATGATTTACATTTTTTGAAGCATTTGTTGAACACCTTATGCTTTTGAAAAAAAACTCTCCTATTCGTAGTACTATACTGTTTTTAACTAAGTTTGTGCTCTAGTTAGTTTTGATAATAGTTACGCTAGATGAAATAGAAAATTGAGGCATTCTTTTGAAAGGCAGAATCTATTTTGAAATCTAAAAAAACATGAAAATTAAAAATATGGTTTTTAATATATCTGGATATATATTTTATATCCAGATATAGTTTATATATCTGAATATATATATATTTTATATCCAGATATTTATAATATATATTAGGATATATAATATATATCTGGATAATTAACATTTTTTTATAAATGATATAACTAATTTGGTTTTAGGCTTATGTTTCATAAGCTCACTTTATGTGGCTTGTTTTAAAACTTTTTTGGCTTATATAAGCTTATTATGACATGATAAGCTTATATAAGCGAAAAAGTCTAAAATAAGTCACAAAAAGTGAGTTTATGAAACATAAGCCAACATCCAAATAAGTCATAAGCGAAACACCCCTTTGAAGTGCATATTTCAATGTGAAGTGAGCATATATGTGTTGAATAGAGTGCATATTTGTTTTTTGATGATTTACAGTTGGTTTTGAAACATTGTTTGAACACCTTATGCGTGTCTTGTGTTTTAAAAACTCGTCGTAAATTAAATTTTTAGTTAATTAGTTGTATATCCAGATATAATTATATATCCAGATATAATTAATATATATCTGGATATAATATAAAAAAACATGAAAATACAAAAAATGGGCTACTATTATTTGTCATATGATTTAGTTATCTATCTTGTTAATACTTGTCCAATGTAACATTTAATTATGAAAATTTTGTTTTAGGGAAAAAACAAAAAAAGAACAAAGAAATTATGAATTCTGGATCAGAATCCCAAAGTTCAGATGAAAGAATCGAAAAACTTGTTTCAACATCTGAGTTTTTAAACCCATCTTCACCAAAAAGAAAATCAAAAGGTAAACTCATCTAAATATTTGTGTTCTTATAGCTAATTTGTGTTCTTACATAGTTTTCTAACACTTAATTAAAAAAGCTAAAAAAGTACATGAATAATCTTCTGAATCAGAAAATGATATACTTAATGAAACATATACATCAAAATGGAAAACAAAAGGTAAATTTTTAAAAAATGTATGTTTTGGATATACTTGAACTATCTGTGATATACTTGAAGTATATCTTGATATACTTGAAGTATATCTTGATATACCTGAGGTATATCTTGATATTCCATATGTATATCTTGATATACTTGAGGTATATCTTGATATACTTGAAGTATATTTTGATATAATGATACATAAATATATATTAATAAACAAACATTTACTTCACTTTTCTTTTTATACTGATACATCAATTTTTTTGTTTAAGTAATGATACTTAAAATATATAGTAATGGAAAACAAAAGGTAAATTTTTAAAAAATTGTATGTTTTAGATATTTTTAAACCCATCTTTATATTTTAAAATATATCTGGATATACTTGAACTATATTCGTGATATAATTGAACTATATCTGTGATATACTTGAACTATATCTGTGATATAGCTAAAGTATATCTTGATATACTTGAAGTGTATCTTGATATACTTGAACTATATCTTGATATACCTGAAGTATGTCTTGATATACCTGAAGTATGTCTTGATATACCTGAAGTATATCTTAATGAAACGTCTACATCAAAACGGAAAACAAAAGGTAAATTTAAAAAAAATGTGTGTTTTGGATTTTTTAAAACTCAACTTTAAATTTTAAAATATATCTGGATATACTTGAACTATCTGTGATATACTTTAAATATATCCTGATATACTTGAAGTATATCTTGATATACTTGAAGTATATCTTGATATACTTGAAGTATATCTTGATATACTGATACATGAAATATATTAATAAACAAACATTTACTTCACTTTTCTTTGTTTAAGTACTGATACTTAAAATATATAGTAACTAACAATTTTTTTAACATTTACTTACGCAGAAAAGAGTAAGTATCAATTCAAGAAAAGAAAACAAAGAAAAGTGATGAGAACATAGAAGATACTGATGAGGAGGAACCAAGAAGGAAATCAATACTTACTCAAAGAAAAGTGAAGTCAAGTACAAGCAGAAGAAAAGAAGCTGAGGACAAAAAAATGAAAAAAAGGAAGAGAGATGATAAAGAAGAAACCGACGAAGAAGAAGAAGAAGAAGAAGATGGAAATGAGGTGAAGAAGAAGAAGAGATGCAGAAAACAGAAGGAGAAAGACCCCTTCAAAAAATTGAGATCAAGAACAACACTGCCACCCTTATACGATGCCCAAGCATCTTTTTCTCCAGCACAAAGAATAGCCGTGAGACAGATGGGATTTGGAAGTTTGCTCACATTAAAGTTTGACTCATTAGTGATGAAACTGTCCTACTATCTCTTTAACAGTTGGATACGAGCTCAATGGAGATAAAGCTTGCAAACGGAAAAAGCATAAAAATAACTCTGGAGAGAATTAGGGAGGTATTGGGTATTCCAATGGGGACAAAAGAAATAAAATATGAAGAAGAAAGGACGGCTGGATAAGAGTTAGTTCATTAGTTCAAGGGACAGTTCCATGTTGTAAAGAACATGACAACAACTCACTTATCTACACTTATTCAGCACATGGAACAAAGTGATTTTATGTTTAAAATAAGATATCTTATGCTTTTTTCAAATTGCATGGTACGTTGTTGTAATTCCATGAGACTAGACTACTATATTCTGCACAGCATCAGAGAGGGAGACAACATAAAAGATTTATATTGGTGCACATACATCTATGACATAATAAAGACACCAGATTAACGTGGAAAGATGATATCGAACAGAACTGGTACTATGGTTCGACAGTTGTAGTAATGGTAAGTATTTCAATTCTTTTTAATTGGTTTTTCTATTTTATTAGATCCTAATGCATTTAATTTTTTTAAGTAATTCTAATACTTGATTTTTAAATTTGCAGCTAATGTACTTGCATTACACAAGATATGAGCAGATGAGTGAAGTGGAACGCAAATGGCCAGCTATTAGAAACTGGACATTTAAATTGTTTGAAGAAAGAGAGAAGAAGGAAATTATGGATGGAGGTTTTGGGAATTTAGACACATTAGATGATGAGAATGAAGAGAGCCTCAATGAGAACGAAAAAAAGGTAAATTAATATATATTTAAATTAAATACTTTTTAAAAAGTATAATATCCAGATATATAAAATGTATATCCAGATATATATATAATGTATATCCAGATATATGTAATGTATATCCAGATATATATCCAGAAATAATATGTTCTAATATGTTTTCTTTTTATGTATAAAAAAACAGATGATGAAAGAGTTGATTGAAGAAAAGCTTGCACTTATTTTTAGTGACAAAAAGTGAGCTTGATGACTTGATTAGAGAAACATTGAAGACGGCTAAACCTTCAGAAATGGAAAATGTACATTCGTATGTACAGAAGTACAAATCTGAGTTCAAAAATGGTTTAGAAGATGTTGAAAGTATTCTTGCTACTGAAGCTGCTAAAAAGGCTGAGAAAGAAGAAGCAGCGAAAGCAACAGCAGCAGCTAGAAACAAAAAATGAACGAGGTAAAGGCATTAGCAGCAGCAGAAAGCAGATGATGAAAAGAAAGCAGCAGCAACAGCTTTGAAGAAGAAAGCAGATGATGAAAAGAAGGCAGCAGCAGCAGCAGCGAAGAAGAAAGCCAATGATGAGAAGAAGACAGGAGTAGCAGCAGCTGAGAAGAAAAAAGCAGACCAGGCAAAGGCTGAAGCAGCAGCAGCAGCTGCGTAGAAAAAATCCCTAGATGACAAAGAGGCAAAAGCAGCAGCAGCACCCGAGAAGAAACAAGCAGATGAGGCGAAGGCTGAAGCAGCAGCAGCAGCAGCAGAGAAGAAACAAGCAGATGACGCAAAGGCTGAAGCAGCAACATCATCTGCAAATAAAAAAGCCCAAGATGACAAAGCGGCAGAAACAGCAGCAGCAGCTGCTGCTGAAAAGAAAAATGAAGAAATTCACAAAGCCGCAACTGAAAAGGACAAACCCATAGTAGCAGAAGAGAAAGGACCAGAAGAAAAAGCATCTGAAAATGAAGAACTAGATTCAGGTACAAAGCCTATCTGTTAGAGAAAAGATGCGAAAAAAAATAAAAGACAAAAGGTTAAATTTTTGGGTAAAGGAAAAGTTACCCTGGTAAAAGACAAAATCAAATTTTTTTGTTGTTTTTGATAATGTTTGGATGTTTCCTGTTTTATTTGTATTATTTTTTTATTTTTTTTTTGAACTTGGTATTATTTGTTTTTGTTGATTAAAACAAAACAATCCTTTTACATCTTTGCATTATGTGTTATTTTAAATGTGGAATCTAGACATAAACTTAAATGATTGTTTAAAATTTGTAATTTATACATGGATTTAAACTAAGTTAAATTTTGACATTCACATTTATATCTAGATATAAACTAAGTTAGAGTTTTTATATCCTGATATATAAACATAAATTAAAATGATATAAAAAAAATTTCAATGACAATTTGTTATATCTAATTTGGAAATGGCAGATGATACCGCAAATCTTGATAATATGGAAATGTCAGAAGATCAAAACGACAACGAAAAAAGGAAGAAAAAAGCGTCATCATACTTTAAATCAACATTTGTGAACAATATGGTGCAACCGCAAGTTCAAATTACTGACATAGAGAGCATAGCATCTAGGAGCATTTTCAGATCAGAAGAAGAAGACACGTAAAAATCTAACTCTTTTACTATTAAAAGTTATTAAAAATGTTATTATTCACTATGAAAACACTAACAATAATTTTGGAAATTTAAATCTCGTTTTTTTACAGCGAAGTGGTTTTTGATGACGGGAATGGAACAACAGCAAATAGAATCCAAATCAAGTCTTTAAAATTTGGATTGAGAATTGAAAAGAAGTAATCAATGCTCTTGTATTGTATCAGTCCTCAACTATGAAGAAAGAATCAGGAGTAATGATGAAAAGCTTAATGAGGATGCTAAAAGAAGGCATTACTTCCTTGTCAATACGATGGTAAATCCATTCAATTTCTACTTTTATATATAGATATAATGTTATTAGTATGTATAAATGAATTTATTTATATCTAAATATAAATTAAGCCAAATATAAATAACTTTATATGTGGATATAAAGTTATTTATATCTAGATTTGAATTACAAACTTATCATAAAACAGATATCTAGATTTAAATTACAAACTTATCATAAAATAGATATAAAAGTTATTTATATGTAGATATAAAGTTATTTATATCTACATATATATAATTTATTTATATCCGAATATAGTTAACTATATCTGGATATAGTTAATATATATCTGGATATATATAATTGTATATCTAGATATAGTTAACTATATCTGGATATAGATAATATATATCTGGATGTAAAATAAAGAAATTATTTTTTGCATTAAATATTTAAGAATAATATGCATTTAGTATGTTCATTGTGTCATATAAGGTCAAACTAGGTTACATGACGTGTGTTTTTTGTGCTTGAAATAGTTTTCATAATGAAGTATGTTCAATGATGTCAACAGATATCAAAAATGCCACAAAGAACAAGACTATGAAGATTTTGAGGATATGTTGGAACATCAAATGACTGCTAGTCAATAGAAGAAGAAAATGACAGACGTGAAGCTTGCGTTTTTCCCAGTATTTGATGACGGAGAATATTACGTTATAGTCTTCAACCTTGAAAAATCCAATGCTTCAATAATCGATAACAAATCAAATGATGGAATGTTTGATCGTTACAAAGACATCTATGAGACAACGGTAAGCAATCTTTTAAATACAATGTTAAGAAAAAACATGATAAAAGAAGTAAAAGAGGTACTGATTGCGATTTATATGAAGATATACACAACTTATAGTTGTCTCTGAATATAGTTATTAAAATTAGCTTTATTTTTGTCTATTAATATAAATAAAAAATGAATATTATACAAGTTAGCAATAAATAATTGTTAAGGACCATTTCACATGACAAATTTAGAACAATGATATAGAACAAGCGTAATTATCCAAAATTTAGAGACAGTAGTTAAGTTGTTGTGTTTTAGTAAATTGCTAGTTGCTAGTATAGTTTTATAGAAGTGCTTGGTAAAATCTCTAACTAACTAGAAACTGTTGTATATCTAGATATATATTATATATATCAGGATATAGTTAATATATATCTAGATATATATAATTGTATATCCAGATATAGTTGACTATATCTGGATATATATAATATATATATCTGGATGTATATAACTTAGATGTAAAATAAAGAAATTATTTTTTTGTATTAAATATTTAAGAATAATATGTGTTTATGCAGGAAAAAATGTTCGTCGGATATCTTAGTAGACTTGATCATAGAGAAGCTGGCAAAGCGGAAACAACCAAGAGTCTGCAAATTGAGATGATCTACTAAGAAAGACAATGCGGACAGTGGGTTGTACACAATGATGCACATGGAGCTTTATTTAGGTGAATCAGCATCGTCATGGAGGACTGGTATAGTGACAGAAAGCAACCATGATTATGACACAATGATGAGAACCATGAGATGCAGATATTTAACAAAAATTGTATTTCATGAAGTCAACACCAAAATACGGTTGATGTCTGACTATGCACATGTCTTCAAGGAACAACACAAAGATTAGTATTAATGTTGTTATCAATACTATAAGTATTAGGGATTGCTCAGATTTTCAGAATTATCATACTATCAGAATATTATCAGTATGGCATCCTATCCGAATTAGTGTTAAGACATATTTTGTAGTACTTTTCTTTTCAATCGCTTAAGAATCATTTATGTTTTAATGAATATGGTTTTTTATCTAGAATATTCATAGTACATTTTCTTTTAATCTGTAATGATGGTTAAAATATAATTGCTATTTATCTATGAGCAACTCCAGTAACATACAAAATATATCAAGATATACTTTTGACCTACATAAAATAACAATTTATATCAAGATATATTTATGTATATCTAGATATACGTTACGTATGTCTGGATATACATTTATATATCAAGTCTAATTTAAATACCAACTTATATCTGGATATAAATATATATATCTGTATATATCTTATATCTAACAAGTATGAAAAACTAAATATACGTGAATATACATATATATATTTGTTTATTTCTATTCATTCTAAGATGTTTGATAAAAAATATTTGTTTATTTCTATTCATCCTAAGTCACGTATCTGGATATATATATATATATATATATATATATATATATATATATATATATATATATATATATATATATATATATATATATATATATATATATATATATATATATATATATATATATATATATATATATATATATATATATATATATATATATATATATATATATATATAGGCTCCGGTTCCATTGAGAAGGTTTTTATTTTGAGAAATTTGAGAAATCTTCGTTTGAGCCATTGATTCGAATTTTTTTTGTTGATTCACTAGTTAACATCATTTAATAATGAATCAAAACTATCAATCATAAGTTTGATTCAAAAATCTTTGTAAAAATCGAGTTATGAAATGATTCAGTAAATTTGTGCAGAAAATTCAATATTTAACAAATATCGCAAAATCGAGAGTTTTGTAAAGTTGATTCAAATTTTTTTTGACTCATTTTGTATTATAATCATATTAAAATGAATCAACACTTGAAAAACTTGAATCAAAGTTAACAAGCTGTGATTTTTGAAAAACCTTCTCAATTGAGAAGGTTTTTTTCCTTCTCAATCGATCCAGGTTCAATATATATATATATATATATATATATATATATATATATATATATATATATATATATATATATATATATATATATATATATATATATATATATATATATATATAGAATTTGGATCAAATGAGAACTTTTTAAAATTCTAAAAATAAGAACCAAATCAATGCTTGACAAGTGGAATTTAGCAAATAAAAAAAACTGAAAATTAAATATATAGTTAAAAGGGTATTATAGGTATCTTGCACAATCTCAGTTTTTATTAACCCTAACAACTCATAATCATAAGATCCAATTTTTTCTACTTGAGCCGTCATCTTCAAAAAGAAGCTGATCACAAATCTTCCATCTCCATTTTTATTTCTTACAATCTATCAAAAACAATATACGACTTATAAATCCATATAAAAAAGCATCGATCATTACAAAAAAAATAACACTATCAATATAAAAAAACATTTCCATTTATCAAAAAAATACAACTCTTGCACGGGAGAATGACTTCTGGATCATGTTTCTTATGGTGTGGGTCGATCGGATTATAGCTGCACACAAATCGAACACGATTTCCCAGTCGAACTTGCAATGCCGTCGAAAACAAGGGATGTGTTTAGATCCAATGATGCCGGTATTGCGTTGGAGTTTATCACGCTGTCGTGGTGCAGCTGCTTCTCGTACACTGAATAGTGTCTTTGATGTACCGGTGCACCAGAGTGTGATGGTGGTGGGCTGGTGCGCTGATGTATCGGAGTTTGATGGTAGTGTGCTGATGTACCAGTGTATCAGACTGTAATGGTGTAGGCTGGTGTACCGGTGTATCGGATTCTAATGGTGGTGGCTGGTGTGTTGTGTATTAGTCTGAAGGTAGTGTGTTGATGTACCGGAGCCGGGATGGTGGTGGGATGATGCACAAAACGACGATTTATCTCGTGTACCGGGGTATGTTGATCGGTTTCGATGTGTCAATAAAAAAACTAGTCAGGGTTGTATATATGTCCGGTGACCAAAAAACATGTTCAAATAAATGATAATGTTCAACTTGACTCCGGTATTCGGGTAACACACCCATTCAAACGAATCTTGCAACTTTTGATGAGCATATAAAACATAAATGTACTAGTTATATTTTATTGATAAATGTACCAATTTGGTTTTGCTACACTAGTTGTACTACTTTTGTTTTGTTTTGAATACTAGTAATATTTTATTGTATCATTTGTAAAGACTGACTGTTTTTATTGTACCATTTGTACAGATTGTGTTTGAAATTTTGAATTGAGTAGTATTTTCTATTTTCTTTCCGAGATTTATATTTTTATTGTGTACCATTTGTACCACTATTTAATCATACCATATTTGTATGTATTGTGTACCACTTGTATAGTTTCATATTTGACTGTAACATTTGTATCAATTCGTGATTTGATCTACTGTATCATATGATCAAATTATTTAATATTAAACATATAAATGGTGATAGGAAACCAATAAAAATAGTTGGTAAAAGAGGACTTAAATCATTAGATAGTGAAAAAAGTGTACCAAAATGCCCTTAAAACTCTTAATTAATTACTATAATGTCATTCATTTAAGACTAATCTCATCAAACACTATTTAACAGATCTAACGGTATATGTTAGTTCTTATTTTTATAATTTTAAATTTGCTTTCACATTAACCCTCCTCTATATATATATATATATATATATATATATACATATATATATATATATATATATATATATATATATATATATATATATATATATATATATATATATATATATATATATATATATATATATATATATATATATATATATATATATATATATATATATATATAGGGTGAGGTTATTTTCAGAACCAAAAAAATGTACAGAACTGCGAGAACCAATATCAACCAATTAAATTTTTTATATATTTGTTTTTATTATTTAATTCAAAAGGGTATTATAGTAATATTACATTTTCTATTTATTTTTTAATTTTGTTCTTATGTAAAACGTTTTTCAGTTCCTAAATTGTTAGAATAATTAATTTTTGCATATGTGTTTTCTAGTTTTTATATTTTAAAAGACAAGCTGGTCCGGTATATTTGCATAATCAGCGACATTTTAAAACACCAATGATCTATCTCATTATTATTAGTTAAAAAATAAAGATACTGATTACACTTTCTTCATTGTTACATATTTACAAGTCAATAATCCTATCCATCTAGTGAAACACAAAAACAACTATTAGTTCAGCAACAAAGGAAAAAAATAAAAACATTCGGAATTCTGTAACGCATATTGTGCACATGTATTTTCGTAGATGATATTATGGATTTCTTTGTATGCACATGTGCATCTGAGTTCTGCAGCCCGAGTGCACTTGTATTTACGCCATGCACTTGTATCTTTGCTCATTAAATCTTCATCAAAACTATTCTTGTCGCCCTTAGTGCTTATCATACGCGTACCTCGTACCTGTAACCACAATCATTTTTATATCAAATAATGCGACAGAATTTAATCATAGATTCTAATGTTACATACATGCGTTATCAATCAAAACATATGTACGCACTTGAAAATAAATAAAACACAACATATGTACACACTTGATAAATAAATTAAAAAAAAAGGCTACACAAATTTTACCATAACTCTTTGTTGCCTACCTTTTGTAACACAATCATCATAAAGCTAACCGATTAATAAAGTTACAACCTATCATCTCATATAAAAAAATGTTCTATTTTTTCAAATCTAATATTTGTTTTCAGATCAAAAGAAAAAAATCGGATCGAAACCAAAAACATGTGATCTTTTATTTCTAAACAATGTATACACCTACCTAGGGATGAGCATTTTGACCTCAATAAGAACCGTAGCGATTTTCGGTACTCGAATTCCGTTCGATACGGAACCGAGACTACGAAATTAAGTGAAAAAATTCAGGACCACTAATTTCGGTACGAGACCGGTACCAAATCGGGAAATTTAAAAAAAAACTAGAAAATCCTGATAAAAAAACTAGAAAATCCTGATTTTCCGGTACCGGTAATCGAATCATGTTGGGTACGGAATCGATACATAACTTTTTAAATCGAAAAAAAGTCGAAAACACTAAATCAGAACGAGACCAGAACGGGATTGGTAGCTCACCCCTAGACCTACCAATACACGTGCATCGTATATTTTTACCAATACAGACGCATCATACTTTTATCCATATAAGTAATCACAGTGTACAATCAAATTTGTAACAACAAAAAGTGAAGTAATAGCACACACTTCATAACAAAATTAATTCAACATTTGTCCATTGTATCTTTATCAGATCCAAAAACGAAAACCCGATATCATTAATTTATAAGGCTTTTATATCTTTATAAAGAAAAAAATAAAATTACTAACCTTTGTCCAACTGTGTCATCTTTTGGGGCGAAACGGCGAATGGCTTGATTTTTACCTGCAAATGTATTTATTCGACTGTATAAAGAGTCGACCACCACCGTTGATATGATCTCTTTTTCTGTAAATAATGTGCTTCACGGTCATTTTTTGGTATTGTAAGGATGTCTTATATAGTTGTATCCGATTAAAAAATAATAAAGATAACTATCCTTGGTTTTTTAATCATCATTTTGAGGATTTAAGAATCACAAGAGAAAATCAACAAATCTTGATGTGGGATATCAAGGGTGGCGGTTGTGATTTTGGTTAATGGAAGAAAGAAGTTAGTAGGTTAAAACATGAAATAGATCTGGGATACCTTACGAATGGAATAATTATGCAATCTTTCAGGATACAAAATTACGTAAACGCCCTTTTATTCTTTTCAAAATGTACTTTGATATGTAAATTTATTACCATTATGCCATTGTTATTTTCAGCCGTTGATTAGAAAAATGAGTAGATTAGATCGGTTCTCGCAGTTCTGTACATTTTTTTAGTTCTGAAAATAACCTTACACTATATATATATATATATATATATATATATATATATATCTTATTTATACGTTACAGGTTCGAATCCTGTTTCATCTTTTTTATGTGTATTTTTTAATTTAATTATATTTTTTTTAAAAACACCAAAACACATAAGACTCTTGAAAAACAAAAATCAACCAAACACCAGAAAAATTCTCTCTAAATCTATCATGATCAAAAAATCCCGACAAACACTTTTTCAATAAAAACACATCTATCACTATTCAAGACACGTGACCCCATTTCAAAAGCTTCTTTGATAAAAAAACACACAAAAACATCTATCACTATTCAAAAAGTGATAGATGTTACTATAACTTTCTTTAAAACAAAAAAATATCTTTCAAAACTTCAATCAAAGTCAATCATATAGTTCGTGTTTCCTTCTATGCACCAATCATCAAGAATATCCTCTTAAAAGATATGTCATTAATTAAAATTAAACTTGTTATAAAATATTTGTTGTGAGTTTGCTTTTAATTAGTATCATAAACTAAATGGTTTAGTATGATTCGATTTGAATTTTAGTATCACAAACTTATATGATAAAATTAATGATATCACAATATGCGCATAAGATGTTTGATAATATACCTAACAATATTTTTTTTTGTTCGGATTTTTTTTTGGGTCAAGTGAAAACAAAAAACAAGCCATTTGAATTTGATACATTTTGAAGGTAAAATATGTTTTTGTAAAATAAAATGGATAAAAACTTAACAAAAAAAATTGGAAAATATATTTATCTAGATAAAGAATAAATAAGTTATATCTCTTATTGCGGACATACATACACGTTTGTGTGCTCCAATACGTTCGCTTCTTTGTTCTAACCAAGAGCAATTAGCTCCACTTAAGTTAGAAACACAGTGTCATAATGACTTGAAGGACATGTTAAGAGGACACACATGGAAAAAAAAACACCTTACTGAAAAGTATATCCAGATATATATCAAGTATATCAAGATATATATAATTTAAAAGTTATTGTTTTTGTTTTTAGTCTATAACTACATATATAGGGGAGCGCTATATACAGAACAAATTTTTTGGTACAGAACTTACAGAACTAATTTAGACCAATAAGAATTTAGTATTATTAAAAAGTTTTTATTTAAATGAAAATGGTATGATTGTAAAATACATTTTTATTTTATTTTTGTATTTTTTTAATTAGAAAAATGTTTCTAGGGTCCTAATTTTCGTAATTATATTTTTTTATATTTTTTTCAAAATTGCCAAAAAAAATATGTGTTTCTTTCAAATATATTAAATTTATTTAGGTTTTTTGCAAATTGTTTAGAAATCAAACTTGTGTTTCTAATGGTTGCATATATGTTTCTATTGTATGTTATATAATTTTTGAAGTTTATAACCAGAACAATGAACGTGCAAATATAACCTCTAAATTTTAACAAATCAAAGACATTAACCTCATAGACAAAACTGAATCTTGAATAAATTACAATTAAAAAACAAAATTATTATCAAACTCATTATAACACCACTCTTAGAAAATGTATATGTACGACGTGCAAACATATATGCACTCTTTCATAAACATATATGTACTTTTCTAAAAACATGTATGTACTTTTCTAAAAACATACATGTACTTTTTCAAAAACATACATGTACACCTTGCGAACACATGTGCACCTCGCGAACACATGTGCACGGTTTGTAAAATCACAAGTTCGTTTGTGGATCACCTTCATCACACTCGCATTTCTTATGACTGAGTCATTCCGCTGAAATAAAACAAAGAAAAAACTAATTATATCGAGTTATGTCGTTAAATCGATTGTAAGACCAGTTAATAAAACAAAATTTAAACAGAACATATATGTGACGGAGTAATAATCGTGAACCATGACAAGCAAACGAGTCACATTACAACTAGTAATACGTCGTCATCTCATCATTTAGTTATGTCAAATATTAAAATAACATTAGTCACACACATATCAGTATAAGACAAATGGTCATGTTAGTTCTTGCCCATGTCATAATCAAGGTTATACTAGCCATGTTAGTTTTCTAATTAGTCATGACAGCTACATCAGGTTGATATTCTCAATTCATATACAACAATTAATTAAAAGATGATGAGTTTTCTTTTTTTTCTTTGTTAAACTATATTATACGGAGTACTAAACATATTAATAATCAAAGAGAGGCAATGGTGTCCCACGTAACATTTTTTCATACCAATGTTTTATAACAACATCAATCGATTTTGTTAATAATTAAGCAACCACTTGAACCTTCACATCTGGCTAATATAATCCAAACCCAGTCTTTCATGGATTACGGATGATGATATGACATTGTTTCACCCACATCACAAAACCATCCAAAACAACAATAAAATTATAATCGAACACAAAACTTAAACCTAGTTAAATTAACAAAAAAAATAGTATGGATCCCAAGAAACAAATAAAAAACATAAAAGATGTCTTTCAGTACTCGCGAATCCGTTGTTAAATATATGTTTTAATTCCCATAAATGTGTTCTTAACGATAAAAGGTGTAAAAGAAATCATCACACATCATTAGAGGCAAACAATTAAACCTACTGAGACCTTCATAGGAGATCTTGAAGCCGAAACCAGATTTGATAAGGCTCGTATGGGTCTACATTTGAGGGTTTGATTCAGTTCCACCTCCTCACACACATACATACGAATTCCTTTTGCAGCAGTTAATAATATCAAAGCGTGCACCCAATTGAGTGACTATGTTTTTTTTATGAAGGCTGGAATAAAGATATGTGTATGAGTTAGCAGATCCAACTAAAAAGGGACGGTTTAAAAAAAACAAATATTGTGTTCCTATAATACCCTTTTGGCTTTATTAAATTTTACAAATAATGGCTCTATCTTTCAATTATTTACACTATTATCACAATTCATCACAGCCTTTGATCAGTTTTATCTAATGGACTAGATTTAATTTAAGTAGTTCTGTAAGTTCTGTACCAAAAAAGAGGTTCTGCAAATAGCACTCCACTATATATAAGGTTGATTTCTTAGAGTTCTCTTGATATATTAGATCATAGAAGCGTATATCTAGATATGTTAGATCATAGAAGCTTATATCTAGATATATTACTATGTTTTTACACAAAATTTTGGCAAAATGCAGACTAAAAAGATGCGAATAAAACGCATGTCAAGAAGACAAACAGGAACAAAAAAACATCTTGCTGGAAAAGAAGAAATACATAGAAAATCAAAAGAAGAAGTGGACAACAAAAATGAAAGAGAACGCGAAAGAAAAGAAGTAGAAGAAACTAAAAGAAAAAAAAGAGAGAAAGAAGAAAAGCATATAAAGAAATGGAAATAAACGCAGAAAAGAACTCGAAGAGGAAGAATATGCCAAAAGACAAAAAGAAAAAGAAGAAGTAGTTACAGATATGGAAAATAAAAGAAAAAGAGAACGTGGAAAAGAAGAATCATCAAAAAGACGGGAAAATCAAAAACGAAACAAAAAGTTTAATGAACACAATGACGACATTGGAAAGATGGAAACTGGTACCATAAACATCACAGGATGTGCATCAGTTAAACACCTCTTTGATGCTATGCGTGGTTTGTCAAACAAAAGAAATAAAGTTATCAGAAACATGGGCTTTGGCGAACTTATTGATTTTCCAATTTCTAAAATCCCAAAAAAGTTAGCATATTTTATGATTGACATCCTTGATACAACATCAATGGCATTAGTGTGTCCAACAGGAAAACTTCAACTCAATAAGGAAATGGTTAAAAAAATCCTTGGAATTCCAATGGGACGAAGGAAGCTTAAAAGAGAAGGATAACGGGAATTCGATGATCCCTTCCACAGAGATTGGAAACAACAATTTAAGAATGTCAACCAGATCACAATAAAGGCTTTACCTGGAAGTTATAATAGAAACAAAGAAAGCGGATTACATGTTCAAAATGAACATCTTGACATTAATTTCAAATTGTTTGGGAAGCTGCGACAACAACTCAACGATCAAGTTCACGGTTTTAAAAAATGTATTTGTAGGCGATGATGCTAACGATATCGATTGGTGTACACACATACTTGAATGTGCAAGCGTGTCACTAGCATTGCACACTACAAATAACCTTGAGTACTATGGTCCAGTGACGTTCTTGATGGTAAGTATCACACTTTTATAATTTATATACATTTATATCTAGATACATACTAAATTAGAGTTATTATATAATTATTTATATATATATATAAAGCAAGTCAGAGTTTTGAAAATTCTCTGTATATCTAGATATAAATTGTTTTATATCTAGATATACTTGTTTTATATCTAGATATACACTTAGTCAGGTTTTTTTTAATGTCAACTATATCTAGATATACATCTTTTTTTAAAAAGTCAAACTTGCTTTATATCTAGATATAAAACACTATTTAAATATATATTTTAGTTACCATAAAAAAATTTAGTATTAAAAATGATAATAAGTTTATAAGAAACAGCTTGCATATTTACATTACACGAAGATTCATCAGATGAAAGTGAAAAGACAAGTACCAGCTATAAGATATTGGACTACGAATCTGATGGAGGAGAGACAACTACATGAATTGAAAAATGATTACATGGGAAAAGTGCAAATAGTACCAGATGTGGATGAGAAGGAACAAAATGCTCAAAAACAGGTAAGTTATAAAAAAGACTATACATTGTATATCTTTTAAACTAGCACATTTAGAGATTGGAGAAGAACAAATTTTCTTGTTTATATCAAAATATAATACAAATATATCTAGATATAAATAAGTATATCTAGGATATAAAAACAAGTATATCTTGATATAAAAACAATTATATCTAGACATAAAACAAGTATATCTAGATATAAAACAAGTATATCTAGATAAAAAAACAAGAATACTTAGATTTAAGTAACAGTGTAATGGTGTTTTATATCTAGATAAAACCAGGTTGTTTATATCTGGATATACTTTGTTTATATCTAGATATACAACAAATAGGTTGTTTATATCTAGATATACAACAAGTATATCTAGATATAAACAAATAGACTGTTTATATCTGGATATAGAACAAGTCATCAAGCTCACTTATATATATATATATATATATATATCTGGATATACATTATATATATTTGGATATACATTATATATATTTGGATATACATTATATATATTTGGATATACATTATATATATCTGGATATACAACAAATATATCTAGATATACAACAAATATTCTGTTTATAGGCATTCATAACATATATATCTTTCTTTTCAAAATTTTATTGCAGGAACTATATGAGATAATTGAAGAAAAAATTGAAAGCATATTAATAGAAAAAGCACACGTAGAATAAATTATCAATGAAATTTTGATAACCTTCAAAGATGATGAAAAGCAAAATACACTTCGGGATATGTTGAATGGAATTTTTAAGGAACCTCCTAAGCCAGAGTACAAAACTTCTTCATCCAAATCTGATGATGATTCTGAAGATCATAATCACAATACGACAACTACGAATAAAGAAGATTCAGTTAATGAACCAGAAAATAAAACGGACGACAAAAAAGAAGAAGAAGAAGAACACAAAAAGGAAGAAAAATATGTTTCTGATAAAGAAGAAAAAGAATATAAAAGAGAAGAATTTGCAAGGAAGGAAAGCATGATAGTTCTGTACACAAAGGAAGAGAATCCAAAAAACACAGAGGAACATTTTATTAATCAAGATTTGGGGAGCAACGCAGAGGAAGAAGCAGATAGGGACTGTAATGAAGAACCGGGTAACATATACATGCAGAAAGAGAAGGAAGAAAAAAAAACAAATGAAAAAAACGCAGACTTAGCTAGAGAAGAATGGGATAGTGAAGAGTGGGAAAAATTATCATCAGATTATCTTGGTAGAACGAAAAGCTATAAAAGAGTTAAAAGAAAAAGGATTAGAAAAGAAAGAAAAAGGGATAGCAGAAGGTAATGACGAAATATCATCTCCAATAACTAGCAAATTCAGCAGCCAAACATCTTTTACACCTGGTTCTCAACCATCTTTTGATTTACATATAAGCCCAAGAATAGAAAAAAGAATGAGAAGCCTACAACAAAGTCAGAAAAAAGAAGAAAAAAGAAAAAAAGAAGGAAATGAAAGAAATTCAGTTGCTAAAATCTAACTATATCAACAAGGATGTGAATACACTTGATGAACTTACACCGATGAACCGTAAGTATATATCCTTCATAAAAACTCGTTCCTTTTTTCAAAGAACATGTTAAAAACGTTTTTTTATTATTGTTTATTTTTGATAACTTTCACAGAGAAGAAGTGTTTAATGATGGCAAAAGTAAAAGATAATTTAGATTCAACATGGAATCTCTTGCACCAGGAGAAGAAATATATACTTCAATCATCGACGCATATGTAACAATTCTAAATCATGAAGAAAGCATCAAAGGGGGAGATCCAAGACGGTACATTTTTTTACAGGAATGACGGTAAGATAAATTTTAATATAGCAAAATATAAGTTAATTACAGTTAAATATAATTTGGCTCTCTTTCTAAATCAGCATCATGTGATACAAGAAGACAATAAAAAGAAGATGGTGAGCATTAAGTATAAAGCGTTTTTGGAGCTGATCAAAATCCAAATGAATAGCGATCCGCAAAAGATAGGATTGAAAGATGTCGATATGGTATAAACTTTGATAGCATTTTTGAAAGAAAATTATAGTAACATATATATATATATATATATATATATATATTTTAATATTTTAATATTCTCATGAAAAAACAGGTGTTCTTTCCCATCATAGCTGATGGTCATTACTATCTCATTGTTTATAACATGCACAACGGAAAAAGTGTTGTAATAGACAACAGCGACTCAAATGCACCATATGATGACAAATACAAAGAAAAAGTCAAATTTGTGGTAAGAAATACATACTTCATTATACTCTATTATCTTTTTAACTAATTTTATATAGTGAAGTGGTAGAAAGAAAAAGTTTGCTTGTTATAAAAAAGTTTTATCCAGGTATATCCAGATATATCAAGATATATCCAGATATATCAAGATATATCCAAATATAATTTACAAATATAATATACAGTTATATACAGTTATATCCAGATATAATATACAATTAAATCCAGATATATATAACAAAAATAAAAATTATCAATATACATTTATCTAATGATATCTAACTTTAATTATTTTTCAGAGGTACCTGCTTGCAAAACACATGTATCATTGCAAACATCCAAACGCACCAAAAGTACATTGTAACCTTGAAGAAGCAACTGTCTTGAAATTGAAGTGGATGACAAAAGATGAAAAGATAGATTGCGGTTTATATATGTTGTTGCACATGGAGCTCTATAAAGGACAACGGACATCAAAATAGATCACAGGACTCTACCCTGAAAATCACATAAATCATCGAGAGCAGATTGACATATTGAGGGCTAGAATAGCAACCAAGATATCACTACATGATATAAACAACCTAAACAATAAAATGTCTGAATACGCAAGAAAGATGACGGAAGAGTAAGCCGACAAACAAGAAAGTAAGATCAACTAGACATACAAATGATCGAAGAGTAAGCTAAGAAACGAGAAAGTAACATCAACTAGACATACAGATGACCGAAGTGTAAGCTGACAAACGAGAAAGTAACATCAGCTGTCGAATTAATACTTTCGATTTACCATTTTTATACGATAATTTTTTTACAGTACAATGAACTCATATGTATTCATTTAATGATTACTGATTTACTTAGGTCTATTTTCTTAAAACGATAATAAATGCAGATATAAAACAAGTATTATGTATATATCCAGATATAAATCATGTATATCTAGATATACTTGAAATATAAACTATATATATTTTATCTGGATATACTATACATATTTTATATCCAGGTAAACTTTTTTTATATCTAGATATACCATCTTATATCTGGATATACTTAAAGTATATCCAGGTAAAAATATATATAGTTTATATCTAAAGTATATGTAGATATATTTCAATTATCTCTGGATATAAACAAGTATACCAGGATGTTTATATCAAGATATAAAACAAGTATATCGAGATATAAAAAGGTATATATAGATATAAACCAAGTACTGATACTTGAAATATATTGATATACATGAAATATATCTAGATATACATGAAAACGTATATCTAGATATAAATATACTTGAAATATATTGATATACAGTGTAACAGTGATACTTGAAATATACTTGAAATATATCTGGATATACATGAAATATATCTAGATATACTTGAAATATAAACTATATATTTTTTATCTAGATATATTCCATGTATATCAAGATATAAAACAAATATATCTAGATATAAAACAAGTATATCCAGATATAAGACACATATATCAAGATATAAAAAGATATATGTAGATATAAATAACAGTGTAACAGTGTTTTATATCTAGATATAACCAGGATGCTTGTAACTAGATATAAGAAGATGTTTATATCAAGATAAAAAATAAATATATCCAGATATAAAACAAATATATCTAGATATAAAACAAGTATATCCAGATATAAAACACATATATCAAGATATAAAAGGTATATCTAAATATAAAACAAGAATACCTGGATATAAATAACATTGAAACACTGTAATAGTGTAACAGTGTTTTATAAACCAAAAGATACATTAAAAAAACCTTCAATATGAATATAAGTACATATATAAAAACAAGTTCATAATACATGAGTATTAATCCAGTTTGAATATATAATCATCTGAATTAAGTTACCAAAAAAAACAAAATCACACTTGGATTGGAGCAGATACACGGTCAGTTGAATTAGATCCCCCAGTCCCTTGTCCCGACACATCGCCTGTTTGATCAGTATTATTCTTCTTTGTCACATCCTGGGAAGCAAGACTCGCAGCGTATACAAAATCTGCATTGTCCTTTTGTGGACATTTAACCCTTGTGTGTTCCAAACTGAAGCAAATAGTACACCTCATTTTTCGTCTATTTTGATTTTTCTTCTTAACAACCGCTTTCTCTCTTGCACTAATAATACGCACCTGCTTCTTACGACCCTTTGGTACACCTGATGGGTTATGCACATTAACAGCATCAGACTCTTTAACTCCCATAAAATATTCAACCATTTAAGCAAGTGAACGTCCTTGAGCAACTGGCAACTCAACCTTAAACTCTGATTTTACAGCTTTCATCTTATTTACAAAAGAAGCCAATTTTTTCGGGTGATCCCTCAATAAATGAATACAAGAATAAAAAATACTAGTAGCCTCAGTTGATAACCTTTCAAATTCTTCATTCTTTTCGCCATATCGATTTTTTTATTCCTCAAATCAGGAGGAATCAAATCTTTTGTCCAACGCCTAAGAATATACTCATCTGGTATGCGGGACACATTACAATTCTTGAATACACAAAAAGTGTGTCGACATAGAATACCACATCTAATAAACAGCTGGCAGGAACACGAAACTGAGCTATCTTTTTTATTATACATAACCTTGGGGAAAAAAACAAATGCATATTATTAAACTGATATTTATATCCATATATACAGAAATTCAACTTTAGATAGTAACCTATATCTACATATAAAGAAAGTCAGATATTTTAAACTACTATTTATATCTAGATATAACATATAAAATAAGAGAGAATTTTTAAAATTATTATTTATAATTAGATATAGAGTAATTTTGTTTTTTTGAAGTTGATACTTATATCCAGATATAAAGTAATTGAGTTTTAATGTTTACTTTTATATCTAACCTTGTTACTTTCTTATAAAAATAAAACTTGGGAAAAAAATATATTCTTGGGAAAAAGTATGTACCTTGTATATTCTTTTCGTCTTTTGGTACAAATTAATCTCTTTAACAACATTCTTTGAAGAAATTTCATCATCGACAACTTTTACTTCAATCACTTGAGGAACAAGAATGTTATCTGGTAGTTGCTCAAAAATATCACACTCATAATAACCATCATTTGATTTCATTTCTTTAACTGAACATAGCCATGAGCCTGCAACAATCTCCTTTTGAACAAGAGTAAAAAGCTTGCGAGTGTAAACATTAGAAGCATGTACTTCAATAGGCAACGGTGTGAGCAACGTAGGAAAAGAATCAAACGACTGATGATCTAAAACTTCTTGATTATATCTCTGCCTATCCATCGCAGATTCAAAAGACAACATAAACTTCATGAGGGTCGAACGAGGACTCAAGAAATAATTAAAGAAAGAATTTTCGCTTTCAGAACGAGACGTTGTCCTCATCAACCCACATAGAGGACAATCAATAAAAAAGGCAGGAATCCATAACTCTCTCAAAGCATACATCTTGGTTAGCCATTTGTGCCCGACAAGGTCAAACTTAGTCATAAGATTATTCCATCTGATCTCAAATACCGTAGGCTTGATATACATATTCCACACAAGCTTACCAAACTTTTCTTTGAAATCAGTATCATCATAAACTTTGGACACAATCTGAAAAAAATAATTTTTTTTTTGAAAAATTTGTTAATTTATATCTAGATATAAAGTAACCAAATTTTTATAAATTGTAATATATATCCAGATATAAAGAAAAGACATAATATCTAAATAGCCTTGTATATCTAGATATAAAATAAAATCAGCTTTATTTCTAGATATAAAAATTTATAACATCTTTAAAATCAAAAGTTTTGAGTAATTAATTAGCTTATATATGGATATAAAGTAACACGGATTTTTAAATTACCCTTTATATCTAGTTATAAAGAAAACTCAGATTTAAAATTTGATTTATATCTAGATATAAAGCAAGTCACAGATTTTCAAATACAAAAAGATTCCGAGATATTGTTAATTTATAACTCAAAAAATACCTTTCTTGGTAACTTATACATTATATGCCACATACACAGCCTATGTTTAGTTCTAGGGAGCTCGGCAGCAACAGCCTTAAGCATTGAACCATCTTGATCAGTCACAATCATATTAGGTGGTCTACCTAAAGCTTTCTTAAATGCTCGTAGTAACCATCCATAAGCTTCTGCAGTTTCTCTCTTAAGAAGCCCAACCCCAACAGTAACACATCTTTTATGATTACCAATTGCAGTGAACGGAATAAGCATCATCTTGTATCTGAAAAAAAATGAAAAACTTATTACTTTTTTTTATGTCAAGATATGGATAACAATTTAAAAATTATAACTGCATTTATATCAAGATATAACTTAATTTTAAATTTTATATGTGAGTATAAAGTAAGTTTATATCTATATATATATAGTAACTCTGTATTTTATATCTAGATATATAGTAACTCTGTTTTTTATATCTAGATATATAGTAACTCTGTCTTTTATATCTAGATATACGTTTTATATCTAGAAATAAAATACGTGAGTGTTTAACTTTTGATTTATATCTAGATATAACAATAACAATTTGTACATAATATATAGATATAAATAAAATTTAAAATTGAGTTTACTTTATATCTAAATATAAAAAAAAATTAAAATGTAAAAAAAGAAAGAAGCATACTTGTTAGTTCTGTAAGTCGCATCGAAGGAAACAATATCGCCAGACTCTTTGTAGTTGCACTTGGCAAACCCATCCGCCCAAAACATACCACAGAATCCAGCATTCTCAACAAAATAATCAAAAGAAAAGACTTTTGTATACTTTAAACGCTCCTCCATACGATTGATTAGCATCTGAGCATCACTATCCCCTATAAAACAGTTCACACCATTTGTGAAATTCTTAAACTCAACTTGAGTACCGTGAACTAGTGTGGATGACCCTTTCAAACTTGTATACAACTGATGAGTTCGAATACCACCAAGGTTTGAATTCAAAGCTTTCATGATAAAAAGTTGCTCGGTATAAGTCAACTTCTTTTCAGCTTTAGACAAATGTTTATACTCAGGCTTGTCAAGTTGATGATTATGTTCCATGTCAAAAGTAGTTAACTTATACCTTGTAGTATTAGGGATCAAAGTAAACACAACACGTGTAGTACAACCACATACCCTAAAATTGGAAGTCCTTATTCGTCTATCACCCTTCTTGCCATCTAAAGTATTCAAATAAACACCCTTAGGACAACCTTCCCTATTACAAACCAAAGTCTTCGACTTCACAAATCCGCTCCTTAAACGTTTCTGATTAGATTTTCTAACCCCAAAACCTCCGGCTACAGCATACCTCTTATAAACACTTATGCATTCCTCAACAGAATCATATTCGGCATTTACATCTGGAAACACACTCTTCGAAACACGAGGAACCCAATAAAATGATTCATCCGGACCTTTAATCAACTCATGATGATCAACCAATTTAGATGTTTTCACACGATTAGAAGCTGCAAAAAAAATAAAACAATCAGAACTAGATAAAAATGACAAAGTTAAAATCTGGCTGATTGTATATCCAGATATAGATTACAGATATTGAGGTCATTTATATGTCGACTATATAAATGACTTCCAAAGCACCACCAAGACTTATAACCAGCAAACGTAAACTTATATTAACCTAAACTCTAACTTACTTCCAACTTTACAACACCTAATCATAAAAAAACAACCGTAGCCTACTGTTGAGTATCCAGGCATAAAGTGGTTGTCCTGCCGCTTTTGATGCAAACAGCGGGTTACAAAGCTTGAACAGACCTACTAAATCTCGACAAAAAAATGACAAACTTAAATCTAGCTGATTGTATATCCAGATATAGATTACAGATATTGAGGTCATTTATATGTCGACTATATAAATGACTTCCAAAGCACCACCAAGGCTTATAACCAGCAAATGTAAACTTATATTAACCTAAACTCTAACTTACTTCCAACTTTACAACACCTAATCATTAAAAAAACCCAACCGTATCCTATTGTTGAGTATGCAGACATAAAGTGGTTGTCCTGCCGCTTTTGATGCAAACAGCGGGTTACAAAGCTTGAACAGACCTACTAAATCTCGACAAAATTCTAATAACAGATTTTGAAAATTCTAACCTACCCCTAAACTAAATATTCACCAAAACTTGAGCCTAAAAACAAAAGGAATATGGCATTCAACCCCTACTGATTAGACATAAGTTGCCCTATTGCCGGTGCAATTCGCAACTTGGTTGACTGTAATGAGTTCTAGTGGCCACCCAAAGCTGATACAACAATAACCGTTAACTCATAACCTAAAATCTACCCTAAACGCAACAGATTGTATAGGAAATCAAATTATGAAACCCCAAAAAACAACCTAAAACTACACGAATGAGATAGTAACAACTCTATGAACCACAAACATACATCAAACTAACATCCAACCATAAAAATACCTAAATTTATCCTATCGCTAACGGCTTTCAAGAATTTACACATGACAACTTTAAACTCTCACTTGTTGTATATCTGGATGCGTAACATCAAAAAGCTTAAAAAAAGCTTACCATATCAAATAACTATAAATAATATTCAGCTTATCCAGTATGTATAATATATTCAGCTTAACATCAAAAAAAGCTTAATAAGCAGAAGGATAAAGAATAAACAACTTACATTCACAACTTTGATCACGATCATCAGATCCAACATCAGACGAACTGCAATCACCACGAGATCCATCATCAAACGAACTACAAACACCTCGAGATCCATCTACAAACGAACTACAATCACCTAATGAACCATTATCATCTTCCCCATCTAAAACCGCAGGTTCATTCAAATCAATAACCATTACTGTGTGTAACTTTGTGTGTAAATTGATCAATTATAATAAGGATTATAATCGATTGTAATTAGATCGATTATGGTGGATTGATTATAATCGATTATGGTGGATGAATTAAAACTGTGTAACTGATAAAGAGAAAAACGGTTACACAGTAGTAACTGTGTGTATTTTTGAAAAGGACTAAATTGCAAATACTCTAAAAGTATGTTTTCTAAATCTTAGATTAATGATGGTCATTGGATGAAAGGTCAATGGAGAGCCAGAATGAGTCGTTTAGTTTGTTAGAAAAAACAAGTTTTATAAAATAACTTTTGCCTTTTGTAAAACAAAGAAGAGCGGTTGCCCTAATCTCGTACGCGGTACGCGGTATTTCTCAAAAGTATACGTTATAAGTCGGCGCAATCGTAAATACCTAATATTAACGTCGGCGCAATCAAACATGGTTATAAATAGCCGATTACCTTTTTACTTATTGCCATATCTCTCTTTTAACCATCGTCTATCTCTGTAACTATCTGAAAGATGATGCACGTACCTGTTATGCCAACGATGGTTCCTCTACATCATCATCATCCTGCTACTAGTTATCAACCCTCCTCGTATGTCCGTCATCTTTATAGTAGTAAGCTTCAACAAAAAGAAAAGGGTTATTTCAATGCACGTACCGAAACCAACTACAGGGCTTTAACATTCAGATGGATGTTTCCAGAGGGTAACTTCCTCAAGCTAAACACAGACGGTTGTTCAAAAGGGAATCCAGGTCCCTCAAGCTATGGAGGTGTAATAAGAGATTCAAGAGGGAGATGGGTGTGTGGGTACATTGGAAGAATGGAAGGTAAATCCCATACGAGTTTAGAGGCGGAAGTATGGAGCATATATAAGGGATTGTGTTTGATTAAAGATAAGAACCTGTCCCGTGTGTTGATCGAAACAGATTGTGAATCTGCTATGCACCTTGGGCTTAAGGAAGTTGATAAAGATCATCCCCTTAGGAATGTTTTGGATGCTATTCGAACGATAATGAAGGAACATAAGTGCACCATGGTTCATACTAGAAGAGATGGAAATCACAGTGCTGATCAACTAGCAAACTTAGGTGGAATGCAATACGACGAGTATATCGTGTTGGAAAAACCACCAACCCTATTGTTACCGTATATTATACGAGATGCATATTCTGCTTTGAAATTTCAACAAAATTGTCAATGGTGAAGATTTTAGTTTTTATGTATGTATCGTCTGTTTCTTTATGGTATGTAGAAAAATTGTATCCATTTCTTCAATGTTATCATACTTAGTTACAATTTTCTTTTTCTTTTTTCATAGTTTATGATATAAAACTGGTTTATAAAGCAGTGTTATGAATAAATATATCATAAAGTTGTAAATAATAAGTACGTTACAAATTCGCATCCGACTACATTGTGCTACCATCAATCTAACATACGCAGGCCCAATCACACAAAATATGAAAATAACTCCATCGTATCAGTAGTTTTCTGCTTATGCTTATATATATACTTGTTTGAGGAAACATATACAGTTACTCACAAAAGCATACAGTCACATTAACACAGCTATATATCGCAATTTCATGACGGTGCGTAATACAATTTCACATCTGATCTTTTGTTTGCACTAAACCCTCTTGGCATGAAAATCTTCATTCCAGCAAAATCTTTTTTATCACCCTGTACTCCTGTAGAACACTGAAACAAAGCAAAACGGAAATAAACATTTACTCCGTACTTAATATCAGTAAAATTATTATTTATCACCCTCTATAGTCGAAAACAGCCATAGAAAGATTGTAGAACCAAGAACATCATCTTCTTGGCATGCTTTTGTGAGTCCCAGTTTGACTGTTCATTATTAAGAATGTGCTACAGAATTACTGAATGCTACAATTGTAACGAACTGTGGTCATAAAATTCAAACAGAATATACTCACCTTGACCATAGCGATATGTAAGATCCCATCCAACATAGATTTATAACAGTAAGCAAGAAAATGGCCCCATGTAGTACGTATCTGTGCAGCAGAAACCCCGTTCTGGCAAAATGGGCAGGTTGCGTGACGGGTCAAAGCAGGCTAGGTTTGGTCATACTGGATAATTTTACTACGAAATGGGTTGACCTGAAACAATTCTGTCATTATGCTCTAAGCATATAACCAATCAATGTGTTACCTATAATTACGAAACACTGCAGTATTAAAACATACAGTAATAAATTAGATTTTGGACAACTTCCAACCCATTTCAAATGTTTCTTATTTAGATTTTATGTTCTGAATGTACCCATTTGACCTATTAAAGGTAAAAGATCAACCCATAACTAAGCCCTTATAAATAAACTGGTGTTAACTACCACCGTCTACATTATATACGTAAGCTACAATTATAATGATTGATCCTATGAGGCCATACATCCAAGGTGGCATGAGGTCTGAGGTCATTTCCCAGTAGTACCCCACGGCTAGGAGACCTAAATTGACACTCAACCCCCATTCATTAGTTTTCCACAATTTCCTCTATTTCTCTGTCTTTAGTCCTTGCTATGAATGGCATGTCAGCTAGATTAGTCCCATGAACTCTATACACAAAATTAGAAACGTCAAAACAATTTAATGAGCAAACATCGTTATACTTGAAAACCTTTGCTATATCATTTAATTTGTAAAGCAATAATAGTTCGACATAGATACAAATGGACATTCCAAACAGCTCATTGATGTAGCAAATAATACTCCTATATAGTACTAACTGAAATAAATTTAAGCTGAAGGTTAACATATACAGTAAGAATTTATAACTCGATAAAAAACCCATTTTTTCCAGCTTATTTTCCAACTCATGGGCCTATACATGGGCGTTTAGATCAGTTTATTTACCTTGCTTATGGGCTTATTTGAGTTATTTATTTAAACCTATGTTAATTTTATTAATATCAGAATCTGTTTTCCAAACAATAGGAAATGATCATTGCAGTCAGGCATTCAGTTAATAATACCCAAATCCAAACACAATAAGCAAGCAGTTTCAATCTTACGCAACCACCCAATGCAGGAAGCCATTCGTCAGCATGTCGTTTCAAAACAGGAAATCCACCATGAATGCCTATGTCGAGGCAGCCAACCTCGTGCAAAAAGAAAGCAGTTTCCTTCTTAACGGCATTCTCATCTTGCTGTCAATAACAATTTTAAAAGAATTACATATAAGTGTCAAATAAGAGCTATACACAGATTATCTCAAACGGACGGCAAAATCAATTAATATCTAGCATCAAATTTATTTAAGTGAACACGTAGTTTGTATGTTTTTTAGCCTACAAACACTCACCACATGATGAACAAATATCAGAAAAGGTAAAGCCCTATATCAAATTACGATATTGAAAATTCACTGATTAGCAACAACAGATAAACTTCGAGTTTCTACACAGTCAGATAAATAAACAAAATAATCAGCTCACTCAAAGACTAAACACTGACCTTGACACGTTTGAACCTTCACTATAAGACTTCAGCTGTAAAAATCTAATAATCATCCCCACAATGGCTACAAACTTAATGAGTTGCTACTCCTACCATCGTAAACTGCTGTTGTTGCAAACATTTGATATCATACATATATAAATTCACAATAGCAGTTTTTCTAGTATAGGCCTCCATATAGGGTAACATTTAGGAAAAAGAGGATACACCCACCATGGCCGCAACCCTGACAGGTTGCCCAGCCAAGATACAGGAAATCCCAGCTGTAACCGGACCCATTCAAACTCATCACAGCCTCAGAATTTCATACATGATACATCCATTAAAACAATCCAAAGAAATGGACCAATCTGCATATGCTGCAACGACAGCAACACAACAGAATTACAAATGTATACACCTAACACATAAGCATATCTGAAACGAGACATAAAAGACCATATCCATACAATGAAGTCACATTTAATTGCCGAAATGGGTTGGAGCCTAGTCGGAGTGATATGATTTGGGAGTAGTCTAACAAGAAGTAGTCAAACATGTTGGTTAATTTTAGCAGTTCATAGCATACAACTCCCACGTTTTTATTTATTATTATGTAACTGCATGCATTAGTTTAAGAGCACGTTTACATCCACATTGCATGTTTTCCATATATTGTCTAGTTAGTAACTGTTTCTTCTTATATATAATTGTAACTCATTTTAATGAGGGGTATGAATGAATGAAAAGTAAAGTTTCTAGTTTCTCCCTAGTTCTCTTGGAGTCTTGCCCGCTCAAGGGCCTTATCCGTCCGCTTCTCATATCTACTTCTTGGGAGATTGACCATCTATAATCGGTCTTTATCAATGGTGCTTTCATCGACTTACTCGATACCTCCAACATCAAAGCCATCCACAAACATCCATGATCAATTATCAGCCCTAAACGCAAAAGTTGATGCTATCATCACCCTTCTCCAATCACGCCACGGAACCACATTCGAGACACTGAACACCATCCCTAAAACTGAGCCTGATCACGATTCCACCTTTGATACCAACATCGACACCGGGGAACAGAAAACCAAATTCATCATTAAAACCAACTTGGAACACCACCCCACCATAAACATGACTATTGATTTTCATGTTACACGAGTCCCTAACACCGATACCAAGGTCACCACCGAGACCAAGGTCACCACCCCAACACCCAGTTCACGTTCCAACACCGCTCACAAATTGTCAGAAAGGGATGTAAGCATCTATCTGGTAGTTCAACAAACATACAACCATACAAACATACAACCATACAAACATACAACCATGACATGTGCACCAAAGTCATGCTACCCATCTTCTGTTGCAGGAAACAATTTTTTCGGGCTCACCCATGCCATCCACCGAAGTTTATTTTTCTTGAACCCGAACTCGACCCTCCTTGGGAGCCACACGAGACGAACCATGAGTCTTGAGGACAAGACTCGTTTTCAGGATGGGAGTATTGATATGATTTGGGAGTAGTCTAACAAGAAGTAGTCAAACATGTTGGTTAATTTTAGCAGTTCATAGCATACAACTCCCACGTTTTTATTTATTATTATGTAACTGCATGCATTAGTTTAAGAGCACGTTTACATCCACATTGCATGTTTTCCATATATTGTCTAGTTAGTAACTGTTTCTTCTTATATATAATTGTAACTCATTTTAATGAGGGGTATGAATGAATGAAAAGTAAAGTTTCTAGTTTCTCCCTAGTTCTCTTGGAGTCTTGCCCGCTCAAGGGCCTTATCCGTCCGCTTCTCATATCTACTTCTTGGGAGATTGACCATCTATAATCGGTCTTTATCACGGAGGGTGAGGTACGGTTCGGATCAGGCATGGATAGAGATATAGTAGGCATTGGATCGCATAAACCACGTAAACGCTTATCCCAAGCTTTATCGCGGATCAATGTTCTTGAAGCTCAGGTGATTTTGCTGTCGTATCCTCAATTGGTTACACGTGTTGACTGTCGCTAGCTTACAGTCACATTCTGTTGCATATCTCAAGATTGAGATCTAGCAAACACAACTAACTAAGTCCCTCGAGAAGGAAAGAGGATGCTGATACTCATAAAGGTCATTCAAGTCAACTAAAAGAAGAAATGACAGAGCTTAAGAGGAAGCTAAAGAGAGAGCTGCAAGAAGCATTGACTCGGTGCGAACTTCTTCACCAGGTAATATTGGTCATAGCTGGTAATTTTCGACTCACGAAGTTTATAGCTAACAGGGTAACAGGTTGAAAGTAACTACAAGTCTATTATCAGTATATGACGCATTCAACCTCCTGAAATGCATTTCTGTGATAATGTTATTTCTTAATCAAATTTGACGGACTAACTGTCAATAAAAAGGGTAAAAAGTGACCCGTTTGACCATTTTAATATGTGTTGATTTTCAACTTTGCAGTTAACTCTTCGTGAAACTAAATTTTCCAGTGTTCTTACGGGTATTTGGGTGTTTAGACTTTAGCACCTCTTAATATCATTTCCTCAACAGTTCCTTACTAAAATTCGTAACTTTTTGGATTCAAATAATCTATTAAAACCTTCCCTTTTCCGTACACATACCCATTTCACCTTACACATCTTTAGACAATAATCACATCTCAGAACAACAAGAAACTAAATATTTGGAGTTTAAAATCATAGCCATCAACAAAAACAACAAATTAAAGATAAAAGCAAACACTTTATTATCTATTTGGTTAAATACAGGCTATAAAGTCGATAAGGGTAAGCTATTAACGCAAACTTGTAATGCAGTAACATATCCAACTCTATCTCAAGAAGTAAATAGAACTATCAGCTTAATAAGATCTGAAAAGCCAATAAGCCCAAATCTGCGAACAAATAAACTTTTCACCTTAAAACTTATGGCCAAAATTAAGCCATAAACTCAATTTAATAAGCTTAGTTACCCCATAGTGATGAGCTTGTCAGCTTATCCCGTTAATAAAGCTAATATAAACACCTTCTTAATAAACTGTTTAATATTATCAAATAATTAGGGTGTGTTTGTTTAAGCTTATTTGTGCTTATAATATTATTTGATTTAGGCTTATATTCCATAAGCCCCAAATTTTTGGCTTATCTTAAGACTTGTTGGCTTATCTTCCATAAGCTTGTTATATCATGATCTATAAAAGTGTTTCTAATGATCTATAGTTTTATACATTTACTAAACTTCTTTTCATTTCTGGTAACTTGCTTGCCTTTCACACTAGTTCAGAATATATCAACAGACTATAGATCTCATCGGTACATATCTGAAGTATGTTCTTCAAAAAGGAAAAAAATAAAGAACAAAAATGTAATCTCGCTCCTTTTTTGTCTCATAAAATTTGTGATGCCTAACTTTCAGTTGAATGTCTAAACTACCCTCCCTTAGAGTCTTGTTTTAATCTAAATTACGTACCACTTAATGTGTACTAAACCCGTTGTGATAGGGTTTTTACTACTTAAGAGCCTCAAACTCATAAATAAGGTAAATGACATAGTAATTAAATAAGGAACCACTAGGCCTTAGATTTATATCAAGCTACATAAAATAAGTAACAATGAAGATGCAAACGACCATAATATATGTAAATGTCTAGTTGGAAGGTATTGCTACTTTTAGTAGAAAGTTACATCACAAATAAACATAATAAAATTCTTTTATTTGACCTCTTTACCTTTTCAAAGAAACAAGGAAATGAAAGCACATGTCAATAGCGTTTAAGACATGAGCAGCAACAAGTCTTCCTCTAAAAATTAGTTCTGAGTAGGGAAATCCTTCATAGAAATAATATAAATTGAGATAAGAAGGGTGGGACTTATGGCGGTGTAACACAGTACTTGAGACTTGAGACGTGGAAAAGTCAGGCTCTAGGTAACGTCATATGCTTCGTGACTCATTTCCAAGGGCACTTAAGTACTTCATTGGGAGTCAGTTGGGGCAAAATTGGCAAATAAGATGATAACTTAATAAGGAATCTCTGTATCACAACCACCTTAAAATACAGATTGCAACAGACAAAAAACCTCTTAAAAATTGGTTTGAATCAGATCCAAACCCCCTTAAATAACTATCTCAGTGTTGTTTAAATGGAATTAGATATTGACCAGTTTAACTTGCCTTCTTATTAGACTAAGTTACTGAAAGGTTTCATAAAACTTACATGACATTGCTCTTTGGACGTCTTTTGTGTAATCCACGAACATCATTGCAGAAAGTGATATTTCACGAAGTTTTCTACAAATGTCAACAATCCATCTTACCCAAAAACTCCCCTTTCTCTCGGTTGCATACCTTTTTCAATCGTGCGACTTTTGCTGTGAACATTAAAAAAGAATAAACAATATTCTTTCGAAAAAGCAATTAATACACAACAGTTGTTAATACCGCACCTTGGGAAAGCTATTTTGACCTTTTTGGTAGAACATACGTGTTGTCCAGTCATAATGCTCAGGTCTTGAGCCGTTGTGTTGTTGATTCGTGACTCGTTATACCCTGGCGAGTCACCTACAATGGGCAGCAAACCAAGCGTTATTAAAAATGACACAATGGAAAAGTTAGGTAACAAGAAGGCGTTATGTGCCCTGATTCTGTGCACAACTGGATTCAGGGCGACACAATGAATGATAATAGTTAAATACCTTCACCACAGTGAGACTTCCTGGTTGTGATATTGAGATCCTTTGTTGGCATTCCTTGACCTTCAATTTCTTATCCTTGACTACCACACACCAGTTTGGCAAACACTGTCGCAAAGTCAACATATACAAATTATAATTCAATCATGAGAAGACATAAGTAAAACAGTTGTATCATCGAAAATATGTTCACTTCACTAAGCAGAGAACAAAAAATGAGCAACCAAATTAGAATTAGGGAAAAACGAACTAACGCATACAGGGGCGGACGTATGTGCTAGCTATGGGTGGCAGCGCCCCCATAACTCGACCAAAAATACGAGATTATAGTGTAATTTTTCTTTAATTTTGACAAATTTTTTAAATGCCCCCCATTAAAAACGCAAATTGCCCCCCACGAATTCCGACATTTAACACTTTAAAACCTAGAAAATTTTTATTTTTAAGTTAAAATACCCGATTTTTTATCGGATTTTAAATTTTTTTGTCTTGCTATTGTAAAAAAAAAAATTGCCCCCCACTATCGAATATTCTGCGTCCGCCACTAAACGCATAAATCAAGGAAAAAGTATTTCTAACATTGTGAATCTGTTCTTATTAGGTTATTTATTTCATTATTACATTCTGGTATTGGACTATTGCTAATACGGTAAACTCAATTTCTTACTTGATTAGATTAGATTAGAGGTGGCAAAATGGTTGGGTTGGGTTGGGTCATGGGTCTTAGATGGGTTTGGGTTTAGATGTGTATGGGTTTAGATGGGTCTTTTAAGAGGTTGGGTTTAGATGGGTTGGGTCTAGATGGGTTTGGGTTTATATGGGTTTGGGTGTAAATGGGTCTTTAGGAAATGTTTGGGTTTTTTGGGTTTTTTTGGGTTTAAATGGGTATTTGGGTTTTTTTTTTGTTTTAAATAGGTTTTTAGGAGGTTAGCCTTTTACTTTTTGACGTTTTGTTAACAACTTTACGTTTCATCAGTAAATTTACGTTTTTGTCAGAAATTTTACATTTTCGTCAGTAAATTTACGTCTTCATCAAAAAAATTAAGTTTTCATCCGTATTTATACGTTTTCGTCAGAAATTTTACGTTTTCATCAAAAAAAATTACGTGTTCGTCAGAAGTTTTACGTTTTCATCAGGAATTTTACATTTTCGTCAGAAATTTTACGATTTAGTCAGAAACTTTACGTTTTCGTCAGAAATTTTACGTTTTCGTCAGGAATTTTACGTTTTCGTCAGAAATTTTACTTTTTCTTCCGTATTTTTACGTTTTCATCAGAAATTTTACGTTTTCATCAAAAAAATTTACGTTTTCGTCAGAAGTTTTACGTTTTCATCATAAATTTTACGTTTTCGTCAGAAATTTTACGTTTTCGTCAGAAATTTTACGTTTTCATCATAAATTTTACGTTTTCGTCAGCAATTTTACGTTTTCATCAAAAAATTTAAGTTTTCGTCAAAAAGTTTACGATTTTGTCAGGAATTTTACGTTTTCATCAAAAATTTTACGTTTTCGTCAAAAATTTTACGTTTTCGTCAGAAATTTTACGTTTTCATCATAAATTTTACGTTTTCGTCAGCAATTTTACGTTTTCATCAAAAATTTTAAGTTTTCGTCAAAAAGTTTACGATTTTGTCAGGAATTTTACGTTTTCATCAGAAATTTTACGTTTTCGGCAAAAATTTTACTTTTTGTCAAAAGTTTTACGTTTTCTTCATAAATTTTACGTTTTCGTCAGAAATTTTACGTTTTCATCAAAAAAATTACGTGTTCGTCAGAAGTTTTACGTTTTCATCAGGAATTTTACATTTTCGTCAGAAATTTTACGATTTCGTCAGAAACATTACGTTTTCGTCAGAAATTTTACGTTTTCGTCAGAAATTTTACGTTTTCATCAGAAATTTTACGATTTCGTCAGAAATTTTACGTTTTCGTCAGAAATTTTACGTTTTCATCAGAAATTTTACGATTTCGTCAGGTGTTTTACGTTTTCATCAGAAATTTTACGTTCTCGTAAAAAAATTTACTTTTTGTCAGAAATTTTACGTTTTCTTCAGAAATTTTACGTTTTCGTCAGTAAATTTACGTTTTCGCCTGAAATTTTACATTTTAGTCTATAAATTTACGTTTTCGTCATAAATTTTACGTTTTCATCTGTATTTTTACGTAATCAGAACTTATGACGAAAACGTAAAATTTCGGAAAACGTAATTTTTTTGATGAAAACGTAAAATTT
This sequence comes from Glebionis coronaria, assembly GCA_025667525.1. Classification (NCBI taxonomy): domain Eukaryota; kingdom Viridiplantae; phylum Streptophyta; class Magnoliopsida; order Asterales; family Asteraceae; genus Glebionis; species Glebionis coronaria. The sequence goes on from CM046874.1 coordinate 149,655,809, forward strand.
CTGACGAAAACGTAAATTTACTAACGTAAAATTTTTGACGAAAACGTAAAATTTCTAACGAAAACGTAAAATTTACTGACGAAAACGTAGAATTTCTGAGGAAAACGTAAAATTTACTGACAAAAACGTAAATTTACTGACGAAATCGTAGAATTTCTGACGAAAACGTAAAATTCTGACGAAATCGTAAAATTTCTGATGAAAATGTAAAATTTCTGACAAAAACGTAAATTTACTGACGAAAACATAAAATTTATGACGAAAACGTAAAATTTCTGACGAAAACGTAAATTTACTGACGAAAACGTAAATTTATTGACGAAAACGTAAAATTTACTGAAGAAAACGTAAATTTACTGACGAAAACGTAAAATTTCTGACGAAAACGTAAAATTTACTGATGAAAACGTAAATTTTTTTAAGAAAACGTAAATTTTTTGACGAAAACGTAAATTTACTGACGAAAACGTAAATATACTGACGAAATCTTAAATTTACTGACTAAAACGTAAAATTTATGACGAAAACGTAAAATTTACTGACAAAATCGTAGAATTTCTGACGAAAACGTAAAATTCTGACGAAATCGTAAAATTTCTGATGAAAATGTAAAATTTCTGACAAAAACGTAAATTTACTGACGAAAACGTAAAATTTCTTACGAAAACCTAAATTTACTGACGAAAACGTAAATTACTGATGAGAACGTAAAACTTCTGAAGAAAACGTTAAATTTCTGACGAAAACGTAAAATTTCTGACGAAAACGTAAATTTACCGGCGAAAACGTAATATTTCTGAAAAAACGTAAAATTTCTGACAAAAACGTAAAATTTCTAATGAAAATGTAAAATTTCTGACAAAAACGTAAATTTATTGACGAAAATGTAAAATTTCTGATGAACACGTAAAATTCCTGACGAAAACGTAGAATATTTTTATGAAAACGTAAAATTTCTGACGAAAACATAAATTTTTTGACCAAAACGTAAATTTATGATGAAAACGTAAAAATACGGTGAAGACGTAAAAAAATAACAAGTGTGTGAAATTTTGACAAGCTTGTGAAAAAAATGGAAAAAAACACTTTTGATATTACTAAACGTATTGGGTGACCCATCTTGACCCATTAGTAATATGAAGGGAGACCCATCTAGACCCATGTGACAAATGAGGAGACCCAAGTAGACCCATTTATAATTTTAAGAAGGAGCTTGTTTGACCCATCTAGACCCATCTAAGATTTTAAAGTAAACCCAACTAGACCCCTTTCTTTTTCTAATTTAATCAAGTTGACCCAAAAATTAACCATGGGTCAAAAATTACCACTTCTAGATTAGATGAAAAATTAAAACTAATATGCCTTGGAAGCAATGAGGCATTCGAATTAGGCCAAAATAAATATGAAATAATCAACACATTCCACACTAGTCAGAATTTGGGGGAAAATAAGGCATTTGAATTAGGCCAAAATAAACCGAATTAAACAAAGATACAGTATTAAAAATAAACAAGTCTAATTCATGAAATTAAAACCATTAAACCTGATAGTGATCGAAGACAGAGGTATTAAAAGATGGTTAGTGGTCGAAAGTTATCATTTTGGAGAGTTTGAAATGATAGGTACGACCAGCAGGTTTTTTTCCAAGTTTAGAGGGAACTGATATGGGTTTTTTTTTTTAGAGGGAAATATTAAGGTATGTTTGGTATTTGGGTTTTAATGGGTTTAGGTTAAAAGATACTACTAGTATTAAATTTAAATGTTTGGTATCCAGGAGTGAAGTCACATCAAGGGTTTTGTTATCAAAATTTCTAGCCCGATCAAAATATTGGGTTTTGAGTGGTTGCTTACCATTTTTTATTAGAAAAAATCTCAACCGCATATTTTTAGGATGTTATGAATTATTCCATTACTTTAGGACTTATGGTAAAGAAAGAGATGTTTGGTAAGTTTCGGTGGGTTCCATGATTAGGAGTGAAATACTAAAATTTAGAGGTGTTTGTATTTGCGTTTTGGCGTGGATTATTTGGTTATCACGTTTATAATATATGAATAATCAAATATTAGTGTTTAGTAATTTTTGACAAATAATCGATTATTTGTGATTTGAACGATACAAAACGGAGTTTTTTATGAGCTGGGCTGGGCATATGTTACTTTTTGTAAACGCGGCAAATAGTTTGTCATAGTCCATTTAAAAAAGAAGTGAAATACCTATATTGCCCATTTCATTTAATTTTCACATGGTTTACTATTAATGCAAATGTCTATTTTGGTAATTGACTATTAAATCATAAAAGAGGGAAGTGCAAAAATCATCCCTGTGGTATGTCGAAAAATCAAATTACATCCTTCGTTAATTTTTTGGACAACAACCATCTCTTCGTTAGTGCGCGGGACACAATACATCCCTCGTGGACTAACGATACAAATGTTTTTTTCGTTAAGAATTAACAAGGTTTAAAGAAAGGGTATGTTTGTCTTTTTCCTTTTCCAGGGATGTATAGTGAACTTTAATATAACATGTTTCGAAAAAAATATTATTTAAAAAAAATTATTATTGAAAAAAAAAGTTTGAAAAAAAAATTATTTTCGAAAAAAAAAAGTTTATTTTCAAAAAAAAAGTTTAATTTTCGAAAAAAAAAGTCTAATTTCAAAAAAAAAAGTTTTATTTTCAAAGAAAAAAGTTTTTTTGAAAATTAAACTTTTTTTCTGAAAATAAATTTTTTTTAAATAAAACTTTTTTTTCGAAAATAAATTTTTTTCGAAAATAATTTTTTTGTGAAAATAAAGTTTTAATTCGAAAATATAACTTTTTCGAAAATAAACTTTTTTTTCGAAAATAAAATTTTTTTTCGAAAATATATTTTTTTCGAAAATAATTTTTTTTTTTGAAAATAATTTTTTTTCTAAAATAATTTTTTTTCTAAAATAAATTTTTTTTCCGAAGATAAATTTTTTTTGAAAATAAATTTTTTTTATTTAAGTTTTATTTTCAAAATAAAACTTTTTTTGGAAAATAAATTTTTTTTTGGAAAATAATTTTTTTTTTTAAATATTTTTTTTAAACAAGTTATGATAAGGTTCATCATACATCCCTGGAAAAAGAAAAAGACAAATATGTCCTCTCTTTAAACCTTGTTAATTCTTAACGAGAAAAACATTTGCATCGTTAGTCCATGAGGGATGTATTGTGCCCCGCACGCTAACGGAGGGATGATTGTTGTCCAAAAAAACTAACGAATGATGTAATTCGATTTTTCGACATGGCACAGGGATGATTTTTGCACTTCTCTCATCATAAAATAATCATATTTACCAAACACAAAAATCTATTATCATGCCTCATAATCAAATCCAAACGCTATTTTTTAAAATCACTTTTTATAAATGCTGATTATCTAATTATTCATTTTCGAAACGGATAATCTATTTTGAATAATCAATCCGAAACACCCCTTAGTCATATACTCCCTCCGTCCCAGGTTATTAGTCCACTATTGACTTTTAAAGACTTTTTCATTCAATTTTGACTTTAAATTAATGTTATTGTGTTACATAATTCTTGATGCGAAATATGCATATGGATTAATTTTTAGATGCATTTTCATTCAGTATAATTTTCATCAAGTATTACAAACATAAAAATAATGATTTAAGGTCAAAGTTTTGTAAAAAAGACTTTAAAAGTCAATAGTGGACTAATAAATTGGGACGGAGGTAGAGGTGGCAAAATGGGCGGGCGGGCGGGCACGGGCGGCGGGCTAAACGGCCAAATAAAAATAAAAATACTTGTTTGAAAGCCGGGATAAATAATTTAATAAAAAGTATTCGTTGAGTATACTAATTTTTATTTTACAAGTGCGCCCGTTAAGCCCATTTAGTTTGTTACATATGCGCCCGTTTAGCGCATTCATTATAAAGAATGGGCAAAAAGTGTCCCATCCTTTTTTGAAAATGGGCAAAAAGTGCACATATGTATCAAAATGGGCAAGATTTGCCACCTCTAGACGGAGGGAGTACAAATCTTAGGAGGAGAGGCAGGTTTACAATAATTTGTTGTATTATGTGGGTCTTATTTCTATATAAACCGCACATTGATTTTTTTACTTTTTTTGTTACACATGTTTTTTATTTTAATTAAACTATTTATATTAAAAGCTAATATTATTTTTAAAAACTATTTTATTTTATTAAAATTTATACTTTCTTTCTTTTACATTATACTCAATCGTAAACCACCCACTTTATAAACCCACAGTTAAAGTAAAATCCGACTTTCAAACGAGCCCTTACTAAACCTATTGTTACACTTGTTTTTTTAATTTAGAAAATGTATTTCATGAAATATTTAATCCTTAAAACATATATAATAAATATATAATAATATTTACTTTCTCTCTGTTAAAACCTACCTCAAATCTAAATTAAACTTAAACCCAAATTTAAATCTAAACTCACTTCTAAACCAAACGGACCCAAGTGGCGTGATATTTTATACTCCGTATTATGCAATTTAACTTTTAATATATATGTATCTACGAGTTGTTGTTGCGGTTATATTGAAAGTAAAATTTTGCAAGCACGATGTTTTACAGTTATATCTATTAATAATGACGATAGCTTTAATTTGAGATAACTTTGTGCAATAATAAACCGTTTCATATCGAAATAGTATTACGTGATAGTGATGATTGATGCTGAAAGGTATTTGAAAATATGTGTAATATTCTTCGCAATATTATATAACACTACCATGGTACTCGCGCAATGCAACGACGGGTATCCAACGACTATTTTTTTAACGAACATATGTTACACTTTAGTCACCAAGTTTATATTCAAATTAAAGTTAAAGTTGTAAAAAAAGTTAAATTAAAGTAAATTAAACTCATTAAAAATAAAAAATAAAAAAATTAATAAAATATATCGAAATAGATGTAAATTAAAGAGCACGAAATTTTACAAAACATGATAAAATTAGATCATGAAAAAAATAGATAAAAAGATATTTCAATTTAAAAATTAAAGTTTTTGAATAATATGTTGTATAAGTTGTTACAAAAGTTTATTACAAAAAAATAGATGGAGGAGATCAATTTATCACATATGATCTAATGGCTTAAACCTTTTTTTCTTATATTAATTTTTGGCTTTAAGTTAGGTTTGTTAATTTTAGGTTCGGGATTAAGGTCGGAGTTAAGATTAGAGATAGTCTCTATATAATAGTATAGAAGTATAAATATAGATATAAATATAAATATAGAAAATTTTCTTAATTTATATATTTACACGTTTTCATACATCATAATGACCTTAAAATCTTCCTATTCGGATGTGTATGATTTAATCAAATTTATTAGCAAAATGATCAGTATTTCATTAAATTTGTACATGTTATAAGTATTTAAAGTGATGGTCAAAGAAGTGAAGTCACATATTATATGACAACCCCTTAGGGAGAGATTGTTAGAAGTATTTAAAGTGATGGTCATATAATATACCGTTGTGAAGCTCGTGGAAAATGCTACTTAATGCTGTCGAGAGTTCTATGTTATTGTTATGTATGTAACGGGAATTAGTCCCGAACACACAAATGAGGAAGGCCTCCTAAACTTGTAAGCCTTAGTATAAAAGGCCAAACCAACCTCATTTGTGTGGGTGTTTTTTTCCAATAGTGTGTTTTCCATTTTTTAGTTATAGAGAGAGAAACTCTCCTTAGTTTCTCTTACTAGGATTACACCTATCTTATTCTTCTTTCTCTTTCTTGTTCATCAATCTAATCCTTCCTTCTCTTGTTTTAATTTTTGTTTAATCTTCTCTCTTGTATCATCTTTATATTCCTTGTTTTGTCTCCTCATCATAATCATATTGTTCATATATCACTTCATCTAGATCTTCCATACAAATTTGTCCTTGTTGTTTGTGTGTATTGGTCCTACAGTACATGCATACATAGACGATATATGTTTTCAAAAATGCAAAGTTATGAAGAAAAAAATTAAATGGTTCAAAATCAAACACTGAAATTTAATATTAAACTTACATTAGTGAACAATTTAAATAATTGTATCTAAAAATTATAATTTATAGCAACAATCATTTGTACATGTTGCATATTAATTTGTATTAATTTTGTCATTTAATGTTGCCCACCAATTAATATAAAAATAAATTTATAAATTTTTTGTATTATAAAGGTCTGTACCAAAACCTTATAACTCTGTACTACTTAAAATTTTAGAGAGAGTGGGTACAATCTCTTTCATATGTAGTACAGATTTATGTGTTGTTCAAAAAAAGTAGTGCAAATTAATTTAACGCTCTCGTTTTTATCAGTTTCGGTGGGTCATCTTCGGTTCATCTTTTGATGGTTCTTTTTGCTAGTTGAACCGACTGTGACTTCGGTTCTTAGTTGAACCTCATCATTTTAGGTAGTCAATATGTACAATTTTGTGGATATATATGTTTTTAATTGTTGTACAATGTAAATATATAATAGTGTTTTTGGGTGTATTAATTATTTTTTTTAAATGTGTATTAATAATATGTACTAATTAGTTTTAATATGAATAATAATTTATGCATTAATTGGTTTTAATATAATGTATTTATTAGTTTTAATAATGAGTATTAAATAATATTCAAGCAATGTTAATTTGTACATAAAGCATTACAAAGAGTAAGTTGATGTTTTTGTAACATTTCTATAGATATAATGAGGTTTCTTTTAATATATAATAGATATGATATTATAATCTATACTACTTTATAAAAGATTTATGCCCTTCTAAAAATAGTAGTCTTAAAAAATTAAGTCTTATACATTTCTTTTTTAAGAATGGTTAATCTTTTGCTAATTAAAAGTCTTAAAAACATCCATACAAAATACATCAATGAATTTTTTAAATGCAATGTAACATATACAATTATAAATGACGGTTCATTAATACCATTTACAACTCATTATATATAAATTGATACAATTTTCAAATTACAAAACGGTCCATTTACATCACCATTTGAAACGGTTTTTCTCTTTTCTTTACTCTCTCCAACCATCCACTTTTCACATAGGATAAAAAGAGCTACAAACGGCCAAGCCTAAACCATATATAATTTCTCTAAAAACACAAAAAATCGGTGGTGTTTTTGGCCCCTCCAAACAAAATCGTCAAGCTCCGCCACTGCTGGTATACTATACACAAATTATATTTTTTCATCATATGATAACTATTTTTTATTGCTAACTTTATAATAGTAGAACTGCAGAAACCATATATTCTTATATTTGTATGGATAGTAGTATCGGTCGAGGTGCATTTCAATAAGCTCAAACTTTCAAACAAAATGTTGATGTTGGAGTTCTAATTGTGACTGAAACTGATGGGCATGCCATAAGGAGGCGGAACCCTTAGCGCGTAAGTATCGGTGTTGGTACAAATCATCCGCCTTAAAAACAATAGTCATGAAAAATATTTGCTCGCCACGAAATTAGTCATCGGGTACCCGCCGCCGCATTGCGCGGGTACCCGGCTAGTTTGTAATAGTATATATATGAAATTACTGATTATATCAAGCATTTGCATTATATTGAAATATGATTTTATTTTTTCAGATGGATCGTAATACATGGATGTACAAGATAAAATGTTTTACCACGAAATACATAAACGGGTTTTCCAAATTTAATAAAAGCTTTAAGAATCGTCGACAAAAAAAAGGAGAAACCAAAATTCTGTGCCTTGTAAAGAGTGTAGAAATAATGTGTCGATTCTTGATTCTATCAAGATTAGAGGTCATCTCTTGCAACACGGATTTGACAAAGATTATACTTGTTGGAATTATCATGGTGAGCCGCAAGTTGATAGTCAGACATTTGTTTCGGACACTAATGATGATGCTAATTCTAGTAATGATGATAATCATCGTGACAATCTAGATGAGATGCTACTCGACGTAGAAAGTAATGTTGCTGAAGAGAATGTTATAATTTATATCAATTGTTTGTCGATGCAGAAAAACCCTTGTACAACAGATTTAAGAAGTTCACCGAACTTTCTTTAGTACCGAAGTTGTTGGACTTAGAAGAAAAAAGTAATTTGAGTGTCAAAAGTTTCACTAACCTATTAGAATTTTTTCATGAAGCGTTCCCCCGAAGACAATGAGTTATCCGTTTCGACGTATCAAGGGAACAAACTAACATATCTGATGAGATTGGAGGTACAAAGAATACATGCATGTCCAAACGATTGTATATTATATAGAAAAGAACATAAAGACATACATGAATGTTTTATGTATGGAATCGGGTATAAGCATTAGAATCTTATGGAACTTAATAAAGATGTGACAAAGAATGGTCCTCCTGCTAAATTGTTGTGTTATATTCCCATCATACATAGACTGAAAAAGTTATATGCAAACCAAAAGGATGCCAAATTGTTTCGTAGGCATGCTGAATAGCGTAAAAGGAGAGGGAAAAGAGAGATGATGCTGACTCTCGTCAATGGGAAAAAATTCATCGTGATTTTAAAAAATACGGATCTGAGATCAGAAACATACGGTTTGGACTTTGTTCAAATGCAATTATTCCGTTTAAAAGATTGAGTAGTTTTCATAGCACTTGGCATGTTATTCTATGCATATACAATGCTCCACCTTTGTTGTGCATGAAACGGAAATACATCATGATGTCATTATTTATTCAAGGTCTAAAAAAACCTGGGAACGACATTGTACGTGCACCCGCTAATTGATGACATGAAAGATTTATGGGAAATAGGTGTTGTGATATATGATGCGTACACAAGAGAGAAGTTCTAGCTGTTTGCCATGATTTATTATACCATGAATGATTTTCCAGTGTACGGTAACTTGTCGTGGTATGGTACGAAAGGGAGAAGGTATGTCCTGTTTGTAAAAAGGACACCCACTTTCAATGGTTGACTAATTGTAGGAAAAAAAATATATATGGGTAATTAGAGGTCGCTTGAAAGATATTACTCGTGCTGTAAAAAGAAGAAATTATTTGCTGGTATAATAGAGAACAGACCAATGGTCGAACCTTTGGACGAACCTGCTGTGTTTTATCAAGTAGCAAATTTAAACATTGTTTTCGGCCAAACAATTAAAGCTCCTCCTAAAGGTGTTTGAAAAAAGGTCTATGTTTCGGGAATTAGGCTATTGGACACATTTGCGTGTCTTACATTGCCTTGATGTTATGCATATCAAGAAAAATGATTGTGAAAACTTGTTAGGGTTATTATTGAACATTCCTATAAAAACATAAGGTAGGGTTAATGCTCGAAAATACATAGTCGAAATGGGAATTAAAAATGAGCTTGCACACAAGAGACGAATGGAACAAAAATATATTTGTCGGCAGCTTGTTACACATTGTCAAAGGCAGAGAAAATACCTCCGTCCCATAATTATTGTCCACTTTTAACTTTTTGAGTCTTTCTTCGTTAACTTTGACCTTAAATTATTTTGTTTGTGTTATACAATAGTTGATAAAAGTTATATCAATAAAAAATACAGTTAAAACTCTATCCATTCATGTATTATGCATCAAATATTAAATAACACAAACGGAAATATTTAAGGTCAAAGTTGACGAAGAAAGACTTAAAAAGTCAAACAAGGACAATAATTATGGGACGGAGGTAGTATATTTTGTGAATGCTTACATGGTATTAAGGTTCCATTTGGCTATTCTTCTAACATTAAGATGTTAGTTTCGATGAAAGATGTGGAAACTAGAAGGGGTTGAATAGTTTCTTAAAATTTACTTGTTAAAAGAGGGTTTTCAAAAATCCTTTTCAAAAACTTAGGCTTGAGCAATTATGTGAAATCTTCTTATACAAATATGGACAAGGGATGGTGTAATTAAACTAATAATCACAAGTATATGCAAGTAAAGAATAATTAATGTAAATAGATAAGGAAAAGAAAGATCAAACCAAACAACAAGGATTTATAGTGGTTCGGCAACGAAATCACTCCTCGTCCCTACTCCACTCCTCGAGTACTACTTACTCGAGAGTTAACTAATCAACAAACTCCTTAAGGTGGAGAAAACGTACACAAAGCCGCTTAACCAATTCCCGACTCTAAGCTAGAAGTCGAGCCCTAATCTTAGCTAGGACCAATCTACACCAATATACTTTGAGGACTAAGTATTAACCTTACTACATACACAACTTCCAAATAGACACAACTACTTGGATCTCATAACACAACTAAAATGAATGAATAAAACTTGATCTTCAATAGATCTTGAGGTAGACTCAACACTTCAAGGATGAAAGTGTTCTTCTCTTTGCACTTGGAGAGGAAGAGATGGGAGGAGAAAAATTCACTTCTAAACAAGTAGTAATCAACCAAATAACCAAGGATTTGAATTATTTAAGAAGTATGTTTGAATCTGGGAATTTATGTGCAAAATAGGTGAAGAGAAAATCTGAGAATAGTCCACTATCTATAAGACAGGAGCCCAACGGCTATTTCTGGGTGCGGTTCCTTATTGGTGCCCACGGTGCCTTATCGATAAGGGACCGCATAGGCATTTAAGGAACCGTGTTCGTAGACTCCGCGTCCTTTTGTCTTTTAGTGAGGTAGTCACATCTGGTGGAATAGTTATCCTTAAAGGATATTCTTAAACCAAATGAAATATGCCATTTTCAAATTTTCAATTATTTAATTTAATAAAATATTTTCTTAAAAATAAAGTTTAATAAAAAACTTTGTCACATTTAATAAAAAGTGAGTTTTAAGAAAACTTAAATTCTTGATCACTTAATTAAGATGAAAACTTGTTTGTTCATACCATAAGTGATAATGGTTGAAATGAAAAAGATACTTGAACTCAAGAATTCGTTGTTCGTTATTTTCGTAAATGCTTGTTTTTATATATTGTCGTAATCGAAACAAAGCGAGACTGAATAATGCAAGTAACGCTTTTAGGCATCATTGCATTAAAAATCTCCCTCTTTTTGATTTCGACAATACATAAACTAAATCACATGAAAAACAAGACTTTCGAAGACGAGTTTATTTCATTTCTCCCCCTTGTCGAAGCAAAAAGGATGCAAAAGTCTTTGTAGAAAAAAAGAACCGGACTATGAAAATGCTCCCCCTTGGTGCTTACTCCCCCTTGTTTGGGGCACCAAAGAATCGAGCTATAGTGACAATCTACATGGAAGGGTTGGTAGAAGAAAAGAAACACCCAACAAGATATAGCATAGGTCACATAAAAAGAAAAAAATATAAGAAAAGAGAAGATAACTAAAATCCAAGATAAATCATGTTAGAAGAAAACATGAAGTAAAGATACAAGAAAATAAATCATACAAAGATGTATGAAAAAAGAAACAAGCCAAAAGAAAAGCATAAATCTAATCCTAGTTAAACTAGAACTCTAAGATTTGCTTGAATTAGATGTCTTGGAGATAAGAAATCCATATGCTTGAATGAAAGACAAAGTGGTGGCAGAATGAGGTGGTGGTGGCTTTGTAGCAATCTCATAGTCATAGTGAAGAGGAGGTTTGACTATGAGACTTTTGATGTAAATCAACTCCTCATATATATGAGCCATAGCAAGATGTTGATATTGAAAACATTGACAATATGCTCCATGATGCATGACATTATCATGTGAAGGAGGAAGAACACAAAAAATAAGTGGTGGAAAAGTAGAAGTTCCACAATCAACATTCTTAGAAGAAGAAGAGGTGTGATTTTGAGTGTTCTTGGGTGAATTTGGATTGAAAGAGATTGGGGGAAAATGAAGGAGAATCAAGGCTTTCATTTGGTGAATAAGACATTTTGATATGAGAAAGGATGCGAAATGCTTAGGGTTAAATAGAGAAAGCACAAGACACTTTTGGGATGGTCAAAGGTTTGAACCAAAGATTCCAAAAGATGTTGGAGCAAATTAGGAGTTACATAAAACTCAAAATTTAAGGGCTCTGCTCACGGTTCCTTATCTCATACCTGCGGTTCCATATATATATATATATATGGATCCACCGAATATTTGGAGAACCGCGTACAGAGGGTGTGTTTTGGTAGATAAAGAGAATTTTCCAATTCAGCAAATCTTAATTTTCTAGTCTAACTAATAATAGAGACATGCTAAAAAGCAACAATAGACATAGAGAACACACAAGAATTTATCAAATAAGATTTTGACCAAAATACATGGATGTAAAATAAAATCGATGTTGGAGGTGTGTTAATCTATACATATAGTCATGACACAATGATCCTCCATATTTCATTATCGTTCTTGCTATATTTGAGAGACCCATACATATGAATTATGTATGCTCGTTGTCAATAGCAAAAAGCTATGAAAAACATTTTTAGATTGAATTAACAATGCAAAAACATTTCTCGACCATTTTCAAAAGAACTATAAGAATTTTGAAAAGTAGAAGAGGAATTTTTCAAAAAGGGTTTAAGAGACTTAATGACTTGAAGAAGAGTAAATTACACCGTTCATCCTTGTGGTATATTGTAAAATCCATGATTTTACCATGATTTTATGTAATGAAATTTCACCCATTAAATCTTAGAACACAAACTCAAGTCTTATATTTCTATAAGTCATGTGTGAACTTGTTCAATGTGCACATATATATTTTTACATACATACTTGTTATAATAAGTTTGACTATGTAAACTATGTACATAAAACAAGTAGTAAAAATGCATAACCAACATTTGATTAAACAACACCTAACTAAAATTTGAAAAATATATTACACCATGGGTATGTGGCCATATATGTGTGTATGCATATTATAGGCATGCCTAAACTTTCTTGGACTAGCCCAAGGTTATGTATTCTTTATGTTCTAGCCCAACACAAGCCCACCCTCTCCTTTGGATAGACTTACACGACACAAACATGCATATGTGGAAAAAGAAGGGTTGTCTTGGAAAGGGAAGAGCCTACACTTGGCACAAGTGTTCTTACCAAGGCAATCATGCCTTTTTCATTCTCTTTCCCTCTCTCATCTTTAAGCCGAAACACACACATTCCCATCTCTCCTACATGCAACCTCACTTCTCTCTTCATCTCTCTCTCTCTCAATATTTTGGCTATAAGCCACAAAACTCCAAAGTTGATTCATTAAATCAACTAAATCTTTGTCCCATCTTGATTACAAATCATTTGGTAGAATCATTTCTCTTGGAACCACTATAAACAAGCCCTAGCCGAACCATTATAGGCCACGGCTTGATTTATACATAGGGTTTTCTCCATCTTCAAGATTAGATATCTAATCTCTTGGTTCATCTAGATCCTCCTTAGTAACTTTTTAGCAAGAAAGGTATACACATCATGATCTTCTATTTATTCATGCATGCATCATCATACATCTATAAACACAAGTATATAACATGTTAAAAATCAAGATTTATAAAGCCATGACCATTATAGGTCACGACATATTTATAAAAATCATGCTCATGAATTAAAATCTTTTAATAAGAAACCTATAACTTGTATCCTATGTTTTAAACTTGATTTAAAAACCATATGAGACGTTTTGTAAATCTAAATGTTGCATGAGTTACAAATCTTGTTTTATGGGACTATGGTTAAACCAATAGTCATAGATCTCATAAAATGAATGTGTGTAACCTAAAAATCTTGAAGACCATGACCATAAAGGTCACGGCATACATGGTTAGTATATATAGGATTTATGTGTTAAGTTTGGATGATGGAATATGAAATGTTACATGTTAAATGGACTATTAAAAATCATTAAAGCAACTTATGTGAATATATGTAGCCGTGGGTTATATATGACGCTAATGGGTTAGATGTACATGTATGTTATTATACAACCTAGATCTAGTAATGAGTGTTAACATAACATGATAAACATGAAATAAGCTTATGGATCTTATGGGAATATTGGGAGAAAACAATATAGCCGTGGGCTATATATTGTCTTCTTGGAATGATAGTAACCTTGGGAACATGCATGTGACCTAGATAATCATGATTGTATTTTTGTAAATATTTACAAGACTTAAAAACTAGCTAAAGTGTTCATCTTGGAAATACCAAGATTTAAAAATATAGTCATGGGTTACATATGTGTGTACATGGATCTTGATGAGACTGTAATTATACATAGTCTCATCGTCCAAATCGGGCTTAAAACGCTTAAAATATCATCAAAATACCCAAAAATGTGCTTGTATTTGTTCATTGTGTATTTCAGGTACGGATATCGTGAATTCACCAAAAGATTACAAGAATGAAGCAAAAACGAACACGGGAAACGAAGCCGCACAAAAAACTGGGCGCAAATATGGAATTCTCAAAATTATCCTTAAAGAATTGAAGATTGGCAAGAATGGTCCCTCAACTTTTGAAGACTTGTCACTTTTGGCCCTTGTAAATCTCAACTATTACAAGTATGGTCCTTAAGTTTCAAGATTGTACATGTTTGGTCCTTGAAGAATGGTCAAAATGCAAAACAAGCCCTTGGAACAAGTTTATGAAACTTATTGTGGCCAAAATAGAAGTTTTTAAACTTCTTTTACAAAGGGATTCATGGTATGGGCTGTTTAATTCAAAGAGACAAGAGTATGGGAGTAGGGGGACTACTATTGTCAAACACACAAACCATCCCCAGCCTATCAAGTTTCCACGTCAACCCCATAACCCAATCACAACCCAACACCTCATCCTTAAACCCACGTCATTTTCCACTTTTATTTTTAAACTAATTATTATTAATCAGTTATAATTAAGTGTGGGAAACAACTTTTTAAACCCCAAAACAAATCAAACCCTGCTAATCCTCCTTCATCCTAACATAAACCCTAAGCCCGAATTTGATCTTAACCATAGGGTTTTTTGCTAATAATTAGCAGATCCCTAATTGACCTTATCTTAAACCCATCCCACCTCCCAAAACATCCGTCACTTTCACCAATAGACCATCCCATGTGTCCCCTGCCCCACAAAGAAGAAGAAAACAAAGGAGTCCAGTAAATCAACGGTTTGTAGTGTTTTCTTGGTCAATACTTTTCTTTGGACGCATAGGATCATTCCTCAACAGCTGTACAAGGCAGAAGTCACACGATGCATGCTTTGACTCCACCAAGCAATGGATCAAAAGGGAATATCTCCAGCATCTTTTCAAACTACACAAGGGCTTTTGGGGAAATTCATATTTAGGGTTTCTTTATTCTAGAAAGTTCAGTTAGGTAGTATTTAAGGAGCTTCCAGTTTGTGGTTTTGCCCTTGTTCCAGTTTTTGTAAACCCATATTTTTAAATAGTTAAAGTGAAAATTTTGGCCTTACAATCTCTGTGTTCCATTTAGTTATAATTCGTTTTTACTTTATGCACTTGTTGCTTAACAAAATATTTTCAAAACATATCTTTTGTAAAATATTTTGGGACCCAAAATTCAAGTTTGATTGGGGTGAGGGTGTTCTGACAGAGCAGACTCATCACAAGGATTTGAGTTTTGTTATTTCTTTGTTAAGGTTATGGTTTTGTGCACTTGAGATTTTTGAGTTCCAAAAATCAGGTTTTTAAGAAAGTTGTTATCAAAGGTTTGATTATTTTCTTTGCTCATTACTCACTGGATACTAAGCTTGCCATAAGCTCAACTGACAACTGATCTTGTTGACAAGCTTAATATTCTTGTAGTTTTTTCTTTGGCTTGTTTTAGTTGTGCAGGTACTCAAGGGTGTGGTGGACTTGTCTGCCTTGGACTTCCATTCACATTCCCTCCTTGTTTTTCATATTGGACTGAAGATATTTTGCACCCTGGGACTGTTGTAGTCCCCCAACAGGGTTCTTGCACCTCACTCATAGTATCACAACGGAGGATAACCAGCAAGAGCTGGTGGCATCAGGTAATCCCTTGAACCCCCTTTTGACTGCCTTATACCTTTTTGTGTTTATGAGAAATTGGTGATTAGTATGTTCTTGTTCATGATTTTGTCCACTTGATGCTTAGGTATGTTTTTTATAGCCCCAGTTTGATTCTTCTTTGAGTAATCTTAGATAATTCTTTGTTAAGTTGGATTTTCAGATTTTAAGGGGGTGTTTGGATTTGTATGTTAACTGAGATTCTTAGCAGATTTTTGTGTTAAAATCAGTCTAGACACACTTATTTGTGATAGATATAGGTTATTTCAGTATTTGCTTTTAGTTTGAATAGGTTTTTAGTGAATTTGCATGTTTAAAATTTGGGTCGCATAGCTTAAAAATCAGCAACTCACTTTTCCATTTGTTTTTGTGATAATCTGCCTAGTAAGCTTGTAGCTTGTTAGAGTATAGGCACACATAGGGTTTGTATTAAGTTTAAAGTCATTTGGGTAGCTTGTGTGCAAGTTTTGAGCTGTTGAAAATTGTTTTTGTGCACTTTGCATCAGTACACTGTTCACAGACACACCATTGCTATATCAGTAACTTAATTGGCCCTTTTGTGTGCTAACTGTGCATTTGACTTGTTGTTTTTATTGTCTATTTGACTCCCCACAACCCAACTGGTTGTGGGGGTGCCTTTGGATCTGATTAATACCAAGAAACAAGAAAGTTATAGCCAAAAAACCCACCAGACCTGTTTTTTGCACTAGCAGTGGGAACAAAGTTACCCCTGCTAGTGTATCTCTTGGTACTGCTTGACTAGCAGACAAAAGGTGATCACATGTCACTATCACTTTTTACTTTTTTGTCTTTTATGGGTCAAATTAGGATTTAGGACCTCAAACAAGTCTCATTATTTTTCTTGTTTTATTTTTGAATTTTCAGTTTAATCATTTTTCTAGTTACTGTTCATTTTATATTTTTTTACATTAAATAGCTATTTTAATTAACTTCTTATTAATCAGTTTTGTCTTTTAGTGGTAAAAACTTATATTTTTCAGTTTCAATTTTTTCATAGATTAAGAAAAATAGTTTAAGATTTTTAGTTAAAAATTATTTCACTGTTCACTTTTTAATTATTTTTTAGAATTAAATTTAGTTTAATTAGGGTTTAATTTCAAACTATTTTGTCTTTTTGTGAAAAATTTTACATTTTTCAAACTTTTTCAATTTTCTACTGTTCTTTAGTATAAATTAGGATTTTTAAAATTGTCAAATTATTTTTGGCATTATTTTATTATTTTTTATGATTATTTTAGTTTAAAAATAGTTTTTAGTGTTTTAAAAAATAGAAAAATAGTTTTGAAAATTTAGGAAAAATACTTTTTAGTCTTTAAATAATATAAGTGACTTATTAGTTCAATAAAATAATATTTTGGACATTTTGTTAATTATATTTAATTTTAGGGCTTTAATTAGCATTTAAAATTGAATATTTAATTAATAAAAGGTTTTAAAATATATTTGTTGGATTTTTATTCTTATTTATATTATTTTAGACTTAGTTTTAACTTTTAATTAATTTTTAGGTTTAATTTTTAATTTTGTCACGTTTTACGTATTTACGTTCGCGTTTTACGTCAAATCGTCGTAGTGTAATCGTAATCGTAGCTCGTCTTTAATTTTTCTCTTCTAAACCAAAAACGTCACTAATCCAATCTTGATTATTTTATATTGGCACATTAATCCACACACCTCCTTCGAGAACGAACCCGCATTTATTCGACTTGTCGGTTTTCCTAAATCGTCGAGTTTAATACTTGCCACAATTATACGTTGTTTTCCTAAACACGTATTTCTACACCTATCAGATCTATATTTGATTTTAGGTCTAGACATAGTTTAGATCTCATTTTGGACTTGTAACTTGTTTTCTTGACTTGTACATAGTTAGATCTTTTTTTATAACACTTATAAATTACATGCAACCTTAAAATGAGAATTGACTTGTCTTAATAAGCTATAACTAATATTAGTCGTGAGATATAAGCTTCTATTAGGGGCTTATGACTTACTTGTAACCTTATAACACACCTAGATCTAATTTGGTATAACACATAAAACAAATTTTTAGTTTTATTCATCTATTTATATTTAAAACTAAATATTAATAAGCTCATAATAAGCTTATAAGAATATCCTAAGTAAAAACATACATAAAATATAAAGTAATGTTAATGGACTAATTAAGTCCATGAAATGTTAATCTAAAAACTTAATGGACCCACTAAGCCCATTTGATAAATCTTAGTAACTTAAATGGACTTAAGATTACACTTAGGCCAATTTAACTAATTAGAGGACTTAAAAATGTATTAAGCCCAATAAATGATTTAAAGGCCCATTTAAATAAATTAGTGGACTTGAAATATAATTAAGCCCACTAAAATGGCCCATTAGATGTTTAGCCCATTTAAAGAGCCCATATACTATTTTGAATGTTAAATAAAAGTTTTTATAATAAAATATAGCTTATAAAAACTTTTTGGATAAAAATGACAATTTATAAAACTTGAGGACTAAAACCGTAACTTATGAAACTTGTTTTGATAAACTAGTAAACACAAGGGCTGAAAATGTAAATATTCAGAAGTATAGGGTTTAATAAATACTATCCGTGGCAAATTAAACCCTAGGGACCATTTTGGGAAGTTTGTAAAAGTTATTTTTTCATTTTATAACCCTAAGGACTATTCTTGTAATTTGCCGAAACTTAAAGAAGCCCCGGGGGCTGTTTTTGTAACTTTAGTAAAGTTACAAAACCTAGATATGACTAGGGGGACTAAATCTGCCATAAGCCGAAACTTTAACAAGCCTTAGGTACTAAATATGTAAAATCCGAAAGTTATACTTGTTTAAAAATATAGAGGGACTAGTTTTGCCATATTCTGAATCATTAACAAGCCCTAACACTAAAATCCTATTTTAATTATAATGAAACATAAATTAAATTACTTAGACCATAAGAATTAAAGTATAAATTCTTAAGCTTAAATTATTTTATATTTGAATAATTTATAGAACTTTAAAGTTAAATAAAATATTGTATTTTATTTATATTTTATTTTTTTATAAAATATTTATATGTACTTTAGGAAATAATTGTATAAACAACTATGAATATGTATTACTCATACATAAACTTATATACTTTTAGAAAATAAAATTTATAAGAACGTTGGATAAATTGAATGTTAATATTTAAGTTGAACATCTTACATCCTATTTAAAATGTGAAACTTAATATTAAAGTTTAAATGAATGAGTATAATACATGAACTACGAACATGAACTAATATTAAGTAAAATGTTTATGTTTACTTAATAATAGTAAATGAGTGATTAAAATACTTGAACAGAGAACGTAAATTAATATTTTAAGTAAGACATTATATGTCTACTTAAATAAGAAACTAAATTGTAAGTTGAATGATTATTATAAATACATGTATGGTAACTGATATTAACAGTTAAACATTTTATATTTACTTAGAAATGAAACTTATATAGATAAGTTAAATGAATATTGATGATACTTGAACTACGGTTATTTAGATAAATACCGTAGCATAAATGAACTGACTAAAATCTGTATAAGCATACATATATGTTCTTTGTACTATCTATTAAGACTGTACTATCTGATTAGGCATAACTTTGGCGTGAGCTTTAATTGGATATTCGTATTAAACAACAATTGCCTACTCCCAGGTGAGTTTACAGCCCCATATAACTTTTGATAAAACTTTCCCTTTTGGGAAAGAAAATATGCAAACACATAATGGACACAACTGAATTGTATAAACTTGACTATGATTGATTATTATTGAAACTGTTAAATTGTTGTAAATCGACCGAATGTTATAAATAGATCTATTAGGGATTGACCATCCCCGTCTGGGTGAGTCATGCTCACTGTGCCTTGGCCGGGACAACAGACGTATACCATGTTGGAACTGGAATGGGTGTCTTTCTGTAAGACACTACGTCCTCATCTGTTGAGGACTACGGCGGTTAAGCTTCAATTTCTAATAATAAACAAACGTTATCTACAATTTAGTGAGAATGCTTTGTGCATTGTCACTTCTATGCTTAATGTATGTCCAAACTAATTAATTGTTAAAATCTGTAAATTCACCAACTTTATGTTGACCCCCGTTAGTATGTTTTGCACATGAATATGAAGTTAGTACGTGCTGTGTGTATTGTCTCCAGCATCTTAGTAATCTGCATTGTAGGACTCGTCAGGGGTTCTATTTGGGAAACACAAGCAATCACTCCTCACCATGTTTAAGACAAATTTTTTTTATTTGTTTAAATAAACATGTAATCTGATTTGACTAACTCTTTATCTTATGCTCTATGGACTATATGCTATCGATCCACCCTAGTGACATCTCCGTGGATATTTCCGCATATTTTGACCCTACCCGGGGTGTCACAGAGAATGGTATCAGAGCATTAGTTATAGAGAACCAGATGAATTTTTAAATAAAATAAAAATAAAATGATTTTTTCTTTTATTTAAAAACTGGACTATAACTTATAAAAATCTTTTTGGGATTTTTAATTTTTGGGACCGTATTAGTTAAGCATATAGATCCTAGGGCATATTATGCTATGTGAACTAAGTGTATGTATATATTGATTGCTAAACTTATTTATTAATACTGTTTAGTGAGATATTGCTATGAGAAATGTTAGACGTGCTAAACTTGAAAAATTGTACACTACATAGTAAAATACTGAAATGAGAATATGGGTAATATTAAACCAAACTTCGTACTTACAAATTGATAAATGAACTACTTCATATATATATATATATATATATATATATATATATATATATATATATATATATATATATATATATATATATATATATATATATATATATATATATATATATATATATATATATATATATATATATAAGTATTAATATTTGTAACCTTAAAACATTATAATAATTATTTAAAAGGGATATATTTCATAAAGCATGTAAATCTAAATAATATTATTCTTTGTTTGTAAGCTTATACTCACTTCAAACTTAAAATAATACTATTTCAGAGCATCATGACTCGGCCTGCTGCATCCTCGACTCTTCTAACCGTAGTAGCTCCTACTCCAGTTGTTTGTTCATCCCCACGATCGACGCAGTGTGGATGGTTGTCAGCCTCTGATTCAGAGGATGACCCAACCACCGAATCCGTACTCCCAGAGGACCCTTTTTCTATCTCAGCATCAGCCACACTGGCCCCAACCTCTATGGAGGAGGACCGGGTCTCTCCTAGCATACCATCTTCCATGCCTCCATCCTTATCATCAAGCTATTTTTCCGGGCCCGCACCCGTCTCCACTTACGAGACCGGGGAAGGCTCCAGGGCAGGACATGTCGATTCCGTCCAAGCTCAGATCTCTGCACTGGCTGCACGCCATGAGCGAGAGATATCCGACCTCCGCAGCCAGTTGAAAACCAGTCAACAAAGCCATGCCGTCATCTATGATCGTATCGACACTCTTTTTCGCACCATGAGGGGAGAATCCCAGACTGCTAAGGGCATCCAGGCTAGGACGGACGAGGAACTGAAGTGGTTATTGGATGAGAACTACCGCCTCCATCAGCGCATTCAGGTCATGAAGGGTCTGCAGCATCAGACCCATGCTGCTCTTGCCGCTCAGGAGCAATCACTATCTATTTTCTTTGATCTCGCCACTGTCCGGCATGATGGGGTTACAAGGGAGATGGCTTATCTCTGAGGGGTCTTCGATAGGCTCCGGAACCAGCTACTGTCTGTACTCCGTACGCTCAAGGAGACCCGAACGACAGTTCGGACTTTGTGGAACACCAGGAGGAATTCTGCAGCCCCACCAGCTCCATCCGCACCGTCAGCCCCAGCATCATCTGGTGGACCATCCAGGCAGGATTAGTATAGACGTACTAGACTTCTTGTACGTCATGATAAGCTTACGGGTTGCATCCCGGCTATCATGACATAGGGCCTTTGTACTTTTATTCCTTTTTCAGCTTTGGTGATGTAATCCCGTACTATATCTTTCTTTTTCTTGGGCATGTATTTTGGATATGATGTACTTAAGACAATGTGTACCACTACCCAGGGCAAGGCTAGCTAAGCCTTTGTTCCGGATTTGATATGCTCGATGAATGTTTAAAATTCCTTACGGAACTTTGCATGAAGTCACTCTCTTATGTTATATCTGTTGTGCAATGTATTATATTATGAAATCCTGACAGGTTATCCAAATTTGTTATGAATTTTATGCATGAAATAATTCTCTTGCAAATAATATAAAAACTGTACTAACGATTAAATTAATAATCTCATTTTGTGTATGATTATAAACAAATGGTGATTTTACGATCGAACCCCAATAATGCAATTGCCTCCAATACCGCTAATACCGAAGTACCTGAAGCTACTCATAATGTTACCGCTGCTCAACTCCGGGAGATGATTGGTGAAGGCATTTCGACAGCTATGGCAACCAGAGAAGATAATGTGAGCAATGACCCAAACCACAACATGCACAGAAACAACTTCAACAAGGGTTGGTCATACCCCGACTTCTTGAAATGCAAACCCTCATACTACCGAGAAAAGAAGGAGTTGTTGAATTGATGCAATGGTTTGAAAGACTAGAGACAGTTTTCCGCATCAGCGGTTGTGCTGACGAGAACAGAGTTAAGTATGCTACATACACTCTACTCGAGAGCGCCCTTACTTGGTGGAACTCTGTGGTCGCCACCTTTGGACATACATGCCACTGCTTATACCCTCACTTGGGCCAACCTCAAGGATAGAATGACTGAGAAATACTGTCCTAGAGGAGAAATGAAGAAGTTGGAAGTCGAGCTGTAGGATCTAAAGTGTAAGAACAATGATATCCTTTGGTACAACCAAAGATTTCAAAAGTTAAGCTTGATGTGCACCAGAATGTTCCCTCTAAGGAGTGACAAGATTGAGAGGTATGTCAGCGGACTCCCTGACAACATTCATGATAGTGTGCTAGCTTCACGACCCACTACCGTTGAAGGTGCTATGGAATTCGCGACTGAGCTGATCAATAAGCAAGCCCGCAATCCGTCCGATAGGCAAACGGACAACAAGAGAAAATCCGATGAAAGCCCTCGTAGCCAGCACCAGCAAACTTCCAAAAAGCAAAACGTTGGGCAAGCTGATGACACTACTCCCACAACCCGCACCAGGAACTACACAGGGACCAAGCCTAAGTGTTCAAACTGCAACTATCATCATTTTGCTCGAGGACAATGCCAAGGGTGCTACAAGTGTGGCCAACAAGGCCATTTTGCCCGTAAGTGTCAAACAAATGTTGCTACCCCAGGTCGACTCAATATCAATCCCAGGAACAATAACAAGGGCAAGTATAGTGCACGTGGGAGTGGAAGTGGACAGTGGGGAAACCAAAACCCTACTGGTGGGAGCAGTAGTGGACCAAAGAAGGTTATGGTTTGTTACGAGCATGGAACCCCTGGGCATGTGAGACCCGATTGTCCCAAGTGGGCCAATCAGAAGAAGGACAACAAGGGAAATCCTTCGCAAGTGTACATGGCTGGCAATGCCCAAGCAAATCCAGGCCCCAACATCGTACCTGGTATGTTTTTACTAAACCAATGATATGCCTCTATCTTGTTTAATACATGAGTAGACCAAAGCATTATAATTGCTAAACTTAGTAAGAAATTGGAATCCCTCTGTTAGTTCTAGACTCCTATTATACTATGGAATAGTCGACGGAAAGGTTATGAAGGTTAACACCATCACTCAAGGTCGTTCCTTAAAAACTTTTCAAATCGGCCGTTTTACACCAATCAGATTCTAGAAAGTCTTGATAGCTTTGATGTCGTCATTAGCATAAATTGACTAACAAGTATCATGCAATTATCCTATATGACCAAAAATAGGTTTGTGTACCTTGGTGAAATGAAACCTTGATTATATTGGGGAGCCATAACCCCGATATAGTTAACACTAGATTTAGTGTCATCTCTAGCACCAACAAGCCAAAGAGTACTTGGCCCAGGAATACTCCATTTCCCTAACCTGTCTCTCCCCTGCCTAAACCCGAAGATCCCATCCAACTCACAATGGGTGTACTTTGTAGGGCTATGTCTGACATCCCCCGTAAGGAGATGTTGAATGTCCCATGTTTTTGGACATTCCTCTTTCCTCTTCGGGTCCAATTAGTTCGACAATACCATAACCCACTAGACTCTAGGAGATGTGATTTCCTCTCTTTAGAAGTCAGAATTTGTACAAACTTTGAACCAGTAATAGTGAATGCATGACCCTTGTTACAGCAACCTGCAAGGCGTGTACTTCTTTATTCTTGGTATCTTCTTTTATTTTCACCATTTGAGGTACTTCTTTTCTGCGCCCCTCTCGCTCAACCCCGCGGCGAATGAAGCAGATTCTTTGCAACTTCTTACGCAATCGCCATCAACAACAATCTTAACCTCTCTGTTGGATAGAAACTTTAGTACTATTAACTGATGTTTGTATCCCACCAGCTTGAGGTATAATCGTAAGTCTTTTCTTAAAGTTGTTGATATAGGAGAGGTTAAAGTTAAAATGTTTGTTTTACCATCAACCCCCAATTTTTCATCCTCGGGGGTGGAGACATAACATGTATCTCACCCATGAAAAGGATGCAGATATAATACATCCCCAACTTCCCCAACGTATAAAACATGCTGGCGTGTCCTCCTCATATCAGAAACCATTTGCAATGGACTTATCCTCCTAACCAAATCCACAACGCCAGTGGTTCTTTACCAGATCCGGGAAAGGTATGACTATAACACCCGTTGGGAAGCCCGCACCTATCCATCCACAGCAGCAGTCTCCTTTACTGCTCAATCGGATGTATAGTATGATCAGGATAAAGATCTCTTTGCATTCCTCACCTATCCATCCACAGCAACAGTCTCCTTTACTGCTCAATCGGATGTATAGTATGATCCGGATAAAGATGTATTTGCATTCTTCACCTATCCATCCACAACAGCAGTCTCCTTTACTACTCAATCGGATGTATAGTGTAATCCGGATAAAGATCTCTTTGCATTCCTCACCTATCCATCCACATCATCAGTCTCCTTTACTGCTCAATCGGATGTATAGTGTGATCCGGATAAAGATCTCTTTGCATTGCTTCTATCTATCCATAGTAGTAATCTCTTCTACTGCTCAATTGGATGAATGGTGCAACCTAGATAAAAATCTCTTTGCATTCTCTTTTGTTCACCTATAATGACGGAAGCTTCCATTAATGCCAAATCAGGCGTATAAGAGTAACCTAGGTATAGACCACTTCGAGTTCATGCCGCCATCCGTACATAAGAGAGAGAGTGTGAAACGAATCATGCTTAGGACATCTTTTACCTAAAAGATAACCACGTTTTTAATAGCTTTGAGGACAAAGCTAAAATAACGGGGTGGTGCTGTAAAATCTATGATTTTACCATGATTTTATGTAATGAAATTTCACCCATTAAATCTTAGAACACAAACTCAAGTCTTATATTTCTATAAGTCATGTGTGAACTTGTTCAATGTGCACATATATATTTTTACATACATACTTGTTATAATAAGTTTGACTATGTAAACTATGTACATAAAACAAGTAGTAAAAATGCATAACCAACATTTGATTAAACAACACCTAACTAAAATTTGAAAAATACACTACACCATGGGTATGTGGCCATATATATGTGTATGCATATTATATGCATGCCTAAACTTTCTTGGACTATCCCAAGGTTACGTATTCTTTATGTTCTAGACCAACACAATCCCACCCTCTCCTTTGGATAGCCTTACACGACATACACATGCATATGTGGAAAAAGAAAGGGTTGTCTTGGAAAGGGAAGAGCCTACACTTGGCAAAAGTGTTCTTACCAAGGCAATCATGCCTTTTGCATTCTCTTTCCCTCTCTCATCTTTAAGCTGAAACACACACATTCCCATCTCTCCTACATGCAACCTCACTTCTCTCTTCATCTCTCTCACTCAATATTTCAGCTATAAGCCACAAAACTCAAAAGTTGATTCATTAAATCAACTAAATCTTTGTCCCATCTTGATTACAAATAATTTGGTAGCATCATTTCTCTTGGAACCACTATAAACAAGCCCTAGCCGAACCATTATAGGCCACGACTTGATTTATACATAGGGTTTTCTCCATCTTCAAGATTAGATCTCTAATCTCTTGGTTCATCTAGATCGTCCTTAGTAACTTTTTAGCAAGAATGGTATACACATCATGATCATCTATTTCTTCATGCATGCATCATCATACATCTATAAACACAAGTATATAACATGTTAAAAATCAAGATTTATAAAGCCATGACCATTATAGGTCACGACATATTTATAAAAAATCATGCTCATGAATTAAAATATTTTACTAAGAAACCTATAACTTGTATCCTATGTTTTAAACTTGATTTAAAAACCATATGAGACATTTTGTAAATCTAAATGTTGCATGAGTTACAAATCTTTTATGGGACTATGGTTAAACCAATAGTCATATATCTCATAAAATGAATGTGTGTAACCTAAAAATCTTGAAGACCATGACCTTAAAGGTCACAGCATACATGGTTAGTATATATAGGATTTATGTGTTAAGTTTGGATGATGGAATATGAAATGTTACATGTTAAATGGACTATTAAAAATCATCACAGTAACTTATGTGAATATATGTAGCCATGGGTTATATATGACCCTAATGGGTTAGATGTACATGCATGTTATTATACAACCTAGATCTAGTAATAAGTGTTAACTTAACATGATAAACATGAAATAAGCTTATAGATCTTATGGGAATATTGGGAGAAAACAATATAGCCGTGGGCTATATATTGTCTTCTTGGAATGATAGTAACCTTAGGAACATGCATGTGACCTAGATAATCATGATTGTATTTTTGTAAATATTTACAAGACTTAAAAACTAGCTAAAGTGTTCATCTTGGAAATACCAAGATTTAAAAATATAGCCGTGGGTTACATATGTGTGTACATGGATCTATATTTGATTTTAGGTCTAGACATAGTTTAGATCTCATTTTGGACTTGTAACTTGTTTTCTTGACTTGTACATAGTTAGATCTATTTTTGTAACACTTATAAATTACATGCAACCTTAAAATGAGAATTGACTTGTCTTAATAAGCTATAACTAATATTAGCCGTGAGATATAAGCTTCTATTAGGGGCTTATGACTTACTTGTAACCTTATAACACACCTAGATCTAATTTGGTATAACACATAAAACAAATTTTTAGTTTTATTCATCTATTTAGATTTAAAACTAAATATTAATAAGCTCATAATAAGCTTATAAGAATATCATAAGTAAAAACATACATAAAATATAAAGCAATGTTAATGGACTAATTAAGTCCATGAAATGTTAATCTAAAAACTTAATGGACCCAATAAGCCCATTTGATAAATCTTAGTAACTTAAATGGACTTAAGATTACAGTTAGGCCCATTTAACTAATTAGAGGACTTAAAAATGTATTAAGCCCAATAAATGATTTAAAGGCCCATTTAAATAAATTAGTAGACTTGAAATATAATTAAGCCCACTAAAATGGCCCATTAGATGTTTAGCCCATTTAATGAGCCCATATACTATTTTGAATGTTAAATAAAAGTTTTTATAATAAACTATAGCTTATAAAAACTTTTTGGATAAAAATGACAATTTATAAAACTTGAGGACTAAAACCGTAAACTTGTTTTGATAAATTAGTAAACACAAGGGCTAAAAATGTAAATATTCAAAAGTCTAGGGTTTAATAAATAATATCCGTGGCAAATTAAACCCTAGGGACCATTTTGGGAAGTTTCTAAAAGTTATTTTGTCATTTTATTACCCTAAGGACTATTCTTGTAATTTGTCGAAACTTAAAGAAGCCCTAGGGGCTATTTTGTAATCTTTGTAAAGTTACAAAACCTAGATATAACTAGGGGGACTAAATCTGCCATAAGCCGAAACTTTAACAAGCCCTAGGTACTAAATATGTAAAATCCGAAAGTTTTACTTGTTTAAAAATATAGAGGGACTAGTTTTGCCATATTCCGAAATATTAACAAGCCCTAACCCTAAAATCCTATTTTAATTATAATGAAACATAATTAAAATTACTTAGACCATAAGAATTAAAGTATAAATTCTTAAGTTTAAATTATTTTATATTAAAATTATTTATGGAACTTTAAAGTTAAATAAAATATTGTATTTTATTTATATTTTATTTTTTTATAAAATATTTATATGTACTTTAGGAAATAATTGTATAAATAATTATGAATATGTATTACCCATACATAAAGTTATATACTTTTAGAAAATAAAATTTATAAGATCGTTTGATAAATTGAATGTTAATATTTAAGTAGAACATCTTACATCCTATTTAAAATGTGAAACTTAATATTAAAGTTTAAATGAATGAGTATAATACATGAACTACGAACGTGAACTAATATTAAGTAAAATCTTTATGTTTACTTAATAATAGTAAATGAGTGATTAAAATACTTGAACAGAGAACGTAAATTAATATTTTAAGTAAGACATTATATGTCTACTTAAATAAGAAACTTAATTGTAAGTTGAATGATTATTATAAATACATGTATGGTAACTGATATTAATAGTTAAACATTTTATGTTTACTTAGAAATAAAACTTATATAGATAAGTTAAATGAATATTGATGATACTTGAACTACGGTTATTTAGATAAATACCGTAGCATAAATGAACTGACTAAAATCTGTATAAACATACATATATGTTCTTTGTACTATCTATTAAGACTGTACTATCTGATTAGGCATAACTTTGGCGTGAGCTTTAATTGGATATTCGTATTAAACAGCAATTGCCTACTTTTAGGTGAGTTTACCGCCCCATATAACTTTTGATAAAACTTTCCCTTTTGGGAAAGAAAATATGCAAACACATAATGGACACAACTGGATTGTATAAACTTGACTATGATTGATTATTATTGAAACTGTTAAATTGTTGTAAATCGCCCGAATGTTATAAATAGATCTATTAGGGATTGACCATCCCCGTCTGGGTGATTCATGCTCACTGTGCCTTGGCCGGGACAACAGACGTATACCATGTTGGAACTGGAATGGGTGTCTTTCTATAAGACACTACGTCCTCATCTGTTGAGGACTACGCCGGTTAAGCTTCAGTTTCTAATAATAAACAAATGTTATCTACATTTTAGTGAGAATGCTTTGTGCATTGTCACTTCTATGCTTAATGTATGTCCAAACTAATTAATTGTTAAAATCTGTAAATTCACCAACTTTATGTTGACCCCCGTTAGTATGTTTTGCACAGGAATATGAAGTTAGTACGTGGTGTATGCATGGTCTTCAGCATCTTAGTAATCTGCATTGTAGGACTCTTCAGGGGTTCTATTTGGGAAACACAAACAATCACTCCTCACCATGTTTAAGACAATTTTTATTTATTTGTTTAAATAAACATGTAATCTGATTTGACTAACTCTTTATCTTATGCTCTATGGACTATATGCTATCGATCCACCCTAGTGACATCTCCGTGGATATTTCCGCATATTTTGACCCTACCCGGGGTGTCACATATACGTTGACCGACAAGATTCGTCCCTTGACCAAAAAAAAAATGCATCACTCGTCCTTAAGTGAAAAACGTTATATACCGTTGGTCCCTTTCTTTTTACAACCTTACTAAATAGTGTTACGTTCACATTCACAAAGGGTATTTTCGTCTTTACCCCACCCACCATCACACTCATGTTGTTTCTCTCCCAACAAACACCCATTAATTGTATCTTTAAACAATACAGATTAAGGCTATGTTTGGTAAAATTAGCTGTAAGCTATAAACTGTTAACTGTAAGCTGTTCGCTGTAAGCTGTTTATTAAAAAGCTCTATTTTTAATAGAAGTGTTTGGTATGTTAGTTGTTAACTGTAAAAATTAAAATGTAAAATGACTTTAAAGGACATATTTAAATAAATTATAATAAAGTTGGAGGGTATATCAATAATCTATAGCTTTAACAGCTCTTGATAATTTAAAAAGCTGTATCAGACAGCTTTTTATTTAAGAGCTACTTGGTGAAAATAAAAAGCTAACAGCTCTTAAAAATTGTTGTACCAAACAGAGCTATTAGATTATTTTTTTAACAAAAAAGCTAACAGCTCTGAAAAAGCTTTAAAAAAGCTCTTGCCAAACATAGCCAAACATCTCATTTTTTTTCTTAATATTCATCTCTAACATCAGTATACGGAGTATATTTTTTTCATAAAATCAAAAACACAAATCAAAGAAGTTATCTTTCATCTCTATAAATAACAATAGAACCGTTGGATATCAAAACACTAATCTCCATGCCGTAAAAATCTTGCAACCAAATCTCACCACTAGTAGATCCCAACAACCAACATATTCTGATGACCACTCTTTCTAAACTCAGTTTTACAGCCACCACCTCCATTCATATAAAACTACAATCTCCATTCATATGACCCCATCACCACCAATAGTTTCTTTTCTTCTCCATTTCTAAAAAATTAAACACAAACAAATGTAACAACACCTCTGTTGCTCTCTCATTTATATTTACCATATTCACTCTCCATGCCCAATACAACACCATTATCTTCTCACTCGCACCATACCCACAATACTGCGCCATCTTTTTAGCACCAACACTACTACTCATTTATCAACAAGAGACCCACCACTCACTTAAATAACCAAAAGCACATAATCCATTCTAAGATTTCAACTCTTTTTTTTTCTTTTTAGAGCCACATCAATCCACTCTAATATACTTGACAAAATGTTTTACATATTTACAGAAACCACAAATATAAAAATTACTTTTATTGCTTTGAATTCAATTAAGCTACATATATGTCATCTATAGTTTAAAATTGATATCTTTGTATCCAGATCTACATACGTCTTTCGATTCCAGCGGTTGGAAGTGAGATGTTTCATTCACAAGAAAAATCACAGATGTGGCAGGAAGTTGAGCAAATGACCGAAGTTGATGGTGTATCTGGTGGTGGTGAAGGTAAAAAGAAAAATGATGAAGCTTTATTTATCTCGAGATATTAATAAAAGATAAACAAATAAAGGATGGTATACAACTTTTATGATATTGATGAGGAGAAGATTTTCGGGGTGTTGATGGTGGTGATGGTGGGGGAATGAGTGATTGTGGTGTAGGGGTGAGCAAAACCGACCGACAACCGAAAACCGACACAAACCGACCGAAACCGAAACCGACCGACACAAACCGATCAAATTCGGGTCGGGATTTGGGATGGGTTTTTCATGATTTCGGGACTCGGTTCGGGTCGGGACTCGGGATTAATTCAGGATCGCACAAAGAGAACCACACAAATCGGGAGTAACTCGGGCCTAACTCGGTTCGGTTCGGGACTCGGGCCTAACTCGGGTCGGGATTCGGTTTGAGTTTTTCACGATTTCGGTTTCGGGATAAGTCGGGATCAGGTCGGGACGGGTCGGTTTCGTCCCGATGCTCACCCCTATTGTGGTGGAAGAGATGAAGAGAAAGATAAGAAAAAAAGTATGATATGTATTGTGTATAAAGAAAGAGTAAAATAGATATATAAATAAATAAATAATACTATAATATAAGAAAGAGAAGCAAATTAACCCATTTACCCTTATGTTTGTATACTTAAACAGCAGTTAGTTAGAGCTTTTTGAAGGAGGGACCAACGGTATATAACGTTTTACACTTAGGGACGCGTGATGCATTTTTTTTGGTCAAAGGACGAACATTGTCGGTCAACGTATACCACAGGGACGAACAGTGTAATTTACTCCTTGAAGAATGGAAAGACTTAAAAGAGAAAAAGAATCGATTAATGAAATGCGCAATTAAGGAATATGTTCCATTAAAACTAGACCTAGACACAAGTAATTAAAAGGTTCCTTCTTAAGTGGCTTAGTGAAGATGTCGGCTAAGTTTTCTACCGAGGGCACCTTCTCAGTCGAAATGTTCCCCTTTTGAACATTATCCCTAAGGAAATGGTGGCGAATCTCTATGTGCTTAGTTCGCGAATGTTGCACGGGATTCTTGCTAAGGTCTATTGCACCATTATTGTCACACATGATAGGAACATCATTAAGTGAAATCCCGTAATCAACAAGAGCTTGCTTCATCCATAGAGCTTGTTGACAAGATTTACCGGCACTTACACACTCAGCTTTCATGGTAGATATAGCAAGAGCGATTTGTTTCTTGGAGAACCAAGAAGTTAAACAACAACCCATGAAGGTACAAACTCCGCTAGTGCTTTTCTGGTCCACATAGTCTCCCGCATGATCCAAGTCCATGTATACTATGGTTTCTACGTCGGTCCCTTTAGGATACCATAATCCTAAATGTATAGTGCCTTTAACATATCAGAAGATACACTTAACCTATTCAAGGTGAGAGGTTTTGGGAGCCTCTTGGAAGCGAGCACGAAGGCAAACACTAAACATGATATCTGGTCGACTTGCTGTTAGGTACAACAAACTACCAATCGTACCTCTAAATTTGGTGTTGTCTACCGACTCACAATCATCATCTACGGTGAGTTTAGTATCCGAGGCCATAGGGGTATTCGTTGGTCTAGAGTCCTCTAATCCAAATTTCTTTAGCATTTCTTTAACGTACTTAGATTGATTAAAGAAGATACCATCATCCATTTGTTTAATTTGGAGTCCTAAAAAGAAGTTAAGTTCTCCCATCATGCTCATTTCAAACTTGTCATGCATGATTTTGGCAAACTCATCACACAAGCTTTGACAAGTTGAACCAAATATAATGTCATCAACATATATTTGTACGATTATGAGGTGAGAAACTTTCTTCTTTGTAAAGAGTGTATTGTCTACCATCCCCATGGTATACTCATGTTTTACAAGAAACGCTTTAAGTCTATCATACCAAGCTTTGGGTGCTTGTTTAAGACCATAAAGTGCTTTCTTAAGCTTGTAAACATGATCCGATTTCTCAAAATCAATAACGCCAGGAGGTTGAGGCACATATACCTCCTTGTTGGGTCCACTAGATATGGATCTTGCAGCCTGTTAAGGATGGTGAACGACTTCTGTAATCACAAGTCTATTCACAGAGAGACTCTAGATGATACACACAGTATAAGTGCGGAATACAAATACTATGAACAAGAAGAAACAGTATAACTATAATAACTTGATCCTTACAAAGGATTTCTACTATTAATATGAAAATGAATAATGTTTGATGAAGGTGTGTTTAACCCTTTTGCCAATGGTTCCTTTTATACTACAAGGAAACCCTAATACAACATTAAACCAAAACGTGTAACTTCTGATATGCATATCCTTTCCTAACATATCTCATGCATATCCTAACAAACTACTCAGAATAATAATGTTTGACTTTCTAAAGACCAGGAGCACGTGTTGCTCCTACTACTACTAGGACCAGGAGGAACTACATACCTCCTAGCATACCTATTACAAATGTCTATTACAGAGGTCCTAACAATCCTCCCCTAAACTTGATGTTGACTTGTTGAGTTCAAGTTTCCTGGTAGATCTTGCAAAACAGCCTGAGGATTGAAACAGCAACACAAACAACAACATCATAACCATCAACATGAACAACACAAAGACTGCTGCAACGAGTAACACCTAAAAGCTTCTTGAAAGCTTGAAACAGATCTGCACCTTGTTGAATCTTTACAGCAACATGAGCAGATTTGATGAGCCTTTACCAAGTACCTGCTTGCTCTTGGGCTAGCTAGTCTTTGTGGTGGAATAAGCATCACCCTAGGAGACCAGAACCCAGCCCAACTCTTAGAACGTGAATCAATGGTGAGTGGGGGTACCCTAATGATTTTGGGCAAATCATCACAGCCGTCAACAAATTTGATATAAGTCTTTACTAGAAGCCGTACCCTTCCGGACAAGCCAACTCTTAGCAATAAAGCATCGGTGAGCTGAAAACCCTATAGATTTGAGCAAGCCATTACAACTATCAACGGATTTGATATAGATCTTTACCAAGAGCCGTACCCCCTTGGACTAGCCACTTTTCAGTCTAGGACCAAGGCAAGTGAAAACCATCCAGTTTTTGGTAACCTGGCAACCATGAACGGATTTGATAATCACACCAGAGCCGTACCCTTATGGTAAATAAACTCTTTCTTGTCTGTTAAACATGGTGAGTTGAGCACCATTTGTTGTGTGGACTAGGTCCAACACTAGAAATACCTCTCAAAACATCCCAAGTGTGAAAATGCCAAGTGGAAAACAATGTCATGATGGAAAAGTATAAGTAGATATTATATTATTTACAAGTTTCAAAATTCCATCACATGTTTAAAGTATAAGCAGATATTATATAAAAGTATTTTTTATTATTATTTTTTAACTAAATAAAATGTGAGTCACCAATCATTGTACATATTGGTGAAAAGAATGTTATTATAACACAAGAACAAAAGAACCATACCAATCACTTACCAGAAGCTGCAACCTTGTCTGCATGCAGCCGGGATTGAATACCTTCAAACAAGGTAGTGGCCATTGCAGACTCATTACCAAAAGAAGCATTAGATACCTGCAGATGACATTCCAGCATAGATTCCATGGTAGCAATGGTCAATGGATACTCCATATCCGTAAGCATAAACACAACAACACCAGTCTCAAGTTCTAACACATGAACACCACAACCAGCATACAGCTTCCACCTCCTTATCACCCATCGAGGTTGATCCTTCCATACACCAGCAGGGGAGAATCAGGAGGGGAATCCAACATCATCTTCAAATCACCCCAAATAGTCAACCCTGGCTAGTTATGAAGCTCACTTGGAGACTTAGGAATCTCAGCATCCACCAAACCATACAACAACATAAGATCACGACGCTCCACCTAGTGTAAAATATTTTGCAATCCAGAAACATATCGAGTGTAGCCATCACGAGTCGTAATCTTATGAGTAAAGGTACCACGAGAAATGGTGGATGGCCGAATTTCCCAAGCGACAATCACACCCTTGCCAAAGGGCACCTCAGTCTCACTATCAGAAGCAACATCAATGAGATTGGCATGATCTCTTTTCTCAAATGGGACAGACTTACCACGACGAGCCTTCTTCTTCCTAATAGAACGACGAGGTGTAGGGACACCAGAAGAAGATTCATCCTTGACCTTTCCAGCAGCAGTAGAAACAAAGTCCTTAACAACCATAGGATCAGAATTAGCTGCACCAGCTGATGAGTTAGGAAGTGGTTCAGTCACCGGTGGTGATGTTGGCTTCACAGCAGGAGTAACATGAGTGGGATTAGTAGCAGGAGTGGTAGTAGCTTCATTGGTGGTAGTAGGAACAGCTGTAGAAGGAGCACTAGAAGATGGAACTCTAGAAGTATCCTTGTAAACACCCGACGAAGAGGTGGGAGCAGCAACAGGCTAAGAAGTGAGGACAACACGAGGAGGTGGGCGATAAATATAGTGTTCAGGGAGCGGTGTATTTTGACGCTTGATCATCTTTGTGTAAAGATCTTTAAGCCCATCAAAGGTCTGTTATGGCGTTTTTCACGAAGCTGGGCAGCAAGAGACAACTGTTGTTTACGCATCAAAGCCATTGGCCGTTGAACACAATTTCCTTGATTTACATCATCACCCAACAAATCTGTGAACTGCGAGTAGTCAGAAGTAAGTATGGTAAGCACCCTCATCCAGTCATTATCATTCCAATGCATGGCGTCATGCCTCAACTGCTCACGTCTTTGCTGTTGAAGAGCTTCATCCTCATCCCTGGCTTGTTGGTCAAGCTCCTCTTGCAATCGCTGAGAAGCCTCTTCCCCCAATCTTTCTTCCTCTAATTGTCTGCGAGTACGCTTCCTGGGAGGAGAGGGTGCATCAGTCATAGGGGCTTTACCCTTGGGATCATGAGAAGGACCAGCAGAAGGACCAACAGAGTCCTCCTTTGGCTTGGGATCAGCAGCAACATTAAGGATGAATGAAGGACTAGGAGGAGTAGGCAAATCATCACTCGGCTTATCAGCAAAGGCAACCATGGCCAAAATAGTCAGCCCATCCTCCTCACTATCTTCATCAGAATCAGAAAGCACAACTTTCTTCTTTTGGCGCCTCAGTTGTGACTCCAATGCTTTAACTCTGTTCGCCAATGGAAGCACGAAGTCCCGTGTGAGCTTGCGGTGCTGATTGAGGTCATCTTCCAAAGAAACAACCTTCGCATAATACTTGTGCATAAGAGCTAGCAAAGAAGTTAGAGTAACAAGTTCCTTAGCTTCCCCACCAAGAGGACTTGACTTGGGGGA
Source organism: Glebionis coronaria (assembly GCA_025667525.1). Taxonomy (NCBI): domain Eukaryota; kingdom Viridiplantae; phylum Streptophyta; class Magnoliopsida; order Asterales; family Asteraceae; genus Glebionis; species Glebionis coronaria. The sequence goes on from CM046874.1 coordinate 149,692,197, forward strand.
TGCATCATTGGGACCAGAAGCAACAGATGGGTCATCCATATGAGCATGAGAGCTAGATGGCATCTCAACAGAGTGCGGAGCTGGGCTAGGAGGGGGAGTATCAGCAAATGGGGACTCATGTGGGCGAGAAGAGGGGGCAGCCTTTGAGGTAGATGGCATTTCTACCACCACCTCTCTAGATGGCTCCTCAACCTCCACATGAGGCACACTAGTAGCAGGGTGCTCCTCCTCCATAGGATCATTCTCCAATGGAAGTTCCTCCTCGGCTTCATCAGCCAGAGGAATCACATTAGGATCCCCTTGGGCAAGGCCCAACATAACATCAGTAAGAGGCCTCAAAGGACCCTTATAACCAAGTGCCATATTCGCATACACCTTGGAACTAAGATTTGGGGTCTCATATTCATCCCTATTCCTAAGTAGGCACATAAGAACCTGCTGCAAAAACCTAGGGTACATCAAGAACTTCTTCCTATAGCCAGTATCACTAAGGTTACAAATCATGCCATCAAACAAGTAACGAGAAAAGTTAAAAGTACGACCCTGAGCAATACAAATTAAACCAGTAGCAAGGGGGATGGGAAACGTATCCCAACTCCCAGACTTTAGAACATCAAACAATGAATCAAGAAATGAACCAGTAGCTTCCATTGAGGGGCAAATCTATTCTTCTGGAAGTTTGTGGATTTGCTTTTTGTAATCTGGTGGTCTAGGTGGGTGGTGGAATAAAGTGGAAGCCATGGTTGAGATGGAGAAGAGAGGTTGTGTGTGTGAAAATAGAAAATGTATTAAAAGTGAAAAGAAACACAAATGAAACACAATCAACACGATCAACACCCCTCCTTGGAAGCCTTGGAGGGGTATATATAGTCACACACGACACTTAAACTATACAACATTTCCTAGTCTAGTCTATGCGTGTGTGACTATGATAACTAATGGGAATTCTTAAATGTCGTCACATAAAGTGAATTTCCAACAATCTTCCCCCATGGGACGACGTGTAGAATTCCTTACAATATTTTTTCTAACAAGTACATAATGATTAAGAACAAAAGCTTCCATGAAGCGTCCAATGCTGATGTGTCTTCTAAGGCCTTTGACTTCAAGTCTTCACTTTAAAACGACTCATCTTTAAAGTAACTTGTAGTAGAAATACTGTAACGGCACGAGCTAAGTAATCCATATACTTCTGGTTAAGGAGAAGCTTCTGAATTAACTTCCCCCTAAATCATGCCACATAAACTTGATGTAGAAGCTTTTAAATAGCTTCCCCCTAAACCGACAATCCTCGTAAGCAACTTCAAAGCTTTCAATAAAGCTTAGAATGATTAAGCGCACAACGGAATTTAAAAAGCAAACCCCATCATATAACATGATAATGTTGCTATGAGGGATTGAAAGTAAGGGGCACACCAAGTAGATCAACAACTTCTCTTCTCACGCTTGAATAATTCTTCTGAATTTTTCTTCCCCCTGAGAGTTCAAGTTATGCATACTAGAAAGAATCAAGACATTTTTCCCCCACATAGTTAAAGAAAATAAATCAATCCCAAGTATGAAGCTCAAATACTGAAGTAGACACTTTATCCCATTCATGAAGTTGACATCATAACACCAGAGTCAATTAAGTCCCGGAAATGCACATATCTTCTTCCAGAGATGCACCAGAGTCAATTAAGTCCCGGTAATGCATATCTCTCCATATAGGATAATGATGAAGAATAATTGCAACAACAAAACAATTAAACATCGAATCAGTAGTATACCGTTTAGAGATTGATAACACCACGAGTTAAAACACTGATTTTCTCTACGGCTATGACAAATGTCATCCCGGAATGTCTTCAAATCAAAATAAGGTATGAAGTTCATCACGTGTACTCGTTGTGCGTTTAATGTGTCTTCTTCTTCCCCCTTGATGGTTTTGAAACTCGGAACCAACAATAAATCGTACGCACATATACCTGAAATCTCGTGAGAATAATAAATAAGATGAATTATATATTTGTGAGAATCAGCTGCTGATCGAAATTCTCTACTCATACACTCTCCATGGCCATCTTTACCAACCCCCTTGTAAGCAATTTGAAGTGACCACTGATAGAATGAACCGGATACATCAAACGTGAAACTGAATAAGAATCCTTCGATCTTGTGACTTAAGCTTGCACAATTGTTGAATGAGGAACGGTGGAGAAATCTCTAAGTACCCAATGCATCACTGAAGAAGTCTATAAGCACAACACCTCTTGAAATTATCCACGTCGACTAAGCGCGTGACACTGAGTACAACAATGTAACCCCTTTAAGTGATAGTTATCCGAGTCATCAACCATCCACCCCGAACCCGGAAACTAGATAAACAAGTCGCCATTCTAAGATTAAGCACGAGCAAGTTATCTTCCAAAGATAAAATAAATACACGCCTTCGAAAAATCCGTCTTCAACTTCACATAATTAATACCCGATCAAACAAATCCGTAGCCACTAAAAATATTCCCATTTTTCTTCTGTCTCGTGAAATAATTCTTGACACTTGGTCACATCACTTTTGTCACTTTCTCTCGTCACATTGTCTCGCCATTTTGTCATTATGAAGCCCAAATATAGCAAAATTCGTCAAATTTAAATATTTTAACACAAAGTTTATAAAAAAAAAACTTGTGCAAAATAACTAAATTCATAAGTTGTGCAAAACCGAGCCAAATTTTGTCTAGATGTTTATACTCCAAATCTTGGTCAAATCTTGATAACAAACACAACAACCGTGACAAAAATTAAAAATAATCTACTTGCAAAAATTAAAGATGTAAACTAAAAATATAAAAAGTACCAAATTAAAACTAGCTTATTAATAAGTTATAAGCCTAAGCTTAGAACTTATGAGATTTAAAAAGCTAAAAAGCTAATTAAATAATTACTCCAACAATAAGCTAGATCTAGGAAAATAAGGCAACAATAAGCTTGAAATAAGCTTGTATATAAATCTAACTTATTAGGAAAAAGTTATAAAAACTTATCCCAAATAATAAGCTAGATTATAAAGAAAAGTAAAAAAAGAAAGGAAGAATGAGAATAAGCTAAGAGATCTAAATTAATTAATCTACTTGCAAAAATTAAAGATGTAAACTAAAAATATAAAAAGTACTAAATTAAAACTAGCTTATTAATAAGTTGTAAGCCTAAGCTTAGAACTTATGAGGTTTAAAAAGCTAAAAATCTAATTAAATAATTACTCCAACAATAAGCTAGATCTATGAAAATAAGGCAACAATAAGCTTGAAATAAGATTGTATATAAATCTAACTTATTAGGAAAAAGTTATAAAAACTTATCCCAAATAATAAGCTAGATTATAAAGAAAAGTAAAAAAAGAAAGGAAGAATGAGAATAAGCTAAAAGTTTAATTTTATTAAAAGTGAAAAAGCTTAATAAATAAGCTTGGCACAAACTTGAAAGAGAAATATTACAAACTACTTGTAAAACTACTACTAATAAAAAAACTTATGAAAGAAAAAAAACTAGTGAAAAATAAGGGGAGAGGGGGACTTTATATAGAGCCAACATTGGGGGTATTTAAGTCATTTACTAGCTAATTTTTGCTTGGAGGCCAAGCATATGGGAGCACATGTCTTCACCTTCTTATCATAAGCCTGACACACGCCCAACTTGTGTTGACATGCGCCATATGCCACGTGTCATCCTCTGATTGGTCTGAAAAGCTGAGTCAACTGCCACCTCATCATTCTCTGCCACCTCTGTCATTCTCTGCCACCTCGTACCAGCACTAATGCACTAGATCCCATAAAAAATTCGTAGTTAAGCGTGCTTGGGCGAGAGTAGTACTAGCCTGGGTGACCCGCTGGGAAGTCCAACACTAAAAAATTCATAGAAAATAAACCGTGAGGAGATACGACGCAAGGTCAGGACCGTTGGCTTCGTAATTTTGTGCTCTTCAATGTGGTTTATTAGTGGATGATTTTGAAGATTGGAAAAAATGGTCCTTGTTGTAAAATCTTTATCAAATCTTCGTCTTTAGCCCTCCAAACTTCATTCTTTTGGCACTTTTGGTCCTTTGACTTTATCTTTAACCTTTTTCTTCGATAAATGACCGTGAGATCCCGTTTTTTCTTTCCTTTTGATCTTTTGTACCTATTGTCACAAGAAAAACACAAACCACACATAATTCCGACATTTACGATATTAATTACACGTTTTGGTCTCGTTTTCATTGTTTTCATTGAAATTTAAACAAAATCTACTTTAAAACTATTTTTAAATAAAACTAAATTGATTGAAAACTAATTTTAAAAACTAAAATTAAAAACAATTTAAATTTATAAAAGTAATTAAAATATATATTTTTTTATACTTTATAAAAGAAAATAAAAAGAAAACTTTTAATTAATAAAACTAAAACTTGTATTAAAACTATTTAATTAAAATCTGACAGCTCAATTAACCCTATATCAATTAAAACGACTGAAGTTAACAGAAATAAAAGCCTAGAAGAGATGGTAAGACGTGTTGCTATTAAACGTGAGGTCAGGGGTTCGAGACCCATCTTGGACGATTTTTGTTATTATTTTTGGAATTTTATTTTTTTGGAATTATGAAACAAACAGACCAAGTGGGTCTGTTGTTTATGCAGCAATATCAGCAAGATAAAAAAAATCAAATAAGCACTACAGCTTAACGAATAAGCAGATGAAAAGCAAATAAGCTATTAAAACTGAAAATAATCAAATAAATCTAAAACTCAAGAATGAGCAAATCTAAACATAAAACTGAAAAGCAAACAAACTTAATAAACTAGTAGATTAAAACAAAAACCCAAACAACTAAACTCTATCGAAGCTATAAGCAGATTAACCAAATCAAATAAGCTAATAATCTTACTAAAACTCAAACAAACATAAGCAAAAACTCAAACCTATATCAGCAATCATTACTTGAATCCAATCAAACATAAAGCAGATTGATAGGTGTGAAAACACCCATCCTTTTGCCACTTAATTCTTGCTAAAACGAGACCAAAATGCGTATTTAATATCATTTGTTTGGAATTATGCGTGGTTTTTGTGTTTATTGTGTTTTCAGAGTCAACCGGATGAATATTGAAGAAAACATGGGACTGCACGGGTTTTATCGAAGAAAAAGACTCAAGAGAAGTCTATTGTCCAAGAGATGCAAAAGATTTGAAGTCAATGGTCCTATTTGAAGATTTATCAAAGAAAAGGACTAAAGATGGAAGATTTACATATGTCGAAGGAACTCAAGTCTATTAAAAGAAGAAATTAAAAGACGAGTTGAATTTAATCATCGACAAATCCCGAATCAGAATCGAAAACGTCGACTTTTCTGAAAAGACGAGAAGACAAGAAGAAAGGGAGAAATCCCACTTCACCAACCAACCACTTGGCCTATAAAAGGAAATCACCCTCACACTTTTTGAGAAGTTTTTAGTTTTTTTCATTTCCCAGTTTCCTTCTTTTCTTTCGTAGGAAGCCAACACCATTAAGGTGTTGGTGATTTTTCATTCTTGTTAAATCTTTGATTTTGTAAGTGTTTAATCTTTCCTTTTGTTTACTTTACATTAATCTATCAATTTAATCCTTCCATTAATCTTGTTCATCTTCATCTTTTTTATTTAAAGCTTAAAGTTCTTATTTGGTTGATTTTGATCTTCAAAAGTTATTGGGTTTTGTGTTTTTATTGTTGGGATTTGTTGTTTATGGTTAGTAAATGATTAGTGTTTAGTTTGGTTTAAACTTTTGGTAAAAACTTTGGTGATTTTGATTAAATTCGTGGCTATTTTGGTTCCTCAGTTCTTTACTGTTCTTCGCATTCCCAGATTCCGCGTCAAGGTTTTTGAGAAAATATTCCGGATCAACATTGTTTTTCCGTATCAAGTCCATCCATCCGGAATATCTAATATTCCGGATCAACATAGTCTATTCGGAATATCCATCATTCCGCATAAACATTTATTCCGCATCACTTTTTTATTCCGCATAAAGTTCATCCATCCGGAATATCTAATATTCCGGATCACCCCTGCTTATTCGGAATATCCATTATTCCGGATCACTCCATATTCCGCATGACCTTTTATTCCGCATAGAACTTTTATTCCGCATCAAGCTTTTTATTCCGCATGAAACTTTTATTCCGAATAGAACCTTTATTCCGCATCAACAGTATATTCCGCATGAGTAGTTTATTCCGCATCAACAGCTTATTCCGCATGAGTAGTTTATCCCGCATGAAGGATTTTTCGTCTGATTTATTCCGGATCAAGCATACATTCCGAATCAAGCACTTTTTCAGCAAGGTTATTCTACTGTTTAATTGTTTAATTGTTTAATTTTAATTCAAGTTTTATTTCATTAACTGTTTTTGGTTTAAATCTTTATTTACTTCAAGCATTTACCTTTTTAATAGAATAGAAAACCAAAACCCTATTTGTCACCAAGAACAACTATTCCACTTTGAGCTGTGATCAATTCGAGAAGATTCCGAGAATTAATACTGAACCCCCATGAAAATCTCTGTATCAAATGGCGCCGCTGCCGGCTCTTCTCGTAGGGATTAACAGTTTTTTGTGAGAACTTGGATTTTGGGATCCGTTCGCCGTGAACGTTACTTTTTCATAAAAATTTTCAAAAACCCTAAAAAATATAAAATTTTCAAAAATCCTAAAAATTAAAAAACATAAAAACCAAAAATATTTCTGCTTTGTTTTTGCTTTGTTAGTTCTTTTGCAGGTGCATGCGTACACGATCAACGTCTTATCAAGAGCCCGAGCCTCTCGAAGACTTAGACATGGCCGGTGTACAAAACAACAACAATAATCCACCTCACAACAACAATAATAACAACAACAATGAACCTCTACCGGAAAATCGCCTGATGATTGAACTTTTGCAAGCACATGTAGAGGGAAACAATGATCCAATTGTCATACCCGCGATTGCAGCCAACAACTTTGAGCTCAAATCCGGCTTTATTCAGATGGTCTCTGCTCAACCATTCTTGGGGCGTACCATTGATGATCCTCATGACCACATCAAAAGGTTCCTGCAACTCACGAATACGGTCAAATTCAATGGTGTTCCACAAGAGGTACTCCGTTTACAACTTTTTCCTTTCTCCTTAGAGGGACAAGCCCGACATTGGCTTGCAAAGGAACCACCACAAAGTATTCTAACGTGGACGGATTTGGAGACCAAATTCATAAACTACTTTTTCCCACCCTCTCGTACTACCACTTTGCGGAATGAAATCATTAATTTTTAACAAAAGTACGATGAGACTTTTAGTGAATCTTGGGACCGTTTTAAAGACCTTTTAAGAAAGTGCCCACAACATGGTTTTACCAAAGTGCACCAAATTAATACTTTTTATAATGGTTTAAGCATGAATGACCAAGATTCACTAAATAGTGCCTCGGGGGGGGGGGGGGGGGGGGTAATATTTTGGTTAAGACTTCTAATGCCGCTTGGGATATTATTGAAAATAAGTCTCGTGTGCAAACCAAGAGTGTTCGGACCAATGCCGCTAGTGCTAGTACTAGTGACAACGACAAGCGACTTGACAAAAATACTACGCTTCTTGAATCGCTTGCTACCCAAACCGCTAGCAACACCAACAACATCAACGCTAAAAACGATCAAGTCAATGCTGTCAGCCAACCATGTGAAATCTGCGGGGGTCCTCACTCTTACACCACTTGTACCACCACCCAAGACTATCCTTCTGAGAATGTTAATGCAACATACGGTACCTATCCTCCGGCCGCTTATCGAGCTCGTCCTCAAGGAGACCGCAACTTGCTTAGCTACCGCTCAAACAACTTTCTTTCCCCACCCGGTTTTCCTCCACCCAATCAAAACCAACAACAAAACCTTAATCGACCCAACCAACAACAACGTCGTTCACCTTACCAACCACCTCAAAGACAACCATATCTACCTCAAAGAAACAACCAAGTTTACCAACAACCTGCTTATCAACCACCCGCCTACCATGCTCCTCTTCCCAACCAACCCACCGCATTACACCAAGATGTTGAAACCTACATGAGGACCAATGATGTAATCGTGGAAAATCTCCAGCGGGAAGTGCTCAACTTGAAAGCAGACATGGTAAAACAAGGGAACGATCTTAGAGCTGATATGCGAAACACTTTGGCAAGTCAAACGACTGACTTAAGGAACATGATGGCTGGTTTCTTCCAAGGTAATCAATCCTCTTCTTCGGGTACTCTTCCGAGTAATACCGTTGCGAATCCAAGAGGGGAGATGAAAGCAATCACCACTCGCAGTGGCAAAGGTACCAAGGAACACGAGCTTCCTATACCTCCACCGGTGATTGCGACTAAGGAAAACGAGTCACCTACTCATATTCCTCATCCTTCTACTTCCCCAATTACTCTACCTCTTACTTCTAACCCTCCTCCACCCAAGGATGTGAGTGATCCTTCGATCCCAAAGCCTTCCTCTTCTTCCGATATACCTTATCCCTCAAGGTTGAGGAAAGAGAAGCTCAAAAGCAAGGACGATATTCAAGTTTCAAACTTTCTCAAAATGTTTAAACAATTAAATTTTAACATCTCCTTCACTGAGGCTCTAGCTCACATGCCTAAGTACGCGAAAATGTTCAAAGATCTTCTTAGCGACAAGGAGAAGCTTCTTGATATTGCTAACACCCAACTTAATGAGAATTGCTCTGTAGTGCTCTTAAGGAAATTGCCAACCAAACTTGGTGATCCGGGTCGCTTCTTAATCCCTTGCAACTTACCGGGAGTAGAGAATTGCATGGCCCTAGCCGATCTAGGTGCCAGTATTAACTTAATGCCTTTAAGTGTTTGGAAGCAATTATCTCTCCCTGAGCTAGTCCCCACCAAAATTACTTTGGAATTAGCTAACCGTACGGTTGCTTATCCAGTGGGGATAGCTGAAGATGTCTTTGTAGGAGTCGACAAATTCAATTTTCCTGTCGATTTCGTCGTGGTCGACTACGATATGGACCCTCGTGTGCCATTAATCGTTGGACGTCCATTCCTGAGGACCGGTCGCACTCTCATCGATGTTGAAGCCGGTGAGCTTATCATGAGAGTGGGTGACGATAAAATCGTTTTCAACATGGGAAAGCTTTCTAAACAGCCTTATTCATACGTGAGTGTTAATTGTATCGACGTTCTTGATGAGGCTTGTGAAGAACACTTCAAAGATGCTTGCAAAAGTATTCCTGCCTCTCCTCCCAATGTTGAAACCGTTTCCTTTATTGATTCATCACTGTCTCTATTTGGAGAAAGTGATTTCCTTTGGAAAGATTTTGAAGCAACCATGGGAGATGTGAACTTAGAAAATGACGATTCTCCCACCAATTGGGATGAAGACATTCGTCTCATTGAGAAACTTCTCAAAGAGGACCATATTTCTCCACCATCTCCCAAGGGTATTGCTATCGATGAACCGACTTTGAATACGCCTACCATCAAAAATCCTCCGGATTTAGAGCTTAAGGAGTTGCTGTCCCATCTCGAGTACATGTTCCTTGAAGATAAGAAGAAGTCGCCCGTCATCATTGCTAAGGACTTGAAAGAAGAAGAGAAATCTCGCCTCATCGCCGTGCTTAAAGATCATAAGAAGGCAATTGCTTGGATAATTTCCGACATCCGCGGAATTGATCCAAACTTTTGTACTCACAAGATTCTCATGGAAGATGACTTTAAACCCGCAATCCAGAGCCAAAGAAGGGTTAATCCTCGCATTCAAGACGTCATCAAACAAGAGGTTATCAAACTTCTTGATGCCGGCTTGATTTACCCTATTTCGGATTCGCCTTGGGTAAGTCCCGTCCATTGTGTGCCCAAGAAGGGCGGAATAACCGTTGTTCCCAATGAACACAACGAGTTGATTCCCACTCGTCTCGTTACTGGGTGGAGAGTTTGTATCGACTACCGCAAACTCAATGATGCCACGAGAAAAGATCACTTTCCTCTTCCTTTCATGGATCAAATGCTCGAGCGTCTAGCGGGTAATGACTATTACTGCTTCTTAGATGGATTCTCCAGGTATTTTCAAATTCCCATCGATCCCAAAGACCAAGAAAAGACCACATTCACTTGTCCCTACGGAACATTTGCTTACAAACGCATGCCTTTCGGTTTATGCAATGCTCCTGGGACGTTCCAAAGGTGTATGATGGCTATCTTCCATGACATGGTTGAAGAAACTATGGAAGTGTTCATGGATGATTTCTCGGTTTATGGCGATTATTTCTCTGCTTGCCTTGCCAATTTAGAACGTATGCTTAAGCGTTGTGAAGACACTCGCCTTGTTCTTAATTGGGAAAAATGCCATTTCATGGTAAAAGAGGGCATTGTGCTAGGACACAAAATCTCCAAAGCCGGTCTTGAAGTGGACAGTGTTAAAGTCGATGTTATTGCTAGATTGCCTCCACCTTCAACCGTGAAGGGTGTGAGAAGTTTCCTTGGTCATGCGGGCTTCTACCGTCGATTCATCAAAGATTTTTCTAAAATCGCTCGCCCGATGACCCACCTCTTGGAAAAAGATACTCCTTTTATCTTTTCCAACGAGTGTATTGAAGCCTTCAACCTTCTTAAGGATCAGCTTACTAAGGCACCGGTCTTGGTTACCCCTAATTGGGAGCTGCCTTTCGAGTTGATGTGCGATGCTAGCGACTTTGCTATTGGAGCGGTTTTGGGCCAAAGAGTGAACAAACACTTCCAACCGATCCATTACGCTAGCAAGACAATGACGGGGGCTCAATTGCATTACACGACAACCGAAAAAGAGCTTTTAGCTGTTGTCTATGCTTTTGAAAAGTTCCGCCCCTATCTTGTCCTTTCTACCACCATCGTGTATACCGATCATTCCGCGTTGAAGTACTTGTTAACTAAACAAGATTCCAAACCAAGACTTTGATACAAGCGTTTTGTATAGGTTCAATTGTTCTCGGTATCCCCTCGAATTGATCTCGGCTCTAAGTGGAATGATTTGTTCTTGGTTAATAAAAAGGTGATGGTTTGTTTATCTATTTTAAACTAATGATAAGAAATTAAGTGTCGAAGAGTAAAATTAAAACTTTAAATGATTAAAGTAAAAAGACGGGATTAAAAATAAATGCTTGAAAACTTAAAGATTATATTAGAAAAATAAATGAGAACTCAATAAAAACTAACACTTGGAAAACTTTGTAAAAATATGAACTTAGTTGAAAAGTACTAAAAGAAAGTAAGATCGGAGTAAAGCAAAATAGGCTAAATTGGAATAAGGAAAAAAATGCACCAATCGGAATATTTTCCGATCTGAGGATCGGAATGTTGAGGAGAAATGGTGATCGGAATAACAGACTAAGAGGAGCAATCGGAATGTTCAAGGAAGCACTAATCGGAATATGTAGAAATCATGCCAATCGAAATATGAAATGGGTACAATCGGAATATAGGGCAAATGAAGGTAATCGGAATAATGGACAAAATGGTGTGATCGGAATATTCAAAAACTTGTACCAATCAGAATAATAAAAAAGATGCTAATCGAAAAAAACTAAACCCTTTTCCGATCGTTCGATCGGAATGAGGGTGGTGTGTTTGGTCGGAAAGTACCAATCGGAAAGGGGTTTTACCCTTTCCAAAATCCCTATGATCCGAATAAAAAGCAAGGGAAATAAGCTTATGGAATAAGCTAACTCCAAAACTAGCTCGAATCCAGTAAAAAGCTGATCAAATAAGCACTAAGAATAACTTTTCTAACTTTTAATAAGCAAACTTATAAATTGAATCAATAAAAAGATGAACTTTTTGTAAAAACTTTAAAAAGTAAATAAGCTAAATCAACAAATAAGCCAAATAGAACAAGGATCTAAAAGCTTATTCATATATAAACTTAAGGAAACATAAAAAGAAATAAACTTTTTAAGCACAAATCATTGATGAACAACACGGATCATACGAGATTTGTACCAAAATCAATCAAAATCAAAGAAAGGAAGGATGAGATTAAAGATTAAAAGCTTAAAACTTGAACTTGATTAATGAAAGATAATACAAAAGTTTGATCTTGAAAGAGAAAAAGATGAAATCTAGTGAGAGAAAGTTTAGAACTTTCTCTCTCTAAAACTAAAAACTACCTAAAGACTAAGTGTAAAAACTAAGTGCAAATTTTGTGAAGTAAGGTCCTATTTATAGGCAAGTCTTGTGGTGGTGGGCTTGTGCTTGGCCTTTGGTTTGGGCTCCTTTTTCTTCTTTCTTCTTTAGTCTTCACGCTTCTTTAAATAAACGTTTCCGACTTGGATTTGAGAAGTGTCGGTGAATAATTCCAACTCGTCTTATAATATTTTGTTTAATAGACTCGAGTTCTTCGACATATATGAATCTTCCATCTTTGGCTCTATTCTTCGATAAATCTTCAAATAGGCACAATGACTTCAAATCTTTTGCATCTCTTGGACAATAGGCTTTGTCTTGAGTCTTTTTCCTTGATAAAACCCGTGCAATTCCATGTTTTCTTCAATATTCATCCGGTTGACTCTGAAAACACAATAAACACAAAAACCACGCAGAATTCCAGACAAATGATATTAAATACGTGTTTTGGTCTCGTTTTAACCAGAATTAAGTGGTAAAAGGATGGGTGTTTTCACACCTATCAAATCCCCTACACTTAACCATTGCCATGCCCTCATGCAATGCTTAGTGTTAAAGCAAGTTTACACTTTTCTCATAATCAATCAACCTTGGCCTTATTAATATACTACTAAACAAAAATGAAAGTACTAAGAGGAATTAAAACTTTAAAGTAAACAAAAGGATGGAAATAACTTGCAAAGAGATCGAGGACTTGCATTAGGGCTTCGGTGCTGCGAAGATTTATCACCCTCAAGTTTCACGTTCCCCAAACTAAGCTTAAAAACGAGATCATTGTTATTATAAGTTAGCATATCAAACACTTACACACATGGCTTAATTAAATGCTTAAACTCCCTTATTCCTAGGTGTATCTCTTATATTTTATTTTTGTCTTAGAATGATCATGAAGATGCATTTTTGGACTTATTTCGATAGTTTATTTAGGCTGAAAGCAAAGTAGGACGATTTGATCAATAGTTAGCTAAAGGACAAAATCTCTTAAAACTGCTTCTCGGGATATCAAAAGTTCATATCTTGGCATAACTTGGTTCGCGATTTGAGACCTTTCTCGGGCCGATATTTGGCATGTACTTCATACTTCATATCTTGAGAGACGTTCTTGAGATAATGGTCTTCTCATCGTTAATAGAGTTTCTTCACTTGGAGACTTTTGAGGGGTACTCCAACTTCGTTGACCACGACTTCATGATTATTCTTCAATCTCTAATTGGGATTTTGGGATACAACGATCCGCCTCCTTTTCGGACTTGGATCTATTTATCCTCATACCTTGTTAGGGTCTTTTCGGATAGACTTCTCCATGATCTTTATGGGAGTTGATTGCTTTTTGTCGTGAGTCTTGATCCTTCATATTGATTTTGGGAATAATGCTTTTCACATCACTTTGGATCTTCAGCAATAAAATTGAATCCTCATGCCTTGTTAGGGCCTTTTCGGACTCGCCAATCTTCGCGCCCCGCTTCATAAGTTATGCCTTGGCTATGAACTCTTATCATTACCGAGCAACTTTTAAACGATCTTGGGCTAGAAGCTAAGTAACTTTTCAAATCGTACGACCTTACTTATTGCAGATAAATTATTAGCAAGTGATGGGAGAATAGGCAAATAATTACACCAAGTGAGCTTGTGTAAGAATACCGACTTATAATTGACTCTATCATTTCTCGTTCTCCACAATTTAAAATCTCAAGTAATGAGACTTGTGGATGCTTAGCCTAATAAACCAATTAAGGTCTACATGGTTAAGGATACTAGCTAGAATAAACTTAGATAAGTCTATTCGGGTTGAGTCAAAATAATCGCAACGGGCCTAATATGTCAAAGACTTCTAAACTAGCTACACCACTTTATTACGGGATATATACATATGAAAGCAACGATAAAAATTTAAAAATTACGACTAAATGGCCAAAGTTAATAAAAAATTTGAAAAATGTTGAAAAATAAGATTTTCCGGTTAAATGAAGGCATTTTCATGGAAAAGTCCACTTAAAACTTCGATAGAAGTCCCCCCTACACTTAAGATAAACATTGCCCTCAATGTTTAAGCATGTGAGAAAAAATCTCCCCTACACTTATGACATTGTCCACGTTGGTTAACTCAAGTTAAGGAAGAGACGACTAAAGTGATCAATTTCAAATGTGAGTAAGAAGAAAATTGAATCACGATAGTTGAGAGATAGAACCGGATTTCGGATAACACGGGAGCACGGTTCTTCAAAGATTCCAAGAGTGCACTTATCCCTGTAATCACATCACCACACAAATACAAACACCGATAGAGGTCCCCTAATACTTGGTTTACCCTCGTATAAAATAATTTCGTTAGTCCAAAGTCTTTTCGAATTGAAAACCGGTCTTAAGTGCGACTCAATCGTCTTTTGGTGAATCAAGAGAATGGTTTGGTTTGTTTGCTTTAAACTATTAGCAAGTAATTAAAGTGTCGTTGAGTAAAATGGAAGAATAAAGATTAATACTAAAATGACGAGTAAAATAAATGCTCGGAAACTTAAAGGTGACAATGGAAGACTACTAGCACACTAAATAAAACTAACACTTGGAAAACACTCTAAAAATAAGAACTTAGTGGAAAAGTACTAAAAGAAAGTAAGATCGGAGTACAAAAAAACAAGCCAAAAGAAACCCAGATCGGAATGTATTCCGATCTGGTGGTCGGAATATGGGGGAATGCACACGATCGGAATACACTAAACAGAACCAATCGGAATAACCACTAAGTCGACCAATCGGAATAACTAATTAAGCACAATCGGAATATAGGGAAAATACTACAATCGGAATGACCAATCTTGAACCAATCGGAATAACAAGTAAGACTAGCAATCGGAAAGTTCAAAGAGGCTCAGATCGGAATATCAAAGTGTGCTACCGTCGGAATCTACAAACCCTTTTCCGATTGGGGTCAATCGGAAAGAGGGGTGGCTGATCGGAAAGTCTCGATCGGAAAGGGGTTTTAAAACCCTTTCCGAAAATTGTGGAAATCGGTTAAGCTAGGTAATAAGCTAACTTTAATAAGCTAAAACCCGAAACTTGAAAATCCAAATACTTAACCGAATCAAATAAGCACTTAACTCAACTTATTCGACTCGAAAATAAGCAACTTTTTAGATCAAACAATAAAAACATAAACTTTTTAAGGAAGATTTTTATAAAGTAAATAAGCTAATCATAAAAATAAGCCAATAAGCACAAAAGTCTTAAAGCTTAATCAAATGAAAACTTATAAAATAATCAAAAGATTAACTTTTTAAGCACGAAATCAATTAGAACAACACGGATCACATGATAATCGTACCAAAATCAATCTAAAATCAAAGAAAAGTAGAGTGAGATCAAGGATAAAAACTTAAAAATGGAACTTGATTAATGAAAATAAGCAATACAAAGTGTTTAATCTTAAAAGATTAAGAAAGAAGATGAAATTTAGTGAGAGAAAGTTTAAGACTTTCTCTCTCTAAAATTAGAGAAAACTAAGAAAAAGTGAAAACTAGCTAATTAACTAACCACCCTCCTAATGACTATTAGGAGGGTATTTATAGGGAAGGTGGAAGGGGTGCATGTGTTGCATCTTCTTTCTTGCTTTCTTCACGTTTTCTCGACTCGACTTTAATTCTTTGTCTTTGTCGTCTCGGGATTTGAACTTGTCTTTATAATTTTCTTCTTCTATTAGACTTAAGTTCTTCGACTTCGTTAAACTTCCGTCTTTAGACTTTTTCTTCGATAAATCTTTAGAATAGGCCTTGGACTTCCGTTCTTTTTGCACTCTTGATCTTTTGACTTCGTCTTTTCCTGTTTTCTTCGATAAAAGCCCGTGAAAGCCCGTGTTTTCTTACTTTTTAATATTTTGGTCCTAAAACACAATAAAAACACAAACCACGCATAATTCCGACTTTTACGACATAAATCACACGTTTTGGTCTTGTTATTATTGGAAATAAGTGGTAAAAGGATAAGTGTTTTCACACTTATTAAATCCCCTACACTTGACCATTGCAATGCCCTCATGCAATGCATTAATTTTAAAGCATGGTTTACATTTTCCATCATAAATAATCCACCTTGGCCTTTATTAAATACTAAACGTAAAAGATAGAATTCAGTAAAGAAATTAAAAACTTACATTGGGTTTTGGCAGCCATGAACGTTTATCATCCTCAAGTTTCACGTTCCCCATACCAAGCTTAAAAACGAGATCATTGTTATTATAAGTTAGCAAACTATCATGAACTCATGTGGGCCAATTACTCACTTTGACTCCCTTATTCCTAGGTGTATCTCTTATATTTTATTTCTGTCTTGAATGATCACGAGGATGCATTGTTTGACTTATTCCGTTAGTTATTTAGGCCGAAAATAAAGTGAACGATTTAATCAATAGTTAGCTAAAGGACCAAATCTTTTAAAACTGCTTCTCGGGACCTCATAAAGTTCATATCTTGGCATAACTCGCTTCACGATTTGAGACCTTTCTCGGACCGATATTTGGCAGCGACTTCATACTTCGAATCTTTGAGAGACGTTCTTGAAATAATGGTCTTTTCTTCATAATAGAAATTTCTTCACTTGAAGTTTTGAGAGATTCTTCATCTTTGGACCACGACTTCTTCATTTTTCTCCAATCTTTATTTTGGACTTTGATATACAACGATCCGCCTCCTTTTAGGACTTGGATCTATTTATCCTCATACCTTGTTAGGGTCTTTTCGGATAGACTTCTCCATGACTTTTGGGGAGTTCTTGCTTTTCGTCGTGTGTCTCGATCCTTCATATTGATTTTCGATAAATGATTCTTCACATCAGTTTTGGATCTTTAGCAACAAAATGTAGCCCTCATGCCTTGTTAGGGCCTTTTCGGACTCGCCAATCTTCGTATCCCGCTTCGATAAGTTATGCCTTGGCTATGAACTCTAGTCCGTACCGAGCAACTTTTAAACGATCTGGGGCTAGAAGCTAAGTAACCTTTTAAATGGTACAACCTTATTTATTGCAGATAAATTTATTAACAAGCGGAGGGAGAATAGGCTTATAATTAACTCAAATAAATTCACGAAAGAATACCGAACTTATAATTGGCTCTATCATCTCTCGTTCTCCACAATTTAAAATCTCAAGGAATGAGACTCGTGGATGCTTAGCCTATTAAATCAAAGTTTTGGGTTTTCGAGTCGCCTATAGGATCTTGCAAATTCTTGGACTTTTTCAAGTTTAGAAATCACATTTTAAAGTTCCCTTGATAAACGACTCTCTAGGATCAATTATAGGAACTTGCGAAAAGTTCTTGTTCTTAACCCGTGAGAGTTAAGACTTTCGCGTTTTATAGCTCCCTATATAAAAGCCTAGCAAAACTTGACTTAAACACGTTAAGGATACTAGCTAGAGTAAACTTAGGTAAATAAACTTGGGTTGAGTCAAAATGTTCACGACTAAGAAAAATCTAAAACCACTTTATTTAAGCAAGGAAAGAAAATAACCATAATAAAGGAAAATACAACTATACAACTAGGCCAAAATAGATTAAAAATTTTGAAAAATGTCGAAAATTCAAATTTTCCGTTTAAAATGAGGGCAAATTCATGGAAAAGACCACTTACTTCGATAGAAGTCCCCCCTACACTTGAGATAAACATTGTCCTCAATGTTTAAGCATGTGGGAGTAAACTCTCCTACACTTAGGACATTGTGCACTTTGTTTAAATCTTGCTAAGGAGAGGACAACTAAAGTGAATTCAATGTGAACATATAAAATATGAAATATTGAATCACAAGAGTTTAGGATAGAACCGGGAAGATAGGAACACGGTATCACGGTTCGTCAAAAGTCATCAAGATGCCCTCTGAAGCTTTAATTCCTGCACAACACAAGAAACAAGACAACAAACATATGCGGGGCTCCCCCTACACTTATTATGAAAGCAGTAAAGGATAGAACACGGGTTGCCTCCCGAGAAGCGCTTGTTTTTGTTCACCGAGTCACGAGCCTGACTCGACCCAAATTTAGTTCATGGGAAACGTGGTGAGGGATGGAATCATCTCTTGAGAGGTGTCCTCACCAAAATACAGCTTCAGACGCTGGCCATTCACCTTGAAATTGGGCCCATTCGGCTGAGAAAGCTCAATGGTCCCATATGGAAAGACTTTGGCGACGGTGAATGGACCAGACCAGCAGTTCTTCAACTTGCCAGAGAAGATCTTCAACCGAGAGTTAAAGAGTAGAACTTGATCACCAACGTGGAACTCTCGGTTCTTGATTTTAGCGTCATGAATGATCTTGGTCTTCTCCTTGTAGATCAGCGAGTTCTCATAAGCTTCATTCCGCAGTTCATTGAGCTCGTTGAGTTGAACCTTGCGATGATCACCGGCTTTGTTGATGTCAAAGTTAGCCCACTTCAAGGCCCAGTGCGCCTTATGTTCCAGCTCGATGGGTAGGTGGCAGGCTTTCCCGTACACAAGACGATAAGGTGTACAACCGATCGGGGTCTTGTAAGCAGTACGGAAAGCCCACAGAGCATCATCTAACTTATCGGCCCACGTGGCGCGATGCTCTCCCACAGTACGCTCTAAAATTCTCTTCAAGCCACGGTTGGAAATCTTGGCTTGCCCATTGGTTTGGGGATGATAGGCGGTGGAAAGACGGTGATTGACACCATACTTAGCCATGACTCTTGCAAATTGATCGTTGCAAAAATGAGTCCCGCGGTCACTGATAATAGCACGAGGAACGCCAAATCGAGTGAAAAGCTGCTTCAAAAAGTTCACAACTACCCTCGCATCATTCGTAGGAAGAGCCTTAGCTTCAACCCATTTAGAAACGTAGTCGACGGCGACGAGGATGTACTTGTTCCCTTTAGAGGATGGAAATGGCCCCATAAAGTCGATGCCCCATACGTCAAAGATTTCACATTCCTGTATGAAATTTTGAGGCATCTCATCCTTATGTGTGATCTTGCCTTGGCATTGGCAAGCATCACAATGCTTAACCATTTCGTGCGCGTCACGATAAATGGTGGGCCAATAGAATCCAGAATCAAACACTTTCTTAGCGGTGTAGTTGGGACCAAAGTGACCACCGGTGGGTCCTTTGTGGCAAGCTTGGAGGATGTCAAAAGCTGCCGGTCCGTCAACACATCGACGAATGATCAGATCAGCATACTGTTTGAATAGATAAGGGTCATCCCAAAAGTAAGTCTTAACATCGTTCAAGAACTTCTTCTTTTTTTGGGATGTTAACCCTTGGATGAGAATACCACCCGCTAAGTAGTTTGCAATGTCCGAAAACCACGGGGTGCCATCAAGATTGAGATTTATGGACATTAAGGTCTCCAGGGGGAAATAGTCATTGATCTCTTTGTTCGGATGATCCCCTTGATATGGATCCTCAAGTCGACTCAGATGATCCGCGGCCAGGTTTTCGGCTCCCTTTTTGTCACGAATTTCAATGTTGAATTCTTGAAGGAGTAAAACCCAGCGAAGAAGTCTTGGCTTAGCATCTTGCTTTGTCATCAAGTACTTCAACGCGGAATGGTCCGTGTATACGATGGTGGGGGATAAAACAAGATAGGGGCGAAATTTCTCAAAAGCATAGACAACAGCTAAAAGCTCTTTTTCGGTTGTCGTATAATGCAATTGAGCCCCCGTCATTGTTTTGCTAGCGTAGTGGATTGGTTGGAAGTATTTATTCACTCGTTGGCCCAAAAGCGCACCAATAGCAAAGTCGCTAGCATCGCACATCAATTCAAAAGGCAGCTCCCAATTAGGGGTAACCAAGACCGGTGCCTTAGTTAGCTTATCCTTTAGAAGATTGAAGGCTTCGAGACACTCTTTAGAAAAGATAAAAGGAGTATCTTTTTCTAAGAGGTGGGTCATCGGGCGAGCGATTTTAGAGAAATCCTGAATGAATCGACAATAGAAGCCCGCATGACCCAGAAAACTTCTCACACCCTTCACGGTTGAAGGTGGAGGTAATTTGGCTATGACGTCAACTTTAGCACGGTCGACTTCCAGACCGGCTTTCTTGATTTTTTGTCCTAGCACAATGCCTTCTTTTACCATAAAATGGCATTTTTCCCAATTTAGAACAAGGCGAGTGTCTTCGCACCACTTAAGCATACGTTCCAAATTGGCAAGGCAAGAAGAGAAGGAATCCCCGAAGACCGAGAAATCATCCATGAAGACTTCCATGGTTTGTTCAACCATGTCATGGAAGATAGCCAACATGCACCTTTGGAAAGTCCCGGGGGCATTTCATAAGCCAAAAGGCATTCTTTTATAAGCAAAGGTGCCATAGGGACAAGTGAATGTTGTCTTCTCTTGATCTTGGGGATTGATGGGTATTTGAAAATAACCCGAGAAACCATCAAGAAAGCAGTAATATTCATTACCCGCTAAACGTTCAAGCATTTGGTCCATAAATGGTAGAGGAAAATGATCCTTTCTCGTGGCATCATTGAGTTTGCGGTAGTCTATACAAACTCTCCACCCAGTAACGAGACGGGTAGGAATTAACTCGTTGTTTTGATTTGGCACAACGGTAATTCCGCCTTTCTTAGGCACACAATGGACTGGACTAACCCATGGTGAATCCGAAATAGGGTAAATCATACCCGCATCAAGAAGTTTGATAACCTCTTTTTTGATGACTTCATGGATTTTAGGATTCACCCTTCTTTGGCTTTGAATTGTGGGCTTAAAGTCGTCCTCCATGAGAATTTTATGTGTGCAGAAGTGAGGATCAATTCCACGGATGTCGGAGATTTTCCAAGCGATAGCTCTTTTATGCTTCTTCAACACGGCGACAAGTCGGGCTTTTTCGTCTTCTTTCAGATCCTTTGCGATGATGACCGGTAACTTCTCGTTGTCTTCCAGGAAGACGTACTCAAGATGAGGAGGTAGGTCCTTAAGCTCGAGAGTGGGAGGATCCTCAATAGATGGTGAAACTAACGATGGATCATCATTAATCACCTCTTTAGGAGCAGGAGGAGAGAACGGGTCCTCATTGAGAAGTCTCTCAATAGTACTAATGTCTTCATCCCAATTGGTGGACAAATTATCATACTTAATATCGAGAGGACCCAAGCTAGCTTCGAAGTCATCCAAGTCACTTTCTCCAAAAGGAGTCAATGCTGGAGCAATTGAGGCAACGGTCTCAACATTGGGTAGAGAAGAAAGAGTAATTTTGCAAGCATCATGAAAATGTTCTTCACAAGCCTCATCGAGAACATCAATAACATTAACACTCTCATATGAATACGGTTGCTTAGAAATCTTACCCATGTTGAAGACAACTTTATCGTCACCAACTCTCATGATTATTTCGCCCGCGGCTACATCAATAAGAGTGCGACCGGTCCTCAGAAATGGACGTCCAACGATTAATGGAACACGGGGATCCATCTCGTAGTCAACGACAACAAAATCCGCCGGGAAGGTAAATTTGTCAACGCCAACAAAGACATCTTCGGCTATCCCCACTGGATAAGCAACCGTATGGTTGGCTAATTCCAAAGTCATTTTGGTGGGGACTAGCTCGGGGAGAGATAATTGCTTCCACACACTTAAAGGCATTAGGTTTATACTGGCACCTAGATCGGCTAAAGCCATGCAATTCTCTACTCCCGGGAATTTGAAAGGAATCAAGAAGCGACCCGGATCACCAAGTTTGGTGGGCAATTTCCTTAAGAGCACTGCGGAGCAGTTCTTATTAAGTTGGGTCTGAACGATGTCAAGAAGCTTTTCCTTATCACTTAGAAGATCTTTAAACATCTTAGCGTATTTGGGCATGTGAGCGAGAGCCTCGGCAGAGGAGATGTTAAAATTCAATTGCTTAAACATTTTTAGAAAGTTTGAAACCTGAATATCATCCTTGCTCTTTTGCTTCTCTTTCCTCAACCTTGAAGGATAAGGTATATTGGATGAAGAAGAAGGCTTTAAGGGAGTAGGATCACTCACAACCACGGGTGGTGGGGAAATGGGGATAGAAGGTGAATGAGGTGAAGAAAGTTGCTCTTGTTCCTTGTTCACAATCACGGGTGGAGGTGTAGGAAGCTCGAGTTCCATATAACCTTTTCCACTACGAGTGGTGATTGCTTTCATCTCCCCTCTTGGATTCGTAACGGTATTACTCGGAAGAGTACCCGAAGAAGAGGGTTGATTACCTTGGATGAGCGAACCAATCATATCACGAAGGTGAACAGCTTGATTATTAAAAGAGTTTTGCATGTTGGCATTAATTTCATTGCTGTGTTTGGCCATATCATTCCTTAGCTCGGCTCGAATATCGCTCCCTTGTTTCACCATGTCATTCTTCAAGTTGACAAATTGACTCTGAAGATTCGTCACCATCTCACGATTAGTCTTCATGAACGTCTCGACGTCTTGATTCACTGCCATCGGTTGATTGAGAGGTGGAGCTTGGTAAGCTTGAGAATTTCCTTGAGTTGGGTAAGGGTTTCGTTGGGATTGATATTGATTGTTAGCACGAGGTTGGGATTGGTTGTAGCTTTGTTGTTGGTTTTGGTTTGCAGGAGGGAAACCGGGAGGAGCAAGATAATTGTTGGAACGATAACTTAGCAAGCCACGGTCTCCTTGCGGGCGAGCTTGATAGCCTCCCGTGGGATAAGTGCCGTAAGCTGCGTTAACGTTTTCAGAATAATTGCCGTGAGTAGATGGACACTCATTGTAGGAATGAGGACCACCACATGTGTCACAAGAAATAGAAACGGCTTTAGCTTGTTGAGTTTGATTAGAAGTCATAATTTGGAGACTTTTGTTAATATCAAGAATAGCACGTTCCACAACGGACATGTTGGTGGTGGAAGAAGTAGATGAAACATTGACTCTCTGATTAGATCTTGAGGATGCGGATGAATCCCAATTCTTGTGGTGAGTAGTCATGTTTTCAATCAACTCTCGACACTCTTCCGGTCTCCTTTTCATAAAGGTACCACCGGCGGCGGCATTGATCGTGTCACGATCACGAAAAGTGAGACCATTGTAAAAGGTGTCAATGAGAGTGACGAGGAGCATATTGTGATTAGGACAGCGGTCAATCAAATCATTGTATCGTTCCCAAGCATCGAAGAGTGATTCATCATTGTCTTGCATAAATCCACTGATTTGGTTACGAAGGCTAGTGACCATGGATGGGGGAAAGTAGCGCGATAAAAAGCGTTGAGTCATGTCATTCCACGTATGAATAGAATTCTTAGGAAGACGGTCAAACCATTTTTCGGCATGGTGAGAAAGCGAGTGTGGAAAAAGTTGAAGGCGAAGGTCATCCATAGAAACACCGGGGGACTTCATGCTTTGGGTGATAGTGATGAATTTGTCGAGGTGTTTGTTGGCATCATCATTAGGCATTCCGGCGAATGGATTAGTTTGCACTTGTTGGATCATGTGATGCTTCAATGAAAACTCCTGAGCCGTGATATGCATCGGCGCAATCGGGCCTCCGCGTCCATTCATAGTGGGTTGACACAATTCCTCCATTGTTCGTAAATCAGGTAGGGGGACATTGTTGTTGTTGTTATTGGGTAGAGGTGGGTGATTATTGTTGTTATTAACACCAACCATATCTAAATCTTCACGAGTCTCAGGCTCAGAATAGTTGGAAGATCAAGTACGCATACACCTGCAGAAGAAAAATATACACAAAGAATATCTATATAATCTTTTTGGTGCAAAACCTTTTGAAAAGAATTGCTTTTAATAATTTTTAATGTTTTTGTATTTTTGAATAGTTTTATATTTTTTTTGGATTTTTGAAAATTTTTAAAACAAGGAAAATAACGTTCAAAGAACGGATCCCAAAGTTCAATGCGTCTCTCACTAAAAACCGTTTATCGTAACGAAAAGAGCCGGCAGCGGCACCATTTAATACTTGGTTTACCCTCGTATAAAATAATTTCGTTAGTCCAAAGTCTTTTCGAATTGAAAACCGGTCTTAAGTGCGACTCAATCGTCTTTTGGTGAATCAAGAGAATGGTTTGGTTTGTTTGCTTTAAACTATTAGCAAGTAATTAAAGTGTCGTTGAGTAAAATGGAAGAATACAGATTAATACTAAAATGACGAGTAAAATAAATGCTCGGAAACTTAAAGGTGACAATGTAAGACTACTAGCACACTGAATAAAACTAACACTTGGAAAAGACTCTAAAAATAAGAACTTAGTGGAAAAGTACTAAAAGAAAGTAAGATCGGAGTACAAAAAAACAAGCCAAAAGAAGCCCAGATCGGAATGTATTCCGATCTGGTGGTCGGAATATGGGGGAATGCACACGATCGGAATACACTAAACATAACCAATCGGAATAACCACTAAGTCGACCAATCGGAATAACTAATTAAGCACAATCGGAATATAGGGAAAATACTACAAGCGGAATGACCAATCTTGAACCAATCGGAATAACAAGTAAGACTAGCAATCGGAAAGTTCAAAGAGGCTCAGATCGGAATATCAAAGTGTGCTACCGTCGGAATCTACAAACCCTTTTCCGATTGGGGTCAATCGGAAAGAGGGGTGGCTGATCGGAAAGTCTCGATCGGAAAGGGGTTTTAAAACCCTTTCCGAAAATTGTGGAAATCGGTTAAGCTAGGTAATAAGCTAACTTTAATAAGCTAAAACCCGAAACTTGACAATCCAAATACTTAACCGAATCAAATAAGCACTTAACTCAACTTATTCGACTCGAAAATAAGCAACTTTTTAGATCAAACAATAAAAACATAAACTTTTTAAGGAAGATTTTTATAAAGTAAATAAGCTAATCATAAAAATAAGCCAATAAGCACAAAAGTCTTAAAGCTTAATCAAATGAAAACTTATAAAATAATCAAAAGATTAACTTTTTAAGCACGAAATCAATTAGAACAACACGGATCACATGATAATCGTACCAAAATCAATCTAAAATCAAAGAAAAGTAGAGTGAGATCAAGGATAAAAACTTAAAAATGGAACTTGATTAATGAAAATAAGCAATACAAAGTGTTTAATCTTAAAAGATTAAGAAAGAAGATGAAATTTAGTGAGAGAAAGTTTAAGACTTTCTCTCTCTAAAACTAGAGAAAACTAAGAAAAAGTGAAAACTAGCTAATTAACTAACCACCCTCCTAATGACTATTAGGAGGGTATTTATAGGGAAGGTGGAAGGGGTGCATGTGTTGCATCTTCTTTCTTGCTTTCTTCACGTTTTCTCGACTCGACTTTAATTCTTTGTCTTTGTCGTCTCGGGATTTGAACTTGTCTTTATAATTTTCTTCTTCTATTAGACTTAAGTTCTTCGACTTCGTTAAACTTCCGTCTTTAGACTTTTTCTTCGATAAATCTTCAGAATAGGCCTTGGACTTCCGTTCTTTTTGCACTCTTGATCTTTTGACTTCGTCTTTTCCTGTTTTCTTCGATAAAAGCCCATGAAAGCCCGTGTTTTCTTCCTTTTTAATATTTTGGTCCTAAAACACAATAAAAACACAAACCACGCATAATTCCGACTTTTACGACATAAATCACACGTTTTGGTCTTGTTATTATTGGAAATAAGTGGTAAAAGGATAAGTGTTTTCACACTTATTATCCCCCTACACTTAGGAGGTTAAAACATAAAAGGATAGATACTCGGGTTGCCTCCCGAGTAGCGCTTGTTTTTGATAACCGAGTCACGAGCCTGACTCGACCCAAAATTAGTTTATGGGGAACGTGGTGAGGGATGGAATCATCTCCTGAGAGATGTCCTCACCAAAGTACAGCTTCAGACGCTGGCCATTCACTTTGAAATTGGGCCCATTTGGCTGAGAAAGCTCAATGGTCCCATATGGAAAGATGTTGGCGACGGTGAATGGACCAGACCAGCGGCTTTCAACTTGCCAGAGAAGATCTTCAACCGAGAGTTAAAAAGTAAGACTTGATCACCAACGTGGAACTCTCGGTTCTTGATTTTTGCGTCATGAAGGATCTTCGTCTCCTCTTTGTAGATCAACGAGTTCTCATAAGCTTCATTCTTCAGCTCGTTGAGCTTGTTGAGTTGAGTCTTGCGATGATCACCGGCTTTGTGGATGTCGAAGTTAGCCCACTTCAAGGCCCAGTGCGCCTTATGTTCCAACTCGATGGGAAGGTGGCATGCTTTATCGTACACAAGACGATAAGGTGTACAACCGATCGGGGTTTTATAAGCAGTACGGAAAGCCCACAGAGCATCATCTAACTTATCGGCCCACGCGGCACGATGCTCTCCCATAGTATGGTCCAAAATTCGCTTCAATCCACGGTTGGATATCTCGGCCTGCCCATTGGTTTGGGGATGATAGGCGGTGGAAAGACGGTGATTGACACCATACTTAGCCATGACTCTTGCAAATTGATCGTTGCAAAAATGAGTCCCGCGGTCACTGATAATAGCACGAGGAACGCCGAATCGAGCGAACAGCGATTTCAAAAAGTTACAAACCACCCTTGCATCATTAGTAGGTAAAGCTTTGGCTTCAACCCACTTTGAAACGTAGTCAACGGCTACAAGGATGTATTTGTTTCCTTTAGAGGAAGGGAATGGCCCCATAAAGTCGATACCCCAAACATCAAAGATTTCACACTCTTGAATGAAATTCTGAGGCATCTCGTCTTTATGTGTGATCGTGCCTTGTTTTTGGCAAGCATCACATCGTTTAACCATCTCGTGAGCATCACGATAGATGGCGGGCCAATAAAATCCCAAATCAAACACTTTTTTGGCGGTGTAGTTGGGACCAAAGTGACCACCGGTGGGTCCTTTGTGGCAAGCGTCAAGGATTTCTAAAGCTGCCGGTCCATCAACACAACGACGAATAATCAAGTCAGCACATTGTTTGAATAGATACGGGTCATCCCAAAAGTAATTCTTAATGTCGTTAAAGAACTTCTTCTTCTTCTGGGATGTTAACCCGTCAACGAGAATTCCACCCGCCAAGTAGTTTGCAATATCCGCAAACCACGGGGTTTCATCAGCAGTCGAGTTGATAGACATTAAGGTCTCCAGGGGAAAAGAATCATTGATTTCTTTGTTCGGATGATCCCCCTGGTAAGGATCCTCAAGTCTACTGAGATGATCCGCGGGTAGGTTTTCAGCTCCTTTTTTATCGCGAATTTCGATTTTAAATTCTTGGAGTAGCAAAACCCAGCGAAGAAGTCTTGGTTTGGAATCTTGCTTTGTCAACAAGTACTTCAACGCGGAATGATCGGTGTAAACGATTGTCGTGGAAAGGACAAGATAGGGGCGGAATTTTTCAAAGGCATAGACAACAGCTAAAAGCTCTTTTTCGGTTGTCGTGTAATGCAATTGAGCCCCAGTCATTGTCTTGCTAGCGTAATGGATCGGTTGGAAGTGTTTGTTCACTCTTTGGCCCAAAACCGCACCAATAGCAAAGTCACTAGCATCGCACATCAACTCGAAAGGTAGCTCCCAATTAGGGGTAACCAAGACAGGTGCCTTAGTTAGCTTATCCTTAAGCGAGTTGAAGGCTTCAAGACACTCTTTGGAGAAGATAAAAGGAGTATCTTTTTCCAAGAGGTGGGTCATCGGGCGAGCGATTTGAGAAAAATCTTTGATGAATCGACGGTAGAAGCCCGCATGACCAAGGAAACTTCTCACACCCTTCACGGTTGAAGTTGGACGCAACTTAGCGATAACATCGACTTTAGCACGGTCTACTTCAAGACCGGCTTTGGAAATCTTGTGTCCTAGCACGATGCCCTCTTTTACCATGAAATGGCATTTTTCCCAATTAAGAACAAGGCGAGTGTCTTCGCACCGCTTAAGCATACGTTCCAAATTGGAAAGGCAAGAAGAGAAAGAATCGCCATAAACCGAGAAATCATCCATGAATACTTCCATAGTGTCTTCCACCATGTCATGGAAGATAGCCATCATACACCTTTGGAACGTCCCAGGAGCATTACATAAACCAAAAGGCATGTGTTTGTAAGCGAATGTTCCATAGGGACAAGTGAATGTGGTCTTTTCTTGGTCCTTGGGATCGATGGGAATTTGAAAATACCCGGAGAAGCCGTCTAAGAAGCAGTAATAATCATTACCCGCAAGACGCTCGAGCATTTGATCCATGAAAGGAAGAGGAAAGTGGTCTTTTCTCGTGGCATCATTGAGCTTGCGATAATCAATACAAACTCTCCACCCAGTAACGAGACGAGTGGGAATCAACTCGTTGTGTTCATTGGGAACAACGGTTATTCCGCCCTTCTTGGGCACACAATGGACGAGACTTACCCACGGCGAATCCGAAATAGGGTAGATCAAGCCGGCATCTAGAAGTTTGATAACCTCTTGTTTGATGACGTCATGAATTTTAGGATTAATCTTTGGCTCTGGATTGCGGGTTTAAAGTCATCTTCCATGAGAATCTTATGAGTACAAAAGTTCGGATCAATTCCGCGGATATCGGAAATTTTCCAAGCAATTGCCTTCTTATGAGCTTTAAGCACGGCGATGAGGCGAGTTTTCTCTTCATCTTTCAAGTCCTTTGCGATAATGACGGGCGACTTCTTCTCTTCTTCAAGGAACACATATTCGAGATGGGGCGGCAACTCCTTAAGTTCTAAATCCGGAGGATTTTCGATGGGAGGCGTTTTCAAAGTCGGAGTATCGATAGCAATAACCGTGGGAGATGGTGGAGAAAGATTGTCTTCATTGAGAAGGTTTTCAAAGAAATACATGTCTTCATCCCCATCGGTGGGAGAATCATCATTAGCTAAGTTCACATCTCCCATGGTGGCTTCAAGATCGTTCCAAAACAAATCACTTTCTCCAAATAGAGACAGTGATGAATCAATAGAGGAAACGGTTTCAACATTGGGAAGAGAAGTAGGAATACTTTTGCAAGCATTTTGGAAGTGTTCTTCACAAGCCTCATCAAGAACGTCAATACAATTAACACTCTCGTTGGAATAAGGTTGTTTAGACAACTTTCCCATGTTGAAGACGATTTTATCGTCACCCACTCTCAAGATAAGCTCACCGGCTTCAACATCGATGAGAGTGCGACCGGTCCGCAGGAATGGACGACCAACAATTAATGGCACACGAGGGTCCATCTCATAGTCGACGACAACGAAATCGGCAGGAAAAGTGAATTTGTCGACTCCTACAAAGACGTCTTCGGCTATCCCCACTGGATAAGCAACCGTACGGTTAGCTAATTCCAAAGTCATTTTGATGGGGACTAGCTCAGGGAGAGATAATTGCTTCCAAACGCTTAGAGGCATTAGATTAATACTGGCACCTAGATCGGCTAGGGCCATGCAATTCTCTACTCCCGGGAAATTGCAAGGGATTAAGAAACGACCCGGATCACCAAGCTTGGTTGGCAATTTCCTTAAGAGCACTAAAGAGCAATTCTCATTAAGTTGGGTGTTGGCAATATCAAGAAGCTTCTCCTTGTCGCTAAGAAGATCTTTGAACATTTTCGCATACTTGGGCATGTGAGCGAGAGCCTCAGCGAAGGAGATGTTGAAATTCAATTGTTTGAACATTTTAAGAAAGTTCGAAACCTGAATATCATCCTTGCTTTTGAGCTTCTCTTTCCTCAACCTAGATGGATAAGGTATATCGGAAGAAGAGGAAGGCTTTGGGATCGAAGGATCACTCACATACTTGGGTGGAGGAGGGGTAGAAGGAAGAGGTGGAGAAATTGGGGAAGAAGAAGGATGAGGAATAGGAGCAGGTGACTCGTTCTCCTTAGTCACAACCACCGGTGGAGGTATAGGAAGCTCGGGTTCCTTGGTACCTTTGCCACTGCGAGTGGTGATTGCTTTCATCTCCCCTCTTGGATTTGCAATGGTGTTACTCGGAAGAGTACCCGAAGAAGAGGGTTGATTACCGTGGAAGAAACTAGCCATCATGTTTCTTAAGTCATTCGTTTGACTATCCATAGTGTTTCTCATATCAGCTCTCAGATCGTTCCCTTGTTTCACCAGGCCTGGTTTCAAGTTGCGCACTTCCTTTTGGAGATTGTCCATGAGCACATCGTTAGTCTTCATGTAGGTTCCAATGTCTTGATGTAATGCGGGGGTTTGGTTGGAAGGAGCATTGTATGCGGGTGGTTGATAAGCAGGTTGTTGGTAAACTTGGTTGTTTCGTTGAGGTGGTTGTTGCTGTTTGTGAGGTGGTATGTATGGTCCACGAGATTGTTGTTGTTGAGGAGGGCGGTTGAGGTTTTGTTGTTGGTTTGGGTTGTTAGGATTAAAACCAGGTGGTGAGAGATAGTTGTTGGAGAGGTAGCTAAGCAAGTTACGGTCACCTTGAGGACGGGCTTGATAAGCGGGTTGAGGATAGGTGCCATAAGCTGCATTCACATTTTCAAAAGGGTAGTCTTGGGTGGCAGTACAAGTGGTGTAAGAGTGAGGACCCCCGCAGATTTCACATTGTTGGCTAACAGCATTGGCTTGAGCGTCTTTAGCGTTTTTAGCGTTGATGCTGTTAGTGTTGCTGGCGGTTTGGGTAGCAAGCGTTTCAAGAAGCGCAGTGATTTTGTCAATTCGCTTGTCGCTGTCACTAGTACTAGCGATTGGTCCTCACACTCTTGGTTTGCACACGAGACTTATTCTCAATGATATCCCAAGCAGCATTGGAAGTCTTAGCCAAAAGATTACCCCCCGAGGCACTGTTTAGTGAATCTTGGTCATTCATGCTTAAACCATTATAAAAAGTGTTAATTTGGTGCACTTTGGTAAAACCATGTTGTGGGCATTTTCTCAAAAGATCTTTGAAAGGGTCCCAAGATTCACTAAACGACTCATCGTACTTTTGTTCAAAATTGATAATTTCATTCCGCAAAGCGGTAGTACGAGAGGGTGGGAAAAAGTAGTTGATAAACTTGGTCTCCAAATCCGTCCACGAAAGAATACTCTGTGGCGGTTCCTTAGCAAGCCAATGCCGGGATTGTCCCTCTAAAGAAAAGGGAAAAAGTTGTAAACGGATTACCTCTTGTGGGACACCATTGAATTTGACCGTATTAGTGAGTTGCAGGAATCTCTTGATGTGGTCATGTGGATCATCAATGGTACGCCCCAAGAATGGTTGAGCAGAGACCATCTGGATAAAGCCGGATTTGAGCTCAAAGTTGTTGGCTGCAAACGCAGGTATAACAATTGGATCAGTGTTGCCATCTACATGGGCTTGCAGCAGTTCAATCATCGGGCGATTATCCGGTAGAGGCTCATGGTTGTTGTTATTATTCATGTTGTTGAAAGGTGGGTTGTTATTGTTATTATTATTGTTTTGAGGTGGGTTATTGTTGTTGTTTTGTACACCGGCCATGTCTGAGTTATCGAGAGGCTCGGGCTCTTGATAAGACGTTGATCGAGTGCGCATACACCTGCAAAAGAACTAACAACGAAAAACAAAGCAAAAATATTTTTGGTTTTTATGTTTTTTAATTTTTTTTTGTATTTTTGAAAATTTTATATTTTTTAGGATTTTTGAAAGTTTATGTGAAAAAAGTAACGTTCTCGGGGAACGGATCCCAAAATCCAAGTTCTCACAAAAAACTGTTGATCTTAATGAGAAGAGCCGGCAGCGGCGCCATTTGATACAAGCGTTTTGTATAGGTTCAATTGTTCTCGGTATCCCCTCGAATTGATCTCGGCTCTAAGTGGAATGATTTGTTCTTGGTTAATAAAAAGGTGATGGTTTGTTTATCTATTTTAAACTAATGATAAGAAATTAAGTGTCGAAGAGTAAAATTAAAACTTTAAATGATTAAAGTAAAAAGACGGGATTAAAAATAAATGCTTGAAAACTTAAAGATTATATTAGAAAAATAAATGAGCACTCAATAAAAACTAACACTTGGAAAACTTTGTAAAAATATGAACTTAGTTGAAAAGTACTAAAAGAAAGTAAGATCGGAGTAAAGCAAAATAGGCTAAATTGGAATAAGGAAAAAAATGCACCAATCAGAATATTTTCCGATCTGAGGATCGGAATGTTGAGGAGAAATGGTGATCGGAATAATAGACTAAGAGGAGCAATCGGAATGTTCAAGGAAGCACTAATCAGAATATGTAGAAATCATGCCAATCGGAATATGAAATGGGTACAATCGGAATATAGGGCAAATGAAGGTAATCGGAATAATGGACAAAATGGTGTGATCGGAATATTCAAAAACTTGTACCAATCGGAATTATCAAAAAGATGCTAATCGGAAAAAAACTAAACCCTTTTCCGATCGTTCGATCGGAATGAGGGTGGTGTGTCTGGTCGGAAAGTACCAATCGGAAAGGG
Organism: Glebionis coronaria; assembly: GCA_025667525.1. Classification (NCBI taxonomy): domain Eukaryota; kingdom Viridiplantae; phylum Streptophyta; class Magnoliopsida; order Asterales; family Asteraceae; genus Glebionis; species Glebionis coronaria. The sequence goes on from CM046874.1 coordinate 149,724,670, forward strand.
GTTTTACCCTTTCCGAAATCCCTATGATCCGAATAAAAAGCAAGGGAAATAAGCTTATGGAATAAGCTAACTCCAAACTAGCTCGAATCCAGTAAAAAGCTGATCAAATAAGCACTAAGAATAACTTTTCTAACTTTTAATAAGCAAACTTATAAATCGAATCAATAAAAAGATGAACTTTTTATAAAAACTTTAAAAAGTAAATAAGCTAAATCAACAAATAAGCCAAATAGAACAAGGATCTAAAATCTTATTCATATATAAACTTAAGGAAACATCAAAAGAAATAAACTTTTTAAGCACAAATCATTGATGAACAACACGGATCATACGAGATTTGTACCAAAATCAATCAAAATCAAAGAAAGGAAGGATGAGATTAAAGATTAAAAGCTAAAAACTTGAACTTGATTAATGAAAGATAATACAAAAGTTTGATCTTGAAAGAGAAAAAGATGAAATCTAGTGAGAGAAAGTTTAGAACTTTCTCTCTCTAAAACTAAACTACCTAAAGACTAAGTGTAAAAACTAAGTGCAAATTTTGTGAAGTAAGGTCCTATTTATAGGCAAGTCTTGTGGTGGTGGGCTTGTGCTTGGGCTTTGGTTTGGGCTCCTTTTTATTCTTTCTTCTTTAGTCTTCACGCTTCTTTAAATAAACTTTTCCGACTTGGATTTGAGAAGTGTCGGTGAATAATTCCAACTCGTCTTATAATCTTTTGTTTAATAGACTCGAGTTCTTCGACATATATGAATCTTCCATCTTTGGCTCTATTCTTCGATAAATCTTCAAATAGGCACAATGACTTCAAATCTTTTGCATCTCTTGGACAATAGGCTTCGTCTTGAGTCTTTTTCCTTGATAAAACCCGTGCAATCCCATGTTTTCTTCAATATTCATCCAGTTGACTCTGAAAACACAATAAACACAAAAACCCCGCATAATTCCAAACAAATGATATTAAATACGTGTTTTGGTCTCGTTTTAGCCAGAATTAAGTGGTAAAAGGATGGGTTTTTTGACACCTATCAACTTCTTCGCTGGGTTTTGCTACTTCAAGAATTCAAAATCGAAATTCGTGATAAGAAGGGAGCTGAAAACCTAGCCGCGGATCATCTCAGCAGTCTTGAGGATCCTTTCCAAGGGGATCATCCGAACAAAGAGATCAATGACTCTTTTCCCCTGGAGACCTTAATGTCTATCAACTCGAGTAATGATGAAGCCCCGTGGTTTGCGGACATTGCAAACTACTTGGCGGGTGGAATTCTCATTGACGGGTTAACATCCCAGCAAAAGAAAAAGTTCTTCAAAGACATTAAGACTTACTTTTGGGATGACCCGTATTTATTCAAACAATGCGCTGATTTAATTATTCGCCGATGTGTTGATGGACCGGCAGCTTTAGACATTCTCGAAGCCTGCCACAAAGGACCCACCAGTGGTCACTTTGGTCCCAACTACACCGCAAAAAAAGTGTTTGACTCGGGATTTTATTGGCCCACCATTTATCGTGATGCTCACGAGATGGTTAAACATTGTGATGCTTGCCAAAAACAAGGCAAGATCACACATAAAGATGAGATGCCTCAAAATTTCATACAAGAATGTGAAATCTTTGATGTTTGGGGTATCGACTTTATGGGGCCATTCCCTTCATCTAAAGGAAACAAATATATCATTGTAGCCATTGACTACGTTTCTAAATGGGTTGAAGCCAAAGCTTTACCCACTAATGACGCAAGGGTGGTTTGTAACTTATTGAAATCGCTGTTCGCTAGATTCGGTGTGCCTCGTGCCATTATTAGTGATCGCGGGACTCATTTTTGCAATGATCAATTTGCAAGAGTCATGGCTAAGTATGGTGTAAATCATCGTCTTTCCACCGCCTACCACCCACAAACTAATGGCCAGGCTGAAATCTCTAACCGAGGATTAAAGCGAATTCTTGAACGAACCATGGGAGAGCATCGTGCCTCATGGGCCGATAAACTTGATGATTCTCTGTGGGCTTTTCGTACCGCATAAAAGACTCCGATTGGTTGTACACCATATCGTCTCCTGTACGGGAAAGCATGCCACCTCCCCATTGAGTTGGAGCACAAGGCTTACTGGGCCTTGAAGTGGGCTAATTTCGATATCAACAAAGCCGGTGACCTACGCAAGATCCAACTCAATGAGCTGAATGAACTCCGGAATGAGGCTTATGAAAATTCTTTGATCTATAAGGAAAGGACTAAGCTCATTCACGACTCTAAGATTAAAAACCGAGAGTTCCAAGTTGGAGACAAAGTTTTACTCTTTAACTCTCGGTTGAAAATCTTTTCGGGCAAGCTGAAATCTCGTTGGTCCGGCCCATTCACCATTGCCCAAATTTTTCCATATGGTACTCTCGAGCTCGCTCAACCTAATGGACCTAATTTTAAGGTGAATGGCCAACGAGTGAAGTTGTACTTTGGTGAGGACATCTCTCATGAGATTATTCCATCCCTCACCACGTTCCCCATGAACTAATTTTGGGTCGAGTCAGGCTCGTGACTCGGTTATCAAAAACAAGCGCTCCTCGGGAGGCAGCCCGAGTATATATCCTTTTCCGTTTTAACCTCCTAAGTGTAGGGGGAACTCTATAGGTTGTTTGTGTTTGTGTGGTGATGTGATTACAGGGATGAATGCACTTTTGGAACCTTTGAAGAACCGTGCTCCCGTGTTATCCGAAATCCGGTTCTATCTCTCAACTATCGTGATTCATATTTCTTCATACTCACATTTGAAATTGATCACGTTAGTCGTCTCTTCCTTAGCTTGATTTAACCAACGTGCACAATGTCATAAGTGTAGGGGAGGCTTTTCCCACATGCTTAAACATTGAGGACAATGTTTATCTTAAATGTAGGGGGGACTTCTATCGTAGTTTTAAGTGGACTTTTCCATGCCTTCATTTAACCAGGAAATCATCTTTTTCAGCATTTTTCAAATTTTTTATTAACTTTGGCCATTTAGTCGTAATTTTTAAATTTTTATCGTTGCTTTCATATGTATATATCCCGCAATAAAGTCAAAAATATTAATAAAGTGGTATAGCTAGTTTTGAAATCTTTGACATATTAGGCCCGTTGCGATTATTTTGACTCAACCCGAATAGACTTATCCAAGTTTATTCTAGCTAGTATCCTTAACCATGTAGACCTTAATTGGTTTATTAGACTAAGCATCCACGAGTCTCATTACTTGAGATTTTAAATTGTGGAGAACGAGAAATGATAGAGTCAATTATAAGTCGGTATTCTTACACAAGCACACTTGATGTGATTATCTGCCTATTCTCCCATCACTTGCTAATAATTTATCTGCAATAAGTAAGGTCGTACGATTTGAAAAGTTACTTAGCTTCTAGCCCAAGATCGTTTAAAAGTTGCTCGGTAATGATAAGAGTTCATAGCCAAGGCATAAATTATGAAGCGGGGCGCGAAGATTGGCGAGTCCGAAAAGGCCCTAACAAGGCATGAGGATTCAATCTTATTGCTAAAGATCCAAGGTGATGTGAAAAGCATTACTCCCAAAATCAATATGAAGGATCAAGAATCACGACGAAAAGCAATCAACTCCCATAAAGATCATGGAGAAGTCTATCCGAAAAGACCCTAACAAGGTATAAGGATAAATAGATCCAAGTCCGAAAAGGAGGCGGATCGTTGTATCTAAAAATCCCAATTAGCGATTGAAGAAATAATCATGAAGTCGTGGTCAACAAAGTTGGAGTACCCCTCAAAAGTCTCCAAGTGAAGAAACTCTATTAATGAAGAGAAGACCATTATCTCAAGAACGTCTCTCAAGATATGAAGTATGAAGTACATGCCAAACATCGGCCCGAGAAAGGTCTCAAATCGTGAAGCGAGTTATGCCAAGATATGAACTTTTTGATATCCCGAGAAGCAGTTTTAAGAGATTTTGTCCTTTAGCTAACTATTGATCAAATCGTCCTACTTTGCTTTAAGCCTAAATAAACTATCGCAATAAGTCCAAAAATGCATCTTCATGATCATTCTAAGACAAAAATAAAATATAAGAGATACACCTAGGAATAAGGGAGTTTAAGCATATAATTAAGCCATGTGTGTAAGTGTTTGATTTGCTAACTTATAATAACAATGATCTCGGTTTTAAGCTTAGTTTGGGGAACGTGAAACTTGAGGGTGATAAATCTTCGCAGCACCGAAGCCCTAATGTAAGTCCTTGATCTCTTTGCGAGTTATTTCCATATAGCTATTTTCAAGTGAAAATGGTTTTCTATCTTTTTGTTTCCTTTAAAGTTTTAATTTCTCTTAGTACTTTAATTTTTGCTTAAATAGTATGTTAATAAGGCCAAGGTTGATTGATTATGAGAAAAGTGTAAATTTGCTTTATCACTAAGCATTGCATGAGGGCATGGCAATGGTTAAGTGTAGGGGATTTGATAGGTGTGAAAACACCCATCCTTTTGCCACTTAATTCTTGCTAAAACGAGACCAAAACGCGTATTTAATATCATTTGTTTGGAATTATGCGTGGTTTTTGTTTTTATTGTGTTTTCAGAGTCAACCGGATGAATATTGAAGAAAACATTGGATTGCACGGGTTTTATCGAAGAAAAAGACTCAAGACGAAGTCTATTGTCCAAGAGATGCAAAAGATTTGAAGTCAATGGGCTTATTTGAAGATTTATCGAAGAAAAGGACCAAATATGGAAGATTTACATATGTCGAAGGAACTCAAGTCTATTAAACGAAGAAATTAAAAGACGAGTTGAATTTAATCGTCGACAAATCCCGAATCAGAATCGAAAACGTCGACTTTTCTGAAAAGACGAGAAGACAAGAAGAAAGGGAGAAAGCCCACTTCACCAACCAACCACTTGGCCTATAAAAGGAAATCACCCTCACACTTTTTGAGAAGTTTTTAGTTTTTTTCATTTCCCAGTTTCCTTCTTTTCTTTCGTAGGAAGCCAACACCATTTAATATCTTTCCTTTTGTTTACTTTACATTAACCTATCAGTTTAATCCTTCCATTAATCTTTTTCATCTTCATCTTTTTGATGTAAAGCTTAAAGTTCTTATTTGGTTGATTTTGATCTTCAAAAGTTATTGGATTTTGTGTTTTTATTGTTGGGATTTGTTGTTTATGGTTAGTAAATGATTAGTGTTTAGTTTGGTTTAAACTTTTGGTAAAAACTTTGGTGATTTTGATTAAATTCGTGGCTATTTTGGTTCCCCGGTTCTTTACTGTTCTTCGCATTCCCAGATTCCGCATCAAGGTTTTTGAGAAAATATTCCGGATCAGCATTGTTTTTCCGTATCAAGTCCATCCATCCGGAATATCTAATATTCCGGATCAACATAGTCTATTCGAAATATCAATCATTCCGCATAAGCATTTATTCCACATCACTTTTTTATTCCGCATAAATTTCATCCATCCGGAATATCTAATATTCCGGATCACCCCTGCTTATTCGGAATATCCATTATTCCGGATCACTCCATATTCCGCATGACTTTTTATTCCGCATAGAACTTTTATTCCGCATCAAGCTTTTTATTCCGCATGAACCTTTTATTCCGAATAGAACCTTTATTCCGCATCAACAGTATATTCCGCATGAGTAGTTTATTCCGCATCAACAGCTTATTCCGCATGAGTAGTTTATCCCGCATGAAGGATTTTTAGTCTGATTTATTCCGGATCAAGCATACATTCCGAATCAAGCACTTTTTCAGCAAGGTTATTCTACTGTTTAATTGTTTAATTGTTTAATTTTAATTCAAGTTTTATTTCATTAACTGTTTTTGGTTTAAATCTTTATTTACTTCAAGCATTTACCTTTTTAATAGAATAGAAAACCAAACCCCTATTTGTCACCAAGAACAACTATTCCACTTTAAGCTGTGATCAATTCGAGAAGATTCCGAGAATTAATACTGAACCCCCATGAAAATCTCTGTATCACAGATCCAAACTAGATTACTACTTAAAAACTAAATAGATTATAAAACAAGCAGATAAAAACTTAACAAGCAGATTTAATAAACTAAAACAATCATATTCGATCCAAAGAACAATAACAAATAAAAAAAATCTAGCAGATCCAAACAAACAAATTACACCAGCAGATCCATAACATAAGCAGATTCCAAATCACTTAATCTAAAATCAACAAAAACAATAAAAAAGAAGATGAACCTTGTATCGAAAACCTTTGGGAAGAAGGGTAGCGCTGAACCCCCTTATGACCGAATCAAACACCTTACCCAAACATCATCATCATCGAAACACATCTATCAACTCTCGAACCAGATTTTAAGAAATCTTCCCAGTAGGGAAAATTAATTCACCACTTTTTTTTACTTTTATATTAATTAATAAGAAACAAATTTAAACCGAAATAAAAAGTAACTTGCGATTAAATTTAAAGGAACAAATTTAAACTGAAATCGAAATTTTATTAATAATATACTGAGTACAATACTTTTTAAAGAGAAGATTACATTAAACCTAAAATTCTAATTATGCATAAAATAAAATTAGAAGTAAAAAAAATATGGCACACTGGAATTACAAATTATATGGGTTTTTATAGGAAAACCCTATCATTATTGGTAAAGAGCTTACTGTCGATTAACTCGGTTCAAGTTGATATGGTTGATTAATTTGGTTAGAGATTGATTTGGTTGGCCGTGTACTTTACGGGCCGGGTTACGCTAGTTTTGGTTTGATATTGGTTGGACGTGTACTTTACGGGCCGTAATTTGTTGATGTTGTTTGTTTAGAGCGGTTATCTTCGGACTACGGGTACTAAAGTTCTCCTTGTTATTTTTCTAGCTTTATCGCTTTAGTTTTAATAATTAGATCGTTAGAGTTTAAATTGTGTTTCTTTCATAAAAGTTATATTTTTCATAAAAATCGGTTTAATTAGTTTTAGTTATTATTATTGTTTTAAAATATAGATTTAAAGGTTTAAAAATTATATTTCATTTAGATAAGCTTATTATTAGTATAAAGTTTACACCTTTTTGAGATTATTGAGCTTATTAGTATATAAAGCTCCAAGCTTTATCATCTAAAAGATTAATAAGCTTAAAAAGGTTGAAGCTTTACGCTTTATTTTTAAGTTTATTTTTGTGATTTCATTTTTTATCACTTTGGAAGCCTTGGAGGGGTATATATAGTCACACACGACACTTAAACTATACAGCGTTTCCTAGTCTAGTCTATGCGTGTGTGACTATGATAACTAATGGGAATTCTTAAATGTCGTCACATAAAGTAAATTTCTAACAAAGTTAAACTTCCCCCATGATTATACCCAATAGCAGCCATACCATCCAATACCTCTGAATTGGGAATAGAGACAATGCCATCTTCATCTTGGAGATGAAGAGCAGATCGAATGGATGCCTTAGACACCACATATGAGCGACCATCTATGGTAGCATGGAGCTCTAATGGGCGACCCAAAACATCAACGAGGTGGGCAGTAGCCCAAAACTGACGTATAACAGTATCATACACAGTAGGGCAAAAAGTAAGAGCATACCTTAGATTGGAAGCTTCAATGTATTCCAAGATGTCTGTGAACTCTTCTCTTTTAGGACCTTCGCCAAGATAGGCCACCTTGTTGTGATCGGGTTTGTAATGGAGTGATGCCATTGTTGATGATGAATGCAATGGAAGATGATTGAGAGAAGAGGGTGAAGAGTAGGAGCGTATGTGTGTGTGTATGGTTGGGATGATTGAGTCAAATGAGGGATTTGACCATAAATAATGGTCATAAAACTGTTCATTGACCCCTAATTATGGGGGTAGTCCTTTCAAAATTAAGTCATTAATGCAAGAGTAACCACTTGCCCCTTAAACCATTATTTGCAATATCCAAGTTACCAAAGATAATCCAAAAAGATAAACACCAGAAGTAACTCACGTTGACTAAAAGTCAAAACACGTAAAGGTAAACACTAGGAGCACCAACTGGTCAATGAAAGTCAACAATTGAACACTGACCCAAAAACAATACTAGAAGCCAACCAGGAGTGAAATATAAGGGGTTGTATCCACTAGGAGCAGAAGACTGCCACTAGGAGTAACCAAAATCTTCCACTAGAAGTTGCATACACCGCAAATACCCATGAAAACTGTTGTTAGAATCTACCACATGTTAGAATGTGCAATGAAATATGTACACTAAGCCTCCCCTTAGGCTTAGCCTCCCCTCAATCCTAGGCCTCAAGGATTGACCATACCAATGTTAACCACCAAGTGGTTGAATCTCGGACCATCAAAGGCTTTAGTCAATAAGTCAGCAACATTATCATCCGTATGTACTTTAAGAACCCGTATCAGCTTCTTCTCATTGGCATCCCGTATAAAATGGCGCCTAATCTGAATATGCTTGGTTCGTTGATGAAAGACATGATTCTTTACAATGCAGATAGTGCTTTGATTGTCGATGAAAATTTGGTGTTCATGAAGTTGAACCCATAATCCAGCATCTGATTTTGCATCCACAAGACTTGTCCACAACAACTAGCAGCAACTACGTATTCAACTTCTGTTGAAGAGGTAACTACTATTGTCTGTTTCTTACATAGCCAAGAGATAAGTCTTCGACCCATAAACTGACAACCACCAGTAGTATACTTACTATCATTATTTGCACCATCATAGTCACTGTCACTATAGGCTTCAAGAACAAAAGGTGATTCCCTTGGATACCACAAGCCTAGCTTGGGTTGTGCCTTAATATACTGGAAGATTTTCTTGACTGCATTCATGTTAGATACGGTTGGAGCCACCTGATGTCTAGAACAAGCACTTACTGCAAACATAATGTCTGGACGTAATGCAGTCAAATACATAAGTGAGCCAATCATTGACCTGTACATGTGAACATTTATCGGAGGATCTGGCTCATTCTTGAGTTTGACTTTAGTGACTTCATAAGGTGTTGCTGCTGGTCTAAGAGGTTCCACATCAAACTTCTGAAGAATCTCATGAACATACTTGTCTTGACTTATGAAGATACCATCCGACTGTTGCTTGACTTGAAGACCAAGGAAAAATGTGAGTTCTCCTATGGCACTCATCTGAAATTCGCCTTTCATTAGCTGTTCAAACTCAACACACCATTCCTTCTTAGTAGAACCAAAGATAATATCATCCACATACACTTGAACTAGGATGATGTCCTTCGAATTTCTTTTAAGAAACAGTGTTTTGTCAATAGTGCCTCTTCTGTAGCCGTGTTTCAACAAGAAAGTGGACAGACGCTCATACCAAGCTCTAGGAGCCTGATGAAGTCCATATAGATCTTTGACCACCTTGTAAACTTTCTTGGGGTGAAGTGGATCCACAAAGGCCTTAGGTTGAGTGACATAAACTTCCTCATCAATCTTGCCATAGAGAAATGCACTCTTGACATCCATCTGAAAAACCGTAAAGCCAACTGTTGATACAAAAGTTGGATGATCCTTCCTAGACCCGAATTAGGCTTAGGGTTGGCTGGGCTCCGGCTCCTGCACCAAGTGAAATATCTGGTTGGGATCCTGCACACTAAAACAACACGCGTTAGGCTTACCGTGGGAATGTATCCCACGATTAGACTCCAGCGTGAGAGTAAGTAATCGGTTAGGGTTATGGAATCGGATGAGTTGAGAGTGTGTAAAATGTAATACCTTTGTGGAACCATTGGGGGTTCCTTATATAGGCAGTGAAACCCTAATGGGCTGTCACTGATGCTTCGACCCCAAGTAAAGGATAAGTACCAGAATTAGATTGATTGTTATCTTCTAATTATGGTGAGTGAATATCCTCTTCTTTGGGGTAAATCCTAATCATAGTAAGATTATGATTCTGTCTAACCCTGTACCAGCCATGCTGGGCCGTGGGCCGCACACATGTGCGCGGTTACTTTTCATCTAAGCCCATAAGCTTAAATGACATTAATCCCACCCATCAGTAATGGGCCAGATGCGGGTAGTACCCGTGGGCCGGGTTCATGACCCGGCTGGAGACTATACGTCAATGTTCCCCCAGTCTAATTGTTACAGCCGTAGGCGTAACCTCTAGACTATACAATGTCACGTAGACCTGTTTGTTGTAATTACGGCCGCACTCCAAAATAAGCCGACCGGGACAACTTTAATGAATGCATTAATGGTAGTCAATAGTCAGACGCACGCCTGCAAAAGTACACCAGAAAGGCCCACCCTCGAGCCACGTAAAACTGTCAAGAAGTGACCCGTAGGTCCCTTCTGACGTTTGAGAAGTGTCAGAAATCCCATCCGTTGGATGGGCGTAGTGGCTTACACGTGGCGAACATCCATGCTACCTTGGAAATCGAGGCAACCCTATATAAGAGTTGGTGTGTGCTACTGTTACACACACAGTTTATATTGCATTCCGCCATTGTTATTCCCAAGCTCATTCCTTCTTACCTTCGCTTCTTATCCCACGGATTTTCTCCACTGCAGGTTAGATCATCACGCCTCTCAAATCCTTTTTATAAACCATGGTGAAGGACAATCCTCTTATTACGGATGTCCTTAACATGATGCCTGCGGAGAAATACATAGACTTTTTGTCTAAGTATTATATTCCTGAAAGCGTACATCCGACCTATCCAGGTGATGGTGAAGCGATTACGGATGCTCCAAAGGGAAAGATAGGCGTGTATACGCGCCTATTTGATTCGGCTAACTACCGCATCCCTTTATCTAAGTTTTTAGTAGATCTGCTTCTATATTATGACTTCCACATAACCCAACTTCACTGCATAGGGGCATGTAAAATCAACCAGTTTGAGATTACCTGCCATACTTGTGAGGTAACCCGACCGTGAATCTATTTAGGGCTTTTTACTCTCCCCTACTGGTGAATGGGTGACTATCGTTCAAGAAACGATCCGCGACCGCTCCCATGACATATAAGAAACCTTTAGATTCTCTTAAGAATTGGTACGACCACTATTTTTTCGTGGATGAGAAAGTATTCCCCACTCCATTTGTCCTCAAAACCAGAGCACCCAAAGACTATCCTCCCAAATCCAAAGACTATAGTAGTATGATTGAAAAGTTTAGATACCCACCACACAGAATTCCATAGGGGCCTGCCGGAGCACTTCCTGTGCCTAGTAGGGATCAGCCGCTACTACTATGGGAGGGAGGATAGATATCCGTGCTTTCTGACCGGACGTAGGCAGGGTAGGTCTTCCATACTGTAGATACAAACATGTCTCATAGTACTTTGTGAAATTACTAATCCGTGTGTACGCATATGTCCGTAGAGATGAAGCTGTTTGGTTTATTGCGCCAAGGCGATCCAAGCAAAGTTCCCCAGGGATCACGACCACTGAAAGAAGGGGAACCTCCCTTACTAGAGGCCACCGTGAACATGACCATACCGCTGGAAGAAACTGCTAAGCAGAGGTCGGATGAAGAGGAACCTGTGATCCAGAAGTCCCCTCTTGACTTCCATAATGAAGATGGTGAAGAACTGCTGCTGGAGGACGCGGCGCCGCACCAGGATGAAGAATAGGAAGAAGAAGAACTCACCAACCCTGCTGATAATCGCACCAGTGATGATGAAGAAACAATACAAGCTTCTGGGTCCCCGCAGTCAACAAAGCCCAAATCTAGGAAACGGAAGACTACCAGGAAGGTAGCAAAAAACCTAGGGGATGGGGAAGGGGTACATAATGCTCCCCCAAAGAAGCTAAGGAAGGACCATCCGCAGTTCCAGGAAGGGAGCAACGCCTCTACGGCCCAGGTCGACCCTTCGCTGCGCGCGGATGAGCAAGTCTGGATGGCCACCCCTGTGAATGCCGTGGCTCCTACCATAACGGAACCCGTGACTGGCACTATGTAAGTACCCATTAATACTCCAAAGGATATAATCCATAAACAAAACTAATAAGTGTCAATAACAGGGCGGACCCGTCGACAGTAGCCCAAGAGAAGGAGGTGGAAAGGGAACCCTCACCCGTGACATCAATGAGACCTCCATCCCCTCCCGTAACTCATGCCGAGGAGCCACATCCTGAGGGACCCGACACCAGCCTTCGCCTAGCCTGGAACTTGTCCAGCTTAACGAGATTAGAGGCGGAGTCCGAGTGCACTGAATTCATTAAACACATCACTCCTCCAGCGCTGGCGCAAGATTTGGACGAACTAGAGCACGAGACGCTGCTGGAGCAGTTTGATGTATCCTTCGCACACCAGGTGACAGTTGGTGCGGCCCTAAGGCGCCGTCTGATCAAAGCCTTGGCTAACGTGAGCCGTGCTGATAGAAAGATAGCTCGCCGCGAAGAACTGGTGGACAAGCACGAGAAAACTATCACATCCTTGCAGGCAGCGTTGGTCGTGGCATAGTCAACTGTCAAGGAACAAGCCCACCATGCCAACGCACATGAGGAACACATTGCTGAGCTGGAGGCCCTCTTAGCTGCATCCAATGAGAAGGTATACGCTTATATTAACACTTATTTGTTCACGCAAAAAACCCACATTGTCTTTGTAGTAACTCCAAGTATCATGTATAGGTATCCGTAGTCGAAGCCGCCACTAAAGCCGTAACCATACAATCCTTCACTATTGCTCAGGAGCGCGACATGCTGAAGGATGAACTTACCCAGGCGCGGACTACCTTGGAAGAGCAAGCTGCGGTAGCTGAGGGTGAATTAAGCAGGATGGCAACGGACTGCGCCGAAGTGCTGTGTCCTCCTTTGCTCACAGCCATAGCTGGGCGTAGATGGATGGTTGGCCAGGGAATGTGGCTCGCCGTGAGCAAGGTAACAGAGGCTCCTTACCTGTTGCAGGCTTTTGCTGACGTTGTATCGGACGGTATTGACCGTGGTAGGCACGAGGGGCTGACCAAAGCTGCGGAGCTAATAAGCAAGAAAGAAGATATTACCCAACATGCCTACCACAACCCTCTAGCCGAAGATAAGATGACCGCATCAATGGCCGCCCTTGGGGAAATCCAGCACCCCTTCCTAGACGAGCTAGAGTCGCTAAAGGATGCTCCCAATGAGGTAATAATGTCCAAGCTCACCGCCGATCCCATCCAACTGACCCTGCCCACCTACGACTATGTTTCAAAGGTGATGAAAGGTGAGAAGCTGCTAGCCGAGGCACTGGATGCGAACATGATCTAGGTACAGGATGGAAAAAATGCTCACGGGGAGGTCCTCCGTACCTTGATTGAATAAGGGAAGAAAGAGATAGGGGAGTTCCTACCTCCTTTGTAATTTATATTGTAAACATTTGTATCATTTTATTCGTCCGTGTATGTACACGGCTAGAACTGATGTTATTGTGATAACTTGTTATATTTATTTAAGTAAGTCCGTGATGACCACGGCTATTTTTGTGGTTTGAATTTGAAACTTGTGTATTTTTTTTATTTTTTTAGATATCATATACCTTTGTTGCATGACACGTCACGTCTTACTCAAAAATACAACAAGTCTATATTTTACTAGACGTGCGCGTGCGTCTTTACCATGCAAGGCACTACGTGAGCGCAGCATATAGAAAACTTATCACAACGTCTTGTGAGTAAGGTGTCTAGTAAGGATACATGATCCGCGTCACTGGGGTTGCATCCCTCTTATGTGACAAGTTGAATTATTAGGTTCACTTAATCCTCTTACCCCGCCTGGAGGTGCATAGTACATGTACGGTTTTGAATGAATGCATATGAATAAGAGATAGCACATTATAGAAATAATAACTAAATCTATACGACAATAATTTGTTCATAGAATCTAAAAAATAAGACAATAATTTGCACAAGAACGAGCCGTGGAGCTAGCTAGGCACCACGGCATTTTATTAGAACGTTTACGTTTTTTGTTTTGACAAGAATGGGAAATCCTAAAAACAAAGGGAACCTAGAAAGCAAAAAAAACAAAACAAAGAGAACACATGGATCTTCATTGAAGCCAGATATAGCGAAGTGTCAATGCGGAAGCCGTAGCTTTTCAAAGATAGCATCTTTTAAGATTGCAGATATTCCATGTGCGTTCCAGGTCGCGGCCATCCATGTCACGCAACTTGTACGCACCCCGTCCTAAGGCTTCCGTAACCTCATACGGTCCTTCCCACTTAGGGCCCAGCTTTCTTGTATTCTCCGCTCGACTTGCCTCATTGGCACGATAAAAAAAATCTCCCGGTCGAAAAGAAACACCTTTAACCTTGGCATCATAATAAGCTTTCATCCGTGCCTTGGACTTGGCCTCATTGATAGCCGCTATCTCTCTTTTTTCCTCCAACAAGTCCAGATTAATCCGGAGTTTCTCGTCATTCTTGACAACATTAACCTCTGCTGTGCGGATGGTCGGCATTCCGATTTCTGCTGGTATAACAGCTTCAGTGCCGTAGGCCAGTGCAAATGGAGTTTCCCCATTGGCTGTTTTAATCATAGTCCTATGTGCCCATAGAACATGTGGCAGTTCATCTACCCATTTGGCACTTTGTTCATCCAAGCGTGCCTTGATGCCTTCACCCAAGCTTCTATTTACTCGTTCCACAAGACCATTTGTCTGCGGATGTTTAACAGATGCGAAGCACCGCGTGATATTCAATGCTGCGCACCAGTCTTTGAATGGATTATCCGCGAACTGCTTCCCGTTGTCCAAGATGATTTCTCCTGGCAAGCCAAAACGGCACACGATGTTCTCCCAAACAAACTTTTTAACTTGTTTGCCTGTGATGGATTTAACTTCCTTAGCCTCTATCCAGCGTGTAAAGTAGTCCATTGCGACAATCAAGAACTTAACTCCCCCTGCAGCTTCGGGGAAAGGCCCTGCTATATCAATCCCCCACTTATAGAATGGCCATGGGGATTTAATGGGTGTCAGTTCTTGCTGCGGATGTCGTGGTACTGGTCTGTGTACTTGGCAATCACTGCATTTACGAATCATGTCGCGTGCATCCCTATGCATAGTAGGCCAATAATATCTTGTGCGTAGAGCTCGAGCTACTACAGATCGGGGACCCGCGTGTATGCCGCATAACCCTTCATGTATCTCACTAATCACATAAGTAGCCTGGCGTGGCCCAATACACCGCAACCATGACTGTAAGAAAGAGCGCTTATAAAGAATACCTTCTCGAAGCTCGAAGTGCTGCGACTTCCTTTTGATACGCCGTGCCGCCTTTTCCTCATCCGGAAGGGTTTCGTTAGTTAAATAGCTGATGATCGGGGTCATCAATGTAGGTCCATCTTCTTCAACTATAGATGCGACTTCCCCTTCTGTTATAGACTTTTCCTTTAGTATTTCTACCAAGACTTGCTTGGATAAGTGGGCGAAACTTGTAGACACGATCTTGCTAAGAGCATCCGCCTTCTTGTTTTCACCTCTTGGTACTTGTTTGATAGAAAACTTGCTGAAAGCGGCGATGAGTGACTTGACTTTCTCCAAGTATCGAACCATGTTATCCTCCTTGGCTACGTAACCCCCTAGAATTTGGTTCGTGACAAGCCGTGAGTCCACGTAGGCCTCAAGGTTGCGGACTCCCATTCTAGCGGTGATTTTTAAACCCGCAATCAACGCTTCATATTCTGCCTCATTATTGGTGGCTGTGAACTTAAAGCGCAGGGCGTATGTAAACTCCATTCCTTCCGGATTCGTAAGGATGAGACGAGCCCCTGATCCGTCCGTGCACGAGGATCCGTCCGTAAATAATACCCATGGTTCTGCTGGAGTTTCCTCTCGTTGTACGACCGGTCCATCCTCGTCCGGCTTCTCTATCAAGAAATCTGCCAAGATTTGGCCTTTAACAACTGTCCTTGGTCTATAAGAGATGTTATGCTCTCCCAACAGGATGCTCCACTTCTGTAGCCTACCGGCCACGTCTGGTCTGGAGATAACTTGTTTTATTGGTTGATCAGTAATAACCACAATTGAGTGCGCCTGAAAGTACCAGCGTAACCGTTTTGTGGCAAACACTAATGCCAAAACTAATTTTTCCATAAAAGAATAATTCAACTCCGGCCCTTGCAGTGTTCTACTTATGAAGTAGATCGGAGTTTGGACTGTGTCCCTATCCGTCATGAGTACGGCGCTTATCGCTCCATGTGTGGCCGACAGATACATGATGAGCTCCTCCTTAGGTCGAGGTGCCACTTGCATGGGAAGAGCTGCGAGGTGTTGCTTAAGCTGACCAAAAGCTTCCTCCGCTTCCTTTGTCCACCGGAAATCTCCCTTCTTGATACACTTCTTGAGTGTTTTGAATAGGGGGAGTGACTTCTCCGCGGATTTCGACAAGAACCTGTTTAGTCCTGCCAGCTTCCCATTTAGTGATTCTACTTCTTTTCGCGTCTGGGGAGATGGTAACTGTATTACCGCGTCCGTCTTTTCCGGACAAGGCTTGATGCCGTTTGGATCAATCATATATCCAAGGAACATCCCTTCCGTTTCCCCAAACGTGTATTTCTTTGGATTATGTTTCATATTAATCCTCCTCAATGTGTCAAACGTCTCTTGGACGTCACGGAGAAGTGCATCCTCCGTATGACTTTTGATGACTAAATCATCAACATAGACCTCAAGGTTGCGACCTATCTGTGAGTCGAAGGATTTGTCAACAAGCCGTTGATATGTTGCCCCGTCGTTCTTTAGTCCGAATGGCATTTTTGTATAACAGTATACGCCTTGGCTAGTATGGAACACCGTCTTCTCTTCGTCCTCTTCCACCATTTGGATCTGGTGGTATCCTTTGTATGCGTCTGCGTCCTCTTCCGCCATCTGTGAAGTCCATGCACATGCGCCAGCTCCCATCATGCTTCTTGATCATGGCCGGGTTGGATAACCACTCATGGCACCAATTTCCGTACTTCATCCAATATTACTTGACTGCGCTCTGGTGCCTGACCGCACTTCTTTGCTTAACGGGAGGATATCCCTGGCGGATTTGGAGTTTATGTTCTGCTATCGTACGCGGTACGCCCGTCATATGCTTGGGCTCCCATGCGAATACATCTAAGTTTGCTTTTAGGAGAGAGCAAATGGCCCTCTTGCCGCCATCCGAGAGTGTTCCTCCTATGGATACCTCTTGTTCCAGATAACCAGGATGGATTGACACCTTCCAGTTGGGAGGTGGTGATCCATCCTTGGGGGAAACAGGTGGAACTGGTGTTGTCACGGCATGACATTCGGATGCTGGTATGATTGTGTTATAGATAATGACAATTCCTCCTTCCACAGGGAATTTAATCTTTCCGTGAGCTGTAGAGGTTACTGCCCGTATGGCCAGGATACCTGGTTTGCCTATGATCCCATTGTATGGAGAGTGTGAACGTATCACCATAAAGTTCATCCACGCTGTGGTGGAATGCTCTTCATTCCTAATGGTTACAAGCAGACGCAACTGTCCTATTGGCCAGATGGTGTCTCCACTAAAGCCGATGAGCGACAACGTGGCCGGTACTAATTGGCTTCTTATTTCTGGTCGTAACTGTACAAAACAGTGTACGTATAGTACTTCTGTCGATGATCCTCCATCCACATACATACGGCGGACATTGTGTGTTCCAATGCTTATCTCAATCGTGAGAGGTGCATCGGCTACGTCACTTGCCGTGATGGGAGGGAATGAGATTTCTCTGCCGCGTGAAATTTTTGACTAATTTTTTGCCTTATGCGACGCTGCCTGGATTGGATCATGTATATAGTCGAAGGTTTGTCCTTTTGGGGATCCTTCTTGTCATACTTCTTGTTGTCCTTTCCGTCCTTCCAATCCTTGACCAAATGTTTGAGTTTGCCTGACTTGATCAGTGACTCAATGTGCTTCTTGAGCTGGATACATTCCTCCGTGCCGTGGCCCTTGTCGTTGTGGAATTCGCAAAAGCGATTTCCTTGACGACGGTCCACCGGAGTCGTTATTGGGGGAGGTCTCGGGAAGTTGGCCCCTTCTGTCAGCAAGATCTCCCGGTAGGACATCTTTAGAAGGGTCAATTTGTCCTCCGACCGCCCTCCTTTGTTATGGCTCTTGTAGTCCGAGCTCCTCCCACTACCCTGGTTGTTTTGACCACCCGACTGTCTCCTGAACTGGTCGTTCGATCGATAGTTGTTTCCTTTTGAAGGGTAGGCCGCGGCTACCGCGGTTTCTCCCTCGATGAAGTTCCTGACCCTTTCCATAAGGTCGTCATACTCCTCCGGGTCGCTTGTCATTGAGACGTCTGATTAGTTCCCTGTCTGTTATGGCGTGCATATAATCGGAAATTTTTAGAAGTTCCGGCATTGTCTTTGTGCGTGTGCACTTGATAGTTGTAAAATCACACTCGTTTAGGAAAACGAGGTAAAAGCGGTAAGTATTAACGAGTAGTTTAGGAAAACCACAAGTTATGACCCAATGTGGGGATCGTTCTCAAGGAGGCACGTGTGTTGTGTAATGAATTGATTAATGTTTGTGATTATATTGAGAAGAAAAGAAAATAGAAATAAGAAAGAAATGACGGTTACGAAGACGGATCGAGCTAAGACGAAAAAGCGTTCACGTAAAACCGTAAAAACTACAAAATTAAAAATTTTAAAACCTAAAAATTAATTAAAAGCTAAAAGTAGTCTAAAATAATATAAATAAGAATAAAAATCCAATAAAAATATTTTAAAACCCTTTTATTAATTAAAAATTCAATTTTAAATGCTAATTAAAGCCCTAAAATTAAATATAATTAATCAAAATGTCCAAAATATTATTTTATTGAACTAATAACTTACTTATATTATCTAAAGACTAAAAAGTATTTTTCCTAAATTTTCAAAACTATTTTTCTATTTTTAAATCACTAAAAACTATTTTAAAACTAAAATAATTATAAAAAATAATAAAATAATGCAAAAAATAATTTACCAATTTTAAAAATCCTAGATTACTCTAATGAACAAAAGAAAAATGAAAAAGTTTGAAAAATAATAAATTTACCACTAAAAGACAAAAGCAGTTTAATATTAAACCCTAATTAAACTAAATTAATTCAAAAATAATTAAAAAGTGAACAGTAAAAACTTTTTTAACTAAAAATCTTAAAATCTTTTTCTAAGTCTAGGAAAAATGTTAAAACTGAAAAATAAGTATTTTTGGCACTAAATGCCAAAAACAGAAACTTAAAAAGTTAATTAAAAATGTTATTTAATCTAATAAATACTAAATGAACAGTAAATAAAAATCTTTTTGAACTGAAAAATCAGAAATTAAATAAGAAAAATAATGAAACAAAGTTGAAACTCTAATTCAAATTTTAGGGCACAAAAGACAAAATATTAAACTTTCTGAAAGTGACACTTTGGGACTTTTGTCCTTTAGCTTTAGCAGTACTAACCAATACACTAGCAGGGGTAACTTTTTTCCCACTGCTAGTGTAAAAATATGGTTTGTGGATGTTTAAGCTTAGGAAAGCTCTTATGCTTGGTTTTCTCTGGACAAATGGGCACCCCCACACCAATTGGGTTGTGGGGAGTCAGTTTAAGCAAAAAGAAACACAAGTCACTAACAAAAATCAAGAAAAATAAGCCCTAGAAGTTTCTGATTAAGCTTGTTTAGGTCTGAGGGTATTTTACTGATGCAACTTGCACTAAAGTGAATTTCAAGAGCTCATAACTTGCACATAATCCAACCAAATGACATATAAATGATAGCAAACCCTAGATGGACCTATAACTAATCAGACTACAAGATTTGATGCACAATTTTTCACCAAAACAAACAGTAAGATGGAATGACTGTTTTTAGCTACAATGACCAAATTTTGAGCATGCAATTTTGTTTTAAACTGCACCAAACTGAAAACCAAATACATTAACTACCTAATAATACCCTATTGAGTGGTTAAAACCAGTTTTAAGCCAAGATTGATGCTAATTAACCAAGCTTAAACCCTAATCCAAACACACCTTTAGTTTCTGAAAATGAGATTTTACCAAGCAACCCTATTCAAAACCTAACCAAACTGAATCAAACTCAATCTAGCATGCATAAAAACCTTAAATAAGCAATATCCAACAGCTTAACAATCACATAACCAACTTTCATGCATATTTCACATTTATCACATAATTCATGAACTAGAAAAATGAAACAAGTGAACAAGGGATTCTACCTTGTGGGACCCACATCCAGGTCCCACCAAGGCTGCTATGCCTTCTCCAAACAGACCCGTGTCTGTGCTGAACCTTGGACAACAAGCTCCAAGTTAAACCTGCTAAGAAAAAAAATAGAACAAACACAATATGCACTTAATCTGATTTTCTTTCTCCTTTTTTTTAAACCTTGCTCACAAATTCCTCAAATGTTTTTCTTTCAAAACACTTTAACCAAATAACTTACACTCCTGAAAATCCAAATTGGAAACAAGATTTAACCAAAAGAAATCAATATTTCAGAAACCTTTTTCTGAAAACTTCAAACACAAAATGTTTAAAAATTGTTAATGGAACTCAGATTTTTTCACAAGTTACTACCAACTTTTAAAAGAAAGTAAAAAGGAATTATAATTTCATAACAAGAAAATACCAACTTTTAATTAATTTAAAAAGGCATTACATAAACTTTGAAAAAATCTGGAACATTTAAAAATGGGTACAAACCACCCATTTTATACTAGCTAATGGATCCTTATAGAAAATAGTAAAAAAAATATTACAAATGTGTAACCCTAATAGCTGAAAAGCCCTATATGCCCTTGAAGTCTTCTTGGTCAAAAATCGTCCATGTGAATTTGCAGGGATATGTGAGTTGCCAGCTTGCAAGATTTGATCCTAGTCGTTAGTTTGCACTTGGGGACCAAGGAAATTCATCTAGCCGCACATCTTGTCTCCTTCATGGGAATTAGGGAAAAGTGACATGAGCAGGGGAGTGGGGTATGGGCACATGGGTTGAGTGGGGACAAAAGTGAGAGTGGGTTAGGGATGAGAATGATATAAATTAGGGATCTGGAATGTCTAAACCAAAACCCCTTTGTTTTGGTTAATTGAGGATTAGGGTTCATAGGAATTAAGAACTGGTTGAATAGTTGTGTTTGATTGTGATTAGGGGGTTAAAAAGTGTTTCCCACGTTTTTTTATTAAACAAATCTGGTTTGAAATGTTTATAAATTAAGTGGGTGAGTGGATGAGTGACGTGGAGAGGGAGTGTTGTCTGATTGGGTGAAAGGAGAGTGGGGGGTGACGTGGAGGGTGAGTATTGGATGGGAGAGGTTTTGTTGTCTGGCTAAATTAGTCCCTGGACTCCCTTGCTTTGTTCAACTTGTAAAAAATAGCTATCAACTCTGAATCCCTTAGTAACAACTTTGGAGTACTTGTCACTCTTGGCACAGCCTTTCTTCAAACTTTAAACAAGGACCATTAATGCACATTCTTCATTCTCCAAGGACTTTTCTTGTAATTTCTTGATAATTTAGGGACCCAAATGCAACAATAGAGATTTGCAAGGGTATAAATTGACAAGTCTTCAATTCTTTAGGGACCAAACTTGTACAATCTTTAAACTTCAAGGTCATTTTTGGAAATTCTTGATTCAGGTCCGGTTCATTGTGCGGCTTCGTTTCCCGTGTTCGTTTTTGATTGATTCTTGTGATCTTTTTGTCTTTTCCTCAATATCCGTACCTAAAATACACAAGCAACAAACACGAGCATATATTTGGCAGTTTTAATGATATTTTATGCATTTTAAGCCCGATTTGGACGATGAGACTATGTATAAAAGCAGTCTCATCACTCCCCATACTAAACCATTGTCGTGCCCTCACGCAATGCTAGAATAAAGTATCGTAGCACCTCCAAAATTCATTTTTATTCACTTTATTGAATGATAAACTAGATACACTACTACTATTACTACTACTTGCGTTTAAGACATAATGTATGATTTTCATCGCAAAATGGGACGTTTAGGTTCATAGAATAAGAACACGTGAATGCTTCATTAGAAATAATTTCATTGTCCTCGATTTTCACCTTAATTTCATGCCAAGCGTGCAACGAGATCATTGTCATTATAAGTTAGTAATGCTAACACTACTCATATGCCCTAATCACGTACTTATCCTCCCATTATTCCTAAGTTGTATCTCTTATATTTTATTTTGTCTTGAATGTTTCACGAGGATACATTGTTTGACTTATGCGATAATAGAGATTAAGTCTAAAAATAGAGTCCTAACGGTGTAACTAAGACCATCAAATCAATAACCCCTCCTAATAGACAACGATGTTAAAAAGTTAAGTTGACAAGAAGAATCGATAAACACGGTTTTATAACGGTTTTGAACATGAGACTTATTACCAAGACTTTTATACGCCCCCTAACGGAAGGGCCTTATTATCTTTGGTTTACCTCCATCTTTTATTCAACTTTGCCATGAAGCTTTTATTATGACTTCGGTCTTGCCTTGCCTTTTATTATCCGCCGCATCGGTGGTTTTATTAGCCAAAGACGTATATCCTCACGCTAAAGCGAATTTTGGATCTTTAAAGCTTCGAAGATAAAGGCTTGATTCACTTTCAATTTTGCATAGATTTTTCAGCCTTGTGGGGCTTCAAATTGTTTGCTAGATTTAGGTGAGCACTTGAAATCTTATTATTGGGTGAAGCTTTTGATTATTCGGGTGCCAATACTTCAAAACCGTGACGCTGGCGATACCTTAATGTCTTCCCAATTTAATTACACGGAAGATACTAGAAAAGACTAGAAACCCAACAATCCTAACTAAACCGCTAAGTCAATATTTATTAAGCAAAAAATATTTACATGCGAAGGGAGAATAAGCAAATAACGAGAACACATGAGTTTTTGAAAGAATACGAGTACTCTACGTTTAGCATAGTAACTTATAATTAACTCTATCATTTCTCGTCCTCATTTAAGAGACTTAGCCTAATGTGTAGTTAAGGAATCAAAGCTAAGTGCTCAACACGCACGGTCGAGTCAAAAATTACTCCTATTCTCGCCATCGGAAAATCTACATTTGTGTCTTCAAACACTTATAAAACATGAGAAAAATTTTAAAATTTGGCCATTTTTAGCCTTATTTTGCAACAAAACGATAACAAAAAGATAAACTTTGGAAAGCGTGAAGGTTTGGCAAGGCAAGTATCTATTCATCCCCCATACTAAAGTTAAACATTGTCCTCAATGTTTCGAGTCTAGGGGTGCAAACACCCCCATACTAGAGACGTAGTCGAATGCCTAATCTAGCATGGAAAGGGTTTAACCAATAAATTAATAGCCATTTATAAAGTGTGCTAAAAACCTAAGGTTAGAACATCAAAGGATATATCATGGATATTGAGAAATGTCTCCAAAGCAAACGATCGATTGCTCCCATAAAACGAACACGAGAGGCTCCAATCGTGAAGATCATGATCTAAAAACCACAATGCACAAACAACCACGGAACAAAGGTTGGAAGGGCACAAATCCTCTCACATTAAACTAATTAGAAAGTGATAATATGTACATGGATAAGCATGGGTCTCCCCCACGAGGCACATTGTTTTTGATAACCGAGTCAAAAGCTCGACTCGAATCCCCATAAATGTGATCATTTAGGGATTATCTTGGTATGGTCAATTTTTGGTGGGGCTTACATGATAAACAAGGCCCAAAAACAACCGGTATAAAGGACTAGGTCCTTTGATGGTGCAAAATACCGGGATCGAAGATGGCGTTCTCGTTTTCATTGGAAAAACAAATCAACGCCACTTCATCGTGTGTCAACATAAACCCAAAGGGTTTGAAGAAAATAGATGAGATGAAATAGAAGGGTAGGACAATGGGTAAGTCATAAAAACATTGAGCTACTCGAGGTAGACTCGCACCAATCAAATGAAAAGACTTTCCATTTATTGCATCGGTGGAAGACCGAGATTTCCCTTTATAAGCAATTCCGGGATCAAATATCTCGTCCTCGGTGGAGAAAGGGGAGGGAACATAAGGGGATTCCCCCACACTAAGTCCACACAAAGCATCGTCAAAAGGAGATGACGAGCTTGTAGTACTCAATACACGTGGTGATGACGGAGTTAGAATTGTAGAAAAATCTTTTAAATTCAATTTAAAATCTTTCCCTTTTTCATCTTTTAAACTCTCCTTATGAAAACTCGATTTGATTATGTCAAAAATATTTGGTGTTTCTAAAGCAATGTTAGTCACACTAAAAATTCTCACATTTGAAAACCGTTTTGGTAAAGGTGGTTGTAAGTTTTAAAACGTTTGTCAACAAAGAAAACTCCCCCATCGGGATCAACATATTCATCATCCGAAGAATCATTCACAATTGGAATCGTAGGCTTAACACTCTTAACCTCCACCGGTGGAGGGGACGGAACTTCATTTTTCTCAACAACTTCTAAAACTCTTTTTGAAATCTTTTTGCAAATGTTTTTGATGGGATTGACATTGTACAAAGACGTGATAGAATACACATGAGAAAGTGTGGAGTTTTGAGTTGCATTAAGGACGAGTTCTTCCTCATTGAAACGAAGAGTGATTTTCTTTGCATGCACATCGATAAGTGCTCTCGAGGTATCCAAAAATGATCGACCTAAAATTAGCGGAACTTTAGGATCGATGGGAATGTCAACAAAAATAAAGTCTACGGGATAGTATAACTTTCCTACTTTCACAAAGACGTCCTCGGCTACTCCACAAGCTAGAATCGTAGAATGATCGGCCATCTCGATTGACATTCTTGAAGGAGTGAGATTGGGAAGATTGAGCGATTTAAAAATCTCAAGAGGCATCAAATTAATACTAGCACCAAGATCGGCCAAGGCGTAGCATTCTTCCATGTCTTGTATAGCACATGGGATTAAAAACTTGTCGCGATCACTGACTTTTTGAGGTATGCGGCTAAGAAAAACCGATGAACAACTAGACGATTTTTGCAATTTTTCTTTGTTATTCAACATACTTTTGAAGTTCGCGGCAAATCGAGGCATCATGACTAAGGCGTCGGCAAAACTTATATTAAAATGCAAGTCACGAAACATTTTCATAAAAAGTTCAAATTGATAATTATTTCGTTCTTGTGCCTTTTCCTTCTCTCGTCTTGAAGGGTATGGTAAAGGTGGTGTGGGTTGGGGCATAGGCATCGGCCTTGGAATCTCGGGTTCCATGATGGGTATTGGTTCAACCGTAGGTGTGGTTTGAGCGGTACTTCGTGGGCTTTGAATTTTCTCCTTTTCTACCACCACCTCGGGTTCTTTCTCTTTTTCCTTCTCGATAGAAGTACTTGGACGAGAAATGGGTTCTTTGAAAGTTTTACCACTACGAGTAGTAATAACATTCAATTCTCCTTTCGGGTTTACGATGGTATCACTAGGAAGACCACCCGAAGAAGAAGGCTTACACATGATAGCTTCAAACATTTTTCCCATTCGGTCTTCAAACTTAGATTGCCTAGCATCCGCTTTTAACAACTCTTGCTTAATCTCATGTTGACCTTGCTCCATTTTTTGTTGATTTTGTTGGAGTCGTTGGACATTTCCTTCCATTTTATTAGCATGAGTTTTAAGTTCATTAGCAAGTTCGTTCTTAAGCTCGTTTTTCAACTCGGATCTTAAGCTAACCATTTCACGTTGCATATTATCAAACTTAGCATCGTTTGCCTTAGCATAATTCAAAAATTCTCCTTGAAGATTTTTGGTGTGATCATTTTGAAAACCTTGTGTGGTAGTTTGAAAATCACGGTTTTGGTTTTGGTTTGAAATTTGCCCATTTCAACTTCGATAATTACCCTTGTTGTAATTACGTTGATTGCCTTGATAATTACCACCTTGGTTGTTGTTTCGATAGTTATTAGCATTTTGATTAGGTGGAGCTTGATTTTGGCGGGAACCTTGGCCGTTTTGGTTATAAGTTCCCGTGGCTATATAAGCACTCGAAGTGTTACCATCCGCGGTAATGCACTCGGAAAGATCATGAGCTCCACCACACGACAAACAACTCTTAGCAACCGCTTTAACCGAAGCGGAATTCGAAGCTTCTTGATTTTTCCAATGAGTCATAAGGTTAGCAAATCTATCAAAAAACCGATTTTCTTCATTTGCTTCATCATGTAAAGCATTAATGCTACGAGACGATGACGAGCCCATTTTGGCAACACTTGGCGTGTTACGAGGGCTATAAACCTTAGACCTATTCTCAATTATGACCAAATCTTCTTCAACCGTTTTACACAAAAAATTACCACCCGCGGCGGCATTTAAATAATCTCTTTCATGATCATTAAGTCCATTGTAAAACGTGTCAATTTGGTGCAAGTCGGAAAAACCGTGATGAGGACATTCATGCAACATCTCCTTAAACCTATTCCAAGCCGTTGAAAAACTTTCATTTGATTCTTGTGAAAATTTAGAAATCTCATTTTTCAAATGCGTAGTCTTAGAGGGCGGAAAAAATTGGTTCACGAATTTTGAAACGAGATCCTTCCACGTCAATATAGAATTGGGTGGCTCTTTCTCTAACCAAATTTTAGCGGGCCCCGCTAAGGAATACGGAAAAAGCATCATCTTAATCGAGTCATTCGAGACATCCTTGAATTTGCAAGTGGCGGTAAGACGATTAAATTGGCGGATATGGTTGTGTGGGTTGTCCTTCTCATCACCACGGAATTTGTTGTTTTGGATCATCGACAACAAACCCGTTTTCACCTCAAAATTCTCCGCAAGGATAGCGGGAATCACAATAGCTTCTCCATAACCCTCGGTGGGTGCTTGAAGTAACTCCATCATAGTTCGATTAGCCATGGTTGGTGCTTCTCGTACAATGGGTTCGTCAATAGGAGACTCCTCACTAGAATGAGTTGGAGTGGGAGTTTTGTTCTTTCGTCTACGTGCACGTTTTGCTTGATTACGAGTTAGCATAAACGTCACGCACAACGAGGGGACGAGCAAAGAAGATTCTATTTGGTGTTTTGTATTTTTCAAATTTTTTTTTGTGGTTTTTGATTGTATTAACCTTTTTTGGAAATTGGTGAATGTATTAAGTAGACACAAATCTACAAATCTCCTCCTTAATCAAATCTCTTGATTAAAGAAGCCTCAAGGAATGAAAACGATCACGTGAAGTGAACGCCTTCGATGACTTTAGAACGATGGTAGAACACCAAATCGTTCAAGAGGGTTTAATCAATAGAAACCAAGAAAATATATATGATATGTAATAATACTTTGGGCGGCAAAACCCTCGATTAGCTCTCAAAATCAAATACGCACAAGCAAGCGGAGGAAACGAGGCAGCGCGAAGCACTTAAGAGCCTTTTTCCTTTAGGTCGTGAAATACAACCGCCTTATACCCACCTTATAGTTTGTATTTTTCAAAATCGAGCTTCACGAAAGTATTTATCTATTTTTGCCTTTTTTCTTTGGTTTGAGATTCGAATACAATGATTGGGTAATGACCTCCCAAGTCAAGGTTGTGATTTCTCACGTATTTTGAATACTTGTGAATTTATTGTTCTACATATACAATATATTAATAATATTCACACAAAAACCGAAAACCGATAATACGTATTAGTAGAGTGCTACTAATACAAATACTAATTATGGTTAGTATAAAAACAACAATGCCAAATCAAAACACAACACGCCTCCCCGGCAGCGGCGCCAAAAATGATAGTTGTAAAATCACACTCGTTTAGGAAAACGAGGTAAAAGCGGTAAGTATTAACGAGTAGTTTAGGAAAACCACAAGTTATGACCCAATGTGGGGATCGTTCTCAAGGAGGCACGTGTGTTGTGTAATGAATTGATTAATGTTTGTGATTATATTGAGAAGAAAAGAAAATAGAAATAAGAAAGAAATGACGGTTACGAAGACGGATCGAGCTAAGACGAAAAAGCGTTCACGTAAAACCGTAAAAACTACAAAATTAAAAATTTTAATACCTAAAAATTAATTAAAAGCTAAAAGTAGTCTAAAATAATATAAATAAGAATAAAAATCCAATAAAATATTTTAAAACCCTTTTATTAATTAAATATTCAATTTTAAATGCTAATTAAAGCCCTAAAATTAAATATAATTAATCAAAATGTCCAATATATTATTTTATTGAACTAATAACTTACTTATATTATCTAAAGACTAAAAAGTATTTTTCCTAAATTTTCAAAACTATTTTTCTATTTTTAAATCACTAAAAACTATTTTAAAACTAAAATAATTATAAAAAATAATAAAATAATGCCAAAAATAATTTACCAATTTTAAAAATCCTAGATTACTCTAATGAACAAAAGAAAAATGAAAAAGTTTGAAAAATAATAAATTTACCACTAAAAGACAAAAGCAGTTTAATATTAAACCCTAATTAAACTAAATTAAATAAAAAAAATAATTAAAAAGTGAACTGTAAAAACTTTTTTAACTAAAAATCTTAAAATCTTTTTCTAAGTCTAGGAAAAATGTTAAAACTGAAAAATAAGTATTTTTGGCACTAAATGCCAAAAACAGAAATTTAAAAGTTAATTAAAAATGCTATTTAAGCTAATAAATACTAAATGAACAGTAAATAAAAATCTTTTTGAACTGAAAAATCAGAAATTAAATAAGAAAAATAATGAAACAAAGTTGAAACTCTAATTCCAATTTTAGGGCACAAAAGACAAAATATTAAACTTTCTGAAAGTGACACTTTGGGACTTTTGTCCTTTAGCTTTAGCAGTACTAACCAATACACTAGCAGGGGTAACTTTTTTCCCACTGCTAGTGTAAAAATATGGTTTGTGGATGTTTAAGCTTAGGAAAGCTCTTATGCTTGGTTTTCTCTGGACAAATAGGCACCCCCACACCAATTGGGTTGTGGGGAGTCAGTTTAAGCAAAAAGAAACACAAGTCACTAACAAAAATCAAGAAAAATAAGCCCTAGAAGTTTCTGATTAAGCTTGTTTAGGTCTAAGGGTATTTTACTGATGCAACTTGCACAAAAGTGAATTTCAAGAGCTCATAACTTGCACATAATCCAACCAAATGACATATAAATGATAGCAAACCCTAGATGGACCTATAACCTATCAGACTACAAGATTTGATGCACAATTTTTCACCAAAACAAATAGTAAGATGGAATGACTGTTTTTAGCTACAATGACCAAATTTTGAGCATGCAATTTTGTTTTAAACTGCACCAAACTGAAAACCAAATACATTAACTACCTAATAATACCCTATTGAGTGGTTAAAACCAGTTTTAAGCCAAGATTGATGCTAATTAACCAAGCTTAAACCCTAATCCAAACACACCTTTAGTTTCTGAAAATGAGATTTTACCAAGCAACCCTATTCAAAACCTAACCAAACTGAATCAAACTCAATCTAGCATGCATAAAAACCTAAAATAAGCAATATCCAACAGCTTAACAATCACATAACCAACTTTCATACATATTTCACATTTATCACATAATTCATGAACTAGAAAAATGAAACAAGTGAACAAGGGATTCTACCTTGTGGGACCCACATCCAGGTCCCACCAAGGCTGCTATGCCTTCTCTAAACAGACCCGGGTCTGTGCTGAACCTTGGACAACAAGCTCCAAGTTAAACCTACTAAGAAAAAAATAGAACAAACACAATATGCACTTAATCTGATTTTCTTTCTCCTTTTTTTTAAACCTTTCTCACAAATTCCTCAAATGTTTTTCTTTCAAAACACTTTAACCAAATAACTTACACTCCTGAAAATCCAAATTGGAAACAAGATTTAACCAAAAGAAATCAATATTTCAGAAACCTTTTTCTTAAAACTTCAAACACAAAATGTTTAAAAAAATGTTAATGGAACTCAGATTTTTTCACAAGTTACTACCAACTTTTAAAACAATGTAAAAAGGAATTATAATTTCATAACAAGAAAATACCAACTTTTAATTAATTTAAAAAGGCATTACATAAACTTTGAAAAAATCTGGAACATTTAAAAATGGGTACAAACCACCCATTTTATACTAGCTAATGGATCCTTCTAGAAAATAGTAAAAAAAATATTACAAATGTGTAACCCTAATAGCTGAAAAGCCCTATATGCCCTTGAAGTCTTCTTGGTCAAAAATCGTCCATGTGAATTTGCAGGGATATGTGAGTTGCCAGCTTGCAAGATTTGATCCTAGTCGTTTGTTTGCACTTGGGGACCAAGGAAATTCATCTAGCCGCACATCTTGTCTCCTTCATGGGAATTGGGGGAAAGTGACATGAGCAGGGGAGTGGGGTATGGGCACATGGGTTGAGTGGGGACAAAAGTGAGAGTTGGTTAGGGATGAGAATGATATAAATTAGGGATCTGGAATGTCTAAACCAAAACCCCTTTGTTTTGGTTAATTGAGGATTAGGGTTCATAGGAATTAAGAACTGGTTGAATAGTTGTGTTTGATTGTGATTAGGGGGTTAAAAAGTGTTTCCCACGTTTTTTTATTAAACAAATCTGGTTTGAAATGTTTATAAATTAAGTGGGTGAGTGGATGAGTGACGTGGAGAGGGAGTGTTGTCTGATTGGGTGAAAGGAGAGTGGGGGGTGACGTGGAGGGTGAGTATTGGATGGGAGAGGTTTTGTTGTCTGGCTAAATTAGTCCCTGGACTCCCTTGCTTTGTTCAACTTGTAAAAAATAGCTATCAACTCTGAATCCCTTAGTAACAACTTTGGAGTACTTGTCACTTTTGGAACAGCCTGTCTTCAAACTTTAAACAAGGACCATTAATGCACATTCTTCATTCTCCAAGGACTTTTCTTGTAATTTCTTGATAATTTCGGGACCCAAATGCAATAATTGAGATTTGCAAGGGTATAAATTGACAAGTCTTCAATTATTCAGGGACCAAACTTGTACAATCTTCAAACTTCAAGGTCATTTTTGGAAATTCTTGATTCGGGTCCGGTTCATTGTGCGGCTTCGTTTCCCGTGTTCGTTTTTGATTGATTCTTGTGATATTTTTGTCTTTTCCTCAATATCCGTACCTAAAATACACAAGCAACAAACACGAGCATATATTTGGCAGTTTTAATGATATTTTATGCATTTTAAGCCCGATTTGGACGATGAGACTATGTATAAAAGCAGTCTCATCAGCACTCGTCATTGAAGCGTTCGGTGAAGGCCTCCGTAGATTCCCCAGGCCGTTGCTTGACGGTTGCCAACGAGACCGGGTCCCTATTATACTTCTTTCGCTGAGTATAATTGTTCTTGAACGCAGTACGCAGTTCAGTGAAGCTATCAATGCTTCGGGGAAGAAGTCCCTCAAACTAATCGCGAGCATTGCCGATCAAGGTTGAATTGAACATCTGGCACCATATGGGCATAGGCCATCGTTCAATTTTTGCCTGCGTGTCAAATATCTTTAGGTGATCATCCGGATCACCAGACCCATCATAAGTCTTGGCGCACGCCGGCATGCGACGCTTTGTATCCTCGGAGTAATTACGTATGCGGAGGGTAAAAGGATCTTCCCTGGGATCAGCCCATGGACGGGTGAGATTAGGATCACACCATGGGCGGGAGAGATCTTCTGCTTCCGCCTCGCGATAATAGGGGCCGCCGTAGTACTCTTCATTGTCTGGTGGCGGTGGAGGAGTACGCCTAGGTCGGCGACGCTTGGGTGGATGGTCATCCGAATCCTCTCCTGATGGACCGGGAGAAGGGGGCGGTGCCCTATTCTTTGGCTGAGGATCTCTCTTGTGAGAAGAGCTAGGAGCCTTCTTCCCGGTATTCATCCTGTTCTACACGCTTGTGCGAGGATTAGTTCTGGTTAGCTCCAGATCTGGTCGTTCGGCTGAATCGTCGTACCTCTCTCCCTCCTCACGGGATGGTAGTAGTTATGCATAATACGATCCCCTATGCGTTCGAACACATTCCTAGGTTGGGGGGTTTCCTCAAAGAGGTTTCGTTCCTGGGGTCGTGTCCTTCGCTTCTGATAGTTGTAAAAATACGTCTTTTAGGAAAAAGAGCGTAAATAGGGCAAGTATTAACAAGTGACTTAGGAAAATCACAAGTTATGACCCAATGTGGGGATCGTTCTCAAGGAGGCTTGGTGTGTCTGTAATGAAATGATTATTTATGTGATTATATGATTATGAGAAAGAAAATAGAAAGGGGATAAGAAGAGAATGACAGTTACGATGACGATTTAAACTAAGACGAAAAGGTCGTACACGTAAAACCGTAAAAGTACCAAAATTAAAAATTTGCCCTAAAAATTCCTAGAAAATTGCAATAAATCCTAAATAATGTAATAAGAGTTTACAAAAAATCAAAAATCACCCAAACCTTTTATTTAATTAAATAATGATTTTTTAATGCTAATTAAAGCCCTAAAAATCAATTTAATTAACAAAAAGCCCAAAATGAGTTTTATCACTTTGTAAACCTCTAAAATGACCCAACTTAATTTAAAACTATTTTTGAAAATTTTAAAATTAATTAAAACTATTTAAAAATAATTAAAAAATATTAAAACTTAAAACAATTATAAAAATTAATCTAAGAACAATAAAAATATTCTAAAAGTTGTAAAATTCCTAACTTTATGTATTTAACCTAAGAAAAATGTAAAACTTGAAAAATCTAAATTTTAATTTTTAATAATAAAATAATAATAAAATAATAATAAAATAATATTAAAAATACAAAATTTCTAAAAATTCTAAAAACTTTCAAACTAGCTTAATTTAACCTAAATAAACAGAAAATGAAGTTGAAATTACAAATATACCCCTAATGGGCCTTCAAATGGGCCAAAAGTCCAAACACTCACCTTAATAGGCTAAAATAAGCCCAATAAGAAAAATGTTGTCCAATTAAGCCCAAAAGCTCATATCTGACTCAAAATTTGATTTAAGCATAACTTTTCAAAGGCCCAAAAGCTGAAAATGTGAAATAAGCTGACTTATACCAAACAGCTTATTCTTAATGGGCTTTTTGGCCCATTAAGCTATAAACTGATGCCATAAGCTCAAATTAGACACACAAGCTTCTTTTGAGTTGCATAAGACTTCTGTAAAAATAAATTTGAAATAAGCCAAAGTAATAAGTGTAACACCCCACTTGGATAAGTGGACCGTTACGTGTATTTATGGCGTGTCATCAAAGCATAAGGTAAATGTTCTAAAACATTAACTGACCATGAAGGAAATACCGGAATCAAACATCGGTAATCCTTCATGGTCAGTTAATGTTTTAGAACATTTACCTTATGCTTTGATGACACGCCATAAATACACGTAACGGTCCACTTATCCAAGTGGGGTGTTACAATTATGGTATCAGAGCGCAAGGTTCGACCTGTAGGCTCTAAAACTTGACCTGTGACTAGTGGGTAGTCACCAGGAACTTCTCATATTTTGGTGTTGTTATCTTTCATTTTTCTCATGTATTTATCAGTCAGTTTTCTTCAGTTATCAATCGGTTTTCTTAAAGTTTCTGACTAAGTAAAAGGCTAGTACAAGACTGACCATATTTAGTCGCATGTGCTTTTTAGCGAATTTTCGTTTTGGTGAACCGACCATAGGCGTTCACCCTTGCCGTTCAGATTTTTGTATAGATGAATTGACCATAGGCGTTCATCCTTACTCATGTCAGATTCATGTTTTTAGTCGAATATTACTTAGTGAACCGACCCAAAAACATTCACTATTTTTCAGACCAAATGTTTATGTTATTCAGTCGAATGATGTTTTGTAAACCGATCCACAGTTGTTCACCTTTGTCATATCATGACATTTAATAAACTTTGACACGTATGGATTGGACTACAGCCAACCATATTTAGTCCTAGATTATAAATTTCTATACTTAATAGTTCTAATAAAATCTTGACAAATATGGATCGAACCAGAATCGCCCATACTTAGTCACATGTTTTCTTCCTTGGATTCTGTGGATTGAACCATAGCCATCCACCTCAGTTGATATTAAAACTCAGTTGATTAGACTTTTTATGTTCTTTGTAGCAGTTAAATTTTCATACCCTCACGTTGATGTCGTCTTCATGCTGATTCAGCTTCATGTCTCCTTATGAGGATAACGTTTTTAGCAATGTGATGATGTTTTCATGCTAAGATACAGAAGGGTTATAGTAAAAAATCCTGTTTTCATAATAAATCATGTTTGGTCTTCATGAGTCATGTCTTCATGCTGACCATTGTTAAAATTCCGTTTAATCATATCCTTGAACCTCTATAAAACCAGTATGAAGTCTATGCAGGAATTACCAGGCTATCATGTTACCCATTTCAGTTCAGTTTACTACCGTTTAAATTAATTTAACCCTTGATCATGTCAGACAAGTGACACTAGTATTGATCATTCCATAAAGTTTCCACCAGTGCCATGAACAATATTCCATATGTGCCCTTTGTACAGTGCCTCAGTTATACTCTATGTACAGTATTTCCTGTGTACTCCACGTATAGTGTATCAGATATGCTCCACATGCAGTATTCATTTTGTACTTCATGTACAGTAGTCTAGGTGTACTCCATGTACCTTAATCCATGGATATTGTTAATCAGTCCCTAGTCATCCCAGGCGTTTTCCACTTGTCGATATTCTACCAGATGCTGATACTGCTCGTGAGTTGAAGATTTTGCCAGATGCTGATGCCGCTAACACTTTGAAGACCTCACAAATGCTAATGATGCTGATACTTTGGGGATTTCTCAAGATGCTGATGCTGTTTATACTGTAAAGACTGTGTAGAACAAGGATGAAAACTATAAATTTGAAATTTCTGACAAAAAAAAATTTCAACCATCAGACACTACCATTCCATTCCATGCTTTCACCTCCTTAGCTAGATGTCGCACTTCACTCAGCTAACCTTTCATTTAGAAGAGTGAGAACCGGAACCCAGTCGGCCACTCAACATAATAGCTACAGGAATCACGGTCGTAATAAGGATCGTCTTGAAACTAACAGACAAAGCGGTAATGACAACCATCGTGCTTATATTTAATCTCAGTAACCATCGGAACTCTGTAACGGACGTGACCAGAAATACAGAGGTCGGTAGTCTCACCGCTCCGCCAATCCTAGCAATTACCCAAAAAAAATTCAGCCTTGTCCAGATTCATCCACTAAAACACATGTCAAGACATCAATCGAGACATAGGTCTCAGGTATCATCTCGGAAGACGCATATCAGGACACCAGTCATGGTAAAGGTCATACGAATATTTTCTCAAAATACGAGACAGAACTTATAACTCCAGTATGTTTCTAAACCAGGTCCTCAGTAATTCAGGGTACCCTTCAGAAAGGGGTATACCTGTTCTATTATACCACACATGAATCAGATCATTAAAAATCCAGTCACCACCACTAGAGTATTATTCAGGTTAAACACGCAGTATTCATTCTGTGAGGTTACAGACGAACACATTCAGGGAAAAATCGCCATGTTTACTTCACATGTTCCTATGTCAGCTTTATTTTAAATCAGGTAGTTACATGTCTCTCAGCCAGAAAAGACTCTACAGTACCAATCATGGTTATTAAAGTTATCCTTTCAGTTAACGACGAGATCCGTCTTACTAATCCCAAATATATTCATTGTATTTTTTCCAGAAAAATCAGTACCAATTGTTTCTGCCTTACAAGCGCATGACTTATCAATCCATTGCTATGAAGATTTTCTAGCTACCAATTATAATCCACTTCTAAAATTCTTTAAATTCATGACCAGCAGATTACTCCAAGGTTCCAGACATAATTTCAGAAAGTTTTTTTTTTCAGAATTCCTTTCAAACCACGAGACATAATTCTACATCGAGCTTGTCTCAAAAATGGAACCTTTGTTCAAAACGCCTTCTTGCAGGGCCGTAACTAATTTAAAAGAGTTGCAACATTTGCTGCAAGAATTACCGGAATGAGGCTTTATTCACCCTGGCGTACCACTAGGAAAAGCACCGTTTCTGTCTATCAGGAAGAAGACCGGTATCATGAGATCATGTATCGACCACTTAATTTTTTTACAAGATCACATTCTTAATCAATGTTCATTCCAGAAATAGCAGGTCTATCTGATCTGCTACGATGTCTTAAACATTTTTCAGAACAATTTTGGACCATGCTACCATCAGTGGTGAGAGAAAGAACATGATGTTTTCCAGACTGCTATTGCGCATATTACAGTCTCTCTAAAATTTTAATTTTATACTTCTGAGCTCCCTAATGCTTCAGCTATATTATGAAATTTAAGAATAAAATTTTTCCATGAATTCTCTGATAAAATCGTTAGTATATTCATTGATCACATTCTGATCTACTAAATTCTAAAGAAGAACGAGAGAATCATCTTCTCACAGCCATGCAGATTTTCAAATAGGAGAAAATTATATACGCAACTTTTCAGATGTGAATTCCATTTGAACAAGGTGACCTTTCTAAGCCACCCTATTTCAGCAGAAAGAAATTTCAGACAATCCTGCGAAGGTGAAGGCCATCACCTGATGGTCCCGACCGACGCCTGTATACGAAGTACAAGTTTTCTAGGACTCAATTGACTGCTACCGCAGAAATTACTGTCAGTTCTCACTAAAAAAAATTCTTCCATAACTATTCACCCAGATACCACCAAAATGTCCAATAATCCCATGCAGAATTTTGATAAAAGCCGATAACACCAGATGCAACTATGTTCATATCTAGATGTCTGACATACCGCGGGTTCAAGATAGAACGCCGTCATGTTAGTAAGTTACCACCACCCTTAGAAATTTCTGAGCAGAAATGAGACGAGATTCCACGAAATTATTATCAGTTACCACAGACTTAGAAGAGTTTGATCCTATCTAGGTCACTGGCAACCATTTAAACCAGCCTACACGTTTTCTCTTATCCGAAAGGTTTACGCAGTAACAGACCTGAAGGAAATTCAGCAATAAATCGTAAAAATTTCACGGTATTCCATCAATCATCATAACAGATAGAAAATTTCACGTTCACGAATCGCGCTCACGTTCATGTTCATGATCACGTGTACGTTCACATTTACTTTCACGTTTACTTTCACTTTCACGTTTACGTCTCATTCGCAGTATGATGCTGTTTCAGTTGATGTTTTATGCTATCTCATTATTTAAGCTCACGTTAGCTTTCATAACATTATTCACGTTCAAGTTCGTGTGCCATTTCGTGATACACGTTTCACAGTTTACTACCGAATACGGTTACAGAAGCTTAAGAAACCAGACTCAAGTTTAGCACAACTTTTCCATACTCAGGCATATGTTTCAGTCTCAGGTCGTATCGTTTGACATTCCTTCCTCAGTCAGCATACGTTCACAGTATGTTTCACGTATCACGTTCACGATATATCCCATTTGCAGCGTTCCTTATATAATCGCAAACCACGTTCACAATTGCTCACGTAGCACGTTCACAATTGTTCACGTAGTTTATCCCAATATGTTTCAGCAGCCTTGCTCAGAGATATAAGAATCATCGTTCATGTTAATTGTACGCATCGTTTCATGTATCCTACGTGTTATATTTTATTTATTCGATCAGAAAATCCATCTCAAGTATGGAACCAGAAACTATTCAGCATCGTCTGGACAGGGTCATTAGGAACAATATTTTCATTGTGTTTAGACCCTTGAAGGAATCGTTTCGAGCGGGAAGCTACTCGAAATGGAGGAGTCCATCCGGGCCTCTCATCATTTTTCCTTCAATAAATTTAGTTAATTTCTTTCAGTCATGCTACGTTTTATGTCCTCTTTAGTCTTGTCACGTTACGTGTTCACTTCAATCCTATCATGTTTATACCTTTCAGCAGCATTATGCTTTAATTCGAGGACGAATCATCCTCTCAGCTAACATGTCTTTTCAGCTTACGTGTTCCTTCAGTTCTTATAACTTCACCAGCTTATTACCTTTAATTCGAGGACGAATTATTATTTTTTTAGAGGGGAAGAATTGTAAAACCCGAAACACTATCATGTTTCTAATTCGAGGACGAATTATTCTTTTAGAGGGAAAGAGTTGTAAAACCCGCTTAAAATCCATGAAATACGTTATTACACGAAGCCACGAATTTAAATTAAGCGTACATTAAATTAATACACGACAAGAATAATTAATGTTTATATCCAAGTATATAGTCTAAAAATATCATACTACATATAACAGTTTCAAACGAAAGGTCGGTTACGGGATCATAATCAATGGTACACATAACTTATTAGTACCATCCTTACTTAAACATATTGTGTCTTTAACTATCAAAACAAAAGAAAAGTTTTGCTTTACAAGAATATTTGGTTAGCATTGCCTAGTTTAAAAGTGATTGACCATAATTAAGGGATTCCCAAATTAAACGTAGCTTCACCTATAAGCTTGTATATTTCAAAGGAGTAACATATTCACGTCCATATATACTCCGTCCCTTCCAAAAGTATAATTCAACTCATTGAAATATTGTCATTTAAACCTGTATATGCTTACTAGTCCATGCACACTTTCACTCACATTTCATAACTCAACCTTTGGTCTTTACGAAGCTCGGATTTAGAATCAGCTTTTGGGCGAATTTGGTTATTGCTCGTGACTAGTCCTGTTAGTTTCCATCGATCGGTTTTTATTCAATTAAAGGGATTCGTTGGGGGATCGATATACTATGGTGGTTTTAGTTTGATCAAGTTTCCTTGCCCGTAATATATGTTGGATCATTCGTGTCCGGGTCTGGCTTCGATCGATCATATTGTTGGAGGTAAACTCATAATTTATACTATATTTTGTACAATAATCATATATCACTCGTAAATATTATGTTTCATTTTGTTAATTGGTTTTTATAAGAAATTATTTAGTAGAATCATGTAGTTTACCATCATTATTATTTAAGCATGATATGAAAGTCCGTGCATAAATCTAGTGTTAACGTTTGAGTCTTAAGCGTTATGAATACTGAGCTTGTATAAAAAGAAGAAATAAAGGTCCATGTTAACATTTGTGGAAGAAGATAAATTCTACATTTTTTTTACTTTGTAAAATCCTAGATAACAAGACCTATATTGATTATTTTAAATTATACCGAAGACACCGAGAATTCCTCGTCATTTGCTAAGTCTGTACAATAATAATTATCTTCAAATTTTTAACTAACAATGATAGATCATTTAGCTAGTAACCTTATATTTTCAAGATTTGTTGCTTGTTATTTTACTATGACTATAAGACACCATGACTACATTTAGAAGTGTTAAGTTACCATTTATAGAAACCTACTATTTTTTTTTCTGAAAATTATTATATACAGAAACCTGCTATTTTTAGAAAGTTACTTATTATGTTACAAAAAGTATAATAACACATGAACACATGAAATACATTATTCTGAAATACAAGAAACAATCAGAGTTACAAGATCATACATGAAACAGTAAAACGAGACAAGAACATGTAAAACAAGTTAAGTACACTCAGATGCAGTAAAGAAAACAGTAATCAGACAACTCATTTCACGTCCCTTATTTATGTAGTATCCGTGAAGTCGGAGTAGATCCTTCATCTTTCATTCTTATTTCATTACTAGACATGAGGTACGGATTTTCCGTCCTTAGTAAGGACTTCCTTTCTATGCATGATTAGGATTTTCCGTCTGCAGCCAAATGTTTTCCCCAGTACATGTGATAAATTATCAGAAATTATTTAAATAACTAAGATATTGCTTGAGCATTATATACAAGCATGACCAGTTTATGTACTAGTTACGGAGGTACCGTAACCATGGCACTAGAGGCACCGGTGTCGTGACTCACATGCAGGAGAGTGATATCCTGCATCGTCCCACTCAGCTCAGCTTGGCCATTTTATCAGTATTATTAGTGGGGCGTATGGATGCATCCTAGGCTTATCAGTTTACAGTTATCAGGGTGAATGTGGTGTGTGCTCTACATCCTTCACATTGGAGCTGATCCCTCCACCCAGCACAGTATTTAGAGGTCACCCCTCTACAGTTATTTAGAGGTCACCCCTCTACTGCATGACGAGGTTACCCCTCCATTTATTCATGCACCGTTGTTACAGCACATGACCTATATAAGCTCTGGCAATTAAAATACAGTAAATGCACGTTTTTCAGATTTAACAGATAACAGTTCAGCTTTATTATCTATAAATCAGACTTTACAGATTATACACAGATTTTCCGCTGCAACTTTATTTATCAGTCTTACAGCTTCAGTATTTTATCATCTGCTTCATTTCAGTAATTCCTTATCATGCTTTATATCCGTTCACTGAGCGTTATGCTCAGCCGTAGTTCTTTCATGTTCTAACGGCAGGTACACCAGGACGCTCTTAGGATTCTGAGAGCATGTGCATTGAATGGAAGCTATCCGGACTTCTTACTTTATGCACTTCTTATATTATTCTGCTTATTTGGACATTGTTTAGTCATTTCTTTCAGTATTTTACTTTTCATGTTTTGAGCTTATGTTTGGATTACCGATGTTTGATTCCGGTATTTCCTTCATGGTCAGTTAATGTTTTAGAACATTTACCTTATGCTTTGATGACACGCCATAAATACACGTAACGGTCCACTTATCCAAGTGGGGTGTTACAATAAGCCTGAAAATACAAAAAGCAATCTACAGAAAACGACAAAATAGTCGTTTTTTAGTTCTGGACTATCCCAAGAGCTGATTTAAATTGCAAAAGCTTTTAAATGACTTAACTAAGCTTAATCAACAAAAAGTTTTCAAATTAGTTGACTCAATAAGTTGGAAAAAGCAAATAAGCACTTATGAAAAAGTCAAATAAGTTGGTTTTCTAGCAAAAAGTCAAAGTCAAAGTCTAGTAAGATCCAGTTCAATCAAATGGGTCAAATAATGAAGATCTATCACAAAAAATAAGTTGTTGCAGGTCTGGATAAGCCAATATGGCTTATTGATAAGCTGAATGAAAAATTGTACTAACAGGGGCTAGTTTTGGGTGTTGAGCAGTGGAAATTTTTTCCACTGCTTGACTTGTTGACTTTTTTTGTCTTTAGTGACTTTTTTGGAGATTCAAGTTACACAAAGGCACCCAAATGATCAGTGGATCAAGAGGAGTCAATAACAACAAAGAAATCAGAATCAACAACAGCCAATTTGTACAGTTTAATCAATTAAGCACCAGATCACTCACAAACATGAACACATAAGCAGTTGAGGTTCAAAAAGCACTTAGAGCACAATTCAGCCAGCCAAACTTAACCAAATGCTTACACAAGCAACATTAAACTTAAATAAGAAAGTCTAAACAGGTTTCATGCACTGATTCAAAGTATTAAGCAAGATTCAAGCACTTAAAGTTACTGATGAACACTTAACACAAGCAGATTTTACTTTGCTGATGCAATTGACCAACAAGCCAGATTCAAACACTCAAATCTCTAAGATATGTTATGATAACAATGATTTAACAGCTTATATCCCTAAACATGCATATACTCTAAGTATTCCCAAAATTTTAGGTCAAAAACAGTCAAACTCAACAAGTTATAGCACAATCTTTGATTTCAAGGTTCAAGCCCAAAAACTTGCAGCAAATAGCACTCAACCAAGTCAAGAACATATAACAAGCATAAACACAAACTTCTAACAACAAAATAACCACTTATGATCTCAAACAGGTAATCCCAAACACCCCTTTATATTTTCAAAACCAAAATTTTCAAATCAAAAGTGTATTTCAAGACCACCCAAGCCCAAATAAGCACAATAACAGATATATTAAGCAGATTTAAGCAAGATTAGACCATAAAATCAGCAAGAACACAAGTAGCACACAAATTCACCAAAAATCAAGATTTTATCAAATTTTGGGTAGAAAGGTGTGTACCTCATGGATGTACATCCACACCCACGAATTTTTGAGCTTATGTACTAGCAAGAACAAGTACAAGCTTCCACAAACAACCCTGCTAAGAATCAACAAGGTTAAGAGCATAATATGAAAATCAGAAAAAGTAAAAATCCTTGATTAATGCAACCTTAATTCCCCACACTTGATTATCCCCAAGTTATAGGCTTCACCACACCTTGATAACTTAATATCAGGATGCTATGATCAGCTTTATAGCCCAAGAATTCCAAGGTTTGAACAAGTCTTAGCAAAATATCAAGAAAAGTGGAAAATGTGAAAACTTTTGAACACTCCTTTTGAAAACAGGTTTTTGATTCAAGAACAAGTAAACATAAACAACAATAAACAGACTATAAGAGTGGCACTTGAGCTTTCTTCAACAAATTCAAACACATTTCACTGATATGAATATGAGATTTACAGATTTGTGAACAACTGAAAATTCAAGAACAAACTGAAATGTAATGACCTAAGGCCTTTATATAGGCATACAATGAACTAGTTAAGAGCTAAAAAACATAAACCCTAATGTAGTGAAGTCCCCATTATGCCCTTTGCAGATTTTGAACTTTGAAGATCATGTGATGTTTTCTTGGCTGTATATGTGAGTTGGCAAGTGTGGAATTTGATCAATGGCTCATAATAAGCTTAAGTTTGAAGCAAGGATGTGGGGCGTTGGATGGCTGTCACTGTTTTGTCATCTTCTTCAAGAGTGTGAAAAGCAGGGGAAAACATGTGACTAAGGGGTGATGTGGCAAGCTGTTTATGAGTTGGGTTGTGATTAGGGAGACCCTAATTATAATTCTGGAGGTTATTGGGTGCTAATTACAAACGGATTAAGAAAACCCAAATCATGTTCTTGAGGTAAATAGTTGGATTTTAATCCGTTTTTATGTTTAAACCATGTGTTTTGCGCCAAAAATTAAACTAATCAAAGATTAGTTATAAATTCAGGTGAGTGGGAAGTGAGGTGGAAGCAGGGAGGGTTCTGATTGGTTGAGGGGATTTGGTGAGTGAGGTGGCAGCTCATGAGTGGCCAAGGTAAGAAAGGGTGTCGGCCATTAATAAACCCCCATCTTTTATCAACTTGCCATTTCAAGTTTTTAACCCCAAAACTGGATTTCCTTCTTTAGCAAACTTTTTATTTTCACACTTTTGCCCCAAATACTTTTCTAAAGTATTTTCAAGGGTATTTCTTGCCATTTCTTGATTCTTGAAGGACTTACTTGATATTTTCTTCAAGGATTATGGTCTTGACTTGTATGATTGGCATTTTGGAGGACTAAAATTGCTATGTCTTCATTTATGAGGGACCATTTTTTCCAAATGTGGAAAGTTAAAGGCTCTTTTTTGCAAATTAACATATTTCAAGGACCAAACTTGTCTTTTCTTGTACTTTGAAGGACTTCATGATATATTTGACTTTGTGGAGGATAATGGTTGACAATTTAGCTTTGTTGAGGGACTAAAATTGCAAATTCTTCATTTTGGAGGGCCCTTCTTGCAATATTGACAAACTTTAGGGACCAATCTTGTAATTATGAAGATACAAGGGTATAAAGTGTCAATTCTTCCATATTGGAGGACCCTTCTTCATAGATCTTCAAATATTCAAGGGTTTTCTTGGAAAATTCTTCATTAGGGCTTGGTTCAATGTGCGGCTTCGTTTCTCGTGTTCGTTTTTGCATGATTCTTGTGATCT
The DNA here is from genome assembly GCA_025667525.1 of Glebionis coronaria. Taxonomy (NCBI): domain Eukaryota; kingdom Viridiplantae; phylum Streptophyta; class Magnoliopsida; order Asterales; family Asteraceae; genus Glebionis; species Glebionis coronaria. The sequence goes on from CM046874.1 coordinate 149,768,251, forward strand.
TTTGTCATTTTCACAATATCCGTACCTAAAATACACAAGCAACAAACACAAGCATATATATGGGTATTTTGATGATATTTAATGCATTTTAAGCCCTTTTTGGACGATGAGACTATGTATAAAAGCAGTCTCATCACTCCCCCATACTAAACCATTGCCGTGCCCTCACGCAATGTTAGAATAAAGTATCGTAGCACCTCCAAAATTCATTTTTATTCACTTTATTGAATGATAAACTAGCTACACTACTACTATTACTACTACTTGCGTTTTAGACATAATGTATGATTTTCATCGCAAAATGGGACGTTTAGGTTCATAGAATAAGAACACGTGAATGCTTCGTTAGAAATAATTTCATCGTCCTCGATTTTCACCCCAATTCCATGCCAAGCGTGCAACGAGATCATTGTCATTATAAGTTAGTAATGCTAACACTACTCATATGCCTTAATCACGTACTTATTCTCCCAATTTCCTAAGTTGTATCTCTTATATTTTATTTTGTCTTGAATGTTTCACGAGGATACATTGTTTGACTTATGCGATAATAGAGATTTAGGTCTAAAAATAGAGTCCTAACGGTGTAACCAAGACCATCAAATCAATAACCCCTCCTAATAGACAACGATGTCATAAAATTAAGTCAACAAGAAGGATCGATAAACACGGTTTTATAACGGTTTTGAACATGAGACTTATTACCAATACTTTTATACGCCCCCTAACGGAAGGGCCTTATTATCTATGGTTTACCTCCATCTTTTATTCAACTTCGCCATGAAGCTTTTATTATGACTTCGGTCTTGCCTTGCCTTTTATTATCCACCTCATCGGTAGTTTTATTAGTCAAAGACGTATATCCTCACACTAAGGCGAATTTTGGATCTTTAAAGCTTCAAAGATTAAGGCTTGATTCACTTTCAATTTTGCATAGATTTATCGGCCTTGTGGGGCTTCAAATTGTTTGCTTGATTTAGGTGAGCACTTGAAATCTTATTATTGGGTGAAGCTTTTGATTATTCGGGTGCCAATACTTCAAAACCGTGACGCTGGCGATACCTTAATGTCTTTCCAATTTAATTACACGGAAGCTACTAGAAAAGACTAGAAACCCAACAATCAAGACTAAACCGCTAAGTCAATAGTTATTAAGCAAAATGTATTTACAAGCGAAGGGAGAATAAGCAAACAACGAGAACACATGAGTTTTTAAAAGAATACGAGTGCTCTACGTTTAGCATAGTAACTTATAATTAACCCTATCATTTCTCGTCCTCATTTAAAAGACTTAGCCTAATGTGAAGTTAAGGAATCAAAGCTAAGTGCTCAACACGCACGGTCGAGTCAAAAATTACTCTTATTCTCGCCATCGGAAAACCTACATTCGTGTCTTCAAACACTTATAAAACATGAGAAAAATTTTAAAATTTGGCCATTTTTAGCCTTATTTTGCAACAAAATGATAAACAAAAAGACAAACTTTGGAAAGCGTGAAGGTTTGGCAAGGCAAGTATCTATTCACCCCCCATACTAAAGTTAAACATTGTCCTCAATGTTTCGAGTCTAGGGGTGCAAACACCCCCATACTAGAGACGTAGTCGAATGCCTAATCTAGCATGGAAAGGGTGTAACTGTTAAATTTAAAGCCGTTTATGAAGTGTGCTATAAACCTAAGGTTAGAACATCAAAGGATATATCATGGATATTGAGAAATTCTTCAAAGCAAACGATCGAGTGCTCCCATTAAACGAACACGAGAGGATCCAATCGTGAAGATCATGATCATCTAAAATCCACAATTCACAAACAACCACGGAACAAAGTTGGAAGGGCACAAATTCCCACACGTTACTACATTAGAAAGCAATAATATGTACATAGGATAAGCATGGGACTCCCCCACGAGGCACCTTGTTTTTGATTACCGAGTCATGAGCTCGACTCGATCCCCTCAATACTAATTATTATTGGGGAAGGTGATTTGGTCGAGGTAGTTCAAGGATGGAACTTCCCTGCCAAAGTAGTGCTTCAACCTATGTCCATTCACCTTGAAACTGGGGCCATCATTTTGAGCTAGCTCGATGGTCCCATAAGGAAATACTTGAGTCACGGTGAATGGACCGGACCAACGGGATTTCAACTTACCGGAAAAGATTTTCAAACGATAATTAAAAAGCAAAACTTGATCCCCAATGTTAAAAACCCGGGTTTTAATTTTAGAATCATGCAACTTTTAGTCTTTTCTTTATAAATCAATGAATTTTTATAAGCAATATCCCTTAATTCATCCAATTCATTTAATTGCATTTTCCGGTGTTTTCTCGCGGTCTCCATGTCATCATTACAATGCTTTAGGGCCCAATAAGCCTTGTGTTCCAATTAAATTGGCAAGTGACAATTTTTCCCATATACAAGCTTATAGGGAGTGCACCCAATGGGCGTCTTATGAGCGGTCCTAAAGGCTCATAAAGCATCGTCCAACTTATCCGACCAAGATTGTCGGTTTTCCCCAACGGATCTCTCCAATATCCTCTTCAAAGCTCGGTTTGAAACCTCGACTTGCCCACTCGTTTGTGGGTGATAAGCCGTAGAAAGCCGATGTGTAACCCCATATTTCTTAGGACCCTTTCGAATTGGTCGTTACAAAAATGGGTTCCACGATCGCTTATGATCGCACGAGGGGTTCCAAACCGAGAAAACAAGCTTTTCAAAAACTTGACTACCACACGAGCATCATTAGTGGGCAAAGCCTTAGCTTCCACTCACTTAGATAGGTAGTCAAACGCGGCAAGGATGTACTTATTACCATGAGAAGATAGGAACGGCCCCATAAAGTCAATGCCCCAAACGTCAAAGATCTCACACACTTGGATGATATTTTGTGGAATTTCATATTTTTGTGAGGCTTTTCCTTGTCGTTGGCATGAGTCACACGACTTCACAAGCTCATGTGCATCTCGGTAAATAGTAGGCCAAAAGAAGCCGACATCAAAGACCTTCTTAGCCGTGAGATTAGCACCATGGTGACCACCCGTGGGTCCCTCGTGACAAGCTCTAAGGATATTAGAAGCTTCGGTACCAAATACACAACGTCGAATGATTTGATCCGCACAAGTTCAAAACAAGTAAGGGTCGTTCCAAAAGTATAACTTGACGTCACGAAAGAATTTTCGTTTTTCTTGATTCGTCATACCCTTGATGATGAAGTTGCCCGCATGGTAATTTGCAAAGTCTGCAAACCATGGGGTGGAAGAATCAAACTTAGAATTCACTACACCAAGTGTCTCGAGCGGAAATGTTTCGGTGATTTCCTTGGGCTCGTAAACACTTTGGTGAGGATCTTCCAAACGAGAAAGATGATCGACCGCTAGATTCTCGGCTCCTTTTTTGTCAACAATTTTGTGATCAAATTCTTGAAGGAGGAGAATCCAACGAAGTAATCTCGGCTTTGCATCTTGTTTAGCCATATGATACTTGATAGCCGAATGATCCGTATACACTATGCATTTTGTCAAGACGAGATAAGGTCGGAATTTCTCAAATGCATACACCACGGCAAGGAACTCCTTCTCCGTTGTAGTGTATTTTAGTTGAGCCTCGGTCATCATCTTGCTAGCATAGTGAATAGGAAAGAAGTGCTTTTCATGACGTTGCCCCAATACGGCCCCAATAGCGTAGTCACTAGCATCACACATGAGCTCAAAGGGGAGGTTCCAATTGGGAGCAACAAGAATGGGAGCTTCGGTAAGTTTCCTCTTAAGGATTTCAAAGGCTCGTACACAATCTTCATCAAAGATAAAACGTGCCTCTTTTTCAAGAAGATGTGTAATAGGTCGAGAGATCTTTGAAAAATCCTTGATGAATCGACGATAAAAGCCCGCGTGGCCTAGGAAACTCCTAACTCCCTTAACGGTTTTGGGATAAGGTAATTTGGCGATGACGTCTACCTTAGCTTGATCTACCTCAATCCCCGCTTTCGAGACCTTGTACCCTAAGACGATTCCACTTTTAACCATAAAATAACATTTTTCCCAATTGAGCACAAGGTTGGTTTCCTCACAACGCTTTAACATTCTATCAAGATTCGACAAACACGAAGTGAACGAACAACCAAACACCGAAAAGTCATCCATGAAGACTTCCATGGTCTTCTCGATCATATCATGAAAAATAGCCATCATGCACCTTTGAAAGGTTCCCGGTGCATTACAAAGTCCGAATGGCATTCTACGATAGGCAAACGTTCCATATGGACACGTAAACGTAGTTTTTTCTTGATCACGAGGATCGATGGGGATTTGGAAGTAACCGGAAAAACCATCTAAAAAGCAATAGAAATCATTTCCCGTAAGACGCTCCAACATTTGGTCCATGAAGGGCAAGGGAAAATGGTCTTTACGAGTGGCTTCATTCAACTTACGATAGTCAATGCACACTCTCCATCCGGTCACGAGTCTAGTGGGAATTAACTCGTTGGCATCGTTTGGCACAACGGTCATTCCTACCTTCTTAGGGACACAATGAATAGGACTCACCCAAGGGCTATCAGAAATAGGGTAAATCATTCCCGGGTCAAGGAGTTTAAGGAGTTCCTTTTTGATGATGTCGTGAATTTTAGGGTTCACCCTCCTTTGACATTGGATTGCGGGCTTGTAATCCTCCTCCATTAAGATTTTGTGGGTACAAAATTTGGGATCGATCCCCTTAATGTCGGATAACTTCCACGCAATTGCCCCTTTGTGATCCTTTAGAACATCGACAAGTGTGGTTTTTTCATCATCCGAAAGTTCCTTCGCAATAATAACCGGCAACTTGTCGCCCTCCTCCAAAAAGACATATTCGAGATGAGGAGGTAAATCTTTCAACTCGAGGATAGGTGGTTCCTCAATTGAAGATTTGGGCTCGATACTCATAACCTCCTCGGGTGGAGTAAATGGGAAACCGTTAAGAAAATCCTTGATAATCGAGAAGTCCTCAACGTTGTCGCGGTCTTCGTTACAAGTACGTGGAACATCGAATTCTTCCAACGTAAAACCACCACCTTCAAATGGAGTGAAGGTTGGTGTCGAGTTATCAAGGATGAGATCTAACATAGTGGGATTGCCACTATTTTCATCATCACCAAAACCTAGAACTTATTGTGAAAATTCCTTGCAAACCACGTCAATCATATCAACGAGGTTTATGGTTGCAACGGAATAAACATGAGAAATTTGAGAGTTTTGAGTTGCGTTTATAACAAGTTCCTCGTCGTTGAAACGTAAGATGATCTTTCTAGCATGAACATCGATCAAAGCCATAGACGTATCTAAAAACGAACGACCTAAAATGAGAGGAACTTTAGGATCCGTGGGAATATCGACAACGATAAAGTCTACCGGATAATAGAACTTTCCCACTTTCACAAAAACGTCTTTCGCCAAGGCCAACTCGATAGACATTAGTGAAGGAGTAAGATTAGGAACATTGAGCGACTTGAAGATTGCAAGTGGCATCAAATTATTGCTAGCACCAAGATCGGCCAAGGCAAAGCATTCTTCCATATCTTGGATTGCACAAGGGATCAAAAATTTACCGGGATCACCGACTTTTTGAGGTATGCGATTAAGATAAACCGATGAACAACTAGACAATTGGTGCAATTTATCCTTGTTGTTCAACATACTCTTAAAGTTAGCGGCAAATCTAGGCATCATGACCAAAGCATCGGCGAAACTCACATTAAAGTGCAAATCACGAAACATTTTCATAAAAATCTCAAATTGGTAATTGTCGCGCTCTTGACGTTTCTCCTTTCTATGTCTCGATGGATAGGGAAAAGGTGGTGTGGGTTGAGGCATAGGCATAGCCTTTGGAATCTCGGGTTCCAATGTTGGTAATGGGTCAACCGTAGGTGTGGAATGAGCGGTACTTCGTAGGATTGGGACATGCTCCTTTTGTACCACCACCTCAGGTTCTTCCTCAATTGCTTCCTCTGTAGGAGCAATTGGTTGAGGAGCCGGTTCCTTAAGTGTCTTACCACTACGTGTGGTAATCACTTTCATCTCACCCTTAGGGTTTGATACGGTGTTGCTAGGAAGACTACTCGAAGACGGTTTACACATAATTGCCTCAAACATAGATGAAATCTTATCCTCAAACATGGATTGCCTCTTCTCGGCTTTAATCATCTCTTGCTTAATTTCATGTTGCCCTTGTTCCATTTTTTGTTGGTTTTGTTGTAACCTTGTTACATTTCCTTCCATTTTGTTTGTATGGATTTTAAGCTCATTTGCTAACTCATTTTTCAACTCTTTCTTCAAGTCGTTCTTAAACTCGGATCTTAGGCTAATGATTTCTCTTTGAATGTTGTCAAACCTAGCATTGTTCCCATTAGCGTATTCAACAAATTCATTTGCAAGATCTTTCAAAGTTTGCAAACTTTTGTTGTTGTTTTGAAAATCATTTTGATTTTTGTTTGAAACTTGATTATTAGCCCCTTGATTACCATAGTTTCCCTTGTTGTAATTGTTTTTGAAACCATCTTGATTGTTGCGATAGTTGTTGTTAGCATTTTGATTTGAACCATAACCCGGTGGAGTCAATTGATTAGAGCGGTTAACTTGACCGTTTTGGTTGTAAGTTCTCGTGGCCGCGTAGGCACTCGAAGTGTAACCACCGTTGGTAATGCACTCGGAGAAATCATGACCTCCACCACAATACATACATGAAACCTCAACCGCTTTAGCCGTAGGGGGAGCACTTGGTTCTCCTACTTTGAACTCAATCAAAAGACCTTAAAGCTTGTCAAAGATTTTGTTTTCCAAGTTCGCCTCAATTTGGCAAGCATCGATGGTAGTAGACAAAGAAGGTGAAGCCGAAGACGAAGCCTTACGAACACTAGACGTGCTACGAGGACTATACACCTTAGATCTATTCTCAATTATCACCAAAGCTTCCCAATCGTTTTACACAAAAAATTACCACCCGCGGCGACATTAAGATAATCCCTTTCATGATCATTAAGTCCATTGTAAAACGTGTCAATTTGATGCAAATCGGAAAAACCGTGATGAGGACACTCATGTAACATTTCCTTAAACCTATTCCAAGCCGTTGAAAAACTTTCATTAAATTCTTGTGAAAATTTTGAAATCTCGTTTTTCAAGTACGTAGTCTTAGAGGGCGGAAAAAATTGGTTCACAAATTTTGAAACGAGATCCTTCCACGTCAATATAGAATTGGGTGGCTCTTTCTCTAACCAAATTTTAGCGGGCCCCGCTAAGGAATACGGAAAAAGAATCATCTTAATCGAGTCATTAACAACATCCTTAAACTTGCAAGTGGCGGTAAGACGATTGAATTTGCGGATATGGTTGTGCGGGTTGTCCTTCTCATCACCACGGAATTTGTTGTTTTGGATCATCGACAACAAACCCTCGGTAGGTGGTTGAAGTAACTCCATCATAGTTCGATTCGCCATGGTTGGTTCTTCTCTTACAATGGGTTCGTCAATAGGAGACTCCTCACTAGAAAGATTAGGAGTAGGTGTTGACTCCTTTCGGTTTTTTCGTTTACGTGCACGTCTTGCTTGATTGCGGGTTTGCATAAACGTCACGTACAACGAGGGGATGAGCAAAGAAGATTCTTTTTGGTGTTTTGTATTTTTCCAATTTTTTTGTGGTTTTGATTGTTTTTACTTTTTTTGGATTTTTCTGATTGTATTAAGTAGACCAAAATCTACAAATCTCCTCCTTAATCAAATCTCTTGATTAAAGAAGCCTCAAGGAATGAAAACGATCACGTGAAGTGAACGCCTTCGATGACTTTAGAACATTGGTGGAACACCAAAACGTTCAAGAGGGTTTAATCAATGAAACCAAGAAAGTATATATGATACTTAATAATACTTTGGGCGGCAAAACCCTCGATTAGCTCTCAAAATCAAATACTCACAAGCAAGCGGGGAAACGAGGCGGCGCGAAGCACTTTAGAGCCTTTTTCCTTAGGATATATTTTATAATATCCGCCTTATACCCACCTTATAGTTTGTATTTTTCAAAATCGAGCTTCACGAAAGTATTCATCTATTTTTGCCTTTCTTTCTTGTTTGAGATTCGAATACAATGATTGGGTAATGACCTCCCAAGTCAAGGTTCTGTTTTCACACTTTTAGAGTACTTGTGAATTTATGTGTTCTACGTATACAATATAGTAATAATATTCACACAAAAAAACGAAAAACCGATAATACGTATTAGTAGAGTGCTACTAATACAAATAGATATTATGGCTATATATAAACACAACAATTGCCAAATCAAAGCACAACACGCCTCCCCGGAAGCGGCGCCAAAATGGTAGTTGTAAAAATACGTCTTTTAGGAAAAGGAGCGTAAAGAGGGCAAGTATTAACAAGTGACTTAGGAAAATCACAAGTTATGACCCAATGTGGGGATCGTTCTCAAGGAGGCTTGGTGTGTGTGTAATGAAATGATTTAATTATGTGATTATATGATTATGAGAAAGAAAATAGAAAGGGGATAAGAAGAGAATGACGGTTACGATGACGATTTAAACTAAGACGAAAAGGTCGTACACGTAAAACCGTAAAAGCACCAAAATAAAAATTTTCCCTACAAATTCCTAGAAAATTGCAATAAATCCTAAATAATGTAATAAGAGTTTACAAAAAATCAAAAATCACCCAAACCTTTTATTTAATTAAATAATGATTTTTTAATGCTAATTAAAGCCATAAAAATCAATTTAATTAACAAAAAGCCCAAAATGAGTTTTATCACTTTGTAAACCTCTAAAATGACCCAACTTAATTTAAAACTATTTTTAAAAATTTTAAAATTAATTAAAACTATTTAAAAATAATTAAAAACTATTAAAACTTAAATAATTATAAAAATTAATCTAAGAACAATAAAAATATTCTAAAAGTTGTAAAATTCCTAACTTCATGTATTTAACCTAAGAAAAATGTAAAAACTTGAAAAATCTAAATTTTAGTTTTTAATAATAAAATAATAATAAAATAATATTAAAAATCCAAAATTTATAAAAAATTCTAAAAACTTACAAACTAGCTTAATTTAACCTAAACAAACAGAAAATGAAGTTGAAATTACAAAAATACCCATAATGGGCCTTCAAATGGGCCAAAAGTCCAAAAAGTCACCTTAATGGGCCAAAATAAGCCCAATAAGAAAAATGTTGTCCAATTAAGCCCAAAAGCTCCTATCTGACTCAAAATTTGATTTTAAACACAACTTTTTAAAGGCCCAAAAGCTGAAAATGTGAAATAAGGTGACTTATACCAAACAGCTTATTCTTAATGGGCTTTTTGGCTCATTAAGCTATAAGCTGATGCCATAAGCTCAAATTAGACACACAAGCTTCCTTTGAGTTGCTTAAGACTTCTGTAAAAAGAAATTTGAAATAAGCCAAAGGAATTAGTCTCAAAATGCAAAAAGCAATCTACAAAAAACGACAAAATAATCGTTTTTGAGTTCTAGGCTATCCCAAGAGCTGATTCAAATTTAAAAAGCTTTTAAATGACTTAACTAAGCTTAATCAACAAATGTTTTCAAATTAGTTCACTCAATAAGTTGGAAAAAGCAAATAAGCACTTATGAAAAAGTCAAATAAGTTGGTTTTCTAGCAAAAAGTCAAAGTCAAAGTCTAATAAGCTCCAGTTCAATCAAATGGGTCAAATAATGAAGATCTATCACAAAAATAAGTTGTTGCAGGTCTGGATAAGCCAATATGGCTTATTGATAAGCTGAATGAAAAATTGTACTAGCAGGGGCTAGTTTTGGGTGTTGAGCAGTGGAAACTTTTTCCACTGCTTGACTTGTTGACTTTTTTTGTCTTTAGTGACTTTTTTAGAGATTCAAGTTACACAAAGGCACCCAAATGATCAGTGGATCAAGAGGAGTCAATAACAACAAAGAAATCACAATCAACAACAACCAATTTGTACAGTTTAATCAATTAAGCACCAGATCACTCACAGACATGAACACTTAAGCAGTTGAGGTTCAAAAAGCACTTAGAGCACAATTTAGCTAGACAAAGTTAACCAAATGCATACACAAGCAACATTAAACTTAAATAAGCAAGTCTAAACAGGTTTCATGCACTGATTCAAAGTATTAAGCAAGATTCAAGCACTTAAAGTTACTGATGAATACTTAACACAAGCAGATTTTACTTTGCTGATGCAATTGACCAACAAGCTAGATTCAAACACTCAAATCTCTAAGATATGTTATGATAACAATGATTTAACAGCTTATATCCCTAAACATGCATATACTCTAAGTATTCCCAAAATTTTAGGTCAAAAACAGTCAAACTCAACAAGTTATAGCACAATATTTGATTTCAAGGTTCAAGCCCAAAAACATGCAGCAAATAGCACTCAACCAAGTTAAGAACAGATAACAAGCATAAACACAAACTTCTAACAACAAAATAACCACTTATGATCTCAAACAGGTAATCCCAAACACCCCTTTATATTTTCAAAACCAAAATTTTCAAATCAAAAGTGTATTTCAAGACGACCCAAGCCTAAATAAGCACAATAACAGATATATTAAGCAGATTTAAGCAAGATTAGACCATAAAATCAGCAAGAACACAAGTAGCACACAAATTCACCAAAAATCAAGATTTTATCAGATTTTGGGTAGAAAGGTGTGTACATCATGGATGTACATCCACACCCACGAATTTTTGAGCTTATGTACTAGCAAGAACAAGTACAAGCTTCCATAAACAACCCTGCTAAGAATCAACAAGGTTAAGAGCACAATATGAAAATCAGAAAAAGTAAAAATCCTTGATTAATGCAACCTTAGTTCCCCACACTTGATTATCCCCAAGTTATAGGCTTCACCACACCTTGATAACTTAATATCAGGATGCTATGATCAGCTTTATAGCCCAAGAATTCCAAGGTTTGAACAAGTCTTAGCAAAATATCAAGAAAAGTGGAAAATGTGCAAACTTTTGCACACTCCTTTTGAAAACAGGTTTTTGATTCAAGAACAAGTAAACATTAACAACAATAAATAGATTATAAGAGTGGCACTTGAGCTTTCTTCAACAAATTCAAACACATTTCATTGATATGAATATGAGATTTACAAATTTGTGAACAACTGAAAATTCAAGAGCAAACTGAAATGTAATGACCTAAGGCCTTTATATAGGCATACAATGAACTAGTTAAGAGCTAAAAAACGTAAACCCTAATGTAGTGAAGTCCCCATTATGCCCTTTGCAGATTTTAAACTTTGAAGATCATGTGATGTTTTCTTGGCTGAATATGTGAGTTGGCAAGTATGGAATTTGATCAATGGCTCATAATAAGCTTAAGTTTGAAGCAAGGATGTGGGGCGTTGGATGGCTGTCACTGCTTTGTCATCTTCTTCAAGAGTGTGAAAAGCAGGGGAAAACATGTGACTAAGGGGTGATGTGGCAAGCTATTTGTGAGTTAGGTTGTGATTAGGGAGACCCTAATTATAATTCTGGAGGTTATTGGGTGCTAATTGCAAACGGATTAAGAAAACCCAAATCATGTTCTTGAGGTGAATAGTTGGCTTTTAATCTGTTTTTATGTTTAAACCATGTGTTTTACGCCAAAAATTAAACTAATCAAAGATTAGTTATAAATTCAGGTGAGTGGGAAGTGAGGTGGAAGCAGGGAGGGTTCTGATTGGTTGAGGGAATTTGGTGGGTGAGGTGGCAGCTCATGAGTGGCCTAGGTAATAAAGGGTGTCGGCCATTAATAAACCCCCATCTTTCATCAACTTGCCATTTAAAGTTTTTAACCCCAAAACCGGATTTCCTTCTTTAGCAAACTTTTTATTTTCACACTTTTGCCCCAAATACTTTTCCAAAGTATTTTTAGGGGTATTTCTTGCCATTTCTTGATTCTTGAAGGACTGACTTGATATTTTCTTCAAGGATTATGGTCTTGAGTTGTATGATTGGCATTTTGGAGGACTAAAATTGCCAAGTCTTCATTTATGAGGGACCATTTTTGCCAAATGTGGAAAGTTAAAGGCCCTTTTTTGCAAATTAACATATTTCAAGGACCAAACTTATATTTTATTGTACTTTGAAGGACTTCATGATATATTTGACTTTGTGGAGGATAATGGTTGACAATTTAGCTTTGTTGAGGGACTAAAATTGCCAATTCTTCATTTTGGAGGGCCCTTTTTGCAATATTGACAAACTTTAGGGACCAATCTTGTAATTATGAAGATACAAGGGTATAAAGTGTCAATTCGTCCATATTGGAGGACCCTTCTTCATAGATCTTCAAATCTTCAAAGGGTTTTCTTGGAAAATTCTTCATTAGGGCTTGGTTCAATGTGCGGCTTCGTTTCCCGTGTTCGTTTTTGCATGATTCTTGTGATCTTTTGTCATTTTCTTAATATCTGTACCTAAAAAACACAAGCAACAAACACAAGCATATATATGGGTATTTTGATGATATTTAATGCATTTTAAGCCCTTTTTGGACGATGAGACTATGTATAAAAGCAGTCTCATCAGCTTCCTTTGAGTCTGAGGAGAGGTGCCCGGTCTGGTACTACCAAAGTTGAGCGTAGATTGGAGGTTCCTCCCTAGGTTCAACCTGGATGTGATTCCTGGGACGATCCTCTCGAAGTTCTGCGTGAGAACTCGAGTGAGATCTTCCTCACTAAGTGGTTCGACCTCCACTTCTTCCTTGGTTGATGGCCTGCGCAGCTCCTTATTAGGGGGATTAGGCGTGCTCCCTGGATCAAGGTTGTCCAAGGTCGAGGTTGGTGGTGGGGTGATAGTGGACGTGCCTGCTCCACCCATGGACTGAAAAACGCTCCGGTTATTCGGTCCACCTGTTTGGTTGCTGGGGGACTGAGTGGGAATGAGTATCCCGTCCCCTATGGACTTCCGATTCGAAGGACTTGTGTTCCTGGGATTTCCTTGCGGATGTCCTTTCTTCATTGAGAGATCGAGATGAGATTTGCTATAGCTTAGTGTATTGTTCCCACGGATGGCGCCAACTTGTTGATACAAAAGTTGGATGATCCTTGCTAGACCCGAATTAGACTTAATTCGGTTGGCTGAGTTCCAGATCCTGCACCAAGTGAAATATCTGGTTGGGATCCTGCACACTAAAACAACACGCGTTAGGCTTACCGTGGAAATGTATCCCACGATTATACTCCAGCGTGAGAGTAAGTAATGAGTTAGGGTTATGGAATCAGATGAGTTGAGAGTGTGTAGAATGTAATACCTTTGTGGAACCCTCGGGGGTTCCTTATATAGGCAGTGAAACCCTAATGGGATGTCACTGATGCTTCGGCCCCAAGGAAAGGATAAGTACTAGAATTAGATTGATTGTTATCTTCTAATTATGGTGAGTGAATATCCTCTTCTTTGGGGTAAATCCTAATCATAGTAAGAGTATGATTCTGTCTAACCCTGTACCGGCCATGCTGGGCCGTGGGCCGCATACATGTGTGCGGTTACTGTTCATCTAAGCCCATAAGCTTAAATGACATTAATCCCACCCATCAGTAATGGGCCGGATGCGGGTAGTACCCGTGGGCCGGGTTCATGACCCGGCTGGGGACTATACGTCATCACCAACATAAGAAGCAAAAGCCAAAAACAGACGAATGGCCTCAATCCTAGCAACAAGTGAAAGACTTCAGTATAGTCAGTTCCTTCAAGTTGTGAGTGACCTTGTGCAACTAGCCTAGCCTTATTTCTCACCACAATACCCGTTGCATCTTTATTGTTCTTGAGAATCCATTTGGTACCAATTGCTGTCTTTCCATCTGGCAAGTCAACTAAGATCCAAACATTCTGAAACAAGAACTGCTGCATCTCCTCCTGCATAGCCTCCACCAAACTTTGATCCTCCAGAGCATGTGAGACTGACCTAGGTTCCACCTATGAAAGAAAACAAGCAAACAAACAGTGAAGAAAGTCTGTGTGATTATTACGCTTTTGGTCTTCAATGTAGTTCACGAGAGCATGATGATCAGACATTGCTTTCTTATGCATGCGGCGAGTTTTGACAGTAGAACCAGGATCTCCAATGATTTGAGTAGTAGGATGGTCTTTATTGATCTGCTGAACATGAATAGGAGCTACATCCACTTCTCGTGCCAAGTTATTAAGATTCCCAACAAAGTCATCATCATATGAAGTGGAGTCGAAAATACCATCTATTGGCTGCTTATGAATATCATCCAGCTTAGTAGAAGTCTTCTTTTGATAGTTTCCCAAGTCAGAAGGACCAGAGAATCTAGTTGTGGAAGTAGGATCACTAACCGGACTACCAATAGGTGTTAAACTTGCACTATGAGTAACCTTAGGAGCACTAGGAGGAACTGGTACAACAGGAGTACTCATAGGAAACTCAAAGCCTCCTTGAGCAGCTGCTGTAGTGGCATCTTGTTGTTGCTTGAGCAATGTGTCAAGAGCTCCTTGTGAGTATACAATGTCTAATGGAGAGGCATCAATAGGAGTAGCATTGGTGTTAGGAGAGACTGTGGTGGAATAGGATGGAACAAAAAAAATGTCATCATCCTCATCTGAGTCTGAAAAGCTAGAATGAGCACCTGCACTAGAAGTTGCAAACACTTGTGGACCTGCATCTTGGTTAGTTTTGAAACAAAAATATCCCAATGAGTCACTAAGATAATCAATATCAAAATAACATTCAAGACCTTTGCCTTGGATGTTTGTCTTCTCCTCAAAGTACCTGAGATTTATAGTTTCAATGACACGCTTATCATGGAGATTAAAGACACGATAAGCTCGAGAGTGAGCTGAATATCCCACAATGTAGCCTTCATCTGCCTTGCCATCAAATTTTCCCAAATAGTCACTAGTATTCAGAATGGTGACAGGACAACCAAATGGCTTCAAATGAGCAATGCTGGGTACTTTGGTTGTGAGTAGCTGATGAGATGGCATTTATACATGATCTCATCGTTCTTTTCGGGCTTTAAATGCACTAAAATGTCATAAAATACCATATATATGCTTGTGTTTGTTTACTTGTGTATTTTAGGTATGGATATCGTGAAAAAGACAAAAGATCACAAGATACAAGGAAAAACGGACACGAGAAACGAAGCCGTACAAAGAACCGGGCCCTAATCATGGAATTTTCATCAAATACCCTTGAAGACTTGAAGACAAAACAAGATTGATCATCATCTATTGAAGAAATGACACTTAAAACCCTTGTATATTAATAATTACAAGTTTGGTCCCTTAAGTTTGTCAAAATTACAAAAAGGTCCTTCAACTTTGAAGAAATGGCAAGTTTAGTCCCTCAACATTTTCAAATTGCCAATAATGGTCCCTCAACAAGTGAAAGACTCATTGAAGACCTTTGAAGATCAAAATTGTCCAAGATTAGTCCTTAAAGAATCACCAAATGTCAAATTACATCCTTCATAACCTTTTATCAAAAGTTGGTGCCAAAATTGTCAAAGTGGGAAAGTTAATAACAAAGGAAAGGAGATTTTAGGCTGAAAATCCTTAAAAGCCAAAAATAACAAAAACCAAGGACCAAAAGTGACAAAGCTGAAACTTTTGAAAAAAAAAATGCGCCTAACATGTTACTATTCCCTTAAATTCGGATCAAATGGGTACTATTCATCATTCTTACCACCCCAGATTTTACCCTCACATTTACTTGGGTAAAACTCAATTAAACTTGCACACAAGTAATTCACACATGCCAAAACCTATCCCACTCCTAAAAACCTGCATCCCACTCATGTGCACCAAAACCCCAATTCCCCAATCCACCAATCACATCATTCCTTAGCCCCCAAGCACCATGACGTGGCTTAAATCAATGGCCAAGATTATTTGCTTCCTCCCAAAGCAAAATAAACGTTCAAGATCAAGAGAGGACAAAATGCACTCAAAACCCTTCAAGGGCACATTTGGGATTTTCTTATGATTAGGGTTTTATGTTTTTATGCTTCTAGGATGTTCTATAGGCTCTATAAAAGGAGACCCAAGTTGTGGTGATCCCTTTGTTCCAGTTTCTAGTCTCTCACATGTAATTCCTTTTTAAAGAAATAAAAAGTTTGGTTTTTGAAATATTCAAGTGTAATTCCTTTTTTATTGTTTTTAAAAGTTTGTGTGTTGTGAGGAGATTGATTCTGAGTTCCACTTTGTTTTATGGTTAAGCAACTTTGATTTTCAAAGTTGTTTAAGGTTTTGAGATTTTGAGAGATTTTGGTAAAATCTTCTCAAAGGTATTTTGGTGTTTATGGTTCATGTTTGTTGATGATTTAAGTGTTATAGAAACATTTTAAGAAGATTAAAAAGGTTTTGGAAGAGTTATAAAAAAAAAAAAAGAGAATAAGAACAAAATATTGATATATCTTGTTTTATCCATTTTGTTTGTTTGTTTTGTGTTCAAATAGGTTGAAGGCTTGTTGATTTAGTTCAGCTCCAACCCGAGTTGGATTGGAGGAGGATTTTCATCCTCTAGGTTCTTGGATGTAAGAACCTAAGGTATCTTCCTTTTACCTTGAAAAAGTTCATAAAAGTGCTTGTTACTTGATTTGATTGATTGATTGATTTAGTGTGTTTAAGTTACTTGATTTGTGTTTATGTTATGTTATATACATGTTATGAAGCTTTGATAACAATTTGGTTAGGTTTCATAAGGTTTTGATTTAAAAAAATTGGTTTTCAAAAAGTTTAAAGGGTGTTTGGCAACAGGTTTAAGCAGGACATCTAGATTTGTTTTGATAATTAAAAGGTGTTAGATTGCTTGTTTAGGGTTGATTAAGGTTATTAGTAAGTAGTTAATTAGTTTGGAACAAGATTTGAACAAGTTTGTTAGGTTTTTAAGGTAAAAAGGGTGTTAAAAATCTGCATAAGTGTTATCTTGCTTGTTTTTATGATCTTTGGTGCCTTTGATTTCTTGAATTTGAGTGCTAAGTGATTTGTGCTTGTTTGTCTTGACTTCTTGTGATCAAAGGATCACAAGAGTGCCCTTTTGTCCAAAATAATCACCAAACAAAGCACATTGCCAAGTCCTCTTGGTCAAGAACTTAGCATAACCTGCTAGTGTTCAGAATTCAACTGGCACGTCACACAAGTTGCGGCGCAAGACCAAAGTGTTGCGGCGCAACACAAGGAGCTGCAGATTTTGGATTTCCCGTTTCACCAGTTGCGGCGCAAGACAGAAGCATTGCGGCGCAACTGAAGGTGCTGCTGATCTTGGTGATCTCGCAACACTAGTTGCGGCGCAAGACCCACCTAGTTGCGGCGCAACTAAGTGTTTTAGTATTATTTTATTAATTAATTTTCAAAATTTTATTTTTCTTTCTTTTTCATTTTTCTTAGGTTCTTTGTCATTAATTAGGACTATTTCCATTTTTAGAATAATTTTCTAGCTTTTAGATTTATTTTTATAATTATTTTAAGTTTAATTAGTTTTTATTTTAAATCATTTTTAGAGTTTTAAAAATAGTTTTAATAGGATTTAATTTTTAAAAAATTACTTTTTAGTCTTCTAATAATATAAGTTAAGTAATTGTTCAATAAAATCATATTTTTGACTTTTGAATTAGTTAAATTTAATTTTAGGGCTTTAATTAGCATTTAAAATTAATTATTTAATTAACAAAAGGTTTTAAAATATCTTTGTTGGATTTTTAACTTTATTTATATTATTTTAGACTTGTTTTTATCCTTGTTGATATTTTGTTTTTGGTTTTAATAATTTTTAATTTTTGTGGTTTTTCTACGGTTTTACGTTTTCGTTTTTTACGTCATAGTGTAATTTCCAAGAAACCGTCATTCCATCTTCTCAATATTAATCTCAAAGAAATACAAGTTAATTCACGACACCATACCTCCTTGGGAAACGAACTTTTACACATCATTTTTATTTGATAGGGTCATTAATACTCCGTTTTCCTAAACGAGTATTTAACGCTTACCGCTACTTTACGTTTCTTCTCTTTGTTTTTCCTAAGGCAAAGAAAGGGGTGTAATTTACTATTATCATTTTTGGCGCCGCTGCCGGGGAGGTGTGTCGTGTCTTAATTTGGAAAATTTTGTTTTTGATATTATCCAAAATAGTATTTGTGTTAAGTGGAACTCCCTTAACACGTATTATCGGTTTTCTCGGTTTTTCTTTGTGAATATTATTAATATATTGTATTAAGTATCACAACCAAAATACAATATCTCCAAAAGTGTGAAAACACAACCTTGATTCGGGATTTCATCACTCGATCATTGTATTCGAATCTCAAACAAAAAGAAAAGGCAAAAATAGATAAATACTTTCGAGAAGCTCGATTTTGAAAGATACGAACTATAAGGTGGGTATAAGGCGGGTATTATAAAATATACCCTAAGGAAAAAGGCTCTTAAGTGCTTCGCGCCGCCTCGTTTCCCCGCTTGCTTGTGAGTATTTTGATTTTGAAGGCTAATCGAGGGTTTTGCCGCCCAAAGTATTAATACGTATACTATATTTGCTTGGTTTTCTTTGTGATTAAACCCTCGTGAACAATTTGGTTTTCACCAAAGTTCTAAAGTCATTCGAAGGCGTTCACTCCACGTGATCGTTTTCATTCCTTTGAGGCTTCTTTAATCAAGAGTTTGATTCGAGGAGAGATTTTGTAGATTGTTGTCTACAAAGATACACCAAAATCCAAAAAAATTAAATATCATCAAAAACACAAAAAAAATTGAAAATCCACAAAACAACCAAAAAGAATCTTCTTTGCTCACCTCCCATTCTTCGTGAAGTTTATGATCACTCGTAATCAAGCTAAACGAGCTCGTAAACGTGTTCAAAAGCAAGCAAATCAAGGATCGTTGATTGTTGAAGAACCTCCAATTGTTGAACCTATTATAGAACAAGAAGTCGTAATGGCTAATCGTACTATGATGGAGTTGCTACAAGCACCCACCGAGGGTTTTGGAGAGGCCATTGTTATTCCCGCCATCCTTGCGGAGAATTTCGAAATTAAGACGGGTTTAATGTCGATGCTACAAGCAAACAAATTTCGAGGTCACGAGAAAGACAACCCGCATTACCACATTAGGAATTTCAACCGTCTCACCGCCACTAGCAAATTCAAAGATGTTCCGCATGACGCCATTAAGATGATGTTGTTTCCATATTCGTTGGATGGACCCGCTAAAATTTGGCTCGAGAAAGAACCGCCAAATTCGATTTTGACATGGGCCGATCTCGTTTCTAAGTTTGTGAACAAGTTTTTTCCACCATCAAAAACAACACACTTAAAAAATGAGATTTCACGATTTGTGCAACGTAACAATGAAAGTTTTTCAATGGCATGGGAACGATTTAAGGAGATGTTACATGAATGTCCTCATCATGATTTTTCGGAATTGCATCAAATTGATACTTTTTATAATGGGCTTAATGATCATGAACGAGATTATTTGAATGCCGCCGCGGGTGGTAATTTTTTGTGCAAGACGACAAATGAGGCTTTACAAATCATTGAAAATCGATCTAAGGTTTATAGCCCTCGTAACACACCGAGTGTTGCCAATATGGGTTCGTCATCATCGTCACAATCGTCTCGTAGCATTAACGCCTTACATGATGAAGCTAATGAGGAAAATCGGTTTTTTGATAGATTTGCTAATCTAATGTCCCATTGGAAGGCTCAAGAAGCTTCCAATTCCGCTTCGGTTAAAGCGGTTGCTAAGAGTTGTTTATCGTGTGGAGGAGCTCATGATTTATCCGAGTGCATTACCACGGATGGTAACACTTCGAGTGCTTATGTAGCAACGGGAACTTACAACCAAAACGGCCAAGGTTCCCGCCAAAATCAAGCTCCACCAAATCAAAATGTTAACAATTATCGAAACAACAACCAAGGTAATTACCAAGGCAACACACGCAATTACAACAAAGGGAATTATCAAAGTGGGAATGGACAAATCTCTAATCAAAACCAAAACCGTGATTTTCAAAATACTACACAAGGTTTTCAAAATGCTCACACGAAAAATTTGCAAGGAGAATTTTTGGATTATGCAAAAGCAAATGATGCTAAATTTGATAATATGCAACGTGAGATGATTAGCTTAAGGTCCGAGTTGAAAAACGAGCTTAAAAATGAACTTGCTAATGAACTTAAAACTCATGCAAATAAAATGGAAGGAAATGTCCAACGTCTTCAACAAAACCAACAAAAGATGGAATTAGGACAACATGAGATTAAGCAAGAGTTATTGAAAGCGGATGCTAGGCAATCAAAATTTGAGGACCGTATGGCTAAGATGTTTGAAGCTATCATGTGTAAGCCCTCTTCTTCGGGTGGTCTTCCTAGTGATACCATTGCAAACCCGAAGGGAGAAATGAAGGTTATTACTACACGAAGTGGTAAAACTTTCAAGGAACCAATCTCTCGACCAAGTACTTCTACGGAGAAGGAAAAAGAGAAAGAACCCGAGGTGATGGTCGAAAAGGAGCACATTACAATCCCACGAAGTACCGCTCAAACCACACCTACGGTTGAACCAATACCAATTATGGAACCCGAGATTCCAAGGCCGTTGCCTAATGACCAACCCACACCACCTTTACCCTACCCTTCGAGACGAAACAAAGAGAAAGCACAAGAAAGGAATAATTATCAATTTGAGCTATTTATGAAAATGTTTCGTGATTTGCATTTTAACATAAGTTTTGCCGATGCTTTAATCATGATGCCTCGATTCGCCGCAAACTTCAAAAGTATGCTAAACAACAAAGAGAAGTTACAACAAACGTCTAGTTGTTCATCGGTTTTTCTAAGCCGCATACCACAAAAAGTCGGTGATCCCGGTAAATTTTTGATTCCATGTGCTATACAAGATATGGAGGAATGCTACGCCTTGGCCGATCTTGGCGCTAGTATTAATTTAATGCCTCTCGAGATTTTCAAATCGCTTTCGCTTCCGGCTCTTACTCCTTCGAACATGTCCATCGAGATGGCCGATCATTCTACGATTTTGGCATGTGGAGTAGCCGAGGACGTTTTCGTTAAAGTCGGAAAGTTTTACTATCCCGTTGACTTTATCGTTGTAGATATTCCCATCGATCGAAAAGTTCCTCTCATTTTGGGTCGTTCATTTTTGGATACATCAAGAGCACTTATCGATGTTCATGCTCGAAAAATCACCCTTCGTTTCAATGAAGAAGAACTTGTCATCAATGCAACACAAAACTCCAATCTTTCTCATGTATATTCTATTGCAACTTTAAACCATGGTGACTCGACCAATGTCATTTGCAAAGAATTTTCACCAAGAGTTTTAGGGAATGTCTCCAAAAACAATTTACCATTCCCTCCGCCGGTGGAGGTTATGAGTGCTAAGCCTACAAAGAAGAAACCATCAATACTTGAATCGAAAAATCCTTCACCTTCATTTTTGAAAAGTGTTGATAAGTTGCCGGTTTCTACGGAAGATCTTTCGGATGATGAATTTATGGACCCCGATGGGGAGGTTTTCTTCGTCGATAAACGTTTTGAGAACTTGCCACCACCAAAACCAAAACGGTTTCAAAATGTGAGAATTTTTAGTGTGACTAACATCGTCTTAGAAACACCGAATATTTTCGACATAATTAACAAGGGTTTTCATAAGGAGAGTTTAAAAGATAAAAAAGGAAAAGATCTTAAATGTAATTTAATTGATTTTTCTACAAATCTAACTCCGTCATCACCGCGTGATTTGAGTACTACAAACTCGTCTACTCCTTTTGACGATGTTTTGTGTGGTTCTAGTATGGGGGAAGCCCCTTATGTTCCCTCATCCTTGTCCACCGAGGACGAGATTTTTGATCCCGGAATTTCATGTAAAGGGAAATCTCGGTCTTCCACCGATGCAATAAATGGAAAAACTTTCTATTTGCTTGGTGCGAGTCTACCTCGAGTAGCTCAAACGTTTGTCTTACCAATTGTCTCACCCTTCTACTTCTCATCTATTTTCTTCAAACTCTTTGAGTTTATGGCACATGTTCAAGTGGTGTTAATTTGTTTTTCCAATGGAAACGAGAACGCCATCTTCGACCCCGGTATTTTGCATCATCAAAGGACTTAGTCCTTAATACCGGTTGCTTTTTGGGCCTTGTTTATCATGTAAGCCCCGCCAAAAAATTGACCACACCATGAATATCCCTAAATGTTCACATTTTGAGGGGATCGAGTCGAGCTCATGACTCGGTAATCAAAAACGAGGTGCCTCGTGGGGGAGATCCCATGCTTATCTTTATGCTTTATGTTCACTAATAAGGGGACTTGTACCCTTCCAACTCATTGTCTCGTGGTTGTTTGTGATTGTGTTATCTAGATCATCATCATCGTCTACGATTGAAGACTCTCGTGTTCGTTTACGTGAGCCTCCATCGTTCGTTTGAAGAAGTTTTTCACGATTCCATGACATATCCTTTATTGTTCTAACAATTATCTTTTAGCATAATTAATAAACGGCTTTAGATATATTGTTGATCACCCTTTCCATGCTAGATCCTAAGCATTCGATTCTTCGTCTCTAGTATGGGGGTGCTCCACCTTTAGACTCGAAACATTGAGGACAATGTTTACTTTTAGTATGGGGGGGTGAATAGGTACTTGCTTTGCTACGCCCTCACGTTTTCCAATTTTCAATGTTTTGTTTTGCTAATAAGGCTAAAAATGGCCAAATTTTAAAATTTTTCTTAGTTTTCATAAGTGTTTTTAAGACACGAATGTATATTTTCCGATGGGTAGAATAAGAGTTAATTTTTGACTTGATGGGCATTTGGAGCCATTTACATTCCTTAACCCGCTCAATTCAAGTTTTGCTAGACTTTTATATAGGGAGCTTTAAAACGCGAAAGTCTTAATTCATTCGGGTTAAGAACAAGAACTTTTCGCAAGTTCCTATAATTGATTCTAGAAAGTCACTTATCAAGGGAACTATAAAACGCATTCTCTAAACTTGAAAAAGTCCAAGAAAGTGCAAAATCCTATAGGTGGCTTGAAAACCCAAAACTTTGATTTGATATAGTCTTAATGAAAGCTAATCCAAATTTGGCTTAATTTTGACTTGCACGGCTAAGTATTCACGAGTCTCTTTAATTAGAGGTCTTTAAATAGTGAAGAACGAGAAATGATAGAGTTAGACAAGTGATCATGCTAAACGTAGAACATGAAAATGTTCTTTCAAAAACTCATGTGTTTGTAATTGTGGCTTTTTCTTCCCATAAGATCAATGCATTAGGAATAAAACATAATTGCAATAAGTAAGGTCGTACGATTTGAAAGGTTACTTAGCCTCTAGCGCAAGATCGTTTAAAAGTTGCTCGGGGTTGAATAGAGTTCATAGCCAAGGCATAACTTATTGAAGCGGGACGCGAAGATTGGCGATCATCCAAAAAGGCCCTAACAAGGCATGAGGAGCTCTATTTTTGCTAAAGATCCAAAGATGATGTGAAGTATCATTGTTCCAAAATCAATATGAAGGATCGAGACACACGACGAGAAGCTATTACTCCCCTAAAGAATGGAGAAAGTCTATCCAAAAAGACCCTAACAAGGTATGAGGATAAATATATCCAAGTCCGAAAAGGAGGCGGATCGTTGTATATCAAAATCCAAAGTAAAGATTGAAGAAAAATGATGAAGTCGTGGTCCTATATGAAGAATCTCTCAAAAACGTCAAGTGAAGAAATTCCAATTATATGAAGAGAAGACCATAATTTCGAGAACGTCTTCCCAAGATTTGAAGTATGAAGTACATGCCAAATATCGGTCCGAGAAAGGTCTCAAATCGTGAAACGAGTTATGCCAAGATATGAACTTAAGGAGATACACGAGAAGCCGTTTTAAAAGATTTTGTCCTTCGGCTAACTATTGATCAAATCGTGCTACTTTGCTTTCGGACTAATAACTACTCAAATAAGTCAATATGAATCACTTGTGATCCATGACAATTAGATAAAAAATGCTAGTAACCCATTTCCTTTTATAATAACTAGGATTGCGGGGAGAAAAAGTATTACACAATTTGGACGTATGAGTAGTGTTAGCATTGTGACTTGTACCAACAATGATCTTGTTTTTGCACTTGGCATGGAATGTATGACAATCAAGGATGACGAAATTTACTCTAAGGGACATTAACTTGTTTCTATTCTTTGACCCTAAAAGTCACCTTTTGGTGATGAAAATCATACATTATGTCTTTACACATTCTCGTAGTATGTTGCAAGTCTTTTACTCTTCGATAAAGGTTAATAAAATTGAACTTTGGTGATGCTTAGATACTTTATTCTAGCATTGCGTGAGGGCACGGCAATGGCTTAGTATGGGGGAGTGATGAGATGGCATTTATACATGATCTCATCGTTCTTTTCGGGCTTTAAATGCACTAAAATGTCATAAAATACCATATATATGCTTGTGTTTGTTTACTTGTGTATTTTAGGTATGGATATCGTGAAAAAGACAAAAGATCACAAGATACAAGGAAAAACGGACACGAGAAACGAAGCCGTACAAAGAACCGGGCCCTAATCATGGAATTTTCATCAAATACCCTTGAAGACTTGAAGACAAAACAAGATTGATCATCATCTATTGAAGAAATGACACTTAAAACCCTTGTATATTAATAATTACAAGTTTGGTCCCTTAAGTTTGTCAAAATTACAAAAAGGTCCTTCAACTTTGAAGAAATGGCAAGTTTAGTCCCTCAACATTTTCAAATTGCCAATAATGGTCCCTCAACAAGTGAAAGACTCATTGAAGACCTTTGAAGATCAAAATTGTCCAAGATTAGTCCTTAAAGAATCACCAAATGTCAAATTACATCCTTGATAACCTTTTATCAAAAGTTGGTGCCAAAATTGTCAAAGTGGGAAAGTTAATAACAAAGGAAAGGAGATTTTAGGCTGAAAATCCTTAAAAGCCAAAAATAACAAAAACCAAGGACCAAAAGTGACAAAGCTGAAACTTTTGAAAAAAAAATGCGCCTAACATGTTACTATTCCCTTAAATTCGGATCAAATGGGTACTATTCATCATTCTTACCACCCCAGATTTTACCCTCACATTTACTTGGGTAAAACTCAATTAAACTTGCACACAAGTAATTCACACATGCCAAAACCTATCCCACTCCTAAAAACCTGCATCCCACTCATGTGCACCAAAACCCCAATTCCCCAATCCACCAATCACATCATTCCTTAGCCCCCAAGCACCATGACGTGGCTTAAATCAATGGCCAAGATTATTTGCTTCCTCCCAAAGCAAAATAAACGTTCAAGATCAAGAGAGGACAAAATGCACTCAAAACCCTTCAAGGGCACATTTGGGATTTTCTTATGATTAGGGTTTTATGTTTTTATGCTTCTAGGATGTTCTATAGGCTCTATAAAAGGAGACCCAAGTTGTGGTGATCCCTTTGTTCCAGTTTCTAGTCTCTCACATGTAATTCCTTTTTAAAGAAATAAAAAGTTTGGTTTTTGAAATATTCAAGTGTAATTCCTTTTTTATTGTTTTTAAAAGTTTGTGTGTTGTGAGGAGATTGATTCTGAGTTCCACTTTGTTTTATGGTTAAGCAACTTTGATTTTCAAAGTTGTTTAAGGTTTTGAGATTTTGAGAGATTTTGGTAAAATCTTCTCAAAGGTATTTTGGTGTTTATGGTTCATGTTTGTTGATGATTTAAGTGTTATAGAAACATTTTAAGAAGATTAAAAAGGTTTTGGAAGAGTTATAAAAAAAAAAAAGAGAATAAGAACAAAATATTGATATATCTTGTTTTATCCATTTTGTTTGTTTGTTTTGTGTTCAAATAGGTTGAAGGCTTGTTGATTTAGTTCAGCTCCAACCCGAGTTGGATTGGAGGAGGATTTTCATCCTCTAGGTTCTTGGATGTAAGAACCTAAGGTATCTTCCTTTTACCTTGAAAAAGTTCATAAAAGTGCTTGTTACTTGATTTGATTGATTGATTGATTTAGTGTGTTTAAGTTACTTGATTTGTGTTTATGTTATGTTATATACATGTTATGAAGCTTTGATAACAATTTGGTTAGGTTTCATAAGGTTTTGATTTAAAAAAATTGGTTTTCAAAAAGTTTAAAGGGTGTTTGGCAACAGGTTTAAGCAGGACATCTAGATTTGTTTTGATAATTAAAAGGTGTTAGATTGCTTGTTTAGGGTTGATTAAGGTTATTAGTAAGTAGTTAATTAGTTTGGAACAAGATTTGAACAAGTTTGTTAGGTTTTTAAGGTAAAAAGGGTGTTAAAAATCTGCATAAGTGTTATCTTGCTTGTTTTTATGATCTTTGGTGCCTTTGATTTCTTGAATTTGAGTGCTAAGTGATTTGTGCTTGTTTGTCTTGACTTCTTGTGATCAAAGGATCACAAGAGTGCCCTTTTGTCCAAAATAATCACCAAACAAAGCACATTGCCAAGTCCTCTTGGTCAAGAACTTAGCATAACCTGCTAGTGTTCAGAATTCAACTGGCACGTCACACAAGTTGCGGCGCAAGACCAAAGTGTTGCGGCGCAACACAAGGAGCTGCAGATTTTGGATTTCCCGTTTCACCAGTTGCGGCGCAAGACAGAAGCATTGCGGCGCAACTGAAGGTGCTGCTGATCTTGGTGATCTCGCAACACTAGTTGCGGCGCAAGACCCACCTAGTTGCGGCGCAACTAAGTGTTTTAGTATTATTTTATTAATTAATTTTCAAAATTTTATTTTTCTTTCTTTTTCATTTTTCTTAGGTTCTTTGTCATTAATTAGGACTATTTCCATTTTTAGAATAATTTTCTAGCTTTTAGATTTATTTTTATAATTATTTTAAGTTTAATTAGTTTTTATTTTAAATCATTTTTAGAGTTTTAAAAATAGTTTTAATAGGATTTAATTTTTAAAAAATTACTTTTTAGTCTTCTAATAATATAAGTTAAGTAATTGTTCAATAAAATCATATTTTTGACTTTTGAATTAGTTAAATTTAATTTTAGGGCTTTAATTAGCATTTAAAATTAATTATTTAATTAACAAAAGGTTTTAAAATATCTTTGTTGGATTTTTAACTTTATTTATATTATTTTAGACTTGTTTTTATCCTTGTTGATATTTTGTTTTTGGTTTTAATAATTTTTAATTTTTGTGGTTTTTCTACGGTTTTACGTTTTCGTTTTTTACGTCATAGTGTAATTTCCAAGAAACCGTCATTCCATCTTCTCAATATTAATCTCAAAGAAATACAAGTTAATTCACGACACCATACCTCCTTGGGAAACGAACTTTTACACATCATTTTTATTTGATAGGGTCATTAATACTCCGTTTTCCTAAACGAGTATTTAACGCTTACCGCTACTTTACGTTTCTTCTCTTTGTTTTTCCTAAGGCAAAGAAAGGGGTGTAATTTACTACAATCAGTAGCTCATAGGGAGTCTTCTTATGGAGATTGGTAATTAATACCCTATTCAACACATAACTTGTAGTGTTGACAGCTTCTGTCCAAAACATAGTTGGAAGCTTGGAATCTGCAAACATGGTTCTTGCAGCTTCTATAAGAGTCATGTTCTTCCTTTCTGCAACACCATTCTGTTGAGGAGTCCTGGCAGCACTATAATCTCTTTTAATACCTTTGGAATTGCAAAGTGCTATGAGGTCTGCATTTTTGAATTCTGTTCCATTGTCACATCGGATACCTTTCACCTTCTTGGACAGCTGATTCTCAATGAGTGTAATGAAGTCCTTGAGAATTGAGTAGGTCTCACTTTTGGAAGATAGAAAGAAAACCCACATGAACCTGCTATACCCATCAGTTACCACAAGACAGTATTGTTTATGGTCAATGCTCCTAATGGAGGTAGGACCAAATAAATCCATGTGTAGTAGCTGCAATGGTTCAGTTATGAGACTAAGAGCAGTAATGGCCTTGAAGGATGCTTTTTGTTGTTTGCCTTTGCTGCACGCAAGGCAATTGATGTCATTTCTGAAAGTTTTGGGAGGTAAACCAGAGACCAAGTTCATATTTGCCAATTTGTGAATGGTCTTGAAGTTTACATGTCCCATCCTTCTATGCCATTTAGTGGCTTCATCTTCTGGGGCTTTAGCAACCAAACAAGCTAGTTGACCAGTAGGATGAACTTCATTCAGCTTGATACTATAGAGATTGTGTCTTTTAGGGATTCTGAGTAGAACTTGATAGTCATCTGGTAGCCTAAAGTCTTTGGATAACACTAGTGCTTCAGTATCCGTAAAGAGGACAAACTGCTTCTTGTCACAAATCTGAGAGACAGCAATCAAGTTGAAGTGTTGAAGTGCTTCCACATAGTAGACCTGCTCAAAATTAAGGTTAGGTGTCTGAATAGTTCCTTTGCTAGAGATCCTTCCTTCACCACCTCTGAAGTAGACCTTTCCGCCTTGAAATGGTACAAAGTTAGATAAAAGTCCTTTATTCTATGTCATGCTCCTAGAGCATCCACTATCAACTATTCCAAGAGTAGGATCTTGGTATGGAGTAATCTACAACAACAGAAAAGATATATGCAAAAGTTAGTGTCTTAAGGGGACCCAGACCTTTTCAGGCTTGAGTCTGCCTTGTGGATCTTTAGTAGATAGCCAAGAAGATTGATGAGATCCACTGTTGTTCTTAGGTTGCCTATTCATCATATGGGTGTTATTGTTTGACCAAGAACAACTACCGAGGGCTTAACAGCAGTACCTAAATTCCCTACCCAAAATACATTTGGTCTGAATGAAAAGCATAATTCTGATTAAAATTCTGAAAATAGTTGCTGGTTGGTCTATTGTAGGTGCAACCATTGCTTCTCCAAAGATTAGAAGCTGAAGGAGAGGTCCTTCTAGAAGAAGAATAGGATTGGGCACACGAGTTTAGTCTTCTAGAAGAAAAAGGAGCAACTCCTGGTGGACCAGGAGCAGGATAAGCATGATAGACAGAAGGAGTATGATCATAAAAATCACAATCCTTAATCAAATGAAATTTGCTTCCACAAACAAAGCATGTTTTAAAAGACCTTTTATTCAAATGACATTGTTTCACACTGTTAAATTTATTACAAAATTTTTTAGGAGAGAATCAACATTCCTAGGACTCAATAAACTAGAGCTAGAAATAGTTGAAGTAGAAGCATCTCTCTCATCACTCATCCTAGCACTAGTAGCAGCAGGGTCATTTGTCTTGGAACTTGAAGGTCTTGGCTCTTCACTTAAACCACAGGATGCATAGTCACTGGCCTTGTCATTAAAAGTACAAGAGACAAAGTCATTAGTATTAGTAGTGATTTTCGAAGACTCATGCATTTGTGATCCATCCAAGTCAGATGCCTAGATATGGGCATAAAAGTTCCTGTAAGAGGTAGAGGAACAACATGCATTGCTACAACTGGTTGAAACCTATTGTAACTAAGTTTTCTCTTCTCCTCTTTGTCAGGATCAAAGACACTTGAAAAGGATAAATCAAACACATCTTCTAAATTAATATATTTATCAAAGCCTAACCTCTCTTAGTTCTACCAGACATGCTACTATCAATTAACTTGGAAAGATTCTTGGGTGCTTTTTGCCATTTTTCAAATCGTAAAAGTGTAGCATCCAATTTTTCTTGCATGTCTTGCTTATCCTTAATACTGTCATTGTTTAGTTTTTTAGTATATTTAAGCATGTTAGTGGTGTTTTCTAAATCAATGCTTAGAATTCTAATTTTATCCTCATATTCACGTCGAGTATCTTGAAGCCACCTATTTTGTTGTTCCAATGTTTTTAAAGAACTCTTATACGCTTGAACTTCTAAAAAATATTTGTCATTTTGTTCATTTAGTTCATTGTATTTAGTCAAGAGTTCTAAATATTTATCATGACAGCCAAGAGGGCAATTTTGTACCTGAGGCGAGATTCCCATAAGAACAAATTCTTCTGCTTCCTCAGCATCAGATAGGTTCCCCGCAATCATAGCAAATACATCAGTAGAAGCTTCAGCTGATTCCAAGGTAGCAGTCTAATGATCATTCTAGTTAACCATGGAGTCAACAGACACCAAAGCTTTCTTTTCATCCTTGAGATCTTGAACCTTGAAGGCTGAATACCTATTCTTCTCCTGGTTATTTTTGTTAGGGCATTCCCTAGCAAAATGTCCTTGTTGCTGGTAGTTATAGCATCTGACATTGCTTCTATCAAACCTGGCTGGCTCTCTTGGGTTGTAGTTGAATTTTCGACCGGCTTTCTTTTCAAACTTATGAACCCTGAGAGTGAGCATAGCCATCTGCCATTTTAGATCCATTTCATCCAAGTCAATTTTATCAACCTGTTTGAAATCATCAAAAGCAAGCTGCTGTTGTGGATCAACATCAGCAACAAAAGAGTGAAGAACAACTTCCACCATGGCTACCAGTCTTGGCTTTTGGTTCAGGAGTAGAAGTATGTTGAGATGACAAAGTATAGCTTGGGCTACTAGCATAAGGCATTGGACTAGATCCCATGGAACTCACAAAAGTAGAGTTAGCAGGAGTAGGAAAGGAATCACTTGAGTATCCTCTCACATGAGGCTCAAAGGTTTTGAGTTTATAAAACAGGTCCTCAAAATTAAGATAGTCAAGGCCACCTTTTGCTTTTAGAGAGATGACTACCTGATTCCATGAGTGAGGTAGGGCTCTAAGAAACCTAACATTGATATCTCCATTGTCAGGTTTGGACCTGAGTTGATTCAACTGGCTAAGTATCTTTTGGAACCTATCATACCCTTGACGAATACCTTCAGTTTCAGAGATCTTGAATTCTGTGAATTCATCTCTCAGCATGGATCTGCGCATTTTCTTTGATTCCTCATTCCCTCCAAACCTTGCCTTTACCCTATTCCAAATCTCCCTAGCATCATCCAAATGATAAAAGTCACCTATGTGATCATCAGGAAGGGACTGAAGCAAAATAGTTTTTGCTTTGATTTCCTTCTGAACAGCTGTGATTTCTTCATGAGTTTTAGGATCTAGAAGGATGACATTACCATTCTTGTCTCTTCCAGTAAGCTTCTTACTGTTGCCATTCTGAACAATTTTCCAAAGGTCTAATTCAGTATTGGTGATCCATCATTCCATCTTCATGGCCCAGCTATCATACTCATCCTTCTTCAAGAGTGGGAATTTTCCATTTGTATTGGAAATAGTAGCAACGATTTGCTGAGGTTGCTGTGTTTTAGAGGTGGTTGCTTCTCCTGTTTCAGTAGAACTAGAGGTAGACATGATTAAACAAAGATGTTAGTAAAAAGAAAAATTGATTCTTCTTGAGCAGAGACTCTCCCAGGCTTTGATACCACTTGTTGGGTCAACTAGATATGGATCTTGCAGCCTGTTAAGGATGGTGAACGACTTCTGTAATCACAAGTCTATTCACATAGAGACTCTAGATGATACACACAGTATAAGTGCGGAATTCAAATACTATGAACAAGAAGAAACAGTATAACTATAATAACTTGATCCTTACTAAGGATTTCTACTATTAATATGAAAATGAATAATGTTTGATGAAGGTGTGTTTAACCCTTCTGCCAATGGTTCCTTTTATACTACAAGGAAACCCTAATACAACATTACACCAAAACGTGTAACTTCTGATATGCATATCCTTTCCTAACATATCTCATGCATATCCTAACAAACTACTCAGAATAATAATGTTTGACTTTCTAAAGACCAGGAGCTCATGTTGCTCCTACTACTACTAGGACCAGGAGGAACTACATACCTCCTAGCATACCTATGACAAATGTCTATTACAGAGGTCCTAACACTCCTCATTGATCAAACCATTAAGAAACACACTCTTTACATCCATTTGTTGAAGCTTAAAATCTAATGCACAAGCGTAAGCTAAAAGGATCCCAATGGACTCTAAACTTGCTACCGGTGCATACGTCTCATCATAATCAATCCCTTCTTGTTGATTATAGCCTTGAGCTATAAGTCTAGCCTTGTTACGAGACATAACACCGTTCTCATCTAACTTATTCCTATATACCCACTTGGTTCCTATAATGGTAGTACTTCTAGGTGGAAGAATAAGTTCCCAAACGTCATTAGCAGTGAATTGATTTAATTCTTCTTGCATGGCGATGACCCAACTCTCATCCATCAAAGCTTCTTTAACATTCTTTGGTTTAATCATTGAGACAAAACAAAAGAAGTTACTTTGATCTTGGACTTTAGATCTAAGGGTCCTTTGATTTAAGTCGCCTATTTATAGGTGTGAAAACACCCATCTTTTTACCACTTAATTATAATAATAACCAAGCCAAAACGTGTATTTTATGTCGTAAATGTCGAAACTATGCGTGGTTTGTGTTTTTATTGTGTTTTAGGACCGAAAGATGAAAAAGGAAGAAAACACGGGCTTTCACGGGCTTTTATCAAAGAAATCGAGAAAAGACGAAGTCAAAAGATCAAGAGTGAAAAAATAACGGAATTCCAAGGCCTATTCTGAAGATTTATCGAGGAAAAAGTCTAAAGACGGAAGTTTAATGAATTCGAAGAACTCAAGTCTAATAAATGAAGAAAATTATAAGACGAGTTAAATTTATATCGACAAATCCCAAGACGACATCGAGAAAAAACAAAGAATTTAAATCTAGTCGAGACGAGAAGAAAGAAAGAAGATAGCTCCAACACATTTTCCTCCTCCTATATAAACCCTCCTAATATGTCATTAGGGGGAGTTAGTCATTTTAAAGTAGATAGATTAGTTTTAGGAGTAGGAATAGTGTAATATTACTTTCTCTATCTAGAATTACTTTTATGTTTTCAAGCTTTTACTTTAATCTTGTAATTTGAATCTTAATCATGTTAATTTCAAGCTTTTCAATTAATCATTCTCATTCTTCCTTTCTTTATTTTTAATCTTGTCTAATTTTGATAATCATGTAGTTTGTTAATCATGTTCTTTGATTGATTGATGTTTTTGTGTGTTTGATTGTGTTAGCTATTTAGTCTAAGAAGATGCAAGATCCTATAGACGACTTGAAAACCCAAAACTTTGATTTATGTGGCTAAGCATCCACGAGTCTCATTCCTTGAGATTTTAAATTGTGGAGAACGAGAGATGATATAGTCAATTATAAGTTTGATATTCTTTCATGAATTTATGTGAGTTGATTATAAGCTTTTTCTCCCATCGCTTGTTAATAAATATATTTGCAATAAACAAGGTTGTACGATTTGAAAAGTTACTTAGCTTCTAGCCCAAGATCGTTTAAAAGTTGCTCGGTTATAATTACAGTTCATAGCCAAGGCATAACTTATTGAAGCGGGATGCGAAGATTGGCGAGTCCGAAAAGGCCCTAACAAGGCACGAGGGCTACATTTTGTTGCTAAAGATCCCAAGTGATGTGAAGAATCATTTATCAAAAATCAATATGAAGGATCAAGACACACGATGAAAAGAAAATACTTCCCTAAAGATCATGGAGAAGTCTATCCAAAAAGACCCTAACAAGGTATGAGTATAAATAGATCCAAGTCCTAAAAGGAGGTGGATCGTTGTATATCAAAATCCAAAATAAAGATTGGAGAAAAATGAAGAAGTCGTGGTCCAAGTATGAAGAATCTCTCAAAACTTCAAGTGAAGAAATTCCTATTATGAAGAGAAGACCATTATTTCATGAACGTCTCTCAAGATTTGAAGAATGAAGTCAATGCCAAATATCGGTCCGAGAAACGTCTCAAATCGTGAAGCGAGTTATGCCAAGATATGAACTTTATGAGGTCCCGAGAAGCAGTTTTAAAAGATTTTGTCCTTTAGCAAACTATTGATTAAATCGTCCTACTTTATTTTCAGCCTAAATAACTATCGAAATAAGTCAACAATGCATCCTCGTGATCATTTAAGACAATCATAAAATATAAGAGATACACCTAGGAATAAGGGAGTCTAAGTGAATAATTGGGCCACATGAATTCGTGTTAGTTTGCTAACTTATAATAACAATGATCTCGTTTTTAAGCTTGGTATGGGGAACGTGAAACTTGAGGGTGATGAACATTCATGACATTCCAAAACCCCAATGTAAGTCTTTGATTTCTTTACTTGTTTTGTATATATTTCTATCTTTTTAGTTTCCTTAAATGTTTAGTATTTAATAAAAGCCAAGGTGGATTTCTTTACTTGTTTTGTATATATTTCTATCTTTTTAGTTTCCTTAAATGTTTTGTATTTAATAAAGGCCAAGGTGGATTAATTATAATGGAAAATATAAAAATTGCTTTGTAATTAATGCATTGCATGAGGGCATTGCAATGGTCAAGTGTAGGGGATTTGATAGGTGTGAAAACACCCATCCTTTTACCACTTAATTATAATAATAACCAAGTCAAAACGTGTATTTTATGTCGTAAATGTCAGAACTATGCGTGGTTTGTGTTTTTATTGTGTTTTAGGACCGAAAGATGAAAAAGGAAGAAAACACGGGCTTTCACGGGCTTTTATCGAAGAAATCGAGAAAAGACGAAGTCAAAAGATCAAGAGTGCAAAAAGAAGATCAAGAGTGCAAAAAGAACGGAAGTCCAAGGCCTATTCTGAAGATTTATCGAGGAAAAAGACTAAAGACGGAAGTTTAATGAAGTCGAAGAACTCAAGTCTAATAAATGAAGAAAATTATAAGACGAGTTAAATTTATATCAACAAATCCCAAGACGACGTCGAGAAAAAACAAAGAATTTAAATCGAGTCGAGACGAGAAGAAAGAAAGAAGAAAGCTCCAACACATTTTCCTCCTCCTATATAAACCCTCCATATATGTCATTAGGTGGAGTTAGTCATTTTAGAGTAGATAGATTAGTTTTAGGAGTAGGAGTAGTGTAATATTACTTTCTCTATCTAGAATTACTTTCATGTTTTCAAGCTTTTACTTTAATCTTGTAATTTGAATCTTAATCATGTTAATTTCAAGCTTTTCAATTAGTCATTCTCATTCTTCCTTTCTTTTTTTTAATCTTGTCTAATTTTGATAATCATGTAGTTTGTTAATCATGTTCTTTGATTGATTGATGTTTTTGTGTGTTTGATTGTGTTAGCTATTTAGTCTTATGGCTTATTGTGTGTTAGATTTAATTTTACTTAATTGTTTTTAAAAGTTATTTTATAAAAAGTTGTTTTTAAATATTTTTATTATTTAGTGTTTTTAAAAGTTTTTAAATTTTGGCTTATTAGCTTTTTCTTAAAATTGATTTGGTTAAGTTTTTAGATAAGTGCTTATTTGGTTTTAGCTTAATTTTTAGACTTTGCTTATTTTTATTTTAGTTCGGAATTTTTTAAAACCCTAGTTTCCCTAACTAGGTCCAGCTTTCATTTTTCCCGAATTAGCTTCAGATTCCACATTCCGAACTACCAGCATCTCCTTCATTCCGAATTAGGTCTCGTTTCAATATTCCGAGTTACATCCAAGACCAGATTCCGAACTACGTCAAAAAAATTGCATTCCGAACTATGTCGAAGCTTCATTCCGAACTACATGAAATCACATTCCGAACTATGTCAGAACTAGATTCCGAACTAATTATATATAATTGACCTACTAGCCTGCCTGCTTGCTTTATTTTCCCGCCAAAATAAACAAGGATTCCGAACTAAAACACGGTCAACATTCCGAACTACTATTAGGATTGTCATGCGTGCCTACTTGGTAGCTTATGTTCCCCGCCATTTTTGAGGTGCTTGGTTGGCTGCTTGAGCAGCTTGCCTGCTAGCTTGTTTAGTTATTAATATTGTTCCGTAACCGTTTAGTTTAATCTGAAAGTTGTTCTGATTTTAATTCTGAAAGTCACTATTTTTAGTTGAATTTTTCGTCAATTTTTAGTTTTAGTTTTTTTCGAAAAGTTTAAGTTTTATCTTTATTTAGTGCCCGCTTTAGCTTTTATCTCGTTTAGTTTTAAAGTACCCTCTTAGTTTTATTTTCTCCTTTTTCATTAGGTTAATTTTATTTTTCAGTCGAAAGTGAATTTCTTCGTTTAGTTTTATTTTTATTAATTGTTTTGTTTTAATTTACGTTTTATTATTTGTTTTGCTCCTTTATTATTAGTTATTTGTTTTTGGTTTATTTTTATTACGTTCCACTTTTACCTTTTAAGTAGAAATAGATAACCAAACCTTCTTTAATTCACCATGTGGAAACCTTGGTTTCCGGATCTTTTAAGCTACTAGGAATGATCATTGTTCATATGATTATACAATCAAAGCGGAATTAGAACAACAACCATTAACAAGGTGTTTAGGCACAATAACATGAATAAAAACACAATTGGATTGCCCATTATATTAATAACGAACAATCACTAGACGTGTATACATTGAATCTCACGTCTAGTCGACACACACTTTAGGTTTACATTGTGAATGAATTGAATGAATAAAACCTATGACCCTTGGTTCCTTTTATAGTGTAAGGATTAGGGTTTACAAGAGATAAGGATGAATAAACAAGTAAATCTTCTATTTAAATAAACTTATGCAGAATATCTTTTGCATGTTTATCTAAATAGAAGCTTCCATTAGCTTCTTTTGTCTACGTTTTGTCAATGCTTGAATTGCATGTGACAATGCTT
This sequence comes from Glebionis coronaria, assembly GCA_025667525.1. Classification (NCBI taxonomy): domain Eukaryota; kingdom Viridiplantae; phylum Streptophyta; class Magnoliopsida; order Asterales; family Asteraceae; genus Glebionis; species Glebionis coronaria. The sequence goes on from CM046874.1 coordinate 149,804,893, forward strand.
GGATTGCTCTTGACAATGCTTGATTCCATCAACGCCTAGATTGTACATGTCAACGTCTGGAATGCTCTTGTCAACGCCTAGACAAATACTTCACGTTTTCTTCATTTTTGAGTTTCTGCCACATCAACTTTTTGACCCAACAATCTTCCCCTAGTTGATAGTGGCAAAACTCTATGTGTATCTCTTGTAAGTTATACATGATCTTCAAATTGCTTCCCCTCAAGTGTAGCACGTATTTCTTCCCCTTTTTGTCACATCAACAAGGAAGTAAACAATGTTGCAATGTTGAAGATTCTCCAGAAGTAGGCTCTGTGTAATGATCTTGAAGAACAATTAATATAATATTTTTGATGTAGAAGTAGAATAACCCAACCTTGTGTTCCATGTCTTGTACTATCCACGTGACTAAGAACTTATATCAGACCAACTATAAGTAGACATCAATCCCTTGTCAATATTCTCATCCTATGTGAGACACTGAGCACGATAATGTAACTCCTTCAAGTGTTTATGACAAGTCTTCGTCACCAAACATGTAAAGCACGAACAAGTTACCTTTAAAGTCAGTGAATGGTACGCCACGACTTCAAGATATGATAGAACACAAACTCGCGAAAATCTTCTTCAATCATCAAACTTACCATAAGAATTCTTCCCCTTAAGCTAACACCTCTTCATAATGACTTTCATTACATCATAAATTGTGCTAACTCGCTTTAAGATCATTAATTCCTTTTAAAAAGATCCGAGCCATAAATATCAACATGATATTCTATATTAAGACGGAGATTCCATGTACCTTTGTGTGTATATTCCTCCTTTTTGTGTGCTTAAAACGTCCAATTTTCTCAACAGCAACAAACCTTGTGTTGTCCAATATCTCTTCTGTTCAATATCTTTGGCAGATGCATTGTCCGATATCAGACAATACCTATCAGCGTTGAAGTTCATATATCGGACGACACTGTCAACCTATCAGCGTTGACTTATTCTGTCAGCGTCAAAATCCTTCTTGTCAGCGCCTCAATTACAAACGTCAGCGCCAACCTTAAATCCTGTCAGCGTTCATTCTTTTCAGCGTCAAAACAATACTCTGTTAACGTTGCGTTCACTCTTTCTTGTCAACGTTTACATTAAACACTGATGCTATTTGTGAAACAAAGTATATCCCACGTTACTTTAATTATTCAACAATGAATACAGTATATTTCCTCCAATCAAATCAATAGCACCGTGTGAACACATTGTTTTGTTCCTTTAACCGTGTGAATGTCTCAAGTGTTTAACCAATCGTAGACTAGCATGTATAGGATTCGAATTAAAATCATTAACCTTCACGTCTGCAACATTAAAACACAGCGATCTAGGGTTTGGAACTTTGAGCATTGAAACCCTAATTAGGGTTTGTAAATAACCTTAGATCGTGTATCTTCACACGTTTTAACAGCCACGTACCCCCAATCTTTTTGCTTTTTATGTTGATCTAGGGTTTATAGAAACCCTAGTTCATGATTTTATGTGAAAGCAAAAATTGAATACCTCATTAAACAGTGAACTTCGATGCTGAATATCTTGACAATGAAAGATCCAATCGAAGATCGCTTCGGTGAGATTCAAGACACAAGTGTCAAGAATCTACAGTTCAAAAATCACGAAGATCCAACGGTTAACGAAGGAGAAAACGTGTTTTGAACATGGCTGTCCACAGAAAACTGCATATACCCTGCTGCTGACTTTGACGCTTAATAACTTTTGCCTGGGGATAAAAATCGACAATCCCTCCGGTGGATGTTTAGATCTATGTATGTAGAACACACATATAAAATTTCGTGACGATCCAACGGTTCAATCAAAAGTTATGACCTTCTGAATACTGCTGCGCACACAAAAACGTCCAGAAAAACCTATACGGATTTTTCTTTTCTTCTCCAAACACGAACACCTTGTTGGTCCTAGCATCACGAGCCACGAGGCTCTGATACCAATTGTGGAAACCTTGGTTTCCGGATCTTTTAAGCTACTAGGAATGATCATTGTTCATATGATTATACAATCAAAGCGGAATTAGAACAACAACCATTAACAAGGTGTTTAGGCACAATAACATGAATAAAAACACAATTGGATTGCCCATTATATTAATAACGAACAATCACTAGACGTGTATACATTGAATCCCACGTCTAGTCGACACACACTTTAGGTTTACATTGTGAATGAATTGAATGAATAAAACCTATGACCCTTGGTTCCTTTTATAGTGTAAGGATTAGGGTTTACAAGAGATAAGGATGAATAAACAAGTAAATCTTCTATTTAAATAAACTTATGCAGAATATCTTTTGCATGTTTATCTAAATAGAAGCTTCCATTAGCTTCTTTTGTCTACGTTTTGTCAATGCTTGAATTGCATGTGACAATGCTTGGATTGCTCTTGACAATGCTTGATTCCATCAACGCCTAGATTGTACATGTCAACGCCTGGAATGCTCTTGTCAACGCCTAGACAAATACTTCACGTTTTCTTCATTTTTGAGTTTCTGCCACATCAACTTTTTGACCCAACACACCAAAAACTATTGAGTCACACATTTAACCGGAGATCAATTCGTTAAGACACCGAGAACGAACAAAGATATAATTTTTAATATACTAAAAAACAGTTATTAAAATGGCGCCGCTGCCGGCTCTTTTCGTGAAGATTAACGGTTTTCTGTGAGAGACGCGTTGGATTTTGGGATCCGTTCATTTTTTAACGTTATTTTTCGTGTCAATTTTTTTTCAAAAATCCATAAAAATTAAAAATTTCAAAAATCCAAAAACATTTAAAAAATCATAAAAAGCATTTCTTTTTCGAAAGTTTTGCACCAAAAATATTCTTCTTGCTTATCTATTGTTCTTAATGAATTCATATGTTGCTTGTGTTGCAGGGTGTGGAAGACCATTGTATGATTTTCAAACATGTCAATGGTGTACATGTGAGCGGTGTGGGAATGATATCGACATTACACAATTTGGATTTTGTCCCTCGTGCAATTCGATTAACTCATCCTTTGCTTCTAATGCACTTACTTCACCCTCTCTTATATATTGTGGAAGCGATTCTCATTGGCATGTTTCGTGTCCAATTCGATACCCGTCTCATGACGAGCAAGAACCGAGTTACAATTATGATAATGGTAATAGCTATCCACATGATGCACCCGGTTTTCCTCAATACCCGTATTGCAACAATTGTGGGGCCCTCACGATACCTTTTATTGTCAGCCGATTATTTATGAGCCAAATCCGTGTTCTAATTCTTTTCAACCGATGATTTATGATGGACCACATCCGTGCTATAATTCTGGTTTTCATATTTTGAGCCCCCACAATACACCCTTGATCATCAACCTTCTTTGAATCCGAATGACGAAACACACGCCCTTCTTTTGTAACTTAAAGAAGCCGTAGTTCAATTAAAAGAAGCAAGGGAGAAGGAAAAGCGACAACAAAAAGAGCAATTATCTAATCTTAGTGATTATACTCCTCCTTGTAGAACAATGATAATCTTTCTGAATCAAGAGGGTTGATGTTTTTCTAGAGAGAGAAACTTAGAGAGAGAAGTGAAAGAAACTTGTATTATGAAAAGTGAGAAATGAACAACCAACCCCTCTTTCCATGGTGGAAAGAGGTTTAAATACCCAAGTCCTTAATGGACTTGGGCCTCCGGCCCATGACCATGCTCATGGGTCGGGCTATTTAATAAATGAAACTAAACACTACTACGAGCCTATAATTACATTGCTGGAGTGACTGAGACTTTCTATATATGTAAAACGTATTTCCAACAATCTCCCCCAAAGGTAGGTCACTCCAAATTTACAAAGTCCTAATCTAGCATGTTAGATCTTGTTCTTGAGCTCGTAGTCCACTTTCTCTTTTCTTTCTTTTTCTTCCTTTTGTGAATATGTGTTGAATAATATCAGCCTTTTGCTTGGAACACGTTCTTTTGGCCTTTCACGTGCAGTCTTTATTTTCTTGTGATGTTCGCCTCTTTGTGACTTCATGTCCCACACACTTATCCTTTGTTGAATTCTTGAAAGTTTCAGAGTCGATACAGCGGAAGACTTTTAGGTCATAAATTCTTGAATTTGCAGAAGAGTATTTGGTGCAGAAGGAATAAGCATGTGAGGACGTCTTCAACAGGTACACCGCAACGCCACCATCTTCAACAGGTACACCGTAACGCCACCGTCTTCGAATGCAGCAACATAATAAGACACGAATAAAATGGCTTTGACATTTTATTCTAATTCGGTAGAATTTTACCTCTGGTCGGTGAAGACCGTTGGACGATATTAGATATCGTACCCATGACGAATAGTTTCAATTAAGTAACTTCCTGACAGGATTTCGCGGGTAAACCCGTTCTCTTTATTCGACCGTCCAAAGCTGACTGCTAACATAAAGAGTGAATCAATTGGATTAAAAAATCCTTATGATTGAAGCCGTCAATTCATGAAACCTGGAACAAGTGAATTTCAATTAAGATATTCACCATCGTTGCTTTCCAGTTGTCACAAACTTAATTCAAATTGAATCTTGCTTGTCACCTACCAAGTGCTGTTTGATGTTAACACTAGAAGGATTTCCACTCGTCACTGTGAACACTAAAGAGTGTCACTCTGAGTGTTCTGGCAAGATCATACGATAATGCGTAGAGGCCTGGAACGAGTTTAAGTTCGATTAAGAATTAAACTACTGTTTCTTTCCAGTTGTCACAAGATTAGTTCTTAAAGAACCGCACGTGTCACCTACCATGAGCTTGTTTGATGTTGGCTCAAGTAGGATTTCCATCTTCACTGTAATACTTGCGTATCACTCGGATGTTCTGGCAATATTACAAGAATATTGCGTAGGACTCATAAAGATCTCTTACTTTTCACAGTGTGTGAAGAAGCAAGGAATAAATGGAAAGTGTCCTAATGAGACTTTTGATGATCTCGTGGCTCTAGACTCGATAGTGCGTTTTGATATAGTGATCGATGGCTGGAGAGGAGTGCCACGTATTCAATATCAGTCTATTCGGAGTGAATAAACCAATAGATAACGTGTTGATCTCCGTGTGATTAAAACAAATACCTTTTGAGAGATATTTGAGTTAGCTGGGGAGGGTTGTGCATTGCATCACTGGGTCCATGATGACTTTCTTCAATATCGAGAATCATTAATAAATGATCTCAATAGCATATGTATTGACCCGGTTTCTGCCTAAAGTTGTAAGGAGGGCTTCTTTCTTTACACCCTTTATCTTTACAATTCTTTTTCATTCTTCAACCCCTTCAATGCTTACCAATACGTCATCACTAGCATCTTGTTGTGATTGTTCCAGTGCTAGCTTAAGTACTTGGTCGGCATTCAGCTACGTTCACATTCATTCTCCATCTTTCCTAGGACTTTTAATTCTATCTAGGGAATTGTCCTTGGGAAGATTCCATCGGTTCTGATGAATCATTGGACTAATACCTATACCTACCACCCTTTTGTCACCACATCCGTCGTGAGTTAAGTGTGTTTTGGGTTGATATAGTCACCATGAAAAATCCTTGAAAATCACTTAAAGCACTTGTGATATTGTAATCAAAGTTTTTGTTCCTTAAGTGTTTTGATCATAAAAAACGCTCCCCCTTAACTTGTGCATTACACATGTTAGGTTGGTTTATCTTTTAAGCCTTTTTATTATTTAGCCAAATATCATTAAGTCTCCTTAATCCCATTTTCTCCCCTTTCCAAAATGTTAACCATTAATATTTTGGATATTAATGGATTAACCGGTCTTTGGGTAATAAAATGAAATTAGATGTTGGCCAAAGAACATATTAATGCTCCCCCTTAAATTAATGAGGGTAAGTTGTAGTGCTTGTGTATGATTTGTTTGAAAGATTTAGAATCTCGAGAGAAATTCTTGAAAAATATCATACTTTTACACTACAACAAGCCACAAAAGTTGATTATGCAAAAAGTAACATATTCACAATTATAGACATATGGAGTTGACCTGTTATAAGACGAACCATAATTAAATGGTTCGTTCCGTGAACCTATGGTGAGCTCCATATGGTCGGCCACCGACGAATCGTTCTATACTTCGTATCAACCGGCGCTTCCTTAGGAGTTCCTTGATCTTCTTAATCACGTACGTTGCTCCTCTTTTGCATTGGCTTGTCCAGGTGTACTGGACTGCTGGAAGTGGTAGGTTGGCATTGAGAGCCTTCAGATCATCTCGAACATGCTTGAGCGTACCATCGCTGAATTTGTGCAGTTCAGAGAATCGCATATATTGCATGACGCCAGTCTCATTTGGATAAAAGATCCCTGCTTCCAGCGTTGTGGTCCCCATATAAACCTTCTTGTTCTTATGGAAATTACTGAGTGGAGTTGTATGGGGAAGTTCCAAGTTTAACTGCTTCTGATAACTCTCCACTCCAAGTTGAAGGTCTTCCACCCGATTTTGAATGACGATTTTCCTAGCATATTGACGAAAGTTGGAGCTCAATGCAATGACTATCTCAGGTGGTAAATGGTCAACTTTCTCCTGAGCCAATAACAACAGAAGATCTTCGATGTCTTCAAGTTGAAGGTACTGGAGATCACTTTCGTCAATTCGGTATTCTTTCTTATTTGTACGTTTGAACACGATTACATTCAAGTAATCATAGCCGAATACCGTCTGAGTGGTTGCTCCTTGAATGCTTTTGATCCTGTGAGTCGAAACAATAGAAGCACCTCTCTTAGGACGATGGAAGTGATTGTAAGCTAACCTTTTCTTTGGATTCCAGTGAGATATGCCAAGTGATGCATAAGTGTCATAAAACTTGAGCAATTTCTTTCTCCATATTGCATTAGGTACTTTATCCTCTATCCATGGAACATTCTCCAAGTTAACAGCCTTGACCATAGTGAGTGACGTGGCATATTTCTATGCTCCATTTTCAAGGTATTCAAGATCGTGAGTAATAAAGTGCTTTATTGGGATTGTTGCAGAACCGGCAATGACCGTTGGTGTAAGAGGTCGCAATACGGGAGTCTGAATTCTTGTAGTTGTCGCTCTCATTGCCTTGGTAAGCTCATTCAAATTATATTCTGCTTCATTATGGCTGATCTTCAAAGTATCAAAGAAGTCCACGTTTGCAGCTGCCATTTTGATCAGATCCGGAGTCATTGTCGGTTTCCCATGAGAATACCGTAGAAAGGCCGAGAAATTGATAGGGTTGTTGAGGAATTGAGTCAGCTCCATTTCAGTTGCAGTGTCAAAAGGATGCTGTGGTGCTGCATTTGTTAGCCAAAGTTGCTCCTGTACCGTGTCATCGATGATTAAAGATTCAGCAAACGTTGGTTCTGGTACATATAAGTCTTCAACTTCCATATCAATGTTGTGCTGATCTTTAGATGGTGTTGAAGTTTGATCTTGCATCACTGGTATATCATCGCGACGTTCGTCTTCTAGGATTGGCCCTGTTGGTTCTGCTGCTTGCATATATTCTACAGATTCATTGTAAGAATCAGTTGTAATAGCTGGTGCAGTAGATATACCTGTGTCAAGTTGCTGAGTTTCTGGTACAGTAGACTCTATTGTCTTTTCAGCGGTTTCAGCAATGTTTTCTGCAGCTACCTCTAAACCTTTCTCAGTAGCCCTATCACTGTCATCCTTATTAGGCTCTTCGGCATTAGTACCCGTTTCGTCATTCTTATCACCCTTGTTTGTTCCATTACCGTCGTCATTATCATCATCGTCATCCTCATCGTCATCTGTATCCTCGTCCTCATCTTCATCGTCATCCTTATCCTTTTCTTCCTCATCCTTTTCTTCCTCCTCATCTCCTTCCTTATCCTCTTCCTCATTTTGCTCATTATCACCATTATCCTCCTCATCATTACCCTCATCTTCTTCCTCCTCTAGTTCGTCTTCATCGTCAGACTCAGAGTCGGTAGTATCTGCAGGTGTATCTTCAATAATTTCTTTGTTGAGATATTTCAGAACTTTTCGTTTGTGTTTCGATTTATGAGCTCCCATATCTAGCAGACGTGTCTGTAACATTGTCATTAGTTGAAGGGTGGATAAACCATTACCGAGAAGATTTGGTAGCTGTTGATCAACATAGGACTTGACTTCTCGTCAAATGATCGTGGTCATCTTCTCGTCAATTGACCCAAGAAAAACGACATTCTCTTTGTCACGAGTTTTCTTATCTTTAAGAAATGATTTGTGTTTTGCTTTAAGTTTAGACACTCTATCTGTTAGTTTCTGAAGTGTAGGCTCATCAGGTTATGGTTCGTTGGGAGGAGTGGTGATCCTTTCAGTCAATGTAGCTATTTGTGTAGCTTGAGCCTCAAGCTGTTGTTGAAGAGACTGGATCAGTGGATCATTGACTGTGAGGAAGAGATTGGATGTGGATGATACTTGTGGTTCTGATGGTGGAGGTAATATTGAGATTTTACTAGTTGAAAGAGTTCGTTTTCTCGGTGTCTTCTCGAATTGATTTCTGGTTAATTATGTGAGATTAGTTGTTCTTGGTGAAACAAATATTTTTGGTTTTGGTAAATTAAATGTGCAAGACTTTAAAATAAACGACGGGAAATTAAAACTAAAACTAGTTGAAACGTAAATGGTGCAATATTTAAAACCTTTAAAGTAAATTAATTAAATGACAGAAATTAAAGCTTGACGAAAAATTAATTTGACAAAGTAATAAAAATGAAAACTTAAAATAATTTGAACTTAAAATAAAGCTAAAACAAGAAATTAAAACAAAACCAACTCCATCGGAATACACCTATCGGAATCCATATCGGAATATCGATCGGAATGTACGCCGTCAGAATACTGTCACCATTCCATCGGAATACCTATCGAAAGTGTACCCGTCGGAATGATCGAGATGGAATCTATCGGAATATGGAAAAATAAAAGCATCGGAATGCAAGCTATCGGAATATGGCTGTCCAAAATTGGACAGCATTCCGTCGCAATACAAACCTAAACCCCGTCGCAATCCAGATCGCAATGTGCGATCGGAATCACGATCGGAATAGGGGGATGAAAACATAAGCCATCGCAAAGTAGAACCCACAAGGGTTATTGCGATAGAACAAAAGCTGCCCGTCGGAATGTGTAACTCCCTAATATTGCGATGGAAATGAATTTGGCAATAAGCACAAGTTTAATAAGCTAAGACTAACAAGCATGTACCGAAACTAGATAAACGAGAATAAGGTGAACACAATAAGCTAAAATTCAAAATCTTTCACGACACAAAATAAATAAACTTTGTAAAAAGACTAAAACTTTTAAGAAAACTTAAAAACAATAAGCTAGATACAAATTAAGCCAATAAGCATGTCAAGCTCAAAGCTTGATTCGTAGGAAACTTAGATTAACCAAAAGACAAACGTTTTCATAAATCAAACATAAAACTTAAACAAATTCGTGTAAAGAAAAGAAATCGGATTTGAGATCAACTAGAAAAACTAAGAAAGTTAGAATAAGATTAAGCTTAAAACAAGAATTATATTATCAAAGGTAAAGGCTTGATTAAAAACAAGAAAGGAAGGTAAAAGATTGGGATCCTAGTGAGAGAAACTGTCACTTTCTCTCTCTAGAATCACCTACAAAAATGAAAGAAAAACTAAGCTAAACTAAAACTAACCAACCCTCCTAAATGAGTTTAGGAGGGTATTTATAGGAAAATGGGGAGGTGCATGTGTTGCCTCCTCTTTCTTTCTTTCTTCACGTCTTCTCGTTTTTTAAGTTCTTTGACTTTATCGACTTTGTCTCGGGATTAATTAAACTCGTCTTATAATTTCTTTATTTATTAGACTCGAGTTCTTCGGCTTTATTAAACTTCCGTCTTTAGACTTGTTCTTCGATAAATCTTCAGAATAGGCCTTGGACTTCCATTCTTTTTGCACTCTTGATCTCTTGACTTCGTCTTTTGTCGTTTTCTTCTATAAAAGCCTGTGAATGCCCGTGTTTTCTCCACTTTTCACCTTTTCATCCTAAATCAAAACAAAAACACAAACCACGCATAATTCCGACATTTACGACATAAAATACACGTTTTGGCTTGGTTATTTTTGTAATTAAGTGGTAAAAGATGGGTGTTTTCACACCTATCAAATCCCCTACACTTGACCATTGCAATGCCCTCATGCAATGCTTAGCAATAAAGCAAGGTTTACACTTTCCATCATAATCAACCTACCTTGGCCTTTATTAAACAACTAAGGAAAATCAAAAAGATAGAAAATAACAAGATGCAACAAGGAAGAAACTTGTAAAGAAATCTAAGACTTGCATTAGGGCTTGTGTGTCATGAATGTTTATCACCCTCAAGTTTCACGTTCCCCATGCCAAGCTTAAAAACAAGATCATTGTTAGTACAAGTTAGCATAACAAACATTTACTCATGTGGTTCAATTAATTACTTAAACTCCCTTATTCCTACGGGTATCTCTTATATTTTATTGATGTCTTGAATGATCACGAGGATGCATTGTTGACTTATTTCGATAATTTATTAAGGCTGAAAATAAAGTAGGACGATCTAATCCATAGTTAGCTAAAGGACAAAATCTTTTAAAACTACTTCTCGGGACCTCAAAAAGTTCATATCTTGGCATAACTCGCTTCACGATTTGAGACCTTTCTCAGACCGATATTTGGCATTTACTTCATACTTCAAATCTTGAGAAGACGTTCTTGAAATTATGGTCTTCTCTTCAAATATAGTGTATATCTTCACTTGGTAAAGTTGAGATATTTTCTTCAATGTTGACCACGACTTCATCATTATTTCTTCAATCCTTATTTGGGACTTTGATATACAACGATCCGCCTCCTTTTCAGACTTGGATCAATTTATCCTCATACCTTGTAAGGGTCTTTTCGGATAGATTTCTCCATGATCTTGTGGGAGTTGATTGCTTTTCGTCGTGTGTCTTGATCCTTCATATTGACTTTAGAATAATGCTTTTCACATCTTTTTGGATCTTTAGCAACAAAATGGAATCCTCATGCCTTGTTAGGGCCTTTTCGGACTCGCCAATCTTCGCGTCTCGTTTCATTAGTTATGCCTTGGCTATGAACTCTAATCAATACCGAGCAACTTTTAAACGATCTTGGGCTAATAACTAAGTAATTTTTTCAGACCGTACGACCTTACTTATTGCATTTATTTATTTACAAGCGATGGGAGAAAAAGATCATAATTAACTCACATAAGTTAATGAAAGAATACCAAACTTATAACTAACTCTATCATTTCTCGTTCTCCACAATTTAAAATCTCAAGGAATGAGACTCGTGGATGCTTAGCCTAATAAACCAACTAAGGTCTACATGGTTAAGGATACTAGCTAGAGTGAACTAGGATAAGTAAACTCGGGTTGAGTCAAAATATTCACAACGGGCCTAATATACCTAAGATAACTAAACTTGCTAAAACCATGTTATTGAACAATATAAGAAATCAACAAAAATAAAAGAGACTACAACTAGGCCAAAATAGATTAAAAATTTTGAAAAATGTCGAAAATTTGATTTTCCAGTTAAAATGAGGACAATACAAGGAAAAGTCCACTTAACTTCGATAGAAGTCCCCCCTACACTTAATATAAACATTGTCCTCAATGTTTAAGCATGTGGGAGTAAACTCCCCTACACTTAGGACATTGTGCACTTTGTTTAAATCTTGCTAAGGAAGAGACAACTAAAGAGATTCCTATTTTAATATTGAGAAATATAAAATAGTGAATCGAAAAGAGTTTAGGATAGAACCGGGAAGATGAGAACATGGAATCACGATTCGTCAAAAGTCATCAAGAGTGTGTCTTTGAAGCTCGAATCCCTACAATATAAGAAAGAAAACAAGAAACACCAACGGGGCTCCCCCTACACTTATGATTAAAACAGATAAAGATAGATAATCGGGTTGCCTCCCGAAGAGCGCTTGTTTATATTAACCGAGTCGCGAGCCTGACTCGTCCCCGAATTAAATGGTCCATGGGGAAGCCTCGAATGTAATACCGGGATCAAAGACCTTGTCCTCGTTCCCGGAGGACATTAATAAAGAAGGGGAGGCAGGAGGAAAAGTAGCGAATGGGAGGAAAGTCCGCTCAATATAAGAAAAGCAAGTGAAGTCCAGATTGACGGGAGATGGGGTGGGTAGAGGAATCACATTGTCATCCTCCAAAGACAATGGATGTGGACAAATTGGAAGAGTCGGAAAGTTATCATTCATAGAATGGTCCATGTCACCTCCCGGGTCAAAGCATTCATCCTCATGAACGTTGATCTTTTCGATTTCAGGACAGATAAGGACTGTAGAAACTCGGTTGAAATGATCACGATCAAGTACGAAACCATCATTCATTTGTGAGGATTGTTGATAAGTTAAATCCTCACGAATGTGGTAAACGTAATTCTCATTAGAGGAGTGTTGATTAGGTAACTCCTCGAGAATTAGATGTTTGGGTTCATCGCTAGATGGGGTAACTAATGATGGATCCTCATTAGTAACCGTTTCAGGATAAGGCGGAGAGACAAGATCTTCCTTGAGAAGTTTCGTAATTGTAAGAAGTTCGTCTGCCCAATCGGTTGAAGAATCGTTAGAGTTATGATTAAGGGGACCCAAACTAGCTTGAATATCATCCCAAAGAAAGTCATTTTCTCCAAAAGGAGTCAAGGATAGAGCAATAGACGAAGGAGGAATAGGAGAAGTCTTGCGTTGCTTTAGAAATTCCTCCTCGTCGAAAATCACCTCAATATCGTCATCACTCTCCTCATTATCTAAAGGGTCAATAATAAGCTCAGGGATATGAGTATTCGTCTGATCTCGCTGCTGTAAAAATGACTCCATACAAGTTTGCAACGTGTGTAAAAGCTCTTTCGTTTGCTCTTGAAAAGCTGTAGCAAGATCATTTCTTTGTTCTTGAAAGGCTGTAGCAAGATCGTCAATTGGTTCTTGGTAACTCAACCCGTGACGAGGCTGATGATCAATTGGGTTTTGTAGGGGTTGGTCAAAACTGGAAGGGGTATAATTATAGTAATTTTGATCCCCTGTAGGACAGTGAAAACTTTCGTGAGGACCCCCACACGTATAGCACCACGGAGATGGAGAAAACTCCGATGCATCTTGAGGATAAGGATCGTCATAGAGGGGAGAGGGTGAGAAAGTATTGTAAGAGGAGAAGTACGAATTTGTTGAATTGCAAAATGGACAAAAGCCAAATTATGTATCGTCGATATCAGAACCACACCGCTCACAAGTACACCATTGACATGTTTGAAAACCATTGCATGGTCTCACACGCCGTGCACAAACGAATCCATGAAGAAATATAGATAAGCAAGAAGAATATTTTTGGTGCAAAACTTTGAAAAAGAAATGCTTTTTATGATTTTTCAAATGTTTTTGGGATTTTTGAAAATTTTTGGACACGAAAAATAACGTTCACAAGTGAACGGATCCCAAAAGCCAACGCGTCTCTCACAAAAAACCGTTAATCTTCACGAAAAGAGCCGGCAGCGGCGCCATTTTAATATTGAGATTTTACTAGTTGAAAGAGTTCGTTTTCTCGGTGTCTTCTCGAATTGATTTCTGGTTAATTATGTGAGATTAGTTGTTCTTGGTGAAACAAATATTTTTGGTTTTGGTAAATTAAATGTGCAAGACTTTAAAATAAACGATGGGAAATTAAAACTAAAACTAGTTGAAACGTAAATGGTGCAATATTTAAAACCTTTAAAGTAAATTAATTAAATGACAGAAATTAAAGCTCGACGAAAAATTAATTTGACAAAGTAATAAAAATGAAAACTTAAAACAATTCGAACTTAAAATAAAGCTAAAACAAGAAATTAAAACAAAACCAACTCCATCGGAATACACCTATCGGAATCCAGATCGGAATATCGATCGGAATGTACGCCGTCAGAATACTGTCACCATTCCATCGGAATACCTATCGGAAAGTGTACCCGTCGGAATGATCGAGATGGAATCTATCGGAATATGGAAAAATAAAAGCATCGGAATGCAAGCTATCGGAATATGGCTGTCCAAAATTGGACGGCATTCCGTCGCAATACAAACCTAAACCCCGTCGCAATCTAGATCGCAATGTGCGATCGGAATCACGATCGGAATAGGGGGATGAAAACATAAGCCATCGCAAAGTAGAACCCACAAGGGTTATTGCGATGGAACAAAAGCTGCCCGTCGGAATGTGTAACTCCCCAATATTGCGATGGAAATGAATTTGGCAATAAGCACAAGTTTAATAAGCTATGACTAACAAGCATGTACCGAAACTAGATAAACGAGAATAAGGTGAACACAATAAGCTAAAATTCAAAATCTTTCACGACACAAAATAAATAAACTTTGTAAAAAGACTAAAACTTTTTAAGAAAACTTAAAAACAATAAGCTAGATACAAATTAAGCCAATAAGCATGTCAAGCTCAAAGCCTGATTCGTAGGAAACTTAGATTAACCAAAAGACAAACGTTTTCATAAATCAAACATAAAACTTAAACAAATTATTGTAAAGAAAAGAAATCGGATTTGAGATCAACTAGAAAAACTAAGAAAGGTATAATAAGATTAAGCTTAAAACAAGAATTAAATTATCAAAGGTAAAGGCTTGATTAAAAACAAGAAAGGAAGGTAAAAGATTGGGATCCTAGTGAGAGAAACTGTCACTTTCTCTCTCTAGAATCACCTACAAAAAATGAAAGAAAAACTAAGCTAAACTAAAAATAACCAACCCTCCTAAATGAGTTTAGGAGGGTATTTATAGGAAAATGGGGAGGTGCATGTGTTGCCTCCTCTTTCTTTCTTTCTTCACGTCTTCTCGTTTTTTAAGTTCTTCGACATTATTGACTTTGTCTCGAGATTAATTAAACTCGTCTTATAATTTCTTTATTTATTAGACTCGAGTTCTTCGGCTTTATTAAACTTCCGTCATTAGACTTGTTCTTCGATAAATCTTCAGAATAGGCCTTGGACTTTCGTTCTTTTTGCACTCTTGATCTCTTGACTTCGTCTTTTGTCGTTTTCTTCTATAAAAGCCTGTGAATGCCCGTGTTTTCTCCACTTTTCACCTTTTCGTCCTAAATCATAACAAAAACACAAACCACGCATAATTTCGACATTTACGACATAAAATAAACGTTTTGGCTTGGTTATTTTTGTAATTAAGTGGTAAAAAGATGGGTGTTTTCACACCTATCAGGAGGTGTAACGATAACTGTTAAAGTGGTGGTGGATGATACTGGTTGTTCAAGGATAGGTGTTGATGTAGATTCAGTGATTGGGGCGGTGGTTGATACAGGTTGTTCAGCTGTGGATGACGTTGTAGATTCAGTGGTTATGATGGTGGTTGATACTGGTTGTGCAGTAGGTGCTGGGGTGATAACTGGTGTGTAATGACCTCACTGATGACTGGGGTGCATAATGGTGGAGTGGTGGTTGATGTAACAGTAGTTATGGGAACATCCACCATTGCTTCATTTGTTGATGGATCAGTGTTTGTGACCTCAACACCCTCCCCTTCCAAATTAAGATATTTTAAAACATCATCAAAGCCGGAAGTAGACTTACTTTGAAGTTGAGTCTCTGGTATGAGAGTTGCATGAGCATCGTCGTTTAACACCATGTGAGTTGGTTCTGGTACGGATGTGGTAATATTGGCGTCTCGATACATCATACTTGTATATGTGTCTGCACTGCTCTCACGTTCTTCACTCTGCTCACGACTTTCAAAGTGGAAGTTATCAGCATCTTCATAAGCATCTTCATCGGTAGGATCGTCATAAAATGCCATGTCAGCATCAGGATTGTCGAATTCTGTTAAGTCCTCAAACATTCTTGAGCTTGATCCTGTGGAAAAAGCTTCTTGTCTGCTTTGTTAAAGAACGATACGCAGTCGTTTGGCTTCAGAAATTTGTTGTTGAGTAGGTTCATTTGAAGCAACACTTGCTTCTTTACCTTTTGTCTGCTTTGCTTTCTTAGGCATTCGAAGTGGTATTTCTTCCTGTTCTTCCTCTGTTTGGGTCATCTCAGCATCTTCAGCATCTTCATCAATAAATGCTCTTTCCCTATGCCTTTGTCTTTTGATGAAACAGTCGATTGGCTCTTGGAGATTCTTTTCTTTCGTTTTCCTTTTTGCGTCTCTGATTGTTTTTCGGAGGGATCTGCATTTACTCGTTTGAACTGTGCTTCAGTATCTTTTAGCATTTCTCTGTAGTGATCACTTTCCCTTATCCCTTTCCTTCATCATGATTGCTGGCACTGGAGCTGGTCTGAGTTTATACTTTGTGAATCGATTATCCGCAGTCATAGTGTCTAACACATCGTCATTATCTTGAGTATGATAGAAGAAGTTCCCACGAGGATCAATATCTGGGTCACTCTTCATGAAGTAATTGATAATGAGTTTTGTGAACCTTGGAAATGGGAGATGCACCGCTTTTCTCTAGGAACTTGTGAATTGATGACAAAATTCCTCCCAAAGTTGTAAAGCATAATCCACTTTAGATCCGGTGTAGAGACCCCAAAAGATAACTGCCTGAGCAGGTCGCATTGCATCTGATCCGCGAATCTTGGAAGTAAGGCATTTTACTAAAGTGGTGACAATTTCTTTCCAAGGTTGCCCAATATGTGACGTGTTAAACTGAGAAAGAAAACTAATTTCACCCTCATAATTCAATTCTCGGATTACTCTAAGTAGTTCTTCTGAATCTGGGTCGGGCACAAAGTGTTCCCCTTTTGCTAGCTTAGGGAGCTTAAAAAGATGCCTAAACTGACGCAGATCAAATGTCAAGTCTTTGTTGTTTAGAGTAAAGGAGATTATCTTCTTTGACAATTGCTTTGCTAGTGTGATAGAGGCAGTTGCCCAAAATTCGTGCATGTATACTTCAGGAACCGGTGCAGTGACATGTAATGCATCCTTTATTGGTGAACAATCTAGGATGTCTGTTGCGATTTTGAATGCTGCCAAAGAAGGATCGAAATCGTCTCTCAGACGAAAATTATTTGGTGCATGTTGCATTCTAGCATTCAGTGGAACAAGGATAAGATCTAGTCGTTTTTGTTCTTCTTTGGTTATCGACATTTTCCTGCTTTTAGATAAACACAAGCACACTTTATACATATATATCTCATAAACTATGTAAATCCTAAGCATTGGAAATAAGTCACAACAAATGTCACCACATATGATTGAGTAGAAAAGTACAAGCATAGTTCATATGGACAAAGGTCATACATTCAGAATCACATCTAGAATTAAGAGATATATAAGGCAAAGGCATGGCAAAACAAAGTCCACTATAGTGCTTAACATATCTTAAAACTTAGCAAATTTGGTCCATCGTAACAATGCATCGTATTGTACCCTTTGAAGTGTACTCATCGTATTGTACCCATCGGAATGGACCTATCGTACTATTCCCATCGTACTATACCCATCGCACTGGTGCAATCGTGCTAACCCATCGTACTCTACCCATCGCACTGGTGCAATCGTGCTAACCCATCGTACTCTACCCATCGCACTGGTGCAATCGTGTTAACCCATCGTACCCTACCCATCGCACTGGTGCCATTGTAACGGACCATCGCATTGGTGCCATCGTAACGGACCATCGCATAGGTGCCATCGTAACGGACCATCGCATTGGTGCCATCGTAATGGACCATCGCAACGATCCATCGCAATGGACCATCGCAACGATCCATCGCAATGGACCATCGCAACGAGCCATCGCAATGGACCATCGCAACGAGCCATCGCAATGGACCATCACAACAGGCCCATCGTAATGAGGCATCGCAGCGAGTGGATCGTAGTAAAGCCATCGCAATCAATGCGATGAGAATGGATCGTAGACATGGATCGCATTCTTGGCGATAGAACCTAGGTAAATCTTAAACGATCGATTACGGGTCAAAGACGATGTTATAAGCCAACCTGTTACTAACCAATTTATATCTAGGAAATATGAACAAATCCCAGCTCTAAAAACTCATTTTTATCAATAATCTAGAAACCCTAAATTGGTTCAGATTCGTATGAATACTTGTTTGAGTTTATGATATGAGCATGATATATAATCATCTAAAAAACATAAGCACAGATGAAAATAGTTATACCTAGATCAGATACAAACAAGAGGCACGATAGGATGGAGTATGAAGCTTTTAACAATGGCGGAAGGAGTGATAGTATGTGTGAGTTTCTGTAAAGACATACGAACAAGGGGGGGAGTTTTATTTGACTTTGGTCAAACCATGTTGCAAAAAATTGCAATTTGGTCCCCCTTTTTGCAAGTGTGCAATTGTTTACCCCCAAGGTTTAAGATGATTAAAAAACACATGTAAGAACACGTAAACTAGCTAACACCTAAGCCCGTAACGTCTTATCTTTGAAAACAAACACGAAAACAAACTCCTAAAGCTTAATTTCAAGCAGGCTATACCTCAAACCACATAAGATTACAAAGCATATAAGAATGAGAATGGTCGGTTTATATTTTCTGAAAACCCTTTTTGAAGATGAATTTTAATTCCAAAAGCAATATAATGTTTGCTCCCCTTAAACATAGACCCGTTTTCTATTTAAAGAGCTGTAGTCATTGTTTTTAAAAGAACAGATATCCATGAAGACTTTTTCTGGTTTAGTGATTTTAAGAACGATTCTGGTGGCAATAAGATTTCTCTTATTTTGACAAAATAAGTGCACTGATACGTACACTAATTTGTGTTAGACCAAGTTATAAAGTAAACTTGGTCCCTTACAAGGTTTTAAAGTAAACCTTGCCCGAGAAAATTAATTCCCGTTGTGAGCCAACGTTTTCAAAAGAATTACGTGACTTTAATGCGAAAAGCGGGTTGCAGTCAGAAATAACTACAAGCCATAATGAGCATGTTTTAAAACATATACAACTTTTATACGGACTCTATTTATGGCGCCGTGTCAATTTTAATCGACATTTCTAAGGCCGTAAATATTACCGTACTAAAAGACATGCCCGTTTTGAAAATGAAAAATATGTTTGGATTTTCTTGATTTTATATTTTTTATGGATTTTGAATGTTTTATATTTTTTTATGGTTTTTCTATGTTTTATATTTTTTATGGTTTTCTATGTTTTATATTTTTGTATTTTTCTTTTGGTGGTTTAAATATATACGATAATATACAAGATCACGATCAAAGGATACTCGAGAATAGTTTACCACTACTATTCTTCAGATTCTTCTACCAACTCCTTAAGTGTCGCTGGTGAGGATGATTTCATGCCTAGCTTTTCGATCAAAAACTCGATACGTCCTCGATCTAAGGCCTTTGTGAATATATCTGCCAGCTGATACTCAGTGTTGACGAAGTACAGTTCGATCACTCCATTTTCCACTTGCTCCTTGATGAAGTGGTAGCGTATGTCAATGTGCTTTGCTCGGGAATGTTGAACGTAGTTGCAGCACATAGCGATTGCACTTTTGTTATCACAGTTTATCGGGATTTTGTTGAATCCAAGACCGTAGTCAGTCAATTGTGATCTCATCCAAAGAACTTGAGCACAACAACCGGACATAGCAATGTATTCAGCCTCAGTACTTGATATCGCAGCGCTTTTCTGCCTTTTTGATGCCTAACTAACAAGTCTATCTCCAAGAAGGTGCACACTGCCAGAAGTGCTACATCTGGTATCTTGACACCCGGCATAATCCGCATCTTCATATGAGATTAGTGAAATAGAGGAATCATTTGGATACCACAGACCACGATGAAGTGTTCCTTTAAGATACCGAAAGATCCTTTTGACAACATGTAAGTTTCGGTAGGCCGAGCCTGATACTGGGCACACATGCCTATAGCAAACTGCAAATCAGGCCTGCTAGCAGTCAGATAGAGAAGGGTGCCGATCATTCCACGGTAAAGTTTAGGATCGACAACTATCCCTTCCTTATCTTCATCTAACTTGGATCTCTCCACCATTGGAGTTTCCACGGGGTCATAGTTTTGAAAATGATACTTCTTTAATGATTCAAGAGCAAATTTGGATTGATTAATGAAGATGCCTCTGGGATTCTAAGAAATTTGCAACCCTAAGAAAAATGAGATTTTTCCCATCATCGACATCTTAAAGCGTGTGGACATAATTTTCTCAAAATGGTCAGACAAACGTTGATTAGTAGCAGCAAATATTATATCATCAACATAAATTTGTACCAGTATCATGTCGTTGTCCTCCTTGAGAATGAATAACGTTGGGTCCACTTTGCCTTTGGAGAAGCCTTTCGAGATGAGATACGACGATAAGAGATCGTACCATGCACGTGGAGCTTGTTCAACCCGTAAAGAGCCTTCTTGAGCTTGTACACGTGATTAGGATACTCCGAGTTGACGAATCCATTCGGCTGGCTTACATAGATATCTTCCCTTAATTCACCATTGAGAAATGCCGTCTTAACATCCATCTGGTAGACGATCATATTCATGTAAGCAGCATAAGCAAGGAATAGTCTAATTGCCTCCAATCGTGCAACAGGAGCAAAGGATTCTTCAAAGTCAATACCCAAAGCTTGTTTGTAACCTCTAGCAACCAATCTAGCTTTGTTTTTCGGCACACTACCTAACTCGTCGAGTTTAACCTTGTATACCCACAACAATGTCAAGATTTCAACGTTGCTGGGTAACAGAACTAATTCCCACACTTCAAGAAGTTGGAATTCATTAAGTTCCTCTTGCATGGCTTCAATCCATGATGATTTGGTCATGGCCTGTTGCCAGTTTTTAGGTTCAGTGTCTGAAAGAAATGCATCAAAATAGCAATATAATGCATGTTCTTGGAGTTGATGGCGTGTTAAGACTGGTCGATCGATGTCACCAATAATATTGCGGATTGGGTGATCCTTTGTCCATTTAGTGTTGTGAGTTTCAATCCGTGGTGGTCGGGAGTGAACGATTGCAGGAGCTTCCTCTGAGGTAGACGCACCGGTAGGGTCTTCAGGTATATGTGAACCAAAGAAGGGAAGCTCTTGTAAGTGAGCATATTCCAAATCGTGATCATAGAGATCCTCTTCAACATCATTAGGAACGAGTGGGGGTGAAGATTCAGGTGTTGTTTGTGAATTGGTGGGGGATGGGACATCTGGTTCAAGAGTATCAGTAGATGCCTCGGATAGATTTCCATTATCTTGAACAGAAACTTCGGGAATCGGAGCTACTGCTATAGGTGCTGGAGAATCATTACTCGGTGGATCAAAGAATTCATCAAACATAGGTTGAAATAACTTATCCCACTCGGACCTTGTAGGTGGTATATATGATGGAGAAGTAGGATTGTTGGGAGTTAATCCGGAACTGATTGTACCGGTTCCCATCTCGTGTAGTGCGGGTTCAGAGTTGTGTTGCTCAAAAGCCATCGCTGTCAGCTCATCAAAATCGGCATCCAAAGTTTCTACTACCTTTCCAAGACGTCGGTTATAAATCCGGTAATCTTTCTTTGCAGACGAGTAACCAATGAAAATTCCAATATCAGCCTTCGGTTGAAGTTTTCCCAGATTCTCACTATTTGTATTTGGATAACAAAGTGCACCAAACACATGAAGAAATGAAATATCAGGTTTGTGTCCATGAAGTAGCTCATATGGAGTTTTACCATGGCGTTTACGGATGATGAAGCGGTTTTGGGTATAACATGCGGTTGCCACTACTTCAGCCCACAAGAATAAAGGAGCATTCGCATAAATCAACATAGTTCGAGCAGCTTCCATAAGTGTACGGTTATGTCTTTCCACGACACCGTTTTGTTGTGGAGTGCGGGCAACAGAAGTTTCATGAGAAATACCTACCTTTTCGTAATAGTCTCGTAGAGTTTGATTAACGAACTCAGTTCCATTATCAGTGCGAATGCGGCGAACAGTAGCATTAAGACGTACTTGGATCATCTTTAAGAAAGTAATGATATACTATGGTGCTTGATTCTTTGATGCTAAAAATTTTACCCATGTAAACCTTGAGAAATCATCCACTATGACGAGGATGTATTTTCTACCACTCACACTATCCGTACGCATTGGCCCGCAAAGATCCATGTGCAAAAGATACCGTGGTTCTTGGTTGGTGTCTTCTGTTTTAGGTTTGTAAGATTTCTTGGTACTTTTCCCCAAAGAACACGCGGAACATAAATGATCCTTGTCGAACTTAAGTTTTGGAAGACCACGAACAAGTTCGTTTTTAGCCAAATGGTTAATAGCATCAAAGTTAAGATGAGATAACTGTCGATGCCACAACCATGACTTGGTCTTAGATGCTTTGGAGAGCAGGCAAACAGGAGAGGCGGCCATCATGTTTTGAATAGACAATGTATAGAGATTATCCCCGCGAGAACCCTTGAACAAATCATTTCCTGCAAGATCGCGAATGAAGCAAGTATGTTGTCGAAAGGCCACTTCAAGGTTTAAATCGTAAAATTGTCCCACTGAAAATAGATTGTGACCAAGTCCCTCCACATAATAAACCCTTGAAATCGTAACATTCCCAATTTGGTATTCACCATAACCCATAATCTTTTCAATATGGTCGTTGCCAAGTTTAACCGTTCCTAGAAACTTGCTGACGAAATTTCTGAGCATCGAGCGGTCTCCAGTCATATGTTTGGAGCACCCCGAGTCCAAATACCAAAGAATAATTTGGACGACCTGAAAATATTACCAAACACAGACGATGTATCGGATTCTAATTGTTCCTCTGAGTTAGTAGGTACAGATGTAATTATCTTAGATTTTCTAGCAGACGAAACTTTAGGCTTCCAGATTTTCTTACTAGTGGTTGGCTTAGATTCTAGTTGTATAGTATTCTGAGGTACTTTTTGACTGGGGACATTACCACTGGTAGGCACAATAGTGGGGGCAGACCTAGTTAAAGGGCGCTTTATCCATTTCTTAGTGCTAGTGTTCCTATTTAAAGGACGCTTAGACCTAACTTCCGTGGATGTGATCCTAGTTAAAGGGCACTTAGTTCCATTAGTAGTGAAGGTCCAACCAGTGGGTTTCCATTGCCAACCAACTTGGGTGAATTTCTTCCCCGTTGGAATCCATTCAAGATTGTTCTTAATAGCATACATTTCATTCACGTGATCAACAAGGCATAAATCATGACACTGAGAAAACATCCATTCATTACAATTCCAACATTTCGCATTAGAATTCACATTTTGCTTAGGTTTCCACTCATAAAGAGAACCTTTTGTCTTAGCTACATGATTCTTTTTATTTAAAACTGAAATAACATTCCTAGGGTGCACTTCTACTTTCTTCTTCTCAGTCCTATTAGTGGAAGGCTTGATCATATCTTTCTTGTCTTGAGATCCTTTAGCCTTAGTGGACACAGTTACTCCTGTAGAAGTCAAGGGAACATTAGTGACAGATTTTGACTTAGCCTTGATGGGTGTGTTTAAAACAGGCTTAGCTCCTGGGGTCTTATTGAATGGAGTAATGGCAATGGTGGTTTGTTGTTTAGATGGTATAGATATCGGTTGCCCAATGTACTCTAAGTTTGCTAAACAATCCTAAACGCGATCCACATATAATAACAGCTCATATACACTATGACTTGTGGGATCACGTTCACGCATTTCATCAACAATCTCTCTAGCTAGATCAGCATGTTCTAAGGCATTTTTCATATATGTGGCAAACTTAGTGGGACTTTTCTTAAATTTTGGATCCCGATATAGCACACGTGGGTTGGGTTTGGGAGCACTAGAGGTCGAGGCAGAGACAGTAGCTAGATTATCAACACTTTCTCGTCCTTTGAGTTGAAGTGTCTCCTTTAATTCTGCTATAACCATGTTTTTGTCTATGAGCTGAATTTTTAGGTCAGAGGATTCCTTACATTTCCTATTGAGTTTGTCAATTAATGACTTTTTTTCTGTCGCATTAAAAGCGAGGCGTTCTTCTATTGAACCAGAATTTTGTGAGTCACCCTGCCTTACTTGTTCACGCTCTCCTAGCATAGAATTTATTCTATTTTCTAGGACATGATTCTTAGTCTCTGCAGCCTCTAGTTCCGTTTTTGTTTCTAGTAATTCTCTATTAATTCTCATCATCTCTTCCTCTAAATCCTGAACCATCTGAATCATCTTGTCACTTGTCTCAACGGAGTTTCCACCATCATTTAGTTTTGAAAGAGTTTCATTTTTAGATTGATTTTCAATTTCAAGAGATATAGAATGTTGTTGAAGCTCATTAAAATTTTTTGAGAGTGTATTATACGAATCTTGAAGCTTTAAAAATTCAGCGTTGGATTCATGACAAGAATGATTATCTACAGTATTAACATGTTCAACAGTATTCACAGATTCATGCACATCATCACAAATATTCACAATCGATGAAATTTCATGAGTATATTTAACAGTAACCACTTGCATCACTTCGAGAGACACCATATGTTCTAAAAATCGGTCATATTCGGATAAAGTCTTCTCCTTTTCAATTAAATGTTGTTCATAAGCATCATCCATTTCATAGAAAACTTTTTGAACTTCACCAATTTCAAAACTTAGATTACACGCTAGATCATAGACTCCTTGTTTAATATGGTCCACAAACAGAACGATCTCTTTCTCAAACACCGTTTTCATGTGTTCGAACGCCCATTCTCCAGCGGTTTGAGCCGTTGAATTCGTACATTCCAGGATGACCTTGTCAAACTCGGTAAGGTATTGCCCAATCTCTTCCAAGCTGAGCTTTACCGTACTAACCGGTGGAAGATTCTTAGGAATTTCCTTCGGTTGGTCCGAGTTAACGAGTGTAGGAATTATACTAAGGCATTCTCTAGTAGGCATGAAAGTGGATGTTTGGATAGTTCTCTTTTGCATATTAAATCGAGTTCTAAGATTATTGTAGCATTTTTTGCATTCATTTGAGCATAATCATATTCAGGATATGTAGGAAGTAATTTTAACCGCTTCTCTTCATATGGTGTCATACTCTCAGAATCATTCAAGAACACAATCGGATCTAATACCAATCCTAACTTGGTTGCATCATAAAGTCATGGCTTGTGGTGAAGCGCTTGCTTTGCATACCCCGGGTTAGGTGGTAGGTCTATTAGACGCGATAGATTGAACTCTTTAAATGATGCATGAAACAAGTGTACTAGATGTGAGGCAGCATATTGTTTTAAAAGCTTCATTTCCGTTTCTTTTATTCTTTCAGACGTCTTAATTTCCATTTCAATCTGTTTGGACTCAAGAATTTCAAAATCCGTTTGAAGCTGTTGAAAATTATTAACGACTGACTCTTTTTCTTTAAGTTCATTCGAAAGATTTTCTCTTAAACTCTCAATTTCTAGCAGATTGTCCATTTGAACTTTCCTAAACCTATCAAATTCAGGATTGGTTAAGGTAGTGGACACAGGAGTCATTTCCAAGGTTTGAACCTTGTCCTTATGCAAAGTAAGCTCGGCAGCTAAAGTCTGATTAGCATTAAGGGTTTCAAGGACCGCGTTATTCATTTGGCTAAGCAAAGATGCCAGGACCATAACCAAATCAGGTTGAGCAGACGAATTGGTAGTCGTAATCGCTCCCGGTTGTTGTTCACTCAAAGTCTGAGGACTTTCACTGATATTGCTATCATTTTTTGTCTCATCGATTGAGTTACTAACCATCGGAGGCTGTTCCGAATACTCAGACATTTGCTCAACTTGATAAGGTACAATACTAGTATCTGTAGCAGTATGTGGTACCTCAGAAATTGTATCAGTTCCATAGAGTGAGAGATTTGCCATGAGAGCTGCTTTGGCGGTATTAAGATCATCACAATAAGAATCGTATGCATCCAAATCATCACATTGATATGCAACATTGTTGGTGATGACTGTTGTGAGACCGTCAGTTTCCGCTACTCCCAGATCTGCAAGGAATGCCAATTCTTCTTCATCAAGCTCACGACCTTGGGCTTGAGCATTCACCAGGTAGATCTTCTCCTGAAACCATGTGTCGTCCCTTTTCCTCTTAGGCTGCTTGCACTCTCGGGCCATGTGCCCTTCCCCTTTGCAGTTGTAGCAAATAACCAACTTCATTTTACCAGTGCTGTTTGCTCTTGTAGCAGTAGTATTGGATGAACGTGCACCAGCAGTAGACGAATTAGATCTCCCTTGAAGTGGTTGCACCATGACTCTTCCGTCCTGAATTGTTGCCTGTTGTCGAGAGTTAGACGAGTTCCTTAACTGATTGTTAGTTGTTGTTGGACCTCTGTAACCTCGTTTGTTTAATGTTTGACTTAAATAAGCAGACATCTGAGCAAGGATATCAGTAGGGCTATCTCCTTGTCTAAATTCAGGGACAGGGATGTCATCTTCACAATAGAATGCTGGTGCTGCTTGAGCTACAATCTGATTGGATGGAGCACTGACTTGTTGTGAGTAATGAGGTTGATGAGCCTCAAGTTGTGGATAGGTACAAGCAAGGTTTGTTGGGGATTGATACGGTGAATACTGGTGTGAAGCATAAGGTAATGGATGTGAATCTCCTTGTGATGATGATGTTGCTGGTTAGTGATAAGATGTAGGCGGCGGTGGCATAATCGAGTACTGTAGGAAGCTTGGTGTTTGATACACAGGTTGATATGAAGATTTGTGTCCTAAAGCAAGCTGAGAGTTGTGGTATGATAGTGTAGGATGGTTTGCCAATAATGCCATTGGTTCATGATAAGATCCTTAAGAGATTCGGTTTTGGATTACATGCTTCTTGTGTTGTTGTAAGAAAGCATAGAGTTGATCTAAATTGGACTTGTGTAAATCGCGAATCATCTTGACATCAGTGACATATTGACTCCATTCAGGGGGTAATGTGTTCAAAAACTTGGTGTTTAATTGAAACTGTTCAATCCTTAGATTATAGACGTTCATGTCATTCATCAAAGTGGTAAAACGCCAGTAAAAATCATGAAGAGTCTCCCCTGGAAGGTATGTGAACCTATCAAAAAAATCATACAGTTGACACTCTCGTTCCTGCTTAGTGAGAGATGTCCCTTGTAACAAAACCGTAAGTCGATCCCAAATTTTCTTTGCCACTGTGTGTTCACTTACCATTCGAAAGATATCGGGTGGAAGGGCTTGAAGAATTTTCTGAACAACCCTCTCATCGGCATCTGCAATGAGTTTTTTAGCATCGGTTAACTCGTGATACTCCCTTGCCCTTGTCACATTGTTGACGGTAACCTCTTCCCAATCTAATGGACCTTTATCAATTGATTGAAGCATAAGTCGACCATTTTGTTTGCCCATGATGTACGTTCTCATACGACCTTGCCATGCTTCAAATAAATCTTTTATGAGCAAAGGTGGGCGAGTATCGGTACCCGAAATGATCGAGATATCGGTAAGTGAAGTCATAGTTGGCATATATGAATGTGAATTCATTTTGTTATCCCTTGAAAAAAAGATTATAAAAAAATGACCGAGCAATGAAATAAGATTTTGTGTTTTAATGTTGTTTAAATAAAGATATTATGATCTTTTGATTGTGTGTTTTTGTTAATGTCTCCAAATAAAAGCAAAGATGAAAAATCATCTAAGTGTTGAAAACTATGGCTGATCGTACTCTGATCGGACTCCCAGATCGTATTGCGATCGTACTCTGATAGGTGTGTAAACACCCATCTTTTCTACCACTTAATTACAATAATAACCGGACCAAAACGTGTATTTTATGTCTTTTATGTTGGAATTATGCGTGGTTTGTGTTTTTGTTGTGATTTAGGATGAAATTATGAAAAGTGGAGAAAACACGGGAATTCACGGGCATTCACGGCTTTTATTGAAGAAAAAGATGAAAGGCGGAGTCGAGAAGTCAAGAGTGGAAAAAGAACGGAAGTCCAAGACCAATTCTGAAGATTTATCGAAGAAAAAGTCAAAAGACGGAAGTTTATCAAAAGCCGAGAAACTCAAGTCTATTTTATTGAAGAAATTAAAGACGAGTTCAAAAGATATCCCGAGCCACAAGTCCTTAAAGTCCAAACTTAAAAGAAAGATGAGAAGAAAAGGACTAATGACGCAATTAATGAAGATTAAATGAAGGAAGGGCTTAATCTTGCAATTAACAAGAAATGAAGGAGGGGAGGAAGCTTCCTAATCCTCCCCTATAAATAGTTAGGATTTGTTAATCATTTGTTTTGTTGGCTAACTTGACAAATTAGCTCTTCCACATTTATTTTATGCACATTTAAATACTTGTCATTTAATTACCTTGTCTTGCACCTTTAATTACCTTTAATTTCAAGTAAGTGTTTCTTTTAATTACTTGCACCTTTACTTTATCTTGTTAATCTTCTTCTACCTTTCTTTGATTTACACGTTTTTATCTTGTTGATTTGTTAAAGGTTTTATTTTTATGCTTTTGATTGTTTTAAATCATTTGTTTTCATAGCTTATTTGATTTATTTTCAAGTTTATATAGTTTTTATAAAAGTTAGTTTTATATAAAAGTTGTTTTTCTTAAAGTTTATCTTTTTCCTGTCTTAAAAGTTTTTAACTTTTAGTTTTATAGCTTATTTTTACACGGTTTTAGCTAAGTTTTTCGTCTAGTGCTTATTAGGTTTATAGCTTATTTACGTAGCTTATTTTTAGTTTTCTTCTACGTATTCCGATTGGGGTCCAATCGGAAAAGGGTTTTACTTTCCGATTGGTGGGAGATTCTTGGTATTCCGATCTATGGATGTTTGAGTATTCCGATCAGGGGGTTGTGACAGGATTCCGATCTGAATCCTTATTTGAACATTCCGATCGAGGTGCTTGGTTGGCATTCTGATCAGGGTAAGAGTGACACTATTCCGATCTTAAGTTCCGATCAGCATTCCGACCAGGGTCTTACTATATTCTGATCAGTAAAAAGGAAATATTCCGATTGGGGAGTGGTGAAACATTCCGATCAGGGTAAGTGTGACAGTTATTCCGATCAGGTTTGGTTCGTTATTCCGATCGTGGTTGATCGGAATATATTCCGATTGGGTTACTTTTCTCTTATTTTGACTTGTTTAATTTTTAGCTTAAGTTTTTAATTCTTGTCTAACTTTAATTTCCATCACGCTTTAATTTTTAGTCATTTTAATTAAGTTACTTTTCGTCACGTTTTTAAATATTGCACCTTTCTTTTTAATTAGACTTAGATTTATTTTCACGCACTTTATTTTAACGCCACTTTACTTTCAACGACATTTACTTTTAAGTTTTTGCACATTTAAATTTAAAACCAACCAAAAATATTTGTGTTCACCAAAATAAAACTGAGTCACATAGAAAACCTAGATCAATTCGATTAGACACACATCAACGAACACATAATTTTTGTACGGGCCAAAAGCCTTGTATTAAATGGCGCCGCTGCCGGCTCTTTTCGTAAAGATCAACAGTTTTTTGTGAGAGACGCGTTGTTTTTTGGGATCCGTTCACTTGTGAACGTTATTTTTCTTGCATAAAAAATTCAAAAAATCATAAAAAATTAAAAATTTCAAAAATCCAAAAAGATTTTATCTTTCTTGTGTATATATATTGTTTTTGTGTTTGGTTTCTTTTTCTTTTGCATTTTCAGGTGTATGCGTACTAGATCTTCCAATTATCAAGAGCCCGAGCCTCAAGAAGATTTAGATATGGCAGGTGTTAACAACAACAACATTCCACCGAACCTGAATAATAATAATAACAACAATGCTCTTCCACAGCCCGATCTTCGGACCATGGAGGAACTTTGTCAACCAACAATGTTTGGACGAGGAGGACCGATTGCGCCGATGCAAATCAACGCTCCTGAGTTTTCGTTGAAGCACCACATGATTCAGCAAGTACAAACAAACCCATTTAGAGGATTGCCTGATGATGATGCCAACAAACACCTCGACAAGTTTATTACTATCACCCAGAGCATGAAGTTGGCTGGTGCCACAATGGATGAACTTCGCCTACAACTCTTTCCACATACTCTATTACATCATGCCGAGAAATGGTTTGATCGTCTCCCGAAGAATTCTATTCACAATTGGGATGACATGACTCAACGCTTTTTGTCGCGCTACTTTCCACCATCCATGGTCACAAGCCTTCGCAATCAAATCAGCGGTTTCATGCAAGACCCTGATGAATCTCTTTTTGATGCTTGGGAGAGATATAATGTCTTGATCGATCGATGTCCAAACCACAACATGCTTCCGGTCACCTTGATCGATACTTTCTACAACGGATTGACTTTTCGAGATCGTGATACGATCAATGCAGCCGCCGGTGGCACATTCATGAAAAGGAGACCCGAGGAGTGTAGAGAGCTTATTGAGAACATGAATACTCACCATAAGAACTGGGATTCCTCTGCTTCCTCAAGGAACAACCCGAGAGTCAATGTTTCCTCAACCTCAGCAAACCCTGAGATGACCGAACTCACCCGCATGATGACTGAAATGAGCAAAAGTATTACGCTTCTTGCTTCAAATCAACAACAACAACAAGTTAAAGCGGTTGCTAATCCTTGTGAAACATGTGGTGGTCCTCACTCATACACCGATTGTCCTTCGACACAAGGAAATCCGGAAAATGTGTATGCAGCTTATGGTAATTATTCACCAGAAAATTACCAAGCTAGACAACAAGGGGATAGAAATCTGCTGAGCTACCGTTCAAACAATTACCTTTCACCCGGTTTTTCTCCTCAAAACCAAAACCCCGCCAACAACTACACTAGAAGCAACCAAATCCCACCAAGAGCTTCTAATCCTTATCACCCACCCACCCAACAAACACTACCCATTAATCCCGATGTTGAGGCCATCATGAGAACCCAAGGTGAGCAAATCAAGAACTTGCAGAGCCAAATTATCAATCTAAAAGGCGATATCACAAAGCAAGGAAATGAGATAAGATCCGAGCTTCGAGATAACATTCAATCCTCCTTCAGCAATCAAACCAATGATTTGAAGAATATGCTTGCTAGTTTCTTGCCAGCCGCTCAACCTTCTTCTCCTAGTTCTCTACCTTCAAACACCGTCACTAATCCGCGAGCCAATGTGAGTGCTATTACTACTCGTAGTGGAGTCACCATCGTAGGACCACCAATCCCACCCCCATCATCTACACCTCCTCCACCACCATGTATCCCTACTCCTCCTACACCTAGTATTAGTGCACCATTACCATCTCCGCCTCGACGTGATGAAGTTCCCACGAATGATCCTTCAACATCTCAACCTTTACCTACTACACCTGCACCCTCACCACCCAAACCTAATATCCCTTATCCTTCTCGCTTGGGTAAGAACAAAATGCTAAACAAGGAGGACGCTCAAGTGACTAGCTACATCAAGATGATTTCTCAAATGAACTTCAACATTAGCTTTCTTGAGGCACTTGTCCACATGCCCAAATTTGTTAAAGCATTTAAGGAATTGCTTAGCAAGAAGGAGAAGCTTATTGAACTCGCCAACACACGCTTAAATGAAAACTGCTCAGCAGTTATTCTTAAAGAATTACCGGAAAAGCTTGGAGATCCCGGTCGATTTGTGTTGCCTTGCGTGTTCAACAAAACTGAAGAATTTACTGCCCTTGCTGATCTCGGGGCTAGTATTAATTTAATGCCACTCAGTGTTTGGAAAACACTATCATTGCTCGACCTCATTCCAACAAAGATGACTCTCGAACTTGCAAATCGCACTCTCGCTTACCCCGTTGGTATAGTTGAAGACGTGTTTATCAAAGTTGGCACATTTACTTTCCCGGTCGATTTTGTCGTAGTTGATTATGAAATGGACCCTCGTATTCCTTTAATACTTGGTCGGCCATTCTTGAGAACCGGACGTGCTTTAGTAGATGTGGCCGAAGGTGAGTTAATCTTACGAGTCGGGGATGATTCAAAAGTTTTTAAAATGGGGAAGCTTACCGGCAAATCTTTTGGACGCGAATCAGTGAATATGATAAATGTGCTCGATGACTTTACCGTCTATGACAATCCTCTATTCGATTCTTACATCGATAATCCACTCTTTGACGATGATGTGGATGATTCTCGCTCCACTTTGGACGCTTCTCCCATTTATGATTCTTCACCGGTCTTTGATGCTTATGATGATGATGATTCTAGCTCAGATTCGGATGATTTTGATGATTATACTTCTGAGTATCCCGAGCTGCCCACATTCGATGATTTTGATGAGGCTGATACTCTCTCGAGCGATTCTTCACATGATGAAGATCCTCCGTCATCACTCGATCCTACTTTGGACGATTATTCATTTGAGGAAGATTTCTCTGAATTTCTCAACACATACTTCCCTCATGAGAGTGATGCTCCTCCTTTTGACTTTGAAGATTATCGCCTTGATCCTACTTTGGAATTGAAGAGCATTTTGTCAAAGGAGAAGAAACTGGTTGACACCGAAATCCGTTGCACGTATGATTTACCACCTCTTTGTCCCACTTCTGAGGACGAGGTTGTGCCTCTTTGCGGATCTTCTTCACACTCGGCTGAGCCGGAGTGCTATTTTCCCCTGAAGGAAAAGGTGTTCGATCCCGGTATTGAAGTTTTTAAGCCATCTCAGTATCCACCTGATGAAATAAAAGGAAATATCTTTGGAACATATGGAAATCTGCTTGCACCACTTCATATTTGCTGCCACCATACTCCATCACTGCTTAAGGGGACCTTGCCAATTCTCTTTTGGCTTGCCTTGTTCGCCTTAAGCTCTTGCTTAGTGATGGATGAAAACTATGTCTTTGATCCTGGTGGATTTGTTTCACGCTACTTCCGTTGATGATCAAGGTCGAGTCAGGCTAATGACTCGGTTAACAAAAATCAAGCGCTTCTTAGGAGGCAACCCATGTATCTATCTTTCCGCTTTCTTTATCATAAGTGTAGGGGGGACCCTTTGGATTGCTATTTCCTCTCCTCACTTCTTAATCAGGGATTCGAGCTTCAATGATCCACTCTTGATGATTCTTGACGACCCGTGATTCCGTGTTCTACTTTATCCCGGTTCTATCCTAAACTCTTCTTAATTCACTATTTTATATTTTCTCAATATTAAAATAGGAATCTCTTTAGTTGTCTTTTCCTTAGCAAGATTTAAACAACGTGCACAATGTCCTAAGTGTAGGGGAGTTTACTCCCACATGCTTAAACATTGAGGACAATGTTTATCTTAAGTGTAGGGGGACTTCTATCGAAGATTAAGTGGTCTTTTCCTTGTATTTGTCCTCATTTTAACCGGAAAATCAAATTTTCGACATTTTTCAAAATTTTTGATCTATTTTGGCCTATTAGTTTTTCCCTTAGTATAGTTATTTTCTTTCTTTGCTAGAATAAATGTTTAATAAGTGGTTTTAATTTTCAAACGTTGTGAATCTTTTGACTCAATCCGAGTTTACTCTAGCTAGTATCCTTAACATGTTTAAGTCAAGTTTTGCTAGGCTTTTATATAGGGAGCTATAAAACGCGAAAGTCTTAACTTTCACGGGTTAAGAACAAGAACTTTTCGCAAGTTCCTATAATTGATCCTAGAGAGTCGTTTATCAAGGGAGCTTTAAGACGCGATTTCTAAACTTGAAAGAGTCTAAGAATTTGCAAGATCCTATAGGCGACTCGAAAACCCAAACTTTGATTTAATAGGCTAAGTATCCACGAGTCTCATTACTTGAGATTTTAAACTGTGGAGAACGAGAGATGATAGAGCCAATTATAAGTTCGGTATTCTTTCGTGAATTTATGTGAGTTAATTATGAGCCTATTCTCCCATCGCTTGCTAATAATTTATTTGCTAATAAATAAGGTTGTACGATTTGAAAAGTTACTTAGCTTCTAGCCCCAGATCGTTTAAAAGTTGCTCGGTAATGACGAGAGTTCATAGCCAAGGCATAACTTATGAAGCGGGGCGCGAAGATTGGCGAGTCCGAAAAGGCCCTAACAAGGCATGAGGGCTATATTTTGTTGCTAAAGATCCAAAAGTGATGTGAAGAATCATTTATCGAAAATCAATATGAAGGATCGAGACACACGACGTAAAGCAAAACTCCCAAAAAGCCATGGAGAAGTGTATCCGAAAAGACCCTAACAAGGTATGAGGATAAATAGATCCAAGTCAATAAAGGAGGCGGATCGTTGTATATCAAAATCCAAAATAAAGATTGGAGAAAAATGAAGAAGTCGTGGTCCATATATGAAGAATCTCTCAAAAATTCCAAGTGAAGAAATTCCAATTATGAAGAGAAGACCATTATTTCATGAACGTCTCTCAAGATTTGAAGTATGAAGTCGCTGCCAAATATCGGCCCGAGAAAGGTCTCAAATCGCGAACCAAGTTATGCCAAGATATGAACTTTTTGATATCCCGAGAAGCAGTTTTAAAAGATTTGGTCCTTTAGCTAACTATTGATTAAATCGTGCACTTTATTTTCAGACCTAATAATTATTGAAATAAGTCAAACAATGCATCTTCGTGATCATTCAAGACAAATAATAAAATATAAGAGATACCCATAAGAATAAGGGAGTCTAAGTGAATAATTGGCCCACATGAGTTCGTGTTAGTTTACTAACTTATAATAACAATGATCTCGTTTTTAAGCTTGGTTTGGAGAAAGTGAAAAGTTGAGGATGATGATTATTCATGACATTTTCAAAACCCAAGGTATGCTTTTAATTTCTTTGCTTTGCATTTTTATAATTTTCTATCTCTTTAATTAAGGCCAATGTGGATTGATTATGATGAAAGGTGTAAACATGCTTGGTAACTAATGCATTGCATGAGGACATTGCAATGGTCAAGTGTAGGGGATTTGATAGGTGTGTAAACACCCATCTTTTCTACCACTTAATTACAATAATAACCGGACCAAAACGTGTATTTTATGTCTTTTATGTCGGAATTATGCGTGGTTTGTGTTTTTGTTGTGATTTAGGATGAAATTATGAAAAGTGGAGAAAACACGGGAATTCACGGGCATTCACGGATTTTATTGAAGAAAAAGATGAAAGGCGGAGTCGAGAAGTCAAGAGTGGAAAAAGAACGGAAGTCCAAGACCAATTCTGAAGATTTATCGAAGAAAAAGTCAAAAGACGGAAGTTTATCAAAAGCCGAGAAACTCAAGTCTATTTTATTGAAGAAATTAAAGACGAGTTCAAAAGATATCCCGAGCCACAAGTCCTTAAAGTCCAAACTTAAAAGAAAGATGAGAAGAAAATGACTAATGACGCAATTAATGAAGATTAAATGAAGGAAGGGCTTAATCTTGCAATTAACAAGAAATGAAGGAGGGGAGGAAGCTTCCTAATCCTCCCCTATAAATAGTTAGGATTTGTTAATCATTTGTTTTGTTGGCTAACTTGACAAATTAGCTCTTCCACATTTATTTTATGCACATTTAAATACTTGTCATTTAATTACCTTGTCTTGCACCTTTAATTACCTTTAATTTCAAGTAAGTGTTTCTTTTAATTACTTGCACCTTTACTTTATCTTGTTAATCTTCTACCTTTCTTTGATTTACACGTTTTTATCTTGTTGATTTGTTAAAGGTTTGATTTTTATGCTTTTGATTGTTTTAAATCATTTGTTTTCATAGCTTATTTGATTTATTTTCAAGTTTATATAGTTTTTATAAAAGTTAGTTTTATATAAAAGTTGTTTTTCTTAAAGTTTATCTTTTTCGTGTCTTAAAAGTTTTTAACTTTCAGTTTTATAGCTTATTTTTACACGGTTTTAGCTAAGTTTTTCGTCTAGTGCTTATTAGGTTTATAGCTTATTTACGTAGCTTATTTTTAGTTTTCTTCTACGTATTCCGATTGGGGTCCAATCGGAAAAGGGTTTTACTTTCCGATTGGTGGGAGATTCTTGGTATTCCGATCTATGGATGTTTGAGTATTCCGATCAGGGGGTTGTGACAGGATTCCGATCTGAATCCTTATTTGAACATTCCGATCGAGGTGCTTGGTTGGCATTCCGATCAGGGTAAGAGTGACACTATTCCGATCTTAAGTTCCGATCAGCATTCCGACCAGGGTCTTACTATATTCCGATCAGTAAAAAGGAAATATTCCGATTGGGGAGTGGTGAAACATTCCGATCAGGGTAAGTGTGACAGTTATTCCGATCAGGTTTGGTTCGTTATTCCGATCGTGGTTGATCGGAATATATTCCGATTGGGTTACTTTTCTCTTATTTTGACTTGTTTAATTTTTAGCTTAAGTTTTTAATTCTTGTCTAACTTTAATTTCCATCACGCTTTAATTTTTAGTCATTTTAATTAAGTTACTTTTCGTCACATTTTTAAATATTGCACCTTTCTTTTTAATTAGACTTAGATTTATTTTCACGCACTTTATTTTAACGCCACTTTACTTTCAACGACATTTACTTTTAAGTTTTTGCACATTTAAATTTAAAACCAACCAAAAATATTTGTGTTCACCAAAATAAAACTGAGTCACATAGAAAACCTAGATCAATTCGATTAGACACACATCAACGAACACATAATTTTTGTACGGGCCAAAAGCCTTGTATTATACTCCCCTATCCTAGTTAAGTGATCGTATCCTGATTGTAACCTTGATCGTACTCTACAATCGTAATGATGGATCGTACTCTGAGCGAAGTGAGCTATCATACTGAACAATCTTACCTTGATCGTATTATGGATCCTACTAAGCAATCGGATTGATGGATCGTACTCTACAAGTGATCGTACTCTGATCGAAGTGAGCAATCGTACTGAACAATCTTACCTTGATCGTAGTGAGCTATCGTACTGATGGATCGTAGCGAGCTATCGTATTGAACAAACTTACCTTGATCGTAGTATGGATCGTACTAGGCAATCAGATTGAGGGATCGTACTCTACAATCGTACTGATGGATCGTAGCGAGGATCTTAGTTATGATCACAGTTAGATCGTAACAATGGATCTTGACTATGGATCACAAGTAGAAACCCCCAGGGTTTATGCAAACACAAAGTCAGATCGTACCCCTGAAAAATAGTCCGAGACTTAAGATTACCAAGAAAGAATGGATTTTTACCTTGAAAAACGTGATTCTAACCAAACGAATATCACCAAATCGTTACTAGAACTATTTAGAAGAGATATAGATCACTAGGAATCAAAGAACACGAAAAAACTTTTGTAGCTTTTGGAAAAATCAATCAAAAACACAAGAACACACTTAGAAAAGTATGAACAACACAAAACCAATCTTTATTTCATCCCATAGCTCTTGATACCAATTGTAGAAAAATGATAATCTTTCTAAATCAAGAGGGTTGATGTTTTTCTAGAGAGAGAAACTTAGAGAGAGAAGTGAAAGAAACTTGTATTATGAAAAGTGAGAAATGAACAACCAACCCCTCTTTCCATGGTGGAAATATGTTTAAATACCCAAGTCCTTAATGGACTTGGGCCTCCGGCCCATGAACATACTCATGGGTCGGGCTATTTAATAAATGAAACTAAACACTACTACGAGCCTATAACTACATTGTTGGAGTGACCGAGACTTTCTATATACGTAAAACGTATTTCCAACACTCCTCTTGTGCGTCCATACTACTATTATGATGATGACGAGGATGACATCGATGATCTCAACCCATCTTCTGAGATTACTACTCCTACTCTTGATATCCCTAATGCGTCTAAGGATAGTGATACATCGAGTGAGATTAGTGATTTTGGTCTTGATAAATTCTTTGATGAGGTTTGTGATGCACCGAATTTTGTGAAGCCTACGGACGAGGTCGATCTTAATAATGATGATTTTTCTCCATGCTATGAGAATTTCACCTTTGAAATTTCTCAATCTCCTCCGGGCGATGAGGGCGATGTTGATTTATTCTCTCCGAGATACGAGAAGTTCCCCACTGAACTTGGTCTTGTAGATGAGGTGGAAGACGTTATTCTTCGCGACAAATTACTGAAAGTTCATCTTCTTATTGCTAAAATTGAAGCGTTGAATTGTGCTCCTATTTCTTAGTCTTTACCTCTGTCTATTACTTCAGTTGAGAATAATGATACAGCTATGGAGGAAATCGACATTCTCTCAATACCTATTGGTATTGATGATGATGATACGGAGGGGAATTTTTTTTTTGATAATTTTTTGCATGAAGATATTGTCACAAGTCCCCCTCCCGAGCACCTTTCATCCACTCCTTTAGACACCATTATGGAGGATGAGTGCTTTGACCCGGGGGATGACATTGACCATTCCATGATTGACACCTTTACGGATTTGTCGCTCAATGATAATCAATTGTCTTTGGGGGATGACAATTTGCTTACTTTACCCACCCCACCTCCCGTGGATCATGATTTCACATACTTTTCGTATGTTGAAAGGACTTTTCTACCCTTCAAGACTTATCCTCCGGCCTCTCCTTTATTAATTTCCTCCGGGAACGAGGACAAGGTCTTTGATCCCGGTATTACATTCGAGGCTTCCCCATGGACCATCTAATTCGAGGACGAGTCAGGCTCGCGACTCGGTTAACAAAAACAAGCGCTTTTTGGGAGGCAACCCGATTATCTATCTATCTTTATCTGTTTTTATAATAAGTGTAGGGGAGACCCTAGTATGTGTTTGTTGTCTTCTTTCTTATCATGTGCAGGGATTCGAGCTTTCAAAGATACATTCTTGATGACTTTTGATGACCCGTGATTCCGTGTACCCGTCTTCCTGGTTCTATCCTAAACTCTTTTGATTCACTATTTTATATTTTTAATATTAAAATAGGACTCACTTTAGTTGTCTCTTCCTTAGCAAGATTTAACCAACGTGCACAATGTCCTAAGTGTAGGGGAGGTTACTTCCATATGCTTAAACATTGAGGAAAATGTTTATATTAAGTGTATGGGGGACTTCTATCGAAGTTAAGTGGCCTTTTCCTTGTATTTTTCCTCATTTTAACCGGAAAATTGATTTTTCGACATTTTTCAAAATTTTTGATCTATTTTGGCCTAGTTGTAGTTACCTTTTTATAGTTATTTTCTTTCTTTGCTAGAATAAACTTTAATAAAGTGGTTTTAATTTTCAAACGTTGTGAATCTTTTGACTCAACCCGAGTTTACTTATTTAAGTTTGCTCTAGTTAGTATCCTTAACGTGTTTAAGTCAAGTTTTGCTAGGATTTTATATAGGGTGTTGGGAATAAATTAAGGCCAGATCACTTGAACGCTGACAAGAACAACTCAAGCGTTGACAAGAACAAAGTGAGCGCTGACAGCTCAAGCATTGACAAGTTAAAGTCAAGCGTTGACAGATTGAAGACAAGCACTGATGGAAGATATAAGCTACACGTTTGTTATGTTCTAGAACACTTCTAGTAAGGATAGAAACGACAATGTATTTTCTATGTTTATCTTTACCTAGAATAGTTGATACGTAGCTTATTGTACAAGGCTTCTTAGTCTATAAAAGAAGGCCTTTAGGTTAATGTTTAGTATCAAGTTTTCATTAAGTTTTCATTCGTAAACATCTTTCATTGTAAGCAAGTTCGACATTCATAATCAAAGTGAAAGTTTTGTTTACATCTTGTGTTCTTGTTTAAGTATTAAATTCCGCATAATACTTAGATTCACAAAGCATATAACAAAGGTTTCTCTACGTGTTATACTTGATCTAATCTCGTATACACAAAGCTAATCGATCTAAGTTTGGGATCAACAAGTGGTATCAGAGCTTGTTGAGGAACTTTTGATCTTTGAAGAACACCAGAACGATATACGAACACCAAAACCCTAATTTCCTCAAAACCCTAAAAACATCATGTCTGAAGCAATAACCTCCTCCTCCTCACCCTTACCAAACATCAAGATTCCCATGCTTGATGCAACCAACTTTGACGTATGGAGGTTCAACTTTGAACAATATCTGGGGATCTTTGATTACACACTCTGGGAGATTATTGAATATGGAAACTCATTCAATAAGGCTCAAAAGATTCAGGATGCCATTACGGCAAGATCAGCTGTTGAAGGATGTCCTGATGAAGATAAGAAAGAAAAACCTGGAGATGGTAGAGCTGTAAGTACTGAAGATATTGCAAAGAAAAGGGCTGACATGAAAGCCCTAAATATTCTGAAAGTCTCCTTGGGACAAGAAAATCAGCACAAATATAGAGGCTATGAATCTGCTAAGGATCTTTGGGAAGCAATTGAAGTTGCATATGGTGGTAATGCAGACACTAAGGAAGAAAAGAAAAAGCAACTTCTGCATGATTATGCTGTCTTCAAAGCTCAGCCCAATGAGAAACTGAGTAGTGTGAGAAGCAGATTGCTTGACATCACAAGCAAGTTGTCCTTCATGGGGACACAAGTTGGTGATATTGACACCAATGCTACTTTTCTGAAAAGTCTTGGTGAGGCATGGAAGATTGAGGCAAGATCTATTCTTGCCAATAATACTTACAAGAGCTCCTCGTTTGATGACATCTACAACAAACTAAGACTGTTGGAAGATGAAACTCTTTCAGCACATGGAAGCAAAGCTAGCACCAGCAACATGGCCTTCTTCTCTCATAGTGAAGGTCAATTCAATCAGAAGGACTCTTTTATGCATCCAGTTACTGGATCATCATTTGTCAGCGCTGGAACAAGTCCTGTCAACGTCTCCTTTTCAGACGCTGACACATTCATGAATGACTGCCCAAGAGTTAAACCTGCTGGTTTGGATTTGGATACTGTGTGTGCTTACATTGCTTCTTTGCCCAATGGTTCAGTGATTACATATGAGGACCTTGAGCAGATAAGTGATGAACACTTGGAAGAGATGGACATCAAGTGGAACATGGCTCTTGCTAGTATAAGAGCAAATAGGTGGAATAGAAGGTTCAAGAAGAAGATGACCTTCAATGCTAAAGACACTGCTGGATTTGATAAATCCAAAGTTGAGTGCTACAACTGTCATCGCATGGGGCACTTCATGAGGGAATGCAGATCTCCTAAAAGGTCTGATGCTGGTAAACCCTCAAGTCAGGTTGTTAAAGCTCAAGACTCCAAAGCCATGGTTGCAGTTCAAGGAATTGATGGTACTGGATGGGATTGGAGCTTTCTGGCTAAGGATGCTGAAGAGGACAAAGCCTTGATTGCTGATATTGAAGAAGAGCATGTTGAATATGCTCTCATGGCACACTCCTCCTCTTCATCTGATAATGAGGTATATGATGATGCTTTTTGTAGCAAAGGTTGTAGGTTAAACATTGACAGACTTAACAAAGAGGTGTTAAAACTAAAAGAGGATATGAGCTCTGAAAGGTGTAAATTATCCAATTACCAACTAGCTCTTACTGAAACTGAGAAAACCGTTTCTGAATACAAGAAAATGGAATTTGATTTAAAAGATAAGATAAATATCTTAAAACATGAGCTAGAGGGTAGTATGGATATTAGAAATATCATGTCAAAGGTCAATAAAGACCTACAGGCTAAGTTAGATGAGGCCATTAAGAATAAAGATAATGTTGACCTCAAGATTCAAAGATTTGATAGAGCCACCCAAGCCCTAGGAGACTGTGTAGCTAAACAAAGGGATCCTAAGGACATGACTGGGATTGGAATGAATGATTACTCTCTGGTTCCACCACCAGCTGGTGACTTCTATGGTGTCCTTAGAAAGGATTTATCTTGGACTGGTATTCCAGAGTGCCAAGAAGAGGAATTCATTCCTCCACCAAGAGTTGTCACTCTAGTAGAAGAGTATCAACAAAAACTGACTGACCTAAATGAGTGGAAGAAAGCTAACCCTACTTTATTTGTTAAGGGAGGTTTGCTATGTGAAAGTCCCAATGAATCACCACCCATTAAGGTTACTCACCCAGTTACTGGTAAAGCTGTTGACCTAGGCTCAAACACTGTTAGAAGACCTACCATTAAATATGCAGAGATGTATAGAAATAATAGGTCACCCAAGAGCCAAGTTAACAATCATGGAACAGGTTTCTTTGCTTCTAGACCTAAGAGTATGTCTAAGAAAGCCTGTTATACTTGTGGTAGCTTTTCACATTTGGCATACAAGTGTGTCAACGCTTCCAAAGCCAGCGCTGATAGGAACAATTTCAGCGCTGATAGGAAGAAAGTCAACGTTGTTAGGAAGTCAAACGTTGTCAGACCCAAACCTTGTGTGCAGCAAAGTCCACAAGTGATTAGACCTGCCCCATTCTTCTCTAGAAGGTCTAACACTCATGGACAAAGACCTTTTCAAAAGACAAACACCTGGTCAAATAGGCAATGGGTTCCTGTAGCAAACGCTAGGTTCAACGCTGACAAGGGTAATTTCAGCGTTGACAGGACAAAATCCAACGCTGACAGAAACGTGACCAGACCCAAGTATTTGCAGCCACAAGGTAAGGGGTCTAAAGCTTCTTCAAGCTTAACATGGAGACCCAAGAAAGATCAAAACCCTAATAATAATGGAATTTCAATGACTTGCAACAGGTTTAATTACATTTCAAAAGTCATTACAAAACCAATTGGGGTTAACTGGGTTTTTCATCCTCAAAGGGATGAGAATGGGGTTGTTGTGAGAACTAAGTCTGTTCTTATTGAACAACCAGATGAATCCAAGTCTTCTGAGACTTGGGTTCCCGAAGAAAACTAATTTGTTTTCTTTATGTGCAGGGCATTCAAAAGCAGATCAATGATTATGGATATTGGGATAGTGGATGCTCAAGGTACATGACAGGAAAGGAAGACTATCTGACGAACTTCTCTCCTATTAAAGATGGTGATAAGGTATACTTTGGAGGGGGCTACGGCACCATCACAGGCAAAGGAACTCTTCTCACCAATAATCTACGTTTTGACAACGTCTTCCTGGTAAAAGAACTGGACTATAATCTGTTTAGTGTATCACAAGTGTGTGATAACAAAAATAAGGTTCTTTTCACTGATACTGAGTGTTTGGTGTTAAGCAAGGATTTTAAGATCCCTGATGAGAAGTACATTGAGTATAGAACACCTAGGCATAAGGACATATATAATGTGAATTTAAATGGAATTAAAGTGAATGCAAATATGTCTTGTTTTTATGCTAAGGCCTCAGTAGATGAAAGTAATTTGTGGCACAGGAGACTAGGGCACATAAATTTTAAAAATATAAATAGACTTGTGAGGCTTGGTTTAGTTGATGGTTTGCCTGAGAAGGCTTTCCACAATGACCACTCTTGTGTTGCATGTCTTAAAGGCAAGCAGCACAAGGTCTCATTCAAGTCCAAACAGGTGCATACTAGT
The DNA here is from genome assembly GCA_025667525.1 of Glebionis coronaria. NCBI lineage: Eukaryota > Viridiplantae > Streptophyta > Magnoliopsida > Asterales > Asteraceae > Glebionis > Glebionis coronaria. The sequence continues at coordinate 149,848,209 of CM046874.1, forward strand.
TCCAGACCTCTTCATATGCTTCACATGGACCTCTTTGGTCCAACTAATATAGAAAGTTTGAATGGCAAGTCATATTGTTTTGTTGTCACTGATGACTTTTCTAGGTTTACTTGGACATTCTTTCTAGCTATGAAGAGTGACACAGCTGATGTTCTAATAGAATTTATCACTCAAATTGAGAAAAGGTCTCGCAATGAGGTTAAGATACTTAGGAGTGATAATGGTGGAGAATTTAGGAACAAGAAGCTAGATGATTTTTGTGCCAGGAAGGGAATTACTAGGCAGTTTAGTATTGCTAGAACCCCACAACAAAATGGGGTTGCTGAAAGGAAAAATAGAACCCTAATTGAAGCAGCTAGAACAATGTTGGCTGATGCTCACTTTCCCATAGCCTTTTGGGCTGAGGCTGTTAATACAGCATGCTATGTGCAAAATAGAGCATTGGTTAACAAAATTCAGAACAAAACACCTTATGAGTTACTTTGAGGAAGAAAACCTAATATTGGTTTTCTCAGACCTTTTGGTTGTCATGTAGTTGTCCTAGATACTAGTGATGCCTTAGGGAAATTCAGTGCAAAAGGTGATGAAGGTTACTTCATGGGGTATTCAGTGCAGAGCAAGGGTTATAGGGTTTATCTTAAGGAGGACAAACGCATTGTTGAGAGAGTACATGTTAGGTTCTTAGAGAATAAACCTAGTGATCCTGAAAGTGGTCCTAATTGGTTGTTTGATTTGGAACCCTTATCTAGAACTTTAAATTATATGCCTGTCACTAATCCAGACATTGTGAAGGTAACTTCAAATGTTGTGGAGAAACAAAGTGTTGATGTTTCAGGTACACAGGTTGATGAGAGGGTTGGATCACAAGCAGAAAAGGCATCTCCTACATTTGAATATGTTACAATTCCCATTTGGACTGGTGCTTTTGCTGCTGCTGCTGCTGCTGGACAAGATAATGGTGGTTTCCAAATACCACCAAATACAAACATGCATGGTTCTTCAAGCGCTGACAAAGGCAAATCCAGCGCTGACAAGACCAATTCAGATGTTGACAACAACATTTCAGGCGCTGTCAGCCCTGACGCTGACAACCAAGATTCAAACGTTGACAAAATTTATGGGCATCTTTTCTCTTCCAGTTTTGAACAAGGTGGACCTTCCAATATTCATGAAGAGATTCCTGTTGCTCAAAGAGAGTCTGATGAAGAAGATATTGGCAACATGGAGCGTGAAGTTGAGGACACCAGACTTTTTGAAGGAGGAGTTCTCACTTCCACAATGAAGAATCACCCCCCATCTCAGATCATTGGTGATGTTATGACTCCAGTTCAGACAAGAAGATCTCATCAAGGACTTGGTGGATTTATTGCCAATATACACAAGAAGGTTGATACCCCTCTTGTGCAAGCATGTTTGTTTGCATGTTTTCTGTCACAAGAAGAACCCAAGAAGATATTTGATGCTCTCAAAGAACCAAGTTGGGTGGAAGCAATGCAGGATGAGCTTCACCAATTTGCTATTCAGGATGTTTGGGAGCTGGTTGATTGTCCTAGATATGTCAGACCTATAGGGACAAGATGGGTTCTCAGGAACAAAAGAGATGAAAGAGGAATTGTGGTCAGAAACAAGGCAAGGTTAGTGGCTCAAGGTTAAACACAAGAGGAGGGGATAGATTATGAAGAAGTCTTTGCACCAGTTGCAAGGATTGAAGCTATTAGGATTTTTCTAGCCTATGCATCTTGCATGGGCTTCACAGTCTATCAAATGGATGTGAAGAGTGCATTCTTGTATGGCACCATTGTTGAGGAAGTTTATGTCATGCAACCTCCTGGTTTTGAGGATCCAGAGTATCCAGATAAAGTGTATAGAGTCAAAAAGGCTATGTGTGGCCTTCATCAAGCCCCTAGAGCATGCTATGGTACTTTGTCCACTTATCTAGTGGACAATGGATTCAAGAGGGGCACCATAGATCAGACACTATTTACAAAGAAGAAAGGCAAAGATGTGTTGCTTGTGCAGGTCTATGTTGATGATATCATTTTTGGGTCTACTGATCCAAAGATGAGTGAGGATTTCTCCAAGCTTATGACAGACAAATTCAAGATGAGTGCTATGGGGGAGATGAACTTCTTTCTTGGTTTACAAGTTCAGCAGAAAGAAGATGGTATCTTCATCTCCCAGGACAAATATGTTGCTGAAATCTTGAAGAAGTTTGGCTTCTCTCCACATGAAAAGAGGGCTTCTACTCCTATGGATAGAGAACACCCCTGGGGAAAGATTGGAGATGGGAAAGATGTTGATGTCAGGCATTATAGATCCATGATTGGATCCTTGATGTATCTTACTACTTCCAGACCTGATATCATGTTTGCTGTATGTGCTTGTGCACGTCATCAAGTGACTCCCAAAGAATGTCACCTTTATGCTGTGAAGAGGATCTTTAGGTACCTAAGATGTTTCCCTAATCTTGGTTTGTGGTACCCAAAGGATTCACCATTGGAGCTGATTGCATATTCAGACAGTGATTATGGAGGTGATAAGTTTGATAGGAAATCCACAACTGGTGGATGTCAGTTTCTTGGGAGCAGATTAATATCTTGGCAATGCAAGAAACAAACAGTGGTGGCTAACTCTACAACTGAAGCAGAGTATGTGGCTACAGTAGCATGTTGTGGTCAAGTGTTGTGGATTCAGAACCAGCTGTTGGATTATGGGTATAATTTCATGCAAACTAAGATATTTGTTGACAATAATAGTACTTTATGCATCATTAAGAATCCTGTACATCATTTTAAAACTAAACACATAGAAATTAGACACCATTTTATAAGAGATTACTTTGAGAAAGGTTTAATACAACCAGATAGGGTTGACACTGAGGAAAATGTGTCAGATTTATTAACTAAACCTTTTGATACTGGAAGATTTCAATACTTGGTAACAAGTATTGGAATGGTTAATCTCACTTAATATGTGTTTTGGATTCTTTTTGTAAAAGTATGTACAGGATGATGCATTATTATTATTGGTCTTATTGATGATTTAGATTTTCCACTATATTTTTCTAACACTGACAAAGGTTGTTTGAACACTGATAAGTGTTTTTGCAACGTTGTCAGCAATATAATTGTCTAACGCTGACAAAGCTTCTTTCAACGCTGTTATGTGTTATCGGGGCGTTGTCAGCAACAATGTTAGTTTTGTGGTTTTCAATCTAAATGTGCAGATGGTGTTAGCAGTATACCATTGGATACAGAGTTGCTTATGGATCAAAGGAGAAGCATTTGGACAAGTTTTTATTTATGGATGATGGTTGGAATGTTTCATTCCTATCTTGACATAAATTTTTTATGTTCATGCATGTTTTTAGCAAACTCTTTGTATCTTTGTTTAAGGGGAGGTTTTAGGAACCTTTAGGATTTTTGGGTATCCATATGATACTCTTATCACAATTCTAGATTGTGTCCACAGGTGAGTATGGGTTAGTTTTACTAAACCATGAGGCACTGTAGCATGCATAGTATATCAACTTTGCATGCTGCCAAGACATTTTTGGCCTAGAATTGGTTGTGGTCTGTTGGGAGACTTGGGAATCATTTTGATATGGGATTTACCTGGGAGTAACAAGGATTTTATAAGGTAACTTGGTTGTTAAGAATTTTGGTTAGCAAGGGACACTAGAGGACTGTTATGTCTATCTTGCTTATGCAAGTGTGCATAACTGGACAGTGCTTGCCACCCTATAATAATTATCAGCTTTTGGTTATTTTCTCTAGGATAAATTACTTGTTAAGGTCATTTTTCACTTTTTAAAACAATTTTATTTTTGGACGCTGACAAGATTTTTCCAAGCGTTGTTGTGACCAAATTGGACGCTGACATGGCTTTAGGCGAACGTTGACAAGATTATAGCCGTTGGGCGTTGATGGGTTATATTTGACCGTTGACACTCAATGGGACCTACCCAGTTGTTACTTTTTGACATATTTTCAAGCCGTAATTTTAGGAGTTGTTACTTTCATTAAATGCATGAGATAACTTATAACTTTTTCAATATTTTCATGATTAGTTTTTGAAAATCTTTGCCTATTTTTGGGCCAATCACATGCATTCTTTATCTCCTATAAATTTGGCTCCTATTTTTAAACAGGGTATCTATAATTCTTGTCTAACAGTTTTCTCTTATCAACCTTCATCTTTTACACTTCAAATTAACAGTTTTCATCAATGGCACCAAGATTTAACTCAGCAGAATTGAATTTGGGGTTCAAGTCTCAACACAACATGATTGCTTATCTTGTTGCTGATAATGATTTGTTTCCTCAATACACACAAATAGTGGCGTATTTGAACGCATCCCCATTAAGGTATGCTCTTTCTCATGCACCACTCATTCCAGTCACACACATTAAGCAGTTTTGGAACACTGTTAGTTCCTCAACAGTTAATGGAGTGACCACATTAACTTCTATTGTTCATGGGAGATCTTGGGTGGTTACTGAGGCCTTGGTACGCCAGGCCTTGCATCTTGATGATGCTGATGGTATAACCATCCTTCCCATAAATGAAATAGAACAAGGGCTTAGGGCTTTGGGATATCCAATTCCTGATGAAGGTACTCTTAATAAGTACCATAAGCAGGAATTTCCCCCAGCCTGGAAGTACCTCATTCACATTCTCCTTCAATGTTTGAGTCCCAAATGTACTGCACACAATGAGATCAATAGATCCATTGCCAGTGCTATTGTGTGCATTGCAATAGGGCAAAAATATAACTATTCTAAAATGATTTTTGAAGGAATGTGTAAAAATAAGGGGACAAAAATGACTTTGGCTTATCCCCGTTTTCTGCATATGATTTTTGATGATCAAAGATATTGTTCAAGGGATCACAATGATTTTTATAAAATCCCTGAACAAAAGAAAGCTATTTTTGCAAAGATGGATTCACCACCTCATAGAGACTTACCTTTAACCCCAGCCATGCTTGCTGTTATTGCAGCAGCACAACCCCAACCAGACCCCCAACCTCATATAGACCCTCACCCACAACTTGAACCTATTCCTGAACCTTTACCCTCACCTGAACAAATGCAAATAGACCAAGAACCCTTTGATGCTGACACATCAAATGTTGGCGTTGATGTGCCTATTTCCAACGCTGACACCCAACCATCACAATCCCAAACACCCCTTAACCAACCTACATCTACCCATTCTTCCACACCATCTTCCACACCACCTGAATATAGGTTGATTAAGCGCCAAAGGACTACTGGAGTGTTCTCCTCTGGTGGTCCTAGCCATGAAGCAGAGAGAACCACCACCACAAGTGTGGCTGGTGACATGGATGAGGCTGGGACTATTGGTTCTGGCTTGGAAGCTGGCCAAGGCAGTCCCACCATAATTAAGTCCTCATCCATGCCCAATGAACCTAACTTGGGAGGTCAAATTCCCATTTCAGAAGAGGGCAGACTGGAACCAATGACTATTTTGGAATTAACGGCAGTCTGCATTAGCTTGCAAAAGCAAAATGCGGACTTAGTACAAATTGTCAGTTCACAAGGCCTTGAACTCAAGGAATTGAGGGAGAGGATTGTTGTTTTGGAGAGTGATCATGCTAGGAGAGGTATGGAGGAGTCTTCCAAAGGGGAGGAAGATCAAAGAAATCTGAGTGATAAGAGCAGTCAAGATGGTCGATCAATGGATGTTGCTGAAGCTCTTACTACTTTGAAGGAACAAACAGGTTTTGATACGTCCTTAATCTCTCCAACCAATCTAAATTTATCATTTACAGCTATGTTGAGAGAGGTTACACAAGGCGCTGAGGGAAAATATTTGAGCGTTGACAAGACAAGTTTGGACGCTGATAGAAGTATTTTGGGCGCTGATAGAGGAAATTTGGGCGTTGACAGATCTGCATATGGAGGTGATGTATTCCAGTCATCATCTATCATCAAGGATGTTCCTACTCAGGTATTACCATCTACCTTACCAACCATTGCACCATCAGATAAGGGTAAGGGTATATTGGTAGAAGAAATTGTTCCAAAGAATGCAGCCCAAGTTGAATTTGATAGAAGATTGGCTGAGCAAATGATGGAACAAGGTGAAAAGGAAAAGTCACCATTTGTTGTGACTTCTGAAGAAGAAAGTGATGGAGCTAGCTCAGACTCAAGTGTGATGATTATTGAACCAGAAAGGCTTGAGTATGGTGATGAGCTTGCTAGGGAAAAGTTGAGAGATTTAAAGTTGCAGATTGATTTTGACATGCCAGAGGTGGTTCAGATGTACAATTGTTGGGAAGAAAGCTGCATGGATAATCCAGACTTGACCATTTTAGATCAAATATGGGGTTTGGAGATTCTTCTTAGAGTTCAGAAGGATTGTAAGGTGATTTTGAAGCACAAGGCAAGCAACATTCTCTCTGAGTTGAAAAGGGATAGAAGGAAGCTCTACTTTATGTTGCTCAGATGTCATGGAGTTGGATGGACACATCAGAAGTTGAAGGCTTTGACATTTGATGAGTTGGAACATAGGGCTTATCCTATTTGGGTGAAAGTGCAGGAAGAAAACACTTTCAGACTTCTTTCAGATGAAAGAAAGGAGCAACTTGCAGAAGAGATGGAAATCAAGAAAGCTATGATAGTTCCCAGGCCAGTAAAGAAGGGATTTACACTTGAGTTTCCAAAAGATATGAATCAACTATATCCAAGTGAAGCAGTTATTAGAAAGAGCCTCAAGCTCTCCCCATTAGAAGCTTCAGATATGGTGCAGGTGTTACCACTAGATTCCAGGAATCCAATTGTGAGTTATGATGAGGATGAATGTGGATTCTGGAAGATTGGAAGATATGGCAAGGAGGTACACACTTTTACCACTCTCATATCTTTATTTGCAAGTTGTGATAGAGAAGACTTGGTGGACCTTTGGAGGTTGCTGGAGACCAAGTATGAAGCTGAAGCACCAACTTCAGCTAATGGAATAAAACTTTGGACCACATTCAAAAGAATGTGTGGGACAAATGAGGAAGATCCTGAAATATGGAAGGATCTTGAAGATGACCTCAGTGGTCTTCAATGGAGGTTATATTCAGCTGCTGGTGTATACCATTTGAGTTCTACAAAGTTTGCTGAGTATCTACTTGTAGATGCTCAGTATTTCATATCCAAGGCTGTTTTGGAAAAGATGAAGGACACCCAGTTGGAGATAGATTACACAAGTGACGTGGCAAAGAATTTGATCAGATTTATTTATTACCAATATGATAAGGTTTGTCAGACTCCTCCAAGTTCTTAATGTTTATTCAGAAACTTGATCATAAGAGTGGATATCAAGTTTAGGGGAGGATTGTTGGGAATAAATTAAGGCCAGATCACTTGAACGCTGACAAGAACAACTCAAGCGTTGACAAGAACAAAGTGAGCGCTGACAGCTCAAGCATTGACAAGTTAAAGTCAAGCGTTGACAGATTGAAGACAAGCACTGATGGAAGATATAAGCTACACGTTTGTTATGTTCTAGAACACTTCTAGTAAGGATAGAAACGACAATGTATTTTCTATGTTTATCTTTACCTAGAATAGTTGATACGTAGCTTATTGTACAAGGCTTCTTAGTCTATAAAAGAAGGCCTTTAGGTTAATGTTTAGTATCAAGTTTTCATTAAGTTTTCATTCGTAAACATCTTTCATTGTAAGCAAGTTCGACATTCATAATCAAAGTGAAAGTTTTGTTTACATCTTGTGTTCTTGTTTAAGTATTAAATTCCGCATAATACTTAGATTTACAAAGCATATAACAAAGGTTTCTCTACGTGTTATACTTGATCTAATCTCGTATACACAAAGCTAATCGATCTAAGTTTGGGATCAACATAGGGAACTTCAAAACGCGAAAGTCTTAACTCTTACGGGTTAAGAACAAGAACTTTTCACAAGTTCCTATAAAAGTCTAAGAAGATGCAAGATCCTATAGACGACTTGAAAACCCAAAACTTTGATTTAAGTGGCTAAGCATCCACGAGTCTCATTCCTTGAGATTTTAAATTGTGGAGAACGATAGATGATATAGTCAATTATAAGTTTGATATTCTTTCATGAATTTATGTGAGTTGATTATAAGCTTTTTCTCCCATCGCTTGTTAATAAATATATTTGCAATAAATAAGGTTGTACGATTTGAAAAGTTACTTAGCTTCTAGCCCAAGATCGTTTAATAGTTGCTCGGTATTAATTAGAGTTCATAGCCAAGGCATAACTTATTGAAGCGGGATGCGAAGATTGACGAGTCCGAAAAGGCCCTAACAAGGCATGAGGGCTACATTTTGTTGCTAACGATCCCAAGTGATGTGAAGAATCATTTATCAAAAATCAATATGAAGGATCAAGACACACGACAAAAAGCAAATACTCCCCTAAAGATCATGGAGAAGTCTATCCAAAAAGACCCTAACAAGGTATGAGGATAAATAGATCCAAGTCCTAAAAGGAGGCGGATCGTTGTAAATCAAAATCCAAAATAAAGATTGGAGAAAAATAAAGAAGTCGTGGTCCAAGTATGAAGAATCTCTCAAAACTTCAAGTGAAGAAATTCCTTTTATGAAGAGAAGACCATTATTTCATGAACGTCTCTCAAGATTTGAAGAATGAAGTCAATGCCAAATATCGGTCCGAGAAACGTCTCAAATCGTGAAGCGAGTTATGCCAAGATATGAACTTTATGCGGTCCCGAGAAGTAGTTTTAAAAGATTTTGTCCTTTAGCTAACTATTGATTAAATCGTCCTACTTTATTTTCAGCCTAAATAACAATCAAAATAAGTCAACAATGCATCCTCGTGATCATTCAAGACAATCATAAAATATAGAGATACACCTAGGAATAAGGGAGTCTAAGTGAATAATTGGGCCACATGAATTCGTGTTAGTTTGCTAACTTATAATAACAATGATCTCGTTTTTAAGCTTGGTATGGGGAACGTGAAACTTGAGGGTGATGAACATTCATGACATTCCAAAACGCTAATGTAAGTCTTTGATTTCTTTACTTGTTTTGTATATATTTCAATCTTTTTAGTTTCCTTAAATGTTTAGTATTTAATAATGGCCAAGGTGGATTAATTATGATGGAAAATATAAAACTTGCTTTGTAATTAATGCATTGCATGAGGGCATTGCAATGGTCAAGTGTAGGGGATTTGATGGGTGTGAAAACACCCATCCTTTTACCACTTAATTATAATAATAACCAAGCCAAAACGTGTATCTTATGTCGTAAATGTCAGAACTATGCGTGGTTTATGTTTTTATTGTGTTTTAGGACGGAAAGATGAAAAAGGAAGAAAACACGGGCTTTCACGGGCTTTTATCGAAGAAATCGAGAAAAGACGAAGTCAAAAGATCAAGAGTGCAAAAAGAACGGAAGCCCAAGGCATATTCTGAAGATTTATCGAGGAAAAAGACTAAAGACGGAAGTTTAATGAAGTCGAAGAACTCAAGTCTAATAAATGAAGAAAATTATAAGACGAGTTAAATTTATATCAACAAATCCCAAGACGACGTCGAGAAAAAACAATGAATTTAAATCGAGTCGAGACGAGAAGAAAGAAAGAAGAAAGCTCCAATACATTTTTCTCCTCCTATATAAACCCTCCTAATATGTCATTAGGGGGAGTTAGTCATTTTAGAGTAGATAGATTAGTTTTAGGAGTAGGAGTAGTGTAATATTACTTTCTCTATCTAGAGTTACTTTCATGTTTTCAAGCTTTTACTTTAATCTTGTAATTTGAATCTTAATCATGTTAATTTCAAGCTTTTCAATTAATCATTCTCATTCTTCCTTTCTTTATTTTTAAACTTGTCTAATTTTGATAATCATGTAGTTTTTTAATCATGTTCTTTGATTGATTGATGTTTTTGTGTGTTTGATTGTGTTAGCTATTTAGTCTTATAGCTTATTGTGTGTTAGATTTAATTTTACTTAATTGTTTTAAAAGTTATTTTATAAAAAGTTGTTTTTAAATATTTTTATTATTTAGTGTTTTTAAAAGTCTTTAAATTTTGGCTTATTAGCTTTTTATTAAAATTGATTTGGTTAAGTTTTTAGATAAGTGCTTATTTGGTTTTAGCTTAATTTTTAGACTTTGCTTATTTTTATTTTAGTTCGGAATTTTTTAAAACCATAGTTTCCCTAACTAGGTCCAGCTTTCATTTTTCCCGAATTAGCTTCAGATTCCACATTCCGAACTACCAGCATCTCCTTCATTCCGAATTAGGTCTCTTTTCAATATTCCGAGTTACATCCAAGACCAGATTCCGAACTATGTCAAAAAAATTGCATTCTGAACTATGTCGAAGCTTCATTCCGAACTACATGAAATCACATTCCGAACTATGTCAGAACTAGATTCCGAACTAATTATATATAATTGACCTACTAGCCTGCCTGCTTGCTTTATTTTCCCGCCAAACAAACAAGGATTCCGAACTAAAACACGGTCAACATTCCGAACTACTATTAGGATTGTCATGCGTGCCTACTTGGTAGCTTATGTTTCCCGCCATTTTTGAGGTGCTTGGTTGCTGCTTGAGCAGCTTGCCTGCTAGCTTGTTTAGTTATTAATATTGTTTCGTAATCTTTAATCTGAAAGTTGTTCCAATTTTAATTCTGAAAGTCACGTATTTTTAGTTGAAGTTTTCATCAATTTTTAGTTTTAGTATTTTTTTGAAAAGTTTAAGTTTTATCTTTTATTTAGTGCCCGCTTTAGCTTTTATCTCGTTTAGTTTTAAAGTACCCTCTTAGTTTTATTTTCTCCTTTTTCATTAGGTTAATTTTATTTTTCAGTCGAAAGTGAATTTCTTCGTTTAGTTTTATTTTTATTAATTGTTATGTTTTAATTTACGTTTTATTATTTGTTTTGCTCCTTTATTATTAGTTATTTGTTTTTGGTTTATTTTTATTACGTTTCGCTTTTACCTTTTAAGTAGAAATAGATAACCAAACCTTCTTTTATTCACCAAAAACGATTGAGTCACACATTTAGCCGGAGATCAATTCGTTAAGACACCGAGAACGAACAAAGATATAATTTTTAATATACTAAAAAACAGTTATTACCTATGACGTTTTCGAGAGCATGATCCTTAGATTCCCTAATGTGTACCCCCTTTTCAACATTAAGGTCTCCAACTCCTAATTTTCTAACCTCTTTGGCTTTAACTATGTCTAATTCATCTAACTCATCATCTACCAAAGGTGGTGTCTTAGATGAAGGAGGGGTTTCATCAAATGTCACGTTGACTGATTCTTCGATTACACCCGAGGTTCTATTGAGGACTATGTAGGCTTTACTAGTTTGAGAATAACCTTGAAAGATACCTTCGTACGACTTTGGTTCGAACTTAGTAAGGTAATATTTGGTGTTGAGAATGAAGCACTTGCTTCCAAACACCTTAAAGTATTCTAATGAGGGCTTTTTACCTTCAAGAATCTCATAAGGGGTCATTCCTAGAAAAGGTCGAATAAGAATTCGGTTGAGAATATAGGTCGATGTGTCCACGACATTGCACCAAAATTTTCTAGGCAAAGATTTCTCGTTTAACATTGTTCTACTCATCTATTGGATAGTCCTATTCTTCCTTTCAACTACCCCATTTGATTGTGGAGTGCGAGGAGCCGAGAAGTTATGGGTAATACCATGAGCTTCACAAAAGGCACCAAATTGCACTTCGTTATCAAATTCCCTACCATGATCCGTCCAAATGGAGACAATTGATCATCCTAGTTGATTTTGGATCATTCGACTAAAGGTTTCAAAATGATCGAAAGCTTCATTCTTAGAAGCTAAAAATCTAGTCCAAGTGAATCTAGAATAGTCATCAACTATAACTAGGGTATAAATGTTACCTCTATAACTCCATATGGCGGAAGGTACAAAGAGATCCATATGTAGGAGCTCTAGGCACCGAGAGGTAGATATCAAATTCTTGGCCATGTGACTTGAGTGAACTTGCTTCCCAATTTTGCAAGCATCACAAAAGTGACTATCAAACTTAATCTTGGGGAGATGTCTTACCAACTCTTTAGAGACTAAAGACTAAATTAAACGCATATTAGCGTAACCTAATCTAGTATGCCAAAGAGTAGAACTATCATCTAAAGTCACTAGACATAAATTGTCCTTTGACTTCCTATTGACCTTCATGACATAAAACCCGTGCTTTCTAACACCTTTTCTAATGAACTTTCCATCTTTTACGATATCACTATCATGTTTCGAAAAGATGACCTTACACTTATTGTCACAAATTTGACCTATACTTAGTAAATTAAACCCTAGGTTATCTATGTTTTTGACATTTTCAATGGTCATGGAGTCAAGAGAAACCATACCTTTGCCAATGATGCTACCACGTAGCTTACTAGCAAAAGTGATGTTACCTCCATTATATACTTTATAAGTAGAGAACAAACTTCGATTACCCGTCATGTGTTTAGAACAACCACTATCCTTAATCCACTTGTCGGGTTCCAAATCAATTCCTAAGCATATCTAGGTAACAACACACAAGATCAAACATTTATTCCCCAATATCTCATGGGTCTAAAATTGTTAGTTCCAAACATCCCTTGCATTTGATTGGGATGCATGAATGGAGGACACATGCCCCATGGAGAAAAACATTGTTGACAATTATTACAATTCATATGACTATTTCGATGTCCATTGTTTTTCATAGGAGTCTTTGATCTTGACCAAAATTTATTGTCGTTTCTAGGTTTTGGAGTTTTACTTCTAGGTCTTGGCTTAGAGTGGTCATCTCTTTTAGGTGTTGCTATTCTACTTTTAGGCCTTGAATCATTACGTACTCTTGGAGGAGTAGATGATTGTCTTGAGAAAATTTTCATTCCCATTAAAGGTTTACTTAAAGGCTTGTAGAATTTATCAAGTTCTTTTTTTATAAGTTATAGGTAATTAAACATTGTTAACAACAAGATTTTGGACCCTTTACCTAAAATGGAGTTTTCAGAAAGTTGATAATTTTTAAAAATTCTATCTTCTGTCCGTGGTTCTTTATCAGCCCCTGCGGTTCCATAATTATAAGGAACCACACAATACATTGGCGATCCGTAGAGAGAGGGTCGTTTTTCTAAAAAACTAACTTGTTTTGGTTTACTAGTGGATGCTTCACTTGTGTTAAAACCTAAGCCTTGTCTTTCTCTAGAATGAATTTTCTTATTTAGCATGTCATCAAGAGCACTAGTACCTTTCATGAACTTTTCCAATTTAACAGAGGTACTCTTGAGATCTTCATTCTCTTGTCTAAGGTGTTCACAATTTAAACAACATAAATTAACTTCTTTATTTTCTCAAGCTTAGCTAATTTATCTCTTAGCTCACTAAACTCATTTTCAAGCTCGGTCCTAGTTGATTTTAGCACTTTGTTTTTTTCAATTAATTTTAAACTTAGTTTGCATAGGTTGTTATATTGACCTTCTAATTCTAAGTTGTCTAGTGAAGAACTATGATTGCTATAATATTCGGTATCAGAATGTACCTCTTTGGAAAAATGAGCAATGAGACACTTTTCGTCTTTAGCATTATCGTCACATTCTTCACCACTATCGCTCCATGAACCGCCAATGAAAGCCGTGTGATTCTTGTCGCGAGATGGATTAGGACAATCACCGATGAAGTTGTTTAGGTCACCACATCTAAAGCATTTCCTTTCACCATTTTCATTCTTGACAAAACGGTTTTTGGAAAATGCCTTATTATCGTTGCTTGGTTGTCTTACGTGTTGACCTCGCCTTTTAAATAACTACTTGAAATCTCTAACCACCATAGCATATTCCTTATCATCATCTACTGAGGAGGAGCTATCATGATCACTTAGCACCTTCTTGGCTTTGAGTTCTAGAGACTTTCTTTCACTCTTGGTTTTCACCATTTCCATGTCCTTCAAAATTATCATTTCATGAACTTTTAAGTTGCCAATAAGTTCATCAAGTGATATGTAGTAAGGTCCTTTGATTCTTCAATTGTCGATGACTTTATCTCTCCACTTTGGATGCAACGCCCTAAGAAACTTCCTAACATTGTTCTTGCTAGAAAAACCTTCATCAAGTGCTTTTAGACTAGTAATAATAGTATTAAACCCAACAAATGCACTATCAATAGTTTCATCTTCTAAATGACAAATTGTTCATATTGTTGAACAAAAAGATCGATTTTACTTTCTTTGACTTGGCTATTACCTTGGTGGGTTACTAAAAGAGTATTCGAAATATCTTTAACGGTTTTACACATGAAAATCCGTTGATACTCTTTCTTAGGTAAAGCATTATAAATCACCATTTTAGCCTCATTATGTTTAGCAAGTTTCTTTTTAGTGTCATCGTTAGAATTTTCAAAAGTTACTAACTCTTTCTTTTTTGAAACTACATTATATTGATAAGGTAAAAAATCACCATTGGTAATAACATGCCAAAGATCTAAATCTTTTGATTTCACATAAGTCTCAAATCTATTTTCTCTAATAAATAAAACTATCGGTCTCAAAAAGAGGCGGTCTTTGCATAAATTGCCCTTCTAGGTACTTGTTGGAATCCATAGATCGATTCAAGTTTTAAAATATTATATATTTTAAAAATGCTTGAGCAACCACGATCTGATACCAATTTTAGAAACTAGAAGGGGGTGGGGGTTGAATAGTTTCTTAAAATTTACTTGTTAAAAGAGGGTTTTCAAAAATCCTTTTCAAAAACTTAGGCTTGAGGAATTATGTGAAATCTTCTTATACATAATATGGACAAGGGATAGTGCAACTAAACTAATAATCACAAGTATGTGCAAGTAAAGAATAATGAATGTAAAGAGATAAGGAAAAGAAAGATCAAACCAAACACCAAGGATTTATAGTTGTTCGGAAAAAAAGCTCACTCCTTATCCCTACTCCACTCCTCGAGTACTCCTTACTCGAGATTTCACTAATCAACAAACTCCTTAAGGTGGAGAAACCGTACACAACGTCGCTTAACCAATTTCTGACTCTAACCTAAAAGTCGAGCCCTAATCATAGCTAGGACCAATCTACACTAATATACTTTGAGGACTAAGTATTAATCTTACTACATACACAACTTCCAAACAGACATAACTACTTGGATCTTCACAACACAACTAAAATAAATGAATAAAACTTGATCTTCAATAGATCTTGAGGTAGACTCAACACTTCAAAGAAGGAAGTGTTCTTCTCTTTGCACTTGGAGAAGAAGATATGGGAGGAGAAAGATTCACTTCTAAACAGGTAGTAATCAACCTAATAACCAAGGATTTGAATGATTTAAGAAGTATGTTTGAATCTGAAAATTTATGTGCAAAACAGGTGAAGACAAAATCTGATAATGGTCCACTATTTATAAGACAAGAGCCCAACGGCTATTTCTAGGCGCGGTTCCTTATTGGTGCCCGCAGTGCCTTATCGATAAGGGACCGCATAGGCATTTAAGGAACCGTGTTCGTAGACTCCGCGCCCTTTTGTCTTTTAGTGCGTGATATGAGTGAAATCTCATATTTATATCATTATTAACCCTAAAACACAAAGTAAAATACCTGATTTTGATTTATAAAAGCAGTATTATGGGTATACATTGTTGTTTGTGTTTGTGTAGGTAAAAAGATACAAATATGAAACAAACAAGGAAATCAAGCCAATATTGATGAAGAAAAGACAAAAGAAGGATGAAAAGTGACAAGTCAAACAAAGTCAAAGGAACTTTCTTAACAACTTTGAAAGTAGAAGGACTAAAATTACAAAGTTGGAAAAGTCAAGAATCAAGTCAAACATGGTCAATATTTAAGTCAACAAGTCAAGGGTTCATAATTGTTCAAGTATGGAGTCAAAAGGGCCAAATGAGACAAGCTTGTGAAGTTCCTAGTTCAAATAAAGAAGCTGATAACTAGAAGGACCAAATCTACCAACTTTGAAAGTCTAATACTTGTTCAATCTGAGTGATACTCTTGTAACCAATGAGAAGGCTTTATTCGTGAGACATGGATCACCAGCTGGCCACATTAATGAGAAGAGAGGAGCCGGCTTATTAATTAGCCATATCACAATAGTCAAACGCACTATCCACTTATTAGCCAATCAAAACATGCCACTCCATAATCAACACTATTCAAACGCATATTAATCCGTGTGACTCTCTCTCCTCGAATAAAAACTTGCTACGTATCAATCCGTGTTATTAGCTTCTTCGTTTCGTCAACTAAATGAAAAAGATTTCGAAATAAATGATTTGAAAGCTCAGCTACAAGAAAAGGACAGAGCCATTAGTGAGTTACAGAAACTCATTGCGAAAATGAAAGGAAAGTCTGCTTTGGGTAAACCATCCTCCGTTCCCTAACCGAATGCGGTTAAATGCCCTAAATCATCTATTTCGGGACAATCTCCACAGACTTTGCCTAAGATAGGAAATGATAAGAGTACAAATGTGATAGCACCTGGAATGTATAAGATGAACACTAAGCCCACTCAAACTAAAATATTGCGGTTACCTCAGAATATTAAGAATTCTAATCAAAGTGTGTCTTCTTCTACAGGGTAATCCCCACTACTAGCGTTAGCGGACCACAACTTAAGAGCACTAGAATGCAAGATAAGGTCATGCCTAACAATAGTCAAGGAAAGAAGTTGGAAGTAGAAGACCCCCGTAGGAATTTTAAGTTTTCTAAGAATAAAACGTCTGTAACTGCATGTAATGGTGGTTTAAATGCTAAGACCTCGAATCTTGAATTTGTTTGTGTTGAATGTGGAAAATGTGTTCGTACTTTCAGTCATGATGCTTGTGCTCTTAATCACAATGGCGTGAATACTAGAACTAGGAAGCCTATTCTTATGCCCACTAGTACTAGAGAACCCACAAGAACTTTGAACCAATCCACCGATAATCATTTAAGAAACTAAGTGTGTTAGAATCCACTACTCTACGTAATCAAAGCAGGTTAAAGAAGCTTTATGAGAACATGTACACGGGGGTATTCAAGATTTACACCACCGGGTTACAAATGGGTACCTAAGACAACCCCTATTCTAATTGGGTCTATGAATGTTAGCTTGCCTTTAGATTCTAGGTCCACTACTATTTTGGAACCCGTTTCTATCAAGGGCTCCCATTTGTCAAATGCTACATTGTCTTCTAATTCTTCTGCAGCTCGTCGAAATCATCCTATTCATAATGGACTCCGGGTGGACAAAGCACATGACGAGAAATCTCAAGCTTCTCATTAACTTCGTGGAGAAGTTTTTGGGTATAGTGCGGTTTGGAAATGATCAGTTTGCACCGATACTTAGATATGGAGATTTGATTCAAGGAAATATCACTATCAAATGGGTATATTACGTTGAGGGACTGAATCACAATTTATTCTCGGTTGGTCAATTTTGTGATGTGGATTTGGAAGTAGCTTTTTGGAAATCTACTTACTATGTTAGAGACTACGATGGGAATGACCTTCTTACAGGTTCTCGTGGTTCTGATCTCTACACTGTAAATCTTCAAGACACATCTTCAACAAATCCAATTTGCTTAATGGCTAAAGCTTCATCATCTCAAGCATGGTTATGGCACCAACGATTGTCACATCTCAACTTTGACACCATCAACTTGCTTCCGAAGAATGATATTGTGACCGGTCTTCCTAAGTTAAAATTCGTCAAAGACCATCTTTGTTCTTCTTATTAGTTGGGGAAAGCAAAACGGAAGTCTATCAAAACAAAGACTACCCCAAGCTCAAAAGGACGATTGGAACTTCTACACATGGATTTATGTGGCCCCATGCGTGTAGAGAGTATTAACGAGAAAAAGTATATTCTCGTGATTGTTGATGATTACTCTAGATACACATGGACTTTCTTCTTAAGGTCCAAAGATGAAACACCAGAGGTTCTCAAAAACTTTCTCAAGATGATACAACGCAATCTTCAAGCTCAAGTCTTAACCGTAAGAACGTATAGGGGTACTGAATTTTTGAACAAGAATTTGCAATCTTACTTTCAAGAAGAAGGCATCGAACATCAAACGTCTATTGCTCGAACTCCTGAACAAAACGGCGTTGTCGAAAGACGGAACCGTACTTTGGTTGAGGCTGCTCGAACAATGCTTTCTACTTCAAAATTACCGCTATTCTTCTGGGCTGAAGCAATTTCAACTGCCTGTTATACTCAGAATCATTCTCTCGTCATCCCTAGACATGAAAAGACACCTTACCACATCACCAATGGCAGGAAAACTACTGTCAAAATCTTTCACGTATTTGGATCTTTATGCTACATTCACAAAGACGATGAGAATCTCGACAAGATGAAAGAAAAAGGTGATGCATGTATTTATGTAGGGTATGCTACATTGTCGAAAGGATATCGGGTCTCTAACAAGCGAACAAAGATTATTGTCGAAACAATTCATGTGAACTTTGACGAATTTCCACAAATGGTACTTGATCACAACAGCTCAAGTCCCGCTCCTCAATGTCCAGCGATGGCACCTACACAAAACAGTGTACGTCCCGTGCAAGAATGTCAAGAAAATACTCCTACACTTGACTCGACGGATACGACAAAAATGAATGAGTTGGTTGATTTATATGATCCAATGTTTGATGAATATTACTATGGAAACAATCAAGTTGTGTCAAAGCCTTCCGCTGTCACTACTACTGATGCACCCGAACCAAGTCAAAAAGACACAACTGCATCTACTTCAGCAACCGTTGCTCAAGAGATAATTCCATTGGATACTCAACAAACTCAAGAAACTGTCATACAACCAATATCACCAACCGTCAATGCTGAAGGAGGAAGCAACAATCAAGCAGTCGATGCACAACCTACCGAAGAAGAATTTATCAATCCATTCGGTACACCGGTACACGAAGTCAGAGAGTCTTCTACTCAACATGTTGATCCGTCCAACATGCATATATTCTACCAACCATATCCATCCACTCACCATTGGATACGTGATCATCCATTGGAGCAAGTCATTGGAAATTCTTCACAACCAGTTCGAACACGCAAACCGATGGCGATGTGTGTATGTATGCACTCACCGTGAGTTCTACTGTACCTACAAATATCAAACAGGCCATGACTGATCATGCGTGGATTGAATCAATGCAAGACGAAATTCATCAGTTTGAACGCCTAAATGTTTGGGAACTTTTTGACATACCCTATGGAACGTCAATTTTAGATTTCAAATGGATCTGGAAAAATAAATTGGATGAAGAACAAACCATCATTAAAAACAAATCTCGTTTTGTGGTCAAGGGATACCGTCAACAAGAAGGCATAGACTACGATGAATCATTCGCTCCAGTTGCTCGTTTGGAAGCTGTCAGGATATTCCTTGCTTATGCTGCACATAAGGGCTTCACGGTTTTTCAGATGGACGTCAAAACTGCTTTTCTCAACGGTCATTTGAAGGAAGAAGTGTATGTGAATCAGCCGGAAGGATTCATCGATCCTCATCATCCTGACAAAGTCTATCGTCGCAAGAAGGCAGTATATGGACTTAAACAAGCTCCAAGGGCATGATACGAAAAACTATCGAACTTCTTTGTTTCCAAAGGATTCTCCAAAGGTTCTATTGATCCTACTCTCTTTATTAATAAATATGGGGATGACATTATGCTGGTGAAAGTTTATGTTGATGACATTATTTTTGGTTCTACAAACCCAAAACTTTCAAAATGTTTTGAAAAATCAATGCACAGCAGATTTGAAATGTCAATGAAGTGGGGAGTTAAAATTCTTTTTTTAGGCCTCCAGATTAATCAATCCCGACGTGGTATCTTTATCAACCAATCTAAGTATTCTTAAGAGATACTTCAAAAGCATGGTATGAAATCATGTGCTCGTGTTGGTACACCATTGTAGACCACATCCCTAGACGCTGACCTATACTCATATCCCGTAGATCAAACGCGATATCACAGTATGGTCGGGTCACTTATGTACCTTACAGCCAGCATGCCTGATATTTATCATGCCACATGCTATTGTGCATGATATCAAGCCAGACCTACTCAAGAGCACCTCAAAGAGGTTAAACGGATCTTTCGGTACCTTAACAATACCATTCACATGGGACTCTGGTATCCGAGGAAAACCGGTTTTCATCTAATAGCTTTTTCAGATTCTGACCACGCAGGTTGTCTTGATAGTCGAAAAAGCACTTCTGGTAGCATACAATTTCTAGGGGAAGACAAGCTTGTCAGTTGTTCGTCAAAGAAGTAGGATTGCACTTCGCTCTCATCAGCTGAAGCAAAATATGTGGCTCTATCCGCGTACTGTGCTCAAGTCCTCTGGATGAGAACTCAACTCACGGATTATGGCTTCTACTTTGATAAAATACCTATGTATTGTGACTCAAAGTCGGCCATAGCCATATCTTGCAATCCGGTTCAGCACTCCCGCACCAAGCACATCGATGTCAGATATCACTTCATCAAGGAACAAGTGTAACGTGGCATCGTGGAATTATACTTTGTCAGAACTGAGTACCAGCTGGCAGACTTGTTTACAAAAGCTCTCTCGAAAGATAGGTTTGCGTATCTCGTTGGCCGTCTTGGTATGAAGTATATGACTCCAGAAGACTTGGAGGTTTTGGCAAATGAAGCTGCTTGATATTCTCTCATGATGACTTCTAAGCACATCACAGCTTAGGATTCGGAACTCAAATAAGGAAAGTTTGTCACGGACGATAACTTATCCTTCTCAACGAGAAATTAATATTTCTCGGTCATGAGCTTCTCATAAAAACATTCAAATTTTTTAAGTTCATGAAAAACGACTTCTAAGTAAATGTCAGCTTAGAACTCGCACTTCAACTTAAGGAAAGTTTATCACGAATGATAACTTATCCTTCACAACGGGAAATTAATATTTCTCGGTCATGAGCTAGTTACAAAACAATCAAAGTTTTGAGCTCATGAAAAACGGACCCGAAAGGTAAGTGTACGTTTCAGTGCGCTTTCCCTATGCAATAGAAGAGAAGTCTTCTATCATGATTATTTTAAAACCGTTGAACACAATTTATCAAGAATTTCTCAAAAGATTTTTCTAAATCTTTCAAAATTGTGTGTTCAACACTCCCTTCCTCATTAAATGGTTTTTATATCTCTAAAATGTCATATGTTATTTTAATCAATTTTTGAGGGGGAGCGTTTTAAACTCAAGCCTTTAATGTTGTTGGGTACATCTCAAAGTTGTCATATTTTATGTATCCAACACATTCAAAAAATGATATTAAATTGTCAAATGTAATATACTATATCGGATAAGGCATCTTTACTCCGTACCTCAACATATTTGTGGTGTTGTTTTTTCCAAAATTTTGTCAAACTTTTCTTTCAAGACACACGTATATTGTTGAGGGGGAGCATCCCGACTGAAAAAGTTCCATGATTCATACGTACACACATGTTACTCTCCCAATCAATTTTCAAAAATTGTCATATTTTAGTCAATTGGCATCTCTAATATGATGTTTTTATATTAGAGATAGGGGAGAAAATGTGATTAAAATGTAATATATTGCAACATGTGCTCTTAAAGACTCAAGCACAACTCTTTCCTTCACATGCTAAACCATTTCAAATATCGATGCATGTGTGTAGGGGAGCTTTTCAGAAATGTAAAGCTTTCAAGTGTTAAAAGTTTTGATTTTTATCAAACACTTTGAATGGGTTTCAATGGTTTATGGTTACGACCTATACTCAAAACAACCTACTATCCACGACGGAACGATGGAGTCAAAAGGTGGTTTAGGATAGGAAACTAAGTCTTATGATCCAACCAGAACCGGAGGGATCTACCCTAGGACATTCCAGAACTAGAAATAGTTGTCCTTAGGAAAGATGGAGTTGAATGAAGCTGAATGCGGACCAGTTACTTATGTTAGCACTGGAACAATCACAACAAGGTGCTAGTGATGACGTATTGGTAAGCATTGAAGGATTTGAATATTCTATTCAACTTAGGCAGAAACCGGGTTAACACATCTATCGAAGACAAGTGTCATGGACCCAGTGATGCGATGCACAACCCTTCCCCAGCCATTCGAGTTTCTCTCAAAAGAAACTTGTCTCATTGTCACGGAGATCAACACGTATCTATTGACTTTCTCACTCCGAGTTAGTTAATATTGAAAAGGTGGCAGTCTGCTCCAGCCTCCGATTACCAAAATGCACTTATTCAGTCTAGAGCCAAACGAGATCTATCTATCATCTCATTAGGACAAAATCGAGTCCTACGCATTATCCTTGTGATATTGCCAGAACATTTGAGTGATACGATTCACAATGAAGATGGAAATCCTGCTTGAGCCAGCATCAAACAAGCTCATGGTAGGTAACTTGTGTGATTCTACACGAATCAAACTTGTGAGAACTGGAAAGCAACTAAGTTTGATTCTTAATTGATTCAAACTTGATTCCAGGTTTCTTCGCAAAATCCATGTGATCTTGCCAGACCATTCAGAGTGACACTCATTAGTGTTCACAGTGACGAATGGAAATCCTTCCAGTGTCAACATCAAACAGCACTGCGGTAGGTAACTCGTAAGATTCTCTATGAATCAATCTTGTGATAAACTAGAAAGCAACAATGGTGCGATTCTTTTAGAATCAAACTTATTGCAGGAAATCTGAATTGACGACTCTAATCAGACGGATAATTTATCCTTATGATTCACTTTTTACGTTTGCAGTTTGCTTTGAGACGGTCGAGTAAAGAGAACTGGATACTAACGCCGGGAAACCCTGTTAAGGAGGTTCTTAATCGAATCTACCCGATCACAGGTACGGTATCTAATACCGTCTAACGGTCTTCACCGACCGGAGGTAAAACGCTACCGAGTTAGGATGAAATGTTCATAGCCATTTTGTCCGTGTCTATATATGTTGTTGCATATCAAGAAGGTGGCGTAGCTGTGAAACCGATGTCGATTCAGAAGTCACAAGAGCACAAGATGGCGATAATCAAGATAATCAAGAATGTAAGAATGTAATAGGTCATCTTGTCACATGAGCTCAAGATGAACATTATCAAGAATAGATTGAAGATCTCAAGCACTCAAAGTTAAATGACAAAGGCTCAAGATAAAGATCACAAAGGCATGAAGGAACAAAGCCGTTACAAACAAAATCAAGACCAAGATACAAGACAAAAGCAGGAAGATCTCCTCAACAAGAATGTATTCACTCAATCATCTTATGCTTTTTAAGCTTTTTAAGATGACAAATACATTGGGGGAGATTGTTAGCCCTATATTTTATATAGTCGAACAAGAATGTAATAGGTCATCTTAGTCGTTAAAGGTCTTGTATTGTAATAGGTTAGTCAGGTTAACCGGGCTTGGACTTTAAGCTAATATTGTCTAAGTTAGGGGCGTAAGCCCAAGTGTAAGCCAAGCCTGGCCCATGTCACTAAAACCCACGACCCAACAAGCCAAGGGTATATATACCCTCTTCCATGTGTGGAAGAGGGTGTTGGTTACCATTTTACTTTCTCTCTCTAAAGTGTTTAACCTTCCAAATTCTCTCTTGTTTCTCTCTCTACTTTCTTCTCTATCTCTCTCTAAATAACAACTAAATCTTGTGTTATAGATTGATATGGGAATAACAATCTTCATCCCTAGAACGTGGAAAATGATAGAGTGGATTTCACAAGAAGCTCTTAACATGAAAAATACTTAGAATGTTAAGACGAATCTATCCCAACTATTTAATTAAGCTAAAAATCATTCATGAAGAAAAGCCCAATTGTGTTCATAATCTACAAATCACAATTAACCAATTGGGGACATGTGGAAGGCTGCTATTTGTTGTAACACGTCACCAACATCACCCTCACTCCTTTTCTACTCTATAAATACCCCTAGTTGTTCTTCATTTCTTGTAATGTAGCTAAGTGTGAAAAATCACACACACTTAGATTCTCTCTCATTCTGTTAGTAGTTAATCAGTTAGAAACCTCTCAAAGTGATTGACAACCACTTTGAGAGAGTTTGTTAGTTCGTTAGACCTTTTGTAACAACTTTCAACCATTAATGAAATCTCATTTTACCTAAATCTACTATTCACTCTAATTACAATTGCATTATGTTATCCTACTGTTACATGATTGATTCTATTGTTCTCATATGAACAATAGAGTTGTTTTGAGCTTCATTTGATAACTTGTTGATGTTCAGAAAGTTCAGACTTGTTCTAGCTCACAACCATAGCCATTTTCTTGATCAGACAAGTGTAGCAGGGGAGATATGATGATGATGATGGTAGATAATGGTTTGTAGTTGTTGTAGATAGTAGATTTGGTGGTGGTTAAAGACTAAGTGCGCTCAGCGCTCCACTTCATCACCAAAGAAGCCTTCAAGTTCATATAAGTTCTTACTTTACTGATTTCCACTCAAAACATAGACTGTATGCTTATTTCTGCTTTCCTAGTGTAAAATACTTGTTGATGCCTGCTACTTGATCATTTTCATCTACTTTTTATGTTTTGAGTACTAGTTTTCCTAATTTGTTAGCTTATCTTAGTTTTCATAGCTTGAATTTGTGCTTATCAGTTAAATCAGTGTTTGGATAAGACCTTAATCTTTGAATCCGTGATAGAAACTTGTTGTCTAGAGTTCACACTCACTTATTAGTTGGTATTAAGTAAGGTTGCAAGATTTTGTGGTCAAACTTTAAGTCTAACAGGCAAATAGCCATAAAAAGCTTTGGGTCATTTTCATAGCCTAAAACATGCTAGATTCAAGTGCTTGCCATTTCTTTGTTAGTAGGAGTTAAGTAGTGATTTTTGTTGCTGAGTGTAGTTTAACATCTGAGCTTTCTATACATATTAGGTAGACAATACAGTTCTCAATATTAAGCAAGTAATAAGCCTACGAATAAGCCTTAGAGTAAATGCTAGCATCTGTGATAAGTACTATTCTGTTTAGTATTTACCACTTATCCTCTTCATAAATCTAGTGATTTTATTGTATAATCTTGTTGTGCATCTGATTTTAAGTGCATTTGGAGCTTTTCAACTTTTGGTCAAAAATTGGTCAACAAAAGTCAACATAAGCTGTTTTTGCTTAATTTTACATTCCAGCTTATTCATTTGATGATTTTTTATATTTCTTGACATTCCAGTCTTCTATAAGCTTGTTCTATCATTTTCAGTAAAAAAAATCAAGTTGTGCTTGTCTGATTAAGCTTGTAGCTTATTTTGAGCTTATTCCAAAAAGCTATTTTATGTTCTAGGTCAAGTTAGCTTATTTCCTTAGAGCTGACTAAGTAAAATCTGATTTTAAGCTTTTTAAAACAAGTTAGAGCTTTTAAGATTTAGTAATAAGCTCAAACGAGGTTATTCTTTCTTTGTGCCCGTTTTTGGTTATTAACTAGTCAAAATTTGCACTTAGGTCCCTAAAGATTAGGGAAGTTTATAAGCTGTTTTAAATAGTTTACTTCTTTAGGGTTTGCATTAAGGTCCCTGGTTTTAGTGGTTTGTTACATTTTCAGTTAATTAGTTTACAAGTTGTTACACTTATGGTTATAGTTTGTTACAAATTTTATTTGATGTCCTTTTAGTTTCAAAATTTACATTTCCAGTCCTTGCACTTTATAAACTTTACTTTTTTAGCAATTTTACAAATTGTACACTGATTACTTGTACAATTTGCATTAATTGAAGTATGTGCACCTTGTTTTAGGATAGTACGATTACGTAGTGATAATATTTTTACATCTTTTTACGTGCTTTGTGAAATTAGACCTAGATTACCAAAATTTTATAAAATCTAAAACCAAAAACAATTTGTGGACGTAATATCTTTTGGACAATCAATTTGTTTTGAGTTGGGAATTACGAAGTAAAAAGTGAAATATTAAATGGCGCCGTTGCAGGTTCATTACGTTACGATTGACGATTGATTGATGGTTACGATTGGATTTTGGGATCCGTTCACCTTGTGAACGTTCCTTATACGTATCATAAATAAAAAATATATAAAAAAAAATCAGAAATAAAAAAATATAAAAAAAATCACAAAAATCAATTTTTTCCTAAGAATTGAACCAAAAAAATAAAAAAAATTCAAAAAGTAATATTTTTCCTAAAAGATTAGACCAAAAATATATAGTATATATTGGATTCACTCGTTTTTACGTACATACTATATTTTCATAAAAAAACAAATAAATACAAAAATATTTTCTCATTATTATTATAAATAAGTACATATACGTACTACGAACAACCAATAAACCTACTTCCATAATTATTGCCGAGGCAAGACACCATATTTGGGGGCTTTCCGATCCTAAGTACGTGTATCGATCAAAGTAATTTAAAGGCAAAAATAGATAAATACTTCCAATAGGCAAGAATTCAAAGAATACGAACTATTAAGTGAATAGATAGGCGGCTTTTCTATAAAATGCAAGCCTAAGGGAAACAGGTACTTAAGAGCTACACGCCACCTCATTCCCCCCGTTCACTAGTAAGTATTCTAAGAAGAAAGGCTTGTTGGGGGGGGGGGGGGGGGGTTGTAAGTTAATTGAGATTACGGGATTGCACACAATAAGTAAAGAGTTAATTTATTTAATAAATAAATTTATTGTATTTATTAATTTATTTAATAAATATATATATTTATATATTTATTAAATTAAACCGAGACATAACTTTAACAATCGTTAAATAATTAAGAGTTAAGTATTAACGAGCGTTATGGAATAAATAGAAAGTGGAATTAATAGAAAGAAGAATTGAAGGTTCCAAAACACCCCTAAGGGGTGTTTGGGCCGTCGGATTTAGAAGAGAATGGGGGGGGGGGAAGGAAAACTTTCCTTTTATTTGTTTTGTTTGGGCTAGAAGGTTTCCTAGGCCTATATAAACAACCCCTCACCTCCATAGTTCTTCATTCATTATTTTCTTTCTCTCCCTCTTGTGATCAACAAACCAAACGCAACCTTTGGGTTGTTTGGTTTGTTTGGTTTCTTTCTTGCAATCAACACCAAAGGAAAAACACCTTTTTAGGGTTCATTTTATCCTTTGGTTTTGTGTCGATCCCACTTCAGTCCATAACACAATATTTAGAGAGAGAAAGAGTGAAAAAGTAGAGAGAGAAACTAGAGAGATGGTGGAAGGTTTTTACTATTAGAAAGAGAAAGTAAATGTAACCAACAGCCTCTTCCACACATGAAAGAGGGTATTTATATGCCACGCCACATGGGATTTGGTGGACTTGTTCATGGGCCCGGATTGGCTTTGCTTGGGCTTACGCCCCTAACTTATACAATATTAGCTTAAAGTCCAAGCCCGGTTAACCCGACTAACCTATTACAATACAAGACCATTAATGACTAAGATTACCTGTTACATTCTTGTTCGACTATATAAAATATAGGGCTAACAA
Source organism: Glebionis coronaria (assembly GCA_025667525.1). Classification (NCBI taxonomy): domain Eukaryota; kingdom Viridiplantae; phylum Streptophyta; class Magnoliopsida; order Asterales; family Asteraceae; genus Glebionis; species Glebionis coronaria. Next base: position 149,875,687 of record CM046874.1, read on the forward strand.
TCTCCCCCAATGTATCGGTCATCTTAAAATGTATAAGATGATTGAGTGAATACATTCTTGTGGAGGTGATCTTTCTTCTTAGGTCTTCTATCTTGGTCTTGATCTTGTTTGTAACGGTTTTGTTCCTTCTTGCCTTGTGATCTTTATCTTGAGCCTTTGTCTTTTGACTTTGAGTGCTTGAGATCTTCAGTCTATCCTTGATAGTGTTCATCTTGTGCTATTGTGACAAGATGACCTATAACATTCTTACATTCTTAAGTATCTTGATTATCGCCATCTTGTGCTCTTGTGACTTCTGATTCGACATGTTCACACTTTGTTGATTTCGAAAGGCTAACAATCTCCCACAAAAATATAGTTGAAGTTAGACCTTGAGGTATCCATTGATTATAAAGAGTAGCGGAATTCTTTAACTTGAAGTATGAACATGTGAAGACGACTACGGTTAGTACACAGCTACGCCACCATCTTGATATGCAGTAACATACATAGACACGGATAAAATGGCTTTAAACATTTCATCCTAACTCGGTAGCGTTTTACCTCCGTTCGGTGAGGACCGTTAGACGGTATTAGATACCGTACATGTGATCGGTAGATTCGATTAAGAACCTCCTTGACAGGGTTTCCCGGCAGTACTAGCCAATTATCTTTACTCGACCATCTCAAAGCAAACTGCGAACGTAAAGAGTGAATCATAAGGATAAGTTATCCGTCTGATTAGAGTCGTCAATTCAGATTTCCTGGAACAAGTTTAATTCTAAAAGAATCGCACCATTGTTGCTTTCCAGTTTGTCACAAGCTCGATTCATAAAGAATCTTGCGAGTTACCTACTGCAGTGCTGTTTGAGGTTGACACTGGAAGGATTTCCATTCACCATTGTGAACACTGAAGAGTGTCACTCTGAATGCTCTGGAAAGATCACATGGATTTTGCGAAGAAACCTGGAATCAAGTTTGAAACAATTAAGAATTCAAACTTAGTTGCTTTCCAGTTCTCACAAGTTTGATTCGTGTAGAATCGCACAAGTTACCTACCATGAGCTTGTTTGATGCTGGCTCAAGCAGGATTTCTATCTTCATTATGAACCGTATCACTCAAATGTTCTGGTAATATCTCAAGGATAATGCGTAGGACTGATTGTGTCCTAATGAGATGATAGATAGATCTTGTTTGGCTCTAGACTCAATAAATGCATTTTGGTGATCGGAGGCTGGAGCAGACTGCCACCTTTTCAATATTAACTAACTCGGAGTGAGAAAGTCAATAGATACGTGTTGAACTCCGTGACAATGAGACAAGTTTCTTTTGAGAGAAACCCAAATGGCTGGGGAAGGGTTGTGCATTGCATCACTGGGTCCATGACGTCTTATCTTTAATAGATGTATTGACCCGGTTTCTGCCTAGGTTGCATAGAATATTCAACTCCTTTAATGCTTACCAATACGTCATCATTATCACCTTGTTGTGATTGTTCTAGTGCTAACTTAAGTAATTAGTCCGCATTCAGCTTCATTCAACTCCATCTTTCCTAAGGACAACTATTTCTAGCTATGGAATATCCTTGGGTAGATCTCTTCGGTTCTGGTTGGATCATAAGACTTAGTTTCCTATCCTAAACCACCTTTTGACTCCATCAATCCATCGTGGATAGTAGGTAGTTTTGGGTATAGATCGTAACCATAAACCATTGAAAACCATTCAAAGTGCTCGATAAAAATAAAACTTTTAACACTTTGAAAGTTTTACATTTCCGAAAAGCTCCACTACACACATGCATCGATATACAAAGTAGTTTAGCATGTGAAGGAAATAGTTGCACTTGAGTCTTTAAGATCACATGTTGCGATATATTACATTTTAATCACATTTTCTCTCCTATCTCTAATAATAAAGTATAATATTAGAGATGCCAATTGATTAAAATATGACAGTTTCTAAAACCGATTGGGAGAGAAACATGTGTGCACGCATGAATCATGGAACTTCTTGTAGTCGGGATGCTCCCCCTCAACAATATATGTGTGTCTTAAAACAACATTTGACAATATTTTGGAGAAAAACGACACCACAAAATATGTTGAGGGATGGAGTTGAGATGCCTTATCTGGTATGGTATATTACATATGACAGTTTTAAATCGTTTTCGGAATGTGTTGGATACATAAAATATGTAGAATCGTGCTTTCTAAGGATTAGGCATTGTATGAATTATCTATTAAGATGGATGGAGAAGTGGAAGAACTAGAGATAGAAAGGTAGAGAGAGAAAGGGGAGAAAGAGAGGAATGGTTGATTAATGAAAAGTGTGTGTAAACATGAATGACCAACCCCTCCTAACATGCTAGGAGGGGGTATATATATCCCACCCTACATGTGGGCTATATGGGCTATATTGGATCACGAGCCCAATATCATTGGAGTGACCGATCCTTTCTAAATACGTAAAAACGCATTTCCAACAATTTCCCCCAAAGGGAGGTCACTCCAAGTTACAATGTCCTAAATAGTCTATAGCTCGTGATCTATGCTAACAATGATGCGACCGAGACTTTCCTTGGAAAAACGTATTTCCAACAATCTCCCCCAAAGGGAGGTCACACCATTTTACAAAATCTTAAACCTAGCATACTATACTTGAGTCTTCGATCTTGTTCTTGTGAATATGATTGATGTGGTCTTTGACTTTAGTCTTGAGCATGTTTCCTTGCCTTGACCTTGTACATTCATCACTTGTGATATTTGCCTCCTCGTGACTTCATGTTCCACATACTTATACTTTTATAAATTCTTGAAAGCTTCAGAGTTTGATACAGCGGAAGACTTGACTTTTAGACTTTCTTGAATTTGATAAAGTATTAAGTGCATATAGTATAAGCATGTGGTGACGACTTCTTCTGGATTGTACACCGCAATGCCACCTTCTTGTTACGCTTCATAAGACAATTAGTAACAAAACATATACACGAATGAAATGGCCTTGAACATTTCATTCTAATTCGGTAGCATTTTACCTCCGGTCGGTGAAGACCGTTGGACGATATTAACTATCGTACTTGTGGCAGGTAGTTTCAATTAAGAACCTCCTTAACAAGATTTCGCGGGTAAACCCATTCTCTTTATTCGACCGTCCAAAGCTGACTGTGAACATAAAGAGTGAATCATTTGGTTAATAATATCCGCATGATTTGAAGCCGTCAATTCATGTTCCTGGAACAAGTGAAATTCAATTAAGAACCGCACCATCATTGCTTTCTAGTTGACACGAGCTTGATTCGTATAGAATCTTGCAAGTTACCTACCAAGTGCTATTTGTGGTTAACACTAGAAGGATTTCCACTCATCACTGTGAACACTAAGGTATCACTCTGAGTGTTCTGGCAAGATCACTAAGATATTGCGTAGAGGCCTGGAACGTGTTTAAATTCATTTAAGAATTAAACCACTGTTGCTTTCCAGTTATCACAAGTTTGATTCATAAAGAACCGCACAAGTCACCTACCATGAGCTTTTTGATATTCACTCAAGAAGGATTTCCATCTTCATTGTAGATACTTTCGTATTACTCGGATATTCAGGCAGGATCATGAAGATTTTGCGTAGGACTTTTAAGATCTTTCTTACTTTTCACAGTGTGTGAAGAAGCAAGGAAATATGAAAGTGTGTCCTAATGAGATATTTGATGATCTCAAATGGCTCTAGACTCAATCGTGCATTTTGGATTTTAGTGATCGGAGGCTGGAGAGGAGTGCCACCATTTTAATACCAATTTATTCGGAGTGAATAAATCAATAGATAACGTGTTGTCTCCGTGTGATTAAAACAAATATCTTTTAAGAGATATATGAGTTAGCTGGGATGGGTTGTGCCTTGCATCACTGGGTCCATGATGTCTGTCTTCAATATCAAGAATCATTAAACAATGATCTTAATAGCATATGTATTGACCCGGTTTCTGCCTAAGGTTGTAAGGAGGGCTTCTTTCTTTAGACCCTTTATCTTTACAATTCTTTTTCATTCTTCAACCCATTCAATGCTTACCAATACGTCATAACTAGCACCTTGTTGTGATTGTTCCAGTGCTAACTTAAGTACTTGGTCGGCATTCAGCTACGTTCACAATCTTTCTCCATCTTTCCTAAGGACTACTATTTCTAGCTATGGAATGTCCTTGGGAAGATTCCTCTGGTTCTAGAGGAATCATTGGAATTTAACCTATCCTACCATACTTATGTCACCACAATCTTCATCGTCGTGAAATAAATGGGTTACAGGTAAGTATAAATCACCATGAAATCCATTTTGACGTACAAATCCATTTTGCTCCCCCTTAACATATGCCACGATATTCGAAAATATTTCGCACATGTCGGGATGAGCTATCACGTTAAGTCAAACCATTTGTGATTAATCATTTCCCATATTAAATCACATTTTCTCCCCCATATTAAAAATATTAACCCAATCGACGTTTTTAATATCAATTGATTTAAGCATTTTAAGAAAATTTGGGAAGAAAGATGCAAATTCAATTATCTTCATGAATTACACAAGCTCCCCCTCAAATTAATGAGGGTGTACTTGAAACATAAATTAAATACCTTTTAAATACAAGTGTAAGGTATTTATCACATGCAAAGATCATATATGATAATGTATTCACAAATGTTGGTCACCTCGTCACGTCTGAAGTTATCTCTTGACTCCATGTGTATGATTGATATCGTTGTCTTGACACCAATATGTGAACTTGGCACTCTCGGCATCCAGGATTCTGAATGCTGGACAATTGCTCCCCCTCAATTATTGACCCGTATTCTATTCAAAGAGTTGTAGTCACTGTTTGAGTAGTCGCATCGTCGAGTATGTAGATATCAATTGTAAGTTGCTACGGTTGGTGGAGATGATAACTTCATAAAAACAAGATTTCTCTTGTTTTAACAAATAAATGCACTGACACGTACATATATTCGTGTTAGATTGTGTTATTCCGTAAACGCAATCCCTTACATGGTTATAAAATAAACCATGCCCGATAAAATTAATTCCCGTTGTTGAGTCAAAGCATTCTGGTGAAATGCTTGACTTTAATATGAAAAGCGGGTTACTATCGGAAATAATAGCAAGCCATTTTGAGCTTGTTTTAAAACATTTGAACTTCTGCTCGAACTTTATTTACAACCCCGTGTCATTATTGAATGACATTTCTAGTATCGTAAATATTATCGATTCTAGAAGACATGCTCTTTTTATCAAAACATTTTTTGAACACACAATTTTGAAAGATTTAGAAAACCTTTTTGAGAAATTCTCGAAAAATTGTGTTCAACGTTTTGAAAAACCAATTACTTGAGCTTAAGATGTTGAATATCTTGCAAAACGAGCTCAAGTCCGAGAAGTTGTAAACTTCCCGTTGTTAAGGATAAGTTTATCATCGGAGATAAACATTCCTTTTAACTGAAGAACGAGTCCTAAGTTGACATTTACTTAGAAGTCGTGTTCATGAGCGTGAAAACTTTGAATGTTTTAACGGAAAGCTCATGACCGAGAAAGATGAATTTCCCGTTATTAGGAAAAGTTCTCGTATCTAAAAGATACACTTTCCTTTCTGATCTTAAAACTTTGAATGTTTTAATACAAGCTCAAGACCGAGAAAATTTAATTTCCCGTTACGAGGATAAGTTATCTTTAAAGATAAACTTTCCTAAAATTGAAGTCCGAGTTACAGTCTGATATTTAACTGTAAGTCATTGTGCATGAGCTTAAAAACTTCGAATGTTTTTATTATTAGCTCATGCCCGAGAAAAAAATTAATTTCTCGTTGTAAGGATAAGTTTATCATCGGCGATAACTTTCCTTTTAATTGAAGAACGAGTTCTAAGTTGACATTTACTTAGAAGTCGTTTTCATGAGCTTGAAAAACTTTGAATGTTTTAACGGAAAGCTCATGACCGAGAAAGATGAATTTCTTGTTATGAAGAAAAGTTCTCTTATTTAAAAGATATACTTTCCTTTATGAGCTTAAAACTTGGAATGTTTTAAGACAAGCTCATGACCGAGAAAATTTAATTTCCCGTTACGAGGATAAGCTATCTTTAAAGATAAGCTTTCTTAAATATGAAGTCCGAGTTACAGTCTGATATTTAACTGTAAGTCGTTGTGCATGAGCTTAAAAACTTCGAATGTTTTTAATATTAGCTCATGCCCGAGAAAAAATTAATTTCTCGTTGTAAGGATAAGTTTATCATCGATGATAAACTTTCCTTTTAATTAAAGAACGAGTTCTAAGTTGACATTTACTTAGAAGTCGTTTTCATGAGCTTGAAAAACTTTGAATGTTTTAACGTAAAGCTCTTAACCGAGAAAGATGAATTTCCCATTAAGAAGAAAAGTTCTTTTATTTAAAAGATACACTTTTCTTTATGAGCTTAAAACTTGGAATGTTTTAATACAAGCTCATGACCGAGAAAAATTAATTTCTCGTTACAAGGATAAGCTATATTTAAAGATAAGCTTTCCTTTAATTGAAGTCCGGGGCATAATCTGAAGTGAAATTATATACCATTTACACGAGCTTAAAAACTTTTGAATAGTTTTAATGTAAGCTCGCGTCCGAGAAAATTTAATTTCTCGTTAATGAGGATAAGTTTATCATCGGCGATAAACTTTCCTTTATTTGAAGATCGGGTCATCATCTGATATTTAATGATGAGCCTTATACACGAGCTTAAAACCTTTGAATGGTTTTAGGATAAGCTCGTGTCCAAGAAAACTTAATTTCTTGTTAAGAGGGTAAGTTATCGTTGCGTAAATAAAATTCCATGTCTCTGAAGTCTGGGTCATCGTCTGTCATTTAACGAGGAGCCATAGTGCATGAACTTAAAAACTTGGAATGTTTTTGATATAAGCTCATGCCCGAGAAAAAATAATTTCTCGTTGGTAGGATAAGTTTACCATCAGCGATAAACTTTCCTTTCTTTGAAGATCGAGTTATAGTCTGTGATGTGACTATAAGTCCTGTACACGAGCTTAAAACCTTTGAATAATTTTAATGATAGTTCGTGTCCGAGAAAAGTTAATTTCTCGTTTTGAGGGTAAGTTATCGTTGCGTAGATAAACTTCCCTGTCTCTGAAGTCCGGGTCATCGTCTGTCATTTAACGAGGAGCCATATACACGAGCTTAAAACCTTTGAATAGTTTTAACGGAAGCTCGTGTCCGAGAAAATTTAATTTCTCGTTTTAAGGATAAGTCATCATCGGGATGAACTTTCCTGTCTTTTGAGAGCGAGTTACAGTCTGTTATGTGACTGTAAGTCCTTTACACGAGCTTAAAACCCTTGAATAGTTTTAATGTAAGCTCGTGTCCGAGAAAATTTGATTTCTTGTTGTAAGGATAAGTTTATCATCGGCAATAAACTTTCCTTTATTTGAAGATCGAGTTACAGACTGTAATGTGAATGTAAGTCCTTGACACGATGTTTAACTGCGAATCCCCTGAGACACTTGTTTCTCCGATATCTGCTTCTTCAGCAACCAAACTCTAAGAGTATCCTTAGTTGAACGGTATACAATGATTGAACCGCTTCGTTCTTTTGGAACATTAACTTTGATACCTGCATTTTCATTAGGAATTTGCATGCTTTGATATGGGTTAGCGATATCTATCTTAGAAGCAAGTGGGGGTTCACAATTGTCTTTTCTTGTGCCAGAGGCGACCTGAGTGGATGAATCACTTATTTTAGTTGGCAAACGTTTCCGTTTAAAGAAAACCTTAAGTTCAAGCTTAAGTGATGTATCATCCTTTTTAATTTCCTCCCTAGCAGTCTTTGTAGATTTAGAGACAATCCTAGTTAAAGGGCACTCGTTTCCTACAAGAGTGAAAGTTCTACCAGTAGGGCGCCAAACTTTACCAATGGGTTTGATTTTAGCTATCCACTGGGATTTAAGTCTAGCACGGGAGTTCACCTCATTAAGTAATTTCTTGATACAAGAATCATGATTTGCCGTAAAGACACATTTTCTACATGTTTTACAAGTAGCATATTTAATGTCCGAGTAAGATCTAGAATTCCTAGATGATTGATTGATGCTCCTAGGATGTGACATGTTACGGTTAGCAGTGTTGGGTAAACTAGAAGGCATCTGACTAGGTTTGAAATTCCTATCTCTTACTTGTGTCTTTTGCTTAGCTTCCCTTAGATCAAATGTATGGCGAACGTCATTTGAACTAGTTCGAGACGTGTTCTTTGGACTATGTCTAGGGAAACTAGAAGAAATCATGTGATTTGGTCTTGCAAAAGTTGTTTTAGTCACATTGGGCCTAGATAGTGGAGTGACTATTCTAGAAAGATGAACCATATCAACTTGGGAGGCAAACCGTGGTCTCGAGGATTGTGATCGCTCGGATCTAAATGCAGTCGGTTGTCGAATGAACTGATTTGTAGGCGGTTTCCGTAAGATTGATGGTTTTTTAAGCTTAGTGTCCACACTAGTTCCTTTAATTTTCCTCAATTCGTTTTTCAGCGCAGCTATAGCAAAGACCTTTTCCTGTACTTGAGCCCTTAAAGTCTCATTCTCTTTGAGAAATTCATCTTGAGATGCCAACTTAGATTCAAGCAACTTAATTTGTTTCAAAAGATTATCATTTTCAGCTTTAGAATCTAGAACAGTTTGATCTAATTTTCGTTCAAGAACAACGTTTGACTTTTCAAGTTTTTCAATATGTTTTAACGTTTGACTTTTCAATTTTCGTTCTGATACCAATTGTAGAATCATGTTTTCTAAGGATTAGGCATTGTATGAATTATCTATTAATATGGATGGAGAAGTGGAAGAACTAGAGATAAAAAGATAGAGAGAGAAAGGAGAGAAAGAGAGGAATGGTTGATTAATGAAAAGTGTGTGTAAACATGAATGACCAACCCCTCCTAACATGCTAGGAGGGGGTATATATAGCCCACCCTACATGTGGGCTATATGGGCTATACTGGATCACGAGCCCAATATCATTGGAGTGACAGATCCTTTCTAAATACGTAAAAACGTATTTCCAACAAAATATGACAATATCTGTGATGTACCCAACAACATTAAAGGCTTGATTTTAAAACGCTCCCCTCAAAAATTGATCAAAATAACATATGACATTTTTGAGATATAAAAACCATATTATGAGGAAGGGAGTGTTGAACACACAATTTTGAAAGATTTAGAAAAACCTTTTGAGATATTCTTGAAAAATTGTGTTCAACGGTTTTAAAATGTTCATGATAGAAGACTTCTCTTCTATTGCATAGGGAAAGTGCACTGAAACGTACACTTCCCTTTCGGGTCCGTTTTCCATGAGCTCAAAACTTTGATTGTTTTGTGACTAGCTCATGACCGAGAAATATTAATTTCCCGTTGTGAAGGATAAGTTATCATCCGTGATAAACTTTCCTTAAGTTGAAGTGCGAGTTCTAAGCTGACATTTACGTAGAAATCATTTTTATGAACTTAAAAACTTAGAATGTTTTTATGAGAAGCTCATGACCGAGAAATATTAATTTCTCGTTGAGAAGGATAAGTTATCGTTCGTGATAAACTTTCCTTACTTGAGGTCCGAGTCCTAAGCTGTGATGCACTTAGAAGTCATATACACGAGCTTAAAACTTTCGAATAGTTTTATTGTAAGCGCGTGTCTGAGAAAATCGAATTTCTCGTTTCGAGGATAAGTCATACTCGGGATAAACTTTCCTATATCTGCATAACGAGATACAGTCTGTAATTTGACTGTAAGTCATTGTGAAGTTTACTTATGAAACCCTTGAGACGCTTGTTTCTCTGATATCTGCTTCTTCAGCAACCAAACACTGAGAGTGTCTTTTGTTGAACGGTATGAATATGTAAAGCCTTTGTGTTCTTGTTGAACCTTTACTTTATTACCTGCACTCCCATCAGTCGTTTGTATGCTTGCATGTGGGTTAGCGATATCTTGATGAGAACCATGTGGGGGTTCACCCTGAACCTTTATCGAGCTAGAGGGAAATATATTTCCAATAGGAACCCACCTAAGACCAATTGTTTTATAGGTTCTGCCCGTTGGTATCCACCTAAGACAAGGTTTAGAAGTCATAGATTTCTCATGCACAGCGGAAGACTTAGTTGGAGAAAACCTATTTCCTGTAGGGTTCCGTCTTTGAGATGCTCTAGCTTTGTGGTTCAACTTGTTCAGGACTTGCGTTATACAATCATCATGAATGACATTAAACACGCATTTTTTACATTTCTTGCAAACAAAGTGCTTAGCATCTAAGAAGGCTATTGTATTTATAGGGTTGGTAGAATATTGCACATCATAGAAAGGGTATAGAATTCCTAGATGTGTGAACAACGCTCCTAGGTTGTGGGTTGGTCCTATCTCTTGCTTGTGTATTTTTCTTAGCATCCTCTAGATAGCTTTTATGACCGTGTCATTTGAACTACGCCTAGGCATGTTCTTGGAGCTATTGCTAGAGTTACTTGAAGCATTCATGTGTTCGGGTTTTGTAGATGCAGTCTGGCTTAAGAAGGGTCTAGTTTGTGGAGTGACTGGTTTTGAGAAATTGCTACGCATGTCAGCTTGGGAGACAAACCTCGGGTTCGACGTTTTAGGTCGTTCAGATTTAAACGCATTCGGTTGTCTAGCAACTGAGTGGTTTTTGAATGGTTGAGAAGGAGGTTTCCCAAGACTGATTGTTTTGCTAACTTAGTATCCACACTATTTCCTTTCAGCTTCCTTAACTCATTTTTCACCGCTGTCAGTGCAAAAACCTTTTCCTGAATTCGAGCTTTTAATTGCTCATTTTGTAGAAGTAATTGAGCGACACGTTGTTCTAACTTACTTGTCAAATATCTCATTTTCGGCATTCGCGTCATTACTATCTACAGTGTCGATAGGTTGCACATATATTTCACTTAGTGAAGTAGGCGTAGGACTTGGATTTTGAGAAGCCAACTTTGATTCTAACAAATTTATTTGTTTTACAACATGTTCTTTTTCCGTGTTGAAATCTTGAATCTTACGATCAATTTTTGTTCAAGAACAACATTTGCTTTTTCAAGTTTTTCAAAATAAGCCTCAAATTTGTTATTTTTCTTGGAAAAATCGAGTTTGTCATCCTCAAAATCTTTTGTCTTTTGAGCTAACAAAGTTTCGAGCTCGTGCATCTTTGAATCAACATCCTGGGTAGTCTATCCTCCATTAGTACTCGTATCCGATGAATTAGGTCTGATATTGCTATCAACCTTTTCCACTAGATACGTGTCAAAAATAGGTTCAGATTGCTCAGTACGTTGATGAACATCATATTCATCATGTAATTTTACCGTAGCTGTTGGAAATTCACTTTATGTGACGACATTTAAGAATTCCCATTAGTTATCATAGTCACACACGCATAGACTAGACTAGGAAACGGTGTATAGTTTAGGTGTGGTGTGTGACTATATATACCCCTCCATGGCTTCCAAGGAGGGGTGTTGCTTGTGTTTCATTTTGAGTTTATTAAACTTTTCTTTCTTTCACACACAACCTTCTCTCTCTAAACTTCATCAATGGCTGCCAACATCTTCCATCACCCACCTAGACCACCAGATCTATATAGCAAACCCAAATTGGTATCAGAGTTTCGATTTAATCCTTGGATCGTGTTTTGTTATTGATTTTGGTGGTCAAATTTTTTTTTTTCCCGTATCTATCATTTCTGTCACGGTTTGTGTTTTCTATCAATATTTACTAGTTTTTATCACTTTCACATCATTTTTGTCATAATCCATTAACTTTGTTACTCAGTCCATACAGTCTTATGTTGCATTGTCCACTTTATTGGTTTCATCATTTCCCAATGGTCAAAGTTTGAGTTTTTATGATCAAAGTTTAGATCCATAGTTTTGTCTCACATTGTCATATCATGTCTCATCTATCCATGATTTAAATTTTCTGGTCCAACGGCAACTTGTCATTTTTTTTGATCTGGTAGTACCATTTTTTTTGGTTTCTTAGTTTTCTCTTGAAGATGCTAAAAACCCAGAAAAACCAGATCCAAAAACTAGATTCAGAAAAACCCAGATCCTGAAAATCAGGAAAAAGGACAACTTTGGATAAGATTTTCTACTGGTCATCATTGCGATGGCAACAATCGCATTGATTGCTATGGATGGTATGCGATGCGTACCATTGCGATGGGTACCATTGAGATGGGTACTATTGCGATGGGTACCATTGTGATGGGTACCATCGCGATGGGACATCATGTTGCGATGGGTGTTGACTAGACTGCGATGGACCTATTTATTTTGTTGTTGCGATGGGACTACGATGGAACCATCAAGATGATGTTTAAATAGACTGTGATGGCGCATTTTTTGTCATTACGATAAAGAAATCAAGACAGTTTAACATATACCCAAGCCCATGCAACTTAGACCATGTAGTTTAAAAAACATACCAAGACTGATTTGACCAGAACCAACACTTACCTCCAACCTTTTAACTCCAACAAATCCACCATGGACTAACCTATCCCATCTTCACCTAAATCCCCATCGTTTCTAGACTCGAACAAAAACAGATATGAAAACTTATCAAGATCTCATATTTTGTTTCGGTGACATCTTTTTAAGATGTGTCAAGATCTTGATTGATCTATCCACACGAAAGAGACATGCATTACATATCGATGTTTGGTTTCACCCATTTTTTATATTCGAATTTAAAGTACGAACGTAACAATTATGTTATGTTATCACTTTGATTCGATTGTAAAACGAAGAAATTAAATCGACATGCAACAAATACACCTTACCTGAGATCTTATTTTTTTAAGATCTTGATGACTTGAATAATAAAACGTCACTCGTGGCTTCATTTGTTTGAACAGAGTTTCAGTTTTATCATTTGGATATTAACCAGTGTTCGTCGAATTAGAGTAAATGGGTGGCAGTTTTGTAGAAAGGATGATATGAGATGAGATGAGATTGATTTTTTGTGGCGGTTTTGATTAAGATGAGATATGGAGATGGTTTTGATTTGTGATGTGTGATTGAATGAGACTTCGTGACTGCATTTGATGGGGAGATGGGTCAGAGAATATGTGGTAGGCGTTGGATGAAAGGATTAGGTTTAGGGTTAAGAAATGGCAAAAGATTAGGAGGGTTTGGTTATTTATATATCAACATTTAGGCTTGGTGTTTTTCTTTTATGGTCCGGGTATACATAAACTTTGGTGGGCCAAGTTTCAAGTCCTCATGCATTTTCTATATAGGAGGGTCACGTGATTTTTTTATCTAAAGGGCCTCTTGTATCATTTATGAATGCATTTGTGGACCCGGTTATGATAGATGCTCGGTTGTTATTTGTTGGGCTATTCTTCTGAATCTTGGTATTGGTTAATTTGTGTAGTAGGATGAGTAGTATACTACCAAGTTTATATCAATTTTTAAATGTGTTGAAAACATTAAAACTGATATTTTCATAACTTGGTACATGGTTACTTGCTCGGTTTTAAAAGTGACAAAATGACGTGACAAAAATTTATTTTGACGAGACCAAAGAAAAATAGGTATTTTTTAGTGGCTACGGACTTGTTTGATCGGGTAGTAATTATGTGAAGTTGAAGACGGATTCTTCGAAGGCGTGTATTTATTTTATCTTTGAAAGTGTTAATGCAATAATGCCTAAAAACGTTACTTGCATTTTTCGGTCTCGCTTAGTTTTGATTACGACAATATGTAAAAGCAAGCATTTACGAAAACAACGAAAAAAGAATTCTTGAGTTCAAGTATTTTTCATTTACCCATTTTCACTTAAGGTATGGATAAACAAGTACTAACCTTAATCAAGTGATCAAGTGATTTAATCTTTTCTTAAAACTCACTTTTTATTAAGTGTGACAAGTTTTTATTAAACTTTCTTTTTAAGAAAATGTTTTATTAAATTAATTATTTGAAAATTTGAAAATGGCATATTCTTATTTGGTTAGGAATATTCTATCAGGATATTTTTTAAACCAGATATGACCTCCACCACTAAAGGACAAAAAGGGAGCGGAGTCTAGTCCATCGGTACCTTAGCTCCTAGGCGGTTCCTTATCGATAAGGTACCGTGGGATAAGATAAGGTACCGCGGGCAGATATAGCCGTTGGCCCTTTGTCCTATAAATAGTGGACCATTCTCAGCTTTTCAACTCACCTCTTTTGCACATCTATTTCCAGATTCAAACTCTCTTCTTTAATCACTCAAATCTTTGATCATTTGTTTGATTACTACTTGTTTAAGAAGTGAATCTTGTTCTTCCATCCCTTCCTCTCCAAGTGCAAAGAGAAGAACACTATCCTTGTGAAGTGTTGAGTCCACCACCAAAGATCCATTGAAGATCTACTTTTATACATTTGTTGTTGTGTCTTAGTTCAGAAGATCCAAGTAGTTGTGTCTATTTGGAAGTTGTGTATGTACTAAGTATAGTTGTGTAGATTGGTCCTAGCTACGATTAGGGCTCGACTTTTAGCTTAGAGTCGGAAATTGGTTAAGCAACGTGTACGGTTTTCTCCACCATAAGGAGCTTGTTGTGTAGTGAACTCTCGATTAAGGAGTACTCGAGGAGTGGAGTAGGAACGAGGAGTGAGCTTTGTTGCCGAACCACTATAAATCCTTGGTGTTTGGTTTGATCTTTCTTTACCCTTAACTCTTTACATTATTTATTATTTTTGCATATATTTTTGGTAGTATTAGTTTAGTTACACTATCATTGTTCATATTGTGCATAAGAAGATTTCACATATTTCCTCAAGCCTAAGTTTTTGAAAAATGATTTTTTGAAAACCACATTTTAACAAGTAAATATAAGAAACTATTCAACCCCCCCCCCCCCCCCTTCTAGTTTCTACAATTGGTATCAGAGCGGGTTACTCAAGAATTTTTAAAGTATATTGTATTTTAAAACTTGAATCGATCTATGGATTCCAACAAATACCTAGAAGGGCAATCTATGCAAAGACCACCACTTTTTGAAACCAATAGTTTTATTTATTGGAAAAATAGACTTGAAACTTATGTGAAATCAAAAGATTTAGATATTTGGCATGTTATTACCAATGGTGATTTTTTACCTTATCAATTTAATGAAGTTTCTAAAACAATAGAATTGGTCACTTTTGACAAAGCTAATGACGATACAAAAAAGAAACTTTCAAAAAATAATGAGGCTAAAATGGTGATTTATAATGCTTTACCTAAGAAAGAGTATGAAAGGATTTTTATGTGTGAAAAACCGCTAAAGATATTTGGAACACTCTTTTAGTAACCCACCAAGGTAATAGCCAAGTCAAAGAAAGCAAAATTGATCTTCTTGTCCAACAATATGAACAATTTGTCATCTTAGAAGATGAAACTATTGATAGTGCATTTGCTAGGTTTAACACTATTATTACTAGTCTAAAAGCACTTGATGAAGGTTTTTCTAGCAAGAACAATGTTAGGAAGTTTCTAAGGGCTTTACATCCAAAGTGGAGAGCAAAAGTCACGGCGATTAAAGAATCAAAAGATCTCTCAACTTTATCACTCGATGAACTCATAGGCAACTTGAAGGTTCATGAGATGATAATTTTGAAGGACTCAGAATTAGTGAAAACCAAGAGTGAAAGGAAATCTCTTGCACTTAAATCCAAGAAGGCACAAAGTGACCAGGATAGTTCCTCGGAAAGTGATGACGAGGAGTATGCATTGGCGGTGAGAGATTTCAAGAAGTTCTTCAAGAGACGAGGTCAACACGTTAGGCAACCCAACAATGACAAAAAACCATTCTCAAAGAATCGGTTTGCCAAGAACGAAAAAGGTGATAGGAATTGCTTTAGATGTGGTGATCCAAATCACTTCATTGGTGATTGTCCAAAGCCCGCTCGCGATAAGAACCACACGGCGTTCGTTAGTGGCGCTTGGAGCGATAGCGGTGAAGATGATGATGACAACCACAAAGAGGAGAAATGTCTTATGGCTCACACTTCTAAAGAGGTACAATCTGAAACCTAATACTATAGTTATGATAGCTCCACCTTTGATGATATTGAATTTGAAGGCAAATATGATAGTTTACACAAACTTAGTCTTAAATTCATAGTAAAGAATAAAACCTTAAAATCAACAAAAACTAAGCTTGAAAATGAGATCAATGAACTTAGAGAGAAATTGGCAATTCTTGAGAAAAATAAAGAAGTGGATTTAGGTTGCTTAAGTTGTGAGAAACTTAGATTAGAGAATGAAAATCTCAAGAGCACCTCCACTAAATTGGAAAAGTTCATGAAAGGTACTAGTGCTCTTGATGATATGTTAAACAAACAAGTTCATTCTAAGGGAAGACTTGGTCTAGGTTTTAACTCAAATGAAGCCTCAACTAGTGAACCTAAACAAGTCAGATTTTCACAAAAATCACCCACTGTACGCGGTCCCAGATTGTATGGGGAGGTTCCTTATCACTATGGAACCGCCGCCATAGATAAGGTACCGCGGCTAGAGGATGATTTTGGTGAAAATCCTGAACTTTCTAAAAAATCTAAATTAGGTGAAAAACCAAAGCATCTTACTGTTAATAAGGTAAAATTACCCATACTTGACGACAATGCTATTGATAAGTTCTACAAGCCATTAAGTAAACCTCTCATGGGAAATAGAAGTCTATCTAGACCATCTTCTACTCCACCTAGAGTACAGAATGAGTCTAAGCCTAGAAGTAGAACGACAACGCCTAGAAGAGATAATAAAAACGTTTCACGATCTAGAAGTAAAAACCCAACACCTAGAAGGAATAATCATAACTCTAAACCTAGATCAAATACACCTAGGAGAAATAATGAACAACAAAATGGTTACATGAATTACTACCCTCCTCCATTTTGTTCTCCATGGGGAACCCCTCCTTCATTCATGCATCCCAACCAAATGCAAGGGATGTTTGGAACTAACAATTTTGGACCCATGAGATATTGGGGACCAAATGTTTGATCTTGTGTGTTGTTACCTAGATATGCTTGGGAATTTATTTGAATCCCGATGAATGGATTAAGGATAGTGGATGTTCTAAACACATGACGGGTAATCGAAGTTTGTTCTCGCATTACAAAGCATATGATGGAGGTAACGTCACATTCGCTAGTAGTCTACGTGGTAATATCATTGGCAAAGGTACGGTTTCTCTTGACTCCATGACCATTGAAAATGTTGAGCACGTAGATAACTTAGGGTTTAACCTTTTAAGTATAGGTCAAATTTGTGATAATAAGTGTAAGGTTATCTTTTCGGAACATGACAGTGAAATCGTAAAAGATGGAAAGGTCATTGGAAAAGGTATTAGAAAGCATGGGCTTTATGTGATGAAGGTCAATAAGAAGTCAAAAGACAACATATGTCTTGCGACTATAGATGATAGTTCTACTCTTTGGCATAGGAGATTAGGTCACGCTAATATGCGTTGAATTCAATCTTTAGTCTCTAAGGAGTTGGTAAGACACCTCCCCAAGATTAAGTTTGATAGTCACTTTTGTGATGCTTGCAAAGTTGGAAAGCAAGTTCACTCAAGTCACAAAGCCAAGAATTTGGTTTCGACCTCTCGGTGCTTAGAGCTCCTACATATGGATCTTTTTGGACCTTCCGACATACGGAGTTATGGAGGTAACCTTTATACCCTAGTTATAGTTGATGACTATTCTAGATTCACTTGGACTAGATTTTTGGCATCTAAGAATGAAGCTTTCGATCACTTCGAAATCTTTAGTCGAAGAATTCAAAATCAACTAGGATGCTCAATTGTCTCTATTAGGACGGATCATGGTAGGGAATTTGATAATGAAGTGCAATTTGGTGCCTTTTGTGAAGCTCATGGTATTACCCATAACTTCTCGGCTCCTCGCACTCTACAATAAAATGGGGTAGTTGAAAGGAAGAATAGGACTCTCCAAGAGATGAGTAGGACGATGTTAAACGAGCAATCTTTGCCTCAAAAGTTTTGGTGCAATGTCGTGGACACATAGACTTATATTCTCAACCGACTTCTTATTCGACCTTTCCTAGGAAAGACCCCCTATGAGATTCTTAAAGGTAAGAAACCCTCATTGGAATACTTTAGGGTGTTTGGAAGCAAGTGCTTTATCCTCAACACCAAAGACTACCTTACCAAGTTTGACCCAAAGTCTTACGAAGGTATCCTTTTAGGTTATTCCCAAAATAGCAAAGCCGACATAGTCCTAAATAGAACCTCGGGGGTTATTGAAGAATCACTCAATGTAACCTTTGATGAAACCCCTCCTTCACCCAAGACACCACCACTGGTTGATGATGACTTGGATGAATTAGAAGTAGTTAAAGCCAAAGAGGTTAGAAAAATAGGAGTTGAAGACCTTAGTGTTGAAAAGGAAGTAAACATTAAGGAGTCTAGGGATCATACTCTCAATAATGTCATTGGTGACTTAAATCAAAGGACCCTAAGATCTCAAGTCCAAAACCAAAGCAACTTCTTTTGTTTCATCTCCTTGATTGAACCAAAGAATGTTAAAGAAGCTTTGACGGACGAGAGTTGGGTCATTGCGATGCAAGAAGAATTAAATCAATTTGATGCCAATGATGTTTGGGAACTTGTTCCTCCACCTAGAAGTTCTACCATTATAGGAACCAAATGGGTTTTTAGGAATAAGTTAGATGAGAATGGTGTTGTGTCTCGTAACAAAGCTAGACTTGTAGCACAAGGCTATAATCAACAAGAAGGGATTGATTATGACGAGACATATGCACCGGTAGCTAGATTAGAATCAATTAGAATCCTTTTAGCCTACGCTTGTGCCTTATACTTTAAGTTTCAACAAATGGATGTA
This sequence comes from Glebionis coronaria, assembly GCA_025667525.1. Classification (NCBI taxonomy): domain Eukaryota; kingdom Viridiplantae; phylum Streptophyta; class Magnoliopsida; order Asterales; family Asteraceae; genus Glebionis; species Glebionis coronaria. The sequence continues at coordinate 149,894,563 of CM046874.1, forward strand.
AAGAGTGCATTTATTAACGGTTTGATCAATGAGGAGGTATATGTGGCTCAACCTCCCGGCTTCATTGATTTTGAGAAACCGGATCATGCTTACAAGCTTAAGAAGGCACTTTATAGTCTCAAACAGGCACCCAAAGCTTGGTATGATAGACTTAAAGCGTTTCTTGTTAAACATGAGTATACCATTGGGATGGTAGACAATACGCTCTTTACAAAGAAGAAAGGTTCTCACCTCATAATCGTACAAATATATGTTGATGACATTATATCTGGCTCAACTTGTCAAGAATTGTGTAATGACTTTGCCAAAATCATGCATGATGAGTTTGAAATGAGTATGATGGGAGAACTTAACTTCTTTCTAGGACTCCAAATTAAACAAATGGATGATGGTATTTTCTTTAGTCAATCTAAGTACACTAAAGAAATGCTAAAGAAATTTGGATTAGAAGAATCTAGACCAATGAAGACCCCAATAGACTCGGATACTAAACTCACCGTAGATGATGATTGTGAGTCGGTAGACAACACCAAATATAGAGGTATGATTGGTAGTTTGTTGTACCTAACGGCAAGTCGACCGGTAATGTAGAGATTTTACTAGTTGAAAAAGTTCGTTTTCTCGGTGTCTAAACGAATTGATTTCCGGTAAAATGTGTGACTCAGTTGTTTTTGGTTAAGAAAAAGGGAAGTTGATTATCTATAACTAACTAAAAAGTAAATGCGAAAAGTATTTAAAAACAAACTAAAGACAAGTACAAATAATAAAAGTAAAACAAGGTGAATATTAAAAACTAAAAGTTAAAACGATATTAAAACGAATATTAAAACAAATAATAAAACGTAATTTAAAGCGAAACAATTAATAAAAATAAAACTAAAGGACGAAATCAACTATCGACTCGAAAATAAAGTTTACTAAATGAAAAAGGAGAGAATAAAACTAAAATGGTACTTTAAAACTAAACGAGGGAAAACCTAAAGCGGGTACTAAATAAAAGATAAAACTTGAACTTTACGAAAAAATATTAATACTAAAAATCGACGAAAAATTCAACTAAAAATACGTAACTTTCATAAATAAAATCGGAACAACTTTCAGATAAAACTAAACAATTACGGAACAATACTATTAAATAAACAAGCAGGCAGGCTAGCTGCTGGAAGCAGCCAGCCTAGCTGCTCATTTTGGCGCTAAATATTAAGCATGCATGCATGCATGTTAAACATTTCCATCGTACTTCCAACACACTTCCATCGTAGCCAACTTGCTACCATCGTACTTACGGTTTTGGCGCCATGCATGCATGTTTACCCATCGTAGTCATGATCGCAACATCAGATCGTACCCAAAGATTCTAACGGCCAATCGCACCCTGGATCGCACTCTATGATCGTACCCACGATCGCAACAAGTGATCGTGGTGTGGATTATGGAGTGTGATCGTAGTAACGATCGTACTGGGGATCGCAGTAATGGATCGCAAGTAGAAACCCTCGGGGTTTATGCGATCACACTTACTAGATCGTACGGGTAAAACCCTTAAGCATTACGATGGCATACAATAAGCAAATAAGCAAATACCAAATAAGCACTTATCTAAAAACTTAACCAAATCAAATTTAAGAAAAAGCTAATAGACCAAAATTTAAAAGCTTTTTAAAAATACTAAATAATAAAAATATTTAAAAACAACTTTTTATAAAAATCAACTAAAAAGCACTTAATCAAAAATAAGAAAATTAACACAATAAGCACTAAAACACTTTAAGCTACAAAAATCAAACATTAAAAGATCAATAAGCATAAATTTGAAAACTTTTAAAATACGAAATAAGCAAACTTTAAAAAGACTAAACTTTTTAAGAAAACTAAAAAGTAAATAAGCTAAATACAAAATAAGCCAATAAGATTGTCAAACTTATAGCTTAATTCGTATAAAAGCTTAGATGAAATAAAAAGATGAACTTTTTAATCAAACATCAAAATCAACAAGACATGTATATAAAGAGATCGGATTTAAGATCATATAAAAAACTAAGAAAGATAGAATAAGATTAAGATTAAAACAAGAATTAAGCTATTAGAAAGTAAAGTTTTGATTACAAACAAGAAAGGAAGATAAAAGATTGAGATCCTAGTGAGAGAAACTGTCACTTTATCTCTCTAGAATCACCTACCTCAAATGAAAATGGAAACTACTCTAAACTAAAACTAACCAACCCTCCTAAATGAGTTTAGGAGGGTATTTATAGGAAATGGGGAGGTGCATGTGTTGCCTCCTCTTTCTTTCTTTCTTCACGTCTTCTTGTCTTTTAAGTTCTTCGACTTTGTCTCGGGATTAATTAAGTCTTATAATTTATTTATTTATTAGACTCGAGTTCTTCGGCTTTATTAAACTTCCGTCTTTTAGACTTGTTCTTCGATAAATCTTCAGAATAGGCCTTGGACTTCCGTTCTTTTTGCATTCTTGATCTCTTGACTTCGTCTTTTTGTCGTTTTCTTCGATAAAAGCCCGTGAAAGCCCATGTTTTCTTCCCTTTTCACATTTTGGTCCTAAATCACAACAAAAACACAAACCACGCATAATTCCGACATTTACGAGATAAAATACACGTTTTGGCTTGGTTATTATTGTAATTAAGTGGTAAAAGGATGGGTGTTTTCACACCTATCAAATCCCCTACACTTAACCATTGCAATGTCCTCGTGCAATGCATTAGTTACAAAGCACGATTACACTTTTCATCATAATCAATCCGTCTTGGCCTTTATTAAAGAGATAGAAAATTACGAAACAAGTAAAGAAATCAAAAACATACCTTTAGGTTTTGAAAATGTCATGAATGATCATCATCCTCAAGTTTTCACTTTCTCCAAACCAAGCTTAAAGACGAGATCATTTTTATTATAAGTTAGCAAACTAACACGAACTCATGTGGGCCAATTATTTACTTAGACTCCCTTATTCCTAGGTGTATCTCTTATATTTTATTATTGTCTTGAATGATCACGAGGATGCATTGTTGACTTATTTCGATAGTTATTAAGGCTGAAAATAAAGTGGGACGATTTAATCAATAGTTAGCTAAAGGACAAAATCTTTTAAAACTGCTTCTCGGGACCTCAAAAAGTTCATATCTTGGCATAACTCGCTTCGCGATTTGAGACCTTTCTCGGACCGATATTTGGCAGCGACTTCATACTTCAAATCTTGAGAGACGTTCATGAAATAATGGTCTTCTCTTCACAATAGGAATTTCTTCACTTGAAGTTTTGTGAGATTCTTCACAAATGGACCACGACTTTTTCATTTTTCTCCAATCATTACTTTGGACTTTGATATACAACGATCCGCCTCCTTTTAGGACTTGGATCTATTTATCCTCATACCTTGCTAGGGTCTTTTCGGATAGACTTCTCCATGATCTTTAGGGAGTATTTGCTTTTCGTCGTGTGTCTCGATCCTTCATATTGATTTTCGATAAATGATTCTTCACATCACTTGGGATCTTTAGCAACAAAATGTAGCCCTCATGCCTTGTTAGGACCTTTTTGGACTCGCCAATCTTCGCATCCCGCTTCAATAAGTTATGCCTTGGCTATGAACTCTAATCTATACCGAGTAACTTTTAAACGATCTTGGGCTAGAAGCTAAGTAACTTTTCAAATCGTACAACCTTATTTATTACAGATAAATTTATTAGCAAGCGATGGGAGAATAGGTTTATAATTAACTCACATAAATTCACGAAAGAATACCGAACTTATAATTGGCTCTATCATCTCTCGTTCTCCACAGTTTAAAATCTCAAGGAATGAGACTCGTGGATGCTTAGCCTATTAAATCAAAGTTTTGGGTTTTCGAGTCGCCTATAGGATCTTGCAAATTCTTAGACTCTTTCAAGTTTTATAAATCGCGTTTTAAAGTTCCCTTGATAAACGACTCTCTAGGATCAATTATAGGAACTTTCGAAAAGTTCTTGTTCTTAACCCGTGAGAGTTAAGACTTTTGCGTTTTATAGCTCCCTATATAAAAGCCTAGCAAAAATTGACTTAAACACGTTAAGGATACTAGCTAGAGCAAACTTAGATAAGTAAACTCGGGTCGAGTCAAAATATTCACGACTTTTGAAAATTAAAACCACTTTATTAAAATTTATTCTAATAAGGAAAGAAAATAACTATACAAAAGTAAAAACTAATAGGCCAAAATAGATCAAAAATTTTGAAAAATGTCGAAAAATCAAATTTTCCGGTTAAAATAAGGACAAATACAAGGAAAAGGCCACTTAACTTCGATAGAAGTCCCCCTACACTTAAGATAAACATTGTCCTCAATGTTTAAGCATGTGGAAGTAAACTCCCCTACACTTAGGACATTGTGCACGTTGTTTAAATCTCGCTAAGAAAGAGACAACTAAAGAGATTCCTATTTTAATATTGAGAAATATAAATAATGAATCGAAAAGAGTTTAGGATAGAACCGGGAAGAAGGGAGCACGGAATCACGGTTCGTCAAAAGTCATCAAGAGTGTGTCTTTGAAGCTCTAATCCCTGCACATGATAAGAAAGAAAACAAGAAACACCACGGGGCTCCCCCTACACTTATGGTGAAAACAGGTAAAGATAGATAATTGGGTTGCCTCCCAAAAAGCGCTTGTTTATATTAACCGAGTCACGAGCCTGACTCGTCCCCGAATTAAATGGTCCATGGGGAAGCCTCGAATGCAATACCGGGATCAAAGACCTTGTTCTCGTTCCCAGAGGACATTAACAAAGGACAGGCGGGGGGATAAGTCTTGAATGGGAGAAAGGTTCTTTCAGCATACGAAAAGTATGTGAAATCAAGATCCACGGGATGTGGGGTGGGTAAAGTAAGCACATTGTCATCCCCCAAAGACAATGGAGGCTGAGCATTCGGCAAATCCGTGATGTTATCAATGATAGCATAATCAATGTCACCTCCCGGGTCAAAGCACTCATCCTCCGTAATAGTGGCTAAAGGGGAGGATGAAAGGTGCTCAAGAGGGGGAGTTGGAACAATACCTTCCTGCAGCAAATTATCAAAAATAATATCCCCCTCCGTATCATTATCATCAATACCTGGAGGCATGGAGTGAATGTCGATTTCGTCCAGCAATGGGTCATTATCTTCAACGGGAGGAATAGATGGAGGCAAAGACTCGGAGAGAGGAGGAGAATTCAACTCTTCGATTTGAGCAATAAGAAGATGAACTTTCCGTAATCTATCGCGAAGAAGCACGTCTTCCACCTTATCCACAAGATCATGTTCATCGGTGAACTTCTCATAAGCCGAAGAGAATAAATCGTCATCGCCCGCATCTCCCGGTGGAGATTGAGAAATTTCAAAAGTGAAATTCTCATAGCGGAGGGAAGAATCGTCATCACTAGGATCGACCTCTTTCGTAAGAGCAACGTCGTCCTGAAGCTCCATAGCAGGTAAGTCACAAACCTCATCATCCAATAATTTGTCGAGACCAACATCACTAAGTTCATTCAACGAATCTAGATCCTTAGACGCAGTAGGAACATCGAGAGTAGGAGCAGCAACTTCAGAAGATTGGTTGAAATTATAGACATCATCGTCGTCGTCATCATCATAATAGATGGGACGAGTCCAGTTAGGAGTGACGTAGTCGGATAACTCTTCCTTGATAACCTCCACATCTTTAAGAAGCTCATGAAGCAACTTTTGTTGTTCATCTCCCCGAGTATGTTTAATTTGACCAATTCTATCCCACGCTGTAATTGAACATTTTGGTGTAGAAAAGAAGGGAAACGACTAAATTGGCTCAAAAAGGTGTCAGTGGTTTTCAAGGTTTCGTCCACATCAAGCAACGGTTGCCTTTCCTGATGCAAGTCAGCTCGGAGTTGATCTATACTTTCTAGAATATGGTTCAAAGAAGTGAGTTGTTAGTCAAGATTAATTTGTTGAGAGGATTGATGATTGAGGGTGTGATGTGGGGGCTCAAAATTTTGAAAACCTGAATTATAGCACGGATGTGGCTCATAGTAGTTCATCGGTTGAGAAGAATTAGAAACCGGGTTTGGTTCGTAATAATCCATTGGTGAAGAAAACTGAGGACACGGATTTTGCTCATAATAATTCATTGGTTGAAAATAATAGGTATCGTGAGGACCCCCACAGTTGTTGAAAAATAGGTAAGGAGAAAAATCGGGTGCGTCTTGTGGATAGCTATTATCATTGTCATAATTGTACCCCGGTTCTTGCCCGTGATCATACGGGTATCGAACCGGGCACGAAACATGCCAATGAGAATCGCTTCCACAATAGATGCACGGGGAAAGAGTGGGTGGGTTCAAAAAGGACGAATTAGTCGAGTTGCACAAAGGACAAAATCCGCATATGAATTGTGTATTGTTGATATTGTTTCCGCACCGCTCACATGTACACCATTGACATGAGTCGTTCCCGTACAATCGTCTCCCACACCCGACACAATGGACATAATAATCCATAAAGAAAGATAGATAAGCAAGAAGAATATTTTTGGTGCAAAACTTTTGAAAAAGAAATGCTTTTTATGATTTTTCAAATGTTTTTGGATTTTTGAAAAATTTTGACACAAAAAATAACGTTCACGAGTGAACGGATCCCAAAAGCCAACGCGTCTCTCACAAAAAACCGTTAATCTTCACGAAAAGAGCCGGCAGCGGCGCCATTTTAATGTAGAGATTTTACTAGTTGAAAAAGTTCGTTTTCTCGGTGTCTAAACGAATTGATTTCCGGTAAAATGTGTGACTCAGTTGTTTTTGGTTAAGAAAAAGGGAAGTTGATTATCTATAACTAACTAAAAAGTAAATGCGAAAAGTATTTAAAAACAAACTAAAGACAAGTACAAATAATAAAAGTAAAACAAGGTGAATATTAAAAACTAAAAGTTAAAACGATATTAAAACGAATATTAAAACAAAAAATAAAACGTAATTTAAAGCGAAACAATTAATAAAAATAAAACTAAAGGACGAAATCAACTATCGACTCGAAAATAAAGTTTACTAAATGAAAAAGGAGAGAATAAAACTAAAATGGTACTTTAAAACTAAACGAGGGAAAACCTAAAGCGGGTACTAAATAAAAGATAAAACTTGAACTTTACGAAAAAATATTAATACTAAAAATCGACGAAAAATTCAACTAAAAATACGTAACTTTCAGAAATAAAATCGGAACAACTTTAAGATAAAACTAAACAATTACGGAACAATACTATTAAATAAACAAGCAGGCAGTCTAGCTGCTGGAAGCAGCCAGCCTAGCTGCTCGTTTTGGCGCTAAATATTAAGCATGCATGCATGCATGCATGTTAAACATTTCCATCATACTTCCATCGCACTTCCATCGTTGCCAACTTGTTACCATCGTACTTACGGTTTTGGCGCCATGCATGCATGTTTACCCATCGTAGTCATGATCGCAACATCAGATCGTACCCAAAGATTGTAACGGCCAATCGCACCCTGGATCGCACTCTATGATCGTACGCACGATCGCAACAAGTGATCGTGGTGTGGATTATGGAGTGTGATCGTAGTAACGATCGTACTGGGGATCGCAGTAATGGATCGCAAGTAGAAACCCTCGGGGTTTATGCGATCACACTTACTAGATCGTACTGGTAAAACCCTTAAGCATTACGATGGCATACAATAAGCAAATAAGCAAATACCAAATAAGCACTTATCTAAAAACTTAACCAAATCAAATTTAAGAAAAAGCTAATAGACCAACATTTAAAAACTTATTAAAAATACTAAATAATAAAAATATTTAAAAACAACTTTTTATAAAAATCAACTAAAAAGCACTTAATCAAAAATAAGAAAATTAACACAATAAGCACTAAAACACTTTAAGCTACAAAAATCAAACATTAAAAGATCAATAAGCATAAATTTGAAAACTTTTAAAATACGAAATAAGCAAACTTTAAAAAGACTAAACTTTTTAAGAAAACTAAAAAGTAAATAAGCTAAATACAAAATAAGCCAATAAGATTGTCAAACTTATAGCTTAATTCGTATAAAATCTTAGATGAAATAAAAAGATGAACTTTTTAATCAAACATCAAAATCAACAAGACATGTATATAAAGAGATCGGATTTAAGATCATATAAAAAAAACTAAGTAAGATAGAATAAGATTAAGATTAAAACAAGAATTAAGCAATTAGAAAGAAAAGTTTTGATTACAAACAAGAAAGGAAGATAAAAGATTGAGATCCTAGTGAGAGAAACTGTCACTTTCTCTCTCTAGAATCTCCTACCTCAAATGAAAATGGAAACTACTCTAAACTAAAACTAACCAACCCTCCTAAATGAGTTTAGGAGGGTATTTATAGGAAATGGGGAGGTGCATGTGTTGCCTCCTCTTTCTTTCTTTCTTCACGTCTTCTCGTCTTTTAAGTTCTTCGACTTTATCGACTTTGTCTCGGGATTAATTAAACTTGTCTTATAATTTATTTATTTATTAGACTCGAGTTCTTCGGCTTTATTAAACTTCTGTCTTTTAGACTTGTTCTTCGATAAATCTTCAGAATATGCCTTGTACTTAAATCTTCAGAATAGGCCTTGGACTTCCGTTCTTTTTGCATTCTTGATCTCTTGACTTCGTCTTTTTGTCGTTTTCTTCGATAAAAGCCCGTGAAAGCCCGTATTTTCTTCCGTTTTCACATTTTTGTCCTAAATCACAACAAAAACACAAACCACGCATATTTCCGACATTTACGACATAAAATACACGTTTTGGCTTGGTTATTATTGTAATTAAGTGGTAAAAGGATGGGTGTTTTCACACCTATCAACCGGATATCATGTTTAGTGTTTGCCTTTGTGCTCGCTTCCAAGAGGCTCCCAAAACCTCTCACCTTGAAGCGGTTAAGCGTATCTTCCGATACATTAAAGGAACTATACATTTAGGATTATGGTATCCTAAAGGGACCGGTGTAGAAACCATTCTCTACGCGGACTCGGATCATGCGGGAGACTATGTGGACCGGAAAAGCACTAGTGGAGTTTGTACCTTCATGGGTTGTTGTTTAACTTCTTGGTTCTCCAAGAAACAAACCGCTCTTGCAATATCCACCACGGAAGCCGAGTATGTGAGTGCCGGAAAATCATGCCAACAAGCTCTATGGATGAAGCAAGCGCTTGTTGATTACGGGATTTCTCTTGATGATGTTCCCATCATGTGCGATAATAAAGGCGCTATAGACCTAAGTAAGAATCCCGTGCAACATTCACGAACCAAACACATAGAAATTAGATACCATTTCCTTAGGGATAATGTTCAAAAGGGGAACATTTCAATTGAGAAGGTACCCTCCGAAGACAACTTAGCCGAGATCTTCACTAAGCCACTTAAGAGGGAACCTTTTAATTACTTGCGTCTAAGTCTAGGATTAATGGAACATCTTCCTTAATTACCTTCTTCCCTTTGTGTGTTTTCTTTTACCACTTTGAGTCATTGAGTCTTCCAAACTCTTTTTGAAAAACATTCTCTTCTCCTTTTCAAAATTCTCAAAGTCTCTTTCAAAAATGGTTGAGAAATTCGTTGACATTGTTAATTCAATCTAAAAACGATTTTTCATAGATTCTCGCTATTAATCTAGAGCTTACATAATTCATATGTATGATTATCTCAAACATAGAAAGAACAAGATAGAATCATGCAGGATCATTGTGTCATGACCTAAGGTCTTGTCTTACCCACCTCCTACATCGATAATTTTAATCCATGTATTTTGGTCAAATCTCTATTTGGTAAGTTTGCATATGTTTTCTTTGTCTATCTTTGCTTTTAAGCATATCCCTATGATAAGTTAGACTAGAAAAATAAGATTTGCTGAAAAATCTTCCACCAAACACCAAACACTGCCTCTGCAGGCGGTTCTATATGTGAACCGCGGTACCTTATTGATAAGGTACCGCCAGCCTAGATAAGGGACTGCCTACAGTGCCTTCCTTTTTCGGGTTTTTGTCTGAAATTCCAGATTTGCTCCAACATTTTTGAGAATCTTTGTTTCAAACCCTTTGACCACCCCAAAAATACACTAAGCCTTCCCTATTTAAACCATAAGCATTTTGCATTACTTCACATCCAAAATGTCTTATTCTCCCAATGAAAGCCTTGAATCTCCCCATTTTCTCCAATTGCTTTCAATCCCAACTCACCCAAAAACCATTACAATCCAAACCCACCCAAGAACACTCTTAATCACATCTCTCCTACCAAGAATGTTGATTGTGGAACATCTTTTCTTCCACCACCACCCTTTAGTGTTCTTCCTCCTTCTCATGATAATGTCATGCACCATGGAACATATTGTCCTTGTTGTCAATATCAACATCTTGCTATGGCACACATCTATGAGGAGTTGAGCTACATCAAGAGTCTCTTAATCAAGCCTCCTCTTCACTTTGATTATGAGATCTCCAATAAGCCACCACCACCACCCTCCGCCATTACCTTGTCTTTCATATAAGCATTGGTTTCTTATCCACAAGACACTAAATTCAAGCAAATCTTAGAATTCTAGAATAACTAGGATTAGATTTATGCTTTTGGCTTGTTTTCTTTTTCCATACAACTTTGTATGATGCTTCTCCTTTTAGTAACTTACCTTGGATCTTTGTCTTTGTGTTTTCTTCTCTTTTATTTTGTGACCTATTGCTATATACTGTTGGTGGTTTCTTTTGTTCCACTAACCCTTCTATGTAGCTTGTCACCATATCTCGATTCCTCGGTGCCCCAAGCTAGGGGGAGTAAGCACCAAGTGGGAGTCTTTGCAAAGTCCGTTTCTTCAACACCGACTTGTGCAACCTTTTTGCTTCGACAAAGGGGGAGAAATGAATAAACTCGTCTTCGAAAATCTTGTTTTTTGTGTGATTGAGTTTATGTATTGTCGGAATCAAAAAAGGGGAGATTGTTAATGCAATAATGCCTAAAAACGTTACTTGCATTTTTCGGTCTCGCTTAGTTTTGATTACGACAATATGTAAAAACAAGCATTTACGAAAACAACGAAAAACGAATTCTTGAGTTCATCTATTTTTCATTTTACCTATTTTCACTTAAGGTATGGATAAACAAGTACTAACCTTAATAAAGTGATCAAGTGATTTAATCTTTTCTTAAAACTCACTTTTTATTAAGTGTGACAAGTTTTTATTAAAATTTCTTTTTAAGAAAATGTTTTATTAAATTAATTATTTGAAAATTTGAAAATGGCATATTCTTATTTGGTTAGGAATATTCTATCAGGATAATTTTTAAACCAGATATGACCTCCACTACTAAAGGACAAAAAGGGAGCGGAGTCTAGTCCAACGGTACCTTATCGATAAGGTACCACGGGATAAGATAAGGTACCGCGGGCAGATATAGCCGTTGGCCCTTTGTCCTATAAATAGTGGACCATTCTCAGCTTTTCAACTCACCTCTTTTGCACATCTATTTCCAGATTCAAACTCTCTTCTTTAATCACTCAAATCTTTGATCATTTGTTTGATTACTACTTGTTTAAGAAGTGAATCTTGTTCTTCCATCCCTTCCTCTCCAAGTGCAAAGAGAAGAACACTATCCTTGTGAAGTGTTTAGTCCACCACCAAAGATCCATTGAAGATCTACTTTTATACATTTGTTGTTGTGTCTTAGTTGAGAAGATCCAAGTAGTTGTGTCTATTTGGAAGTTGTGTATGTACTAAGTATAGTTGTGTAGATTGGTCCTAGCTACGATTAGGGCTCGACTTTTAGCTTAGAGTCGGAAGTTGGTTGAGCAACGTGTACGATTTTCTCCACCATAAGGAGCTTGTTGTGTAGTGAACTCTCGAGTAAGGAGTACTCGAGGAGTGGAGTAGGAACGAGGAGTGAGCTTCGTTGCCGAACCACTATAAATCCTTGGTGTTCGGTTTGATCTTTCTTTACCCTTAACTCTTTACATTCTTTATTCTTTGTGCATATATTTTTGGTAGTATTAGTTTAGTTACACTATCATTGTTCATATTGTGCATAAGAAGATTTCACATATTTCCTCAAGCCTAAGTTTTTGAAAAATGATTTTTTGAAAACCACATTTTAACAAGCAAATATAAGAAACTATTCAACCCCCCCCCCCCTTCTAGTTTCTACAGAAAGATAACTTGCTCGTGCTTGATCTTAGAATGAAGACTTGTTTATCTAGTTTCCGGGTTCGGGGTGGTTGGTTGATGACTCGGATAACTATCACTTAAAGGGGTTACATTGTTGTACTCAGTGTCACGCGCATAGTCGACGTGAATAATTTCAAGAGGTGTTGTGCTTATATACTTCTTCAGTGATGTATTGGGTACTTAGAGCCGTTCCTCATTCAACAATTGTGCAAGCTTAAGTCACAAAATCGAGGGAATTTTATTCAGTTTCATGTTTGATATATCTGGTTCATTCCATCAGTGGTCACTTCAAATTGCCTACAAGGGGGTTGGTAAAGATAGCCATGGAGAGTTTATGAATAGAGAACCTCGATCAACAACTGATTCTCGCCATTTATATAATTCTGCTTATTTACTATTCTCACGAGATTTCAGGTACATGTGCGTACGATTTATTGATGGTTCCGAGTTTCGAAACCATCAAGGGGAAGAAGAAGACATATTGAACGCACAACGAGTACACGTGATAAACTTCATACCTTCTTTTGATTTGAAGACATTACGGGAATACATTTGTCATAATCGCAGAGAAGAAATCAGTGTTTTAACTCGTGGCGTTATCAATCTCTAAACGGTACACTACTGATTCGATGTTTAATTATTTTGATGTTGCAATTATTCATCATCATTATCCTATATGGAGAGATATGCACTTCCGGGACTTAATTGACTCTGGTGGATCTCCGGAAGAAGATATGTGCATTTCCGGGACTTAATTGACTCTGGTGTTACGATGTCCACTTCATGAATTGGATAAAGTGTCCACTTCAGTATTTGAGCTTCATACTTGGGATTGGTTCACTTTCTTCAACTACGTGGGGGAAGAAATGTCTTGATTCTTTCTGGTATGCATAACTTGAACTCTTAGGGGGAAGAAAAATTTAGAAGAATTATTCAAGCGTGAGAAGAGAAGTTGTTGATCTACTTTGTGTGCCCCAAACTTTCAATCCCTCATAGCAACATTATCATGTTATATGATGGGGTTTGCTTTTTAAATTCCGTTGTGCGCTTAATCATTCTAAGCTTTATTGAAAGCTTTGAAGTTGCTTACGAGGATTGTCGGTTTAGGGGGAAGCTATATAAAAGCTTCTACATCAAGTTTATGTGGCATGAATTAGGGGGAAGTTAATTCAGAAGCTTCTCCTTAACCAGAAGTATATGGATTACTTAGCTCATGCCGTTACTGTGATACCCAGAAACCGAGGTCACTTATCTTACCCTAAATTACGAATATTTTAGAAATTTTTAAGAAATTTCGTTTATTATATATTTAATCGTTTAAGTTGAAACCGACGTTTGAGGCCGTAATCTTAACGATTGACGATTTAAGAAACACGATGAAGACTACGATCCCGACAGATGCCCAATTTTTATGTTTTATTGTCGCTTTATCGATATTATAATTTTTCGAGAATTTAATTTTTGATTCGTGTTGAGTCAAGCCGGGTGCGTTTTGTTTTATTCCGGGTGCGTTTAAATTGCCTAAAAAGTATTTTGGAGTGTTCGGGGCGACCCCCGACTCCCGCAAAATTTTCAAAGTCGCTAATAAGTCATTTCCCGCAAATTATTGGTGTCGTTTAAATATGAGGCCAAAAGAATGCTTAAATTGCACGAAAGGCCCCTCTAATTTACAAAAAGGGGGATGAACACACACACAGAACAAAACACATTTAAAAAAAAAACCCACCCTCTCCTTCTCTCTTTTGGCCGTCGGCCCAACACAACCACCACCACCATATTTTTTTTCTTCCTTGTTTTGATCGAATCCAACTTAAGACCACTCTTTCTAATCATTTAATAAGTGTTTTCCACACTTTAATCCAACATGCATGAACAAGATTTTCCAAAAAGTAAAAGATTTTCCAAATGTTTGATTTTGTGTAATTAAACCTAATGCATGTGTAATTGGTGTTTATATTATGATAATTCACCATTTAAATTCACCAAAACAAGTTTGGTTTGGGTGTTTTGATCCCCAACACCCCACGGCCATATGGGGGTGTTTGGTGGATCATGGTGTTTGATGTGTTTGTTTATGGGTTTATGTTTATGATTGTGTTTTAGGTGTTTTTGAATGGGTTAAACACATTGCATGTGTGTTTTGGTAAATGGGGTTTTGAGTGGATTTGGTATTCTAGGTGTTAGGGACTGATTAAGGTGTTTAGTAGTGGTCATGAGTGGTTAAGTTAGGGCTAGGTGTCGTTAAAATGGTTTGGAAACAAGTGCTAAGGTGATTTTGAAGTAGTAATATTTAGGCAGATTGTTTGAGGCCATTGTTGAAAATATTAAGTCTAAATACAGGTCATAGACATAGGACTAGTTGTAGAGCTTTGTCTTAGCTTCGATTTGATATAAGAAAGAGCTTACAACTCCAAACGAGTCAAAAGTTATGATATTTTGAAAGTTCGTGTACCGGGAGATGAGAAATCAACATAATCCGAAATTGTGTTTGGTTTTAGGTCAAATCTCGGGGACCGTAGATAGAGTTTGGTAAATTATTGAAAGTTGGTTTTTGGTTTCAAACCTGTATTTTTGAGTCTATTTTTGGACTTAGGAGTCAAAGTAGCTAATGGTGTCTTTTAAATAGGTCAAACAAGTCCAATATGGTCAAAGTGCAAAATCAATCCTAAAAGTGTATGTTTAGAAATATAATGAGTAATGGGTCATAAAAGTGAAAACATTTTATGGGATTTAAAATGAGTTTTCTACAGGTCATAAGGTATTTTTACAAATTTTCTTGAATTTTATATAAGTGCTTAAGTTATAGAAAACAACCCATACTTTTGGTAAGTATCGGCGAAATCGTAAAATGGGAAGCAACTTTAATAACGTAGATGAATCGTATTAGTCTAGTAACAACTACTTGTTTGGTTTTGGCGTGAGTTAGTAATTATGACAATTGACTAATATGTATGTATTATACAGTACTTAAAGTTATATAAATGAGTTGACTCATTACGCGTTGTTTGTTAGGTGTTGAATTTCCCGGGCATCCTCATCGTCAGTGATCGTCATCCGTAACGTCGACTACTTCTATATATAAGGTGTGAATTTATAGCCACTCTTTATATTTTTTTTAAATGGTTTTACCCGCGAGGGGGAATTCATGCTATTTTAAATGAAACGAACATATGTCATGAATGATTGTTGGACCCGAAAGTTGCCTAAATTGTGTTGAGTACCTAGTTGCATAAGACCCTATATTCATGAACTATTAACTATTGTTTAATTCTTGTGTGGATTGAAAATAGCCGCTTATACAATTGATAGTATTATGGGGTTGACTACCCTATCCGAGACGAGGGCTAGTACGTTGAGTACCCCCTGCGGACGGATAACTTGTGATAAGAAATAAGGTATAACTGCAACTAATGCCTTTAGAAGGGGCACTGGTTTCATCTTAATCATGCCGGTAAATATACGCGGGTGATTGAGTTAACGGATTAGTGTCATGAGCTTAAACACAATTGTAATAACCTTGATAATAGATTGTTTGATCGACAATTCTATGAATGATCGTGATTGGTTTTATATACTTATGTTCAAAATATGATTGTAAAACCTATGAATTCAACTCAACATTATTTGTTGACCCCTTTAAGCATGTGTTTCAGGTAATCGAGGAGATGGTAGCAAGGAGAATGCTAGGATGGATGTTGTTATGGCTTGGCGGTCTACCTAGTCTTTCCTCCCTTTTCACAACTTAAACTTTTTATGTCATGTCATGTAAACTTGTGATGTATTTTGGGTTGAGATTCAGTGGGGACCAAAACGTGACTATGTGTTGCATTAACTTTGGGGTTTGGGAAGCGGTAGACAATGTTGTTTTTTTAACAATGGTTAATTAATGTTTTAATTCCTACGTCACTTTGAGTCGTTCTAAATAGCTTGTGTATGATGATAACTGCCTAGCACCCAAATGTTGTAGTTCCGCTGCGCATAGCATTTGTAGGGGTGTTAGAGATTGATAATTGTCATCTTGCATGTAGAAAGTGTGGAAAGGCGGGTCATAAAGTTGCAGATTGTCGATCTAGAGGTGTGGCTACACGGGCAAATGCCACGAGGGTAATGGTTTGTTTGGATGTGGAGAAAAGGGGCACAAGCAAGGGAACTGCCCGAAAGCTGGTAATAGGCAGGGAGGAAATAATGTTGCTGCTGTATACCGAGTAGGTACCGTTGATAAACCGCAAGGCCCGAATGTGGTGACCGGTACGTTTCTACTTGACGCTCGTTATGCTAGTGTATTATTTGATTATGGATCCGACAAAAGCTTTGTAGATGTAAAGTTTAGTCGTCTTATCAATAGAGAATCGGTGATGCTAACGACTAATTATAATGTGGAATTAGCCGATGGAAAGATAGTTAGTACTAATTCTATACTAAGAGGTTGTACCTTGAAGTTAGGGAATTATGCCTTTGATATCGACTTAATGCCTATAGAGCTAGGATCTTTCGACGTGATTATTGGGATGGATTGGTTAATGGCGCATAGTGCGGTGATTATTTGTGGAGAAAGGTTAGTCCAAATCCCGTTGAGGAATAAGGTTTTGACCGTGAAGGGTAATGAATGTACTTCTCGTCTGAAAGTAATATCTTGCTTGAAGATGATGAGGTATGTGGAAGAAGGATGCGATGTATTTCTGGCGCAGATTTCTAGTGATGGTGATGTAGAGACAAAGTTGGAAGAGGTGCCTGTGATTCGAGAGTATCTAGAAGTTTTTCCTGATGAGTTGCCGGGTTTACCACCCTCTCGTGAAGTGGAATTTCGGATCGATTTGATGCCAGGAGCTGCACCAGTTGCTCGTGCACCTTATCGATTGGCACCGTCAGAACTGAATGAGTTATCTGATCAATTGAAAGAATTGATGGATAAGGGGTTTATTCGACCGAGTTCATCACTATTGGGAGCGCCTGTGTTGTTTGTAAAGAAGAAGGATGGGTCGTTTAGAATGTGTATCGACTATCGAGAGCTTAACAAATTGACGGTTAACAATCAGTATCCATTGCCGAGGATTGACGATTTATTTGATCAGTTGCAAGGTTCCTATGTGTACTCAAAGGTTGACTTGAGATCAGGGTATCATCAACTACGAGTTAGAGAGGAGGATATTCCTATAACTGCTTTTCGTACGCGATATGGACATTTTGAATTCCGAGTGATGCCATTTGGGTTAACGAATGTGCCTGTAGTGTTCATGGATCTTATGAATCGAGTGTGCAAGTCGTATTTGGATAAGTTTGTCATTATATTCATTGATGATATTCTTATTTACTCCAAGAGAAAAGAAGAACATGAGAAGCACTTGAGGACGATATTGGAGCTGTTGAAGAAAGAGAAGATGTACGCGAAATTCTTCAAGTGTGAATTTTGGTTGAAATATGTACAATTTCTTGGGCATGTGATTCATAGCGAAGGAGTTCGTGTGGATCCTGCCAAGGTAGAGGCAATTAAGGAATGGTCAGCACCGACAACGCCGACTGAAGTTCGACAATTTCTTGGTTTAGCTAGTTATTATCGGAGATTCATCGAAGGGTTTTCGTTGATTGTAAAGTTGTTGACCAAGCTTACTAAGAAGAATCGGGTGTTTGAATGGGGAAATGATGAAGAAATCGCCTTCAAAACACTTAAGGACAAATTTTGTTCTGCTCCGATTTTGTCATTGCCAGAAGGAATCACTTCATGGTTTATTGTGACGCGTCTCATAAGGGTTATGGAGCTGTTTTGATGCAACGTGAGAAGGTGATCGCTTACGCGTCGAGACAATTGAGGAAGCATGAGGAAAACTACACTACGCATGATTTGGAATTGGGAGACGTAGTTTTCGCGCTGAAATTGTGGAGACACTACTTATATGGGACAAAGTGTGTTGTATTCACTGACCACAAGAGTTTGAAACACATATTAGACCAGAAGGAGTTGAATATGAGACAAAGACGATGGGTGGAGCTACTGAGTGACTATGACTGCGAGATTTGCTACCATCCTGGCAAGGCGAACGTTGTGGCGGATGCACTTAGTAGGAAGGATAGAGAGAAACCTTTGAGAGTCAGAGCATTAGTGATGACTGAGGGTGTTGATTTGACCGGAACAATATTGAAGGCTCAAGATAAGGGATTAATGAAAGAAAATGTTGGCGCTGAGAATCTGGGAAGACTGCAGAAACCTCTTTTCGTGGTAAAGTCAGACGGGCTGAGATATTTCGAGAATCGGATTTGGTTACCGCTATGTCCATCCGAGGAAGGAATGCCTGGAGTACGAGATTTGGTTATGAATGAGTCTCATAAATCGAAGTACTCGATACATCCTAGAGCGGATAAGATGTATCATGATCTGAAGAAAGTCTACTGTTGGCCCAATATGAAGGAAGAGATTGCTCGTTACCTCAGTAAGTGTTTAACTTGCGCGAAGTTTAAAGCTGAACATAGGAGACCGTCTGGGTTGTTGGTACAACCTGAGATCCCAGAATGGAAATGGGAAAAGATCGCTATGGATTTTGTGACGGGTTTACCTAGAACTCCTAGTGGTTGTGATATGATTTGGGTAATAGTGGATAGGTTGACGAAATCTGCTCACTTTTTACCTATGAAGAAGACGGATAGCATGGAGAAACTTGCCAGTGTGTACGTGAAGGAAAATGTTTGTCGACATGGTTTACCTTTATCGATCATTTCGGATCGCGATAGCAGGTTTACTTCGGAATTTTGGAAATCTCTTCAACGTGCGATGGGCACCGAATTGAGTTTGAGCACGGCCTATCACCCTGAAACCGATGGCCAAAGCGAACGAACCATTCAGACGTTATAGGACATGCTCCGAGCATGCGTGATTGATTTCGGAGGAAGTTGGGAATGCCACTTACCTTTAGTGGAGTTTTCGTATAATAACAGTTACCATGTGAGTATTAAGGCTGCACCATTTGAAGCGTTGTATGGAAGGAAGTGTAGATCTCCTGTGTGTTGGAGCGAAGTGGGAGAGAGTCAGTTGACTGGGCCCAAGATGGTTTTGGAGACGACAGAGAAGATTGTGCAAATTAAGAACCGTTTACTTGCTGCAAGAAGCTGACAGAAGAGTTATGCCGATAATAGGAGGAAACCGTTGGAATTTAAGGTTGGAGACATGGTCATGCTTAAGGTGTCACCATGGAAGGGTGTGATACGTTTTGGGAAGAAAGGAAAGCTGAGTCCAAGGTATATTAGACCATTCAAGATCGTTAAACGAATTGGACCGGTAGCGTATAAGTTAGAATTGCCGAATGAGCTTAGTGCTATTCACGACACGTTTCACGTATCGAATTTGAAGAAAAGCTTGGCGGATAAGGATTTGTGATTCCTTTGGACGAGATTCAGCTTGACGATAAAATGCATTTCGTGGAGGAACCAGTGGAGATTATGGAACGAGAGGTTAAGAGATTGAAGCACAGTAGAACTCCCATTGTGAAGGTACGGTGAATTCTAGGCGTAGACCGGAATACACTTGGGAACGTGAGGACTTCTTCAAGGAGAGATATCCTCGTCTGTTCAAGCGGCACGAAATGTGAGTATAAGAAGAGGCGAGCGCCGGGACGTTGCTCTCTTTAAGGAGGGGTGGATGTGATACCCAGAAACCGAGGTCACTTATCTTACCCTAAATTACGAATATTTTTGAAATTTTTAAGAAATTTCTTTTATTATATATATTTAATCGTTTAAGTTGAAATCGACGTTTGAGGCCGTAATCATAACGATTGACGATTTAAGAAAGACGATGACAACTATGATCCCGACGGATGCCCAATTTTTATGTTTTATTGTCGCTTTATCGATATTATAATTTTTCGAGAATTTTATTTTTGATTCGTGTTGAGTCGAGCCGGGTGCGTTTTGTTTTATTCCGGGTGCGTTTAAATTGCCTAAAAAGTATTTTGGAGTGTTCGGGGCGACCCCTGACTCCCGCAAAATTTTCAAAGTCAACTAATAAGTCGTTTCCCGCAAATTATTAGTGTCGTTTAAATATGAGGCCAAAAGAATGCTTAAAATGCACAAAAGGCCCCTCTAATTTTACAAAAAGGGGGATAAACACACACAACAACAAAACACATTTCAAAAAAAAAACGCCACCCTCTCCTTCTCTCTTTTGGCTGTCGGTCTAACACAACCACCACAACCATATATATTTTTCTTCCTTGTTTTGATCTAATCCAACTTAAGACCACTCTTTCTAATCATTTAGTAAGTGTTTTTCCACACTTTAATCCAACATGCATGAACAAGATTTTCCAAAAATTAAAAGATTTTCCAAATGTTTGATTTTGTGTAATTAAACCTAATGCATGTGTAATTGGTTTTTAGATTATGCTAATTCACCATTTAAATTAACCAAAACAAGTTTGGTTTGGGTTTTTTGATCCCCAACACCCCACGGCCATATGGGGGTGTTTGGTGGATCATGGTGTTTGATGTGTATGTTTATGGGTTTATGTAGGATTGTGTTTTAGGTGTTTTTTAATGGGTTAAACACATTGCATGTGTGTTTTGGTAAATATAGTTTTGAGGGGATTTGGTATTCTAGGTGTTAGGGACTGATTAAGGTGTTTAGGAGTGGTCATGAGTGGTTAAGTTAGGGCTAGGTGTCGTTAAAATGGTTTGGAAACAAGTGCCAAGGTGATTTTGAAGTAGTAATATTTAGGAAGATTGTTTGAGGCCATTTTTGAAAATCTTAAGTCTAAATGCAGGTCATAAACATAGGATTTAGTTGTATAGCTTTGTCTTAGCTTCGATTTGGTATAAGAAAGAGCTTACGACTCCAAACGAGTCAAAAGTTATGATATTTTGAAAGTTCGTGTACCGGGAGATGAGAAATCAACATAATCCGAAATTGTGTTTGGTTTTAGCTCAAATCCCGGGGACCATAGATAGAGTTTGGTAAATGATTGAAAGTTGTTTTTTGGTTTCATACCTTCATTTGTGAGTCTATTTTTGGACTTAGGAGTCAAAGTAGCTAATGGTGTCTTTTAAATGGGTCAAACAAGTCCAACATGGTCAAAGTGCAAAATCAGTCCTAAAAGTGTATGTTTAGAAATATAATGAGTAATGGGTCATAAATGTGAACACATTTTATGAGATTTAAAATGAGTTTTCTACAGGTCATAAGGTATTTTTATAAATTTTCTTGAATTTTATATAAGTGCTTAAGTCATAGAAAACAACCCATACTTTTGGTAAGTATCGGCGAAATCATAAAATGGGAAGCAACTTTAATAACGTAGATGAATCGTATAAGTCTAGTAACAACTACTTGTTTGGTTTTGGTGTGAGTTAGTAATTATGACAATTGACTAATATTTATGTATTATACAGTACTTAAAGTAATATAAATGAGTTGACTCATTACGCGTTGTTTGTTAGGTGTTGAATTTCCTGGGCATCCTCATCGTCAGTGATCGTCATCCGTAACGTCGACTACTTCTATATATAAGGTGTGAATTTATAGCCTCGCTTTATATTGTTTTTAAATGGTTTTACCCGCGAGGGGGAATGCATGCTATTTTAAATGAAACGAACATATTTCATGAATGATTGTTGGACCCGAAAGTTGCCTAAATTGTGTTGAGTACCTAGTTGCATAAGAACCTATATTTATGAACTATTAACTATTGTTTTATCCTTGTGTGGATTGAAAATAGCCGCTTATACAATTGATAGCACTATGGGGTTGACGACCCTATCCGAGATGAGGGCTAGTACGTTGAGTACCCCCTGCGGACGAATAACTTGTGATAAGAAATAAGGTATAATTGTAGCTAATACCTTTAGAAGGGGCACTGGTTTCATCTTAATCATGCCGGTAAATATACGGGGGTGATTGAGTTAACGGATTAGTGTCATGAGCTTAAACACAATTGTAATAACCTTGATAATAGATTGTTTGATCGACAATTCTATGAATGATCGTGATTGCTTTTATATACTTATGTTCAAAATATGATTGTAAAACCTATGAATTCCACTCAACATTATTTGTTGACCCCTTTAAGCATGTGTTTCAGGTAATCGATGAGATGGTAGCAAGGAGCATGCTAGGATGGATGTTGTTGTGGCTTGGCGGTCTACCTAGTCTTTCCTCCCTTTTCATAACTTAAACTTTTTATGTCATGTCATGTAAACTTGTGATGTATTTTGGGTTGAGATTCAGTGGGGACCAAAACGCGACTCTGTGTTGTATTAACTTTGGGGTTTGGGAAGCGGTAGACAATGTTGTTTTTTTAACAATGGTTAATTAATGTTTTAATTCCTACGTCTCTTTGAGTCGTTCGAAATAGCTTATGTGTGATGATAACTGTCTAGCACCCAAATGTTGTAGTTCCGCTGCGCATAGAATTTGTGGGGGTGTTAGAGTTACAATATTTATACCACAAGTTACTACGAAGATGAGTCTCTCTGAAGTGAATACTTGAAGTCAATGGCCTTAGAAGACTTCATCAGCATTGGACGCTTCATGGAAGCCTTTGTTCTTAATCATTATGTACTTGTTAGGAAAAATATTGTAAGGAATTCTACACGTCGTCCCATGGGGGAAGATTGTTGGAAATTCACTTTATCTGACGACATTTAAGAATTCCCATTAGTTATCATAGTCACACACGTATAGACTAAAATAGGAAACGTTGTATAGTTTAGGTGTGGTGTGTGACTATATATATCCCTCCAAGGCTTCCAAGGAGGGGTGTTGCTTGTGTTTCATTTTGAGTTTATTAAACTTTTCTTTCTTTAACACACAACCTTCGCTCTCTAAACTTCATCAATGGCTGCCAACATCTTCCATCACCCACCTAGACCACCGGATCTATATAGCAAAACCACAGTAGCCATTGGCTCATCATCATAAAAGGATCTGATATCCGTATCATTGGCTGTTTTATCATTCCCTGAGCTGGTATTGGTATGCTATGTTTCTGATTCTGTCCCGCTGCTTTCTGTGTCAACCGAAGAAGCATCTAATGCTTGATCCTTATCGACAGTGCTCTCTTTCGTCTGCATCAGTCTTTGATTCACCCTTCTTTCAAATTGCCTTTGATGGTGTGTTCTTTCAGCAATTGACTTCTTTATATTACTCATATGTTGAAGAAGTGTCTCTTTGAACGCTTGAAGATCTACGAGAGTATATTTGGTAAAGTATGTACTTGTGAACTCTCGATCGTTTTTGGATAAGCCACTTGAGTCAATGAATTGCTGAACTGATTGTTGAGAGCTAAAAGGACCTCCATGGATATAAGCTCGTGAAAATCATCTCTGACAAGTTCTTGTTGAAGATGGTTCACATTAAGTAGCATCATTTTGGTGAATGTCTCAACATCTTGACCAAATAGTAGAGAAAATACCCGTTTGAATCCAATTTCAAGACGAGTGCCTTTTAGGTCTTCTCTTGAAAGAACCTGAAGGTGTGACTGAAGCAACTTTAAGTGTTCCATGCATCTTTCTTTTGCTTTCGACATCTTGTATTTGATTGCATGACCGGTTTTGGTGGTAGAATCCTTGTTAGAAGGTTTAGTGATTGGAGTCTCAGTATTTGGTTGAACCTTTGGATTCTGCATCTTCTCTTTATTCATCTCAGTCATGTACGTTGTTGGTGTTGAATCCACGAAGATGTCCATTGAACGGATGTCTCGAAGAAGATATGATGTGTATGGATTACGGATCTTAGAAATAGCCAATAACTAGTGGAAAATTTTTGAAAAATGGAAACGTTAATGAAAAATAAAACCTAAAAAATTGAATTTTGGTCCGAAAATTTGAATTTTTGGTCGAAATTTTCTTCGCATCGCCAAAATTTGAAATCGAAGCATAAATGGCCTAAAAATGGTCTAGGAAAAAATAAATTTTACTATGGTTTTCCCGCCAAAAAACTCTTTTTTTTAATCTTTGTGTAAACTATGTTCCAGGACTAGTCTAGATAGTGGCTAAGTCGAAAAAATACTCGAACAAAATTTAACCAAACAGATTGCAATATCCATCGGAATGTATGATCGGAATGTGTGATCGGAATGTGATCGCAATGTGTGATCACAATGTGATCGCAATATTTGATCGCAGTATGTGATCGCAATATGTGATCGCAATGTGATCGCAATATGTGATCGCAATATGTGACCGCAATGTGATCGCAATATGTGATCGCAATACTGATTGCAATAGGTGATCGCAATGAGTGATCGGAATGCTGAAAACCCTATTGCAATGCTGGATCGGAATATGAAAACCCTATCGCAATGTCCACTGTTCTCGGATATAACACAACCAGTTCGAGATTTTGAGCCAAAAAATGATCCAAACACCCAAAAATTTTGTGTTTTTAGACAAAGTAAATATACCAAATCTCTACCACAACTATTATAAGATTTGTATCAAGAAAGAACCATAAAAAACAGAAAAAAAAATGTAGATCAAATGTTTTAGATCAAAACAGGCACGAAAATCAAGAACACAAACACGAATCTTCAATCACCTATCCACTAGAGGCTCTTGATACCAAATATTATTCCCACTTCAATCCATAACACAATATTTAGAGAGAGAAAGAGAAGAAAAGTAGAGAGAGAAACTAGAGAGAATGGATGGTTAAACACTAACTAGAGAGAGAAAGTAAATAGTAACCACACCCTCTTCCACACATGGAAGAGGGTATTTATATGCCACGCCACATGGGATTTGGTGGACTTGTTCATGGGTTAGGCTTGGCTTTGCTTAGTCTTACGCCCCTAAATTATACAATATTAGCTTAAAGTCCAAGCCCGGTTAACCAGACTAACCTATTACAATACAATACCATTAGTGACTAAGATGACCTATTACATTCTTGTTCGACTATATAAAATATAGGGCTAACATTTTAGATTAGCAGTAATCTAGTCCTAGCCCCACTCTAGGGTTGTTGGGTAGATTTTCCACTTGATGTTGATGCTCGGTTTACACGTGCTAGAATCACGGTTAGCTCATTGTATTACGTGTGTACATGAACGTAATATGATCTTACTATAGACTATATCTTGGTGATATACGGTATAAGCCTGAATTGGTGATTCATTCTTCGTCTTGTGGATTTGTTTTAGTGTAAAGGTATGTAACCCTAATTCGATTAATTATAATTGTGTTATTATTATGATCTTGTTAAATTGCTTCCGCTATATGTGTTTTGATCTCGTTTAGGGTTTTATATAATTGTTATGATATTAATAAACCTTAAGTGGCATCGAGAGCCGTTTTAACATGTTATAATTATCGAAAATCTAAAGTTTTTTAACTAATAATTGTTTTGAGTTAAAACTACATGTTTTTTAGGTTTTCTTAAATTTAGGGTTTTGTTTTTTAAAAATTAGGGTTTTTACCGAATTTTAATAGAAAAAGAATTATTTTGAAACCCTAAATTACATGTGGGATAATTTTAGATTAAATTGCATGGTTAATTGTTATGTCATGTATGGTTACGATCCGTAGAGATTTTTGTTAAGATTTGAGGGAGAATTCATGATAACGTGCATGTTTTCATGGGTCGTAAAATTATATGTTTATATGATTTTATGTGCTACTTTCTTTATTTGATTCAATAAATCTTGAATTAGGGAAGACTTTTATATGAATATAAAGACCTAGATTTGATGATTATTGAATAAATCGTATGCATGTGGCTATTTGATTTATTTGTTGCACATATAAATTGTTATTATGTGTTTATGATTTAGATTTTCACTTGTTTATATATAAAATTGTTGAATTGTTGTAAACAAGATTTTTTATGAAAATAAATAATATGGACTAAATCATATTAAAATAATGATTTGTTAGAGATTTAAATTACATAAGATTACGTTGATTGGTGAATTGCAATAATAATCTAACGGCATACTCCTTTAGACAAACTATAAAGTGGGTATAACGCACCGCTGGTCATATACCCGGTTAAGGAAGGATGTGTTATGCCATTAGTCGCTGACCAAATTCCCGGCTCGCCTGTGCGTCAAATTGAAATTACCTACGATTATTAATTGAATTGTACCTTAAGGGTGATTTATCACAAATTCACATCCGAAACACACTGAATAAGGGTATTGCTTTGTGCGTAGCCGATTTCTAGCAAAAGTACGTTGTGAATAGTTGTGGGTAAATTATTTAATTGGTTTAACCAATACCGCAACATAACTTATGAAGAAATTTAATCTCATGAAAAAGTTTACTAAATATTTTATTAAACTTATGCTATGGAGTCGTATGCATGCTTCTCCATACATTGATTTTGATATCGAAAATTTATACCCTTAAAATTTAAGTCGAATGCTCCTAATTGACGAACACTTGAAATTACTTCGTCATAAAATGAGATTTTTGGGTGATGTTGTAATGGAGAGAAACCTTTCGTAGAATGAGATTTCGTTTGATGGTTTTACGTTACTCAGATTAGACGACTTAATTAAGTTACTCAGTGAGATCTAGAAACTTTAGGCATTCAGAGGGATAAAACTTGTTTACAATACAAAATGTTCTTTTGGCAATGTAAATCCCTTCAAAATCTAGAAATTGAAAATTGTTTGTCAATTGAATTGTTCGACAAGTCGCTATGTTGAGTACATTCATTACTAGCAGATCAACTGATGTAATGGATTTATGTCAATATAGTTCTAGGATTCAAGGAAAATACTATGGTTATTATTACCGGGGTAATTTTATTTTCATGAAAGTATTTTGTTATCGAAAATACTAAAATTGAATTTTGTAAATTCTTTTACAATGTATTAATGCAACGTTACACCGTAAACGTGGTTTAGTCATTCATTTATTGACCTACAAACCATATGGTTGAGGATAGAGTTAATTTACAATGAAAAGATAAACCTAAACTCTTTTCCATGAGTGAAGAAGGAGTAATAAGAATTTTAGAAATGTCTAATTCTATACATAACTCATAGCAAACTTTAATGGTTAAGAAAGTGCATATTTTGAGTTATTACATTTTAAGAATGGTTATCGCTAATTGGTGTAAAGGCAAACTAGCATTGATGTAGGTATAATCGTACACGTTTTAGGAAAAACATATATGTGGCAAGTATTAAGTAGTACGATTTAATTAAAAACCGTAAAACCGAATAAATGCGAGTTCGTTCTCGCAGGAGGTGTATGTGTTGTGTTGCCAATTATATAAAATCAAGAGTTTGTATTAGTGACGTTTTTGGTTTAGAAAATAGAAAATTAAAGACGAGCTACGACTACGATTACACTACGACGAATTGACGTAAAACACGAACGTAAATACGTAAAAGGTGACAAAATTAAAAATTAAACCTAAAAATTAATTAAAAATTAAAACTAATTCTAAAATAATATAAATAAGAATAAAAATTCAATAAATAAATTTTAAAACCTTTTATTAATTAAATATTCAATTTTAAATGCTAATTAAAGCCCTAAAATTATATATAATTAATAAAAAGCCCAAAATATTATTTTATCAAACTAATAACTCACTTATATTATTAAATGACTAAAAAGTATTTTTCCTAAATTTTAAAGACTATTTTTCTATTTTTAAAACACTAAAAACAATTTTTAAACTAAAATAATGATTAAAATTAATAAAATAATGCTAAAATTAAACTTACTATTTGAAAAATCATAATTTATATCACTAAAAAGTATAAAAATTAAAAAAGTTGAAAAAGTAAATTTTTGCACTAAAAGACAAAACAATTTTAATTAAAACCTATTTAAACTAAAACTAAATCTAAAAATTAATAAAAAGAGTGAACAGTGAAACTTTTTAAACTAAACATCTTAAAATAATATTCTTAAACTAGGAAAACTTTTAAAACTGAAAAATAAACATTTTTGGCACTAAAAGACAAAAACAGAAATAATAAAAACTAATTAAAATAGAATTAATTCTAAAAATAGCAATTAAACAGAAAAATAAAAATGAACTTGATAAAAAATCTTAAAATAAATTAACTAACACAGGAAAAATGAAAACTATGGAAAATATTCAATTTTTACCACTAAAAACAAAACTAAGCAAAATCTGACAATGACATGTCCAGGACTTTTGTCCTTTTGCAAAGTAGTGGGAACAAAACCACTAGTAGTGGGAAGTTTGTTCCCACTGACAATGTAAAAAAAAAAAACAGGTCAGGGACCTTTTGGTGGATAATGAGCTAATGAGTTGGTTTCTTTGGGAGACTGTTGATCCCTTTGATTGGATCTATATTCTGTTAAGAACTAGTATAGTAGTTTGTAATCAAACTAAAACACTTTGAGAACTCTTACTCACACTAAATAAGTTATGCGGAATCTAACTTATAAAGCATAGAAGAACAAAATTATTTTTAACTATTCGATTCTCTTATTAATCGACTTGAATGAGGTACATGAAAGACATTGTACCTATGTTCCTTTTATAGAGTAAGGAACCCTATAAACCTTAGAATATTCTATAAAGATAATTATATCACAGACGATATATTATCAATATTCTAACTATTTAAGTATATCACATAAGATATACTCTAACTGTAACTATGACATATCTTATACAAAGATATATTCGTCCTAATCAGTATAGCAGTACTTACTATATAAGTAGCAGTACTTACTATGTACCGCGTTAATACTAACGGTACTTACATAACACTAACAGTACTTCAATTACACTAACGGTACTTAAAACTTAACAAATAATTCCCAACAATCCTCCCCTAAACAAGAATGATAACTTGTTGTCTTCTTGTTTCTTTTGTACTGGATGTATTTAAAATACATGTCTTCAGTCTTTCCTTCATCCTTGGATTGAACTTGGTAATTTGTATTTGTATCCAACTGAATGTAGCCAAACACTTTAAATGTAGATCTTCTTCGGATAAGATAATCTTCAAACAACATGAATATCATCTTTGTCTTCAAACTATGATCTTCTTGTGTCTTCTAACATTCATTTATCATTGCAGCATAAGTAATTGTCTTCTTGAGTTAAATCTGTGAACTCTGAATCATGAACTTCAGTCTTGATTTGATAAGACAAAACCTTCTAAGTATTTTCTTCTTGAATACTTCTTTACTTGCAATCTTCATACCAGTTAGCCGTACACTCTGGAATAGCCAATACTTTATTCATAAAGAATAAGGTGTACTGATAACCTTACAATTTTTGGTAAATTGTCAACCATCAACAGATTTGATGAAGTCTTTACCTAGTATCGTTTGTCTAGGACTAGCCAACTCTTTGTCTCGAAAAAAGGTGAGTTAGAACCATATAGGTTTTAGCAAACTATCAGCTTTCAACGGATTTGAGAAGTCTTTACCACAAACCGTTTGCTTATGGACTAGCCAGTTCTTATGTGCGTTAGACATGGTGAACTGAGAACCATTTGTGAAATGTGACTGAAAGTCAAACACTTAAGGCTCTTTCTCAGCTTCTTCCTCATCTTTCAAATCCTTGATTTGTTGTTTAACCATTATGATCAACTCCAAAGCATCAACAGATTCTTCTGTCACTTCCAATTGTTGTTCCAACATTCTTTCCAACAATCTTCTTTGGAATGGGTAAGTCTTCTCTTGCAGCATATAGTATGTAACATCATCTATATCCAAAATATGCAATCCACATGATCTATAATATCTCTAGTAACTAGGAACCTGATTCTCTAATCCCTTCAACATTTCTTGATCACAGTTGTGTGGCTCATACATAAAGAGAAATTCCTTATATAATAGTGATACTTCAGTTTTACCTGCACTGGCTTCTTGAACTAACATGAAAAGATCCTGAATATCTTGTCTGTCAAGAATGTGAAGAATATCCTCCAAAAGTCTGAATATCCTTGTTGTGCCATCAGTTCTTTGAATTCCATGAACTTCAAGTCCTTGAGACATAGACTAAATCCATTTAACAATGGATGATCTATTTCCAAAAATCACTGTATCAATACATTGATCTTCAATTTTTATAATCTTCAAGTACTTCTTTAAGCTCTCATCATCATCACTATCTTCTGCTGTTGATTTAGCCCTTTTGGCTTTCTTATTTGTCTTTGTTGACCTTTTCCTTTTAACACCCTTGGAGGTTCCCTCAAGTTCTGTTGAACCCTCTTCCAAGTTTGTATGTACCGTCTCTTCAGTATGTACTATTGTATGTACTGTTGACTGTGTATGTACTGTTGAAACTGTGTATGTACTGCTTGTACATTTTCAGTCTAAGAAATATCTTGAGCTTCAACTCCTTCATTCATTCTTTGAGCGGTCTCTTCCTCCCTTAAACTTACCTTCTCCTTTCTATTCTTCCTCACATAAGTGGTCTTGATAGGTGGAGATGTGTTTGTAGGTTCAACAGTACTTGGCTTAATTCTAGGAGTACTTCCAAATTGTCTTTGTGGTTGCAGATGTCTTCTAAGCTCTTCAACTGCTATTCTATCTGCTTCAGATCTAATCTCAACAAAATTCAATTCAGTTCTCTTATTTTGCTCATACAAAGTCTTGATTTCTTCAAAGTTTTTCTTGACCAGCTGAATATGAGTAAAACCTTTAACTCTCTTTCGAAAAATCATCATTTGATTCCTAATCTGCATAGTAGTTGGAGGCTTAATCTTTTCTCTTCTTCTCTTTTCAGCAAAGAATCTTTATTGCTCCCTTACCAGATCATCAATCAACTTTGATTTCTCTTCTTCATCATAAGCATCTCTCTCTTCAGCTATCAATGAGTCTGCAAGAAGCTCGCTTGCATATAATTCAGCTTCAATCCTATCATACTCTTGTATGTTCCATTCTTGCTGTATTTTCTAGCAAATGCTGCTTTGCTGCAAGTTCTTCTTGTAATTTTTCTTCACGAATTTGTGCTTGCATTCTGAAAGCATATTCCTCATCATGGTCCAATTGATTAAATCTGTACATGACTTTGCTTATATCATCATCTGAATCACTTTCATTCTCAGATTCTGACAATATTTGCTTCTTCCCCTTATCCTTTGGATTAATCTTAGGTAGCTTCTTCTTCATCTTGGAAGGTCTTTCCTCATAAGCTTGTTGTTGAATAACAATACCTTTAGTAGGGTGTGAAGCTTGAACTTTCTTACCTTGAATTTGATTCTTTTTTGCAAGAACTTCTTGTTGTATCTTTTTCTCTGCCTCTGCTTGTTTAGTCTTTTCAACTAAATTCTTCTTTCTTAAGTCAAGCAGTAATTGGGCTAAAGTCTCATCTTCTCCAAAAGGAGTTTGACTTTCTAGTGAAGGATGATCATCAGCGGTACTTACAATCGGCTTAGTTGGCTTAGCAGTACTTGGGTCTTCAACAATGTCAGCAGTACTTGTAGTCGGCTTAGTTGGCATAGCAGTACTTGGATCTTCAACAATGTTGACTTCACCAGTATTAGACACACTTGTTTCTTCAATCACTTGTGTATCCCCAGATACTCTTTCTTCCATAGAAGCAATCATTTCAACTTGCACCTCTTCAGTCTTGTTTGATCCATTGCTCATTCTTGATCTAGACAGTACTTGCAAAGTATGTTTCCTTTGAAACCATACTTGTCTTTGTGGCGGAGTTGAGGATACAAGAAATTGAATGTTAATTTCCTCCAACTTCTAATAAAAAGCACTCCAATTCACTTGAAGTGGTGATTGAGGTGGTGGTGCTCGATGAGTTACCATCATTTCTTCAACTTGTGGCTCCTCATGAGTAGGTTGTGGTTCTTCCTGTTGAATCTCCATATTTGAAGGTCCATCCACACCAGTATCTAAACCAGTTCCATCTTCATAAGTCCCCATGAAATCTTCATCCAGCTCAAAATTGATGTCATTTCCAGAGATGCTTGTCTGATTATCACATTATAATTAGTCGTTAGCATCACCGATTCTCTATTGATAAGACGACTAAACTTTACATCTACAAAGCTTTTGTCGAATCCATAATCAAATAATACACTAGCATAACGAGCGTCAAGTAGAAACGTACCGGTCACCACATTCGGGCCTTGCGGTTTATCAACGGTACCTACTCGGTATACAACAGCAACATTATTTCCTCCCTGCCTATTACCAGCTTTCGGGAATGACATCAATTTTGAGCTGGATGAAGATTTCATGGGGACTTATGAAGATGGAACTGGTTTAGATACTGGTGTGGATGGACCTTCATAATTCCTCCCCTGTTTGGTTGCATTCAGTTGCCTTTTCTTGTGGTTCCTGAATCTTTGCTTCTTGAGTGCAACCTTCTGAATAGATATATGTCACCTCATCCAAGGTGATACTTTGTTCCTTAACTTGACTAGGCTAGCTTCCAATTCAACTATTTTCTTGTCTTGAACAAGCTTTTCTTTCTGCAACACCTGTACCTGTTGGGACAAACTAGTACACAAAGTAGTTAAGTTTGAAACATCCATCACCTCTGGTGCTTGTGCCTGTGGTGAACCACTAGCAGCAATAGAAGCAGCAGGTGAATGGATCATCTCATCACTGTTTGGTGGAGCACCAACATTGTGAGAAGAACATTGTGAATCTTCAAGGAAATGGGAACTCTGGTGAGAAGGAGTTTGCTGAGAAGCACTAGCATTGCTAGGTTCCTCACCTTCTTGATTGGTAGGTTGGGCTAACATATGAGCAAACAATGGTGTAATTGTTCCTGTAAAGGCATTGCCTTGTTTGGTCAAGAAAGAGAAAGTTCTCTTTGTAAATGTAGGAACATCCCATGTATCAGTTAACTCTGGTAGGTTAGGTATTTGGTCACTAACTAAAGTCTGAATGAATCTATGATACACTAAAAACTTTTTAGTTCCTACCAAATTCCTAGTCATGCCTTCAAAAACTAATTTTGAAAAATTAAAAACTCTATTATTTGCTAGATAAATACCAGTTGATGCCAATGCAGCAGGAATTTGATCAAAAGATGTACTTTTAGAGCTTAAACAGTGAATAATAGCATGAAAAAGCAATTTCCATTGAGGTGAAAATAAAGCTTTAAAGAAAGTAAGACTTTCCCTACCACCTCCATAGCCCATGGCTGCAAGGCCATCATGAATCTTTGTATTATTAAGCATTCTAAGTCCATTTTCATCATTTAATCTCAAACTTGCCCTTAGCAGTACCTCAGTTACATAAATATTTATATGATTCACCCTAGCCTTAGTGCAAGGTTGATTAAATCGGGTACCTAACATAGTAGTATTCCAAAATTGTTCAACAATGGAAATAGAGATAACTGGACTTACAGTGAGTGCAAAACGAACATGACTTCGAGATAAGAAACCAAGAATCTCATGGAAACCAAGAGAGTCATCATTCGTAGCAAGATTCGCAACCAAATTATGCTTAGAGATCACTTGTAAAGCAGCCATTAGTATTTTTTATGATCGTAAAAATTAAAGAGAAGGTTATAGAATCCAGAGATAAAAATAAAAGATTAGGTAAATCAATTGTATAATTGGAGTAAGTATTTAAGTAAATAACAAACCCAAGCGTGAAGAAACCGCCAAATTTACAAAAGAGTCCCTTAACGGTACAACAGACATGTAGCGGTACATGGAACATAAGCGGTACTTGAATTTGTGCTAACGGTACTTGGAGTTATAACGGTACCTCACAATTTTGACCAGTTCATGCTTTCCACTATCATTGTAACCTCTTTTATTATTTTCTATTAACCTGCAATTACATCAAAAACACAAAACATAGACTATACAATAAAAATTATAAACATTTGTACAGCTATTACCTCCCCTCAACATATGCATCAGTCTATTGGTTGAGCATACCAATATGTGTCACCAAGTATTCAAATCTCTTTGCATCAAATGCCTTGGTCAACAAATCAGCTACATTGTTGTCTGTATGAATCTTCAAGACTTGAATAAGCTTCTTGTCATAAGCATCTCTTATAAAGTGATGTCTTATTTCAATATGCTTGGTCTTGGAGTGAAATACTGGATTCTTGACAATGCATATAGTGCTTTCATTATCAATGTAAATCTTGGTGTTCATGAAGTTAAACCCATAATATAACAATTGATTTTGAATCCAAAGTACTTGTCCACAACAATGAGCAGCAGCTACATATTCAACTTCAGTTGTAGAAGTAGAAACAATGGTTTGCTTCTTACACTGCCATGATATGAGTCTTCTACCTAGGAATTGACAACCTCCTGTTGTGTATTTCCTATCATGATTAGCTCCAGCATAATCACTGTCTGAGTAAGCTTCAAATTTAAAGGTGGAATCTCTAGGATACCATAATCCTAAATTGGGTTGACTTTTAATATATTTAAAAATCTTCTTCACAGCATATAGATGTGACACCTTTGGATGAACTTGGAACCTTGAATAGGCACACACAGAAACATAATATCTGGCCTTGAAGCAGTAAGATACATCAATGAACCAATCATTGACCTGTATAGATGAATATCAACATTTTCTCCATGTTCATCTTTTGATAAGGACTTCTTGGATTCAAAAGGTGTGCTTGTACTCCTTATATCCATACATGAAAATTTCTTCAAGATTTCAACAACATATTTATCTTGGCTGATAAATATTCCATCTTTCCTTTGTTTGACTTTTAGTCCTAAAAAGAAAGTTAGTTCTCCCATAGAACTCATTTGAAATCTTCCTTTAATCAAAGCTTCAAACTCTTCACACCATGTCTTCTTGGTAGAACAAAAAATGATGTCATCAACATAAACTTGAACTAGAATGATATCCTTAGCATTCTTCTTGATGAACAAAGTTTTGTTAATGGTTCCTCTCCTATATCCATGCTCTAGCAGAAAATTGGATAAAGTTGCATACCAGGCTCTTGGAGCTTGATGCAGACCATAAAGTGCTTTGATAACCTTGTAGACTCTATTAGGGAATTTAGAATCTACAAAACCTGGAGGTTGTGAGACATATACCTCCTCTAAAATAGTACCATATAGAAAGGCACTTTTCACATCCATTTGATAGACTATAAAACCCATATATGATGCAAAGGCCAAAAATTAACCTAATGGCTTATATCCTTGCCACTGGTGCAAAAACCTCATCATAGTCTATCCCTTCTTCCTGTCTATAGCCTTGAGCAACAAGTCTTGCCTTGTTCCTCACAACAACTCTTCTTTCATCCTTCTTGTTCCTGAAAACCCATCTAGTACCAATTACTCTCTTACCTGAGGGAAGATCCACAAGAATCCAAACTTTTTGTAGCTCAAATTGCGTTAATTCTTCTTGCATGGCATCTACCCAGCTTTCTTCATCAAGAGCCTGAGAAATGTTTTTGGGCTCTACTTGTGATAAGAAACAGGCAAACAAACAATGATGAGTATCTTTATGATTTGTTCTCTGCTGTTGTTTGACATAACTCACAAGTGCATGAGTTCCAGTATTGGTTTGAAGTTGTCTTCTGGTTTGTACAACAGATTTGGGATCTCCAATGATCTGTGTAGTAGGATGGTTGTTGTTGACTTTATGAGTAGGAATAGAACTGACTGGAATTTCTGTTTCCAAATTGTTGAAATCAGTTACTGCACCCTACTCATCATAGGAAGCTTTGAAGAATATTCCTTTAGTTAGACTAGCATATAAGTCTTCATCGTCCATAGCTTGTAAAATCTCTTCTCGTGAGTCAACAGATTTAGCAGATTTTGACTTAGCAGTACTTGCAGATGAAGTACCGTTATGCGTAGTATGTACTGCTGAGTGTTGTGACTCAAAAGATTCTTCTCCTGAATGCTTATTAGCTGATGTAGCATTCTTTTCTTGATCTTGAAGCCTCTGAAGCTCTTGGGAGGCTTGATCATCTTTTGATGGCATGGTTTGCTTCTTGGGAGTAGCAAACATGGGAGTAACAGTAGGCATATTAGGCACATAGATATGAACATCATCATCTGATGAAGAAGCATCTTCTTGAGTACCTGCATTAGTTTCACTTGATTCCTCACCTGCATTGTTAGTTTGACAATCCTTTTGCAAAGAATAGTAATCCATGGAGTTAGTTAGATAATCTAAATCAAACATCCAAGCATAACCTATTCATGGGACATTGGGTTTATTTTCTAAGAAATTAACATGTGCATTTTCTTCAACCTTTTTAGATGCCAACTTATAAACCCTATATGCTTTACTTTGCATTGAATATCCTACAAGATATCCTGGATCAGACTTTGCATCAAACTTTCCCAAATAATCAAGAGTATTTAGTATAGACACATGACACCCAAAAGGTCTTAATTGACTTATGGCAGGCTTTACACCAGTCAAAAGTTCATAAGGTGCTTTGTTTTGAGGCTTGGTCACTAAGACTCTATTTAACACATAACATGCAGTGTTGATTGCTTCTGCCCAAAAGGTATTTGGCAAAAGAGAATCAGCCAGCATAGTTCTAGCAGCCTCAATCAGTGTCCTATTCTTCCTTTCAGCTACTCCATTTTGTTGTGGAGTCCTAGAATTACTAAATTGTCTCTTAATTCCTTTAGACCTGCAGAATTCATCAAATTCAACATTCTTGAATTCTATCCCATTATCAGTCCTAATGATTCAAACCTGTTTAGTGAACTGCTTTTCAACTAAAGTCATAAAGTCCTTAAGTAATTCATTTGTTTCACTTTTAAGAGCTAAAAAGAAAACCAAACTGAATCTACTATAATCATCAGTTATGACTAGACAAAAGGTCTTATGACTAATGCTTCTTATAGAAACTATAACAAACAAATCCATATTCAAAAGTTGCAAAGGTTTTGTCACAGTGTTGACAGTCTTGGTCTTACAAGAGGCTCTATGTTGTTTACCCTTTTGACAGGCAGCACATGTAAAGTCGTTTTGAAAAGATTTGTTAGGTAAACCTCTAACCAAATTCCTATTCACTAATCTGTTAAGATTTTTGAAATTCACATGACCTAACATTCTATGCCATAAATTAGACTCATCAAAAGAAGCCTTAGCTAGCAAACATGTAATACCACCTGTTGGAGTAATAGTATGAAGATTAAAGGTGTACATATTTTCTTGCTTGGGGTACTTTAAGTAGTATTTGAGATTCCTTAGGCATCTTAAAGTCTTTAGACAGCACCAAGCAGTCTTTGTCTGTGAACAGTACCTTGTTCTTCTTGTCACACATTTGTGATACAGAAAAGAGATTGAACTCATTCAATTCTTTTACAAAGAACACATCTTCATATTCTAACTTCCCTGTGTTCATTTTCCCTTTTCCAGTTATTCTACCTTTGCTACCTCCAAAGGCTACTGGTCCTCCTCTGAATTCTTCAAATTCAGCAAGAAAATCTTTGTTTCCTGTCATGTGTCTTGAGCATCCACTATCTACTATACATTTATCCTTCAGTTCATCAATTAGATGCCCCTGCACACAAATAAAACTCATCAGTTTTTAACAGGGACCCAAGCCACATTTGGCTCGGATCTTGTGGGACCTACAAACTTAAGATTTTTGTTCTGAAGCATTCCCAGTAATGCTACTTTTTCTCTTATACTTCATGGTTTCAGTTATGTAGTCAAAGACATAGGGTGACTCTATGTGCTCAGACTTCTTTGCCTTAAGTACTGCTTTAGCGGTACTTGCTTTAACACATGATTTATCTCTTTTAGGAACCCACATTTGTACTTGGTTTGTCATTATCATTACTTCTAGATGTTTTATTTTTTTTAACAACATTCTTAGAAGTCTTAGAGAACTTTAGTTTGGCAGACTTTAAACCAACGATACTTAAGTTTGGTCTAGCAGTACTTGCAGGTCTAGACTTGCCGCTACATGGATTACCAGACTTCAAAGGTACTAGACCTTGTTTCATAAGTACTGCTATAGGAACAAAACTTTTGACAGGGATATTTTTATCCTGTTTGGCTACTTTTGAATGATCAAACTTAGGTTTGTCATCCTTAATTTTTTTATTCCTATAAGCATGTGCATTGTTTCCATTACTGTTTTTCATGACTCTTTGTGCAGCCTTTTGTTTCACAATTTTATCTTCATGTAGAGTACAATCTTTGATAAAATGACTTAGACTACCACAAACATAACATCCTTTCCTTCTTAAAGAAGACCCAAAAGGTTGTTTTTGACTTAACATTCTCAAAACCTAGCCCACCCTTTTTAGCTTTATTATGTTTTACATTGTTTTCCAATATCTTGCTAGGAGTTTTTACCTGCTTGGGAGCAGAACTAGACTTAGATTCTTCAGAAACAAAGTTGTTCTTTAAAGGTGGATAAACAATGTTTTTGGTCACAACAGTATTTTCTTGGGACAAAGTACTAGAGTTTAAGGTATTTTTAACCCTTGGTTCTTCTAACTCTATACTTGTATCATTACTAGGGGGCATGAAAATTGCTGATAGAGGTGGAGGAACTGCCTTCATTCCTTCAACATATCTATCATTTTCAGGTGTATCATCTACCTTACTAGAACTATCAAAAATCCCTTTTAATAAGTCCTTGTTAGTTAAAGTTATCCCAAGTTGGTCCTCAATATATCCTAGGCCTGATTTATCATAATACCCCATTTGTGAATTAATCAATTTTCCCAAACCTTTAGAGGATTTTTGCCAATGATTAATCACTTCCCTTTCATTATAAAGACTGGCTTTTAAAGCTTCATTTTCTGTTGATACTTTTAACAATTGTCTTTCAAAAGCTTTTACTTCCACATCTTTTTCCCTCATTCGAAGAGTTAAAATTCTTATTTTCTCTTCATAGTTTTGCTGAGCCTTTTTATACAAAACTATATTTTCTTCTAATTTAACAACACCCTGTTTAAAAGCATTTAATTCTACAGTGCATGTGTTAACCTTTTGATACTGTTCCTCTAGTTCTACTTTTAAGTTATTAAATTTAAGAACATAGTCTTTAGAACAAGGATGTACCTCAGTATCTTCATGTGAGAGAGCCATTAGACCAAGCTCTTCTTCTTCTTCATATTCAGCCCAGTTCACCACTCCATCTACAATCACCAATGCTTTGGTTCCTTTAGGACTCCTACTGTTTCCTTTTGGAAAGCTTTCAGTTATTCTTGGACTGGTTCTATAGATATGCTTGGACTTCTGACTGCTGCTCTCAGCTTTGTCTCTAGAGCATTCTCTAGCAAAGTATCCATTCCTTCCATAGTTATAGCATTCAACTTTGGACTTGTCATATCCTAATGGCTCATTAGGATCAACAGTCATCTTTCTTCCGGTCTTCTTAAAGAACCTATTAGATCTTACTGACACCATAGCAGCTTTCCATTTAAGATCCATCTCTTCAACATCAGCATCATCCATCTGGAACAAGTCATTGAGTGTTAATCTTGGCATGTTGTCTTGTCCAGCGAAGAATGAGAAGGTATCATTGTCACTAAACAATGGTGAAGACCTTCCATGTGGATTTTGAGAGACTATGGGGCTGCTTTTAATACTTTATGGGTAAGTACTACTTGTAAGTCCTCCAGTGGTATTTGTGAAGTATGTACCGCTGCTTGATCCACTAGCAGTATTATGAAAGTAAGTACCGTTGTTTCCATCTGACACAAAAGCCAAGTTAGACTTTGTAGTAGTCGCTGCCTTAGTTACTTCAGTGCCTTTCACATCCATCTCGTATGCTCTAATATTGTTGTAGAGATGATCAAAAGGAATTGTTTCCAGATCATCTCTTGTGATGAAGTGCATAGCCATTGCTTTCCACTCTGGTGGAACACTTCTTAAGAATTTTAAATTAGCTTCCTTATTAGGAATTACTTGTCCATAAACTGCCAATTGAATAAGCAGCTTACTGAACCTTCCATAGCCACCATGTATCCCCTCTATACTGGTAATTGAGAAGTTATCAAATTCTTGCTTATGAACAATCTTCTTTATTTTCTTAGATTTGTCATTGCCTCCAAATCTAAGTTTTATAGCATCCCACATGGCTTTAGCATCCTTATAATGATGAAAGCTTGGTAAGATGTCTTCTAAAAGAGCCATAGCCAAACCAGTTCTGGCTTTTCTCTCTCTAATCTCTGCTTGTACCTCCTCAGCAGTCACAGTAGGTAGAGCATAGCATGTACCGTCTGGAAACCAATGTAGCTTCTTTGGTCTGTTCCCATTCTTGATAACTTGCCACACAGTGTGATCTATATGATTCAAGTAATGTTCCATCTGCATAGCCCATGTCTCATAACTGTCACCTTTGAGAACTGGGAGTTTAACAGCAGACAGAGTATGAGAAGGTGTTGTTGTAGAGGTAGCTACAACATTTACGGCTTGAACACCTTGTACTGGTGAAGGATGCACAACTTGTGGTTGTCCCTGTGGTATAGGATCAGGGTCTTGAACATCATCAAAGTGAGCATCAACACCTTCTGGTTGAGACATTGAGTTTTGCTGTGTGTGGAGTGTTTGGGGTTGTGTTCTTCTTTTTCAGAGTTTCTCAACAAGCTCTGATACGACTTGTTGATCCATTTGATTGGATCTATATTCTGTTAAGAACTAGTATAGTAGTTTGTAATCAAACTAAAACACTTTGAGAACTCTTACTCTCACTAAATAAGTTATGCGGAATCTAACATATAAAGCATAGAAGAACAAAATTACTTTTAACTATTCAATTCTCTTATTAATCGACTTGAATGAGGTACATGAAAGACATTGTACCTATGTTCCTTTTATAGATTAAGGAACCCTAGAAACCTTAGAATATTCTATAAAGATAATTATATCACAGCTGATATAGTATCAATATTCTAACTATTTAAGTATATCACATAAGATATACTCTAACTATGACTATGACATATCTTATACAAAGATATATTCGTCCTAATCAGTATAGCAGTACTTACTATATAAGTAGCAGTACTTACTATGTACCGCGTTAATACTAACGGTACTTACATAACACTAACAGTACTTCAATTACACTAACGGCACTTAACACTTAACAAATAATTCTCAACAGAGACAAAGGCACCCCCACAGCCAGTTGGGTTATGGGGAGTCAAATCAAGCACAAAAAACACCAGTTCAATACAAGAAAATCACAAAAAGGGCCAAATTCAGTCACTGATATGCAAGGGGTAGATCTGTGAATAGTTTGCTGATGAACTTGGTATATAGGTGGGTTTTGGCACCCAATAAATTACACAAATCACTATCAATCAACATACAATCCTAGATATAACCTAACCCCAACAGTTTTTAAAGGTATAGATCAAAATGAACTAAAACCAACTAGATAATGGCCTATGATTGTTTTGACTATTTTTCCCAAACTTAACCAAGCCAAATCTAATTTTAACCTATCAATCTTAAAACTATTAGCTGATTTGAACTACCAATAACCAATAAAGTGTGTTTAACTGATTATCACTCAGATTTGGTGTCATTCTAACCTAGCAATCCACCAATCCAAACATCCCTATAATTGGCTGCATAACAGATTTAATAAAGATTCTACAACCAAGAATTCCACAAATCAATTTTAAACAATCTTAAACTATAAAAACAACAAAATAGAACAAATAGAAACCAAAATTACTCAAGAACATGCAGTCAAACAAAATCTCTTCATTTAGCTTAGTGTCAGTGAGCTTATTGGTAGCTTATGGGAATAAGCTGTCAACCACTAAAAGACAGATGAGATAAAAAAAACTTGAAATACCACTTTTTGAAACAAACTTTGAAACCTTGAAATGATAAGAACCAAATGGGACAAACCTAAAATCCACAACACAAATCCACTTTCACTTCATTGTGTTTGTGGATTTCAGAATATCTAAAAAACGTTTTATCCAAAATTCTTTGATCCAAAAACTTGTGAATTGATTACACTATTTGCTGAAAAATATAGGGTTTAACATTAAACAAGAACAAGAACCATGGAACTCAGTATTATCTCAAATGCAAATTTTATAAATTACTTTAAATATTTTATAAATAAAAGAGTACAAAGTGAGATAAAAACTGGAACAAGAAAATATGGTCACAAGAGACCTCTATTTATACTACTAAACAAAATATACTAGAACTTTGAATAAAATAATACAAAACCCTAAACCCTAATTGCTGATTTTTCCCGTCTTGCCCTTTGAAGAATTTGCTTGATTCTTGGTCAATGGTGCATGTGAGTTTGCCAACTGCATCTTTTTGATCTTGGTCGTAGGAACAAGTCTTTGGGACCAAGGAATTGGTGATAGCCGTTGATGAGGATGTACAGATTCCTTTTATGCCAAAGGTGGAGGAGCAAGGGAACATGTGAGGGACCCATGTGGTGAGGGGAATGGATTTTTGGGGTTAGGGTTTGATAGAGGGGACAATGAATTGGTAATCTGGAAGTTATGGGACATGATTATTAGGTAATTAGGGGTGACGATGATTAGGGTTCTAAGGGAACAGTAGGTGTTTGATTTAGTTTAATGGTTAATCACGTTTTAAAAAACGTTAACCTCCAAAAACTTTTTACTAAACAGATTTAAAAAAACCAGTTAATAACTAATTAGTGGGAAGGTGACGTGTGAGTTTGGGATGTTCTGATTGGATTTTGGGTGAAAGTGGGTGACGTGGAGGGCAGGGGTTGGATGGAGTGGGTTTGGATGTTTGATACTTTTGGTCCTTCACTTCCTTTCTTCTTGTCACTTTGTAATATCAGCTCACAAATTGCATTTCCTTTGTAAACAAAGTTTCATTTTTCCTATTTTGGCCACAACAATTTTCCATAACTTGTACCAAGGGCTTTTTATGCAATATTTGCATTCTTCAAGGGCCAATCATGTATATTCTCATCATTTTAGGGACCC
Organism: Glebionis coronaria; assembly: GCA_025667525.1. NCBI lineage: Eukaryota > Viridiplantae > Streptophyta > Magnoliopsida > Asterales > Asteraceae > Glebionis > Glebionis coronaria. The sequence goes on from CM046874.1 coordinate 149,937,538, forward strand.
AATGTGTAATTTTAAGTTTTACAAGGGTTTAAAATGACAAGTCTTCAAAAGGTGAGGGACCAATATTGCCAAATCTTCAAATTTCAAGGACTTGAATGGAAATTCATGATTCGGGTCCGGTTCTTTGTGCGGCTTTGTTTCCCGTGTTCGTTTTCGCTTGATTCTTGTGATCTTTTGTTGATTTCAAGATATCCGTACCTAAAATACACAATGAACAAACACAAGCATATATTTGGGTATTTTAATGATATTTTAATCGTATTAAGCCCGATTTGGAAAAAATGATTGTAGTGTTTTACTACTCTTTAGGAAAAGAGCGTAAAAGCGATAAGTATTAAATACGACGATTTAGGAAAATCAAGTGTTTATGACCCAAATAAGTTCGTTTCTTAAGGAGGTATATGTGTGTGATTAAAATGTAAAGATATTTGAGATTAATATTGAAGAAAGAAGGGATGAGAAAATAGAACGACGGATACGTGAAAATTATTATTACGATGACTAAATTAAAAACCGTAAAAAAATGATAATACAAAAATTAATTCTAAAAATTCCGAAAAAATTACCAAAATTCAAATTAAATAAACTAAGAGTTTACAATTGATCAAAACTTTTTCAAACCTTTTAATTAATTAAATATTAATTTTTTAATGCTAATTAAAGCCCTAAAAATCCAAATAATTATTAAAAAGTCCAAATAAAGATTTTTTACTTTGTAAAACTATAAAATGACTAAAAGCTATTTTTATGAATTTTTCAACTAAGGAAAACTATTTTTAAATGATTAAAAACTATTATAATAATAAAATAATTCTATAAATTAAGAAAATGATGCTAAAATTAATCTAAGAGTTTTAAAAATCCTATTTTAATGTATTTGACCTAAGAAAAATATAAAAGTTGCAAAAATATAAAAAATGAAATTTAATAATAAAATAATATTAAAATATTATTAAAAATCCAAAAATTCTAAAAATTCTAAAAACTTAAAAACTAGTTTATTTTAACCTAAGTAATCAGAAAATGAAAGTGAAATTTCCAAACTACCCCTAATGGGCCCCCAAATGGGCTAAAATAAAAAACAGCCTATGAAAATGGGCTTTTGGGCCCAATAAGATGAATCTTAACCAAATAAGCTGAAAATCACTAGTCTGGCTTAAAACGCAATTCTAAACACAAAAGTCTGAAGGCCCAAAAGCTTAATGTGAGCTTATCATAGCTTATTTGAACAACAGCTTATTCTTAATGGGCTTTTTGGCCCATTAAGCTATAAGCCAATGCCATAAGCTCAGATTTGACACAAAACCTTCTTTTGAGATGCCTAAGGGATCTGTGAAAAGAAATTTCAAATAAGCTCAACCAATAAGTCAGAAATAAGCAAAGTAAAATTTCACTAAAAGATAAAATAGTCGACTTGGAGTTCTAGACCACCTCAGACCTTGAAATAAGTTGCAAAAGACTCTAAATGACTTAATTAAGACATCAACAAAGAAAAGTTCAATAATCCAAGCCAAATAAGCTGAATACGCTAATAAGCACTTATGTAAAAGTCAAAGTAATTGGTTTTCTAGTCAAAGCTCAAAGTCAACCCCTCAAATGCTCCAATATGAACAAATGGGTCAAATAAGGAACACCTATTACAAAATTAAAGTTGATGCATGGTTAAATAAGCTAGAACAGCTTATTGATAAGCTATCCTAAAAATAACACCAGTAGTGGCTAGCAGCAAGGGAAAGGAGTTCTCACTGCTTTGACTATTTGACTTGCAAATTTAAAGAGATCCAGTTGGATTCAATGGAAAACAAAGGCACCCTTACAACCAGTAAGTTGTAAGGAGTCAATATCAATCAAGAAATCACAATTTGGTTCAGCCAATAAGCACAGAATAAGCAAATAGTCACCAGATACCTCACAGACCTTGAAATAAGCAGTTATGAACTAAAAAGCAGTTTAAGCATGAATAAGCCAACCAAATTGAACCATATGCATAAACAAGCTATAATAAAGTCCAATAAGCACAATAAAACTTGTTTCAAACATTGGATCAAAGATTAGAAGCAAATTCAAGCAATAGCAGTTGACTGATGAACAAAGGCACTTTCCAAAATCCTTTTGCTGATCTAATTGACCACCAATCCAATTTTAAACCCTTAAATCCCTTTCCCTGGTTGCGATAACTAAAACTTAGAACTTGTTAATCCTAGTCAACCATTAGATCTAGGTGTCCCCAAAATTTTAGCTAATTTAACCAAGTATTTCAGATTTTTAAGCCCTTTGTTGGATTAGGATGATTCAGACCACAAAAGTTGTAGATAAATGACCAAATACACCAGTTAAGCAAGTACCAACACAAAACAACAACACACAACTACACAAGTTGCCTTAAACCTTGATATGACAGTTAACCCAAACACCCCTTTGTAAACTAATTTCTCAAGTTTTCAAAGGATTTGTGTGATTTAACCCACAAACTAAGATCTAATCAACCCCTATAACAACAATCAAACCTCAGAAAACACAAATCAACCACAATAACACAGATTCACAGACAAATATCCAATTTCACCCAAAAATCATGTAGTTTCAGAAAAATAAAAGGGAATAGAGATGCAAACCTCCAAGACTCACATCCAAGCCTTGGATTGTTTGAGCTGAGGTGCTAGCAAGAACAAGCACTAGCTTCCAATAGCTGCTAAGAAGAACAAACACAAAATTTAATCAAAAACAGATTATGCCTTGATTTTTGAAAACAAGAGTTTTTATCCTTAAACCTTTCCTCAAAATCAATCAAACAGATTAATGGAACTCAGACTTTAGCTAATCAAACACAAAACTTTTATAAAACACAAAAAGGAATTCACAATTTCTGAAAATCAAACTATTTATTTCATAAAAAGGAATTACAAAGCATTAGCTAAAATCTGGAACAAAGGGGCTCTCACATGTTGAAGCCTCCTTTTATAGACGACTAAGGATGATTCTAGAATGGAAAATACATCAAAACCCTAGCAAGAAAATCTCAAAATTTCCCTTGAATGCTTCTCGGTGCTTGATGTGTATTGAGATGTCAAATTTGATGCAAAATGTTCATTTATCCTTTGGGGCCAAGGAATGAGTCTAAAGCGTTGATCTTGCCATGTCAGATTGCTTGAAGAGGAAGTTGTCATGTGATTGGGTAACGGGTTGAATGGTGGGGTCACATGGTGAGAGGGGATTGGGAATTTTGGTGTGGGGTGGGTTTGTGTGTGTGTGTGAATTACGCCTGGGACAAGGTAATTTCAGTTTACATTTTGTTTAAGTGGGTGGTAAACCTGGGTGGATGAACGGTGAACAGTAAGTATTTTGATTCGAAATTAGGGGTAAGATTTGTTTGGCTCGTGTTTGTGCTGGTTTAAACTTTGGAAATGGCAAAAGGAGTCCTTGGTTTTTGGAAAAGTATGTATAAAAAGTTTATTTTCCAAACAAACTCGTTTCCTTTGTTATTGAAGTGTCTGATTTTAGAGTTGCCACAAAAAGTTTGGGAAAAAGGATTTAGGGCTTTTTTTTAGTTTAGGCTAATTATAATTTCAGTCCTTTTGTTATTTAAACCATATTTAAAGAACTAGAAATGTACTATTATTGAAATTCAAGGGCTTCTTTGGATCTTGGACTTTATGAAGGACCATTCTTGACATTTTGGATTTGTTAAAGGGCTAATCTTGCCAAATCTTCAAACTTTGAGGACCTTATTGTAATTTTAACAAACTTAAGGGACCAAACTAGTAATTATGAATATACTAGGGTATTAAGTGTCATTTATTCATAAATGAGGGCTCAATCTTGTACATCTTCAAGTCTTCAAGGGTTTTTCTTTGATAATTCACAAACTAGGGCCCGGTTCATTGTGCGGCTTTGTTTCTCGTGTTCGTTTTTCCTTGTTTCTTGTGATATTTTGTATTTTTTATGATATCCATAACTAAAATACACAAGTAAACAAACACATGCATATATATGGTATTTTATGATATTTTTATGCATTTAAATCCCAAAAAGAATGATGAGATTATGTATAAATGCCATCTAATCACTCCCCCATACTAAACCATTGTCGTGCACTCACGCAATGCTAGAATAAAGTATCTAAGCATCTCCAAAATTCAATTTTATTACCCTTCTTTGGAAAGTAAAAACTTGCTACAATACTACGAAGATGTGTAAAGACATAATGTATGATTTTCATCACATGTGTGACTTTTAGGGTCAATGAATAGAAACAAGTGAATGTCCCATAGAGTAAAGTTCGTCATCCTTGATTGTCATGCATTCCATGATAAGTGCAAAAACGAGATCATTGTTGGTACAAGTCACAATGCTAACACTACTCATACGTCCAAATTGTGTAATACTTTTTTTCTCCTTGCAATCCTAGTTATTATGAAAGGAAATGGGTTTCTAGAATTTTTAACTATTTTTCATGGATCATAAGTGATTTATATTGACTTATTTGAGTATTTATTACTCCGAAAATAAAGTAGCATGATTTAATTGATAGTTAGCCGAAGGACAAAATCTTTTAAAACGGCTTCTCGTGTATCTCCTTAAGTTCATATCTTGGCATAACTCGTTTCACGATTTGAGACTTTTCTCGGACCGATATTTGGCATGTACTTCATACTTCAAATCTTGGGAAGACGTTCTTGAAATTATGGTCTTCTCTTCATAATTTCTTCACTTGACGTTTTTGAGAGATTCTTCATACTTGGACCACGACTTCATCATTTTTCTTCAATCTTTATTTTGGATTTTGATTTACAACGATCCGCCTCCTTTTAGGACTTGGATATATTTATCCTCAGACCTTTTTAGGGTCTTTTTGGATAGACTTTCTCCATGATCTTTTAGGGGAGTAATTGCTTTTCGTCATGTGTCTCGATCCTTCATATTGATTTTGAAATAATGATACTTCACATCATCTTGGATCTTTAGCAACAATATAGAGCTCCTCATGCCTTGTTAGGGCCTTTTTGGATCTTCTCCAATCTTCGCATCCCGCTTCAATAAGTTATGCCTTGGCTATGAACTCTATTCAACCCCGAGCAACTTCTAAACGATCTTGTGCCAGAAGCTAAGTAACCTTTCAAATCGTACGACCTTACTTATTGCAATTATTTTTATTCCTAATGCATTGATCATATGGGAGAAAAGGCCACAATTAAAAACATATGAGTTTTTGAAAGAACAATTTCATGTTCTACATTTAGCATGATCACTTGTCTAACTCTATCATTTCTCGTTCTTCACTATTTAAAGACCTCTAATTAAAGAGACTCGTGAATACTTAGCCATGCAAGTCAAAATTAAGCCAAATTTGGATTAGCTTTCATTAAGACTATATCAAATCGAAGTTTTGGGTTTGCAAGCCACCTATAGGATCTTGCACTTTCTTAGACTTTTTCAAGTTTAGAGAATGCATTTTATAGTTCCCTTGATAAGTGACTTTCTAGGATCAATTATAGGAACTTGCGAAAAGTTCTTGTTCTTAACCCGAATGAGTTAAGACTTTCGCGTTTTAAAGTTCCCTATATAAAAGTCTAGCAAAACTTGATTCTAGCGGGTTAAGGAATGTAAAGGGCTCCAAATGCCCATCAAGTCAAAAATTAACTCTTATTCTACCTATCGGAAAATATGCATTCGTGTCTTAAAAACACTTAAGAAAACCAAGAAAATTTTTAAAATTGGGCCATTTTTAGCCTTATTAGCAACAAAACGTTGAAAGTTGGAAAACATGAGGGCGTAGCAAAGCAAGTATCTATTCACCCCCCATACTAAAATTAAACATTGTCCTCAATGTTTCGAGTCTAAAGGTGGAGCACCCCCATACTTGAGACGAAGAGTCGAATGCTTAGGATCTAGCATGGAAAGGGTGATCAACAATATATCTAAAGTCGTTTATGAATTATGCTAGAAGATAATTGTTAGAACAATAAAGGATATGTCATGGATTCGTGAAAAACTCTTCAAGCAAACGATCGAGGCTCACGTAAACGAACACGAGATTCTTCAATCGTGGCGATAATGATGATCTAGATAACATATTCACAAACAACCACAAGACAACGAGTTGGAAGGGCACAAATCCCCTCTCATTAACTACATTAGAAAGCATAAAAAGGATACGCATGGGATATCCCCCACGAGGCACCTCGTTTTTTATTACCGAGTCATGAGCTCGACTCGATCCCCTCAATGCTAATTATCATTGGGGAAGGTGACTTGGTCAAGGTCGTCCAACGAAGGGACTTCCCCACCAAATTAGTGCTTAAGCCTATGTCCATTCACCTTGAAGTTAGGACCATCATTTTGAGCTAGCTCGATGGTCCCATAAGGGGACACTTGTGTTATGGTGAATGGACCCGACCAACGAGATTTCAATTTCCCAAAAAATATCTTTAATCGAGAGTTAAAAAGTAACACTTGATCACCAACGTTAAAAACCCGGTTTTTTTATCTTTGCATCATGAAACTTTTTAGTCTTTTCTTTAAAAATTAATGAATTTTCATAAGCATTGTCTCTTAATTCATCCAATTCATTCAATTGTATTTTCTGGTGATCTCCCGCGGTCTTAAAATCATAGTTTGCATGCATAAGGGCCCAATATGCCTTATGCTCCAATTCAATGGGCAAATGACAATTCTTTCCACAAACCAACTTATATGGAGTACAACCGATAGGTGTCTTATAAGCGGTCCTAAAGGCCCATAAAGCGTCATCGAGTTTGTCGGACCATGAAGCACGGTTTTCTCCAATTGACCTCTCTAAAATCCTCTTCAAAGCTCGGTTTGAAACCTCGACTTGCCCACTCGTTTGTGGGTGATAAGCCGTAGAAAGACGATGAGTAACTCCATATTTCTTTAAGACCTTTTCGAATTGGTCATTACAAAAATGGGTTCCACGATCGGTTATAATAGCACGAGGGGTTCCAAACCGAGAGAATAGTTGCTTCAAAAACTTCACTACCACACGAGCATCATTAGTAGGTAAAGCCTTAGCTTCCACCCACTTTGAAAGGTAGTCGACGGTGACGAGGATATACTTGTTTCCATGAGACGATGGGAACGGCCCCATAAAGTCTATGCCCCAAATTTCGAAAATCTCACACACTTGAATTATGTTTTGTGGCATTTCATCACGTTGAGACGATTTTCCTTGACGTTGGCAAGAATCACACGACTTCACAAGTGCGTGTGGATCACGATAGATCGTAGGCCAAAAGAAACCAACATCAAACACTTTCTTAGCCGTGAGATTAGCACCGTGGTGACCACCCGTGGGTCCCTCGTGACAAGCTCTAAGGATGTTAGAAGCTTCGGTACCAAAGACACAACGTCGAACGAGTTGATCCGCACAAACCCGAAAAAGATAAGGGTCGTCCCAAAAATAGAACTTGACGTCACGAAAGAATTTTCTATTTTGTTATGTCGTCATACCTTGATTATGAAGTTCCCCGCATGGTAATTTGCAATGTCGACAAACCATGGGGTGGTGTCTTCAGATTTCACTACACCGAGAGTCTCGAGAGGAAATGTTTTGGTAATTTCCTTGTTCTCGAAAAAATCTTTGTGAGGATCTTCTAGACGAGAGAGATGATCGGCCGCTAGATTCTCGGCTCCATTTTGTCAAGCACGGTGAAATCAAATTCTTGGAGGAGGAGCATCCAACGAAGCAATCTCGACTTAGCATCTTGCTTTGCTAAGAGATACTTGATAGCTGAATGGTCCGTATACACGATGCTTTTAGTTAAGACGAGATAAGGTCGGAATTTATCAAAAGCATAAACCCCGGCAAAGAACTCCTTTTCCGTTGTGGTGTACTTTAGTTGAGCCTTGGTCATCGTCTTACTAGCATAATGAATAGGACGGAAGTGCTTTTCATAACGTTGCCCTAAGACGGCCCCTATAGCATAATCACTTGCATCGCACATGATTTCAAAGGGTAATTCCCAATTAGGAGCAACAAGAATGGGAGCTTCGGTTAGTTTCCTTTTAAGAGTTTCGAAAGCTCTAACACAATCCTCATTAAAGTTAAAAGGATCATCCTTCTCGAGAAGGTGTGTCATAGGTCAAGAGATTTTCGAAAAGTCTTTGATGAAACGACGATAAAATCCCGCGTGCCCTAGGAAACTCCTAACTCCCTTGACGGTTTTGGGATGAGGTAACTTGGCGATGACGTCTACCTTAGCTTTATCGACCTTAATCCCCGCTTTCGAGACCTTGTGCCCTAAGACGATTCCTTGTTTACACATAAAATGACATTTTTCCCAATTAAGCACAAGGTTGGTTTCTTCACAATGTTTTAACATTTGCTCGCGATTAGATAAACACGACGTGAACGAATTGCCAAACACCGAAAATTCATCCATAAACACTTCCATCAACTTCTCGATCATATCATGAAAAATAGCCATCATACACCGTTGAAACGTACCCGGTGCATTACAAAGTCCGAAAGGCATTCTACGATAAGTAAACGTTCCATAAGGACACGTGAACATAGTTTTCTCTTGATCACTAGGGTCGATAAGGATTGGAAAGTAACCGGAAAAACCATCTAAAAAGCAATAGAATTCATTTCCTGCGAGTCGCTCCAACATTTGATCCATGAAGGGCATAGGAAAGTGGTCTTTACGAGTGGCATCATTTAACTTTCGGTAGTCAATACACACCCTCCCACCGGTCACAACACGAGTGGAAATTAACTCGTTGTTTTGATTGGGTACAACGGTCATTCCTCCCTTTTTACGGACACAATGGATTGGGCTCACCCATGGGCTATCGGAGATAGGAAAAATCATTCCCTCATCAAGGAGTTTTAAAACTTCCTTTTTGATGACGTCGTGAATTTTGGGGTTTACCCTTCTTTGACTTTGAATTGCGGGTTTGTAGACCTCCTCCATTAAAATCTCGTGAGTACAAAATTTTGGGTCAATACCCTTAATGTCGGAAATTTTCCACGCAATTGCCCCTTCATGAGATTTAAGAACTTTCAAAAGTGCGGTATTTTCATCATTAGCAAGATCTTTTGAAATAATAACCGGAAACTTGTCATCACCTTTCAAGAATGCGTATTCAAGGTGAGATGGAAGATCTTTCAATTCAAGGATAGGCGGTTCCTCGATCGAAGATTTTTGCTCAACACTCATAACTTTCATAGGGGGAAGAAATGGTGGAATAGAAGTATCATTACCAATAATCACCTCATCTTCATTGTCGATTTCATTTGAAGTAAAATTGCCTCCTTGGAATGGAGTGAGATTTGGTGTAGAATCAGCAAGAATCGGATCCAAAATAGTGGGATTGCCACTTGACGAGCTATCAGAAAAACCTAACACTTCTTGTGAAAACTCATCACAAACCACATCAACTAATTTAATGTGATTGATGGTAGCGATTGCCTAAACATGAGAAGGTGTCGAGTTTTGAGTAGCATTTATAACAAGTTCCTCTTAGTTGAATCTCAAAGTAATAGTTCTTGCATGGACGTCGATAAGCGATCTCGAGGTGTCTAAAAATGGACGACCTAAAATTAGAGGAACTTGAGGATTGATAGGTGTGGAAACACCCATCCTTTCACCACTTAATTACAATATTAACCAAGCCAAATCGTGTATTTTATGTCGTAAATGTCGGAATTATGCGTGGTTTGTGTTTTTGTTGTGATTTAGGATCAAAATGTGAAAAGGGGAGAAAACACGGGCTTTCACAGGTTTTTATCGAAGAAAAAGACAAAAGACGAAGTCAAGAGATCAAGAGTGCAAAAAGAACGGAAGTCCAAGGCATATTCTGAAGATTTAATGAAGAACAAGTCTAAAGACGGAAGTTTAATAAAGCCGAGGAACTCAAGTCTAATAAATGAAGAAATTATAAGACGAATTCAAGTAATCCCGAGACAGAGTTGAAAAAGTCGAAGAATTAAAAAGACGAAAAGACGGAAAGAAAGAAAGAAAGAAAGAAGGAAGCAACACATGCTACCCTTCTCCCTATATATAGACGCCATCTCATTTCATTTCAAGTTGTTAGCTAATTTGACAAATTAGACTTTCCACCATTTTCATTTCTTGCAAATTTATTTTCATGTCAATTTAAATACTTGTCTTGCACTTTAATTCCTCTAATTCCAAGTAAGTGTTTTTAATTTTGTTATTGAATCTTTACCTTTATTCAAGCTTTTCTTTATCTTTCCCATTCTACTTTTCTTGTTTTTTGTATAGTGCAAATTCGGATTAAGCAAAGTTTTGCTTAATCTCTTTCTTATTTGATTAAAAAGTTTTCCTTTTTATTTCTATCTAAGCTTTCATACGAAATAAGCTATAAGTTTGACAATCTTATTGGCTTATTTTGTATTTAGCTTATTTGTTTTTAAGTTTTCTAAAAAGTTTCATCTTTTTAGAGATTATTTTATAAAGTTTACTTATTTTGTGTTTTGAAAGTTGTCAAATTTAATCTTATTTTGTTTTGATTATTCTCGTTTTAATTAAGTTTCGTTATTTGCTTATAGTCAAAAGTGTTTCTTTGGTATTTTCTTATTTGTCTTAGTGCTTATTCCATTTGCTTATTCTGTTTTTCTTATTCCATCGTAACTGCTCTTTACCCCAGTACGATCGAACAAGTGCGATCGTATAAACCCCTAGGGTTTCTACTTGCGATCCATTGTTGCGATCAAGGCTAAGATCACCAAGTACGATCACTTGGGTGCGATCACTCATTGCGATCCTTGGTCACGATCACTCATTGCGATCGCTGACCAAGATCACTTGAGTGCGATCACTCGCTTCGATCACTTGAGTGCGATCTGGGCATCATTTCTTGTTTCCATCGCATTGAGTGCGATCCGTTCACTACGATCGTAGGCTACGATTTGGGCTGCGATCGCTAGAGTACGATCAGGGTACGATCCAACCACATTCATTGGTTGCGACCGTATTGCAATCTGACCTCTGTTTGACTTGTGTTTAAATTTTGTTTTCATGTTTTTATTTTTATTTTTATTTCAAATTTAATTTTTCCCGCCTTTTTGCTTAGTGTTATTTTGAAATTGTTTTGTCTTAGTTATTGCAAGTTTACATTTTTTATCACATTGTCAATTTTACTTTTTGTCGAGTTTTAATTTTCGTCATTAAATTTATTTACTTTTAAAGTTTTAATATTGCACAATTTAAGTTTTAATTATTCTTAACTTTAATTAACCGTCATTTACGTTAATGTTTTGCATTTTAATTACACTACAACGACAAATCCTTGTTTCCCACCAAAAGACGACTGAGTCACACTTTGAACCAGTAATCAATTCGAAGAGACCACTTCAACGAACTTAATTTTTATATACTTGGTAAATCCTTGTATTAAATGGCGCCGATGCCGGCTCTTTTCGTTAAGATTAACGGTTTTCTGTGAGAGAAACGTTGCTTTTTGGGATCCGTTCATTAGTGAGCGTTATTTTCCTTGCTCAAATTTTTCAAAAATCCAAAAAGATTTAAAAATTGTTAAAAATCCATAAAAAGTAAATATTTTTCAAAAATCTAAAAATATTTTATTTTTATTTTTTATAATGTATATATATTGTCTATTGCTTTTGGTATCTTTTTCTTTTGCTTTCGCAGGTGTATGCGTACTAGATCTTCAACTTATTCAGAGCCCGAGACCCGTGAAGATTTAGCTATGGCAGGTGTGAACAACAACAATAATCCACTGCACCTCAACAATAACAACAACAATGTTCTTCCACAGCCCGATCTTAGAACAATGGAGGAGCTTTGTCAACCCACAATGTATGGACGAGGAGGACCGATTGCGCCGATGCAAATCACGGCTCTAGAGTTTTCGTTGAAGCATCACATGATCCAACAAGTGCAAACTAATCCATTTCGCAGATTGCCGAATGATGATGCCAACAAGCACCTCGATAAATTCATTACTATTACTCAAAGCATGAAGTTGCCTGGTGTTACTATGGATGTCCTTCGCCTACAACTCTTTCCACATACTTTATCCCACCACGCCGAAAAATGGTTTGATCGTCTCCAGAAGAATTCCATTCATACTTGGGACGACATGACTCAACGATTTTTGTTGCGCTACTTTCCACCATCCATGGTCACGAGCCTTCGGAATCAAATCAGCGGTTTCATGCAAGAACCGGATGAATCACTCTTTGATGCTTGGGAAAGATATAATGTTTTGATCGATCGATGTCCAAACCACAACATGCTCCCCGTCACCTTAATTGATACTTTCTACAATGGTTTAACTTTTCGTGATCGTGATACGATTAATGCAGCCGCCGGTGGCACATTTATGAAAAGAAGACCCGAGGAGTGTAGAGAGCTTATTGAGAACATGACTACTCATCACAAAAATTGGGATTCCTCCGCATCTTCAAGGAATAACCCGAGAGTCAATGTTTCTTCTACTTCAGAAAACCCCGATATGACCGAATTCACCCGCATGATGGCCGAAATGAACAAAAATATCTTGCTCATCGCTACAAACCAACAACAACAAGTTAAAGCTGTAGCAATTTCTTGCGAGACATGTGGCGGTACTCATTAATACACCGATTGTCCTTCCACTCAAGGCAATCCGGAAAACGTGTATGCGGCTTATGGTAACTATTCACCGGAAAATTACCAAGCCCGACCTCAAGGGGATCAAAATTTGCTAAGTTACAGGTCGAACAACTATCTTTCACCCGGTTTTTCTCCTCAAAACCACAACCCCAACAACTACAATAGAAGCACTCAAAACCCACCTCGAGCTTCTAATCCTTATCACCCACCCGCTCAACAAGCCCCACCCATTAATCAAGATGTTGAAGCCTTAATGAGAACCCAAGGAGAGCAAATTAAGAATCTGTAAAAGCCAAATTATCAATTTGAAAGGGGATATCACCAAGCAAGGTAATGACATTAGATCCGAGCTTCGACATGATATACAAACCTCCTTCAGCACTCAAACAAATGATTTGAAGAATATGTTGGCTAGTTTCTTACCAACTACTCAACCCTCTACATCGGGCTCTCTACCTTCAAATACTGTTACCAACCCGAGAGCGTATGTAAGTGCTATTACTACACGCAGTGGAGCAACCTTAGTAGGACCATCTATCCCACCCCCAGTTACTCCATCTACAACTCCTCCACCACCATTTATCCCTCCTACTCCCACGCCTAGTATTAGTTCTCCATTACTGTCTCCACCTCTACTAGCTTAAGTACCCAAGAAGAACCCTTCACCAACCCCACCTTCCACCTATAAACCCAATATTCCTTATCCTTCTCGCTTAGACAAGGCTAAATTGCAAACCAAGGATGACATTCAAGTGTCGAACTATTTGAAGATGATCTCTCAAATGAATTTCAACATTAGCCTTGTTGAAGCACTTGTCCACATGCCGAAATTCGTCAAAGAATTCAAGGAATTGCTTAACAAGAAGGAAAAGCTGGTTGAGCTTGTCAACACACGCTTAAATGAAAACTGTTCTGCAGTTATTCTTAAAGAACTTCCGGAAAAATTTGGAGATCCCGGTCGTTTTGTGTTGCCTTGCATTTTTAACAAAACCAAAGAATTTACTACCTTCGCTGATCTAGGGGCAAGTATAAATTTGATGCCTTTAAGTGTTTGGAAAACACTATCATTACCCGATCTTACACCAACAAAGATGACTCTTGAGCTTGCAAATCGCACTCTCGCTTACCCCGTTGGTATTGCTGAAGATGTGTTTATTAAAGTTGGCACCTTCACTTTTCCGGTTGACTTTGTTGTTGTTGATTACGAAATGGACCCTCGTATTCCGTTAATACTTGGTCGGCCATTCTTGAGAACCGGAAAAGCCTTAGTCGATGTTGCCGAAGGTTAGCTCATCTTAAGGGTCGGGAATGATGCACAAGTGTTCAAAATGGGGAAGATCACAACCAAATCTAATGGAAGAGAATCAGCGAATATGATTAATGTGCTTGATGATTTTGTCGTCTACAACAATCCTCTATTCGATTCTTGCTATAATAATCCACTCTTCCAACATGATGTGGATGATTCTCCTTCCAATTCTGATCCTCCACCAATTTATGAATCTCCACCAACCTATGATGACTATGATGATGATTCTAGTTCTGATATGGATGATTTTTGCTGATTTTACTTCTGAGTATCCAGACATGCCCACTTATGATGATTTTGATGAGGCTGATACTCTCTCGAGTGATTCTTCACACGATGATATTGCACCTACATTTGATGAAGCTCCTCTGCCAACCATGCTTAATCCTACTTTGGATGACTACTCATTTGAGGAAGATTTTGCTACTTTTCTCAACACATACTTCCCAAATGAGAGTGATGCTCCTCCTTTGGACTTTGATGATTATGGTATTTATCCTCCTTTGGATATGAAGAAACCCGCTTCAAAGGAGAAGAAGCCGGCCAACACCGATATCCGCAGCACTTATGTCTTAACTCCTCTCTATCCTCCGTCTAAGGATGAGATTTCAAGATTTATGATCGGATCCTCTTTAAGGTCTGCTGAGCCTGAGTGTTATTTTCCCTTAAAGGAAAAGGTGTTTGACCCCGGTATTGCACTTTTCAAGCCATCTCAGTATCCATCTGATGCAATAAAAGGAAAAATCTTTGGAACTTATGGAGATAGGCTTGTACCTCAGCACCCTTGCTACCACCGTGCTCCATCTTTGCTTAAGGGAACCTTGCCTATTCTTATTTGGCTTGCCTTGTTCGCCTTAAGCTTGTGCTATTTGATGGACGAAAACCATGTATTTGATCCTGGTGGATGTGTCTCAAGTTTCTTTCTATGATAATCAAGGTCGAGTCAGGCTCACGACTCGGTTAACAAAAACAAGCGTTTCTCGGGAGGCAACCCGCAGTGTCTATCCTTTTCTTTGTTTTTATAATAAGTGTAGGGGAGACCCTAGTATGTGTTTGTTGTTTTCTTTCTTATGATGTACAGGGATTCGAGCTTACAAAGATCCATTCTTGATGACTTTTGACAACCCGTGATTCCGTGTACCCGTCCTCCTGGTTCTATCCTAAACTCTTTTGATTCTCTATTTTATATTCTTCAATATTAAAATAGGAATCACTTTAGTTGTCCTTTCCTTAGCAAGATTTAAACAACGTGCACAATGTCCTAAGTGTAGGGGAGTTTACTTGCACATGCTTAAACATTGAGGACAATGTTTATATTAAGTGTAGGGGGACTTGTATTGAAGTTAAGTGGGCTTTTCCTTGTATTTGTCCTCATTTTAACCGAAAAATCTAAATTTTCGACATTTTTCAAAATTTTTAACCTATTTTGGCCTATTAGTATTTACCTTTGTTATAGTTATTTTCCTTCCTTGCTAGAATAAATTTTTAATAAAGTGGTTTTAATTTTTAAACGTTGTGAATATTTTGACTCAACCCGAGTTTACTTATCTAAGTTTACTCTAGCTAGTATCCTTAACGTGTTTAAGTCAAGTTTTGCTAGGCTTTTATATAGGGAGCTTTAAAACGCGAAAGTCTTAACTCTCACGGGTTAAGAACAAGAACTTTTCACAAGTTCCTATAATTGATCCTAGAGAGTCATTTATCAAGGGAACTTTAAAATGCGGATTCTAAAACTTGAAAAAGTCTAAGAAGTTGCAAGATCCTATAGATGACTCGAAAACCCAAAACTTTGATTTAATTGGCTAAGCATCCACGAGTCTCACTCCTTGAGATTTTAAATTGTGGAGAACGAGAGATGATAAAGTCAATTATAAGTTTGGTATTCTTTCGTGAATTTATGTGAGTTGATTATAAGCCTATTCTCCCATCGCTTGTTAATAAATTTATCTGCAATAAATAAGGTTGTACGATTTGAAAAGTTACTTAGCTTCTAGCACAAGATCGTTTAAAAGTTGCTCGGTATTAATTAGACTTAATAGCCAAGGCATAACGTATTAAAGCGGGATGCGAAGATTGGCGAGTCCGAAATGGTCCTAACAAGACATGAGGGTTACATTTTGTTGCTAAAGATCCAAAAGTGATGTGAAGAATCATTTATCAAAAATCAATATGAAGGATCGAGACACACGACGAAAAGCAAATACACCCGTAAAGATCATGGAGAAGTCTATCCAAAAAGGCCCTAACAAGGTATGAGGATAAATAGATCCAAGTCCTAAAAAGAGGCGGATCGTTGTATATCAAAGTCCAAAATAAAGATCAGAGAAAAATGAGGAAGTCGTGGTCCAAATATGAAGAATCTCTCAAAAAGTTCAAGTGAAGAAATTCCTATTATGAAGAAAAGACCATTATTTCATGAACGTCTCTAAAGATTTGAAGTATGAAGTCGCTGCCAAATATCGGTCCGAGAAAGGTCTCAAATCGTGAAGCGAGTTATGCCAAGATATGAACTTTATGAGGTCCCGAGAAGCAGTTTTAAAAGATTTTGTCCTTTAGCTAACTATTGATTAAATCGTTCGACTTTATTTTCAGCCTAAATAACTATCAAAATAAGTCAACAATGCATCCTCGTGATCATTCAATACAATAATAAAATACAAGAGATACACCTAGGAATAAGGGAGTCTAAGTAAATAATTGGCCCACATGAGTTTATGTTAGTTTGCTAACTTATAATAACAATGATCTCGTTTTTAAGCTTGGTTTGGGGAACGTGAAAACTTGAGGATGATAATCATTCATGACATTTTCAAAACCCTAAGGTATCTCTTTGATTTCTTTACTTATTTTCTTTTTTTGTTTTCTATCTTTTCATAAAGGCCATTGTGGATTGATTATGATGGAAAATGTAAAACTTGCTCTGTAACTAATGCATTGCATAAGGACACTGCAATGGTCAAGTGTAGGGGTTTTGATAGGTGTGGAAACACCCATCCTTTCACCACTTAATTACAATATTAACCAAGCCAAATCGTGTATTTTATGTCGTAAATGTCAGAATTATGCGTGGTTTGTGTTTTTGTTGTGATTTAGGATCAAAATGTGAAAAAGGGAGAAAACACGGGCTTCCACGGTTTTTTATCGAAGAAAAAGACAAAAGACGAAGTCAAGAGATCAAGAGTGCAAAAAGAACGGAAGTCCAAGGCCTATTCTGAAGATTTATCGAAGAACAAGTCTAAAGACGGAAGTTTAATAAAGTCGAGGAACTCAAGTCTAATAAATGAAGAAATTATAAGACGAGTTCAAGTAATCCCGAGACAAAGTTGAAAAAGTCGAAGAATTAAGAAGACGAAAAGACGGAAAGAAAGAAAGAAAGAAAGAAGGAAGCAACACAGGCTACCCTTCTCCCTATATACAGACGCCATCTCATTTCATTTCAAGTTGTTAGCTAATTTGACAAATTAGACTTTCCACCATTTTCATTTCTTGCAAATTTATTTTCATGTCAGTTTAAATACTTGTCTTGCACTTTAATTCATTTAATTCCAAGTAAGTGTTTTTAATTTTGTTATTGAATCTTTACCTTTATTCAAGCTTTTCTTTATCTTTCTCATTCTACTTTTCTTGTTTTTGGTATATTGCAAATTCGGATTAAGCAAAGTTTTGCTTAATCTCTTTGCTTATTTGATTAAAAAGTTTGCCTTTTTATTTCTATCTAAGCTTTCATACGAAATAAGCTATAAGTTTGACAATCTTATTGGCTTATTTTGTATTTAGCTAATTTGTTTTTAAGTTTTCTAAAAAGTTTCATCTTTTTAGAGATTATTTTATAAAGTTTACTTATTTTGTATTTTGAAAGTTGTCAAATTTAATCTTATTTTGTTTTGATTATTCTCGTTTTCATTAAGTTTCATTATTTGCTTATAGTCAAAAGTGTTTCTTTGGTATTTGCTTATTTGTCTTAGTGCTTATTCCATTTGCTTATTCTGTTTTTCTTATTCCATCGTAACTGCTCTTTACCCCAGTACGATCGAACAAGTGCGATCACATAAACCCCTAGGTTTTCTACTTGCGATCCATTGTTGTGATCAAGGCTAAGATCACCAAGTACGATCACTTGGGTGCGATCACTCATTGTGATCCTTGGTCACGATCACTCATTGCGATCGCTGACCAAGATCACTTGAGTGCGATCACTCGCTTCGATCACTTGAGTGCGATGTAGGCATAATTTCTTGTTTCCATCGCATTGAGTGTGATCCTTTCACTACGATCTAGGCTACGATCGTAGGCTACGATTTGGGCTGCGATCGCTAGAGTACGATCAGGGTACGATCCAACCACATTCATTGGTTGCGATCGTATTGCGATCTTACCTCTGTTTGACTTGTGTTTGAATTTTGTTTTCCTGTTTTTATTTTTATTTTTATTTCAAATTTAATTTTTCCCGCCTCTTTACTTAGTGTTATTTTGAAATTGTTTTGTCTTAGTTATTGCAAGTTTACATTTTTTATCACATTGTCAATTTTACTTTTTGTCGAGTTTTAATTTTCGTCATTAAATTTATTTACTTTTAAAGTTTTAATATTGCACAATTTAAGTTTTAATTAGTCTTAACTTTAATTAACCGTCATTTACATTAACGTTTTGCATTTTAATTACACTACAACGACAAATCCTTGTTTCCCACCAAAAGACGACTGAGTCACACTTTGAACCAGTAATCAATTCGAAGAGACCACTTTAAGGAACTTTATTTTTATATACTTGGTAAATCCTTGTACTAAGGATCCGCGGGGATGTCAACTACTGTAAAATCAACGGGATAGTAGAACTTCCTCACTTTCACGAAAACATCCTCGGCTACTCCACATGCTAAAATCGTAGAATGGTCGGCCATCTCGATAGACATGTTCGAAGGAGTAAGAGCCGGAAGCGAAAGCGATTTCCAAATGGAAAATGGCATCAAATTAATTCTTGCACCAAGATCGGCCAAGGCGAGGCATTCTTTCATATCTTGTATATCACAAGGAATGAGAAACTTCCCGGGGTCACCAACTTTTTCCGGTATGCGGTTAAGATAAACCCAAGAATAATTAGCAAGCTTTGTAAGCTTTTCCTTATCGTTCATCATACTTTTAAAAGTGGAACCGAAACGAGGCATGTATAACAACGTGTCGGCTAAACTTACATCAAAATTGAACTTGTTGAAACATTTTTATAAAAAGCTCGATTTGTTGTTTGTTACGTTCTTGCATTTTCTCTTTGTTTCGTCTCGAAGGGTAAGGTAAGGGTGGTGTAGGTTGGACATTAGGCAACGGCCTTGGAATCTCGGGTTCCATAATGGGTATTGGTTCAACCGTAGGTGTGGTATGAGTGGTACTTCGTGGGCTTGTGATATGCTCCTTTTCGACCATCACATTGGGTTCTTTCTCGATTTCCTTCTCCGTAGAAGTACTTGGTTGAGAGATTGGTTCCTTGAAAGTTTTACCACTACGTGTAGTAATAACCTTCATTTCTCCCTTCGGCTTTGCAATGGTATCACTAGGAAGACCACCCTAGGAAGAGGGTTTACACATGATTGCTTCAAACATTTTTGCCATTCGGTCTTCAAATTTTGATTGCCTAGCATCCGCTTTTAACAACTCTTGCTTAATCTCATGTTGCCCTTGTTCCATTTTTTGTTGATTTTGTTGAAGACGTTGAACGTTTCCTTCCATTTTATTAGCATGAGTTTTCAATTCATTAGCAAGTTCGTTTTTAAGCTCGTTTTTCAACTCGGATCTTAAGCTAATCATTTCACGTTGCATGTTATCAAACTTAGCATCGTTTGCTTTTGCATAATCCAAAAATTCTCCATTTAGATTTTTAGTGTGAGCATTTTGAAAACCTTGTGTAGTGTTTTGAAAATCACGGTTTTGGTTTTGATTTGAAACTTGTCCATTCCCACTTTGATAATTCCCTTTGTTGTAATTACATGAATTGCCTTGATAACCACCATTTTGATTGTTGTTTCGATAGTTGTTAGCATATTGATTTTGTGGAGCTTGATTTGGGCGGGAACCTTGGCCGTTTTGGTTGTAAGTTCCAGTTGCTACGGAAGCACTCGAAGTGTTACCAACGGCGGTAATGCACTCGGAAAGATCATGAGCTCTACCACAAGATAAACAACTCTTTTCAACCGCTTTAACCGATGCGGAATTCAAAGAATCTTGTGCTTTCCAATGTATCATAAGTGTCGAAAACCTATCGAAAAACCGATTTTCCTCATTTGCTTCATCATGTAAGGCGTTAATGTTACGAGACGATGATGACGATGACGAACCCATATTGGCAACATTCGGTGTGATACGAGGGTTATAAACCTTAGATCTATTCTCGATAATCTTTAAAGCTTCATCAGTCGTTTTGCAAAAAAAATTACCACCCGCGGCGGCATTCAAATAATCTCGTTCATGATCATTAAGCCCACTGTAAAAAGTATCTATTTGATGCAATTCTGAAAAATCATGGTGTGGACATTCATGTAACATCTCCTTAAATCGTTCCCATGCCATTGAAAAACTTTCATTATTACGTTGTGTAAATCTTGAAATCTCATTTTTCAAATGTGTTGTTTTAGATGGTGGAAAAAATTGGTTCACAAACTTAGAAACGAGATCACCCCATGTCAAAATCGAATTTGGCGGTTCTTTCTCGAGCCAAATTTTTGCGGGTCCATCCAACAAGTATGGAAACAACATCATCTTAATGGCGTCATGTGGAACATCCTTAAATTTTGCTTGTTGCGGTGAGACGATTGAAATTCTGTATGTGATTATGCAGGTTGTCTTTTTCATGACCACTAAACTTGTTTGCTTGCAACATAGACATTAAACCCGTCTTAATCTCGAAATTCTCTACAAGGATGGCGGGAATCACAATAGCTTCTCCAAAACCCTCGGTGGGTGCTTGAAGCAACTCCATCATAGTACGATTAGCCATGGCGACTATTGGTTCTACAACGGGTTCGACTAATGGAGTTTGTTCTTCAATCAAAGGCTCTTGATTTCCTTGACTTTGACGACGTTTACGAGCTCGTTTTGCTTGATTACGAGTTAGCATAAACTTGACGTAGAATGGGAGGTGAGTAAAGAAGATTCTTATTGGTGTTTTGTGGATTTTCAAATTTTTTGTGTTTTTGATTGTTTTTAATTTTTTTTGGATTTTGTGTGTATTCGTAGACAACAATCTACCAAATCTCTACTCGAATCAAACTCTTGATTAAAGAAGCCTCAAAAGAATGAAAATGATCACGTGGAGTGAACACCTTCGAATGACTTTAGAACTTTGGTGAAAACCAATTTGTTCAAGAGGGTTTAATCACAAAGAAACCAAGCAAATATATATGATACGTAATAATACTTTGGGCGGCAAAACCCTCGATTAGCCTTCAATTTCAAAATACTCACAAGCAAGCGAAGAAACGACGCGGCGCGAGCACTTAAGAGCCTTTTTCTTTAGGGTATATTTTATAATACCCGCCTTATACCCACCTTATAGTTTGTATTTTTCAAAATCGAGTTTCACGAAAGTATTTATCTATTTTTGCCTTTTTATTTTTGTTTGAGATTCAAATACAATAATTAGGAGATCAAATCCCAATTACGTTTGTGTTTTCACACTTTTGGAGATATTTTGTATTTGTTGTGATACTTAATACAATATAGTAATAATAATTTCACAAGAAAAACGAAAAACCGATAATAAGTATTAGTAGAGTTCTACTAATACAAATACTATTTATGGTTAATATTAAAAACACAATGACAAATTAATCACGACACACCTCCCCGGCAGCGGCGCCAAAATGATTGTTTTGTTTTACTACTCTTTAGGAAAAGAGCGTAAAAGCGATAAGTATTAAATACGACGATTTAGGAAAATCAAGTGTTAATTACCTAAATAAGTTCGTTTTCCAAGGAGGTATATGTGTGTGATTAAAATGTAAAGATATTTGAGATTAATATTGAAGAAAGAAGGGATGAAAAAATAGAATGACGGATACGTGAAAATTATTACTACGACGACTAAATTAAAAACCGTAAAAATGATAAAATAAAAATTAATTCTAAAAATTCCCAAAAAATTACAAAAATTCAAATTAAATAAACTAAGAGTTTAAAAATGATCAAAACCTTTTCAAACCTTTTAATTAATTAAATATTAATTTTTAAATGCTAATTAAAGCCCTAAAAATCCAAATAATTATTAAAAAGTCCAAATAAAGATTTTTTACTTTGTAAAACTCTAAATGACTTAAAAAGACAAAAAACTATTTTTATGAATTTTTAAACTAAGGAAAATTATTTTTAAATGATTAAAAACTCTTATAATATTAAAATAATTCTAGAAATTAAGAAAATGATGCTAAAATTAATCTAAGAGTTTTAAAAATCCTATTTTAATGTATTTGACCTAAGAAAAATATAAAAGTTGCAAAAATGTAAAAAATGAAATTTAATAATAAAATAATATTAAAATATTATTAAAAATCCAAAAATTATAAAAAATTCTAAAAACTTGCAAACTAGTTTATTTTAACCTAAATAATCATAAAATGAAAGTGAAATTACCAAAATACTCCTAATGGGCCCCCAAATGGGCTAAAATCAAAAAACAGCCTATGAAAATGGGCTTTTGGGCCCAATAAGATGAATCTTAACCAAATAAGCTGAAAATCACTAGTCTCGCTTAAAAATTCTAAAGATAAAAGTCTGAAGGCCCAAAAGCTGAATGTGAGCTTATCACAACTTATTTGAACAACAGCTTATTCTTAATGGGCTTTTCTGGCCCATTAAGCTATAAGCCAATGCCATAAGCTCAGATTTGACACACAACCTTCTTTTGAGATGCCTAAGAGATCTGTGAAAAGAAATTTCAAATAAGCTCAACCAATAAGTCAGAAATAAGCAATGTAAAATTTCACTAAAAGATAAAATAGTCGACTTGGAGTTTTAGACCACCTCAGACCTTGAAATAAGTTGCAAAAGACTCTAAATGACTTAATTAAGACATCAACAAAGAAAAGTTCAATAAGCCAAGCCAAAATAAGCTGAATAAGCTGATAAGCACTTATGTAAAAGTCAAAGTAATTGGTTTTCTAGTCAAAGCTCAAAGTCAACCCCTCAAATGCTCCAGTATGAACAAATGGGTCAAATAAGGAACACCTATTACAAAATTAAACTTGCTGCAGGGTTAAATAAGCTAGAAAAACTTATTGATAAGCTATCCCAAAAATAACAATAGTAGTGGCTAGCAGCAAGGGAAAGGAGTTCCCATTGCTTTGACTATTTGACTTGCAAATTTAGAGAGACCAGTTGGATTCAATGGAAAACAAAGGCACCCTTACAACCAGTGAGTTGTAAGGAGTCAATATCAATCAAGAAATCACAATTTGGTTCAACCAATAAGCACAGAATAAGCAAACAGTCACCAGATACCTCACAGACCTTGAAATAAGCAGTTATGAACTAAAAAGCAGTTTAAGCATGAATAAGCCAACCAAATTTAACCATATGCATACACAATCTATAATAAAGTCCAATAAGCACAATAAAACTTGTTTCAAACACTGGATCAAAGATTAGAAGCAAATTCAAGCAATAACAGTTGACTGATGAACAAAGGCACTTTCCAAAATCCTTTTGCTGATCTTATTAACCACCAATCCAGTTTTAAACCCTTAAATCCCTTTCCCTGGTTGTGATAACTAAAACTTAGCACTTGTTAACCCTAGTCTACCCTTAGATCTAGGTGTCCCTAAAATTTTAGCCAATTTAACCAAGTATTTCAGATTTTTAAGCCCTTTGTTGGATTAGGATGATTCAAACCACAAAAGTTGTAGATAAATGACCAAATACACCAGTTAAACAAGTACCAACACAAAACAACAACACACAACTACACAAGTTGCCTTAAACCTTGATATGACAGTTAACCCAAACACCCCTTTGTAAACTAACTTCTCAAGTTTTCAAAGGATTTGTGTGATTTAACCCACAAACCAAGATCTAATCAACCCCTATAACAACAATCAAACCTCAGAAAACACAAATCAACCACAATAACACAGATTCAAAGACAAATATCCAATTTCACCCAAAAATCATGCAGTTTCAGAAAAATAAAAGGGAATAGAGATGTAAACCTCCAAGACTCACATCCAAGCCCTGGATTGTTTGAGCTGAGGTGCTAGCAAGAACAAGCACCAGCTTCCAATAGCTGCTAAGAAGAACAAACACAAAAGTTAACCAAAAACAGATTATGCCTTGATTTTTGAATACAAGAGTTTTATTCCTTAAAACCTTTCCTCAAAATCAATCAAACAGAATAATGGAACTCAGACTTTAGCTAATCAAACACCAAACTTTCCTAAAACACAAAAAGGAATTCACAATTTCTGAAAAATCAAACTTTTTATTTCAAAAAAGGAATTACAAAGCATTAGCTAAAATCTGGAACAAAGGGGCTCTCACATGTTGAGGCCTCCTTTTATAGACGACTAAGGATGATTCTAGAATGGAAAATACATCAAAACCCTAGCTAGAAAATCTCAAAATTGCCCTTGAATGCTTCTAGATGCTTGATGTGAATTGAGCTGTCAAATTTGATCCAAAACGTTCATTTATCCTTTAGGGCTAAGGAATGAGTCTAAAGCGTTGATCTTGCCATGTCAGATTGCTTAGAGAGGAAGTTGTCATGCGATTGGGTAACTGGTTGAATGGTGGGGTCACATGGTGAGTGGGGATTGGGAATTTTGGTGTGGGATGGGTTTGTGTGTGTGTGAATTACGTGTGGGACAAGGTAATTTCAGTTTACCCTTTGTTTAAGTGGGTGGTAAATCTGGGTGGATGAATGGTGAATAGTAAGTATTTTGATCCGAAATTAGGGGAAATATTTGTTTGGCGCGTGTTTGTGCTGGTTTAAACTTTGGAAATGGCAAAAGGAGTCCTTGGTTTTTGGAAAAGTATGTATAACAAGTTTATTTTCCAAACAAACTCGTTTCCTTTGTTATTGAAGTTTTTGATTTTAGAGTTTTGCCACAAAAAGTTTGGGAAAAAAGGATCTAGGGCTTTTTTTAGTTTAGGCTAATTACAATTTCAGTCCTTTTGTTATTTAAACCATATTTAAAGGACTAGAAATGTACTATTCTTGAACTTCAAGGGCTTATTTGGATCTTGGACTTTATGAAGTACCATTCTTTACATTTTGGATTTGTTGAAGGGCTAATCTTGCCAAATCTTCAAACTTGGAGGACCTTTTTTTAATTTTGACAAACTTAAAGGACCAAAATTGTAATTATGAATATACAAGGGTATTAAGTGTCATTTGTTCATAAATGAGGGCTCAATCTTGTACATATTCAAGTCTTCAAGGGTTTTTCTTTGATAATTCACAAACTAGGGCCCGGTTCATTGTGCGGCTTCGTTTCTCGTGTTTGTTTTTCCTTGTTTCTTGTGATCTTTTGTCTTTTTCATGATATCCATACCTAAAATACATAAGTAAACAAACACAAGCATGTATATATGGTATTTTATGACATTTTTATACATTTAAAGCCCGAAAAGAATGATGAGATTATGTATAAATGTCATCTCATCAATGAGACTATGTATAATTACAGTCTCATTACTACCCCATACTAAACCATTGTCGTACCCTCACGCAATGCTAGAATTAAGTATCATAGCACTTCAAAAATTCATTTTATGATGACATTTGTTGAATACATAAATTTAAATGAACCACTACACGTGTTTTAGACATAATGCATTATTTTCATGACGATAAAGTGACTTTTAGGGTCAAAGAATAAGAACACGTGAATGCTTCGTTAGAAATAATTTCGTCGTCCTCGTTTTTCACCCAATTCCATGCTAAGCGTGTAACGAGATCATTGTTATTATAAGTTAGCAACACGATCATATCTCATGAGTGTTAATTACACACCTAAACTCCTTTATTCCTACTTGGTATCTCTTATAGTTTATTGTTGTCTTAATGATCACGAGGATACATCATTGACTTATGCGTGAATAGAGATTAAGTCTAAAAATAGAGTATTGAAAGTCCCTAATCAATGCTAGAAACCCTAAACTTAACTAATCAACACAAGGTATTACTTTTCAAACGTAATCTTATTATTGTATAATAAAGAATTACAAGTGTTATGGATAACACCGTTTGATGACAATGTGTTGTGCACACTTTGAACAACTATAAACCCTAACTTATGAATACAGTCGTAGCTGTTTGATTCTATAAGTTCTAAGCAATAATGTTATGAATATACTCAAAGTGTTCAACATTAATGCATGGATACACATCCTATTTCTAGTGATACGAGGTTGACCTAATAGTACTTGATGGTGACTACACAAGACTTTCACTTTTCAGACATCAGTCACATGATGCTCTTCTATTCTTGGTAGTCTGCCATTATGCTTTAAGGAAACAGTTGTCAAAACAGTTTCCTTTTTCTTCATAGTCTCGAACACACAAATGGCATGTCCAAAGTGTACTGAGTGTTAAGAGGGTATTGCCACCCCTGTTAACCCTCAACTCCTCAGAGTCCCTGATACATCTTGGCTGTTATCCATCACAGCCAATGAGTATGTCTTCAAATAATCTTTGACTTCCTTGAAAATGTCTCTGACATGGACTCTTCTGAGGTTGCTCACAGAGACTTGGATCTTTGTAAGTCTTGCGTTACTTGCCTGCCTCCTGGGCACAGGCAAGGGACTATCTAACAGCTTAATTATGTTTAAATCTATGATCAGGGAATCTAACAAGTTTAGATTCCCAACAATCTCCCCCTATTTAAACATAAATATTGCTAGATCTATCTAAGTTAAGGTAAGTAAGTTAACAGCTTCTTCTTACTCATAACAGATCTAAACAAACATACCTCATGATTTTATTAATACTTAAAGGAAATTACAAGTACATTACAAAAGTGAAATAAGATGTGAAGGTAAAATTGGGCTGTGAATTTCTTCAATAGTCATCATTTTTAATCTTTTCTTCAGCTTCAGCTAAGTCTAATCTGTTATCCAACTCTTCCTGCAAAGTTTTTGCAAACCTTTTGGAATACTCTTTGTTGATCTTGAGTGACTTCTTGTGACAAAGCAGCTGAATTGTTGATGCTAAGCACAGCTCATCTTCTCTTTGAAATGCATATTGGCAAGCTCTGTTCATGAATGCCATTCCTCTTTCAGGCTCTGTGTATGTCTGACCATCAACAGGGCCAACTATACTATTTGGTAGGATCAAATCCCTGTGCATACCATCCACTTGAACATCATTTGTGACAAACGTTTCCTTAACAAGTTGAGAAACTCTTCTTCTTTTGTTACCAGTCTTTGGGGGTTCTTGTTCAAAAAGCTATGGTGGGGGATCTATCTTGAGTTTGGCAGCCGTTTCTTTGATCCAGGTAAACTTGGCCTTACGAGTCTTAAGCAGAAGAAAATTAGCCTGTCCAGTTCTTTTGGCAGCTAAGGCTTCAAGTTCGAACCATTCAGATAACCCAAGTGTCTTTAGCCTGAAGTTGTCAAACACATTCATGTTTCCCTGTTGGTTATCTCTCCACAAGATCATCTGTGGGGTGTTGGTGGATTTATGAATGGTGTATTTGAACTTGGTTATCTTGCCAGGTGCATACCTGTTGTTAACGCAGGCATCATAATCAGCTTTGACTTTTCTTAGTGCCTCAGCGCGTTTAACTTCCATTTCTCTCAACCTTTGTTTTTTCTTTTCTCTTTCAGGTGGATTCATCTTCCTTAGAGTAGCTTCATTCAATTCTTTGGTTATCTTGAGTTCATTTAATCTTTTGAATTCCTCAGCCTGTTTCTCTATTTCTTTAGGAGTTAAAGGGAATCTCATTGGAAGGTGTAAAGGTTGAAAATTGGGAAAGGTCTGTGGTGGATCCTCCTGTCTCTAGCATCACAGCTATCTTCTTTAGTTTGGTGTTTGTGTCAACCAAAACTATCTCCTTTCCTTTCTTCGAGACAGAGGATTCCACACTCATGTTTTTCAAAACTTCAGCTCTTCTGATAAATGTTGTTTGAGCCTGAGCTTGTATTGCTTTGGGAAGGGAGCAAATAGTGAAATTTTAGCTTCTTGGCAGCTGGTTCACCATCATCCCCAGACTCGTTGGTGTTAACCAAAGTCAGGGACTTTGATGAATCAGTTCCATCTTGATTCTGTTGCTCCCCCTGAGTGTTATCCTTATCATCAGATATGTTAATAGGTGTGATGACTTGTAGGGGGACAGGGAAAATGGTGTTGTCAGCTAATGATGAGCCTTGTTTAGCAGATTCAAGGTTAAGTGTTGTTTCCTTCTCCCCCTCACGTTCATCCTTTTTACGCAGACGTTTGGATGAACGTGTTTGAAAATGCCTTGCAATCTGTTCAACAGAGGCAGCCATAGCACGTTGCCTTTTCCTTGAAGCCCTGGCAATCTTTAGCAAAAGGTTGCTGTTTCCATTAGTATTGGCCTGAACTCGATTAACAATGAAGTTTGCATGACGGTATTGCCTGTTGCGAATAGCTTCAAATTGTCTGTGCATAGTTAGCTCATGTTCATGAAATAAGGCAGGGACCTCTGAGTCAATTACATCCTTCATTCTTGTGGATAGGTGACTAAGTCCTTGTGCTACACCTTTTCGTGCACCATCCTAGATGGGTTCAGTAACCGCCTCAGCAACAGCCTTTTGTATGATCCCTGGAAATGTGATAGTAAAGTTATGCATTTCAGACTTGATCACATCCAGCTTCCTTGATAAGCGTTCAATGTCAGATTGATGATGAACAGGCTGAAGATTATGTATGTTGAGGCTTTGTTGAGCATAATCATCCCCCCTTGGTAAAAGATCAAAGTTGGTTTGGGCAGGATGATCAAACATTAGAAACTCAGCTGTTGGATCATAGGCTGGGCGTTGGAAGACTGTTGTTGTGGAGGTAGCAGAGTTTGGAGTAACAACAGCGTCCTTGGGAGGAGGAGTATTATTTCTAGCTGGGGTGGACACAGCTATTTCCTTGGGAGGAGAGACAGATTGTTGATCTTCCTCATCTTCTTCATCCTCCTCCTCAAACATCCCCTCAGGGATTTCATCTTCAGGCATTAACTCAAGATCCGAGACATCATCCACTAATGACAGCATTTCTTCTTCAATATTCAGTAGAGGCTCATCGTCATTAGGTTGGTCTTGAATAATTGTATCAGCCTCTTTCTCCTGTTGTACCTGGGATTCAGTGACTGGCTGTACAATTTCAGCCTGCAAATTGTTATAATTAGTAACAGGGAAAAAAGTAAGGGGAATGGTCGCCATTTCGCTGTCCCAGAGAGGCTGAGGGTGATTACTCAGCCAATCCAAAGGATAAATCCTTGGGATTCTTTTAAGTGAAAAATAAATGGTTAATGATCGCCATTCGCTGCCCCTAGGAAAGCTGAGTGTGATTATTCAGCCCCCCCAAAAGGTTAAAACCTTTTGGACTCTTTTGATTGTGAAACATATGTTGTTTATTGATCGCCATTCGCTGCCCCTAGGAAGGCTGAGGGTGATCATTCAGCCCCCCAAAAGGTTAAGAAACCTTTGGGACTCTTTTAAGAGTGAAACATATGTGGGTTAATGTCGCCTGTTATGCTGCCCCTAGGAAAGCTGAGGGTGATGATTCAGCTCCCCCTGAAAAGGATAAATCCTTTGGGATTCTTTTAAGGTGAAAAAGTTAAGGGTTAATATCGTCTTATTACGCTGTCCCTAGAAGAGCTGAGGATGATGATTCAGCTCCCTAAAAGTAAAACTTTTAGGATTCTTTTTCTAAGGGAACCAAGAGGCTGTGTGAAGTACAGCTGATCAAGGTTGAGACATATGTGTATCCAGGTTGTTGTTGTTAGCCTAAATACTGTCTAGAGGGTGCAGGGTCATCGTGGTGCTTTATAAACACAAATGAATCATTCCCTGGTGCAAAGACAGGGTGTACAGAAGTCTTAAAGAATTCTAAGTGCATAGACAGACTTCTATGGGTCGAGGATTACCCTAACTTCACCACTCTCTCCTACAGACAATTGAGAGTGGCTGCTTGTGAACCTCTAAAAATGTACACTGATTACCTGTGAGATATCAGCTGGATTAGGCTGGTTTCCTATTATCTCAGCTGACTTTGAGACACTAGACCCCTGTTGTTGGTCAGCAGAAGTATCTGATTCCACTTGAGTATCTGGAACAGAGGAGGTGTCTTGGTTCACAGTCTTATTTCCCTTGGCCTTAGCAACAGATTTGGTGTGGGAAGAAGATGGGATTTTCTTCTTCTTAGGCTGTTGGCCAGAAGAATCCTTGGACGTCGTAGTGTGCTGCCCAGAGTTCAAAGACTTAGACTTGCCAGACACACTAGAGGTAATCACCTTCTATGAGAGGTGACAGGGACATCTTCAGCTCATATTTCTTTGTAGATGGCACCTGTGATGCGGTAGGGCTTCAGAGCAGTCAACGCAGAGTTATGGTAGTTGTCTCCCAATAGGCTTTTAAATATCAGCGACAAGAAGCGAACATAGCAGATATTCTTTTCCCTGACTTGATTTCTTCCCTTCAGTTGTTCTAACAAGGTTGGAGAAGAGAATGTTTCCAACATCAACATCAGCTCCCCAGATCAGCCCATAAGCTATAGACTGATGGTTAAAGGACATCTGATCTTGGGATCCCTGCATTCCTTCCAGGGATTTAACAATGTGGGTGAAGAGGACACGCCACATAGGTGTAAAGTACTTAATTTTCAGAGGAGATTTCGAGAGGACCTCAGCGGGTGTAAGGGCAGGGTTTACATCATGGAAGGTTTTGAGTGTGGCCAGGGCATCCTTAACAGCCTTTTTATCAACCACCTTAAGGCATTCATCACCATGTTTCAATCCTGCCACACTCGAGAAATCTTTAAGGGAGAAAGCAAATGGGTGTTCATTGGATGAAAGGCTAAAGGTTATTGTGTCATCTACTACTTCAACAGAATACCAGAATTCCCTAAGGTATTCTTGGTAGAAGGTGGATGGGGATTTGATGAAGGCTTCACTTAAATCACAGTTTTGCATGAAGTTTACCAGATCTGAGTAGGTGTCATTTGGAGCCTTGATCCATCCAATGGAGTTGTTTGAGGCGAGGATGCTTTCGTTGATCTCGAAGTTAACGTTTGCTGCCTTGGGAATGGAAAAAGCCATGGATTCAAGGTCGAAGGTGAAAGAAAATGGAGGATGGTTTAAGAGAGAGAAGAACTTAGAGAGAGAAATAGATTTGTGAAATGAGAATAGTGGTGGGTGAGGAGAGACGAGAGACAATATATATATTCAAAATAAGTAAACAGTTATTCAACCGCATTTAATGCAAAGTGAGAAAATGACTGCTCATGTGGGTCCCTTGACCTTTCAAAACTTATTTGTCTCCTCGTTATTCTAAAAATAAATGATTAAATATTTGAGAATGTTTTTTGCATTTACTTGGAAAGTAACTACCTAGTTTCATGTGAAAAACATTTAATATAGAATCAATCATACAGGCTTTGAGATATTGAGCATCCCTAGCTCAGCAACTAGCCTGTTGAACGAAGGTTCAGCCAAAGGCTTTGTGAAAATATCAGCTAGTTGCAGCTCTGTGGGAACAGAGTGCAGCCCAATATCTCCCTTCATTATATGATCCCTGATAAAATGATACCTGATACCAATGTGTTTGGTACGAGAGTGAAGAACAAGGTTGTTAGATATGGCAATGGCGCTGGTGTTGTCACAAAAGATTGGCACTTTGTCATATAAAATTTCATAGTCAGCCAATTGACTTTTCATCCAGAGCACCTGAGCACAACAGCTGGCTGCAGCGACATATTCTACTTCATCTGAAGACATAGCCACAGAGTTTTGCTTCTTAGCACTCCAGCCAACCAATTTTCCTCCTAGGATTTGACAGCTGCCTGAAGTGCTTTTCCTATCAATACAGCATCCAGCATAGTCTGAATCTGAATAGGCCTTGAGATCAAAGCCTGATTCCTTGGGATACCATAGACCTAGGGATGGTGTTCCTTTGAGATACCTGAAAATTTTCTTAACAGCCACTAGATGGGATTCTTTTGGGTTAGCTTGGTACCTTGCACAGAGACATGTAGAGAATTGGATATCAGGACGACTAGCTGTCAAATACATGAGTGACCCAATCATGCCTCTATATAAAGTCTCATTAACAGAGACCCCTGACTCATCAGGGCCCAAGTTGTTGGGTGGAAGCATGGGGCATTTCACTGATGCACAATCAGCTAAGTCATATTTTTTAAGTAAATCCTTAACATACTTTTCTTGACAAATTGAAATTCCCTTAGGACATTGTTTAATTTGAAAACCCAAAAAGTAAGTTAATTCACCCATCATACTCATCTCATATTTCTTGGTCATTAATTTAGCAAAACGTTTACTAAGATTGACATTTGTTAACCCAAAGATGATATCATCCACATAAATCTGCACAATGATGAAATCACTCTTATCCTTGAAGGTAAAGAGTGTTTTATCAATAGAACCCCTGACAAATTTATTTTTAGTTAAGAAATTAGAAAGAGTTTCATACCATGCTCTTGGAGCTTGTTTCAGCCCATATATGGCTTTGTGTAGTCTATACACATGGTTGGGAAACTCGCTGTTCTCATATCCTTCAGGTTGTTCAACATACACTTCCTCAGCCAAATCACCATTGAGGAATGCACTCATTACATCCATCTGATACACAGTGAAGTTCATATAGGCAGCATAAGCCAGGAAGATTCTGATGGCTTCAAGTCTTGCAACTGGAGCAAATGTTTCATCATAATCAATTCCTTTAGTCTGAGTATACCCCTGTGCCACCAGTCTGGCCTTGTTTCTGATGATGTTCCCAATTTCATCCATCTTATTTCTATAGATCCATCTAGTGCATGTGATATTCTTTCCAGGTGGAGCTGGCACTAGTGTCCATACTTTGTTCCTTTTGAACTGGTTGATTTCTTCTTGCATAGCAGCTACCCATCCTTCTTCTACCAGAGCCTCAGCTACTCTCTTAGGTTCAATTTGTGAGAGAAATTCAGCAAAGAGACATTCATTGGCTGAGGCAGAATCTGAGTCATGAATTCGCTTTCTAGTAGTAACCCCTGCATTAGGTTCCCAATAATGTTGACAAGAAGAATGTGTTGATCTCTTGACCACTTATTTTGAGGAGCTGGGAACTCAAGGACAGGAACACTTTTAGGCACAGCTGGCACAATTTGAGATTCATCCTGCTGACTAGGAGGGCTTTCTTCAAAGACTACTTCAGTGTCAGAGTCTTCTTCAGCCATATCAAGAGGTACAACTTCATTAACAACAGGAGATTCTTCAGGGATTTGAAGAATTGGTGAGTCATCAATAGCAGTAGAAGAAGAAGGACTACCAGAGGTCTGTGGTTCTTCTTTATCAAGTTCCTGAGAGGTAGGAACTTCTATGTTGTGAGTAGACAGAGGGTCAAAGGCAGGAACATAAGGAGTGAGAGTGTTGGAGTGATGATGGTGATGACTGGAAGGTCTTGGTTCTGAGAATTCATCACTTGGGAAAGACACATTTTCATTAAAATCAATTTCATCACCCTCTGTTCCTGTTCTCTGTATGACTTCATAATCTTCATTGAATCTGACATGAAAGGTTTCTTCTACTTCTTGTCTTCTGATGTTAAATACTCTGAAGGCTTTGGCTATTGGAGAGTATCCCAAGAAGAAACCATCATCATCTTTTTGATCAAACTTTCCAAGTTTATCCCTGTAGTTGTAAATGAACACAGAGCATCCAAACACATGAAAATAGCTGACATCTGGAGATCTTTTTCTGAATACTTCATAGGAAGTTTTACCATGTCTTTTGACAATGATTGATCTATTTTATATGTAGCAGGCAGTGTGAACAACTTCTCCCCAGAATTGCTTTGGTAAGGCTACACCATTCAGCATAGTTCTGGCTGCTTCAATCAAAGTCCTGTTTCTTCTTTCTGCCACACCATTTTGTTCAGGGGTGCCAGCTGAAGAGAAGTTCTGTGAAATACCTTTTTCATCACAAAAAGATTCAAGTTGATGATTCTTGAATTCAGTACCATTATCACTTCTTAGAGCTTTGACTCTAACATCATTCATATTTTCAACCTGTCTGATGAACGACATGATGGTATCAGCTGCATCACTTTTCCTTCTGAGGAAGAACACCCATGTGTATCTTGAAAATTCATCAACTATGACCAAGGTGTATTTGTTGTGATTAATGGTCTGAGGTTTGACAGGCCCAAACAAATCCATGTGAAGGAGATGTAAGCACTTGTCAATGGAGAATGATTGCCTAGTCTTGAATGAAGACCTGTGATGCTTTCCTTTGACACAAGCAGAACAAGTCTTGTCTTTAGAAAACATCACAGAAGGTAGACCAGCAACCAGGTTTTGTGTGGCTATCTTGTTGATGTTCTTGAAGTTGAGATGAGATAGTCTTTTGTGCCACAGCCAATTGACACTTTCAGAGGCTTTAGCAAGAAAACAATTTGAGCTGTCTTCAGAGCAAACAGCCATGTTGATGACATAGACATCTCTCCTTCTAGGTGCAATAAGCACAACATTATTGTTTTTGTTGAATATGGTTCCCTGAGTCTTAGTAAACAAAACCTTATAATCAGCATCACACACTTGGCTGATGCTAATAAGATTGTGTTTAAGACCATTCACATATGAAACCCTGGTAAACGTAATCCCATTGCAGTTCACTAAGCCATATCCTTCTGTGTCACCTGAAGAGTTATCTCCAAACACCACTTTAGGACCTGGCTCCTTTGAGTATCTATGCAGGTATTGTTGAATCCCTGTCATGTGTCTAGAACACCCACTGTCTAAATACCATACCGATTCCTTGAGATATTTCTGCACAGATACATAGAAACAGGTTAGTTCCTATGGTGAACCCACTTTCCAGTGGGTTCCCTGAATTGCTGATTAGCAACACTTGTGTTCTTGTAGAACTTTTGGCGTTGGGAGGGACAATTCACTGTTTCATGGGTATAACTTCCACAGATATCACACCCACGGAAGTCACCACACTCGTCATAGTGATGGTTTGTGAATCCATAGAATTTACAGGGAGGATAAGGTATGTAGTTTCCCTGTTGTCTTTTGGAACCCTGTGGTCTATCCCTAGAGGGTGTCTGAGCTCTCTTAACTGTCATATGTCTATCATGATCTAAGGTCATGTGGTGAGAGTTTTTACATATATTGCAATAAGGTTTGATTAACCTTTCCCCTTTGGGTTCACCTAGGACTGACTTAGCTTCATGAGAAGTAGAGCATTCAGCGGAAGGCTTAATGTGTTGTTTCAAGAGTTCTACTTCTTTCATTAGAGACAACAGGCGTTCTTCAGTGGTAGTGTCAACCTTAGTCACAGTTTTAGTAGAGACAGGCTTAAAAGCAACTTGTTTACCAGATTGTTTAGCAAGCACATGAAAAACTTTAGCTGGAGGTTTCTCAATATCTGTTCTAACTTCACCCTTAGCAGCTCGTGAGGAACTGCTAGTTTCAACTCCAGAGAGTTTTGGCAAAGGTGGTAACTCAGCCACATCTTCAGAGACAGGGTCATTAGTCAAAGTGGTATCTGACATATGAATAGTCTCTGTAGATTTGAAGACAATGTCTTTGGGTTTGGTGAGAATTCTCAGCTTATTTTTCTTAGCAGATATATCCCTTTTAATGTCAGCAGGTAATTCATCATTAAGCAATTGATCTATTGTGAACCTAGCACACAGCCATTTTTCAATAACCTTGTTTAATTCAGAAACTTGATCATTTAAGGCAATGTTTTTCAAAGTTAGCCTAGTGACTTCATTTTGTAGGGATATTTTCTCTAAATTAACTCGTCTGAGAGTTTCACATTCAGATTTAGCATTTAGCAGTTCAGTTTTAACAGTGTGAAACTTATCAAGTAGATTCTTTCTTTGTTCCTCAACAAAGTGTAAATCAACAATGGTGTAATCAAGGACATGCTTGCGTTCATCACTATCAGACATAGATAAAAGCATGTGTACCTTTTTCATTGTGATGTTAACCCATTGTCCTGATCTTGCATCACCTTTTCCAACAGCTGGTTCATCCTCAGCTATAGCCATGAAAGCCTTGACTCTAGTAGTATCTTCCTCATCTGAAGTCAGTGGCTCATCATTCCAATCATAAGCTTCAGCTACCAACCCTTTCTCTTCTTTTTATCACCTCCCTTCTTCTTAGACAGAGCTTCAAGCTTCAAATTCATCTGTTCTAACTCAGCTTTAACTGCCTTGTACTTGGTTTTTGTAATCCTTCTTCTGAGTGTCTGATGAATTGGATTGGTGAGATGAGTTGTTGTGTTGTTTGAATTTATAAGGTTTGGATGAAGATGATGGATAGGAGGGTGAGGATGTCTTGGTGTAAGGACAGTCTTTTTGGAAGTGTCCAAGCTTTCCACAGGCAAAGCAAGTTTCTTTTAACCTGTCAGTTGGTTTACTAGCTGATCCTATTCTCCTTGATCTTTTGAAGAATCTTCTTTGGTTGGCTAGTAAGGCTCTTTCATGAAACTCTGCATTAAGGTCTGTCAAGAACTCTTGGCTGCTGCGGGTGTCTTCTTCAACATCAGAGTCGCTGTCGTGAGGATGTGGTGCAGAGATAAAGGCTTTGGAAGATGCTCCTTGAACTACAAATCTTTCAGTCTCTGACTTGTAAATAGTATCAATCAACCCTTCTTCATAATTATACTTTCCATAAAGCTGAGCTAAGGTGTCATTCTTTATTGAGTTATTAGCTCTCTGAGTCTGATTCATACTCAGCCACTTTCTTGGAAGGATGTTGACAAATGTGGCATTAATCTCAGCTTGACCAATGGTGACATCATTCATTGCTAGGTCATTGAGAAGAATCTTCAGCCTTGTATAGGTTTGCTGAACCTTTTCACCTTCAAGTGACTTGAAGGCATTGAATTGAAGTCTGAGTGCCTGAATCTTTGTCTCTCTTGTTTCAGAGGGTCCTTCATGGCTAAGGATGAGGTCTGTCCACATTTGCTTGGCTGTGGGACACTGAATGACAGACTTCATGATATGTTTGGGAAGACAGGATATGATGATGCTTTTGAGACGTTTATCTTGGTTTGCCAATTTTCTATCAGCTGGAGTCCATTGTTTGAGAGGTTTGGGAAGAGGGTTTTCTTCAGTGGAGGTAAGCGCCATGGGAATATAAGGACCATTTTCTAAAATTTCTAGAAGAAAAGGTTCAAGTCCATCGAGATACACAAGAAATTAACTCTTCCAACTGGCAAAATCTTCTTCATCAAAGACGGGTACACTTGTGACATGTGATCCACCTCTTGAGTCAAGAAGTTGGGGTAGATCATCGTCATTGGCAGGAGGGTTGAGTCTGGGTGAAGATGGTGTTGTAGAAGGTGAATGTGGTGGGTTAGAAGTTTCTGGCATGGTGGATCTTGATTATAAAACTGAGAACGATGTTTCTTGAAGGTTTTAATATCAAACACCGCTCTGATACCAATTGAAAGTCCCTAATCAATGCTAGAAACCCTAAACTTAACTAATCAACACAAGGTATTACTTTTCAAACGTAATCTTATTATTGTAAAATAAAGAATTACAAGTGTTATGGATAACACCGTTTGATGACAATGTGTTGTGCACACTTTGAACAACTATAAACCCTAACTTATGAATACAGTCGCAGCTGTTTGATTCTATAAGTTCTAAGCAATAGTGTTATGAATATACTCAAAGTGTTAAACATTAATGCATGGATACACATCCTATTTACAGTGATACGAGGTTGACCTAAATAGTACTTGATGGTGACTACACAAGACTTTAACTTTTCAGACATCAGTCACGTGATGCTCTTCTATTCTTGGTAGTCTGCCATTATGCTTTAAGGAAACAGTTGTCAAAACAGTTTCCTTTTTCTTCATAGTCGCGAACACACAAATGGCATGTCCAAAGTGTGCTGAGTGTTAACAGGGTATTGCCACCCCTGTTAACCCTCAACCCCTCAGAGTCCCTGATACATCTTGGCTGTTATCCATCACAGCCAATGAGTATGTCTTCAAGTAATCTTTGACTTCCTTGACAATGTCTCTGACATGGACTCTTCTGAGGTTGCTCACAGAGACTTGGATCTCTGTAAGTCTTGCGATACTTGCCTGCCTCTTGGGCACAGGCAAGGGACTATCTAACAGCTTAATTATGTTTGAATCTATGATCAGGGAATCTAGCAAGTTTAGATTCCCAACAAGTATTAACAGTGTAACCAAAATCATCTAATTAATAATTCACCCTAATAGACAACGTTATCAAAAAATTAAGTCAACAAGAAGTATCGATAAACACACTTTTAGAACGGTTTTGAACATGAGACTTATTACCATGACTTTTATTATCCTCCATCATCGGTGGTTCTATTATCATGGTTTACCTCTATCTTTTATTCAACTTCGCCATGAAGCTTTTATTATGACTTCGGTCTTGCCCTTGTCTTTTATTATCCGCCATCATCGGTGGTTTTATTATGACTTGACGTATATCCTCACGCTAAGGCGAATTTTAGATCTTTAAATCTTCAAAGATTAAGGCTTGATTCACTTTCAATTTGGGCATAGATTTTTCGGCCTTGTGAGCTTCAAATTTTTGCTTAATTTAGGTGAGCACTTGAAATCTTATTATTGGGTGAAGCTTTTGATTATTCGGGTGATAATACTTCAAAACCGTGACGCTGGCGATACCTTAATGTTTTCCCAATTTAATTACATGGAAGCTACTATAACAAATTAAAAACTAACAATAGAGACTAAACCGCTAAATCAATATTTATTAACGATTTATTTATAAAAACGTGGGCAGAATAAGCAATAATTACTACACATGAGATCGTGAAAGATTACGAGACTTATAAATAACTCTATCATTTCTCGTCCTCATTTAAGAGACTTAGCCTAAAAAGTTAAGGAATCGTAGCTAAGTGCTCAACACGCACGGTCGAGTCGAAAATTACTCTTATTCTCACCATCAGAAAACCTACATTCGTTTCTTAAACACATATGAAAAATACGAAAAATTTTAAAATTTGGGCATTTTAGCCTTATTTTACAACAAAACGATAACAAAAAGATGAAATTGGATAGCGTGATGACGTAAGCAAGGTGAAGTATCTACTCACCCCCATACTAAAACTAAACATTGTCCTAAATGTTTCGAGTCTAGGGGTGAAAACACCCCCATACTAGAGACGAAGTCGAATGCTTAATCTCGAGCATGGAAAGGGTAAAACGAATAACCTAAAAGCCGTTTATGAATTATTCTATTAAGATAAACGTTAGAACATAAAAGGATATCATCGGATATCGGAATCTCCAAAGGCAACGATCTAAGCTCGAGTGATCCGTAAAATGAACATGAGAGGCTTCAATGATTTCGATGAACCTTATGAATCACAATCACAAACAACCACGGAACAAAGGTTGGAAGAGCACAAGTCCCCTCATTACACTATTAGAAAACGATACTATATACAAGGATAAGCATGAGAAACCCCCATGAGGCACCTTGTTTTTGATAACCGAGTCAAAAGCTTGACTCGAATCCCCATAAATGTTATCATTTAGGGATAATCTTGGTATGGTCATTTTTGGGGGGGCTTACATGATAAACAAGGCCCAAAAGCAACCGGTACTAAGGACTAAGTCCTTTGATGATGCAAAACATCGGGATCGAAGGTGGCATCCTCATTTTCATGGGATAAACGAACCAACGCCACTTCAACACATGCTAAAACCCCAAAGGGGTAGAATAAAAGAGATGAGAAGTATAAAGGTGGGGAAATGGGTAATTCAAACTTATGAGCTACTCGAGGTAGACTCACACCAAGCAAATGAATAAGATTTCCATTTATTGCATTGGTTGAAGACCGAGATTTCCCTTTACAAGCAATTTTGGGATCGTAAATCTCGTCCTCGGTGGAGAAACGTGAGGGAACATAAGGGGCTTCCCCTACATTAGATCCACACCAACCATCATCAAAAGGAGTAGACGAGGTGGTAGTACTCATACAACGATGTGATGACGGAGTTAAACACGTAGAAAAATCTTTTAAATCAAATTTAAAATCCTTTCATTTTTCATCGTTTAAAAACTCTTTATGAAAACCCGATTTGATAATGTCGAAAATATTTGGCGTTTCACATTTAAAATTAGTCGCACTAAAAATCCTCACATTTAAGTCACGGTTAGGGGGCGGTGGGTTATATAAGTTCTCAAAACGTCGATCAATAAAGAACACCGCCCCCTCAGTGTCAACATACTCGTCATCCTCATGAACGTCGATCTCATCGATTTCCTCATCAAAGATAGGCTTGCCAAACCAAGGTTTTTCATTCCCTTCCCTGAGTATCTTAGAAACTCTCTCGAAAAGATCACGATCAAGCACGAAACCATCATTCTTTTGTGGGGATTGTTGATAAGTTAAATCCTCACGAATGTGGTAAACGTAATTCTCATTTGAGGAGTGTTGATTAGGTAACTCCTCGAGAATTGGATTTTTGGTGGTCACAGGAGTTGGTTCGTCATCGAAAATAAGACGTTCCAACTCATTAAGTTCATCCTCGATTTTGGAAAGATCGACCTCACTTGTAGGTGGAAGTGGAGGCAAAAGAGATATCTCTCGTTCAATGATTTCCTCAATCTCGGGATCAAACTCGTAATCATCATACTTCACATGAGAAGAGGTATTTTAGGGAGAATCCTCAAAAATGGCATGTGGATTTTGAATCACGTGATCAATCTCGGCAAAATCGCCATCGTCATCATCAAAGAAAGAGTCTATGTGAGCACTCACAACCATGGTCTTACAAGTCGAATGACTATGCTTAGGTGACTTTTCTAAGATGAGAGGATCGATATCGATGAAACCTTTAGCCTCAACGGGTGTTGGGCTAGGAAAAGGAGGCACTTCGATGGAGTTAGAAGTTGAAGCCTCGAAGACGTGGTCCTTCGAAGGTGGTGAAGACGAGTCTATTTTGGTCATTGTCGTGATGGCACTAACGTCGCCCTTCGGAATTGGTCGTTCACTTGTTTCATCGAATACATTCCAACGTGATTTTTCATTCATAAATTTACACATACCCTTTTGAATTAGGTACACGTATTATTTATCGTTAAAATCATCATCTTTAAAACCGTTTTTCTTAATTCTTTCAAAACATGCATTAAGCCTCATAATTTCTTCTAAAGTAAACATTTTGAAGTCATTAGAATTTGAAACATTAGGTTTTGAAACCTTGGTTTTTTCATGATCATTAAACACTTAGGATTTACTCGTGAAAAAGTCCATTTTATCCTCCCCATATCTCATAGTAAGTCTTCCCTCAAGAACGTCGATTACGGTTCGAGCCGTTGATAAAAATGGTCGACCTAAAATAATGGGACATTTAGGGTCACACTCGTAATCGGATATAACGAAATCCGCGGTAAAAACAAACTTTCCAACTTTAACATAGACATCCTCGGCTATTCCAATTGGTACAAGTGGTGTACAATTTGCAAGCTTGATTGTCATGTTCATGGGGGTAAGTGAAGGCAATCTCATCGATTTCCAAAGAGAATGAGGCATAAGATTGATGCTAGCACCTAAATCGGCAAGGGCTAAACATCCCTCAATCTCAGAAAAATCACAAGGTAGGAGAAATTGGCCCGAATCCTTTTCCTTTCTCGGCATATGCCTTTTGGGTTTTTAAGAAGGATCGATGCACAAGTTTCCTCAAGGGTTACTTTGGTTAGGTCGATAAAGCTCTCTTTTTGAACCGTGGATGGAATTTGAAGTACACGAGGGTGTGCACTCTTTTCCTTGGTCACCACGTTCATCCCCTCGACTTTAGAACATGAAGGCATCTTAGAAGTCGAGGGTTGAGAAGAAGAATGAACAACACAAAATCCATCAAGGTAAGGGGTAATCACACAGCTTTTCTCACGAGACGAGGCGGCTTTAATTGTTCCTTCGGATTAGCAATGGTGTCACTAGGTAACGAACTCGATAAAGCACCCGAGGCTTTGTTCATAATCGCCGAAAACATCTTTTTAATGTCAATTTTTCCTTGCTCAATCTTCGTGGTCACCACGTTCATTCCCTTGTTGATTATTTCCTTGAAAATTGTTACGATTTTGATTCAAAAAATTGTTGCCTTGGTTATAATTTCCTTGTGATGGACCCGCGTTATTTTGATTTTGAAAATTGTTGTTTAACGCGTTAACACTCGACGTTTGGCCATCCGTAGCCGCACACTCGTAATAATTATGAGGTCCACCACAAAACGTACATGAAGTCTCAACCTCTTTCACCGTAGCGGGAGCGTCTTTCTTTTGCATTTCGATGAGAAAAGACGTAAACATATTCGTTAGCTTGTTGACTTTCGCATCAACCCTCTCAATGTCGCGATTAGAACTACTAACATTGGAGACATTGGAAACACTCGGTGCGTTGCGGAGTTGGTAAACCTTGGATCAATTTTCGATAATCATCAATGCATCTTTCGGAGTTTTACACAAAAAGTTGCCACCGGCGGCGGAATTCAACGAATCTTGTTCTTGAAAACTAAGACCGTTGTAAAAATCCAAGGTGAGGACATTGCCTAAGCAATTCCTTAAAACGATCCCATGCGTCTCTAAAAGATTCATTCGGTTTTTGCTCAAATCTTGTAATCTCATTTTTGGAAAACGTTGTCTTAGACGGTGGGAAAAAATGATTAACGAATTTGGAAACGAGATCCTTCCATGTAATTATGGAATTAGGTGGCTCTTTCTCGTACCAATCCTTGGCGGCACCATCGAGCGAGTACGGAAAAAGCATAAGCTTGATGACATCGGTGTCGACGTTCTTAAACTTGCTCGTGGCTAAAAGACGATCAAAATTCCGAATATGGTCGTGAGGATTATCGGCTTCACGGCCTCGAAACTTCGTAGCTTTGATTAACGAAAGCATTCCGCTCTTAATCTCAAAATTCTCCGCTTCGATAGCAGGAATTACGATCGCGTCTCCATAACCCTCGGTGGGTGCTTGGAGCAATTCCATCACCGGACGATTGTCGGCCATCTGTCTAAGGTTTCTTCAACAACGATATTAGGAACGTTGGTTTCTGAATCTCGTCTACGTCGTCGATTCCTACGATTACGATTGCGTCGATTCGAAGTGTCGCTATAATTAGAATAATCCTTCGATCGAGTGCGCATGCACTAAGCGTAGAATGGGGGATAGCAAAGAAGATTCTTTTGCGGTTTTTCGATTTTTCAATTTTTTTGGTATTTGATTGTTTTTAATTTTTTTTGGATTTTTGTGTATTACGTAGACTCAAATCTACAAATCTCTCCTCGAATCGATTTCTCGATTAAAGGAGCCTCAAAGAATGAAAACGATCACGTGGAGTGAACGCCTTCGTTGACTTTAGAACGTTGGTGGAACACCAAAACGTTCAAGAGGGTTTAATCTTGAAAACAAGCAAATATAGTATACGTAGATAATACTTGGGTAGAAAACCCTCGATTAGCCCTCTTTCTCAAAAGACACACAAGCAAGCGGAGGAAACGAGGCGTCGCTAAGTACTTAAGAGCCTTTTCCTTTAGGTCGTGAAATACAACCGCCTTATACCCACCTTATAGTTTGTGTTAATTGAAATTAAGCCTCACAAAAGTATTTATCTAATTTGCCTTTAAACTTTTGCTTTAGATTCGAATACAATGATCGAGTGATGAAATCCCGAATCAAGGTTGCGTTTTCACGCTT
Organism: Glebionis coronaria; assembly: GCA_025667525.1. Taxonomy (NCBI): domain Eukaryota; kingdom Viridiplantae; phylum Streptophyta; class Magnoliopsida; order Asterales; family Asteraceae; genus Glebionis; species Glebionis coronaria. Next base: position 149,981,335 of record CM046874.1, read on the forward strand.
TTGGAGATATTGTATATTTATTGTTCTACGTAAATACAGTATATTAATAATATTCACAAGAAAACGAAAACCAATATATCTACAATATAGTAAAGATTGTTGTGTGTTTAATTTAGAAAAATTAAACACGATTTATTTGGATACTATAATATAATAAGGAAAAATAACAAAAATGAGTATGCACGTTATATACGGTTTCCAAAAATTGAAAAGCAAAAACGCACTACTCACACAAACACGATAATAATAATGGCTAACACACCTCCCCGGGCGGCGCCAAAAATTGATGTAGGTATAATCGTACACGTTTTAGGAAAAACGTATATGTGGCAAGTATTAAGTAGTACGATTTAATTAAAAACCGTAAAACCGAATAAATGCGAGTTCATTCTCGAAGGAGGTGTATGTGTTGTGTTTCCAATTATATAAAATCAAGAGTTTGGATTAGTGACATTTTTGGTTTAGAAGAGAGAAAATTAAAGACGAGCTACGACTACGATTACACTACGACGAATTGACGTAAAACGCGAACGTAAATACGTAAAGCGTGACAAAATTAAAAATTAAACCTAAAAATTAATTAAAAATTAAAACTAAGTCTAAAATGATATAAATAAGAATAAAAATTCAATAAATAAATTTAAAACCTTTTATTAATTAAATATCCAATTTTAAATGCTAATTAAAGCCCTAAAATTAAATATAATTAAGAAAAAGCCCAAAATATTATTTTATCAAACTAATAACTCACTTATATTATTTAAAGACTAAAAAGTATTTTTCCTAAATTATAAAGACTATTTTTCTTTTTTTAAAACACTAAAAAAAATTTTAAACTAAAATAATGATTAAAAATAATAAAATAATGCTAAACTTAAACTTACTGTTTGAAAAATCCTAATTTATATCACTAAACAGTAGAAAAATTTAAAATGTTGATAAAGTAAATTTTTTACACTGAATGACAAAACAGTTTTAATTAAAACCTATTTAAACTAAAATTAAATCTAAAAATTAATAAAAAGAGTGAACAGTGAAACTTTTTAAACTAAAAATCTTAAAATAATATTCTTAAATTAGGAAAAATTTTAAAACTGAAAAATAAAATTTTTGGCACTAAAAGACAAAAACAAAAATAATAAAACTAATTAAAATAGAATTAATTCTAAAAAGTAGCAATTTAATAGAAAAATAAAAATGAACTTGATGAAAAATCTTAAAATAAATTAACTAACACAGGAAAAATGAAAACTATGGAAAATACTTAATCTTTACCACAAAAAACAAAACTAGGCAAAATCTGACAATGACATGTCCAGGACTTTTGTCCTTTTGCAAAGCAGTGGGAACAAAACCACTAGCAATGGGAAGTTTGTTCCCACTGACAGTGTAAAAAAAATGGGTCAGGGACCTTTTGGTGGATAATGAGCTAATGAGTTGGTTTCTTTGGGAGACAAAGGCACCCCCACAACCAGTTGGGTTGTGGGGAGTCAAATCAAGCACAAAAAACACCAGTTCAATACAAGAAAATCACAAAAAGGGCCAAATTTAGTCACTGATATGCAAGGGGTAGCTCTATGAATAGTTTGTTGATGAACTTGGTATATAGGTGGGTTTTGGCACCCAATAAATTACATAAATCACCACCAAATCACTATCAATCAACCTACAATCCTAGATATAACCTAACCCTAACAATTTTCAAAGGTATAGATCAAAATGAACTAAAACCAACTAGATAATGGCCTATGATTGTTTTGACTGTTTTTCCCAAACTTTACCAAGCCAAATCTAATTTTAACCTATCAATCTTAAAACTATTAGCTGATTTAAACTACCAATAACCATTAAAGTGTGTTTAACTGATTATCACTCAGATTTGGTGTCATTCTAACCTAGCAATCCACCATACCAAACACCCCTATAATTGGCTGCTTAACAGATTTAATAAAGATTCTACAACCAAGAATTCCACAAATTAATTTTAAACAATCTTAAACTATCAAAACAACAAAATAGAACAATTAGAAACAAAAATTACTCAAGAACATGCAGTCAAACAAAATCTCTTCATTTAGCATACCAATCAAGCAGTTTTATGCATAAATAGGGTTCAAGCCTTACCAAGAGCTGATGCCTTCTATTTTTGCACTCTATAGCTTATAAGTGGGTTGTTTGTAGAGATTCTTGCTGAGGTTATACTGCAGAACCAAGATATAATATATCTTCAATAATCAAAATTGGAGAAAAAGGAAGAATGAGGTTTGGTCTTGTCTTTTACCCCTGCACAAACACAATCAAACAGGAAAAGAACAAGAACTCATAAACAACCTATAAGGTCAGTGTAAGTGAGCTTATTGGTAGCTTATGGGAATAAGATGTTAACCATAAAAAGACAGATGAGATAAAAAACAAACTTGAAATACCACTTTTTGAAACACACTTTGAAACCTTGAAATGATAAGAACCAAATGGGACAAACCTGAAATCCACAACACAAATCCACTTTTACTTCATTATGTTTGTGGATTTCAGAATATCTTAAAAACGTTTTATCCAAAATTCTTTGAGCCAAAAACTTGTGAATTGATTACACTATTTGCTGAAAAATAAAGGGTTTAACATTAAACAAGAACAAGAACCACGGAACTCAGTATTATCTCAAATGCAAATTTTATAAATTACTTTAAATATTCTATAAATAAAAGAGTACAAAGTGAGATAAAAACTGAAACAAGAAAATAGGGTCATAAGAGACCTCTATTTATACTACTAAACAGAATATACTAGAACTTTGAATAAAATAATATAAAACCCTAAACCCTAGTTGTTGATTTTCTAGTCTTGCCCTTTGAAGAATTTGCTTGATTCTTGGTCAATGGTACATGTGAGTTTGCCAACTGCATCTTTTTGATCTTGGTCGTAGGAACAAGTCTTTGGGACCAGGGAATTGGTGATAGCCGTTGATGAGGATGTACAGATTCCTTTTATGCCAAAAGTGGAGGAGCAGGGGAACATGTGAAGGACCCATGTGGTGAGGGGGATGGATTTTTGGGGTTGGGGTTTGATAGAGGGGACCATGAATTGGTAATCTGGAAGTTATGGGACATGATTATTAGGTAATTAGGGGTGATGATGATTAGGGTTCTAAGGGAACAGTAGGTGTTTGATTTAGTTTAATTGTTAATCACGTTTTAAAAAACGTTTACCTCCAAAAACTTTATACTAAACAGATTTAAAAAAAAAATTAGTTAATAACTAATTAGTGGGAAGGTGACGTGTGAGTTTGGGGTGGAAGTGGGTGACGTGGAGGGCAGGGGTTAGATGGAGTGGGTTTGGATGTTTGATACTTTTGGTCCTTCACTTCCTTTCTTCTTGTCACTTTGTAATATCAGCTCACAAATTACATTTCCTTTGTAAACAAAGATTCATTTTTCCTATTTTGGCCACAACAATTTTCCATAACTTGTACCAAGGGCTTTTTATGCAATATTTGCATTCTTCAAGGGCCAATCATGTATATTCTCATCATTTTAGGAACCCAATGTGTAATTTTGAGTTTTACAAGGGTTTAAAATGATAAGTCTTCAAAATATGAGGGAACAATCTTGCCAAATCTTCAAACTTCAAGGACTTGAATGGAATTTCATGATTCGGGTCCGGTTCTTTGTGCGGCTTCGTTTCCCGTGTTCGTTTTTGCTTGATTCTTGTGATCTTTTGTGATTTCACGATATCCGTACCTAAAATACAAAATGAACAAACACAAGCATATATTTGGGTATTTTGATGATATTTTAAGCGTTTTAAGCCCGATTTGGACGATGAGACTATGTATAATTACAGTCTCATCAAACATATTTATTCTAGAAGTTATGCTTTCACTATTTATAGGCACTACATACCATTGTGGGGTTGGTAGACCTATTTAAGGAAGAAATTGCATGTCAAGTTTTTCAAGTTAAAAGCAATTGATCGATAAGTCATCATTTACGAAGTAGAGTACACTCTCAGACACTACAAGTAAATTGTTACAAATGTGTAAGTAATTGTTACGAATGTGTTTTTCAAAAGTGTAAGAAAGTAAACACTACAAGTAAATTGTTACGAATGTGTAAGTAATTGTTACGAATGTGTTTTTCAAAAGTGTAAGAAAGTAAACACAACACTGATGATTTTCACCAATTATGGAACATTTTCAATGTTGTCAAATTCAGTGGGAGAATTGTGTTGTATTACTGAATTTGAGGTTATTTAAACATTCTCTAATTCAGTGGGAGTTACAAGCTTTGTTTTCTTGGTAATAACCCATATTATCTTTAGTATGTCCTAAGATAATTACTTTCGAAAATTCGACACTAATATCTCCAAGGATAGTTATGTATTGATTCTTGTTGATTAAGTGGTTCTTCATCTACCTGTAGATCTGATATATTTGACACAATCATATGTTGTATAGACAAATGTTAGACGTGATATTTATCTATTTTATTAGGTTGTTCCATGTACAAGTGGGAGAAATGAATATTGTGTGCAAGAAACAACTCATAAAGATATGATTCTCTTGACTTCAAGATAAGAGATTTACGATCTAATTAATAATTAGATGAAAGATAGATCATGTGTCAATATGATTATTAAAGACTACTTAAAAGTATATATATCATTCACATTAAGAAACACTTGTGGTTTTGTTTTAGTCATGTGAGAGCTTGGAATAAATTGTAAACACAAGGGTTAAATATTCGCATGTCGTGAGATCGGGCATGGATTATTTTAGGGTTTCTTAAAATGGATAATTCCTAGAATGACATAAATACATAGAGTAATCTTATACTACTAAACTAAAATATTTGTGGAATGACATAAATAGAAATAGTAGTGAATTAACTTTAAAAGATTAATGAAACCTAGTGGTGTTCATGATTACTTTAGTTATACATGTTTATGATTTTTTGTATAAAGTCTCAAACATAAAAGTCTTAAAAGACGTATAATATAAAGTAAGACGTTAATGTATTGTCTCTTTTGTTAAGACATATACATGGAGTTATTTTCAAATGACTTAAAACGTATGATGGAATTATAACTTTTATGTTTTAAAGACATGAAAATGAAGTGACTTTGTATTAGAAGTACTTGTGTTATAAAGCACGCAAAATGGCTAGGAAATCTATTATACCATTAAGATGATTTAGTTGGTATATAAGTAAGCCTACAGATATATATGTTTATCTTAAATATTGTTAAGATTGACTTACAATATTTTCCTAAATGAAATAGATCATTGTTATGGTATGTTCATTAGGAGAATCAAACTCTCAATATGATGGTGATGTTTGATTCAAGATAACTATATCTTCTTTGCTTCCAAAAGATGTCAAGGTGTAAAACCCACATGCTTTTACCATGAATAGTACCCTTTAGATCGTACGTACAAGATTAAAATTTTCCTTTTATAACATGTTTACGTTCACGTATAGGGAATTTAAGTATTACGTACGTGTTAGAACACGATAAATATTTATTACGTATGAACACACAATAATTATTCAAATAATAATTATAATCACGAACATGCGATCATGAAATCATGAACGTAATTTAATCACGAACTAATATTACGTATGTATATATATTTATTACGAACACGAATAAATATATTAAGTCACGATCGATAACTATATAGCACGTAAACACGAACATTTAGCATGATTATTATAATCACGTGACACAAGGATTTAACACGACTACTATTACATAAATAATAATCACGTTTAATATGTATAAGGATGACTAAGAAATTCACGACATTAAAACATGTTTACGCATAACGTTTTCGTGACGCGAATAAATAAAAGAAAGAAAGTATAATGTTTATTTGGGGCTGTTTTAGACAAGTAGAAAAGAGGAAGGACTTGGGCTCTAGGCCCAAGTGTGTGTTTCGGCTTATACAGTAAAACAGACGGGGGGTGTAGTTTTTATTTTTACTTTTAGACACAAATTGTAAAAACCCTAAACATATTAAAACATTCGTCTTTTTCTTCTTGGTTCCTCTTCCCAGCCGTCAACCCACATCAAAACAAGAACAGAAAAAAAACAGCCATGGTGGATCTAGATCAAGGTAGCATTCGTGAAGTTTTTTATCTCCTTAAACCATAAAAGAAAACGTAAGTAATTATATCCCTTTTGATTAACTGGTTGATGCGTTAAATTGATCAAGAACACATGTATTCGATCTAAAAACATGTTAACTATACATAATTATAAAGGTGGGTTCGTTTTGGTGTCGCTGTGGTGGTTTGGCACACAAACCGAGAGTCAAGAGACTCTCGGTGATGATTTCTGATCACCAGCCGCAACCTTAATTGGGTGCTGGCTGGGTTTTGTGCTAACAGTGGGAACAACAGCCTAGCAGGGGGAACCACTGGCTGCGGCCAGTGGTGGTGTTTTGCCTGTCAGGGGGAACCGAGGGTTTTAACAAGCAGGGGGAACACAGAACTGCCAGGGGGAACTGGCAGTTAAGAGGGTTGTTTGTTTTTGAGTTTATAAACAGTTAAGGGTACGTTTGGTTCACAGTTTAAGGTAGATTTAAGGGGGTGTTTGGCTAAATTAATAAACATGTATTTTATTTAACCTAATTAGTTTAATTAATACCTTTTAATTAAATTAATTACATGCTTAACTTAAATGTAGTTTTACTTGATTAAAACCATGGCTTATGTTGTACATGTTATTTAAACAAAGCTTATGATTAAATAATTATCTACATAATTATTCATGTACATGTGATAAATTAAACTTAGCTAATCGAATTATAGAGTTTAATTAGTAAATCATGGATTATTATTAACTAATAAATACTTACAATATCATGCAATATTGTTATTAATTAATAATTACAAGTTTAGACTAAGTATTTAATTATTTAGATTTAGACTATAAATAATTAATTAATTATTAAAACATGACTTATAATTAATTAATCAACATGACTTAGGTTATATTATTAATAAATTAATAATACATGTTTTAACCTAAGTATTTTAACTTTGTTTAATTAAAAAAATGATATATTTAATTAAATACTTTTAACTTATAATTTATTTAATTTACATGTAATAATTAATAAACTATACATTATAAAAACATGACAGAATAATAATCAGAAAACACTTAAGCTTATAGAATTAGCTTATTTAACCAGCTTATATCTAATTATGGAAACTTTCTATTTTTAGAAACTTATTTAAATAAGCCAGCTAATCTATTTATGGAAACTTTCTATTTTTAGAAACTTATCTATTTTAAGCAGTAATTCTATTTGTGGTAAATTTCTATTTTTGGAAACTTTCTATTTTAGGAAACCTGCTATTTTTAGAAAGTTACTTATTATTACACAGTAAGTATAATAATACATGAAATACAAGTAATACTTAATCAGAATAGACAGAATATAAGATAAATACAGTATAAAGCTTAAAACAGTAAAACATCACATGAACGTATAAAATAAGCTAAGACATGATATAAAACCAGTTACGTATTCAATAATCAGATACTTATACACGTATGTACTTATGTAGCATTAGTGATACCGAAGTAGGACTCTCTTTCGTTCGTCTTCTTCGTTCACTGGACATAAGGTACGGATTCCCGTCCTTTCAGTATGGACATTCTTTCCTTATAAGGATTTCCCGTATGCAGCCAACTGTTTTCCCGTAGTATAAGTTTATATGTTTGATTTGCTTATGTTTAATTTAGAATACCTATAGTCATATACATGCAAGACCAATTTCACCTAGTTATGGAGGTACCATAACCATAACATTAGAGGCACTGGTGTTATGAATTCCCCACGGCGGAGTGATTGCTCGTGGCGTCCCTTCATCTTTTGGCCATATTATTATATTTATCATGTGGGGCGTATGGCTGCATCCTAGTTACATGTTTTTCAGCAGATTACTCGGTGTGAATGTGGTGTGTGCCTTGCATCCTTCACAAGGAGCTGATCCCTCCTACCCAAAACTAGTATATTAAATTAGAAGCATGTAGTAACCCGAACTTTAAAATCAACATTTAGACCGAGTTCTAATACCATTTCTAATATTCGGACCAATATTTATTAATCGACTTATATATGTCATGTTCGTATCTGCGGATAATATTGAATTCTTGACTAACCGACAAGGTAATGGCTTTAACGTATCATATACGTGTCATTTATTATTTATCGACAAAGTCTATGTCCGCCATCGACCGTGAACATTTTCGTTATGACATAGAAACATTTTCTATTTTCGATGTTTTAATTTCTCGTTTTACGAGCATTCTTCAATTGACGCTAAACCTTTAGACGTCGTTCGTTTATATAAAGTATTAATATATTTTATTAACATATTTTAAATAATAAGCCACATTTATTTATCGAAATATTAATCTTCTTTGAATGTCGAAGTTTTTATTTTATATTGAGAGTTTATTTTTCGTGTTTCACGTGTAATTTTTTTAATCGCGTAACTTTTAAAATATAGGGCTTCGATAATACCCGCTTTTACGCAATTATACACCTACTAACTTAATTCTATCTAAAATATAATACATTTATGCCTCCTCATTTGAGATAGTCGGCTAGCATACTAAATCAAGACATTTGGTGGATCGTTCATATACGTGTCTCACAAAACTCATATGCTAAAGATGTACTCCCAATCTATATTAACATTTTTATAATAAAAATTGCCATCTTCTGTTTTTATCCATCTCTAGACGTACATCATCCTCAATATATCACTTGTAATATTTTTTCAGCTTTTAGTTAAGAAAGATTGAAAGCTGAAGTTCTAGTCTTATATTTTATTCATTCTTTTATAATACATCATCAACAACATATTAAAGTCATTTGCCGCTGATTTTTGGAGTCCAAAAGGCTGATTTCATGGATAAATTAAAAGGTTTACAAGAATGAAATATTGAGTTGATTATTATGGGGGATTTAGATACAACTTTGATTGCTTTGTTCTTATATCTCATCAATTCTTTGTAAGGATCATTTAATTATTTTTTTTGTAATACTTGAATTCTATATTATTTTTATGATTATTCTATAATCGTTTACCTTCTGTAAATGAAGTATGTAATAGTGAACTAGGTATTTTGGACATTGTAATTGATTTATAAACAAGAAAGTTACAATAGATGACATTAAAATTTAGTTTTTGATTATCAGATTTTGGTCTGTTGTAAAAACGTATGTGGTAGGCAAAATCAGCAACTTTTGGTACTTGAATAGTAAGATAGGCATGTGTCCCCATGTTTTGTGGTGATTTGGCCGGGTAACTCGTCTCGTGACGATACCCGTAGAATTAGATATGGCCAAAACGTTAAAAAGTGTCGAATCTGAACATGCTGTATACATCGCCTAAAACTCATAGTATAACCCAGAACTAATGAAAAAGGTAAAACTATGGGTTGTAGATAAATTTATGAAGAACTATAATCAATCGGATAGTCCACCAATAATTTACGGTTTGGAAATGACGGCTAAAACGATAGAAACGAGATTGGCTGCCTAAAAACAGCCAACATCTCTAAGTGAAGAAATGTGTGATTAAGATATAATAAGTATAAACTAAGGGTAATTGGAATTAAAATAAGTAAACTATATAAGTTTATAACTATTTCGTAAAAGTAACTCATTTATATTATTTACGGTTTAGGAGAAACGGCCTAATTAACGAGACATGTCGTGAAAATTGTAAGAATTAGAGTATATTAAATTAAGGTAAAACGTGACGATTTTTATAAAAACCGAAGTGGTATGACCCACTTGTCGAGAATTATAGACTCTTTGTATACTAATAATTAGAGAACTCGAGACCCGACCAACATGAAATATTAAGTAGACATTGTTTGGAGGCGTTTTCGAACCCGAAAAGCTTATAAAGTGGAATTGGGCCACAAAAGCCCAACATGTACTTATAATGGCCATTGGGCCATTATTGGACCTGAGATTGAAATGAAACAAGGGATATGAACATGTAATGAGCTACTAGTGGGACTTAATGGGATTAATGGTCATAATGGGATAACACATGAAATTGTTATCAAAAGTCTTATGAAAAGTTTTACAAACTTATACAATGTCCAAACTTAATAAAGTAAACTATTTACATATATGTATAACTTATGTATAGTCTCGAGCCTAAGACGCGTTTCGTCATTATTAGGTCTCGTTCAGTTATATGTCGATCGTTGAGCATCTCGTTCTCGATTAATGAGTGATTGATATCTCGTGAAGTCGTGTATCGACTATTGAATGTTTGGTCCTCGATGAACGTGTGATAGCTATATCAGGTGAGTTCATAGCCTCGCTTTTACTGCTTTATATGTATTTATAAACCCGCGAGGGGGAATACATGCTCTTGGTAATATAATGTTTATATATATGGTTTTGATAGAATACATGTTTATGAATAAATATGTGGTTTGTTATACACTTTGAACGAATACATGTTGTTGTAAATAAATGTAAGATGGCTGATTATATGCTTTTGAAAGATGAACACAAGCGTTGATTGTATTGATTGTGAGCCGCTATTTGCTAAGTGCTGTATTGCCAAAATTTGAAAGTCCCTAAAACCCATGAACCGGTTAACTACCTATGATGGGTAGGCGCTTGTATAGACGGATGGATCCATCGGGTATGGCCCCCACCTGGGCAGGTCGCACCTGTGGGTTGGAGGCTCAGCCAGGTGTGTTATATGAGAAGTAAGGGGGTATTAGGCAAGATACCTGACTAGGGCATTATTTATACTTAAGGCTTCGGTGTCATGGCTTAGCAGAATAGCGTGGACTTTGGGTATTGCATGTGTTGCACTATCGACAGTGGATGAGATTCTTGTGTTCAAAAGCTTTATGGTTTATTTAAAAACCCATTATTGTTTATTAAAAACCTATGAATTCACTCAACCGTTGTGTTGACATGTTAGCATGTATTCTCAGGTGTGTAGGTTTAAGAGCAGCTGGAGCATGGAGCCACGCAGGATAAAGTAAAGGAAAAAAAAAACAATTTCCATTCGATACATTTGACAAATCTTTATTATTTCTTAAGGTTTGTATAAATTGGTGGGACCTCTTTTTAGTAAACTCTGATTTTATAACATTATCAAATGGTTTATTTTATAAAACGTCTCTTTTGAGGTCGTTTTCTATAACTGTGTGTGATGTGCTATGAAGTAACACCCAAAGTTGATATTCCGCTGCCTTGTGAAATTGGGGGTGCTACAGATTGGTATCAGAGCAGTAGTTATAGCGAACTAGGTCATTTTTAAAACCTAGACTATAACTGCTCTTTTGTAAAATTGTTTGATTTCCTTACAAAGTATCTGCGTGCTCATGGCTCCTAGAAACCATTTCTTGGTTGTGATAATGTGATCCTATGTGTATGTAGAAATGGTTGTATGTATATGAATGTATATACTATGGTATTTAAGGGTATTGCGCATGAAGCAATGGTCCTTGCGTGATTATCGTACATTTTATGATATGGTTTAATAGAGAGTTTGGCCTCTCCGCCAATCACCTTTCTTGATAATTAATTTATTATCTGAATGCGAGTATGGAACTCCTTTGATATTTTGAGTACATATATATTGTTTCATAATATATCGCATATCGACTAATTTAAGCTCGATTGTTGTCATCGCATCGTGATGTGCCATTTTAGGACATCTCCTTCAAAACGTAATTGATTATTGTGTTATCTGTATTTCCGTTACTCCTTATGATTTGAAGAATCGTTTCTTCAAGGAGACATCTTCTACGTAATTTAATGTTTAATTTGGTTGTGTATGATTACGTTTTATTGACGAAAAGGAGGATGCCAATGTTGGACCTAAAACATATATATATACCCAAATCAACTATATATAATTTGGGTACAATAAAGATATGCTCATAGTAGTCATTAGTTGAGCAACTTAAAACTTTGTATTTAAATGGAATGAGACATTTAAATATAGAGATACTAAAATTGCCCAGCTGTGTGTCGTTTAAAGTTCTTTTATTGAAATGGATTGGGACATTTGAATAAGAAAGTTTTAAACCACTGGACCTTAGATTGTCGATGGTTTATTTATTCAAATGGTATGGGACATTTGAATACACAAATCATGGAGTAAGTTTGACACCCTGTACTTTTCTTGGCATTTGATTTGGTTATAATATCGTGTTTTGTGACGGTATTACCTGAGTAGGATGATTTATAATCGTCTTGTTGAAATAAATTGGGACGTCTTTTTATTTGAACAAGAAAGTTATAAGTTCCTGAACCATAAATTTATAATCCTTGTTTACATGGATTGGGACGCCTTTGGATGTAAACAACAAACTATAAATGAGTGGGCTCAAGTCTGCCAGACTTGGTTTATGTTTATTTTGTATACGGGTGTATTTCTTCGACTCGTGTTTTGTTGGTATGAATCGTTCATTACCGTCGTCATTATGGTTATTATTGATTATCGTCTATGTACGAGTAATACGTTAGAATTCTCTCGAGTTATGATTTATTTATATGGACTATTTCTAATAAGTCCCTACTATCGCGAGCTTAATAAGATAACCGTTAAGGACCATTACTCATTCCAAAAATAGACGACTTGTCTAATCGATACCTGGATTTAAATGTGTATTTGTGGTTTGACCGACGATTAAAGTCATCAACGACTACTTAGCTTGGATGTAAATATTTTGAATTTTTTTTTTATTAACAAGTGTTCACTAAAGGCTTTCTTGGTGATCAACGGTGGCTAGCTATATTTGAGATTTATGTGAAAAGCCTTTTCTTGTAATGTATTTATATGATATCTGATTTAGTCAATTGGCCATACATTGTGTGAGATCGAGGCGACATTCTGAAATGACGTATGATCTTGGGTAACGTGTACCTCATAATATCTTTTGGGTATGAATCCGTGTGTGAGCACCCTGTATTATATTTTAGGTATGGATCCATTTATGAGCACCATGTAATATCATTTGGGTATGAATCCGTGTGTGAGCACCCTCTCATAAAAAAATTAAAAAAAATTAAATTAAATTACATAAATAATATTTGAAGATATGCATCCATGGCTATTAGGCCCGTGAACATCCATTAACTTGCAAAATTTTCTTTGACCGGATTATCCGAAAATCTTGTCAAATATTCTTATTTATCATGACTTGGCTACTTAGCAAGCATGATTTAACTTGATTGCACTTATTTTATTTGGCATGGCTAGGCTATTTTGTAAGCATGTCGTAATGTGATTATATGTGCCTAATGATGGCTTTTATATTTGATTTGGATCGTAGTTCCTCCGATCGAGTAATGTATACTCCAAACGATTTCCGTGTCGATGAATTCGCTTTTGACGAAATAAGTTTGCATGTTCGAGATCAATGCAATAAGGTGATTTTATATGACTAGTACTAATTACCTCGTCTTGATTATTTTGTAACGTTTCGATGTACTTATGTGTGATCCATGCGATTTTCATTTACGACGTAATTGTTTTTATCAGACCCGTGGACGATATGTGTTTTAATTTGATCGAACTGATCATCGATTGTTTTAAATTGATTGTCGCATTAGAAAATTTCTCAAATGCGCCCAATTCTTTTTACTCTTCACTTTTCATGTGGAATTTTTCTATCTTATATCGACCGTCGCAAGTTTGATAAGCTAATAGTAATGTACCTTGAAGCACTTCCAAAAATTGATGACTTGTTAATTTTTCGCTTCCAATGGTTTCTCGTTCGAGTTATATATTCATCCTTCCTTATAAGGATTGAAGCTACATTCAAACCATCCACTTTGTGCCTGTTATGTATACTCATCTCTTTGACTTTTGTTCATCCAGCTTTCATTGGAAACCTCAGCGACGACTTGTCTATTTCTCACCTCTTCGCCATTTAACCAAAGACTATTAAGACGAATTAAGCGTTAGGACATCGCTTCCTAAAGGGGTAGATAATGTAGTAACCCGAACTTTAAACTCAACATTTAGACCGAGTTCTAATACCATTTCTAATATTCGGACCAATATTTATTAATCGACTTATATATGTCATGTTCGTATCTGCGGATAATATTGAATTCTTGACTAACCGACAAGGTAATGGCTTTAAGGTATCATATACGTGTCATTTATTATTTATCGACAAAGTCTATGTCCGCCATCGACCGTGAACATTTTTGTTATGACATAGAAACATTTTCTATTGTCGACGTTTTAATTTCTCGTTTTACGAGCATTCTTCAATTGACGCTAAACCTTTAGACGTCGTTCGTTTATATAAAGTATTAATATATTTTATTAACATATTTTAAATAATAAGCCACATTTATTTATCGAAATATTAATCTTCTTTGAATGTCGAAGTTTTTATTTTATATTGAGAGTTTATTTTTCGTGTTTCACGTGTAATTTTTTTAATCGCGTAACTTTTAAAATATAGGGCTTCGATAATACCCGCTTTTACGCAATTATACACCTACTAACTTAATTCTACCTAAATTATAATACATTTATGCCGCCTCATTTGAGATAGTCGGCTAGCATACTAAATCAAGACATTTGGTGGATCGTTCATACACGTGTCCCACAAAACTCATATGCTAAAGATGTACTCCCAATCTATATTAACATTTTTATAATAAAAATTGCCATCTTCTGTTTTTATCCATCTCTAGACGTACATCATCCTCAATATATCACTTGTAATATTTTTTCAGCTTTTAGTTAAGAAAGATTGGAAGCTGAAGTTCTAGTCTTACATTTGATTCATTCTTTTATAATACATCATCAACAACATATTAAAGTCATTTGCCGCTGATTTTTGGAGTCCAAAAGGCTGATTTCATGGATAAATTAAAAGGTTTACAAGAATGAAATATTGAGTCGATTATTATGGGGATTTAGATACAACTTTGATTGCTTTGTTCTTATATCTCATCAATTCTTTGTAAGGATCATTTAATTATTTTTTTTGTAATACTTGAATTCTATATTATTTTTATGATTATTCTATAATCATTTACCTTCTGTAAATGAAGTATGTAATAGTGAACTAGGTATTTTGGACATTGTAATTGATTTATAAACAAGAAAGTTACAATAGATGACATTAAAATTTGGTTTTTGATTATCAGATTTTGGTCTGTTGTAAAAACGTATGTGGTAGGCAAAATCAGCAACTTTTGGTACTTGAATAGTAAGATAGGCATGTGGCCCCATGTTTTGTGGTGATTTGGCCGGGTAACTCGTCTCATGACGATACCCGTAGAATTAGATATGGCCAAAACGTTAAAAAGTGCCGAATCTGAACATGCTGTATACATCGTCTAAAAACTCATAGTATAACCCAGAACCAATGAAAAAGGTAAAACTATGGGTTGTAGATAAACTTATGAAGAACTATAATCAATCGGATAGTCCACCAATAATTTACGGTTTGGAAATGACGGCTAAAACGGTGGAAACGAGATTGGCTGCCTAAAAACAGCCAACATCTCTAAGTGAAGAAATGTGTGATTAAGATATGATAAGTATAAACTAAGGGTAATTGGAATTAAAATAAGTAAACTATATAAGTTTATAATTATTTCGGTAAAAATAACTCATTTATATTATTTACGGTTTAGGAGAAACGGCCTAATTAACGAGACATGTCGTGAAAATTGTAAGAATTAGAGTATATTAAATTAAGGTAAAACGTGACGATTTTTATAAAAACCGAAGTGGTATGACCCACTTGTCGAGAATTATAGACTCTTTGTATACTAATAATTAGAGAACTCGAGACCCGACCAACATGAAATATTAAGTGGACATCGTTTGGAGGCGTTTTCGAACCCGAAAAGCTTATAAAGTGGAATTGGGCCACAAAAGCCCAACATACACTTATAATGGCCATTGGGCCATTATTGGACCTGAGATTGAAATGAAACAAGTGATATGAACATGTAATGAGCTACTAGTGGGACTTAATGGGATTAATGGTCATAATGGGATAACACATGAAATTGTTATCAAAAGTCTTATGAAAAGTTTTACAAACTTATACAATGTTCAAACTTAATAAAGTAAACTATTTACATATATGTATAACTTATGTATAGTCTCGAGCCTAAGACGTGTTTCGTCATTATTAGGTCTCGTTCAGTTATATGTCGATCGTTGAGCATCTCGTTCTCGATTAATGAGCGATTGATATCTCGTGAAGTCGTGTATCGACTATTGAATGTTTGGTCCTCGATGAACGTGTGATAGCTATATCAGGTGAGTTCATAGCCTCGCTTTTACTGCTTTATATGTGTTTATAAACCCGCGAGGGGGAATACATGCTCTTGGTAATATAAGGTTTATATATATGTTTTTGATAGAATACATGTTTATGAATAAATATGTGGTTTGCTATACACTTTGAACGAATACATGTTGTTGTAAATAAATGTAAGATGGCTGATTATATGCTTTTGAAAGATGAACACAAGCGTTGATTGTATTGATTGTGAACCGCTATTTGCTAAGTGTTGTATTGCCAAAATTTGAAAGTCCCTAAAACCCATGAACCGGTTAACTACCTATGATGGGTAGGCGCTTGTAGAGACGGATGGATCCATCGGGGATGGCCCCCACCTGGGTAGGTCGCACCTGTGGGTTGGAGGCTCAGCCAGGTGTGTTATATGAGAAGTAAGGGGGTATTAGGTAAGATACCTGACTAGGGCATTATTTATACTTAAGGCTTCGGTGTCATGGCTTAGCAGAATAGCGTGGACTTTGGGTATTGCATGTGTTGCACTATCGACAGTGGATGAGATTCTTGTGTTCAAAAGCTTTATGGTTTATTTAAAAACCCATTATTGTTTATTAAAAACCTATGAATTCACTCAACCATTGTGTTGACATGTTAGCATGTATTCTCAGGTGTGTAGGTTTAAGAGCAGCTGGAGCATGGAGCCACGCAGGATAAAGTAAAGGAAAAACAAACAATTTCCATTCGATACATTTGACAAATCTTTATTATTTCTTAAGGTTTGTATAAATTGGTGGGACCTCTTTTTAGTAAACTCTGATTTTATAACATTATCGAATGGTTTATTTTATAAAACGTCTCTTTTGAGGTCGTTTTCTATAACTGTGTGTGATGTGCTATGAAGTAACACCCAAAGTTGATATTCCGTTGCCTTGTGAAATTGGGGGTGCTACAAAGCAGCCCCTCTAATTTTCATGATAGGTCACCCCTCCAAGTATTCATGCACGGTGGATTTTCATGACCTATATTGGCTAATGGTAAAATATGTTAAACAATTTTCATAAGATAAACATAAGGCTTTTCAAACTATAAAACCAATGTTACTAAGAAATAACCAGGTTTTCTAGGACATATGCATTTCCGCTGCTATATGTTATTCATACTTATATTATTCATTTCATGCTTGTATATTCGTGCACTGAGCGTTATGCTCAGCTGTTACTTTCCTTTCCATGTCCCAAAACGGCAGGTACCCACGGACGGACTCGAGCATTTTTGGAGGATATGCATAGGATGGAAGTTGCCATAGACTTCTTCTCCTTTTGCCTTCAAATATTTTTGCTTGTTTAAATCTTTCATTCATTTCATTTACTGTATTATGTTTTAGGCTTATGTTTGGGAACCGATGTTTGATTCCGGTTTTCCCTATTGTCTTGTATGTTTTACTACATATTACCTTGGATGCTTTGATGACACGCCATAATTACGCGTGACATTCCATTTATCAAAATGGGGTGTTACAATTATGGTATCAGAGCCAAGGCTTCGACCTGTAGGCTCTAAAACTTGACCTGTAACTAGTGGGTAGTCACCAGGAGCTTTCTAAGCCAACGTTTGTTATCCTACGTATTGATGTTTTCAGCGCATTGTTGTTTTAACCATGATGTTTTCAGCACCTTGAGGTTTTAACCTTGATGTTTTCATCGATATTGTTTTACTAATATGGATGGACAACCGTCATTCATATTTAGTTATGTGTCATTGTTTCATGCATAATTTTCCTCGTGAACTGTGGCTATGTGGACTGAACCCCAGTAGTCCATAATTAGTCACATAAATTATTTTTTTCTGATAAGTTTTGGCAGATGAGTTTCATTTATTTATGTTTCATGTATCATTGTTGCAGGAATTATGACTAAGTAATGGTTGGTACAGGACTGGCCCTATTTAGTCGCATGTGCTTTTATCAAAACTTTTAACTTTGGGACCTACCCATAGGCGTCCCCTCGCCATGTCTTTTGTTTTGGGACCGACCCATAGGCGTCCCCTCGCACATATAAAAGTAATTATAAACTACATTACGCATTCATGCACTGTTTTTCATGCATAAAATTTTTCTCATGATTTATTGGCATAAAAATTTTTTCATGTCCCCTCATAAGTTAATATGTTTTTATGTAAAGTATGTTTTCATACTGTCATGGTTAACTTCAGTTTCGTGCTGATTATGTTATACACTCCTTCATGATAGATGGTTTCATGTTTCTTCATGATAATTTCGTATTCATGTTGATTACGTCTTACGCCTCTTTTGTTATTTATGCTTTCATGCAAGGCATTCTTGGATTTCATTGAATCCTGCTTTCATGATAGTCATGGTTGGTTTTCATTGATCATGTTGTCCGGCAAATCATTGTTGAATTTTGTGTAAACACACTTTAACGTTTCTCGATACAACCAGAATGATGTCTATGCTAATACTTCCAGGTTATCATGATGGTTTTCCTAACCGTTTAACCGTTATACTTTCCTTAAAACATGACAAATGATCGACCCTATACCGATCATTTCATGTGCATTCCATGTGTACTCCATGTACCGTATTCCATGTGTATTACACGTACCTAAATCCATGTGTATTTCACTTGCAACACTTCACGAGTATTCGCCAGCCGATTCTGAATCATCTCAGGCATATGTCCACTTGCTGATATTCTACAAGATTGCTGATGCCGCTCATAGCTTGGAGATGTTACTAGGTTTGACGCTGCTGATGTTAGAGACGCTACGAGATGTTGATGTTGTTCACAACCTGGAGATCTTACAAGACGAAGACAAAGGCGTTGGATCAAAGCGATCGGACGGGAAGATGCTTCACCATCAGACGATTTTCATCAATCATTGTCCTTAATTCTTAGTTACATGTCACACGTCATCCAGTTGACGTTTCAGTCATATGAGCGAAAACCGGTACCAGCCGGCCACTCAGCTGAATAGTTACATGAATCACGGTCATGAGAATGACCGTCGTGGAACTGACAGACAGGATGATAGTAACCACTACTATGACAATAACTATCCTGGAAATCGCAATCGAGGCTCCAGTCGCGGACGTGATCAGACATACTATTGATCAGTGGTTCATCCGATCCGCCAATTCTGGCATAATAACCTAATATTGTGGTTCTAGTTATTTCACATCTCGAGACACATGCCAAGACATCAGCAAGACACATGTCTCACGTATACTTCCTGAAGACACGTGTCAAGACACTAGTCAAAACATATGTCATGCTTATATTTCCAAGACATGAGTCAAGACACATGACTCATGTCCAATTATGGAACATTTCTAAGAAATTCAGGGTACCCTCCCAGGGTATATCCATTTTGTTGTGCCATGTATTAATCAGGCCACAAGAATTTCAGTAACATAACCGGTGTATCAGTAAGGTCAGTCACGTTTGCTGGATGACAAATTCCTTTATGGCACCTATATTTCATATGTTCATGACCATATCGGACGCTATTCGTATTCCCCATGTATACGAAGGTTTTCTTCAGCCTAATGATAAGATCCCAACTGATAACGCATTACCTAGGACAGATGCGAGTTGAATTTAATCCTAATTATGGACTACGAACCGCACACCATGCTACGATTCATGAGTATGTACGGTGATGTTCAGACTCCTAAATATATTCACCATGATTTTCCATCAGGAAAATCTGTACAAACCATTTATGCTTTACAAGCACGTGCTTGATTTTCCATGACTGCTAAAAATTTTAGTTGTCAGTTAAGACATGACCACCGAAGTCCTTTTACGCATAACCAGAGGAGTATTCCAAAATCTTCCCATAAATTCTAGAAGAACCTACAAGGAGAAGGACGGTGCCATGAGATTATGTGTCGACTACCGTTGATTTAAACAAATCACCATTCATGACCGTTAATCTCCTCCACGTATTGACAACATGTCCAATCGACCTTATAGTGTTAATCACTTTTCCAAGATCGAACTCATAATCATGATGCCAATAGTGACGAGTGAAAGAGCAGGACATGTCCATGACTGCTATTCGTACACGACTTGGTCATGCTAAATTCATGATTCTGCATTAATCTCATAAATGCTCCAACAGCATTATGGACTTAATAAATTGAGTTTCCATGAACTCATAAGCAAATTCATCAGCGTTTGCATTGAGGATAACCTGATTTCCTCTAAGTTTAGAGAAGAAAAGGAGGACCATATCTGCACTATGTTGCAAATTCTATGACAGGAGAAATTCCACCCTGGAAATTTCCAATATCAATTCTGGTTGATTACAGTGACACGCTGGATCACATGGATTTGCATGGTTAATCTTACCATGACTCAGCTTATGCGTAAAGGAGATAACCCTACATTACATTAGGTGTTATAGAAATCCTACGCTAAGAGAAGTTTAGATTCATAGACTCAGAGTTTCGCAAACTCCTATGTATCAAGTTCGATGAAGCAAGATACAGTTACGTTCATATCTTTATACATGTCATACAAACAGGCTAAGATAGGACATCAACAGACTGGGATGTTTTCATCATCTGAAATTGTGAATTAAAAAAGGACAAGATCTCCACGGATTTTGGTTACCTGATTAACGCAAACTCAGAAGAAGCATGATGCTATCTGAGTTATTGCAAACAGTTTGATCAAGTCTGCAGAATCCTTACATCCGCAAGGATTTCAGAACCAACAGATTGATCGGACATGTCCCAGCAAAGGCTCATCCGATCACTTGGCAATCCCTCAGTTATCGGGTCAGACAAAGATTCGTAATTGTGCTCCTTATTTACTTCACGTCTTCATTCTAAATCCACGACTTGCTTTCGCGCTCGCGTTCATGACACTATCCACGTTCATGATGGTATCCCGGCTTACGATTTTACGTTCATTTTTCTCATTCTGGGAAGTTTTGCAAGAACTTGAGAGACCAGACCCAAGTTTAGTATAACTTCCTATCCTCATATAGACGTTCCTCGTCATATTCTATGTCTCACCTTGTAGCGTTTTGGCGTTACCGCCATTATATTCTATGTTCATGATATGTTTCACATGTCATGTTCATTCCACGTTCCTCATATCATGATCAAGATATGTTACACGTATCATGGATCACGATATGTTTACTCATATTGCACTCATCATATCTCCACGTATCGCGTTCAAAATGTTTCACGTATCACGTTCAAAAATTTTCACGTACTACGTTTCTTTATATCTCGTGCATCGTTGCTAATTATCAGTCAAGTTAGAGTGTTTTGCACGATAACGTTTTAGTTGCCCATACACATTAATTCTTATTCCCTCGATCAAATTTAGGGGATCTACCTTACGTTGATAACCAAGAACTTCTTCGTATTCCAAGTCAAGGTCAGGAGGACCAACATTTATCATTCGTGTCAAGATCTTGTTAAGGAACCGTTCTAAGAGGGAAGCCACTTGGAAACGGACAAGTTCATCCAGACTTCTTATCCGTTTTTCTCTTATCAATTAGATATTTCCTTTCAGTCACGTCACGTTACATGTCCTTTCAAGACATGTCACGTTCCACATTCCTCCTACCATGTCACCTGCTCGTTCATTTATCTTACATACCCTCTCAGTTGATTCGGGTATGTTTCTCTTTATTTTACGTTATCTATAATTCGGGGACGAATTATTCTTTTTAAGGGGGGAAGAGTTGTAAAACCCGCATGCTTTTACCATGAATAGTACCCTTTAGATCGTACGTACAAGATTAAAACTTTCCTTTTATAGCATGTTTACGTTCACGTATAGGGAATTTAAGTATTACGTACGTGTTAGAACACGATAAGTATTTATTACGTATGAACACACAATAATTATTCAAATAATAATTATAATCACGAACATGCGATCATGAAATCATGAATGTAATTTAATCACGAACTAATATTACGTATGTATATATATTTATTACGAACACGAATAAATATATTAAGTCACGATCGATAACTATATAGCACGTAAACACGAACATTTAGCATGATTATTATAATCACGTGACACGAGGATTTAACACGACTACTATTACATAAAAAAATAATCATGTTTAATATGTATAAGGATGACTAAGAAATTCACGACATTAAAACACGTTTACGCATAACGTTTTCGTGACGCGAATAAATAAAAGAAAGAAAGTATAATGTTTATTTGGGGCTGTTTTAGACAAGTAGAAAAGAGGAAGGACTTGGGCTCTAGGCCCAACTGTGTGTTTTGGCTTATACAGTAAAACAGACGGGGGGTGTAGTTTTTATTTTTACTTTTAGACACAAATTGTAAAAACCCTAAACATATTAAAACAACCGTCTTTTTCTTCTTGGTTCCTCTTCCCAGCCGTCGACCCACATCAAAACAAGAACAGAAAAAAACAACCATGGTGGATCTAGATCAAGGTAGCATTCGTGAAGTTTTTTTTCTCCTTAAACCCTAAAAGAAAACGTAAGTAATTATATCCCTTTTGATTAATTGGTTGATGCGTTAAATTGATCAAGAACACATGTATTCGATCTAAAAACATGTTAACTATACATAATTATAAAGGGGGGGTTCGTTTTGGTGTCGCTGTGGTGGTTTGGCACACAAACCGAGAGTCAAGAGACTCTCGGTGATGATTTCTGATCACCAGCCGCAACCCTAATTGGGTGCTGGCTGGGTTTTGTGCTAACAGTGGGAACGACAGCCTAGCAGGGGGAACCACAGGCTGCAGCCAGTGTTGGTGTTTTGCCTGTCAGGGGGAACCGAGGGTTTTAACAAGCAGGGGGAACACAGAATTGCCAGGGGGAACTGGTAGTTAAGGGGGTTGTTTGTTTTGAGTTTATAAACATTTAAGGGTGCGTTTGGTTCACAGTTTAAGGCAGATTTAAGGGGGTGTTTGGCTAAATTAATAAACATGTATTTTATTTAAGAGTAAATTACATTGTTCGTCCTTGTGGTTTACGTTGACCGACAAGGTTCGTCCCTTGACCAAAAAAAATGCATCACTCGTCCTTAAGTGAGAAACGTTATGTACAATTAGTCCTTCTCTTTTAATGGCCCCACTAACTGGTGTTATGCTCCAATCCACCGAGGGTATTTTAGTCTTTTTCAAACTCTTATTTTCTTCCTTCTACATTTTCCTCTTTACCTACTACCATATCAATTATTGTACCCTTTAGTACCACAGCCACTAACTGACCCAACTGACCCACCAATTTAATACTACAAAATAATAATGCGTTAGTTAATGACAATTAGTATGTTTTGGTCTATTTTCAATTCCTTTTATCTGTTCGACCATGTGGTATGATCTTTTTTTAGCAATGTTTTATTTCATCCTTTTGAGTTTTGAGATACAACATCTGTAATATTGTAGTGTAGGATTGAGGTTGGTGCTTGTCCAAGACTTCTAACTACCCATTGATGCTGACCCTTTTAAACAAGTATGTAGGCTTTTGCTCTTCTTGCCGATACCAAAACTAAATGTCTTATACTCAAAGTGAACTTTCCAGGCTTTTTTTATCACGCGCATTCATATAGGCTGTCTAAGATCGAGCCTTGGCTTACATCATTCTGGTATATATATCACTTAGATGTAGTATGCCCAATTGTTGTTATGATTCCCTAGATGTAGTATATATATCACTTAGTACCACAGTCCACCTTCATACATCTTAGTTTGTAGATATGGGTTTAACAAGAACGAGAATAATCTGGGTTTTACAAGTTGTAAATGGAGCCAGTAGCTACTGATGATACAACGGTGAATATGTACTCCCTGGATACCATCGGAGCCTATGGTATTATCGCATCTCGGTGATCAGAAGTGTTACATTCATCAGCAAGAAGGTAGTGATTTGAGGATTGTAAATCACGAGACATGAATTAGCCAAATATAGATGTGCACGTTGATGAAAAGTGATTAGAGCAGATCGGGGAGATGGTGAGTTGTGGGACTTGAAACATTTAGCAGATAAAAGGTTAATGTAAAAGGGTATGGAGGGCAAGTGAGTTTGATTAGTTTATGAGATTGTTAGTTAAAGTGGTTGGTAGTGATTTGTGATATATTGTGATTATGTGACCCGTTGATATTTTGAATAAATTCTTTTCATGTGTGATATTTTTTTTAAATTGGCAGTAAAAGATAAATAATTGAGTATTATTATCTAGTTTTATAAAAATGGTCGGAGGTGATGAAAATAGTGGTGGTGGTGGTGGTGGGTGAAGATGAAGATGGTGACTTTTAATTGTTTGCAGAAGATGATAAGAAGAAGAATATGGGTGGTGGTGGTGAGACTAGGTGATATGTTTTTTATGTGCTAATTTAAAGAAAAAAGAGAGAATATTGCAAAATTACCAGTATACCCTCATTCGAGTAGCAACTGGAGTGACTTAACACTAGTTGGTGGGGCCATTATAAGAGAGGGACCAACGCTACATAACGTTTCTCACTTAAGGACGAGTGGTGCATTTTTTTTGGTCAAGGGACGAAGCTTGTTGGTCAACGCAAACCACGAGGACGAACGATGTAATTTACTCTTTATTTAACCTAATTAGTTTAGTTAATACCTTTTAATTAAATTAATTACATGCTTAACTTAAATGTAGTTTTACTTGATTAAAACCATGGCTTATGTTGTACATGTTATTTAAACAAAGCTTATGATTAGATAATTATCTACATAATTATTCATGTACATGTGATAAATTAAACTTAGCTAATCGAATTATAGAGTTTAATTAGTAAATCATAGATTATTATTAATTAATAAATACTTACAATATCATGCAGGGTAAAAACTATACAATACCATCGTACTTATCAAAATGTACCGACTTTAAACACTTACAATTTAATCGCTAGACATTACCAATGAACTTTCAAATTGATTATTGACTTTACCAATATGACCCTAAAATGACGATACTACCCTTTTTCTTTTTTTACATAATAACTAGAGGTGTCAATTTTAACCCATTCCACCAAAAGGTTAGTTTCTTTTTTTACATAATTACGTAAATTTTCGTCAGTAAATTTACGTATTCGTCAGTAAATTTACGTATTCGTCAGTAAATTTACGTTTTCGTCAGTAAATTTACGTATTCGTCAGAAAACTTACGTTTTCGTCAGTAAATTTACGTTTTCGTCAGAAAATTTACGTATTCGTCAGAAAACTTACGTTTTCGTCAGTAAATTTACGTTTTCGTCAGTAAATTTACGTTTTCGTCAGTAAATTTACGTATTCGTCAGAAAATTTTTGTTTTCGTCAGTAAATTTACGTTTTCGTCAGAAAATTTTCGTTTTCGTCAGTAAATTTACGTTTTCGTCAGTAAATTTACGTTTTCGTCAGAAAATTTACGTTTTCGTCAGTAAATTTACGAATTCGTCAGAAAATTTACGTTTTCGTCAGTAAATTTACGTTTTCGTCAGTATATTTACGTTTTCGTCAGTAAATTTACGTTTTCGTCAGTAATTTTATGTTTTCGTCAGAAAATTTTTGTTTTCGTCATTAAATTCACTTTTTCATCAGAAAATTTACGTTTTCGTCAGGAAAACAGGAAATTTATGTTTTCGTAGTAAATTTACGTTTTCTTCATTAAATTTACGTTTTCGTCAAAATTTAAGTTTTCGTCAGTAAATTTACGTTTTCGTACAAAAACGAAAATTTACTGACGAAAACAAAAATTTACTGACGAAAACGTAAATTTACTGACGAAAGCGTAAATTTACTGACAAAAACGTAAATTTTCTAACTAAAACCTATATTTACAGACGAAAACGTAAATTTTATGTCGAATACGTAAATTTACTGACGAAAACATAAAAATACTGATGAAAACGTAAAAAAATCGATGAAAAACGTAAAAAAAAGTAATAAATTTACGTTTTTGTCAGTAAATTTTCCTCGATTTTTTTACGATTGTGGGTTTGGCTACTCATCCTTTAGCTACTACGTTTAATGATTATGGTGTGAGAATGAGTGAATGTGGCATTATTTGTAATTATGTAAAAGAAGACAAGGGTAATATTGTCATTTTAGGACCATATTGGTAAAGTGTATAATCAATTTGAAAGTTTATTGGTAATGTCTAGCGATTAAATTGTAAGTGTTTAAAGTCGGTACATTTTGCTAAGTAAGATGGTATTGTATAGCTTTCACCCTATCATGCAATATTGTTATTAATCAATAATTACAAGTTTAGACTAAGTATTTAATTATTTAGATTTAGACTATAACTAATTAATTAATTATTAAAACATGACTTATAATTAATTAATCAACATGACTTAGGTTATATTATTAGTAATTAATAATACATGTTTTAACCTAAGTATTTTAACTTTGTTTGATTAAAAACATGATATATTTAATTAAATACTTTTAACTTATAGTTTATTTAATTTACATGTTATAATTAATAAACTATACTTTATAAAAACATGACTTAGAATAATAATCAGAAAACACTTAAGCTTATAGAATTAGCTTATTTAACCAGCTTATATCTAATTATGGAAACTTTCTATTTTTAGAAACTTATTTAATTAAGGCAGCTAATCTATTTATGGAAACTTTCTATTTTTGGAAACTTACCTATTTTAAGCAATAATTCTATTTTTGGTAACTTTCTATTTTTGGAAACTTTCTATTTTAGGAAACCTGCTATTTTTAGAAATTTACTTATTATTACACAGTAAGTATAATAATACATGAAATACAAGTAATACTTAATCTGAATAGACAGAATATAAGATAAACACAGTATAAAGCATAAAACAGTAAAACAGCACATGAACGTATAAAATAAGCTAAGACATGATATAAAACCAGTTACGTATTCAGTAATCAGATACTTATACACGTATGTACTTATGTAGCATTAGTGATACCGAAGTAGGACTCTCTTTCGTTCGTCTTCTTCGTTCACTAGACATAAGGTACGGATTCCCGTCCTTTCAGTATGGACATTCTTTCCTTGTTAGGATTTCTCGTATGCAGCCAACTATTTTCCCGTAGTATAAGTTTATATGTTTGATTTGCTTATGTTTAATTTAGAATACCTATAGCCATATACATGCATGACCAGTTTCACCTAGTTATGGAGGTACCATAACCATAACATTAGTGGCACTGGTGTTATGACTTCCCCATGGCGGAGTGATTGCTCGTGGCGTCCCTTCAGCTTTTGGCCATATTATTATATTTATCATGTGGGTCGTATGGCTGCATCCTAGTTACATGTTTTTCAGCAAATTACCCAGTGTGAATGTGGTGTGTGCCTTGCATCCTTCACAAGGAGCTGATCCATCCTACCCAAAACCAGTATATTAAATTAGAGGCAACCCCTCTAATTTGCATGATGAGGTCACCCCTCCAAGTATTCATGCACGGTGGATTTTCATGACCTATATTGGCTAATGGTAAAATATGTTAAACAGTTTTCATAAGATAAACATAAGGCTTTTCAAACTATAAAACCAGTGTTACTAAGAAATAACCAGGTTTTCCAGGACATATACATTTCCGCTGCTATATGTTATTGGTATTTATATTATTCATTTCATGCTTGTATATCCGTGCACTGAGCGTTATGCTCAGCCGTTACTTTCCTTTCCATGTCCCAAAACGGCAGGTACCCAAGGACGGACTCGAGCATTTTTGGAGGATATGCATAGGATGGAAGCTGTCATACACTTCTTCTCCTTTTGCCTTTATATATTTGTGCTTGTTTAAATATTTCATTCATTTCATTTACTATATTATGTTTTAGGCTTATGTTTGGGAACCGATGTTTGATTCCGGTTTTCCCTATGGTCATGTATGTTTTACTACATATTACCTTGCATGCTTTGATGACACGCCATAATTACGCGTGACATTCCATTTATCAAAATGGGGTGTTACACAAGGTAAGAAAGTTGAGTATGACTTGAGCTAAGAAGATTAATAAGATACCATTACATATGGAGTGTGATGAATAACATTATGTCTTAAATGAAGTTTAGATTTTGCTAAACTACTTATGAAGTGGGTTGTTAGAAAATAAAGAGAAAGGAACTGTCATTGTATTATGT
This sequence comes from Glebionis coronaria, assembly GCA_025667525.1. NCBI lineage: Eukaryota > Viridiplantae > Streptophyta > Magnoliopsida > Asterales > Asteraceae > Glebionis > Glebionis coronaria. Next base: position 150,009,763 of record CM046874.1, read on the forward strand.
AAAGTCCCAAAATAGATAACGTTGGAGTGTTGATCTATTTGCTATGTATTTAAAGATTAACTTTAAGTTACTAAAAACAAGTGGCAGTTTTGATCTTGAAAGATAAAATTACAAAATACATAATCTTCTTAAATACACTAGTAATTATCATGAGGTAGGCGTGTTATTGCTAATTCTCAAGATAAATGAATTTAAGTCATAGGTCCGCAAGGATATCTCGGATATGCGAGTAATATGCTGAGAATTATGAGTTACAAATAATTGTTATGATTTATTACCAAATATTGACTTGGGTAAACTACTCATACTATGAATGTTATAGATGTTGTCCAAACAAGATAATCAATTTTAGATTTGATTTATCTTAAATAGTTTGACTACAAATTAAAGATAAGTTTCGTCAAAGAAAGGTAGAAACAGCCATTATTGTGGTTTAAAATCTTTGTGTCGAAATTATATATGGACAAGATTGTACACATATTTAATGTATGTATTATAGATATATTATTAATTGTGGTTGAGTATTCTTTCCTAAATGCATTAAATATATGAAGATTTTGGTGGTCATATTTTAATTGACAAGTTGAATATATATGATCTCTTTATTAAATAACTACTTGAGCACGTACTTAAGTAATCGAAAGGAGTTTATTAATTCAAAAATAAATCTTTGAAAATTACAAAGTGCAATTATTCATGAATGGATAAATGCAGACATCTAGGAAATTATTCTTATGTTTAATTTGAAATCAAAAGATTAGATTTAAATTTGAAATAAGATAATTTCTAGGTATTCCTAAAAGCTAGTGGGAGTATTATGATTATTTTCTTAATGTGTCGAATAGACATATAAGAAAGTAAATTTCATTTAAGTTAAATGTTGATTTGGTTTAGATTTGAAATGAAACTTTGCTTTAGAGATTTAGAAAATAAGATACATAACCTTGGAACAAATAAATTTATGCGATGGAAATACAACATAATATGCCATGTAGTAAGTTTATATGGATATTTAGATATGAAGAATCTAAACCTGGTTTGAGAAATTTTCATGTGTATCACGTTGTATTTATATCATGCTTAAAATGCAAGATGATTTGAATATATTAATCTATTTGAAAGTTATTCAATAACTTGTGTAATGAATATTCTGAAGGAATATGTTTGGATATATAATAACATCCTTGTCTTGGATCAAGATTCCATATTCTATAGATGAGTAATTTGTCAATATTTGTGCAAATTATCATAATCAACAAACATGGAGGTTTGGTTGAAATCAAACATTACATAATATATATTATTGGTAACGTATTTATATCTTTAAATGACAAGTTATAAAACTTGAAAAGATATAATTGAGGTAACACTCAATATTAATCATGGGATCTTTGGAGATGACATGTTGATTAAAGTTGCATTATACATTAAAGAATTAGAATACTTTGAACTTCAAATGTGTTTTGGAAGTTTAGTATAATAAATTGGTGATCAAGGATGTTTCACAATTTTGGTACCATGTGGCAATATCAAACTATTTGAATGCACCAGTGCAAGGACTTCAATAATTGAATTATTGAAGAAAGTATTCTCAAAATTCCAATAGGTCAAGATTGGTTATTTTATGCTTTGCCAAACTAGTGTGAAGGTCACTACTAGAGGCATGATGCATCAACCATGTTTTTCATGCATTGATCTAATTAGTATTTAGATAAAGGATGTTAAGACATTATTATTGAACGGAATATAGATTGGGTTTCGTTTATTCTTGTTATTTAATTTTGTATCCTATTTTACATGTTTTAATCCATGAATAAATTTTTATGCTAAATGTCCGTTGTTGATTAATAATATGGGAATATTATTAATCTAAGACAATTCAAAATTGCGATAGAGTATACTTGAAAGTATATTGATCGATTTTGGATGATATTCGATGAATCGAATATTGGACTTATCCCAACTATATGATTATACTTTATGGATCTTTGTCATTAAGTATATCATAAATAGTTATCCTCGGACCTGAGATACTAGGAAATTGATGTGAATCTAGTGCATTTGTGTGGAATAATCTAACGCTAAACGTAACTGGTAGCTATAAGGGTTATTTTCAGAAGTGTTGCAAAATTCATAAGTTTTGCTTGTAGTCAATATGGAATTTGTTTCCTTCAAATTTATTTTGAAGTTTAATACAGCTGGGCACCTCGTGGGATTAGTAAGATGTTTGTATGGCCGTACCCAAAGTATTTCTAAACTAAGTTTAGAAGTTTTGGTAATCTTGCTTGAATCCGATAACGAGAAACGGAATGGTTAATGAAAGGAATGACTAAGATCCATATTCTTATTAACGTTGTATTAGAAACGAAAGGATAATAATAATAATGATGAATCATTAAAAGGTTTTATCCAGGAGACCTTACTCGAGTTGTACTAGAGACATTGCTAGTGTAACTAGACGCTAGTCAATGTAATCACGATATTTGAAATATGTCCAAGTGGGAGTTGTAAGTTTATGGGCTTATATTTAATAGTCATGTGATAGGATCGAACTCGAGATTATGGGATTGCACATAATACGTAAAAAGTTCATTTATTTAATAAATATATTTATTGTATTTATTAATTTATTTAATAAATATATATTTATATATTTATTAAATTAAATCGAGGCATAACTTTAACGATCGTTAAATAATAAAGAGTTAAGTACTAACGAGCGTTGTGGAATAAATAGAAAGTGGAATTAATAGAAAGAAGAATTGAAGGTTCCAGAACATCCCTAAGGGGTGTTTGGGCCGTCGGATTTAGAAGAGAATGGGGGAAGGAAAACTTTTCTTTTATTTGTTTTGTTTGGGCTAGAAGGTTTCCTAGGCCTATATATACAACCCCTCACCTCCATAATTCTTCATTCATTATTTTCTTTCTCTCCCTCTTGCGATCAACAAACCAAACACAACCTTAGGGTTGTTTGGTTTGTTTGGTTTCTTTCTTGCAATCAACACCAAAGGAAAAACACCTTTTTTAGGGTTCCTTTTATCCTTTGGTTTTGGATTAACAATAATCTAGTCCTAGCCCCACTCTAGGGTTGTTGGGTAGATTTTCCACTTGATGTTGATGCTCAGTTTACACGTGCTAGAATCACGGTTAGCTCGTTGTATTACGTGTGTACATGAACGTAATATAGTCTTACTTTACACTATATCTCGGTGATATACGGTATAAGCCCGAATTGGTGATTCATTCTTCGTCTTGTGGATTTGCTTTAGCGTAAAGGTATGTAACCCTAATTCGATTAATTACAATTGTGTTATTATTATGATCTTGTTAAATTGCTTCCGATATATGTGTTTTGATCTCGTTTAGGGTTTTATATAACTTTTATGATATTAATAAACCTTCAGTTTTGCCGCCCAAGTAGTAATTACATATATATTATATTTTCTTGTGGATATTAACTATTGAATCTCGAAGATGATAATCATTTCTTCTTCAAAGTCGACCGAGAGATCCTCTCTCATTCCTCGAGTTGAGTTGCCATGCGCACTCGAGCGTGTGCACATATACCTTTTGGTGTACAACCCATTCCTTCCAAAAGGAAGAAAAAGAACAAGAACAACACCGTCCATCAAGCCGATCCTGAGCATCGTGTTGTGAATAAATTACAAGAAGTCATGGCCGCCATTGATAATAGACCATTGATTGAGATCCTCCAATCAAATGTGGAGGGAAATGCGGGTGCTATTGTTATACCTGAGATACCCGCAAACACTTTTGAGCTAAAGACAAACATGATCACTATGGTTTCTTCTATCCCCTTCCTAGGGAGACATATGGATGACCCCCATGAACATATCAAGAGATTCATGTCACTTTGCAATACACTTAAGTATAATGGGGTCCCTCCTGATGCTATTAAGATGATCTTATTATCTTTCTCCTTAGAGGGTAGTGCTAGGAATTGGTTAGACAAGCAACCTTCTATGAGCATTTTCACTTGGGAGGATTTGAAGAAGAAATTTGTGAATAAGTTCTTTCCTCCTTCACGAACCACCGCCTTGAGAAACCAAATCATAGGTTTTCAACAAAGGCAAGACCAAAACTTTAGTGAGGCTTGGGAAGAGTTCAAAGAGTTGTTGAGAAAGTGCCCAAACCATGGTTTTAACCAAGTTTATCAAATCAACACCTTCTACAATGCTTTGAAACCTCACCATCAAGATTCCCTTAACTCGGTCGCGGGTGGGAACATTCTTTCATAATCCACACAAGACGCATGGGATATCATTGAGACAAAATCCATGGTTCAAACAAATAATCAAAGAGATGAGAATGTACATGTTGTTCAAAAGGGTGCTTCTAGACCATATGAGAGTCAAATACTTTCACAACTTCAAGAAATGAACCAAAGTCAAAAGATGCATCAAGCAATGATTCAAGACTTTATGAAGATTTCCTTGAACAATTCTTCTACCAACAATGTCAATTCCATCACCTTATCTTGTGAAACATGTGGAGGTCCTCATTCTTACTTACAATGTGATAAAGTACAAAACTTTCAAGGTGAATGCTATGCTTATCAAGATGAACAAAGAGAGCACTTTAAACCTAACATCAACCCTAACCACCTCTCTTACAAGTCTAACAATTACCTTACTCCACCCGGATTCCCACCCCATCAACCCACCCAAAACCAACCAAACCCTCCACAATTGCTTCAAAGAAATCAAGGGCCAAGGGGAATTACCAAGGAAAAAATAACAATAGAGGGCCTAATAACTTTCACAATCAAGGGAACAACTTTCATGCAAATAACCATTTCCATAACCAAGGATATAATCAAGGGTATGGGAAAAATGACACCTTTGAGTTACTTCAAAAGATGAATCAAGAGACCGAAAGAAGGATTCATGAGAGTGAAAAGAGGACTCAAGATCAATTGAGGGCTATGCATGTAAAACCCGCATGCTTTTACCATGAACAGTACACTTAGTAAACATACGTACATATTAAAACTTTCCTTTTTATAGCATGAACACGTGTCACGATTAGTAATTACAGAAGTTATGTACGTATTATTATTACGACAAGTATTAAGTACGTGTTAGTACACGATAATTATTATCAATAATAATTATAATCACGAACATGAAATCATGAACGTAAATTTACGAACACGTAACTACGTACTTAATTAAGATTATACGATTTATATCGTTATGTAAAAGTATTTAAAACACGAACATTTAATAATAACATGAAAACACGAGAATACGAACATGTAAATTTAGAACACGGAGAAACTTCGGGTTTCCATTGTGGGCCCTTGTAGCCGCGGCACCAAAGAGAAGGAACGGGCCAAGCCCATTTGATTTTTATGAAATAAACAAAAAGGAAGGAAACCTTTTTCACTTTACATAATTTTACAGAAAATTTAAAACCCTACTCTCCTTCTTGCTCTCTTTGGCCGGCGGCATACATCACCACAAAGGGGTGATTGGTTTGATTTTTAGCTAAGCAAATACTAGATCGTGTTCGTGTTATTCTTCCTTAATCTTTTCACGCATTGATAAATCCGTAAACCCTTTTGTTTTGTTTCTTTTATTTAATTAATTATCACATGAACATATAAATAAATAAAACATGAATTAAAAACATGTCATGGGATCAAGGGGTAAAAATTAAGGGTTTGTTCGGGTTTTGGTTGTTCGGCCGCCACTCAAACCGAGAGCCCCATGGCTCTCGACGTCGTTTGGTTTACGCCACCAACCGAGACATATGTCTCGGTGGTGTTTGTTTTGGTCGACAGCAGGGACAAGGCACCCCGACGCGAGTCGGGGGTGTCCTCATGTTTGGTTGGGTCTCGGCAGCACACAACCCCACCACCGGCACACAACCGGTGGCAGACTTGGTCTGGCAGGGGGAACGCAGCAGCGCAGCAGGGGGCACCGGCACACAGCCGGTGGGAACTCCTTATGGTCAGCGGCTAGCCGAGAGCAGCGGACAAAGACCATTGGCTTAAGCCGGTGGCAGCCTAACAAAGGCAGTGGCAACCGGTTCAAGCCGGTTTTCTACTGTTTTAGGGGTGTTTGGTTCGGACCGGCTCACGACATGTTTAATTAATTACATGGGTCCGGTTCATGACTAAAATAGAACAAGTATTTATTTTACAAGATATAAAATTTTACAAGTTAATTAAATTTATTCAGCAAGGCATATAATTAATTTAATTAAAACATGAACTTAGGTTAATTATTATTTATTTAATAATATATGTTATAACCTAAGTATTTATTTATTTAAATTAGACTATAGTATTAATTAATTATTAAAACATGAAATATAATTAATTAATAATCATGACTTAGGTTATTATTAATATAATATTAATACATGTTTTAACCTAAGTATTTTATACACTTTAATTTAATTAAATCATGCTTATATTTAATTAAATCGTATAACCTATAGTTTATTTAATTAACATGTTATTATTTATAAACTATACTATAACTACATGACTTATGATATTAATTCAGCTTAGTTCTAAATATGGAAACTTTTTAATTCAGGAAACTTACTATTTTTGGAAACTTTATATTTTTAGAAACTGATCTATTTTAAGAAGTTAATCTATTTTTGAAAGCTTTCTATTTTTGGAAACTTTTTATTTTAGGAAACCTGCTATTTGTAGAAGGTTACTTATTATTACACAACAAGTATAATAATACAAGAAATACAATTAATACTTAATCTGAATATACGGAATACATGATAAACACATCATAACGTTAAAATCAGTAAAACAAGACATGAACATATAAAACAAGATAAGACACGATATAAAATCAGTTACGTACTCAGTAATCAGAATACTTATACACGTATACTATTTATGTAGCATTAGTGAGATCGAAGTAGGACTCTCTCCCGTTCGTCTTCTTCGTTCACTGGACATAAGGTACGGATTTCTCGTCCTTTCAGTATGGACATTCTTTCCTTATTAGGATTACCCGTTTACAGCCAATTGTTTTCCCAGTATTTGTTTTATATGTTTGATACTTATGTTATAATAAGAGCCTAAGCCATATACATGCATGACCAGTGTCACTTAGTTATGGAGGTACCATAACCATAACACTGGAGGCACCAGTGTTATGACTTCTCCACGGCGAAGTGATTTCGCGTGACGTCCCTTTTCAGTTTTGGCCATTATATTATATTATCATGTGGGGCATATGGGTGCATACTAGTTACATGTTTATCAGTATTATCAGAGTGAATGCGATGTGTGCCTTGCATCCTTCACTAGGAGCTGATCCCTCCTACACAGACTATTTAATTAGAGGCAACCCCTCTAATTGAATGGCGAGGTCTCTCCTCCAAGTATTCATGCACGGAGGAACCTCATGACCTATATGGGCTATTTGGCTAATTAAAACAGGTTTTCATAGAAACGTAAGTCTTTTCGAACTATAAAACCAGTTTTATGAACATGAATCTAAATTACTTAGGACTTATGATATTCCGCTGCTATTAGTCTTATATGCTTATGTTATTCTATGTCATACTTGTATATCTGTGCACTGAGCGTTATGCTCAGCCGTTTTCCTTTCATGTTCCCAAACGGCAGGTACTCAAGGGCGCTCGTAGACTTTAAGCGTACGTGCATATGGATTGGAAGCTATCTAGCCTTCTCTACTTTATGCATTTCATCAATACATTTTTCTACTTATTTCTATGGACATTGTTTAGTCCTTTTCCATTACAGTAGTTATGTTTGTGTGTGATGAGCTTATACTTTGGGGTACCGATGTTTGTTTCCGGTATTTCCTTTTATGGTCATGTAATGTTTTAAGACATTTTCCTTGTATGCTTTGATGATACGCCATAATCACGCGTGACATTCCATTTACCAAAATGGGGTGTTACAATTATGGTATCAGAGCCAAGGCTTCGACCTATAGGCTCTCATAACATGACATGTGATTAGTGGGTAGTCAATATGGTCTTCCAAGAATTGACAGTCGGTTTTCATGCATTCATTTTTTAACATGCATTCATGTTATATGTCATTGTTGCAGGTTTATGACTAAGTAATGGTTGGTACAGGATTGGCCCTATTTAGTCGCATGTGCTTTTATCGAAACTCCATAGGCGTCCCCTCGCCATGTCTTTTGTTTTGGGTGAACTGACCATAGACGTTCACTCTCGAGCATATAAATGTTTTCATAAACTGCATCATGCATTCATGCACTGTTTTTCCTGCATAAAATTTTTCTCATGATTTATTAAAATAAATTTTTTTATGTATATATTTTATATTTGATCAGTTTAATCATGTATTTTGTTTTATACTATCAGATGGTGAACACATGAAATGCTCCAAAGATGGGTGCAGCTGCCAATGCAGCTTTGCCAGCCATCATTCCTCAAGTCAAAAACAATCCTCTACCACCACAAATCTTTCCCATGGCGATGTGGGATAGGCTGATAAGGGAGTACTACGCAATTAGGCAGAGACCCGAGGAGAACAGCAACGAGTTCATGCAACGCTTTCTCCTTTTAACAGGTAGTCTTGGCGCAGCAGCGGGTACTGCCGAAGAGCAGGCATGCCATTTTCATTGGGCTCTGCATACAACGGATGCTAATAACATGGTAGGTGCTACCTTCAACACGGTGGCACAAGTTGCCGATGCAGCACGTAAGCTAGAGATGCTGCAGGAAAGAGAGGAATTCGAGGAAGCATGTAACACCCCCAATTATTCATACTTTAGTTCAGCAGAAGAGTCGTTGGTGTTACGGGATAGCACATTACTCAAATCATAGACAATGCTTCGTATTTAGGAAGGATCGGTCATACCAACGATATATACGTAGTATGGGCTCATGATCTAATATGTAATATAACCCATAAAGCCTACATGTAGGGTAGGCTATATATATATATACCCCCTCCTAGCATGTTAGGAGGGGTTGTTGGTTCTCACTTTCACACACTTCTAATCTAATATTTTCTATTTTATCTCCAACCTCTCTCTACTTTCTCTCTCTATTTCTTCATCTATCTCTCTAGTAATCATCTCCATAGTTAGATAATCCAAGGATTACGATAAACTGTCAATATGTTACAATGACCCCAAGGGTCTTATTTATAGTTGAATTCAAGCCTTGTTCGTCAATGTTTATCTTGGAGCCAAAGAATAATACTTGGAGCCAAAGGTGTTTTCTTATAGCCAAAGTAGTTTACTTATTTCCAAAGTAGTTCTAGAATCCTCCATAGAGGCTTCTTGTGTCTTCCAAAGATGCTTTAAGAATGCACGTATGTAGACAAAAATATGCCAACATAAAAGTAGGTGGCAACTTGGATTCCGCCAGTGGCAACTTCTATGTTGAGTGACTTGTACACTTCTTGAAAACACTTGTTCTTACACTCGAAATGGATCTTCAAAGGCTTTTAACTCGTCGGGATTCCTTCGTATATGCATGAATCGTTATTTATTCTTTCTTTCTTTGTCTTTTCTTGTTCTTGGCTAACTAACAACACAAAACACAACTTCACACATATATGAGCTAAATAGCTCGTTAGTATAACCAAAAACCATGCAAAATATACGCATAACACTCAAGAAAACATGTTGGATTTGAGCGTTATTAGTACTACTTATCATGCATTTATATTCGTTCACTGACCGTTATGCTCAGCCATAGTTTCTTTTCATGTTCCAAACGGCAGGTACACAGGGACGCTCTTAGAGTATGTGCATTTGGATGAAAGCTATCCAGACTTCTTTACTTTATGCACTTCTTACATTACATTGCTTGGACATTCTTTAGTCCTTCCTTTCAGTACTTACTTTTATAAGGTGAGCTTATGTTGGACTACCGATGTTTGATTCCGGTATTTCCTTTATGGTCGGTTAATTTTTATAAGACATTTACCTTGCATGCTTTGATGACACGTTCTAACACCCCCAATTTGCATTGCACAGCGGAAGTACACAATTGGGTGCTAGACACAAGCATCATCACACAAGGTATATTGAACGACTCAAAAGAGAGACGTTTACACATTAAAAAATACACAAGATTTTCATAATAGGTCGAAAATATGATTTCATCCCATAATGTACTAAAACGACACCAGAGTAAATCGTTTAGCCCCCATGGATCTCGAACAACAACCCAACAAGTTTAGTACAGTACACAAACATTTAATGAATTGTTCAACGGTAAAAGGATAGAAATAGTTTTCAGACCAACATTCTTCCAAAAGCCAACCCACAACCTCCACAGCAAAGCTCTGCCTTCCATAACTTCCTATTACCTGAAACACATGTTAAACGAGTCAACAATAATGTTGAGCGAGTATATAGGTTTATCAAATCACATTTAAACACAAGAACGAAAATCAATCATAATCATTTATAGAATTGTCGTACACACAATCTATTTCAAGGCAAAACATTGTATTTAAGCTCATGACACCGACCCCTTAACCAAATAGTCACCCACGCCAAATGCCAGCATGACTAGAATAAAACCATTGCCCCTCTAGGGTATCCGTTGCTAGAATACCACATTCTTATTCTCGTAAATTATCCTTCCCAGAGGTTACTCAGCGTATTTCCCTGATCTCAGATAGGGTGGCCAACCCAATAGTAATATCATTAGAATAAGCGGCTATTCCCGACTCACAACATCAAGTCAGAATATAGTTAACGGGATATGAATTTAGGGTCTTTATCAACAAGGTACTCAATTCAATGTAAACAACATAGGCAACATTTGGGTCCAACAATTACTCATGACTTGTGTTCATTTATTTTCAAATAGCATGTATCCCCCTCGCGGGTAATAAAACATTTAGTAGCTAGCATGAAAAACGAGGCTACAGACTCAACTTAGTATAAGAGATCTAGCGAGATGATCGTCGATGATATAGGATGCCTTTCAAACACGAGAACCGCTACCTATCAAATAAGGCGCGTTCATTAATAATGACTCGAGAAATAAATCATACATAAAAATATCAAACTCAAACTCATAAAATCACGATAAACTCAAGTGAAAACTATACAAATAACTTTATTACACTTTCTATACATTTACTTTACCATTCTACACTTTCAACAAAATCCGCCGGCACATACTACATGTACTAGCTTATTTACCCCTTTTAGACTCGTCAAATGTTTATGAAACGACTCGAGAAACTAACTTACTATATATAGAAAGTCCTCCAACAAGTTTTTCAAATGAAATTACTTTTAAAGTCCTTTACCCGACTCATCTTCAAACTACAAAATCCGGACAGATTTACGTTAATAATTACAACCGTTTTAACTTCTTTAAACGACTCCGTTTACAAAACCGACACTTGGTTTTGAAAATAAACTCACCCTCTAGGGTTTACACTTCATTATCAGTATGTGAATAATTTCAAAACTTCAACTTATAGTCCCCGAGATCCGATCCAAATATCGAGAACAACTATATGTAGTGCCGATACTCGTCTCCCGGTACACGAATAATCAAAACATCATAACTTCGCGCTCGTTTGGAGCTAGAAGCTCTACCTTATATCAAATCGAAGCTAACCGAATGCTCTAAAACCCTAGGCTATTAGTTAGACCATTATCACAACATAAAATTCTCAAAAATACACTTTACTAACTGTTATAAAATACCTTTCAAAAACTTGTATACAATCATATTTTTAGCCAAAACCAATCATAGTTATGATCATCCCATGAGCCTAACATTAACATATATCAACTATAATATTTAAATCATCATCAAAATCAAAACCTTCAAATCAAAATCAAGTTTTTAACAAAAAGTTTAGCAAGAACATCTTTGATCATCATAAAAATGACATGCATGATCACAATTCCCACCTACCAACTTGAAAAAAATGAAACTTCTTGCATGTAACCAAAATTAACATCAAAATGATCTCCTTACAATTTTAGAGATGGCACTTATGTTGTTTTAGCTTAGATCGTCTTAGAATTTGAGTTAAAATTCATCAAAGTGGTGTTTTTGGGTGTGTAGGGGGTCACGGATAGAATAAGAAAAAGAAGAGAGAGAAGTAAAAATTTTGTATGGGTGGATTGTGTGTGTTGTGAGAAAAATTTTGGCTTTTATATAGTGGTTGAGGGACCAATGTTGTAATTTTGCAATAGTTATGGCTCAAAATGAAAATAGTTAGCTAAAAAGCGGGAAATAATTATTAGTCAATTTTGAAAATATTTATGGGGCTCGGGTTTCATAAAGATACTTTTAAAAATTTAAAACGTACCTCAAATGTCGACTCCCGACTCGACTTAACACGTCATTTAAAAGAAAATATCAAAAATGACAAACATCGAACAACCGACAATAAAACGGAAATTATTTGGCATCCATCGACATCACGCTTGCTAATACTCCTTATAATTATTAAATATAAAATATAAGCCTTCTAATATCGGTTTAAACTTAAACCTCCAAAAATAAATATCATTCAAACTCGTCAAAAATTTTCGAAAATAATCGTAAAATAAATACGATTAAGCAATGAACTCGGTATCGGGTTATCACATCCCCTCCTTCTTAAAAGAAGCGACGTCCGCGACGCTTAATCCTTCCTTAACAATGAGGATACTTGTCCTTAAAGAAATCCTCACGATCCCAGGTAAACTCTGGTTCACGTCTAGAGTTCCATCTCACTTTCACAATCGGAATCCTACTATGCTTCAATTTCTTAACTTCCCTACCCATAATCTCTATAGGTTCCTCTATAAAATGCAACTTATCATCAAGTTGAATTTCCTCCAACGGAATCACCACATCCCTTTCAGCTAAACATTTCTTCAGATTAGACACATGAAAAGTATTATGAATAGCCTTAAGTTCATCAGTCAACTCTAACTTATAAGCAACCAATCAAATCCTTTGGATAATCTTAAATGGTCCAATATATCTCGGGCTCAACTTTCCTCCCTTTCTAAAACGAATTACTCCTTTCCATGGAGATACCTTCAGCATAACAATGTCTCATACTTCAAATTCCAACGGTTTTCTTCGGTTATCAACATAACTCTTTAGTCTACTTCTGGCATATAACAAACGTTTCTTAATATGCACAATCTTTTCAGTCGTCTCAAATATCATTTCAGGTCCAGTCATTTGACTTTCTCCTAGTTCACTCCAACACACTGGAGATCTACACTTACGTCCATACAAAGCTTCAAATGGAGCGGCTTTAATACTAGCATGATAACTGTTATTGTACAAAAATTCAACCAATGGCAAATGCTTATCCCAGCCATTTCCAAAGTCAATCACACACGCACGAAGCATATCCTCTAACGTTTGAATCGTTCTTTCACTTTGTCCATCAGTTTCCGGATGATATGTTGTACTCAAACATAGCTTCATTCCCATCGCTTTCTGCAAAAATTTCCAAAATTCTGAAGTAAACCTACTATCACGATCAGAAATTACTGACACAGGCACACCATGTCGACAAAAAATATCCTTCACATACACTGTTGTTAACCTCTCCATATTATTCGTCGTCTTCATTGGTAAAAAGTGAGCAGACTTAGTCAATCTGTCTACAATCACCCATATCATATCACAACCACTAGCAGTCCTTGGCAAACCTGTCACAAAATCCATAGTAATCTTCTCCCATTTCCAATCAGGAATCTCAGGTTGCACTAATAACCCAGACGGTTTCTTATGTTCAACTTTCACCTTCGTACAAGTTAAACACCTATTAACATATTGTGCTATGTCTGCCTTCATATTCGGCCAGCAATAAACTTTCTTAAGATCTTGATACATCTTTTCCGATCCAGGATGTATTGAATACTTCGACTTATGAGATTCATTCATCACTAAATCTCGCACTCTTAAAGAACCTTCCTCATACGGACACAATGGTAACCAAATTCTATACTCAAAATACCTCAATCCATTTTACCTTACTTCAAACAATGGTTTCAACATTCTACCCAAATTTTCTTCCTCATTATTCTCTTCCTTCAAACCATTAGCTTGGGCTTTCAATATCGTTTCTGTCAAATCAACACTTTCCATCATTACCAAAGCTCTAACTCTTATAGACTTATCTCTTTCCTTTCTACTAAGTGCATCAGCTACCACATTCACTTTACTAGGATGGTAACAAATCTCGCAGTCATAATCACTCAGCAACTCAACCCATATCCTTTGTCTCATATTCAATTTATTTTGATCCAAAATATATTGCAGACTCTTATGATCAGTGAAAACCACACACTTGGTTCCATACAAGTAGTGTCTCCACAGCTTTAAAGCAAAAATCACAGCCCCAAGTTCTAAATCATGAGTAGTTTAATTCTCTTCATGCTTCCTCAATTGTCTCGATGCATATGCTATTACTTTCTCCCTTTGCATCAACACAGCTCCAAATCCTTTATGAGACGCGTCACAATACACTACAAAATCCTCATATCTTTCTGGCAAAGACAATATCAGCGCAGAACACAACTTATCCTTCAACATACTAAATGCAGGTTCCTCTTCCAATCCCCATTCAAACACTCGATTATTTTCATTAAGCTTGGTCAACGGTTTAGCAATTAGTGAAAACTTCTCGATAAACCTTCTATAATACCCAACTAAACCAAGAAATTGGCGAACTTCAGTCGGTGTCGTCGGCACTGACCAATCCTTGATTGCCTCAATCTTAGCAGGATCCATACGAACACCTTTACTATCAATCACGTGCCCCAGAAATTGCACTGATTTCAACCAAAATTCACACTTAGAGAATTTCGCATACAACTTCTCTTTCTTCAACAATTCCAAAATTATTCTCAAATGCTTCTCATGTTCTTCTTCACTGTTGGAGTAAATGAGAATATCATCAATGAATACGAGAATAAACTCATCCAAATACGGCTTGCATACACGATTCATCAGATCCATGAATACAGCAGGCGTATTCGTTAACCCAAAAGGCATCACTTGAAATTCAAAATGTCCATATCGAGTACGGAAATCTGTTATAGGAATATCTTCTTCCCTAACTCTCAGTTGATGATACCCAGACCTCAAATCAATCTTCGAGTATACACTTCAGCCTTGCAACTGATCAAACAAATCAACAATCCTCGTCAATGGATACTGATTCTTGACAGTCAATTTTTTAAGCTCTCGATAATCAATACACATTCTAAAATAACCATCTTTCTTCCTAACAAACAAATACAGGAGCACCCCACGGCGACGAACTCGGTCTAATAAATCCCATATCCATCAATTCCTTCAATTGATCAGATAATTCTTTCATCTCAGATGGAGCTAAACGATACGGTGCACGAGCAACAGGCACAGCTCCCGGCACTAAATCAATATGAAACTCCACTTCATGATGCGGTGGTAATCCTGGAAAACTTCAGGGAAAACCTCAGGATACTCTCTAATCACAGGCACATCCTCCAATTTCCTTTTATTCACACCATCATTACTTATCTGTGCAAGAAACACATCACAACCTCCTTCTATATACCTCATCATCTTCAAACAAGAAACAACTCTCAAACGAGAAGTACATTCATCACCTTTCACAGTCAATACCCTATTCCTTAGCGATATCTGGACTAATCTTTCTCCACAAACAATCACTGCGCCATTACCAACTAACCAGTCCATTCCAACAATCACGTCAAAAGATCCTAATTATATAGGCATCAAATCAATACTAAACACATAATTACCTAACTTCAAGGAACAACCTTTCAGTATAGAACTAGTGCTTACAACCTTACCATCAGCTAACTCCACCTTATAACTAGTTGTCAATCTCACTGGTTCTCTATCCAATAGCTTACTAAATCTAACATCTACGAAACTTCTATCAGATCCAAAATTAAATAACACACTAGCATAACAAGCATCAAGTAAGAACGTACCATTCACCACATTCGGTCCTTGAGGTTTGTCAGCATCTCCCACGACATAGGCTGGAGCAGCAGTCCCAACAGCAACAGCAGCAACATTGCCTCTTTGTCATATGCCAACCCTCGGATAGTTCCCTTGCTTATGTCCACGGCCTCCACATCCATAACAGTTAACTACCTTAATAGCATTGGCTCCAGTGGCCACACCCTTGTTTCTACAATCCTCCGTCTTATGTCCAACCTTCCCACACTTGTTGCAAGCAGGTGGGCAATTTCCAACATGATACAGATTACATCGACCACACTTCGGATTCACCTTGTTACCTTGAGTTCCAGTGGCAGCACGAACACCATCATTCCTTCTCAGATTGTATTGTTGATTCCTATTTGGTCCTTGGTTATTGTTGTTATGATAACCACCATGATTCTGTCCTTGGTTTGAGTGTGCAGCTTCCCACTTTCTCTTATTCCCCTTAGCAATACTATCCTTTCGATCTTGCAGCTTTACATCCATCAAAGCATGAGCCATCTGAACAGCTTCATCAAATAACTTGGGTTTTGATGAAGTATTCTCTCCCTTGATATTGCTAGATAAACCTTTGATATACTGCTTCATCTTCTTACGGTCATCAGCAAAAGCATTAGGACACAACAAACAATAGATTAGAAAATCTCCTTGTATTAGCCACAATATCATTGTTTCTCAGGACCAAATGCCTCAACTCATCCTCTAACTGACCTAACTCTTCCTTAGGACAAAACTTAGCAGTTAACAGTCCTTTGGTCACAGTCCATTGATGAGATGGCATTTATACATGATCTCATCGTTCTTTTCGGGCTTTAAATGCATAAAATGTCATAAAAATACCATATATATGCTTGTGTTTGTTTACTTGTGTATTTTAGGTATGGATATCATGAAAAAAGACAAAAGATCACAGGAAGTAAAGAAAAACGAACACGAGAAATGAAGCCGTACAAAGAACCGGCCCCTAGTCCATGATTTCTCAAAGAAAAACCCTTGAAGACTTGAAGATGTAAAAGATTGATCCCTCATTTATGAATAAATGACACTTAATACCCTTGTATATTCATATTTACAAGTTTGGTCCCTTAAGTTTGTCAAAATTACAAAAAGGTCCTTCAACTTTGAAGATTTGGCAAGTTTAATCCCTCAACATTCTAAATTGTCAACAATGGTCCCTCATGAAGTCAAACATCCAATGAAGACCTTCAAAGATGAGAAATGTCCAAGATCAGTCCTTGAACTATTCAAAAATGGCAAAAATAACCCTTAAAACCCTTTCACCAAAGTTTTGGGGCAAATGTATGAAATTGGAAAGTTTAATAACAAAGGAACATGGTTTATTGAGCTGAAATACTTTTTATACATGTTTTCCCAAAGAAAAAAGGGCCATTTCTGCCATGTCAAACATTTGAATCCCATAACACACGCCAAACACTTCCCTTCCACCTTTTTCGGATCAAATGGAGTTACTATTCACCCCAAGAACCCAGTTACCACCTCACTTAAAACAAAGGGTAAAAACAAATTACCCAGGCACACGTTTGATTCACATGCCCAGAAACCCATCCCACACCAAAAACCCTCAATCCCACTCACCAAAGGACCCCACCAATCAACCCGTCCACCAATCAAAATCCAACTTCCTCTCCAAGGAATGACACGTGGCCAAATCAACAGCCCACACTCCTTGCTTGGTCACAAAGCTAAAATGAATGACTTTGATGCATTTGGACAGTTCAACAACAACAAACGTCTAGAAGGATTCAAGGTCATTTTAGGGACTTCTTAGCTAGGGTTTTCATTGTAATCTCAGCCCTTGTGGCCTATATAAGGACTCCTCAACATGTGAGAGATCCTTGTTCTAGTTTTACTCTTTAAACATTGTAATTCCTTTTGAAAATTTATAAAAGTTTGGTATTTTGAAAAAAAATAATTAAAAAAAATAAAAAAGAATAAAAAAATAATAATAAAAAAATTATGTTCTAGCATTAGCTTCAACCAAACCCACAATAGCTACCTGACTATTCCACCAGCTTAATGCATCATCCTGAAAAGTAGCTGCAGCAAATTTCACCTTACTAGCTTCTGAACATCCACTGATTTCAAAAGTACTTTCAATCTTCTCAATCCACCTCCTTAATTCCAAAGCACCACCAGTACCACGAAATTGGGTAGGTCCACATTTCATGAAACTAGCATAAGAACGTTCCTTCTAAATCTGCTGAACATCAGCATTACCTCCAACTTGTCCTGCAGCATTTCCTCCCACTGGTTCATCAGCATTACCTGCAACTAGATTTGCAACATTCCCTCCAACCTGGCCAGCAGCATTCCTATTCTCAGTCTCTTGGTTCCTCGCAGCACGTTTAGCTTCCAGTGCTCTAGCAATAGCTTGCTCAATCATGGTATTAACAGTAGCAGTTGTCAATTTAGGCGACATGTTTTAGGAAACTAACCAAACAACAATTTAGTAAAGTCATAAAAATGCCTCCCAACTCCTTCCTGTGATGACACAGAAGAAAAAGAACAAGTAAGTATTCATATCAAGATAAGAAGAAGGATTTCTCTACCAAGATGTAACATGGATACTACATGCACCAACAACACAGTCCACAATGAATCATTAACCAATTCACAAAAGAACTAATAAGACAAATCATAAGTCATGAAGGTAATTTGGATTGCGTTGGAAAATTTCCACAAAATTGTGACAAGTAATGTCACTACAACCCTTCATCAGGGCAAACTTAAAAGTCATTAAGTTTCATCATAAACTACAGTACCAATCTACATAAGTTCTATTACAACAAGGCTAATAAAAACAACATAAAAGAACTAAACATCTAATCCCCGCAGCTTCTTGTACATCGGCTCATCATCACTGCTGCTATCATCCTCCTCAGAATCTTCCTGCACTTTTTCCTTTCCCTTTCGACTTCCTCCTTCACTTGGCTTCACCAACACTTGAGCTTCAACCTGACTTGCCACATCACGAATCACCACACCTTGATTAGGAAAAGATCTCATAGGCAAACCCCACGCATTCAATCTTGCATTCCTTTCTTGCTCTCACGAAACCTTTCAATTTGCCCACTCAAATTCAACACCATTGATCTTAACCTAACAACTTCATCCATTTCCCTTGCTCTAACAAACTCCAATCTCATCACACTATTAACAAACCTGTCAAACCTCTTTTCATTCTGCTCAAACTTTCTAATCACACGGGTTTCAACTAAATACCTTTCGAAAAAAGATCTATCAAACTTTTTAAGAAACCAGAAAATATCATCATAAGACCTAGGACATGGACAATGAACCTTAGATATGCCATCATGAATAGATAGAGCACTAGCAGCATTACTCGACTCAATAAGAACATCACCCCTAGAAAATGCCATCCCAGGCAAACTGCTCATATAAGCATCACAAGTAGGCGTCGAAGAACGTACAACTGGTCGCTGACAGTCCGGAACAGTCTGTGGCACAACATTAACCCTTGAAACATAACTACCTTGAATCACTTCAGGCTCGGCCTGTCCAACTGCACTAGGAGAAATTCCATCATCTAAATACTCATAGAGCTCCTCATCGTCACTAGCATCAAAGTTATCTACTTCCTCACCGTCCAATACATTAGTCATATCAATCCATCCATCCTCACGAGGTACACCAGCCATTTTCTACAATTATAAGGGTTCAATGATACTTAAGGTCATTGTTAACAAAACAAAAATTAGTATGCAATACTTATGCGAATGTTATACGTAATCCATGCTATGCAACACAATGCAAATGATGTTTATGCAATGCTCGCAAAAAAATATGATACTGACAAGCACTCAGCGTACTTTCAATAATTCTAATACAATATTGTAGTATTTACTTAATAAATACTCGGGAATTCATTTCAGTTATGAGGGATACATCTATAATACAAAACAAAACTAAAAGTGATCATACCGGATCGTTGCAGAGGAGTTGTGTGCTTTTAAAGAATAAATACTTTCGACACCAAAGTTATAGTTTAGGACAATTTTCAAAACTGACCCAGTTCTCTATAACTTGTAGCTCTGATTACCAATCTCTAACACCCCCAATTTACATTGCGCAGTGGAAATACACAATTGGGTGTTAGACACAAGCATCATCACACAAGGTATATTGAACGACTCAAAAGAGAGACGTTTACACATAAAAATATAAAGAAGATTTTCATAATAGGTCTAAAACATGATTTCATCCCATAATGTACTAAAACGACACCAGAGTAAAGCGTTTAGTCCCCATGGATCTCGACCAACAACCCAACAAGTTTAGTACAGTACGCAAACATTTAACGAATTGTTCAACAGTAAAAGGATAGAAATAGTTTTTAAACCAACATTCTTCCAAAAGCCAACCCACAACCTCCACAGCAAAGCTCCGCCTTCCATCACTTCCTATTACCTGAAACACATGCTAAAACGAGTCAACAATAATGTTGAGCAAGTCTATAGGTTTATCAAATCACATTTGAACACAAGAAGGAAAATCAATTATAATCATTTATAGAATTGTCGTACACACAATCTATTTCAAGGCAAAACATTGTATTTAAGCTCATGACACCGACCCCTTAACCAAATAGTCACCCACGCCAAATGCCAGCATGACTAGAATAAAACCATTGCCCCTCTAGGGTATCAGTTGCTAGAATACCACATTCTTATTCCCGTAAATTATCCTTCCCAGAGGTTACTCAGAGTAATGTCCTGGTCTCAGATAGGGTGGTCAACCAAAAAGTACTATCATTAGAATAAGCGGTTATTCCTGACTCACAACATCAAGTCAGAATATAGTTAACGGCTCATGAATTTAGGGTCTTTAGCAACAAGGTACTCAATACAATGTAAACAACATAGGCAACATTCGGGTCCAACAATTACTCATGACTTGTGTTCATTTATTTTCAAATAGTATGTATCCCCCTCGCGGGTAATAAAACATTTAGTAGCTAGCATGAAAAGCGAGGCTACAGACTCATCTTAGTATAAGAGATCTAGCGAGATGATCATCGATGATAGAGGATGCCTTTCAAACACGAGAACCGCTACCTATCAAATAAGGCGCGTTCATTAATAATGACTCGAGAAATAAATCATACATAACAATATCAAACTCAAACTCATAAAATCACGATAAACTCAACTGAAAACTATACAAATAACTTTATTACACTCTTCTATACATTTACTTTACCATTATACACTTTTAACAAAATCCGCCGGCACATACTACATGTACTAGCTTATTTACCCCTTTTAGACTCGTCAAATGTTTATGAAACGACTCGAGAAACTAACTTACTATATATAGAAAGTCCTCCAACAAGTTTATCAAATGAAATTACTTTTAAATTCCTTTACCCGACTCATCTTCAAACTACAAAATCTGGACAGATTTACGTTAATAATTCATACAACCGTTTTAACTTCTTTAAACGACTCCATTTACAAAACCGACACTGGGGTTTGAAAATAAACTCACCCTCTAGGGTACACTTCATTATCAGTATGTGACTCATTTCAAAATTTCATTTTATAGTCCCCGAGATTCGATCCAAATATCGACAACAACTATATGTAGTGCCGATACTCGTCTCTCGGTATAGAATAATCAAAACATATTCGCGCTCGTTTGGAGCTAGAAGCTCTACCTTATATCTAATCGAAGCTAATCGAATGCTCTACAATCCTAAGAAATTAGTTAAACCATTATCACAACATAAAATTCTCAAAAATACAGTTTACCTACTGTTATAAAATACCTTTCAAAAACTTGTATACAATCATACTTTTAGCCAAAACCAATCATAGTTATGATCATCCCATGACCCAAACATTAACATATATCAACTATAACATTTAAATATCATCAAAATCAAAACCTTTAAATCAAAATCAAGTTTTTAACAAAACTTTTAGCAAGAACATCTTTGATCATCATATAAAATGACATGCATGATCATAATTCCCACCTACCAACTTGAAAAAAATGAAACTTCTTGCATGTAACCAAATTTAACATCAAAATGATCTCCTTACATTTTTAGAGATGGGACTTGTGTTGTTTTAGCTTAGATCATCTTAGAATTTGAGTTAAAATTGATCAAAGTGGTGTTTTTGGGTGTGTAGGGGGTCACGGCTAGAATAAGAAAAAGAAGAGAGAGAAGTAAAAATTTTGTGTGAGTGGATTGTGTGTGTTGTGAGAAAAATTTTGGCTTTTATATAGTGGTTGAGGGAACAATGTTGTAATTTTGCAGTAGTTATGGCTTAAAATGAAAATAGTTAGCTAAAAAGCGGGAAATAACTATTAGTCAATTTTGAAAATATTTACGAGGCTCGGGTTTCATAAAGATACTTTTAAAAAATTTATTACGTACCTAAAATATAATAATATCGACTCCCGACTCGACTTAACACGTCATTTAAAAGAAAACATAAAAAATGACAAACATCGAACAACCGACAATAAAACGTAAATTATTTGGCATCCATCGACATCACGCTTGCTAATACTCCTTATACTTATTAAATATAAAATATAAGCCTTCCAACATCGGTTTAAACCTAAACCTCCAAAAATAAATATCATTCAAACTCATTAAAAAATTTCGAAAATAATTATAAAATAAGATTAAGCAATGACCTCGGTTTCGGGTTATCACACACGCAATGGTCCACTTATCCAAGTGGTGTGTTATAGAGTAATTCTCAAGGAGTGAGAGTACAAATTTTCCCTTGAAGATTACCAAGAAGAGGATGTTCACGAGGTTTGGTGATGAGATGGCATTTATACATGATCTCATCGTTCTTTTCGGGCTTTAAATGCATAAAAATGTCATAAAATACCATATATATGCTTGTGTTTGTTCACTTGTGTATTTTAGGTATGGATATCGTGAAAAAGACAAAAGATCACAAGTTACAAGGAAAAACGGACACGAGAAACGAAGCCGTACAAAGAACCGGGCCCTAATCATGGAAAATTCAACAAATACCCTTGAAGACTTGAAGACAAACAAGATTGATCCTCATTCATTGAAGAAATGACACTTAAAACCCTTGTATAGTCATAATTACAAGTTTGGTCCCTTAAGTTTGTCAAAATTACACAAATGGTCCTTCAACTTTGAAGAAATGGCAAGATTAATCCCTCAACAATTTCAAATTGTCAAATATGGTCCCTCATCAAGCCAAAGATACATTGAAGACCTTTAAAGATCAAAAATGTCCAAGATCAGTCCTTTAAATATGCAAAAGTTCCAAAATTAACCCTTGATAAACCTTTTGGAAAGTTTTGTGCAAAAAATGACAAGTTGTTAAAAGTTGTTACAAAGGATTTGGACGCTGATGGATTTTTAAACACAAAAGACAAGAGAAAGAAAGAAAAAGGACCAAAGCTGCCAAGTTTGGAAGTTTAAATCCCTAAACACGCGCCAAACACCTTTTTCCCTAAGTAAACGGATCAAACGTGTCACTGTTCACACGTATGAACCCAGTTTTTACTTTTTACCAACAAGGGGGTTTTCACAATTACTTACACCAAATCACAATTAACCTTCACACGAATCCATCCCATGCTTAAACTCACACTCCCACTCACCCAAAGGACCCCACCATTCAAACTGTTTCACCCATCACATGAGTACTTGCCCTCCAAGTCATGCCACGTGTTAAGATCAACAGCTAAGGATCAATGCTTCATTCCAAAGCTAAAATGAACGTTTGGGATCACTTTGGACAGCTCATCAACAACAAACGCACTCAAGGACTTAGGGCATTTAGGGAAATTCACATCTAGGGTTTGTGAATAGTGTAGCCAGGCATTTGCCTATAAAAGGAGACCTCAACATGTGAGAGTCCCTTTGTTCTAGTTTTAGGCTATCAATCTTTGTAATTCCTTTTTAAGTTTAATATAATTTGAATTTCTGAAAATATTGAATTCTCTTTTTGATTTGATTAAAAGTTGGTGTTTGAGTAGCCTAATTCTGAGTTCCATTTGATTGTTAAGGCCTTCCTTAATCTTGTGGTTAAGGCACGTCTTGTTTTATAAGGTTTTTAAGGTTTGAATACCTTGAAATCCTAGGTTCTGTTTTGGCTTATTTTGTGTACTAACCCTTGACCATTTACTATAAGCTCTTACAAGCTTGTTGACATCAAGCTTGTGAAGGGACTAGAGCCCTTGGTTGTGTTGTTTGTTGCTTGTGTTGAAGACATAAAGTCCTTGAGGTTCTACTTTGAACCATCAACCAAGGCAGTTTGCATCATCTTCATTGAAGTACCTTGGTCTTGTTCTAGTTGTTGAACAAGGTCCAAGGAGCATTGCTGGCCTTCCTAGGATGTTGTGGAAGGCAGGTATAATCTCTTGGTTAAGATTCCCCTAAAAATTTCATGTTTATGGTTGTTTTGAATTCGGTGCTTTGATTTTGAGTATTGGTGTTTGTGCTGGTGATTTTTGAGTTTGATTGTGTTAGTTGCTATTGTTTAAGTGTTTTTGATCATTAAAATCAGTAGGTTATTAGTTAAAATCACAAGTTTCTTTGTTAAGTGGTAGATTAAGGAGTGTTTGGGTCTACTGCTTGAATTGGGATTGTGGTTTGCTAAGTGCTTGTGTTGTGGTTGCAAGTGTTTGTATCTGTTTGCTAGAAGCATATGTTCATCTTTGCAGGTTATGTGGGTTTGATCACATGGATTCATTATTTGGCTATAAAATCTTAAATACTTGGTAAAATTGGCTAGGATTTTGAGGACACCTAGATCTAAGCATAGGCTAGGGCTAACAAGTGCTAAATCTCAGTTAATCACATCAGGGAAGAAGGATTTGAGGCTTGAAATTGGATCAAGTGTCAAGTATATCAGCAAAACTTGTTTCTGCATATGTTCATTGTTCATCAGAAACATTTTGTGCTTTGATCTTGTTATTTACTTCGATTCAGTGTTTGATTCTTGTTGCTTTGTGTTTATCCATAGTTTATATAGCTTGTGTATGCATCTGGTTAAGTTTGGTGGCTTATTGTGGTTTTTATAGCTTATCAAAGTGTGCTGAAGTGGTCATTTGCATCAGCAAAGTGACCACCTCATTTGGTGTTGCATTGTGATTTCTAGCATTAGGATTGTTGTATTGTTGCTTGTATCTTATTTGTATGCTGCTTGTGAGAATTTTTAGCTATTTGGATTGCTTTGTTCATAGCTTATACGCCCACTGGCTTATTGGCTTATTTGTGCCAAAACACATCAAGTTTACCCAACTGGTAAGCCTTGATTCACAAGGTTTGCACTCAAACCTTGACCAGCAGGGTGAAAAACAAGTCCTTACACTTCATTAAGTTTGTCAACGCCTACTTTGTTCCTGTCAGCGTTTGATTTCAACTTATCAACGTTTGACTTTTGGTCAAACTTGGTTTCTAAGCTTATTGAATCTGTTTTGCTTATTGGTACATGCAACAACTTATCTTTTGTAATAGAAATCATTTTTCTCAGCTTAATATCAAATCTGGAAGGTTACAAGTCTTTTGGTTAAGCTTTTGCTAGAAAACTAGCTTATTTGGCTTTTTCAGCCAGCTTATTTGTTCTTACAGCTTATTCTACTTGGCTTTTCGTGATTTTCTGATTGATTATTCTTAGTTAAGCTATTTGTGAGCTTTTGCAACAAACTAGAGCTTCTGAGGTTCCTTATTTCTCAATCCCGACTATTTTGTCGTTTTGTGAAATAATACTTTGCTTATTTCTGGCTTATTGAGTGAGCCTTTTCAAAATTTCTTTTTACAGATCTCATAAGCATCCCAAAAGAAGGTTGTGTGTCAAATTAGAGCTTATGGCATTAGCTTATGGCTTAATTGGCTGAAATGCCCAATAAGAATAAGCTGAGTGTTAAATAAGTTGTGATAAGCTCATATTCAGCTTTTGGGCCTTTAGAGTTTTGTTCTTAGAATTGAATTTTGAGTCAGATAGGGCTTTTCCAAGTCAATTGGACCAAGTTTGACTTTTTGGGCCCAAAAGCCCAATTTGGTTGACTGTTTTTGGATTTGGCCCATTTGAGGGCCCAATAGGCGTATTCTGGTAATTTCACTTTGATTTTCTGATTATTTAGGTTAAAATAAACTAGTTTGCAAGTTTTTAGAATTTTTTATAATTTTTGGATTTTTAATATTATTTTATTATTATTTTTATATTATTTTTAAAATTTCACATTTTCCAACTTTTTACATTTTTCTTAGGTTTAATACATTAAAATAGGAATTTAGCAACTTTTAGAATAATTTTATCTCTTTTAGATTAATTTTTATAATTATTTTAAGTTTTAATAGTTTTTAAATCATTTTAAATAGTTTTTATTAGTTTAAAAATTTCTAAAAATAGTTTTTAATCTTTTAGGCCATTTTAGAGGTTTACCAATTGAAAAATCTTTATTTGGGCTTTTTGATAATTTATTTGATTTTTAGGGCTTTAATTAGCATTTAAAAATTGAATATTTAATTATTTAAAAGGTTTGAAATAGTTTTGATCATTGGTAAACTCTTAGTTCATTTAATTTGATTTTTGGTGAATTTTTGGTAATTTTTAGAATTTAATTTTATTTTTGTGGTTTTTAAGGTTCTACGTTTTAACTTTCTAGTAGTGATTTTTTGTTAATTTTTATTTTTACGTCTTCGTCATTTTCTTTTCTCATCCCCTTCTAAACCAATCATTAATCACAAACTTTTACAAATTTCTCACAACACATATACCTCCTTGGGAAACGAACTTTCATCACCTTAAGGGTCATTAGTGTTGATTTTCCTAAATCATCACTCGATACTTACCGCTTTTACGCCTTTTCCCTAAAAGGTCGTATTTTACCACAATCATTTTTGGCGCCGCTGCCGGGGAGGTGTGCCGTGATTAATTTGCTTTGTTGTTTTTAATATTACCCATATATAGTAATTGTATTAGTAGAACTCTACTAATACGTATTATCGGTTTTCTTGGTTTTTCTTGTACAAATATTATTACTATATTGTATTAAGTATCACAATCAATAAACAATATCTCCAAAAGTGTGAAAACACAACCTTAATTGGGATTTCATCACTCAATTATTGCATTCGAATCTCAAACAAAAAGAAAAAGGCAAAAATAGATAAATACTTTCGTGACGCTTGATTTTGAAAGATACAAACTATAAGGTGGGTATAAGGCGGGTATTATAAAATATACCCTAAGGAAAAAGGCTCTTCAGTGCTTCGCGCCGCCTCGTTTCCCCGCTTGCTTGTGAGTATTTTGAGATTGAAGGCTAATCGAGGGTTTTGCCGCCCAAAGTATTATTACGTATAATATATTTGCTTGGTTTCTTTGTGATTAAACCCTCTTGAACAATTTGGTTTCCACCAAAGTTCTAAAGTCATTCGAAGGCGTTCACTCCACGTGATCGTTTTCATTCCTTTGAGGCTTCTTTAATCAAGAGTTTGATTCGAGGAGAGATTTTGTAGATTGTTGTCTACGAAGATACACCAAAATCCAAAAAAATTAAATATTATCAAAAACACAATAAAAATTGAAAATTCACAAAACACCCAAAAAGAATCTTCTTTGCTCACCTCCCATTCTTCGTGAAGTTTATGATCACTCGTAATCAAGCAAAACAAGCTCGTAAACGACTTCAAAAGCAAGCCAATCAAGAGAGTTGATTGTAGAAGAACCTCCAATTGTTGAATCTATTGTAGAACAAGAAGTCGTCATGGCTAATCGTACTATGATGGAGTTGCTACAAGCACCCACCGAGGGTTTTGGAGAGGCTATTGTGATTCCCGCCATCCTTGCGGAGAATTTTGAAATTAAGACGGGTTTAATGTCGATGTTGCAAGCAAATAAGTTTAGAGGTCACGAGAAAGACAACCCGCATTACCACATTAGGAATTTTAACCGTCTCACTGCCACTAGCAAGTTTAAGGATGTTCCACATGACGCCATTAAGATGATGTTGTTTCCATACTTGTTAGATGGACCCGCAAAAATTTGGCTTGAGAAAGAACCGCCAAATTCGATTTTGACATGGGCCGATCTCGTTTCTAAGTTTGTGAACAAGTTTTTTCCATCATCTAAAACAACACACTTGAAAAATGAGATTTCACGATTTGTGCAAAGAAATAATAAAAGTTTTTCAATGGCATGGGAACGATTTAAAGAAATGTTACATGAATGTCCACACCATGATTTTACGGAATTGCATCAAGTGGATACTTTTTATAATGGGCTTAATGATCATGAACGAGATTATTTGAATGCCGCCGCGGGTGGTAATTTTTTGTGCAAGATGACAAATGAGGCTTTACAAATCATCGAAAATAGATCTAAGGTTTATAGCCCTCGTAACACACCGAGTGTTGCCAATTTGGGTTCGTCATCTTCGTCACAATCGTCTCGTAGCATTAATGCCTTACATGATGAAGCTAATGAGGAAAATCGGTTTTTTGATAGATATGCTAATCTTATGTCCCATTGGAAGGCTCAAGAAGCTTCCAATTCCGCTTCGGTAAAAGCGGTTGCTAAGAGTTGTTTGTCTTGTGGGGGAGCTCATGATCTTTCCGAGTGCATTACCGCGGATGGTAACACTTCGAGTGCTTATGTAGCAACGGGAACTTATAACCAAAACGGTCAAGGTTCCCGCCAAAATCAAGCTCCACCAAATCAAAATGTTAACAATTATCGAAACAACAACCAAAGTAATTACCAAGGCAACACACGCAATTACAACAAGGGGAATTATCAAAATGGGAATGGACAAATTTCTAATCAAAACCAAAACCGTGATTTTCAAAACACTACACAAGGTTTTCAAAATGCTCACACTAAAAATTTGCAAGGAGAATTTTTGGATCATGCAAAAGCAAATGATGCTAAATTTGATAACATGCAACGTGAGATGATTAGCTTAAGGTCTGTGTTGAAAAACGAGATAAAAATGAACTTGCTAATGAACTTAAAACTCATTCAAACAAAATGGAAGGAAATGTCCAACGTCTTCAACAAAATCAACAAAAGATGGAATTAGGACAACATGAGATTAAGCAAGAGTTATTAAAAGCGGATGCTAGGCAATCAAAATTTGAGGACCGAATAGCTAAGATGTTTGAAGCAATCATGTGTAAACCCTCTTCCTCGGGTGGTCTTCCTAGTGATACCATTAACAACCCGAGGGGAGAAATGAAGGTTATTACTTCACGAAGTGGTAAAACTTTCAAGGAACCAATCTCTCGTCCAAGTACTTCTACGGAGAAGGAAATCGAGAAAGAACCCGAGGTGATGGTCGAAAAGGAGCACATTACAATCCCACGAAGTACCGCTCATACCACACCTACGGTTGAACCAATACCTATTGTGGAACCCGAGTTTCCAAGGCCGTTGCCTAATGACCAACCCACACCACCTCTACCCTACCCTTCGAGACGTAACAAAGAAAAGGCACAAGAACGGAACAATTATCAATTTGAGCTATTTATGAAAATGTTTCGTGATTTACATTTTAACATAAGTTTTTCCGACGCTCTTATCATGATGCCTCGATTTGCCGCAAACTTCAAAAGTATGCTAAACAACAAAGAGAAGTTACAACAATCGTCTAGTTGTTCATCAGTTTTTCTTAGCCGCATACCACAAAAAGTCGGTGATCCCGATAAATTTTTGATTCCATGTGCAATTCAAGATATGGAGGAATGCTACGCCTTGGCCGATCTTGGTGCTAGTATTAATTTAATGCCTCTTGAGATCTTCAAATCGCTTTCGCTTCCGGCTCTTACTCCTTCGAACATGTCTATCGAGATGGCCGATCATTCTACGATTTTAGCATGTAGAGTAGCCGAGGACGTTTTTGTTAAAGTCGGAAAGTTTTACTATCCCGATGACTTTATCGTTGTAGACATTCCTATCGATCGAAAAGTTCCTCTCATTTTGGGTCGTTCATTTTTGGATACATCAAGAGCACTTATCGATGTTCATGCTCGAAAAATCACCCTTCGTTTCAATGAAGAAGAACTTGTCATCAATGCAACACAAAACTCCAATCTTTCTCATGTCTATTCTATTGCAACTTTAAACCATGGTAATTCAACCAATGTCGTTTGCAAGGAATTTTCACCAAGAGTTTTAGGAAATGTCGCCAAAAACAATTTACCATTTCCTCCGCCGGTGGAGGTTATGAGTGTAAAGCCTACAAAGAAGAAACCGTCAATACTTGAATCGAAAAATCCTTCACCTCACCTCGAACATTCATTCTTGAAAAGTGTTGATAAGTTTCCGGTTTCTACGGAAGGTCTATCGGATGATGAATATGAAGACCCCGATGGGGGAGTTTTCTTCATCGATAAACGTTTTGAGAACTTGCCACCACCAAAACCAAAACGGTTTACAAATGTGAGAATTTTTAGTGTGACTAACATCGTCTTAGACACACCAAATATTTTTGACATAATCAAAAAGGGTTTTCATAAAGAGAGTTTAAAAGATAAAAAAAGAAAAGATTTTAAATGTAATTTAATTGATTTTTCTACAAATCTAACTCCGTCATCACCACGTGTTTTGAGTGCTACAAGCTCATCTACTCCTTTTGACGATGCTTTGTGTGGTTCTAGTATGGGGGAAGCCCCTTATGTTCCCTCATCCTTGTCCACCGAGGACGAGATATTTGATCCCGGAATTTCATGTAAAGGGAAATCTCGGTCTTCCACCGATGCAATAAATGGAAAATCTTTCTATTTGCTTGGTGCGAGTCTACCTCGAGTAGCTCAAACGTTTGTCATACCAATTGTCCCACCCTTCTACTTCTCATCTCTTTTCTTCAAACTCTTTGAGTTTATGGCACATGTTTAAGTGGCGTTGAATTGTTTTTCTAATGAAAACGAGAACGCCATCTTCGATCCCGGTATTTTGCACCATCAAAGGACTTAGTCCTTTATACCGGTTGCTTTTTGGGCCTTGTTTATCATGTAAGCCCCATCAAAAATTGACCACACCATGATTATCCCTAAATGATCACATTTATGGGGATCGAGTCGAGCTCATGACTCGGTAATCAAAAATGAGGTGCCTCGTGGGGGAGATCCCATGCTTATCCTTTATGCTCACTATTCACTAATAAGGGGACTTGTACCCTTTCAACTTGTTGTCTCGTGGTTGTTTGTGATTGTGTTATCTAGATCATCATCATCTACGATTGAAGACTCTCGTGTTCGTTTACGTGAGACTCCATCGTTCGTTTGAAGAAGTTTTTCACGAATCCATGACATATCCTTTATTGTTCTAACAATTATCTTTTAGCATACTTAATAAACGGCTTTAGATATATTGTTGATCACCCTTTCCATGCTAGATCCTAAGCATTCGACTCTTCGTCTCTAGTATGGGGGTGCTCCACCTTTAGACTCGAAACATTGAGGACAATGTTTACTTTTAGTATGGGGGGTGAATAGGTACTTGCTTTGCTACGCCCTCACGCTTTCCAATTTTCAATGTTTTGTTTTGCTAATAAGGCTAAAAATGGCCAAATTTTAAATTTTTCTTAGTTTTCATAAGTGATTTTAAGACACGAATGTATATTTTCTGATGGGTAGAATAAGAGTTAATTTTTGACTTGATGGGCATTTGGAGCCATTTACATTCCTTAACCCGCTCAATTCAAGTTTTGCTAGACTTTTATATAGGGAGCTTTAAAACACGAAAGTCTTAATTCATACGGGTTAAGAACAAGAACTTTTCGCAAGTTCCTATAATTGATCCTAGAAAGTCACTTATCAAGGGAACTATAAAACGCATTCTCTAAACTTGAAAAAGTCCAAGAAAGTGCAAGATCCTATAGGTGGCTTGAAAACCCAAAACTTTGATTTGATATAGTCTTAATGAAAGCTAATCCAAATTTGGCTTAATTTTGACTTGCATGGCTAAGTATTCACGAGTCTCTTTAATTAGAGGTCTTTATATAGTGAAGAACTAGAAATGATAGAGTTAGACAAGTGATCATGCTAAACGTAGAACATGAAAGTGTTCTTTCAAAAACTCATATGTTTTTAATTGTGGCTTTTTCTTCCCATAAGATCAATGCATTAGGAATAAATCATAATTGCAATAAGTAAGGTCGTACGATTTGAAAGGTTACTT
Source organism: Glebionis coronaria (assembly GCA_025667525.1). Taxonomy (NCBI): domain Eukaryota; kingdom Viridiplantae; phylum Streptophyta; class Magnoliopsida; order Asterales; family Asteraceae; genus Glebionis; species Glebionis coronaria. The sequence continues at coordinate 150,041,898 of CM046874.1, forward strand.
AGCCTCTAGCGCAAGATCGTTTAAAAGTTGCTCGGGGTTGAATAGAGTTCATAGCCAAGGCATAACTTATTGAAGCGGGACGCGAAGATTGGCGATCATCCAAAAAGGCCCTAACAAGGCATGAGGAGCTCTATTTTTGCTAAAGATCCAAAGATGATGTGAAGTATCATTATTCCTAAATCAATATGAAGGATCGAGACACACGACGAAAAGCAATTACTCCCCTAAAGATCATGGAGAAAGTCTATCCAAAAAGACCCTAACAAGGTATGAGGATAAATATATCCATGTCCGAAAAGGAGGCGGATCGTTGTATATCAAAATCCAAAGTAAAGATTGAAGAAAAATGATGAAGTCGTGGTCCAATATGAAGAATCTCTCAAAAACGTCAAGTGAAGAAATTCCAAATATATGAAGAGAAGACCATAATTTCGAGAACGTCTTCCCAAGATTTGAAGTATGAAGTACATGCCAAATATCGGTCCGAGAAAGGTCTCAAATCGTGAAACGAGTTATGCCAAGATATGAACTTAAGGAGATACACGAGAAGCCGTTTTAAAAGATTTTGTCCTTCGGCTAACTATTGATCAAATCGTGCTACTTTGCTTTCGGACTAATAACTACTCAAATAAGTCAATATGAATCACTTGTGATCCATGACAAATAGATAAAAAATGCTAGTAACCCATTTCCTTTTATAATAACTAGGATTGCGGGGAGAAAAAGTATTACACAATTTGGACGTATGAGTAGTGTTAGCATTGTGACTTGTACCAACAATGATCTTGTTTTTGCACTTAGCATGGAATGTATGACAATCAAGGATGACGAAGTTTACTCTAAGGGACATTCACTTGTATCTATTCTTTGACCCTAAAACTCACTTTTCGTGATGAAAATCATACATTATGTCTTTACACATCTTCGTAGTATGTTGCAAGTCTTTTTACTCTTCAATAAAGGTGAATAAAATTGAACTTTGGAGATACTTAGATACTTCATTCTAGCATTACGTGAGGGCACGGCAATGGCTTAGTATGGGGGAGTGATGAGATGGCATTTATACATGATCTCATCGTTCTTTTTGGGCTTTAAATGCATAAAAATGTCATAAAATACCATATATATGCTTGTGTTTGTTCACTTGTGTATTTTAGGTATGGATATCGTGAAAAAGACAAAAGATCACAAGTTACAAGGAAAAATGGACACGAGAAACGAAGCCGTACAAAGAACCAGGCCCTAATCATGGAAAATCCAACAAATACCCTTGAAGACTTGAAGACAAACAAGATTGATCCTCATTCATTGAAGAAATGACACTTAAAACCCTTGTATAGTCATAATTACAAGTTTGGTCCCTTAAGTTTGTCAAAATTACACAAATGGTCCTTCAACTTTGAAGAAATGGCAAGATTAGTCCCTCAACAATTTCAAATTGTCGAATATGGTCCCTCATCAAGCCAAAGATACATTGAAGACCTTTGAAGATAAAAAATGTCCAAGATCAGTCCTTCAAATATGCAAAAGTTCCAAAATTAACCCTTGATACACCTTTTGGAAAGTTTTGTGCAAAAAATGACAAGTTGTTAAAAGTTGTTACAAAGGATTTGGACGCTGATGGATTTTTAAACACAAAAGACAAGAGAAAGAAAGAAAAAGGACCAAAGCTGCCAAGTTTGGAAGTTTAAATCCCTAAACACGCGCCAAACACCTTTTTCCCTAAGAAAACGGATCAAACGTGTCACTGTTCACACGTATGAACCCAGTTTTTACTTTTTACCAACAAGGGGGTTTTCACAATTACTTACACCAAATCACAATTAACCTTCACACGAATCCATCCCATGCTTAAACTCACACTCCCACTCGCCCAAAGGACCCCACCATTCAAACCGTTTCACCCATCACATGAGTACTTGTCCTCCAAGTCATGCCATGTGTTAAGATCAACAGCTAAGGATCAATGCTTCATTTCAAAGCTAAAATGAACGTTTGGGATCACTTTGGACAGCTCATCAACAACAAACGCACTCAAGGACTTAGGGCATTTAGGGAAATTCACATCTAGGGTTTGTGAATAGTGTAGCCAGGCATTTGCCTATAAAAGGAGACCTCAACATGTGAGAGTCCCTTTGTTCTAGTTTTAGGCTATCAATCTTTGTAATTCCTTTTTAAGTTTAATAAAATTTGAATTTCTGAAAATATTGAATTCTCTTTTTGATTTGATTAAAAGTTGGTGTTTGAGTAGCCTAATTCTGAGTTCCATTTGATTGTTAAGGCCTTCCTTAATCTTGTGGTTAAGGCACGTCTTGTTTTATAAGGTTTTTAAGGTTTGAATACCTTGAAATCCTAGGTTCTGTTTTGGCTTATTTTGTGTACTAACCCTTGACCATTTGCTATAAGCTCTTACAAGGTTGTTGACATCAAGCTTGTGAAGGGATTAGAGCCCTTGGTTGAGTTGTTTGTTGCTTGTGTTGAAGACATAAAGTCCTTGAGGTTCTACTTTGAACCATCAACCAAGGCAGTTTGCATCATCTTCATTGAAGTACCTTGGTCTTGTTCTAGTTGTTGAACAAGGTCCAAGGAGCATTGCTGGCCTTCCTAGGATGTTGTGGAAGGCAGGTATAATCTCTTGGTTAAGATTCCCCTAAAAATTTCATGTTTATGGCTGTTTTGAATTTGGTGCTTTGATTTTGAGTATTGGTGTTTGTGCTGGTGATTTTTGAGTTTGATTGTGTTAGTTGCTATTGTTTAAGTGTTTTTGATCATTAAAATCAGTAGGTTATTAGTTAAAATCACAAGTTTCTTTGTTAAGTGGTAGATTAAGGAGTGTTTGGGTCTACTGCTTGAATTGGGATTGTGGTTTGCTAAGTGCTTGTGTTGTGATTGCAAGTGTTTGTATCTGTTTGCTAGAAGCATATGTTCATCTGTTTGCAGGTTTTGTGGGTTTGATCACATAGATTCATTATTTGGCTATAAAATCTTAAATACTTGGTAAAATTGGCTAGGATTTTGAGGACACCTAGATCTAAGCATAGGCTAGGGCTAACAAGTGCTAAATCTCAGTTAATCACATCAGGGAAGAAGGATTTGAGGCTTGAAATTGGATCAAGTGTCAAGTATATCAGCAAAACTTGTTTCTGCATATGTTCATTATTCATCAGAAACATTTTGTGCTTTGATCTTGTTATTTCCTTTGATTCAGTGTTTGATTCTTGTTGCTTTGTGTTTATCCATAGTTTATATAGCTTGTGTATGCATCTGGTTAAGTTTAGTGGCTTATTGTGGTTTTTATAGCTTATCAAAGTCTGCTGAAGTGGTCATTTGCATCAGCAAAGTGACCACCTCATTTGGTGTTGCATTGTGATTTCTAGCATTAGGATTGTTGTATTGTTTCTTGTATCTTATTTGTATGCTGCTTGTGAGAATTTTTGGCTATTTGGATTGCTTTGTTCATAGCTTATAAGCCCACTGGCTTATTGGCTTATTTGTGCCAAAACACATCAAGTTTACCCAACTGGTAAGCCTTGATTCACAAGGTTTGCACTCAAACCTTGACCAGCAGGGTGAAAAACAAGTCCTTACACTTCATTAAGTCTGTCAACGCCTACTTTGTTCCTGTCAGCGTTTGATTTCAACTTATCAACGTTTGACTTTTGGTCAAACTTGGTTTCTAAGCTTATTGAATCTGTTTTGCTTATTGGTACATGCAACAACTTATCTTTTGTAATAGAAATCATTTTTCTCAGCTTAATATCAAATCTGGAAGGTTACAAGTCTTTTGGTTAAGCTTTTGCTAGAAAACTAGCTTATTTGGCTTTTTCAACCAGCTTATCTGTTCTTACAGCTTATTCTACTTGGCTTTTCGTGATTTTCTTGATTGATTATTCTTAGTTAAGCTATTTGTGAGCTTTTGCAACAAACTAGAGCTTCTGAGGTTCCTTATTTCTCAATCCCGACTATTTTGTCGTTTTGTGAAATAATACTTTGCTTATTTCTGGCTTATTGAGTGAGCCTTTTCAAAATTTCTTTTTACAGATCTCATAAGCATCCCAAAAGAAGGTTGTGTGTCAAATTAGAGCTTATGGCATTAGCTTATGGCTTAATGGGTTGAAAAGCCCAATAAGAATAAGCTGAGTGTTAAATAAGCTGTGATAAGCTCATATTCAGCTTTTGGGCCTTTAGAGTTTTGTTCTTAGAATTGAATTTTGAGTCAGATAGGGCTTTTCCAAGTCAATTGGACCAAGTTTGACTTTTTGGGCCCAAAAGCCCAATTTGGTTGACTGTTTTTGGATTTGGCCCATTTGAGGGCCCAATAGGGGTATTCTGGTAATTTCACTTTGATTTTCTGATTATTTAGGTTAAAATAAACTAGTTTGCAAGTTTTTAGAATTTTTTATAATTTTTGGATTTTTAATATTATTTTATTATTATTTTTATATTATTTTTAAATTTCACATTTTCCAACTTTTTACATTTTCTTAGGTTTAATACATTAAAATAGGAATTTAGCAACTTTTAGAATAATTTTATCTCTTTTAGATTAATTTTTATAATTATTTTAAGTTTTAATAGTTTTAAAATCATTTTAAATAGTTTTTATTAGTTTAAAAATTTCTAAAAATAGTTTTTAATCTTTTTAGGCCATTTTAGAGGTTTACCAGTTGAAAAATCTTTATTTGGGCTTTTTGATAATTTATTTGATTTTTAGGGCTTTAATTAGCATTTAAAAATTGAATATTTAATTATTTAAAAGGTTTGAAAAAGTTTTGATCATTGGTAAACTCTTAGTTCATTTAATTTGATTTTTGGTGAATTTTTGGTAATTTTTAGAATTTATTTTTATTTTTGTGGTTTTTAAGGTTCTACGTTTTAACTTTCTAGTAGTGATTTTTTGTTAATTTTTATTTTTACGTCTTCGTCATTTTCTTTTCTCATCCCCTTCTAAACCAATCATTAATCACAAACTTTTACAAATTTCTCACAACACATATACCTCCTTGGGAAACGAACTTTCATCACCTTAAGGGTAATTAGTGTTGATTTTCCTAAATCATCACTCGATACTTACCGCTTTTACGCCTTTTCCCTAAAAGGTCGTATTTTACCACAATCATTTGGCAATGGCACAAGAAATGACCGAAGGAGAAGGTCGCTCGGTTACATAGTGCACATCAATAGAGGCTGATTCTAGAGAGATGATATTCCAAGCATCGGTGAACCTACATTGACCATTGTATGGTACATTGAGAATTTTTCCAAATTCTTCAAGAGTGTATATAAAGGTTTTCCCCTTGATGGAAAATATTATTGATATACCATTATTGATGCACATTAATGTGAATGAACTAAAGAACTCCAAGAGAAAGGAAGGAAATATTGGCTCATCAATATCGAACAAACAATCAAAGCCAATGAATTTGAACATGAATCGAATGAAGTCAAGTCCGTGGAGATTGGAAGGGACAATGCATCATTCATGAAAACTACGAGATTTTTAAAGACCAAAGAGTATTTTTGAGAGAACGAGATTGAAACGAAGTGGAAAGAGTAGGCATGTATTCTCTAGTTTTCTCATGATGTTTTTGATTTTCCAAGGACATGATTAAGTACCTAAATACAACACAAAAATATTTTTTCAATCACTCTTATGTTATAATGATCAAAGATAAAAAAACAAGAGAATGTGTTTAATCAATTCCTTGACAAACAAAAGGATAAATCCTTATCATTCTTATGTTCACAATGTACCCAATTCATCATTGACTAGAACATATGAACTATGTAAAATCAACCATGAACTTGAACATTGGTTTATCAAAAATTCGTTTTTAGGTAAGCATTAACAATGAAATTACCAATTTGTTCATGGGTTCATATACATCATTTAACCAAAATAACTTAGTCAAAATTCGGATTGTTATACAAGTGAGTTTTAGTGAAATCGCAATGAATTCGAACCTAAGGAATCATAGTAATATAACTATGTCAACCCACGTTCCTAGTAAGGTTCTAATTCAATATTAATTTTAAAAATCCCCAATTATGAACAAATTGATTGAAATTGAATGAATGTAGTTACAATTAATTGATGTTGGAAGAGGGATGAGTGAAACTCACGACTTAGAATCAATTAATTTTGAGTGATTGAAGCTTTTGGAAGATCAAAAATGGTGGAAAAGGATGAAACATGTCACCTCTATGGAGAGGAAAGGTTGGGGTTGTTTTGAAAAAGTGATTTTTTAATAAAATCTAAGTATTTTTGTCACTAGTGGGCCGCGGTTCTTTATCAATAAAGAACCACGCATTTGAACCGTGACAAATAAGGAACAGCCTATAGTGGGTGGTTTTTAGCCAAGAAAATCAATGAAATTTTCAAAACCAAGTTTTTCTAAAATACCTAAAATATATGTCAAGCCTTTTGGAAATCATTGGACCACTTTAATACTAGGTGATAATTCCTTAATGAAGGATTACGAGTTAAATCGAAATCAAAAAAGACCGATACGAAAAACGACTACTCATAGGAAAGAAACAAAGAAGAGAGAAACCAAGGGGAGTTAATCAAGACTAAGTTCAATGCTTAAGAAACAGTGACAATCTTCAAGTTGTAGAAACGAAGAGCTTGTGTCATCTATAGTGGTTTAAGACGTGCTTTTCGCGTAAGTCTAAACGGATTTGGTAATGAACCATACCAAGAAATTTTGATAGATAGAATAAGATCACTTTCAAGGATAGTCTTAAGCTATTTCAAAATGTGAAAAAAGTATAGATTAACTTTCTCTCCCACATGATCGGACAAATATTATTGCTAGGTTTTGCAATAATAATATCCTTGGAATATTTCAATTCCAAATGTGTAATATCCTAACTACCACTTATGGAGTAGTTTGGTATCTCAAGGGATTAATCAATCATCCTAGAGATGAGCTCAATTGCATATATTACACATGATATAGGGCCTACTAACCGTATTAGTGCAAACCATAGAAATCATGCTTGATACTTTAAGCTACTACTAACTCACTCTACGTCTACTAAGTGAGTCAATTATCCAAGCAATGATATTTGAGAGGGTATAAGAATACAATCACATAGCACAAACAAATGTCAAGGCAAGGATGCCAATAACAAGCATATAGTCAAGTAATGATCAAAAGAATGATCAATAGGGCGTGTGGAAGGACGAAAGCGTACCTTAGCCGCAAAATGCATTCCAAGTCTTCAAAAAACAAATGCAACGCCTAGACATGACTAAAGTGACTACTAAGTATTCAAGGACTAGTATCACTCTCATCCATCTTGATATCATCATTCAATGATGTTGGAAATCAAAGAAGATGAGTCTTCTACAAGTGTAAGCAACTCAATCCGCAATCAACTTAATGATTAATCTTCATGAGTACCTACACATAGCAAGATACAAACTAGTAGATACATTTCAAGAGTAAATCTAAAATGAATAAATACTATTAATCTAGATGAGATGCTATATTACCAATTAAAAGGTCTATTTTCAATGACAAAATAGTTTTGACCAAAGAGAAACTTTAGTACAACGAATCCTTCTAATTTGAGGAAACAATGGATCGATCCAAGTTTTAAAGTGCAATATAATTCAAAGACCTTGAGTGACCATCGCTCTAATACCAATTGTAGAAACTAGAATAGGGGGGTTGAATATTTTATCTTCGGTTTATGTCCTAATTAAAATTTCTTTCAATTAGGTTTGTCCCAAAACTATCTTTTGCTTGAAAGCTAGTTTCATAATGATTAGGTTTAATTCTAATACATTAACAATGACAATTAGTAGTTGTATGCAATGTAATAATGAAAGTAAGTAAGGAAAGAAACAACCTAATAAGGAGACACCCAGATTTATAGTGGTTCGGCAACGAAGATCTATCTTCGTTCCTACTCCACTCCTCGAGTACACCTTACTCGAGATTTCCACTATATCCACAAGCTCCCTTCTTGCCGGATAAAACCTTACAACGTCGCTTACATTATTTTTCGACACTAAGCTAAATGTAGAGACCTAATCTTAGCTAGGACCAATCTACACACGTTGCCTTCTTCACCATTTTCTGACACAAGGCTAGATGTCGAGTTCTAATCCAAAGCTAGAACTAATCTTTAGAACTCTTCACTTTGAAGCTAAGTGAGAACTCACAAGACACATACACACATCACTTTATAGATTAGTGAGAACTAATACACAACACTTACAACTCAATAAGATATATTCAATTACACACATGTAACTTAGATTCACACAAGACAAATCCAAGTGTACACATATACAATGGGTTTACACAAAACTAATCCAAGTGTTCACTAATACATTGGATCCACACAACTCTAATTCAAGTATACACATATACATTGGGTTTACACAACTATAACCCAAGTATACACATATAACTTGGATCTACACAACTCTAATCCAAGTATACACAAATACATTGGATTAACACAAGACAAAAATAAAAGTGATGAACATGACTAGATCTAAGGAAGGTTGATCTTCATCAAGGCTTCATCTTTAATCACATCATAGGTGTGTGAGTGATCTTCTCTTTGGACAAGGTAAAGAAAAGGATCAAGATGATAATCATAAGTAAACATACTTAACACATGTGATCATTTACTAATGATTAGGATCTAGAAAAGAGAAAGATGGCAGAAAGAATGTCCAAAAAGGTTCATGGAAAATGTAGATTTGATCCACTATTTATAGGAGACAAAGGCCAACGGATCTCTGACCGCGGTTCCTTAATTGTGCTTGCGGTTCTTTATCACTAAAGAATTGCATAGCTATTTTAGGAACCGTGGGTATAGACTCCGCTCCTTGTTGTCCTTTAGTGGGGTAGTAATATCTTAGGTAAACTTTACCTTCAAAGGATATTCCTATGGCATTTGGAATATGCCATATTCAAATTTACATTTTCTTTTCATAAAACATTTTCTTAAAAAGAAAGTTTATTAAAAGTCTTTTGTCACATTTGACAAAATGTAAGTTTTACGCTAATCACTTTTAATGATCACTAAACATGATTTAGATATGTTTGTGCAATACCTAAATGATTATTACCTTGATGATAGTGTTTGTAAAATAATTCGTCTTACGATCGTCTTTGACGATAAATGTATTTTTAATTTGTCATAATCAAAACTAAGAAACATTATTTAACACTAATAATGTTTTTAGGCATCACTTGCACTAACAATAAGCAATTCGTAGAAAATCCATTACGTGACTGGTGGAACGAACTAAGTATTAAACAACAGTTCACGCCTGTAGCACATCTACAAGCAAAAGGTCAATCTGAGGTGACAAATCGAACCTTTCTACAAGGATTCAAGACACGACTTGGTAAAGCGAAATGTTAGTGGGTTGAAGAGCTACCAAATGTACTTTGGGTATATCGTACCACAACAAGAACATGAAGTCATTGCACCCCGTTCAATCTAGTTTATAGATTATAAGCAGTCTTGCTCGTAGAATTCAGAATCCCGGCCTATCGTATCCATTCATATGACGAACACAAAAATGATGAGGACCTACGTCTAAATCTCGACTTTCTAGAAGAGCGAAGAGACCTAGCTGCAATACAAGAGGCCAAATACAAACAAAAGGTGGAACAATACTACAACTTGATTGTGGTAAAATACGACTCTTGTTTAGGAAAACAAAAGAACGTATATGAGCGGTAAGTATCGACGAGTGATTTAGGAAAACCACAAGTAATGACCCACAATCAAATAAAATAGAGAAGAAGTTCGTTTCCCAAGGAGGTATGGTGTTGTGAATTAACTTGTATGTATTTGAGATTAATATTAAGAGAATGGGGATGAGAAGATGAAAGACGGTTACGTTAAAATTAAACTATGACGTAAAAGACGTAAACGTGAAAAACTACAAAAATTAAAATAATTATTAAAACCAAAAACAAAATATCAAAAAAAAAGACTAAAAAGAAGTCTAAAATAATATAAATAAAGATAAAAATCCAACAAAGATATTTTAAAACCTTTTATTAATTAAATAATTAATTTTAAATGCTAATTAAAGCCCTAAAATTAAATTTAACTAATTCAAATGTCTAAAATATGATTTTATTGAATAATCACTTACTTATATTATTAGAAGACTAAAAAGTAATTTTCTAAAAATTAAAACCTATTAAAACTATTTTTAAAACTCTAAAAATGATTAAAACCTAATTAAACTTAAAATAATTATAAAAATAAATCTAAAAGGTAGAAAAATATTCTAAAAATGGAAATACTCCTAATTAATGATAAAGAAATTAAGAAAAATGAAAAAGAAAGAAAAATAAAAATTTGAAAATTTAATAATAAAATAATATTAAAATATTACTAAAAATAAAAAGTTAATAAAATTTGAAATAAAAAATTTCTAAAAATCCTAAATAATATAACTAAGAGAAAAACACAAATTAAAGTCCCTAAACCTTTTTTAATAATTTTATAAAAATCTTTAAAGTTTATAAAAAACCTTAAAATAATATAAAATTAAAAATTAAAGTTTTTGAAACCAAAATTAGATGTAAACCTCAAAAATATATTTTAAAAGCTAAAAACTATTTTTCCTAAAAATTAAAAATCTTTTTGGTATTTTTTTATGAATTAATAAAAAACGTCTATTAAATAAATTCTAATAAATAAACTAATAAAAGGAAAATTATGAAAATAGCCTAGAAAAATCTGTAAACTTAATTAGATTCTAGGAAAAATGAAATAAGCAAAAATGAGAAGCAAATAAGCTGGAAATAAGATAAATAAGCCACGGCTTTATTAAATAAGCTAGAAACCAATAGACTTTAAGTAATAGCCCTTTCACTTCTATACACAAGATTAATGCTAGCACACTGGTAAGAGCCTTGAACCCTCCAACGAGAGGTCAGGGGTTCGAAGCCAGGCTAGTGGATTTTTTTGCTATTTATTTTTTTTTTTTTTCTTTTTAAAACAACTGGTGACACTAAACAAGCTTATAAACCAATTCCACTTTCCTTTTTAGCCAAGATTTAAGCTAGGTTTGAAGATCAAAATGAATTCAGTTCTTCAAGTTTCTGAAAACAAGTGTGAGTGCACACTTTTGCATTTTTTTGATGCCAAGAGGGCTTGGCAATGTGTTTATTTGGAATGCTTATGGACAAATGGGGCACCCTTGAGCTTATTGAAGCTCAAGGAGTCAATAACACACAAATAAAACACTAATCACACACAGGATAAGCAAATCAAGCACACCTTAGCTTATGCAAGTTTCTGATAAGATAGAGCAGATCAGTGGGCTGTTTAAGCTTATAACTAGCTCCCTAGTGTGATTCAAAGCTTTAACTTAAACACACAAACTCACAAACATAAGCACAATCAATAGCAACAACTCTTAATCCCTAAACCTAACAAGATTATAAGATCTAAGCACCAAAATTTGATCAAAAACAGGCAGATTGAGAACTAGCAGATTTTTGAACTTACTTTTCTCTTTAAAGCACACAAATCTGTTTCAAATCTCTTCTAATTCTACTAACAACTAACTAGCAACCTATCTTAACTATTTTTAAACCTTCTAACACCTTTTAAATCCACTAATCAAATCTTATGTCCTGCTAAAACCTAATGCCAAACACCACTTTATTTTGATTAAGCAACTTTTATCTAATCAAAACACCATAAAACTTAATCAAACTGTTCCAATTAGCATCCAATATGTATACCAACACAAATGAACACTAATCATGCAATTTAAACACACTTAATCACCAGATCAAACCAGATCACATGAACACTTATTTTTCTGAAATTTGAACAAGGAAAAAGGTTTATACCTTAGGGATTTACATCCAAAGCCCTAGAGGATGTAAATCCTCCTCCCTACCAGCCCGGGCTGGTGCTGAACACAAATCAACAAGCTTTCACAACCTGCTTAAGAACAAAATCAAAGAAAATACACAATAATACAATATATGATATTATTCTGTTTACTTTTTTCTTTTATACTTAACCTTCCAAAAACTTTTCCAAATCTTCTTAACACGTTTTCTTAACCCTAAAATCACCAATTAACACTGATTTCTTAACATCAAAACCTTGGACAGATTCTTACCAAAATCTTCCAATTTTCAAAACCTTAAATGATTTTTGAACCACAAAATTACTTCACCAAAATAACAATGGAACTCAGAATCAATCTCCCTCACAACACACAATCTTTTAAAAACAATAAAAAAGGAATTATAATTGAATTTTTCAAAAAAACAAACTTTTTATTTCTTTAAAAAGGAATTACAAGTGAGAGACTTGAAACTGGAACAAAGGGTCACCCACAGGTTGGGGCCTCTTTTATACTAAGCTAAGAAGGATCTAGAATCCAAAAAACTAAACCCTAATACATGGAAAAATCCCTAATATGCCCTTGGACGTTTTTGGTGTGAATTGTCCTTTCTTGATCTCCACTGTTTAATTTTGCGTTGTGAGTAAGCAATGAATCTCCATCGTTGATGTAGGACACGTCACATGCCTTGGAGGACAAGGTGTAAGCTGATTGGGTGAAAGGGAATTGGGGGTTTGGAACACATGCGTGGGATTGGGATTTTTAGGAGTGGGTTGAGTTTTGGTACGTGTGAATTAAACGTGTGTGGGTTTAATTGAAAATTCACCCAGGTTTAATGAAGGTAATTTCTGGGTTGGTAAAAAGATACACAGTAACCCATTCAATCCGAATTTAGGGGAAACTTACATGTTAAGCGCCCTTTTTGTTTTTAAATGTTTCAGTTGCCATTTTCAGTCCTTGTGGTTTGGTTTTTTTGGCATATGAAGTTTTAAACCCTAAAAACGATTTCTCTTTGCAAAATACTTTCACACTTTGACATTTATGGCACATACTTTTGGCAAAAGCTTATCAAGGATGATTTTTGCCATTTTGAGTATTTTCAAGGGCTGTTTTTGGACAAAGTTGATCTTCAAAGGTCTTCCTTGCATCTTAATCTTCATGAGGGACCATAATTGGCAATTTGAATTTGTTGAGGGACTATTCTTGCCATTTCTTCAAAGTTGAAGGACCTTTTTGCAATTTTGACAAACTTAAGGGACCAAACTTGTAATTATTACTATACAAGGGTTTTAAGTGTCATTTCTTCATTCTTGGATGATCAATCTTGTTTGTCTTCAAGTCTTCAAGGGTATTTGATGAAAATTCCATGATTAGGGCCCGGTTCTTTGTACGGCTTCGTTTCTCGTGTCCGTTTTTCCTTGTATCTTGTGATCTTTTGTCTTTTTCACGATATCCATACCTAAAACACACAAGTAAACAAACACAAGCATATATATGGTATTTTATGACATTTTAATGCATTTAAAGCCCGAAAAGAACGATGAGATCATGTATAAATGCCATCTCATCACTCCCCCATACTAAGCCATTGCCGTGCCCTCACGCAATGCTAGAATAAAGTATCTAAGCATCACCAAAGTTCAATTTTATTAACCTTTATTGAAAAGTAAAAGACTTGCAACATACTACGATGATGTGTAAAGACATAATGTATGATTTTCATCACCAAAATGTGACTTTTAGGGTCTAAGAATAGAAACAAGTTAATGTCCCTTAGAGTAAATTTCGTCATCCTTGATTGTCATACATTCCATGCTAAGTGCAAAAACAAGATCATTGTTGGTACAAGTCACAATGCTAACACTACTCATACGTTCAAATTGTGTAATACTTTTTCTCCCCGCAATCCTAGTTATTTAAAAGGAAATGGGTTACTAGCATTTTTTATCTATTTGTCATGGATCACAAGTGATTCATATTGACTTATTTGAGTAGTTATTAGTCCGAAAGCAAAGTAGCACGATTTGATCAATAGTTAGCCGAAGGACAAAATCTTTTAAAACGGCTTCTCGTGTATCTCCTTAAGTTCATATCTTGGCATAACTCGTTTCACGATTTGAGACCTTTCTCGGACCGATATTTGGCATGTACTTCATACTTCAAATCTTGGGAAGACGTTCTTGAAATTATGGTCTTCTCTTCATATATTTGGAATTTCTTCACTTGACGTTTTTGAGAGATTCTTCATATAGGACCACGACTTCATCATTTTTCTTCAATCTTTACTTTGGATTTTGATATACAACGATCCGCCTCCTTTTCGGACTTGGATATATTTATCCTCATACCTTGTTAGGGTCTTTTTGGATAGACTTTCTCCATTCTTTAGGGGAGTAATAGCTTCTCGTCGTGTGTCTCGATCCTTCATATTGATTTTGGAACAATGATACTTCACATCATCTTTGGATCTTTAGCAAAAATAGAGCTCCTCATGCCTTGTTAGGGCCTTTTTGGATGATCGCCAATCTTCGCGTCCCGCTTCAATAAGTTATGCCTTGGCTATGAACTCTATTCAACCCCGAGCAACTTTTAAACGATCTTGCGCTAGAGGCTAAGTAACCTTTCAAATCGTACGACCTTACTTATTGCAATTATGATTTATTCCTAATGCATTGATCTTATGGGAAGAAAAAGCCACAATTAAAAACATATGAGTTTTTGAAAGAACATTTTCATGTTCTACGTTTAGCATGATCACTTGTCTAACTCTATCATTTCTCGTTCTTCACTATTTAAAGACCTCTAATTAAAGAGACTCGTGAATACTTAGCCATGCAAGTCAAAATTAAGCCAAATTTGGATTAGCTTTCATTAAGACTATATCAAATCAAAGTTTTGGGTTTTCAAGCCACCTATAGGATCTTGCACTTTCTTGGACTTTTTCAAGTTTAGAGAATGCGTTTTAAAGTTCCCTTGATAAGTGACTTTCTAGAATCAATTATAGGAACTTGCGAAAAGTTCTTGTTCTTAACCCGAATGAATTAAGACTTTCGCGTTTTAAAGCTCCCTATATAAAAGTCTAGCAAAACTTGAATTGAGCGGGTTAAGGAATGTAAATGGCTCCAAATGCCCATCAAGTCAAAAATTAACTCTTATTCTACCCATCGGAAAATATACATTCGTGTCTTGAAAACTAAGAAAAATTTTAAAATTTGGCCATTTTTAGCCTTATTAGCAAAACAAAACATTGAAAGTTGGAAAACGTGAGGGCGTAGCAAAGCAAGTATCTATTCACCCCCCCATACTAAAAGTAAACATTGTCCTCAATGTTTCGAGTCTAAAGGTGGAGCACCCCCATACTAGAGACGAAGAATTGAATGCTTAGGATCTAGCATGGAAAGGGTGATCAACAATATATCTAAAGCCGTTTATTAATTATGCTAAAAGATAATTGTTAGAACAATAAAGGATATGTCATGGAATCGTGAAAAACTTCTTCAAACGAACGATGGAGGCTCACGTAAACGAACACGAGAGTCTTCAATCGTAGATGATGATGATGATCTAGATAACACAATCACAAACAACCACGAGACAACGAGTTGGAAGGGTACAAGTCCCCTTATTAGTGAAAATAAACCTAAAGGATAAGCATGGGATCTCCCTCACGAGGCACCTCGTTTTTGATTACCGAGTCATGAGCTCGACTCGATCCCCTCAAAATGTGAACATTTAGGGATATCATGGTGTGGTCAAAGGGACTTACATGATGAACAAGGCCCAAAAAGCAACCGGTAAAAAGGACTAAGTCCTTAAGTGATGCAAAATACCGGGGTCGAAAATGGCGTTCTCGTTTCCATTGGAAAAACAAATCAACGCCACTTCATCACGTGCCATAAACTCAAAGAGTTTGAAGAAAATAGATGAGAAGTAGAAGGGTGAGACAATTGGTAAGACAAACGTTTGAGCTACTCGAGGTAGACTCGCACCAAGCAAATAGATATAGTTTCCATTTATTGCATCGGTGGAAGACCGAGATTTCCCTTTATATGAAATTCCGGGATCGAATATCTCGTCCTCGGTGGACAAGGATGAGGGAACATAAGGGGCTTCCCCCATACTAGAACCACACAAAACATCGTCAAAAGGAGTAGACGAGTTTGTAGCAACCAAATCACGTGGTGATGACGGAGTTAGATTTGTAGAAAAATCAATTAAATCACATTTAAGATCTTTTTCTTTGTTATCTTTTAAACTCTCCTTATGAAAACCCTTTTTGATTATGTCGAAAACATTTGGTGTTTCTAAGACGATGTTAGTCACACTAAAAATTCTCACATTTTGAAACCGTTTTGGTTTTGGTGGTGGCAAGTTCTCAAATCGTTTATCGACGAAGAAAACCTCCCCATCGGGGCCAACATATTCATCATCCGAAAGATCTTCCGTAGAAACCGGCAATTTATCAATACTTTTCAAGAATGAAGGTGAAGGATTTTTCGATTCAAGTATTGATGGTTTCTTCTTTGCACTCATAACCTCCACCGGCGGAGGAAATGGTAAATTGTTTTTGGAGACATTCCCTAAAACTCTTGGTGAAAATTCTTTGCAAACGACATTGGTCGAGTCACCATGGTTTAAAGTTGCAATAGAATATACATGAGAAAGATTGGAGTTTTGTGTTGCATTGATGACAAGTTCTTCTTCATTGAAACGAAGGGTGATTTTTCGAGCATGAACATCGATAAGTGCTCGTGATGTATCCAAAAATGAACGACCCAAAATGAGAGGAACTTTTCGATCGATAGGAATGTCTACAACGATAAAGTCAACGGGATAGTAAAACTTTCCGACTTTAACGAAAACGTCCTCGGCTACTCCACATGCCATGATCGTAGAATGATCGGCCATCTCGATGGACATGTTCGAAGGAGTAAGAGCCGGAAGCGAAAGCGATTTGAAAATCTCGAGAGGCATTAAATTAATACTAGCGCCAAGATCGGCCAAGGCGTAGCATTCCTCCATATCTTGTATAGCACACGGAATCAAAAATTTACCGGGATCACCGACTTTTTGTGGTAAGCGGCTTAGAAAAACCGATGAACAACTAGACGATTGTTGTAACTTCTCTTTGTTGTTTAGCATACTTTTGAAGTTTGCGGCGAATCGAGGCATCATGATTAAAGCATCGGCAAAACTTATGTTAAAATGCAAATCACGAAACATTTTCATAAATAGCTCAAATTGATAATTGTTCCTTTCTTGTGCTTTCTCTTTGTTACGTCTCGAAGGGTAAGGTAAAGGTGGTGTGGGTTGGTCATTAGGCAACGGCCTTGGAAACTCGGGTTCCATAATTGGTATAGGTTCAACCGTAGGTGTGGTTTGAGCGGTACTTCGTGGGATTGTAATATGCTCCTTTTCGACCATCACCTCGGGTTCTTTCTCGATTTCCTTCTCCGTAGAAGTACTTGGACGAGAGATTGGTTCCTTGAAAGTTTTACCACTTCGTGTAGCAACAACCTTCAATTCTCCCCTCGGGTTGTTAATGGTATCACTAGGAAGACTACCCGAAGAAGAGGGCTTACACATGATTGCTTCAAACATCTTAGCCATTCGGTCCTCAAATTTTGATTGCCTAGCATCCGCTTTCAATAACTCTTGCTTAATCTCATGTTGTCCTAATTCCATCTTTTGTTGGTTTTGTTGAAGACGTTGGACATTTCCTTCCATTTTATTAGCATGAGTTTTAAGTTCATTAGCAAGTTCATTTTTAAGCTCGTTTTTCAACTCGGACCTTAAGCTAATCATCTCACGTTGCATATTATCAAATTTAGCATCATTTGCTTTTGCATAATCCAAAAATTCTCCTTGCAAATTTTTCGTGTGAGCATTTTGAAAACCTTGTGTAGTGTTTTGAAAATCACGGTTTTGGTTTTGATTAGAGATTTGTCCATTCCCACTTTGATAATTCCCTTTGTTGTAATTGCGTGTGTTGCCTTGGTAATTACCTTGGTTGTTGTTTCGATAATTATTAACATTTTGATTTGGTGGAGCTTGATTTTAGCGGGAACCTTGGCCGTTTTGGTTATAAGTTCCCGTTGCTACATAAGCACTCGAAGTGTTACCATCCGCGGTAATGCACTCGGAAAGATCATGAGCTCCCCCACACGATAAACAACTCTTAGCAACCGCTTTAACCGAAGCGGAATTGGAAGCTTCTTGAGCCTTCCAATGGGACATTAGATTAGCAAATCTATCAAAAAACCGATTTTCCTCATTAGCTTCATCATGTAAGGCGTTAATGCTACGAGACGATTGTGACGAAGATGACGAACCCATATTGGCAACACTCGGTGTGTTACGAGGGCTATAAACCTTAGATCGATTTTCAATGATTTGTAAAGCTTCATTTGTCGTCTTGCACAAAAAATTACCACCCGCGGCGGCATTCAAATAATCTCGTTCATGATCATTAAGCCCATTATAAAATGTATCAATTTGATGCAATTCCGAAAAATCATGGTGAGGACATTCATGTAACATCTCCTTAAATCGTTCCCATGCCATTGAAAAACTTTCATTGTTACGTTGCACAAATCGTGAAATCTCATTTTTTAAGTGTGTTGTTTTCGATGGTGGAAAAAATTTGTTCACAAACTTAGAAACGAGATCGGCCCATGTCAAAATCGAATTTGGCGGTTCTTTCTCGAGCCAAATTTTTGCGGGTCCATCCAACGAATATGGAAACAACATCATCTTAATGGCGTCATGTGGAACATCTTTGAATTTGCTAGTGGCGGTGAGACGGTTGAAATTCCTAATATGGTAATGCGGGTTGTCTTTCTCGTGACCTCGAAACTTGTTTGCTTGTAGCATCGACATTAAACCCGTCTTAATTTCGAAATTCTCCGCAAGGATGGCGGGAATAACAATGGCCTCTCCAAAACCCTCGGTGGGTGCTTGTAGCAACTCCATCATAGTACGATTAGCCATGACGACTTCTTGTTCTATAATAGGTTCAACAATTGGAGGTTCTTCAACAATCAACGATCCTTGATTTGCTTGCTTTTGGAGACGTTTACGAGCTCGTTTAGCTTGATTACGAGTGATCATAAACTTCACGAAGAATGGGAGGTGAGCAAAGAAGATTCTTTTTGGTTGTTTTGTGGATTTTCAATTTTTTTGTGTTTTTGATGATATTTAATTTTTTTTTTTGGATTTTGGTGTATCTTCGTAGACAACAATCTACAAAATCTCTCCTCGAATCAAACTCTTGATTAAAGAAGCCTCAAAGGAATGAAAACGATCACGTGGAGTGAACGCCTTCGAATGACTTTAGAACTTTGGTGAAAACCAAATTGTTCACGAGGGTTTAATCACAAAGAAAACCAAGCAAATATAGTATACGTATTAATACTTTGGGCGGCAAAACCCTCGATTAGCCTTCAATCTCAAAATACTCACAAGCAAGCGGGGAAACGAGGCGGCGCGAAGCACTTAAGAGCCTTTTTCCTTAGGGTATATTTTATAATACCCGCCTTATACCCACCTTATAGTTTGTATTTTTCAAAATCGAGCTTCACGAAAGTATTTATCTATTTTTGCCTTTTCTTTTTGTTTGAGATTCGAATACAATAATTAGGAGATCAAATCCCAATTAAGGTTGTGTTTTCACACTTTTGGAGATATTGTATATTGATTGTGATACTTAATACAATATATTAATAATATTCACAAAGAAAAACCAAGAAAACCGATAATACGTGTTAAGGGAGTTCCACTTAACACAAATACTATTATGGATAATATCAAAAACAAAATTTTCCAAATTAAAGCACGACACACCTCCCCGGCAGCGGCGCCAAAAATGATTGTGGTAAAATACGACTCTTGTTTAGGAAAACAAAAGAACGTATATGAGCGGTAAGTATCGACGAGTGATTTAGGAAAACCACAAGTAATGACCCACAATCAAATAAAATAGAGAAGAAGTTCGTTTCCCAAGGAGGTATGGTGTTGTGAATTAACTTGTATGTATTTGAGATTAATATTAAGAGAATGGGGATGAGAAGATGAAAGACGGTTACGTTAAAATTAAACTATGACGTAAAAGACGTAAACGTGAAAAACTACAAAAATTAAAATAATTATTAAAACCAAAAACAAAATATCAAAAAAAAAAGACTAAAAAGAAGTCTAAAATAATATAAATAAAGATAAAAATCCAACAAAGATATTTTAAAACCTTTTATTAATTAAATAATTAATTTTAAATGCTAATTAAAGCCCTAAAATTAAATTTAACTAATTCAAATGTCTAAAATATGATTTTATTGAATAATCACTTAACTTATATTATTAGAAGACTAAAAAGTAATTTTCTAAAAATTAAAACCTATTAAAACTATTTTTAAAACTCTAAAAATGATTAAAACCTAATTAAACTTAAAATAATTATAAAAATAAATCTAAAAGGTAGAAAAATATTCTAAAAATGGAAATACTCCTAATTAATGATAAAGAAATTAAGAAAAATGAAAAAGAAAGAAAAATAAAAATTTGAAAATTTAATAATAAAATAATATTAAAATATTACTAAAAATAAAAAGTTAATAAAATTTGAAATAAAAAATTTCTAAAAATCCTAAATAATATAACTAAGAGAAAAACACAAATTAAAGTCCCTAAACCTTTTTTAATAATTTTATAAAAATCTTTAAAGTTTATAAAAAACCTTAAAATAATATAAAATTAAAAATTAAAGTTTTTGAAACCAAAATTAGATGTAAACCTCAAAAATATATTTTAAAAGCTAAAAACTATTTTTCCTAAAAATTAAAAATCTTTTTGGTATTTTTTTATGAATTAATAAAAAACGTCTATTAAATAAATTCTAATAAATAAACTAATAAAAGGAAAATTATGAAAATAGCCTAGAAAAATCTGTAAACTTAATTAGATTCTAGGAAAAATGAAATAAGCAAAAATGAGAAGCAAATAAGCTGGAAATAAGATAAATAAGCCACGGCTTTATTAAATAAGCTAGAAACCAATAGACTTTAAGTAATAGCCCTTTCACTTCTATACACAAGATTAATGCTAGCACACTGGTAAGAGCCTTGAACCCTCGAACGAGAGGTCAGGGGTTCGAAGCCAGGCTAGTGGATTTTTTTGCTATTTATTTTTTTTTTTTTTTTTCTTTTTAAAACAACTGGTGACACTAAACAAGCTTATAAACCAATTCCACTTTCCTTTTTAGCCAAGATTTAAGCTAGGTTTGAAGATCAAAATGAATTCAATTCTTCAAGTTTCTGAAAACAAGTGTGAGTGCACACTTTTGCATTTTTTTGATGCCAAGAGGGCTTGGCAATGTGTTTATTTGGAATGCTTATGGACAAATGGGGCACCCTTGAGCTTATTGAAGCTCAAGGAGTCAATAACACACAAATAAAACACTAATCACACACAGGATAAGCAAATCAAGCACACCTTAGCTTATGCAAGTTTCTGATAAGATAGAGCAGATCAGTGGGCTGTTTAAGCTTATAACTAGCTCCCTAGTGTGATTCAAAGCTTTAACTTAAACACACAAACTCACAAACATAAGCACAATCAATAGCAACAACTCTTAATCCCTAAACCTAACAAGATTATAAGATCTAAGCACCAAAATTTGATCAAAAACAGGCAGATTGAGAACTAGCAGATTTTTGAACTTACTTTTCTCTTTAAAGCACACAAATCTGTTTCAAATCTCTTCTAATTCTACTAACAACTAACTAGCAACCTATCTTAACTATTTTTAAACCTTCTAACACCTTTTAAATCCACTAATCAAATCTTATGTCCTGCTAAAACCTAATGCCAAACACCACTTTATTTTGATTAAGCAACTTTTATCTAATCAAAACACCATAAAACTTAATCAAACTGTTCCAATTAGCATCCAATATGTATACCAACACAAATGAACACTAATCATGCAATTTAAACACACTTAATCACCAGATCAAACCAGATCACATGAACACTTATTTTTCTGAAATTTGAACAAGGAAAAAGGTTTATACCTTAGGGATTTACATCCAAAGCCCTAGAGGATGTAAATCCTCCTCCCTACCAGCCCGGGCTGGTGCTGAACACAAATCAACAAGCTTTCACAACCTGCTTAAGAACAAAATCAAAGAAAATACACAATAATACAATATATGATATTATTCTGTTTACTTTTTTCTTTTATACTTAACCTTCCAAAAACTTTTCCAAATCTTCTTAACACGTTTTCTTAACCCTAAAATCACCAATTAACACTGATTTCTTAACATCAAAACCTTGGACAGATTCTTACCAAAATCTTCCAATTTTCAAAACCTTAAATGATTTTTGAACCACAAAATTACTTCACCAAAATAACAATGGAACTCAGAATCAATCTCCCTCACAACACACAATCTTTTAAAAACAATAAAAAAGGAATTATAATTGAATTTTTCAAAAAACCAAACTTTTTATTTCTTTAAAAAGGAATTACAAGTGAGAGACTTGAAACTGGAACAAAGGGTCACCCACAGGTTAGGGCCTCTTTTATACTAAGCTAAGAAGGATCTAGAATCCAAAAAACTAAACCCTAATACATGGAAAAATCCCTAATATGCCCTTGGACGTTTTTGGTGTGAATTGTCCTTTCTTGATCTCCACTGTTTAATTTTGCGTTGTGAGTAAGCAATGAATCTCCATCGTTGATGTAGGACACGTCACATGCCTTGGAGGACAAGGTGTAAGCTGATTGGGTGAAAGGGAATTGGGGGTTTGGAACACATGCGTGGGATTGGGATTTTTAGGAGTGGGTTGAGTTTTGGTACGTGTGAATTAAACGTGTGTGGGTTTAATTGAAAATTCACCCAGGTTTAATGAAGGTAATTTCTGGGTTGGTAAAAAGATACACAGTAACCCATTCAATCCGAATTTAGGGGAAACTTACATGTTAAGCGCCCTTTTTGTTTTTAAATGTTTCAGTTGCCATTTTCAGTCCTTGTGGTTTGGTTTTTTTGGCATATGAAGTTTTAAACCCTAAAAACGATTTCTCTTTGCAAAATACTTTCACACTTTGACATTTATGGCACATACTTTTGGCAAAAGCTTATCAAGGATGATTTTTGCCATTTTGAGTATTTTCAAGGGCTGTTTTTGGACAAAGTTGATCTTCAAAGGTCTTCCTTGCATCTTAATCTTCATGAGGGACCATAATTGGCAATTTGAATTTGTTGAGGGACTATTCTTGCCATTTCTTCAAAGTTGAAGGACCTTTTTGCAATTTTGACAAACTTAAGGGACCAAACTTGTAATTATTACTATACAAGGGTTTTAAGTGTCATTTCTTCATTCTTGGATGATCAATCTTGTTTGTCTTCAAGTCTTCAAGGGTATTTGATGAAAATTCCATGATTAGGGCCCGGTTCTTTGTACGGCTTCGTTTCTCGTGTCCGTTTTTCCTTGTATCTTGTGATCTTTTGTCTTTTTCACGATATCCATACCTAAAACACACAAGTAAACAAACACAAGCATATATATGGTATTTTATGACATTTTAATGCATTTAAAGCCCGAAAAGAACGATGAGATCATGTATAAATGCCATCTCATCACTACTTAAAAGTTCGGCATACATACTTGGAGGTAGGCGACTTTGTATTCCGCAAAAACGAGGCAAGCTGACAAGAAGGGCAAAGGAAACTAGACCTAAAATAGGAAGGTCCATATCAAATTGTTGATACTAAACGCCAGGAACGTACGTACTGAAAGACTTGAATGGAAAATTGGTACCAAGAACGTGGCACACTAGCAATTTGGGAAAGTTCAACTTCTAACATCTCATCATGGTGAAGACTGCTTTCCTCGAAGGTGCAAAGTACATAAATAATGTATGCAATTCTATTTTCTTGAAGTAAAAGGAAAGCTTGTATCTATCAAATCTATATGATAATTAGATTCAAAAATGAATCCCATGTAGTCGAACTGAGACTTCAATTTTAGCAAAAATTCATATACTCGTATGTGTACTGTTGGGTCCAATTATTAAGTTGATAAGTCAAAACACAACAAAATAAGAAGACAAGGGCTAAAAAGTACAAGTTGCAAAAGAACAAGCCGTTGGAGTCTTTTTATTACTTTAGCTTTCTTTGTAAGCTATGTTTTCTAGTATATAAAGAAAACATAGGCCGTAGGTTTTTGATCATAATATTCATTCACAATGTAAACCTAAAGTGTGTGTCGCACTAGACGTGGGATTCAATGTATACACGTCTAGTGGATGTTTGTTATTAATATAATGAACATCCCAATCGTTGTTTAATTCGTGTTCTTGTGCCTAAACACCTTGTCATGATCATTGTTCTTTTCCGCTATGTTATCATATGAATGATGATCAAACCTAGATATATGGTTCATAACCATTGAGCCCAACGATCAATAGGACTCCACAATTGGTATCAGAGCCTAAGGCTCTTGATATCTAGGTCCGACGAGGTGTTCGTGTATGGTGAAGAGAAGAAAAATTCGTATTGAATTTTTCTGGACATTTTTGTGTGCGCAGCAGTATTCAGAAGGTCATAACTTTTGATCTAACCGTTGGATCGTCACGAAATTTTAGATGTGTGTTCTACATACATAGATCTAAACATCCACCGGAGGGATTGTCGAGTTTTATCCCCAGGCAAAAGTTATTAAGCGTCGAAGTTGACAGCAGAGGTGATTTTCAATTTTTCTGGTTTCACATAAAATCATGAACTAGGGTTCCTCAAACCCTAGATCTACTTAAAAAAAACAGGAAGAATTGATGTTTGTGGCTGTTATAACGTGTGAAGATTCACGATCTAAGGTTAATTTATAAACCCTAATTAGGGTTTCAGTGCTCAAAACTCCAAACCCTAGATCGTTAATGCAGATTCGTTGTTACAGACGTGAAGGATAACCCTAATTTGTTATCTAGCTTTGGATCTCCTACATGCTCGTCTATTGTTCTTCATATGGGGATACAAGTCCTTTGTTCCTCATTGGTGGAGAGTTCTATATTCACACGGTGTGTTCACACGGTTGCTTAATGATGATTGGATAAAAGATGCATTCACACAGCTAAAACAAACCCTAATATTCGCGCATCTAAGGTTTGTGATCCCATGCATGCTATTCTATTGTAGTAACCGTGAGTCCTCATTCTAATTGGTGAAGGTTTATTGTGTTCACACAGTAAACATGTTATGATTGGTTATAACTTTGTGTGTTCACACGGCAAAGTTTAAGGCAATCATGTGTCACGGACGAGGTTTATTGTTTTAAGTAATTCACGTAGGTCAACGCTGATGGGACTTAATTTTGACGTTGTCAAAAATCTTGGAGCAACGTTGACAAAGTTTAGTACAACACTGATAAGAGTGAACGCTGACGAGTATAGGTCAGACGCTGACAGGATTTTAGGTTGGCGCTGACGCTTGTTATTTAGGCGCTGACAGGAAAGGTTTCGACGCTGACAAGGAATAAGTCAACACTGTTAGGTTGACAGTGTTGTCCGAGATATGTGTTTCAACGCTGATACGTGTTGTCTGATATCGGGCAATACACATGGAGGATATTGGACAAAGAATGATCTCGGGTAACACACTGTTTGCTGCTGTTTGAGAAAAACTGGTACGTTTTTAAGCACACAAAAAGAAGGGAAAGACACACAAAGGTACATGGAATCTCCGTTTAATTCAGAATATCATTATGATATTTATAGCTCGGATATTTTTAAATGGATTAATGATTTTAAAGTGAGTTAGCAATTATTTGTGGGATTTGATGGATATTTTAAACTATGTAAGAGTTATCCTTAGCTGGCTTTTACATATGGTATGAAGATGTGATTCCATTAAAATCGTCATGAAGAAGTGTTAGCTTAAGGGGAAGAATTCTTATGGGAAGTTTGATGTTTGAAGAAGATTTTTCGCAAGTTTGTGTTCTATCATATCTTAAAGTGCCGTAGACTTTAAAGGCAACTTGTTCGTGCTTACATAGTTGGTGACGAAGACTTGTCATAAACACTTGAAGGAGTTACATTATCGTGCTCAGTGTCTCACAAAGGATGAGAATATTGACAAGGGATCGAGGTCTACTTATATTTTTTTCTATTTGGTATAAGTTCTTCATCACATGGTTAAACAAGACATGGAACATAAGATTGGGTTATCTACTTCAACATCAAGACTACTTTATTTATTTTTCTTCAGGATCATTACATAGAGCTACTTTTGGAGAATCTACAAGATTGCATACTTTCACATATTCCCTATTGATGTGTCAAAAAGGGGAAGAATATGTGCTATACTTAAGGGGAAGCTTCTTGGAGATCATGTACTAAATACAAAGGATTCATGCTTAAGAAGAGTGTTTTGACATCATCAACTAGGGGAAGATTGTTGGGTCCAATTATTAAGTTGATAAGTCAAAACACAACAAAATAAGAAGACAAGGGCTAAAAAGTACAAGTTGCAAAAGAACAAGCCGTTGGAGTCTTTTTATTACTTTAGCTTTCTTTGTAAGCTATATTTTCTAGTATATAAAGAAAACATAGGCCGTAGGTTTTTGATCATAATATTCATTCACAATGTAAACCTAAAGTGTGTGTCGCACTAGACGTGGGATTCAATGTATACACGTCTAGTGGATGTTTGTTATTAATATAATGAACATCCCAATCGTTGTTTAATTCGTGTTCTTGTGCCTAAACACCTTGTCATGATCATTGTTCTTTTTCGCTATGTTATCATATGAATGATGATCAAACCTAGATATATGGTTCATAACCATTGAGCCCAACGATCAATAGGACTCCACATGTACAAAAAAGAGAAACAAGTATTGCGCCAAAATCAACAAAAAGCATCCCGCAAGGAAAGGGATACAAGCTCGATAATCGCGATAAAATCCGGATTACATCCCACTATAAAAGGGACGATTTATATTACAAGATACAACGATCGATTAACAAATGCGACAACATTAATGGTTACATGGCTAAAATAATATGTAGTCACGACGAAAACCTTCGTCAAACTAGAATATACAGCATATGTTAAAAAGCTTACGTTTCCATGTAAGCGTAAATTAAAAAAAAATTGTAACAACCATTCTCGTGAATAACTTTCATGGGCATTTCATGTGATCAATGATATAAAGAACTATTACTTTAACAATGTAGAATATAAACTTACAACATTCGTGCTCATCATCAACAATATAATATCACAAAAAGGGGAGAAAAAGCAACACTATGTGCCGTTCTTAAACTACATTTTATTATACAAATTTTTTCCACTAGTTGAACTATCAAATGAGTACTACTATATTAGCGGTACCTTCATGGTATTTTTGGAGCAATCTAATAAAAATACTAACATTTCTCTCACATACACCGACATATAAAAGCATAAGCATAACATAATTAGAAATTTTTTTCATTACCACAATACCACAGAACCAGACGATATAGTAAAACATAACCAAACTACAAACTGGGAATATAACAAGTGAATAATACAAGAACACCCAACTACTAAGAAAAAGAGACACAACACCACTTCTTTATTGTAGATCTTAAACACATTATACTTTAAGACGACTGCTCGAACCTTCCTTGGCCCCACCATCCAGCATGAGGCGAAGCAAACTAGGAGACAAGTCGGAATATGAAGATAAGATCTCCACACACTGCCATTTGGTCTTCTTAAAACCTTTGACAATGCCTTAACCCTATTATGGAGAGTATGATCAAAGGGAAAACGTTGATTAGCATTCATGTGTTCGCGACCTTCTTGGTGCCCCAATTCTTGCCCGCGTTCAACAAAAACCTTCTGCACTTTAACTAGCTAAAAAGCGATCGAATTGGTCACTTCTGAATACCCAAACAATCATCCTCGAGATGCCTTTCTTCGTCACCCACTCAAGATTACGCCTCAAAAGCAACTTCTCACGTTACAAATCAAAAACCTTCTTAGATAAATTAGCTTCCAGTCCTTTCGCTTTAGTGAGGTCGTCGTAGATACCACTGTAGCTTGCGCATGACATATAGTAATAGGATTTCAAACTATCATTCTCAGCATGCAAGCCTTTCATTTTGCATGGATTTGTTTATAGCTTGAGTCATTGATAGCATCCTCTCGGCTTGTCTAAGCGAGTTAGTAAGATCCTCAACCCTTTTTTGATAAGTTGTAAAAGCCTTGACAACACCTTCATTAGACATAGGATTTACAAAGTCAAGCCCCGACACATTGTTAAGGTACCCTGTATAGTCTTGCGTCTGGTACGTCGCCCCATAAGCTTGACTCACTTGACTCATCTCCGAACTATCCAATGCATAGTGCTGACCACTAGAGTTGGACACAAAACTCGGCTCAACACCATGCATCACATTCGCACCCTTGATGTGAAGTATAATACATATATAATAATATATCGATAAATAAGTGATTCAACAAACAATCCCTTTAAGAAAAAGAATTATAACTCAAAACTCACAAAATATAATATAATATATATGTATATATACCGGACAAGTGTCACCTTTCTTGGATTATTTTTTATTTGAGCTCGAATCTATTGTGGGGTATGGGTGTAAGATATCACGTGGGTTAAGAGATGGGATGGATTTGGCTAGTAGTGAACTGGAGGGAAAACAAAATATTATGGTTCGATATTTGGTGTATCAATGGTGGCTGAGAAGTTTGATACGAAACCCTAAAATTGTGTTGTGATAACAGGTTTTAATGTTATTAAATGAGTTTTGTAGAATATATATAGGTTTTTGGGTTTTTGTTTCAGGCTTGATATACACATAGGGCCCATTCAGAAATTTAGTACAAGGTTGGTTTAAATAATGAAAAGGATGGTGGGATGGTGGGATGATGGGTTTAAGAGGCCCGAAACCATTAAATAAGGGTTGTTGGGCTAATTTCTTGTGTATATTATTATTTAAACAGGTTGATCCGGCCTGTTAAACGGGTGCGGGTTGATCCGTTAAATAATAATTCGGGTTTCGGGCTTGGTTTTTTCTTCGTGCTCATTCCATTGCCGTATCCCGGGGTTGACTTTGACTTCATCTTGACTTGTAAAAATCATGAACGTTGTCGAGTCGAACTAAATATGTTCGTCTTTGCTCTGTTTTCAATCTTGTTGTACCTATTTGACATAAAACACAAAACAATGATACTTGCAATATAATTAAGTCTATTTTAGTGTTTATGGTCCTTTTTACTATGTTTATAATAAGTGTGAAAACACTGATCCTTTTACCACTTATTTCCAATAATAACAAGACCAAAACGTGTGATTTATGTCATAAAAGTCGGAATTATGCGTGGTTTGTGTTTTTATTGTGTTTTAGGACCAAAATATGAAAAAGGGAGAAAACACGGGCTTTCACGGGCTTTTATCGAAGAAAACGGGAAAAGACGAAGTCAAAAGATCAAGAGTGCAAAAAGAACGGAAGTCCAAGGCCTATTCTGAAGATTTATCGAAGAAAAAGTCAAAAGACGGAAGTTTAACAAAGTCGAAGAACTCAAGTCTAATAGAAGAAGAAAATTAAACGACAAGTTCAAATCCCGAGATGACAAAGACGAAGAATTAAAGTCGAGTCGAGAAAACGTGAAGAAAGCAAGAAAGAAGATGCAACACATGCACTCCTTCCTCCTTCCCTATAAATACCCTCCTAATAGTCATTAGGAGGGTGGTTAGAGTTTTTAGTTAATTTTTCACTTTTTAGTTTTCTCTAGTTTTTAGAGGGAGAAAGTCTTAAACTTTCTCTCACTAGTTCATCTTTTTCTTTTAATCTTTTAAGATTAAACACTTTTGTATTGCTTATTTCATTAATCAAAGTTCCATTTTAAGCTTTTATTTCTTAATCTCATTCTACTTTTCTTTGATTTAAGATTGATTTTGGTGCGATTATCATGTGATCCGTGTTGTTCTAATTGATTTCGTGCTAAAAAGTTAATCTTTTGATCATTTTACAAGTTTTCATTTGAATAAGCTTTAAGACTTTTGTGCTTATTGGCTTATTTTTATGATTAGCTTATTTTTCTTATTAAAAAGTTTTATTAAAAAGTTTATATTTTTATTGATTGATCTAAAAAGTTGCTTGATTTCGAGTTAGATAAGTTGATTAAAGTGCTTATTTGATTCGGTTAAGTATTTGGATTTATAAGTTTTGGATATTAGCTTATTGAACTTAGCTTATTATCTAGCCTTAACAAATCCCCTTATTTTCGGAAAAGGGAGCTTAAATCCCCTTTCCGATCGCCTGTTCCGACCGGATACACCATCTAACCGATTTCCACCATTTTAGGGAAGGGTTGTTACTCACCTTTCCGATTGGCCCCTTATTCCGACGGCACCCATCTTCACTTTCCGATTGATCCAATCGGATTAGGGTTTGTAAATTCCGATTGGTACCACAAGTATTCCGATTAGCAGCCCTTTGCTCCATATTCCGATTGTTAGTTCTTTCTATATTCCGATTGTGGTCAAGATTAATATTCCGATTGGTAACTTCATCGACATTCCGATAGGCTCCATTTATTGGTTATTCCGATTGTGTCCCATCCCACATTCCGATCTACTGATCGGAAAACATTCCGATTAGGGCCATTTTTGGCTTATTTTGGTTTCTTTCGATGTTACTTTCTTATAGTACTTTTTATTTTCAGAATATTTTCCAAGTGTTAGTTTTATTTAGTGAGTTAGTTCTTTTTCACCTTTAAGTTTTATGCATTTATTTTTACTCGTCATTCCAATTAATCTTTTAACTTCCACTTTACTCAACGACACTTTAATTACTTGCTATTAGATTAAAACAAACAAACCAAACCATTCTCTTGATTCACCAAAAGACGATTGAGTCGCACTTAAGACCGGTTTTCAATTCGAAAAGATTGGAACAACGAACTTTGATACTTTGGGGTAAAACCAAGTATTAAATGGCGCCGCTGCCGGCTCTTTTCGTTAAGATAAACGGTTTCTAGTGAGAGACGCATTGAATTTTGGGATCCGTTCTTTGAACGTTATTTTCATTGCTATAAAATTTCCAAAAATCCTAAAAAATATAAAACTCTTCAAAAATACAAAAACATTAAAAAACCTATAAAAACCAAAAATATTATATAGATATTCTTTGTGTATATTTTTCTTCTGCAGGTGCATGCGTACTAGATCTACGAACTATTCTGAGCCCGAGAATCGTGACGATTTAGATATGGCTGGTGTTAATAACAACAATAATCACCCACCTCAAAACAATTTGAATAACAACAACAACAACAACAACAACAACAACAACAATGTCCTTCTACCAGATTTACGAACCATGGAGGAATTGTGCCAACCCACCATGAACGGACGCGGAGGCCCGATTGCGCCAATGCACGTCACGGCTCAGGAGTTTTCGTTGAAGCATCATATGATACAACAAGTGCAAACGAACCCATTTCGTGGAATTCAGGATGATGATGCCAACAAACACCTCGACAAATTCATTACCATTACCCAAAGCATGAAGTGCCCCGGTGTTTCTATGGATGACCTTCGCCTCCAACTTTTTCCTCACTCGCTTTCTCACCATGCCGAAAAATGGTTTGACCGTCTTCCTAAGAATTCTATTGATACGTGGAATGACATGACTCAACGCTTTTTATCGCGCTACTTTCCCCCATCCATGGTCACTAGCCTTCGTAACCAAATCAGTGGATTTATGCAAGAGAATGATGAATCGCTTTTCGATGCTTGGGAACGTTATAATGATTTGATCGACCGCTGTCCTAATCACAATATGCTCCCCGTCACTCTCATTGACACCTTCTACAATGGTCTCACCTTTCGTGATCGTGACACGATCAATGCCGCCGCCGGTGGTACTTTTATGAAAAGGAGACCGGAGGAGTGTCGAGAGTTGATTGAAAACATGACTACTCACCACAAGAATTGGGATTCATCCGCATCCTCAAGATCTAACTCGAGAGTCAATGTTTCATCTACTTCTTCCACCACCAACCCGTCTATTTTGGAACGTGCTATTCTTGATATTAACAAAAGTCTCCAAATTTTGACTTCTAACCAAACTCAACAAGCTAAAGCCGTTGTTATCTCTTGTGACACATGTGGTGGTCCTCATTCCTACAATGAGTGTCCTTCTACTCACGGCAATTATTCTGAAGACGTTAACGCAGCATATGGTACT
Organism: Glebionis coronaria; assembly: GCA_025667525.1. NCBI lineage: Eukaryota > Viridiplantae > Streptophyta > Magnoliopsida > Asterales > Asteraceae > Glebionis > Glebionis coronaria. The sequence continues at coordinate 150,074,021 of CM046874.1, forward strand.
TATCCTACGGGAGGCTATCAAGCTCGCCCTCAAGGAGACCGCAACTTGCTCAGTTATCGTTCCAACAATTATCTTGCTCCTCCCGGTTTCCCTCCTGCAAACCAAAACCAACAACAAAGCTACAACCGAAACAACCAATCCCAGCCTCGTGCTCAAAATCAATATCAATCCCAAAGAAACCCATACCCAACTCAAGGAAATTCTCAAGCTCCACCTCTTAATCAACCGATGGCCGTAAACCAAGACGTCGAGACGTTCATGAAGACTAATCGTGAGATGGTGACGAATCTTTAGAGTCAATTTGTCAACTTGAAGAATGACATGGTGAAACAAGGGAGCGATATTCGAGCCGAGCTAAGGAATGATATGGCCAAACACAGCAATGATATTAATGCCAACATGCAAAACTCTTTTAACAATCAAGCTCTTCACCTTCGTGATATGATTGGTTCGCTCATCCAAAGTAATCAATCCTCTTCTTCGGGTACTCTTCCGAGTAATACCGTTGCGAATCCAAGGGGGGAGATGAAAGCAATCACCACTCGAAGTGGAAAAGGTTATATGGAACCCGAGCTTCCTACACCTCCACCGGTGATTGTGAACAAGGAAAAAGAGCAACTTTCCCCACTTCCTTCACCTTCTATCCCCATTTCCCCACCACCCGTGGTTGTGAGTGATCCTATTCCCTTAAAGCCTTCTTCTTCATCCAATATACCTTATCCCTCAAGGTTGAGGAAAGAGAAGCAAAAGAGCAAGGATGATATTCAGGTTTCAAACTTTCTAAAAATGTTTAAACAATTGAATTTTAACATCTCCTTTGCCGAGGCTCTCGCTCACATGCCCAAATACGCTAAGATGTTTAAAGATCTTTTAAGTGATAAGGAAAAGCTTCTTGACATTGCTCAGACCCACCTTAATGAGAATTGCTCCGCAGTGCTCTTAAGGCAATTGCCCACCAAACTTGGTGATCCGGGTCGCTTCTTGATTCCTTGCAACTTCCCGGGAGTAGAGAATTGCATGGCCCTAGCCGATCTAGGTGCCAGTATAAACTTAATGCCTTTAAGTGTTTGGAAGCAATTATCTCTCCCCGAGCTAGTCCCCACCAAAATGACTTTGGAATTAGCCAACCGTACGGTTGCGTATCCAGTAGGGATAGCCGAAGATGTCTTTGTTGGCGTTGATAAATTCACCTTCCCGGCGGATTTTGTCGTCGTTGACTATGAGATGGATCCCCGTGTTCCATTAATCGTTGGACGTCCCTTTCTGAGGACCGGTCGCACTCTCATTGATGTAGCCGCAGGCGAAATAATCATGAGAGTTGGTGACGATAAAATTGTCTTCAACATGGGTAAGATTTCTAAGCAGCCTTATTCATATGAGAGTGTTAATGCTATTGATGTTCTCGATGAGGCTTGTGAAGAACATTTTCATGATGCTTGCAAAAGTACTCTTCCTTCTCTACCCAATGTTGAGACCGTTGCCTCAATTGCTCCAGCATTGACTCCTTTCGGAGAAAGTGACTTGGATGATTTCGAAGCTAGCTTGGGTCCTCTCGATATTAAGTATGATAATTTGTCCACCAATTGGGATGAAGATATTCGTACTATTGAGAGACTTCTCAATGAGGACCCGTTGTCTCCTCCTGCTCCTAAAGAGGTGACTAATGATGATCCATCGTTAGTTTCACCATCTACTGAGGATCCCCCTACTCTCGAGCTTAAGGACCTTCCGCCTCATCTTGAGTACGTTTTTCTAGAAGACGACGAGAAGCTACCGGTCATCATCGCAAAGGATCTAAAAGAAGACGAAAAAGCCCGACTTGTCGCTGTATTGAAGAAGCATAAACGCGCTATCGCTTGGAAAATCTCCGACATCCGTGGAATTGATCCTCACTTTTGCACACATAAAATTCTCACGGAGGACGACTTTAAGCCCACAATTCAAAGCCAAAGAAGGGTGAATCCTAAAATCCATGACGTCATCAAAAAAGAGGTTATCAAACTTCTTGATGCGGGTATGATTTACCCTATTTCGGATTCACCATGGGTTAGTCCAGTCCATTGTGTGCCTAAGAAAGGCGGAATCACCGTTGTGCCCAATGCAAACAACGAGTTAATTCCTACCCGTCTCGTTACTGGGTGGAGAGTTTGTATAGACTACCGCAAACTCAATGATGCCACGAGAAAGGATCATTTCCCTCTACCTTTTATGGACCAAATGCTTGAACGTCTAGCTGGTAATGAATATTACTGCTTTCTGGATGGTTTCTCGGGTTATTTTCAAATACCCATCGATCCCCAAGATCAAGAGAAGACAACATTCACTTGTCCCTACGGCACATTTGCTTATAAACGAATGTCTTTTGGCTTATGCAATGCCCCCGGGACTTTCCAAAGGTGCATGTTGGCTATCTTCCATGACATGGTTGAGCAAACCATGGAAGTCTTCATGGATGATTTCTCGGTCTTCGGGGATTCCTTCTCTGTTTGCCTTGCCAGTTTGGAACGTATGCTTAAGCGGTGCGAAGACACTCGCCTTGTTCTGAATTGGGAAAAATGCCATTTTATGGTCAAAGAAGGCATTGTGCTAGGACACAAAATCTCTAAAGCCGGTCTTGAAGTCGACCGTGCTAAAGTGGATGTCATAGCCAAATTACCTCCACCTTCAACCGTGAAGGGTGTGAGAAGTTTTCTGGGTCATGCGGGCTTCTATCGTAGATTCATTCAGGATTTCTCTAAAATCGCTCGCCCGATGACCCACCTCTTGGAAAAAGATACTCCTTTTATCTTTTCTAAAGAGTGTCTCGAAGCCTTCAATCTTCTCAAGGATAAGCTAACTAAGGCACCGGTCTTGGTCACCCCTAACTGGGAGCTGCCTTTTGAATTGATGTGCGATGCTAGCGACTTTGCTATTGGTGCGGTTTTGGGCCAACGTGTGAATAAACACTTCCAACCAATCCACTACGCTAGTAAAACAATGACGGGGGCTCAATTGCATTATACGACAACCGAAAAAGAGCTTTTAGCTGTTGTCTATGCTTTTGAGAAATTTCGCCCCTGTCTTGTTTTATCCACCACCATCGTATACACGGACCATTCCGCGTTGAAGTACTTGATGACAAAGCATGATGCTAAGCCAAGACTTCTTCGCTGGGTTTTGCTCCTTCAAGAATTCAACATTGAAATTCGTGACAAGAAGGGAGCCGAAAACCTGGCCGCGGATCATCTGAGTCGACTTGAGGATCCATATCAGGGGGATCATCCGAACAAAGAGATCAATGACTCTTTCCCCCTGGAGACTCTAATGTCTATAAATCTCAATCTTGATGGCACCCCGTGGTTTGCGGACATTGCAAATTACTTAGCGGGTGGTATTCTCATCCAAGGGTTAACATCCCAACAAAAGAAGAAGTTCTTGAATGATGTTAAGACTTACTTTTGGGATGACCCTTATCTATTCAAACAGTGTGCTGATCTGATTATTCGTCGATGTGTTGACGGACCGGCAGCTTTCGATATCCTCCAAGCTTGCCACAAAGGACCCACCGGTGGTTACTTTGGTCCCAACTACACTGCTAAGAAAGTGTTTGATTCCGGATTCTACTGGCCCACCATTTATCGTGACGCTCACGAAATGGTTAAGCATTGTGATGCTTGCCAACGTCAAGGCAAGATCACACATAAGGATGAGATGCCTCAAAATTTCATACAGGAATGTGAAATCTTTGATGTATGGGGCATCGACTTTATGGGGCCATTTCCATCCTCCAAAGGGAACAAGTACATCCTCGTCGCCGTCGACTACGTCTCTAAATGGGTTGAAGCTAAGGCTCTTCCTACGAATGATGCGAGGGTGGTTGTGAACTTTTTGAAGCAGCTTTTCGCTCGATTTGGCGTTCCTCGTGCTATCATCAGTGACCGCGGGACTCATTTTTGCAACGATCAATTTGCAAGAGTCATGGCAAAGTATGGTGTCAATCATCGTCTTTCCACCGCCTATCATCCCCAAACCAATGGGCAAGCCGAAATTTCCAATCGTGGCTTGAAGAGAATTTTGGAGCGTACTGTGGGAGAGCATCGTGCCGCGTGGGCCGATAAGCTAGATGATGCTCTGTGGGCTTTCCGTACTGCCTACAAGACCCCGATTGGTTGTACACCTTATCGTCTTGTGTACGGGAAAGCATGCCACCTACCCATCGAGCTGGAACACAAGGCGCACTGGGCCTTGAAGTGGGCTAACTTCGACATCATCAAAGCCGGTGATCATCGCAAGGTTCAACTCAACGAGCTAAATGAACTAAGGAATGAATCTTATGAGAACTCGCTGATCTACAAGGAGAAGACAAAGATTATCCACGATGCTAAAATCAAGAACCGAGAGTTCCACGTTGGTGATCAAGTTCTACTCTTTAACTCTCGGTTGAAGATCTTCTCTGGCAAGTTGAAGAGCCGCTGGACTGGTCCATTCACCGTCGCCAAAGTCTTTCCTTATGGGACCATTGAGCTTTCTCAGGCGAATGGGCCCAATTTCAAGGTGAATGGCCAGCGTTTGAAGCTGTACTTTGGTGAGGACATCTCACAGGAGATGATTCCATCCCTCACCACGTTCCCCATGAACTAAAATTGGGTCGAGTCAGGCTCATGACTCGGTGAACAAAAACAAGCGCTTCTCGGGAGGCAACCCGTGTTCTATCCTTTACTGCTTTCATAATAAGTGTAGGGGAGCCCCGCATATGTTTGTTGTCTTGTTTCTTGTACTGTGCAGGGATTAAAGCTTCAGAGAGCATTTTGATGACTTTTGACAAACCGTGATACCGTGTTCCCATCTTCCCGGTTCTATCCTAAACTCTTGTGATTCAATATTTCATATTTTATATGTTCACATTGAATTCACTTTAGTTGTCCCTTCCTTAGCAAGATTTAAACAAAGTGCACAATGTCCTAAGTGTAGGGGAGTTTACTTCCACATGCTTAAACATTGAGGACAATGTTTATCTCAAGTGTAGGGGGGACTTCTATCGAAGTAAGTGGTCTTTTCCATGAATTTGCCCTCATTTTAACCGGAAAATTTGATTTTTCGACATTTTTCAAAATTTTTAATCTATTTTGGCCTAGTTGTATAGTTGTATTTGCCTTTGTTATGTTTCCTTTGCTATAATAAATTTTTAATAAAGTGGTTTTAGATTTTTCTTAGTCGTAAACATTTTGACTCAACCCGAGTTTACTTACCTAAGTTTACTCTAGCTAGTATCCTTAACGTGTTTAAGTCAAGTTTTGCTAGGCTTTTATATAGGGAGCTATAAAACGCGAATGTCTTAACTCTCACGGGTTAAGAACAAGAACTTTTCGCAAGTTCCTATAATTGATCCTAGAGAGTCGTTTATCAAGGGAACTTTAAAACGCGATTTCTAAAAATTTGCAAGATCCTATAGGCGACTCGAAAACCCAAAACTTTGATTTAATAGGCTAAGCATCCACAAGTCTCATTCCTTGAGATTTTAAACTGTGGAGAACGAGAGATGATAGAGTCAATTATAAGTTCGGTATTCTTTCGTGAATTTATGTGAGTTAATTATAAGCCTATTCTCCCTCCGCTTGTTAATAAATTAATCTGCTAATAAATAAGGTTGTACGATTTAAAAGGTTACTTAGCTTCTAGCCCCAGATCGTTTAAAAGTTGCTCGGTAATGACGAGAGTTCATAGCCAAGGCATAACTTATGAAGCGGGGCGCGAAAATTGGCGAGTCCGAAAAGGCCCTAACAAGGCATGAGGGCTACATTTTGTTGCTAAAGATCCAAAAGTGATGTGAAGAATCGTTTATCGAAAATCAATATGAAGGATCGAGACACACGACGAAAAGCAAAAACTCCCCAAAAGTCATGGAGAAGTCTATCCGAAAAGACCCTAACAAGGTATGAGGATAAATAGATCCAAGTCCTAAAAGGGGGCGGGTCGTTGTATATCAAAGTCCAAAATAAAGATTGGAGAAAAATGAAGAAGTCGTGGTCCAAAGATGAAGAATCTCTCAAAAACTTCAAGTGAAGAAATTCCTATTATGAAGAGAAGACCATAATTTCAAGAACGTCTCTCGAAGATTCGAAGTATGAAGTCGCTGCCAAATATCAGCCCGAGAAAGGTCTCAAATCGCGAACCAAGTTATGCCAAGATATGAACTTTTTGATATCCCGAGAAGCAGTTTTAAAAGATTTGGTCCTTTAGCTAACTATTGATTAAATCGTTCACCTTATTTTCGGACTAAATAACTATCGAAATAAGTCAAACAATGCATCCTCGTGATCATTCAAGACAAAAATAAAATATAAGAGATACACCTAGGAATAAGGGAGTCTAAGTGAATAATTGGCCCACATGAGTTCGTGATAGTTTGCTAACTTATAATAACAATGATCTCGTTTTTAAGCTTGGTATGGGGAACGTGAAACTTGAGGATGATAAACGTTCACGGCCGCCAAAACCCAATGTAAGTTTTTAATTTCTTTACTTATTTCTATCTTTTATGTTTAGTATCTAATAAAGGCCAAGGTGGGTTATTTATGATGAAAAATGTAAACCGTGCTTTAAAATTAATGCATTGCATGAGGGCATTGCAATGGTCAAGTGTAGGGGATTTAATAAGTGTGAAAACACTTATCCTTTTACCACTTATTTCCAATAATAACAAGACCAAAACGTGTGATTTATGTCATAAAAGTCGGAATTATGCGTGTTTGTGTTTTTATTGTGTTTTAGGACCAAAATATGAAAAAGAGAGAAAACACGGGCTTTCACGGGCTTTTATCGAAGAAAACGGGAAAAGACGAAGTCAAAAGATCAAGAGTGCAAAAAGAACGGAAGTCCAAGGCCTATTCTGAAGATTTATCGAAGAAAAAGTCAAAAGACGGAAGTTTAACAAAGTCGAAGAACTCAAGTCTAATAGAAGAAGAAAATTAAACGACAAGTTCAAATCCCGAGACGACAAAGATGAAGAATTAAAGTCGAGTCGAGAAAACGTGAAGAAAGCAAGAAAGAAGATGCAACACATGCACTCCTTCCTCCTTCCCTATAAATACCCTCCTAATAGTCATTAGGAGGGTGGTTAGAGTTTTTAGTTAATTTTTCACTTTTTAGTTTTCTCTAGTTTTTAGAGGGAGAAAGTCTTAAACTTTCTCTCACTAGTTCATCTTTTTCTTTTAATCTTTTAAGATTAAACACTTTTGTATTGCTTATTTCATTAATCAAAGTTCCATTTTAAGCTTTTATTTCTTAATCTCATTCTACTTTTCTTTGATTTAAGATTGATTTTGGTGCGATTATCATGTGATCCGTGTTGTTCTAATTGATTTCGTGCTAAAAAGTTAATCTTTTGATCATTTTACAAGTTTTCATTTGAATAAGCTTTAAGACTTTTGTGCTTATTGGCTTATTTTTATGATTAGCTTATTTTTCTTATTAAAAAGTTTATATTTTTATTGATTGATCTAAAAAGTTGCTTGATTTCGAGTTAGATAAGTTGATTAAAGTGCTTATTTGATTCGATTAAGTATTTGGATTTATAAGTTTTGGATATTAGCTTATTGAACTTAGCTTATTATCTAGCCTTAACAAATCCCCTTATTTTCGGAAAAGGGAGCTTAAATCCCCTTTCCGATCGCCTGTTCCGACCGGATACACCATCTAACCGATTTCCACCATTTTAGGGAAGGGTTGTTACTCACCTTTCCGATTGGCCCCTTATTCCGACGGCACCCATCTTCACTTTCCGATTGATCCAATCGGATTAGGGTTTGTAAATTCCGATTGGTACCACAAGTATTCCGATTAGCAGCCCTTTGCTCCATATTCCGATTGTTAGTTCTTTCTATATTCCGATTGTGGTCAAGATTAATATTCCGATTGGTAACTTCATCGACATTCCGATAGGCTCCATTTATTGGTTATTCCGATTGTGTCCCATCCCACATTCCGATCTACTGATCGGAAAACATTCCGATTAGGGCCATTTTTGGCTTATTTTGGTTTCTTTCGATGTTACTTTCTTATAGTACTTTTTATTTTCAGAATATTTTCCAAGTGTTAGTTTTATTTAGTGAGTTAGTTCTTTTTCACCTTTAAGTTTTATGCATTTATTTTTACTCGTCATTCCAATTAATCTTTTAACTTCCACTTTACTCAACGACACTTTAATTACTTGCTATTAGATTAAAACAAACAAACCAAACCATTCTCTTGATTCACCAAAAGACGATTGAGTCGCACTTAAGACCGGTTTTCAATTCGAAAAGATTGGAACAACGAACTTTGATACTTTGGGGTAAAACCAAGTATTAAATGGCGCCGCTGCCGGCTCTTTTCGTTAAGATAAACGGTTTCTAGTGAGAGACGCATTGAATTTTGGGATCCGTTCTTTGAACGTTATTTTCATTGCTATAAAATTTCCAAAAATCCTAAAAAATATAAAACTCTTCAAAAATACAAAAACATTAAAAAACCTATAAAAACCAAAAATATTATATAGATATTCTTTGTGTATATTTTTCTTCTGCAGGTGCATGCGTACTAGATCTACGAACTATTCTGAGCCCGAGAATCGTGACGATTTAGATATGGCTGGTGTTAATAACAACAATAATCACCCACCTCAAAACAATTTGAATAACAACAACAACAACAACAACAACAACAATGTCCTTCTACCAGATTTACGAACCATGGAGGAATTGTGCCAACCCACCATGAACGGACGCGGAGGCCCGATTGCGCCAATGCACGTCACGGCTCAGGAGTTTTCGTTGAAGCATCATATGATACAACAAGTGCAAACGAACCCATTTCGTGGAATTCCGGATGATGATGCCAACAAACACCTCGACAAATTCATTACCATTACCCAAAGCATGAAGTGCCCCGGTGTTTCTATGGATGACCTTCGCCTCCAACTTTTTCCTCACTCGCTTTCTCACCATGCCGAAAAATGGTTTGACCGTCTTCCTAAGAATTCTATTCATACGTGGAATGACATGACTCAACGCTTTTTATCGCGCTACTTTCCCCCATCCATGGTCACTAGCCTTCGTAACCAAATCAGTGGATTTATGCAAGAGAATGATGAATCGCTTTTCGATGCTTGGGAACGTTACAATGATTTGATCGACCGCTGTCCTAATCACAATATGCTCCCCGTCACTCTCATTGACACCTTCTACAATGGTCTCACCTTTCGTGATCGTGACACGATCAATGCCGCCGCCGGTGGTACTTTTATGAAAAGGAGACCGGAGGAGTGTCGAGAGTTGATTGAAAACATGACTACTCACCACAAGAATTGGGATTCATCCGCATCCTCAAGATCTAACTCGAGAGTCAATGTTTCATCTACTTCTTCCACCACCAACCCGTCTATTTTGGAACGTGCTATTCTTGATATTAACAAAAGTCTCCAAATTTTGACTTCTAACCAAACTCAACAAGCTAAAGCCGTTGTTATCTCTTGTGACACATGTGGTGGTCCTCATTCCTACAATGAGTGTCCTTCTACTCACGGCAATTATTCTGAAGACGTTAACGCAGCATATGGTACTTATCCTACGGGAGGCTATCAAGCTCGCCCTCAAGGAGACCGCAACTTGCTCAGTTATCGTTCCAACAATTATCTTGCTCCTCCCGGTTTCCCTCCTGCAAACCAAAACCAACAACAAAGCTACAACCGAAACAACCAATCCCAACCTCGTGCTCAAAATCAATATCAATCCCAAAGAAACCCATACCCAACTCAAGGAAATTCTCAAGCTCCACCTCTCAATCAACCGATGGCCGTAAACCAAGACGTCGAGACGTTCATGAAGACTAATCGTGAGATGGTGACGAATCTTCAGAGTCAATTTGTCAACTTGAAGAATGACATGGTGAAACAAGGGAGCGATATTCGAGCCGAGCTAAGGAATGATATGGCCAAACACAGCAATGATATTAATGCCAACATGCAAAACTCTTTTAACAATCAAGCTCTTCACCTTCGTGATATGATTGGTTCGCTCATCCAAAGTAATCAATCCTCTTCTTCGGGTACTCTTCCGAGTAATACCGTTGCGAATCCAAGGGGGGAGATGAAAGCAATCACCACTCGAAGTGGAAAAGGTTATATGGAACCCGAGCTTCCTACACCTCCACCGGTGATTGTGAACAAGGAAAAAGAGCAACTTTCCCCACTTCCTTCACCTTCTATCCCCATTTCCCCACCACCCGTGGTTGTGAGTGATCCTATTCCCTTAAAGCCTTCTTCTTCATCCAATATACCTTATCCCTCAAGGTTGAGGAAAGAGAAGCAAAAGAGCAAGGATGATATTCAGGTTTCAAACTTTCTAAAAATGTTTAAACAATTGAATTTTAACATCTCCTTTGCCGAGGCTCTCGCTCACATGCCCAAATACGCTAAGATGTTTAAAGATCTTTTAAGTGATAAGGAAAAGCTTCTTGACATTGCTCAGACCCACCTTAATGAGAATTGCTCCGCAGTGCTCTTAAGGCAATTGCCCACCAAACTTGGTGATCCGGGTCGCTTCTTGATTCCTTGCAACTTCCCGGGAGTAGAGAATTGCATGGCCCTAGCCGATCTAGGTGCCAGTATAAACTTAATGCCTTTAAGTGTTTGGAAGCAATTATCTCTCCCCGAGCTAGTCCCCACCAAAATGACTTTGGAATTAGCCAACCGTACGGTTGCGTATCCAGTAGGGATAGCCGAAGATGTCTTTGTTGGCGTTGATAAATTCACCTTCCCGGCGGATTTTGTCGTCGTTGACTATGAGATGGATCCCCGTGTTCCATTAATCGTTGGACGTCCCTTTCTGAGGACCGGTCGCACTCTCATTGATGTAGCCGCAGGCGAAATAATCATGAGAGTTGGTGACGATAAAATTGTCTTCAACATGGGTAAGATTTCTAAGCAGCCTTATTCATATGAGAGTGTTAATGCTATTGATGTTCTCGATGAGGCTTGTGAAGAACATTTTCATGATGCTTGCAAAAGTACTCTTCCTTCTCTACCCAATGTTGAGACCGTTGCCTCAATTGCTCCAGCATTGACTCCTTTCGGAGAAAGTGACTTGGATGATTTCGAAGCTAGCTTGGGTCCTCTCGATATTAAGTATGATAATTTGTCCACCAATTGGGATGAAGATATTCGTACTATTGAGAGACTTCTCAATGAGGACCCGTTGTCTCCTCCTGCTCCTAAAGAGGTGACTAATGATGATCCATCGTTAGTTTCACCATCTACTGAGGATCCCCCTACTCTCGAGCTTAAGGACCTTCCGCCTCATCTTGAGTACGTTTTTCTGGAAGACGAAGAGAAGCTACCGGTCATCATCGCAAAGGATCTAAAAGAAGACGAAAAAGCCCGACTTGTCGCTGTATTGAAGAAGCATAAACGCGCTATCGCTTGGAAAATCTCCGACATCCGTGGAATTGATCCTCACTTTTGCACACATAAAATTCTCATGGAGGACGACTTTAAGCCCACAATTCAAAGCCAAAGAAGGGTGAATCCTAAAATCCATGACGTCATCAAAAAAGAGGTTATCAAACTTCTTGATGCGGGTATGATTTACCCTATTTCGGATTCACCATGGGTTAGTCCAGTCCATTGTGTGCCTAAGAAAGGCGGAATCACCGTTGTGCCCAATGCAAACAACGAGTTAATTCCTACCCGTCTCGTTACTGGGTGGAGAGTTTGTATAGACTACCGCAAACTCAATGATGCCACGAGAAAGGATCATTTCCCTCTACCTTTTATGGACCAAATGCTTGAACGTCTAGCTGGTAATGAATATTACTGCTTTCTGGATGGTTTCTCGGGTTATTTTCAAATACCCATCGATCCCCAAGATCAAGAGAAGACAACATTCACTTGTCCCTACGGCACATTTGCTTATAAACGAATGCCTTTTGGCTTATGCAATGCCCCCGGGACTTTCCAAAGGTGCATGTTGGCTATCTTCCATGACATGGTTGAGCAAACCATGGAAGTCTTCATGGATGATTTCTCGGTCTTCGGGGATTCCTTCTCTGTTTGCCTTGCCAGTTTGGAACGTATGCTTAAGCGGTGCGAAGACACTCGCCTTGTTCTGAATTGGGAAAAATGCCATTTTATGGTCAAAGAAGGCATTGTGCTAGGACACAAAATCTCTAAAGCCGGTCTTGAAGTCGACCGTGCTAAAGTGGATGTCATAGCCAAATTACCTCCACCTTCAACCGTGAAGGGTGTGAGAAGTTTTCTGGGTCATGCGGGCTTCTATCGTAGATTCATTCAGGATTTCTCTAAAATCGCTCGCCCGATGACCCACCTCTTGGAAAAAGATACTCCTTTTATCTTTTCTAAAGAGTGTCTCGAAGCCTTCAATCTTCTCAAGGATAAGCTAACTAAGGCACCGGTCTTGGTCACCCCTAACTGGGAGCTGCCTTTTGAATTGATGTGCGATGCTAGCGACTTTGCTATTGGTGCGGTTTTGGGCCAACGTGTGAATAAACACTTCCAACCAATCCACTACGCTAGCAAAACAATGACGGGGGCTCAATTGCATTATACGACAACCGAAAAAGAGCTTTTAGCTGTTGTCTATGCTTTTGAGAAATTTCGCCCCTGTCTTGTTTTATCCACCACCATCGTATACACGGACCATTCCGCGTTGAAGTACTTGATGACAAATCATGATGCTAAGCCAAGACTTCTTCGCTGGGTTTTGCTCCTTCAAGAATTCAACATTGAAATTCCTGACAAGAAGGGAGCCGAAAACCTGGCCGCGGATCATCTGAGTCGACTTGAGGATCCATATCAGGGGGATCATCCGAACAAAGAGATCAATGACTCTTTCCCCCTGGAGACTCTAATGTCTATAAATCTCAATCTTGATGGCACCCCGTGGTTTGCGGACATTGCAAATTACTTAGCGGGTGGTATTCTCATCCAAGGGTTAACATCCCAACAAAAGAAGAAGTTCTTGAATGATGTTAAGACTTACTTTTGGGATGACCCTTATCTATTCAAACAGTGTGCTGATCTGATTATTCGTCGATGTGTTGACGGACCGGCAGCTTTCGATATCCTCCAAGCTTGCCACAAAGGACCCACCGGTGGTCACTTTGGTCCCAACTACACTGCTAAGAAAGTGTTTGATTCCGGATTCTACTGGCCCACCATTTATCGTGACGCTCACGAAATGGTTAAGCATTGTGATGCTTGCCAACGTCAAGGCAAGATCACACATAAGGATGAGATGCCTCAAAATTTCATACAGGAATGTGAAATCTTCGATGTATGGGGCATCGACTTTATAGGGCCATTTCCATCCTCCAAAGGGAACAAGTACATCCTCGTCGCCGTCGACTACGTCTCTAAATGGGTTGAAGCTAAGGCTCTTCCTACGAATGATGCGAGGGTGGTTGTGAACTTTTTGAAGCAGCTTTTCGCTCGATTTGGTGTTCCTCGTGCTATCATCAGTGACCGCGGGACTCATTTTTGCAACGATCAATTTGCAAGAGTCATGGCAAAGTATGGTGTCAATCATCGTCTTTCCACCGCCTATCATCCCCAAACCAATGGGCAAGCCGAAATTTCCAATCGTGGCTTGAAGAGAATTTTGGAGCGTACTGTGGGAGAGCATCGTGCCGCGTGGGCCGATAAGCTAGATGATGCTCTGTGGGCTTTTCGTACTGCCTACAAGACCCCGATTGGTTGTACACCTTATCGTCTTGTGTACGGGAAAGCATGCCACCTACCCATCGAGCTGGAACACAAGGCGCACTGGGCCTTGAAGTGGGCTAACTTCGACATCATCAAAGCCGGTGATCATCGCAAGGTTCAACTCAACGAGCTAAATGAACTAAGGAATGAATCTTATGAGAACTCGCTGATCTACAAGGAGAAGACAAAGATTATCCACGATGCTAAAATCAAGAACCGAGAGTTCCACGTTGGTGATCAAGTTCTACTCTTTAACTCTCGGTTGAAGATCTTCTCTGGCAAGTTGAAGAGCCACTGGACTGGTCCATTCACCGTCGCCAAAGTCTTTCCTTATGGGACCATTGAGCTTTCTCAGCCGAATGGGCCCAATTTCAAGGTGAATGGCCAGCGTTTGAAGCTGTACTTTGGTGAGGACATCTCACAGGAGATGATTCCATCCCTCACCACGTTCCCCATGAACTAAAATTGGGTCGAGTCAGGCTCATGACTCGGTGAACAAAAACAAGCGCTTCTCGGGAGGCAACCCGTGTTCTATCCTTTACTGCTTTCATAATAAGTGTAGGGGGAGCCCCGCATATGTTTGTTGTCTTGTTTCTTGTGTTGTGCAGGGATTAAAGCTTCAGAGAGCATTTTGATGACTTTTGACAAACCGTGATACCGTGTTCCCATCTTCCCGGTTCTATCCTAAACTCTTGTGATTCAATATTTCATATTTTATATGTTCACATTGAATTCACTTTAGTTGTCCCTTCCTTAGCAAGATTTAAACAAAGTGCACAATGTCCTAAGTGTAGGGGAGTTTACTTCCACATGCTTAAACATTGAGGACAATGTTTATCTCAAGTGTAGGGGGGACTTCTATCGAAGTAAGTGGTCTTTTCCATGAATTTGCCCTCATTTTAACCGGAAAATTTGATTTTTCGACATTTTTCAAAATTTTTAATCTATTTTGGCCTAGTTGTATAGTTGTATTTGCCTTTGTTATGTTTCCTTTGCTAGAATAAATTTTTAATAAAGTGGTTTTAGATTTTTCTTAGTCGTGAACATTTTGACTCAACCCGAGTTTACTTACCTAAGTTTACTCTAGCTAGTATCCTTAACGTGTTTAAGTCAAGTTTTGCTAGGCTTTTATATAGGGAGCTATAAAACGCGAATGTCTTAACTCTCACGGGTTAAGAACAAGAACTTTTCGCAAGTTCCTATAATTGATCCTAGAGAGTCGTTTATCAAGGGAACTTTAAAACACGATTTCTAAAAATTTGCAAGATCCTATAGGCGACTCGAAAACCCAAAACTTTGATTTAATAGGCTAAGCATCCACAAGTCTCATTCCTTGAGATTTTAAACTGTGGAGAACGAGAGATGATAGAGTCAATTATAAGTTCGGTATTCTTTCGTGAATTTATGTGAGTTAATTATAAGCCTATTCTCCCTCCGCTTGTTAATAAATTAATCTGCTAATAAATAAGGTTGTACGATTTAAAAGGTTACTTAGCTTCTAGCCCCAGATCGTTTAAAAGTTGCTCGGTAATGACGAGAGTTCATAGCCAAGGCATAACTTATGAAGCGGGGCGCGAAGATTGGCGAGTCCGAAAAGGCCCTAACAAGGCATGAGGGCTACATTTTGTTGCTAAAGATCCAAAAGTGATGTGAAGAATCGTTTATCGAAAATCAATATGAAGGATCGAGACACACGACGAAAAGCAAAAACTCCCCAAAAGTCATGGAGAAGTCTATCCGAAAAGACCCTAACAAGCTATGAGGATAAATAGATCCAAGTCCTAAAAGGGGGCGGATCGTTGTATATCAAAGTCCAAAATAAAGATTGGAGAAAAATGAAGAAGTCGTGGTCCAAAGATGAAGAATCTCTCAAAAACTTCAAGTGAAGAAATTCCTATTATGAAGAGAAGACCATAATTTCAAGAACGTCTCTCGAAGATTCGAAGTATGAAGTCGCTGCCAAATATCGGCCCGAGAAAGGTCTCAAATCGCGAACCAAGTTATGCCAAGATATGAACTTTTTGATATCCCGAGAAGCAGTTTTAAAAGATTTGGTCCTTTAGCTAACTATTGATTAAATCGTTCACCTTATTTTCGGACTAAATAACTATCGAAATAAGTCAAACAATGCATCTTCGTGATCATTCAAGACAAAAATAAAATATAAGAGATACACCTAGGAATAAGGGAGTCTAAGTGAATAATTGGCCCACATGAGTTCGTGATAGTTTGCTAACTTATAATAACAATGATCTCGTTTTTAAGCTTGTATGGGGAACGTAAAACTTGAGGATGATAAACGTTCACGGCCGCCAAAACCCAATGTAAGTTTTTAATTTCTTTACTTATTTCTATCTTTTATGTTTAGTATCTAATAAAGGCCAAGGTGGGTTATTTATGATGAAAAATGTAAACCGTGCTTTAAAATTAATGCATTGCATGAGGGCATTGCAATGGTCAAGTGTAGGGGATTTAATAAGTGTGAAAACACTTATCCTTTTACCACTTATTTCCAATAATAACAAGACCAAAACGTGTGATTTATGTCATAAAAGTCGGAATTATGCGTGGTTTGTGTTTTTATTGTGTTTTAGGACCAAAATATGAAAAAGGGAGAAAACACGGGCTTTCACGGGCTTTTATCGAAGAAAACGGGAAAAGACGAAGTTAAAAGATCAAGAGTGCAAAAAGAACGGAAGTCCAAGGCCTATTCTGAAGATTTATCGAAGAAAAAGTCAAAAGACGGAAGTTTAACAAAGTCGAAGAACTCAAGTCTAATAGAAGAAGAAAATTAAACGACAAGTTCAAATCCCGAGACGACAAAGACGAAGAATTAAAGTCGAGTTGAGAAAACGTGAAGAAAGCAAGAAAGAAGATGCAACACATGCACTCCTTCCTCCTTCCCTATAAATACCCTCCTAATAGTCATTAGGAGGGTGGTTAGAGTTTTTAGTTAATTTTTCACTTTTTAGTTTTCTCTAGTTTTTAGAGGGAGAAAGTCTTAAACTTTCTCTCACTAGTTCATCTTTTTCTTTTAATCTTTTAAGATTAAACACTTTTGTATTGCTTATTTCATTAATCAAAGTTCCATTTTAAGCTTTTATTTCTTAATCTCATTCTACTTTTCTTTGATTTAAGATTGATTTTGGTGCGATTATCATGTGATCCGTGTTGTTCTAATTGATTTCGTGCTAAAAAGTTAATCTTTTGATCATTTTACAAGTTTTCATTTGAATAAGCTTTAAGACTTTTGTGCTTATTGGCTTATTTTTATGATTAGCTTATTTTTCTTATTAAAAAGTTTTATTAAAAAGTTTATATTTTTATTGATTGATCTAAAAAGTTGCTTGATTTCGAGTTAGATAAGTTGATTAAAGTGCTTATTTGATTCGGTTAAGTATTTGGATTTATAAGTTTTGGATATTAGCTTATTGAACTTAGCTTATTATCTAGCCTTAACAAATCCCCTTATTTTCGGAAAAGGGAGCTTAAATCCCCTTTCCGATCGCCTGTTCCGACCGGATACACCATCTAACCGATTTCCACCATTTTAGGGAAGGGTTGTTACTCACCTTTCCGATTGGCCCCTTATTCCGACGGCACCCATCTTCACTTTCCGATTGATCCAATCGGATTAGGGTTTGTAAATTCCGATTGGTACCACAAGTATTCCGATTAGCAGCCCTTTGCTCCATATTCCGATTGTTAGTTCTTTCTATATTCCGATTGTGGTCAAGATTAATATTCCGATTGGTAACTTCATCGACATTCCGATAGGCTCCATTTATTGGTTATTCCGATTGTGTCCCATCCCACATTCCGATCTACTGATCGGAAAACATTCCGATTAGGGCCATTTTTGGCTTATTTTGGTTTCTTTCGATGTTACTTTCTTATAGTACTTTTTATTTTCAGAATATTTTCCAAGTGTTAGTTTTATTTAGTGAGTTAGTTCTTTTTCACCTTTAAGTTTTATGCATTTATTTTTACTCGTCATTCCAATTAATCTTTTAACTTCCACTTTACTCAACGACACTTTAATTACTTGCTATTAGATTAAAACAAACAAACCAAACCATTCTCTTGATTCACCAAAAGACGATTGAGTCGCACTTAAGACCGGTTTTCAATTCGAAAAGATTGTACAACGAACTTTGATACTTTGGGGTAAAACCAAGTATTAGTTTAACAGGCCTAAAATGATGAGTTATTATACTCTCATCATCCCCCCACACTATCAATTGCTAGTCCCTAGCAATCCGGTCATGTAAAGTAATGATAGGATCATAAGTATACACCATGTTTCGACTCTTATTCAAAATTTAAAAGGGCAAGAATAAAAAATTAAACTACTAAGGTTCATTCATCGTCCCTGATTTTCACCCGCCGCAAACTAAGGGTGAAACGAGATCATTGTCTTTTACAAGTTAGTAATGCTAACACTACTCATATGCGTTAATCATGATACTTAGACTCCTTATTCCTAACTGGTATCTCTAGATTTTATTTTTGTCATGATGATCACAAGGATTCATATTTGACTTATTTTGATAAGAGATTAGGTCCAAAAATAGAGTTATAACGGTGCAACGAAAACCATCAATTAGTAACCTTTCCTAATAGTAACGGTGTCAAAAAATTAAGTTAACAAGAAAGATCGATAAACACGTTTTTGTTACGGATTTGAATATTTGACTTATTGACCATGACTTTTATTATCCTTC
Organism: Glebionis coronaria; assembly: GCA_025667525.1. Taxonomy (NCBI): domain Eukaryota; kingdom Viridiplantae; phylum Streptophyta; class Magnoliopsida; order Asterales; family Asteraceae; genus Glebionis; species Glebionis coronaria. The sequence goes on from CM046874.1 coordinate 150,092,480, forward strand.
TCATCATCGGAAGTTTTATTATCATGGATCACCTTAGCTTTTATTATCCGCCTCATTATCGGTGGTTTTATTAGCTTCAGTCTTGCCTTGCCTTTTATTATCCGCCTCATTATCGGTGGTTTTATTAGCAAGACGATATATCCAAATTTGGATTTATTGAGAGCTTATAGGGTTTTAAGCCATTCCCTTATATTTCGCATCGATTTTAGCCTTTTGAGCTTAGGATTTTTGCTAATTTTTGTGAATGACTTAAAAATATTATTTAAGCTTTATTTGGGTGCCAATATTTCAAATCCTTAACGCTGGCGAACCTTAAATGTCTTCCCAATTTAATTACACGAAAACTACTATAATTAGTTAAAATCAACAATAATGATCAAACTGCTAAAACAATACTCCCTCCGTCTCAAAATTATTGTCCACCTTACTATTTTCGGACGTCTCAAATTAATTGTTCACTTCTAAAAATAGATAAGGAATGTGGATTAAGTTTACCATGTCACCCTCACCTGAGGGTATTATTACAAAGAATAAAGAAGTTGTAAATTAATTGGTTAAGGGTAAAATTGTCATTGTGTAAAAAGTAAGAGAGAGAAAGCTGAAAAAGTGATGTTTTTTTTAAACTACGTGTTTTTGGTCAGTGGACAATAATTATGAGACGGATGGAGTATTTATTAACAATTTATATATACACAAGCGTTGGGAGAAATAGCACACAAGTAAAACACATGATTTTTTGAAAGAATACGAATACTCTACGTTTAGCATAGTAACTTATAATCGAATCCATCATTTCTCGTCCTCAATAAAGAGACTTAGCCTAATATAGTTAAGGAACAAAGCTAAGGGCTCAACACGCCCGGTCAAGTCAAAATTAAACCTAGACACAAAAATACTAACAAAATGTGCAAAGCACTTCTTTTTTATGCAATAAAAATAAAAAAATCATCAAAACGTGGGTGCTAGGGTACTAGTAGGTACAAATGTGATCAAATTCGGCTAGAATTCCCACCCCCACACACACTTAGAGTTGAGTATTGCCCTCAATATTCAAAGTACCGACCGGAGCCGACAATATAGAACGTAAAAGGGTAACACTACTAGCCAAGTGTGGGAACGAAAAGCTTGTTTCACAAAAAAGATTATAAGATATCCCTAGATAAACGTTAGTGAATAAGAGCGGATATTGGGCGGTCGGATTGAAAATAGGCGCTTCAATCATCTCGATCGTGGGAATCTTGAAAACATAGAGCAAACATAAGAAAACAAACAATGGAAGAGGCATCTCCCCCACACTTAGTGTTAGCAAAAACAAAGAAGAAGAACACAAAAGACCCTCGGGGTGCCTCCCGAGAAGCGCTTGTTTATTAATGAGTCGTAGCTTGACTCGCCCCGAATTTAATGGTCATAGGGGAGCAAGCGGAAGTCAAATTTCCATCGGACATTCATTCAAGAAGTTTGGATAAACGTTGAATTTCACAAAAGTTCCACTCCGATGAGATACACTCGGCTTAAGAGAACAAAAACAATACATAAAGATGTCGGGGTAAAAATGGTATCCTCATTCCCGGAGGAGAGATGATATGGAGTAGAATATGTAAGAAATAGAAGAAAAGTCCGAATAATGAATTTGTAGAAGTCCTTATTCTCTTAGAAAGGTGGTTCATAAGTGAACCCATCAAGAATGGAAACTAAACTCATTAAAAGAAAATATGGATGATCACTATTCTCAACGGGTGGGAGGGTGGGAATAACAATATCATAAATGATCACCTAGTCGATAAAAGAAATACCAAAAGTGAATTTATCGAGCTCGGGATCAAGAATGGTCAGACCATAATTCTTAAGAGGATCCAAATCAAATGTAAATTTATCATATTCAGGATCATTAAGATGGTAATCAACATCTCCCGGTGGAGATGGATCAAAGGGAGTAGATTCAAAAGTGAATCTCTTGAATGTGGTATCAACAAAATCAATCTCATTTCCCGATGGAAATGGATGAAGAAGAGTAAGTTCATCCGTGAACTTCTCATAGACGGGCTCATGAAAATCGGCATTTAATGCCTCAATGTTAGCAATCAAAACATTAATCTTTGATAATTTTTCAAGAAGCCCAACATCCTCGATTTCTCCCCCTTTCGGGTCAAAATATTTCACCTCCTCTAAGCTTATGGGCTCGGAATTGGGAGGTGATGCCTCAACATAATAGATGTACTCAATAGAGAAAGAATCGTCATCACTCGAAGCAGAAACATCTTTAGAATCGGACAAAATCTCAAATTGATCTTTTGAAATGTCAAGAGGCGTAGGATGATCACAAATAGGCACACCACACAAATTGTCGAGAATACCCTCGGGCTCACTTAGGATTAGGACAAGGTCTTCAACATTAGACTTTATGAATTCGTCCGATTCTGTTGCTGGAATAGTGTCAAGATGCTCATCCTCCATTATGAGAGAGTCAACAGGCTCCTCGGGTGTGATTGCAATGGTATAATCCTCGTCGTCGTCATCATCATGGTATAAGGTAGGATGGTTGAAAATCTATTTTGCCAACTCCTCCTTAACATTTTCTACATCCTCGAGAAGTTTTCGAAGCAACTCTTGTTGCTTTTCTCCACATGTATTGTAACACCCCATTTTGATAATGGAATGTCACGTGTAATTATGGCGTGTCATCAAAGCATACAAGAATAAATGTCTAAAACATTACATGACCATAGGGTAAACCGGAATCAAACATCGGTTCCCAAACATAAGCCCAAAACATAATAAAGCAAAGGAAATGAATGAAAGACTAAACAAGCATAAGTATATGAAGGCAAAAAGGAAAAGAAGTCTCTGGCAGCTTCCATCCTATGCACGTCCTCCAAATGCTCGGGTCTTTCCTAGGGTACCTACCATTTTGGGACATGGAAAGGAAACTAACGGCTGAGCAAAACGCTCAGTGCACGGATATAGACATAGTATAAGTGACTAAAACATAATAGAGACTTAATAGCAGCGGAAATGTAAAAGTCCTGGAAAACCTGGAACATGTTCATAAAACTGGTTTTATAGTTTGAAAAGCCTTATGTTTATCTTATGAAAACTGTTTAACATATTTTACCATTAGCCAATATAGGTCATGAAAATCCACCGTTCATGAATACTTGGAGGGGTGACCTCATCATGCAAATTAGAGGGGCTGCCTCTAATTTAATATACTGGTTTTTGGGTAGGAGGGATCAGCTCCTTGTGAAGGATGCAAGGCACACACCACATTCACCATGAAATCCTGACTGAAAACATGTAACTAGGATGCACCCATACGCCCCACATGATAAATATAATATAAATGGTCAAAAGCTGAAGGGACGCCACGAGCAATCACTCCGCCGTGGTGAAGTCATAACATCAGTGCCTCTAATGTTATGGTTATGGTACCTCCATAACTAGGTGAAACTAGTCATGCATGTATATGGCTTTAGGTATTCTAATTAAACATAAGCAATTCAATAACATATAAAACAAATACTGGGAAAGCAGTTGGCTGCATACGGGGAATCCTAATAAGGAAGAATGTCCATACTGAAAGGACGGGAATCCGTACCTTATGTCCAGTGAACGAAGAAGACGAACTGAGAGGAATCCTACTTCCGTATCACTAATGCTACATAAATACATACATGAATAAGTATCTGCTTACTAAATACGTAACTGGTTTATGTCATGTCTTAGCTTATTTTATATGTACATATCATGTTTTACTGTTTAAAGCCTTAAACTGCGTTTATCTTATATTCTGTTTACTCTGATTAAGTATTTCTGGTATTTCATGTATTATTATACTTACTGTATAATAATAAGTAACTTTCCAAAAATAGCAGGTTTCCTAAAATAGAAAGTTACCAAAAATAGAAAGTTTCCAAAAATAGAAAGTTTCCAAAAATAGAAAGTTTCCAAAAATAGAAAGTTTCTAAAAATAGAAAGTTTCCAAAAATAGAAAGTTTCCAAAAATAGAAAATTTCCAAAAATAGAATTACTGCTTAAAATAGATAAGTTTCTAAAAATAGAAAGTTTCCATAAATAGATTAGCTGCCTTATTTAAATAAGTTTCCATAAATAGGTTAGCTGCCTGAAATAAATAAGTTTCTAAAAATAGAACGTTTCCATAAATAGATTAGCTGTCTTATTTAAAAGTTTCTAAAAATAGAAGTTTCCATAATTAGAAATAAGCTGGTTAAATAAGCTAAGTATATAAGCCTAAGTGTTTTCATGATTATTTTCTAAGTCATATGATATAATGTATAGTTTATTAATTATTTCATGTAATTAAATTAAACTATAGGTTAAAATATTTAATTAAAGTATAACATGTTTTTAATTAAATAAAGTTAAATACTTAGGTTAAAACATGTATTATTATTTATTAATAATATAACCTAAGTCATGATAATTAATTAATTATAACCATGGTTTTTAAATAATTAATTAACTTATAAGTCTAAAATATAAAAATACTTAGATTAATAATTTCATGATTTTAATAATTAAAATAACCTAAGTCATGTTATTAAATTAATCATGTCATGTTATTAATTTAATTTTAACATAAGATCATAAAAAACAAAAATCTAAACATACACCTTGAACCGGATCTTGACTAAGAACCATGAACCGGACATGAAATCGACACCATACCCCGAACCAACTCGGGGTTACCCTTGTCTTGATGCTGCCGTGGGACCCACACCAACCAACCGGGACCATATGGTCTCGGTGGTGGTCAAATGGCCAAACCGAGACCCTCTCGGGTTCGGTGTAGGCTGCGGCCAAGAACAAAACACCCCTAAACATCCCTTTTGATTTATTCCAAAACCAATATCATGTTAGATCTATGATTTAATTAGGTTTTTAAGAAAAACATATCATGTTCTTAATTATTTAAAATATTAAATCAAAAGAAAAGGGTTAAAAGAATTACCGAATGCGTGGATCTAAATAATGATGAACAAACACGAACACTAGCAATAAATCCAAGATCAAAGATCAATAAACACCCTCTTGGTGTGTTGTATGGGTGGGACCAAAAGAGGGAGAAGGAAAAGAATTAGGGTTTTTGATGTTTTCCTGTAAAGTGAAAAATGACATCTTTTTCCCTAGTTTTTCTTGTATAGTAAAAATTAATGGGCTAAGCCCATTATTCCTTCCTAATTTCGTGGTATGGAGCCCACATGGGGTAACCCATACATTTCCTGAGTCTATATATTATAGTGTGTTCTCGTGTGTTCTCGTGTTCGTAATTTACGTGTTTTAATTAGTTATCAATCGTGACTTAATATATTTATTCGTGTTCGTAATTAATATATATACGTAATTAATATTAGCTCGTGATTTAATTACGTTCATGATTTCATGATCGCATGTTCGTGATTAATTATTGTTTAAATAATTATTGCGTGTTCGTGCGTAATAAATACTTATCGTGTTCTAACACGTACGTAATACGTAAAATCCTAACACGTAAACGTAATCGTACTATAAAGGAAAGTTTTAATCTAGTACGTACGATCTTAAGGGTACTATTCATGGTAAAAGCATGCGGGTTTTACAACTCTTCCCCCCTAAAAAGAATAATTCGTCCCCGAATTATAGATAACGTAAACTGAAAGAGAAACATACCCGAATCAAACTGAGAGGGTATGTAAGATAAATGAACGTGCGGGTTTCCTGGCAGAAGGAACGCGCAACGTGACATGTCTTGAAAGGACATGGAACGTGACGTGACTGAAAGGACATATCTAGTTGATAAGAGAAAAACGGATAAAAGTCTGGATGAACTTGTACGTTTCCAAGTGGCCTCCCTCTTGGAAAGGTTCCTTCAGAAGATCTTGACACAAATGATAAATCTTGGTCCTCCTGACCTTGACTTGGAATACGAAGAAATTCTTGGTTATCAACGGAAGGTAGATCCCCTAAATTTGATCGAGGGTATAAGAATTAACGTGTAAGGCAACTAAAACGTTATCGTGCAAAACACTATAACTTAACTGATAATTAGCAACGATGCGCGAGACACAAAGAGACGTAGTACGTGAAAAATTTTGAACGTGACACGTGAAAAATTTTGAACGTGATACGTTGAGATATGATGAGTGTAGTATAAGTAAACATATCGTGACCATGATACGTGTAACATATCTTAATCATGATATGAGGAACGTGGAATGAACATAACATGTGAAACATATCGTGAACATAGAATATAATGGCGGTAACGCCAAACACTACAAGGTGAGACATAGAATATGACGAGAAACGTCTATCTGAGGATAGGGAATTATACTAAACTTGGGTCTGGTCTCTCAAGTTCTTGCAAAACTTCCAGAATGAGAAAAGTGAACATAAAATCGTAAGCCGAAATGCCATCATGAACTTGAATAGTGTCATGAACGCGAGCGCGAAAGCAAGTCGTGAAATTAGAACAAATACGTAAAGTAAATAAGGAGCATAATTATGAATATTTGTATGACTCGATAACTGAGGAATTGCCAAGTGATCGGATGAGCCTTGGCTGGAACATATCTGATCAATCTATTGGTTCTGAAATCCTTGCGGATGTAAGGATTTTGCAGACTTGATCAAACTGTTTGTAATAAACTAGATAGCATCATGCTTCTTCTGAGTTTGCGTTAAACTGGTAACCAAAATCCGTGGAGATCTTGTCCCATTTCAATTCACAATTCAGATGATGAAACATCTTAGTCTGTTGGTGTCCTATCTTAACCTGTTGGTATGTCAGGTACTTAGATATGAACGTAACTGTATCCTGCTTCGTAGAAACTTGATACATAAAAGGTTGCGAAACTCTGACTCTCTGAATCTAGACTTCTCTTAGCGTAGGATCTTCTATAACACCTAATGTAATGTAGGGTTATCTCCTTTACGCATAAGCTGAGTCATGGTAAGATTGACCATGCAAATCCATGTGATCCAGCATGTCACTGTGATCAACCAGAACTGATATAAGAAATTTTCAGGGTGGAATTTCTCTTGTCATATAATTTTCAACATAGTGCAGATATGGTCTTCCTGTTCTTCTTCTAGGCTTAAAGGAAATCAGGTTATCCTCAATGAAAACACTGATGAATTTGCTTAGGAGTTCATGGAAACTCAATTTATTAGGTCCATAATGCTGTTGGAGCATTGATGAGACTAATTCAAAATCATAAATCTAGCATGACCGAGTCGTGCACGAATAGCAGTCATGGACATGTCCTGCTCTTTCACCCGTCACTATTGGCAGCATGATCATAAGTTCAATCTTGGAAAGGTGATTAACACCCTAAGGTCGATTGGACATGTTGTCAATACGTGGAGGAGAATAACGGTCATGAATGGTGATTTGTTTAAGTCGACGGTAGTCAACACATAATCTCATGGTACCATCCTTCTCCTTGTAGGTTCTCCTGGAATGTATAGGAAGACTTTGGAATAATCAACTGGCTATGCGTAAAAGAATTAAGTGGTTGTGTCTTACTGATAGCTAGAAAATTTTAGCGACCATGGCTAACAACGCACATGCTTGTAAGCATAGATAATTTGTACAGATTTTCCGATGGAAAATCAAGCTGAAAGTATTCAGGAGCCTGAACATTACGGTACATAATTATGAATCGTAGCATGGTGTGTTGTTCATAGTCCATAATTAGGATAAAATTCAACTCGTGTCTGTCCGAGGAAATGCGTTTGCAGCTTGGATCTCATCATTAGGCTGAAGGAAAACCTTCGTATACGTGGGAATACGAAAGGCGTCCTTCATGGTCATGAATATATGAAGTATGGTGAAAGAAAATGAAAGTGACATCGGTAACGTGACAGTTCTCACTGATGCGCCGGTAATGGTATAGAAATTCTTGTGGCCTGATTAATACATGGCACAACAAAATGGATATACCCTTGGAGGGTACCCTGAATTTCTCAGAAATGTTCCATAATTAGACGTGAGTCATGTGTCTTGACTCGTGTCTTGAGAAATGTAAGCGTGACATATGTCTTGACTGGTGTCTTGACATGTGTCTTCAGAAAGTATACGTGAGACATATGTCTTGACTGATGTCTTGACATGTGTCTCGAGACGTAAACAATAGAACTACAATATTCGGTTATTATGCCAGAATTGGCGGATTGGTTAGACTACTGATCCTTTGTATGTCTGATCACGTCCGCGGTCGGAGCCTCGGTTGCGATTTATAGGATAGTTTTTGTCACAGTAGTGGTTACTATCGTCCTGTCTGTCAGTTCTATGACGGTCATTCTCATGACCGTGATTCATGTAACTATTCAGCTGAGTGGCCGGCTGGTACCGGTTTGCACTCATATGGCTGAATTGACAGTTGAATGACGTGTGACATGTAACTAAGAATTAGGGACAATGATTGATGAAAATCGTCTGATGGTGAAGCATCTTCTCGTCCGATTGCTTTGCTCTAACGCCTTTGTCTTCGTCTTGTCGGATCTCCAGGTTGTGAACAGCATCCGCATCTCGTAGCGTCTCTGAACGTCAGCATCATCAACCTTTAGTAACATCTCCCAGTTATGAGCGGCATCAGCAATCTTGTAGAATATCAGCAATTTGAAAATACGCCTGAGGTGATTCAGAATCGAATAGCGAATACTCGTGAAGTATTGCAAGTGAAATACACATGGATTAAGGTATGTGTAATACACATGAAATACGGTACGTGGAGTACACATGGAATGCACATGAAATGATCGGTATGGGGTCGATCATTTGTCATGATTTAAGGAAAGTGTATCGGTTAGACGGTTAGGAAAAACCATCATGATAACCTGGCAGTATTAGCATAGACATCATTTTGGTTGTATCGAGAAACGTTAAAGTGTGGTTACACCAAATTCAACGATGATTTGCCTGACAGCATGATCAATGAAAACCAACCATGACTATCATGAAAGCATGATTCAATGAAATCTAACAATGTCTTGCAGGACAACGTAAATAACAAAAGAGGCGTAAAACATAATCAACATGAAGACAGAATTATCATGAAGAAACATGAAACCATCTATCACGAAGAAGTGTATAACATAATCAGCATGAAACTTAAGTTAACCATGACAGTATGAAAACATACTTGACATAAAAACATAATAACTTATGAGGGGACATGAAAAAAATTTATGCCAATTTAAATCATGAGAAAAATTTTATGCATGAAAAACAGGGCATGAATGCGTAATGTAGTTTATAAAAACCTTTATATGTGCGAGGGGACGCCTATAGGTCGGTCTCAAAACAAAAGACATGGCGGGGGGACGCCTATGGGTCGGTCCCAAAGTTAAAAGTTTCGATAAAAGCACATGCGACTAAATAGGGACAGTCCTGTACCAACCATTACTTAGTCATAATCCCTGCAACAATGATACATGAAACATAAATAAATGAAACTCATCTATCAAGACTTATCAGATGTGACTAATTATGAACTACTGGGGTTCAGTCCACATAGCCACAGTTCACGAGGAACATTATGCATGAAACAATGACACATAACTTGTTGGAAACTCACTTTATGTGACGACATTTAAGAATTCCCATTAGTTATCATAGTCACACACGTTTAGACTAGACTAGGTTAATGTATAGTTAAGCGTATCGTGTGTGACTATATATACCCCTCCTTAGCTTCTAAGGAGGGGTGTTGCTTGTGTCACTTTTCTAGTTTAATACATTTTCTATTTCTTTCACACACATTCAACCTCTCTTCTCTCTCTCTAAACCAACAATGGCTTCCACCACCATCTACCACCACATTAGACCACCGGATCCGATTTAGCATTTCTACATTTGGCATCAGAGCCTCGGTTCCATCCTTGGATCGTTCTTATTTTCGATTTCGGTGGTCTATAAAAAATCTTTTTGGTTCGATTTGTCATGTATTCGTGTCGTGTTTTCAGATTCATCTTGTTATCAAGGTCGTCATATGTCTTCACTTTTATGTTTATCACTTATTGTTCAAATGTGTGTCAAACGAGCCCCGTCATACAATTTTCTGTCTAGTTTGTGTACCCGTTTTTTTTGTGCTTGTCCCTTTACAAATCTGCTTTTCTTTATGGGGATAAAGACAAAACTTTCATGGTCCTACCATTTTTTTCGGGGTTACAAAAACTTGGTCAAAAACCTATTCAGATGGCATATTACGATGGGTGGATTTGTCTAAATTGCGACGGAAACTTTCATATATTACGATGGGATGCTTGGATTATTGCGATGGCGGTTTCTTCTTTTCCGGATTTATTCCGATGGATTGGTTTTTCATATTCAGATGGATAGGGCTGTCCTCATTGCGATGGATGGCCTGATCCATCGCAATGGTAGATAAGTCGTCATGCTGCCCAACTTCTCCCAACATTGCGATGGCTGGTAACTATTGCGATGGGTTCTTGTACTAGTGCGATGGTACCATTGCGATGGGTACCTTTGCGATGGGTACCATCGCAATGGGTACCATCGTAATGGGTTCCATCGTAATGAGACTTCAGACTTCGATGGACTCTGTTTCATTTTGACTGCGATGGACTTCTTTTTTACTTTGACTGTGATGGACTATATAATGTTTGACTTCGATGGTTAAATATTTGTTACGATGCAGTTTTAAAATTTCATGCCCATGTTGTTTAATCTGACTCTTGACCAAAACCATCTCAACCGAGTCAACTCGGTATTTACCGAGTTTACTCAGTTAACTCACTGAGTCGAACATATCAACATCCAACCTTATTACTCCATTCAAATCAACACCAAACTAATCATATGCCCATCGTCACCTACTCCCCAGACTCAAAACTAAAACAAAAATAGAACAAATTAAATTGATCTCAGATTTTTCGTGTAACAACATGCAGGTCGAGATCTTTTAGATCTAACACGAAATATATATCATCATAGATCTACTGTTGGGAATCACCCACTTTCTATATTCGAAATTAAAGAACGGCTTATAACAATTATGTTATAGTCATTTCTTTCTTTCGATTTGGACACTCAAACAACATGCAGTTAATCAGGACTTACCCGAGACCCTTTGATTATAGATCTTGAAAACAACTTTGCCTTGTTTCTTGTCTTACTGATTCGACATATTCTGAGCCTAGCATAAAAAGGGTGGTGTAAACGTGGTTGATTGGGGTCAGTAATTTTAAAGGTTTATTTGATTCGAGTGAGTGGGTTGATTGACGGATGTTTACACGTTTTGGATTAGGTGATGTGGATTTGTATCTCTTCACTGAGATAGAATGATTCAGTTTTAGATTTGTGATGGGAAGAATATGGACGATATGATTGAGGTTTGAGATGGGATAAAGTGAGATATGGGACGGAGGATTCGAGGTGAGGGGTGGGAGAGAATGGATGGATGGGGGCGCAGAATTATGAGTGAAATTAGGTGAATAATACCTAAATTTAGGGTGAGATGGTTGGACCGGGTAAAAACAATGCACAATGGGCCGGGCTAATAATTATTTACTAAAAAAGATGGACTGGGCTTAACACATGATGGACACACGAGCTTTTATACATTGCTAATGGACCATGTGATCCAAATCAAAATATACACGAATTTTTTTTAATTATTCATTTTGAACAAAATTTGGTGTATTTTGATATACGTTGGATATTTTCGGGACGACAGTGACGTGACAAAAGTGACGAGACAAAAGAAGTGACGACTAAGTGACGAAATTTATTTTGACGAGACCAAAGAAAAATTAAGTATATTTTTAGAGGCTACGGATTTTTTTTTTGGATCGGATATTAATTATTTAAAGACGGAGACGAATTTATTCGAAGGCGTGTACTTATTTTATCCTTGAACAGATAACTTGCTCGTGCTTAATCTCAGAATGAAGACTTGTTTATCTGGTTTCCGGGATCGGGGTGGATGGTTGATGACTCGGATAACTATCACTTAAAGGGGTTACTTTGTTGTACCCAGTGTCACGCGCATAGTCGACGTGGATAATTTCAAGAGGTGTTGTGCTTATAGACATCTTCAGTGATGCATTGGGTACTTAAAAATTTCTCCACCGTTCTTCATTCAACAATAGTGCAAGCTTAAGTCACAAGATCGATGAATTCTTATTCAGTTTCACGTTTGATGTATCTGGTTCATTCTATCAGTGGTCACTTCAAATTGCTTTCACGTGGGTTGGTAAAGGTGGCCATGGAGAGTTTATGAGAAGAGATTTTCGATCAACAGCTGATTCTCACCGAATATAACTAAGCTTATTTATTATTCTCTCGAAATTTTCAGGTTCATGTGCTTACGATTTATTGATGGTTCCGAGTTTCGAAACCATCAAGGGGGAAGAAGAAGACACATTGAACGCACAACGAGTACACGTGATGAACTTCATACCTTCTTTTGATTTGAAGACATTCCGGGATGACATTTGTCATAGCCGCAGAGAAAATCAGTGTTATAACTCGTGGCTTTATCAATCTCTAAACGGTACACTACTGATTCGATGTTTAATTGATTCGTGGTTGCAATTATTCATCATCATTATCCTATATGCATTCCCGGGACTTAATTGACTCTGGTGCATCTCCGGAAGAAGATATGTGCATTTCCGGGACTTAATTGACTCTGGTGTTACGATGTCAACTTCATGAATGGGATAAAGTGTCCACTTCAGTATTTGAGCTTCATAATTGGGATTGATTTACTTTCTTCAACTATGTGGGGGAAGAAATGTCTTGATTCTTTCTCGTATGCATAACTTGAACTCTCAGGGGGAAGAAAAATTCAGAAGAATTATTCAAGCATGAGAAGAGAAGTTGTTGATCTACTTGGTGTACCCCTTACTTTCAATTCCTCTTAGCAACGTTATCATGTTATCTGATGGGATTTGCTTGTTAGATTCCGCTGTGCGCTTAATCATTCTAAGCTTTATTGAAAGCTTTGAAGTTGCTTACGAGGATTGTCGATTTAGGGGGAAGCTACTTAAAAGCTTCTACATCAAGTTTATGTGGCATGAATTAGGGGGAAGCTAATTCAGAAGCTTCTCCTTAACCAGAAGTGTATGGGTTACTTAGCTCGTGCCGTTACAGTATTTCTACTACAAGTTAAAGATGAGTCGTTTTGAAGTCAAAGGCCTCAAAAGACATCATCAGCATTGGACGCTTCATGAAAGCTCTTGTTCTTATGATTATGTACTTGTTAGGAAAAAATATTGTAAGGAATTCTACACGTCGTCCCATGGGGGAAGATTGTTGGAAACTCACTTTATGTGACGACATTTAAGAATTCCCATTAGTTATCATAGTCACACACGTTTAGACTAGACTAAATATGAATGACGTTTGTCCATCCATATTAGTAAAACAATATCGATAAAATCATCAAGGTTAAAACCTCAAGGTGCTGAAAACATCATGGTTAAAACAACAATGCGCTGAAAACATCAATACGTAGAATAACAAACGTTGGCTTAGGAAGCTCCTGGTGACTACCCACTAGTCACAGGTCAAGTTTTAGAGCCTACAGGTCGAAGCCTTGTCTCTGATACCATAATTGTAACACCCCATTTTGATAATGAAATGTCACGCGTAATTATGGCGTGTCATCAAAGCATACAAGGATAAATGTCTAAAACATTACATGACCATAGGGTAAACCGGAATCAAACATCGGTTCCCAAACATAAGCCCAAAACATAATAAATCAAAGGAAATGAATGAAAGACTAAACAAGCATAAGTATATGAAGGCAAAAAGGAAAAGAAGTCTCTGGCAGCTTCCATCCTATGCACGTCCTCCAAATGCTCGGGTCTTTCCTAGGTTACCTGCCGTTTTGGGACATGGAAAGGAAAGTAACGGCTGAGCAAAACGCTCAGTGCACGGATATAGACATAGTATAAGTGACTAAAACATAATAGAGACTTAATAGCAGCGAAAATGTAAAAGTCCTGGAAAACCTGGAACATGTTCATAAAACTGGTTTTATAGTTTGAAAAGCCTTATGTTTATCTTATGAAAACTGTTTAACTTATTTTACCATTAGCCAATATAGGTCATGAAAATCCACCGTGCATGAATACTTGGAGGGGTGACCTCATCATACAAATTAGAGGGGCTGCCTCTAATTTAATATACTGGTTTTTGGGTAGGAGGGATCAGCTCCTTGTGAAGGATGCAAGGCACACACCACATTCACCATGAAATCCTGACTGAAAACATGTAACTAGGATGCACCCATACGCCCCACATGATAAATATAATATAAATGGCCAAAAGCTGAAGGGACGCCACGAGCAATCACTCCGCCGTGGTGAAGTCATAACATCAGTGCCTCTAATGTTATGGTTATGGTACCTCCATAACTAGGTGAAACTGGTCATGCATGTATATGGCTTTAGGTATTCTAATTAAACATAAGCAATTCAATAACATATAAAACAAATACTGGAAAAGCAGTTGACTGCATACGGGGAATCCTAATAAGGAAGAATGTCCATACTGAAAGGACGGGAATCCGTACCTTATGTCCAGTGAACGAAGAAGACGAACTGAGAGGAATCCTACTTCCGTATCACTAATGCTACATAAATACATACATGAATAAGTATCTGCTTACTAAATACGTAACTGATTTTATGTCATGTCTTAGCTTATTTTATATGTTCATATCATGTTTTACTGTTTAAAGCCTTAAACTGCGTTTATCTTATATTCTGTTTACTCTGATTAAGTATTTCTGGTATTTCATGTATTATTATACTTACTGTGTAATAATAAGTAACTTTCCAAAAATAGTAGGTTTCCTAAAATAGAAAGTTACCAAAAATAGAAAGTTTCCAAAAATAGAAAGTTTCCAAAAATAGAAAGTTTCCAAAAACAGAAAGTTTCCAAAATAGAAAGTTTCCAAAAATAGAAAGTTTCTAAAAATAGAAAGTTTCCAAAAATAGAAAGTTTCCAAAAATAGAAATACTGCTTAAAATATATAAGTTTCTAAAAATAGAAAGTTTCCATAAATAGATTAGCTGCCTTATTTAAATAAGTTTCCCTAAATAGGTTAGCTGCCTGAAATAAATAAGTTTCTAAAAATAGAACGTTTCCATAAATAGATTAGCTGCCTTATTTAAATAAGTTTCAAAAAATAGAAGTTTCCGTAATTAGAAATAAGCTGGTTAAATAAGCTAAGTGTATAAGCCTAAGTGTTTTCATGATTATTTTCTAAGTCATATGATATAATGTATAGTTTATTAATTATTTCATGTAATTAAATTAAACTATAGGTTAAAATATTTAATTAAAGTATAACATGTTTTTAATTAAATAAAGTTAAATACTTAGGTTAAAACATGTATTATTATTTATTAATAATATAACCTAAGTCATGTTAATTAATTAATTATAACCATGGTTTTTAAATAATTAATTAATTTATAAGTCTAAAATATAAAAATACTTAGGTTAATAATTTCATGATTTTAATAATTAAAATAACCTAAGTCATGTTATTAAATTAATCATGTCATGTTATTAATTTAATTTTAACATAAGATCATAAAAAACAAAAATCTAAACATACACCTTGAACCGGATCTTGACTAAGAACCATGAACCGGACATGAAATCGACACCATACCCCGAACCAACTCGGGGTTACCCTTGTCTTGATGTTGTCGTGGGACCCACACCAACCAACCGGGACCATATGGTCTCGGTGGTGGTCAAATGGCCAAACCGAGACCCTCTCAGGTTCGGTGTAGGTTGCGGCCAAGAACAAAACACCCCTAAACATCCCTTTTGATTTATTCCAAAACCAATATCCTGTTAGATCTATGATTTAATTAGGTTTTTAATAAAAACATATCATGTTCTTAATTATTTAAAAGATTAAATCAAAAGAAAAGGGTTAAAAGAATTACCGAATACGTGGATCTAAATAATGATGAACAAACACGAACACTAGCAATAAATCCAAGATCAAAGATCAATAAACACCCTCTTGGTGTGTTGTATGGGTGGCGGCCAAAAGAGGGAGAAGGAAAAGAATTAGGGTTTTTGATGTTTTCCTGTAAAGTGAAAAATGACATCTTTTTCCCTAGTTTTTCTTGTATAGTAAAAATTGATGGGCTAAGCCCATTATTCCTTCCTAATTTCGTGGTATGGGGCCCACATGGGGTAACCCATACATTTCCTGAGTCTAAATATTATAGTGTGTTCTCGTGTTCGTAATTTACGTGTTTTAATTAGTTATCAATCGTGACTTAATATATTTATTCGTGTTCGTAATAAATATATGTTGGAAATACGTTTTTACGTATTTAGAAAGGATCGGTCACTCCAATGATATTGGGCTCGTGATCCAATATAGCCCATATAGCCCACATGTAGGGTGGGCTATATAAACCCCCCTCCTAGCATGTTAGGAGGGCTTGTTGTTCACTTCCATTTTCATAATCATATTTTATCTTTCTTCTTAACTCTCTCTTTTCTCTCTCTTCTTTCTCTCTCTAAGTTCTTCCATTTCCCTTCCATCTCAATAGGTAAATCATACAATGTCTAATCCTTAGAAAAACACGATCCTTCAATTGGTATCAAGAGCTTGGTTGATTCTTCGGATTAGCACGTTTTTTCTATTGATTTGGTGGTAAAGTTTTTTTACAATTTTTTTTTTTCCTTTCTTCCGTCTATTTTTTTAAGCTTACTTTTAAATAATCTTTGCTAAAAGTTGTATAAAAATTTTGTTTTCTACTAAAATTTTCTTCTTTTTTTTCTCCATTTTCAAAATTTTAATCCATTTTGATTAGTTTATTTTATAATTTTCTGTTTTGTCTTTCTGTTTATCCAACTTCAAGTTTAAATTGAAGATATTATATCACTTTAATTATCCAATTTGAATCTTTTAGTTTTTTTACGGCTTTCTGTTATTGTCCATTTTTTTGTTCTGTTTTTTTTATCAACATTTTGTATCTGAAAAGGGTATAGTATTCCGATAGCAAGTTGCCATATTCCGATCGTAACGTCACCAGATTTGTTCATCGATCGCAATAACCCTCGGGGTTCTACTTTGCGATCAAGTTATTCAGATTCTCTTATTCCGACGTGGGTTGCGATTGCACTTTGCGATCGTGATTGCGACGGGTTTAAGGAAAAGTGAGTCGAAACTCTGCCAAATTTTCTTAGAGACATTCCGATGGTGAGTTTTTTAACATTCCGATGGAAATTGTTGATATTGCGATGGACTTAGTTTTTTTTTTTTTTGATATTGCGATGAAAATGACAAACATTGCGATGGAGTTACATACATTGCGATGGTGAGTTTTTTTTTTTACATTACGATGGAAAAGTTTTTTGTAAAACAGACTCAACACACGACTAACAAGACCAATACAAAAGACTTTCGACACTTAGCTTAACACATCAAAACCCACACATCTAAACCGACTCAACTCCTATTTCACCCTCGAACTCCCTTGAACTCCTCAAACATTTACGACTCCAACCACTCAACACAGACCCCCACACACTCACTCAACTTTTCTCCCCTAAACTCTCCCCACACAACACCCTCAACCTTTCACACTCGACCCACAAACACAAACCCACCTCGAATCAAAAACCTCAATCGACTCCTAGAAGACTCGCTCATCCAGATTCAAACCACAAACCACCCACACCCCTCAAACAAACTCAACAGACTCGAAAAACCCACACAGGACTCGACCATAAAAGAAAATATAGTAAGACCTCAGTCAAATTCATTCGGGTTTACAATTGCTTTGTATACCTTTATAGATCAAGCAACCCGAAAGAATATCCTTCACTGATCTTCTCAAATAACTGTACTTACCCGAGATCTTGTTGATCAAAGATCTTGACGCCTTTCCCTTGAGACCTTGGTTAATCGAATCGACTAGCAAGCAATCATTTTATTATCTAACCGAGACCTTTAATAGATCTCGAATCCAAAAAAAAACTTATTGCTTGTTCTTTGTGGGTTCGTGTCCCAAACTGCTGTGTTGGTCTTATTTCGCTGCTTCGGGTGTATGTGGGGATACAGAGATTCATCCTTTTGATGGGAGTATTATTGAGACGGAGAAAACAAGATACTTGGGTGGCTGCCAATATATAAGAGTGGGTTTAGATTTTTCGTATTCACTTGATTAGATGGGAGACGAGATTTGTTGTTGTGGAGAGAGAGAGAGATATAGGAGACATATTTAGGGCGGATTTCACAAGAAAGTAGGATATTGTTTTATTTATAACCCGTGTTTGGCCACGTATTGTTTAACTTTACTACACGTTTTTGGTTTAATAGTTGACTTTGACACGTGTGAAACAAAAAGAAAAACGGCTGCACAAATGTAATTTGGTTAAGTTTAAACATTTTTTTATTTTTTTATCCAAGTGTTAGTTACACGCTATGTCTCAGAGATAATCAGTTTGTGTGGATCGGGTATTGCAGTTGATGCAAAAGTGGGCCTGAAATTAACCAAATATTTAGTGGAGTGAATTTTCACTAGTACATTTGCATAGGCCACGGCATTTGAGTATAATTGGATTTGAGCGTTGGATGTAAGCCTTAATTTATTCAAGACGAGTTTATTCTGATTTAGATTCGAGTCGAGGTAATTGGACGCCAATTATTCACGAGTAAGTTATTAACAATTTTGGCTAAGTTAAATCGGGTCGTGTCAAAGTAATTTATCTATATTGGTTGTCGGGCCGTTCACTAGAAATCTTTCATCAAATTTTACAATAGATTCGTTGAATTCAAAATTTCAAGAGGGCGAATTGCATATATTGCAAGACGCTACAAGAGGCAGTCACAAGAGAATAGAATCAGGAGGAAAACAGGAACCAAGTAGCATGTCAGGTACAGATAATATTCTTCATATGTTGTCTGAAATGAATGCCCTAATTAACAATCCTGCTAATCGTTGTATGACTGCTTCTTTATCCAATTCTGTGTCTAGGACTGAAGAGCTTGAAACCATTTTAGCTCAGCAATCCAAAGAGCTTGAGGATGCCAAAATTGAATTTTCAAAAAAAACGGAGAAATTTGAAACATATTTTGAAAAACTTGAAAAGTCAAACGTTGTTCTTGAACGAAAATTGGATCAAACTGTTCTAGATTCTAAAGCTGAAAAGGATAATTTTTTGAAACAAATTAAGTTGCTTGAATCTAAATTGGCATCCCAAGATAGAGTGCTTAACGAGAATGAGACATTAAAGGCTCAAGTACAGGAAAAGGTCTTTGCTATAGCCGCGTTGAAAAACGAGTTAAGGAAAACTAGAGGACCTAGTGTGGACACTAACCTTGAAAAACCATCAATCTTGGGGAAACCGCCTACAAATCAGTTCGTCAGACAACCGTCCGTCAGACAACCTACTGCATTTAGATCCGAGCGATCACAATCCTCGAAACCGCGGTTTGCCTCCCAAGTTGATATGGTTCATCTTTCTAGAACAGTCACTCCACCATCTAGAACCAATGTGACTAAAACAGCTTTTGCAAGACCTAATCACATGATTGCCTCTAATTTCCCTAGACATAGTCCAAAGAATACGTCTTGAACTAGCTCAAATGACGTTCGCCATACATTTGGTCTAAGGGAAGCTAAGCAAAAGACACAAGTAAGAGATAGGAATTTCAAACCTAGTCAGATGCCTTCTAGTTTACCCAACACTGCTAACCGTAGCATGTCACATCCTAGGAGCATCAATCAATCATCTAGGAATTCTAGATCTTACTCGGACATTAAATATGCTACTTGTAAAACATGTAGAAAATGTGTCTTTACGGCAAATCATGATTCTTGTATCAAGAAACTACTTAATGAGGTGAACTCCCGAGCTAGACTTAAATCCCAGTGGGTAGCTAAAATCAAACCCGTTGGCAAAATGTGGCGCCCCACTGGTAGAACTTTCACTTTTGTAGGAAACGAGTGCCCTTTAACTAGGATAGTATCTGATTCTACGAAGACTACTAGGGAGGAAATTGCAAAGGATGATACATCACTTAAGCCTGCACTTAAGGTTTTCTATAAAAGGAAACGTTTGCCAACTAAGACAAGTGAATCATCCCCTCAAGCCACCTCTGACACAAGAAAAGAAATCTGTGAATCCCCACTTGCTTCTAAGATAGATATCGCTAACTCAGGTTAAAGTATACAAACTACTAATGAGAATGCAGGTACCAAAGTTGATGTTCCAAAAGAACGAAGCGGTTCAATCATTGTATACCGTTCAACAAAGGATACTCTCAGAGTTTGGTTGCTGAAGAAGTAGATATTAGAGAAACAAGTATCTCCGGGGATTCATGGTTAAGCTTAATACTAATGACTTACAGTCACATAACAGACTCTAACTCGCTCTCAAAAGACAGGAAAGTTCATCCCGATGATGACTTATCCTCAAAACGAGAAATTAAATTTTCTCGGACACGAGCTTCCGTTAAAACTATTCAAAGGTTTTAAGCTCGTGTAAAATGACTTACAGTCACATAACAGACTGTAACTCGCTCTCAAAAGACAGGAAAGTTCATCCCGATGATGACTTATCCTCAAAACGAGAAATTAAATTTTCTCGGACACGAGCTTCCGTTAAAACTATTCAAAGGTTTTAAGCTCGTGTAAAAGGACTTATAGTCACATCACAGACTATAACTCGATCTTCAAAGAAAGGAAAGTTTATCGCCGATGGTAAACTTATCCTAACAATGAGAAATTCATTTTTCTCGGGCATGAGCTTATATTAAAACATTCGAAGTTTTTAAGCTCATGCACAATGGCTCCTCGTTAAATGACAGACGATGACCCGGACTTCAGAGACAGGGAAGTTTATCCACGCAACGATAACTTACCCCCAAAACGAGAAATTAAGTTTTCTCGGACACGAGCTTATCTTAAAACCATTCCAAGGTTTTAAGCTCGTGTATATGGCTTATCGTTAAATATCAGACGATAA
Source organism: Glebionis coronaria (assembly GCA_025667525.1). Classification (NCBI taxonomy): domain Eukaryota; kingdom Viridiplantae; phylum Streptophyta; class Magnoliopsida; order Asterales; family Asteraceae; genus Glebionis; species Glebionis coronaria. Next base: position 150,113,469 of record CM046874.1, read on the forward strand.
CCCGTGCATCAAAGAAAGGAAAGTTTATCGCCGATGATAAACTTATCCTTACAACGAGAAATTAATTTTTCTCGGGCATGAGCTAATAATAAAAACATTCGAAGTTTTTAAGCTCATGCACAATGACTTACAGTTAAATATTAGACTGTAACTCGGACTTCAATTTTAGGAAAGCTTATCTTTAAAGATAGCTTATCCTCATAACGGGAAATTAAATTTTCTCGGTCATGAGCTTTACGTTAGAACATTCAAAGTTTTTCAAGATCATGAAAACGACTTCTAAGTAAATGTCAGCTTAGAACTCGATCTTCAGATAAAAGGAAAGTTTATCGTCGATGGTAACTTATCCTTAACAACGGGAAGTTTACAACTTCTCGGACTTGAGCTCGTTTTGTAAGATATTCAACATCTTAAGCTCAAGCAATTAGTTTTCAAAACAATGAACACAATTTTTCGAGAATTTCTCAAAAGGTTTTTCTAAATCTTTCAAAATTGTGTGTTCAAAAATGTTTTGATAAAAAGAGCATGTCTTCTGGAATCGATAATATTTACGATACAAGAAATGTCATTCAATAATGACACGGGGTTGTAAATAAAGTTCGAGCAGAAGTTCAACTGATTTAAAACATGCTCAAAATTGTTTGCTATTATTTCAGATAGTAACCGGATTTTCTTATTCAAGTCAAGCATTTAACCGGAAAGCTTTGACTCAACAACGGGAATTAATTTTCTCGGGCATGGTTTACTTTATAACCATATAAGGGATTGTGTTTACGTAATAACACAATCTAACACAAATTTATTTACGTTTCAGTGCATTTATTTGTTAAAACAAGAGAAGTCTTGTTCACCAACCGTAGCAATTTACAATTGATGTCTACATACTCGACGATGCGACTACTCAAACGGCGACTACAGCTCTTTCAATAGAACACGGGTCAACAATTGAGGGGGAGCAATTGTCCAGCATTCAGAATCCTTGATGCCGAGAGTGCCAAGTTCACATATTGGTGTCAAGACAACGATATCAATCGTACATATGGAGTCAAGAGATAACTTCAGCCGTGATGAGGCGACCAACATTCGTGAACAAGAACCATGTGCCTCTTTCATATGATGTTCTTCATCATTCAGGTCCAACCTCATAAATCGCTAATCTTGTGAATACATTATCATATATGATCTTTGCTCGTGATAAATACCTTACACTTGTGTTTAAAAGGTATTTAATTTACGTTTCAAGTACACCATCATTAATTTGAGGGGGAGCTTGTGTAATTCATGAAGATAAACGGATTTGCATTTTTCTTCCCAAATTTTCTAAAAATGCTATTAAATCAATTGATATTAAAAACATCGATTGGGTTAATATTTTTAATATGGGGGAGAAAATGTGATTTAATATGGGATATTATCACAAATGGTTTGACTTAATGTGTTGGCTCATCCCGACATATGCGAAATGTTTTCGAATATCGTGGCATATGTTAAGGGGGAGCAAAATGGATTTGCATATCAAAATGGATTTTCATGGTGATATATACTTACCCAAAACCTATTTATTTCACGACGATGAAGATTGTGGTGACATAAGGATGGTAGGATAGGTTAAGTCCTATGATTCTTCCAGAACCGGAGGAATCTTCCCAAGGACATTCCATAGCTAGAAATAGTAGTCCTTAGGAAAGATGGAGAAAGATTGTGAACGTAGCTGAATGCCGACCAAGTACTTAAGTTAGCACTGGAACAATCACAACAAGGTGCTAGTGATGACGTATTGGTAAGCATTGAAGGGATTGAAGAATGAAAAAGAATTGTAAAGATAAAGGGTGTAAAGAAAGAAGCCCTCCTTACAACCTTAGGCAGAAACCGGGTCAATACATATGCTATTGAGATCATCTTAATGATTCTTGATATTGAAGATAGACATCATGGACCCAGTGATGCAATGCACAACCCATCCCAGCTAACTCAGATATCTCTCAAAGGGTATTTTTTTTAATCACACGGAGACAACGCATTATCTATTGATTTATTCACTCCGAATAAATTGGTATTGAAAAGGTGGCACTCCTCTCCAGCCTCCGATCACTAAAATCCAAAGTGCACGATCGAGTCTAGAGCCATTTGAGATCATCACATATCTCATTAGGACACACTTCCATAATTCCTTGCTTCTTCACACACTGTGAAAAGTAAGAAAGATTTTAAGAGTCCTACGCAAAATCTTCATGATCTTGCCTGAACATCCGAGTAATACGAGAGTATTTACAATGAAGATGGAAATCCTTCTTGAGCGAATATCAAAAAGCTCATGGTAGGTGACTTGTGCGATTCTTTATGAATCAAGCTTGTGATAACTGGAAAGCAACAGTGGTTTAATTCTTAAATGAATTTAAACACATTCCCGGCCTCTACGCAATATCTTAGTGATCTTGCCAGAACACTCAGAGTGATACCTTAGTGTTTACAGTGATGAGTGAAAATCCTTCTAGTGTTAACCTCAAACAGTACTTGGTAGGTAACTTGCAAGATTCTATACGAATCAAGCTCGTGACAACTGGAAAGCAACGATGGTGCGGTTCTTAATTGAATTTCACTTGTTCCAGGAACATGAATTGACGGCTTCAAATCATGCGGATATTATTATCCAAATGATTCACTCTTTATGTTCGTAGTCAGCTTTGGACGGTCGAATAAAGAGAACGGGTTTACCCGCGAAATCCTGTCAGGAAGTTACTTAATTGAAACTATCCGTCACGGGTACGATATCTAATATCGTCCAACGGTCTTCACCGACCGGAGGTAAAATGCTACCGATTTAGAATGAAATGTTCAAAGCCATTTCTTTCGTGTCTACTTATGTTGCGGCATTTGAAGACGGCGGCGTTGCGAAATCCAAGAAGAAGTCGTCCCCACATGCTTATACTGCATACACTCAGTACTTCAACGAATTCAAGAAAGTCTGAAGGTCAAGTCTTCCGCTGTATCAAACTCTGAAGCTTTCAAGAATTATAAAGGTATAAGTATGTGGAACATGAAGTCATGAAGAGGCGAATATCACAAGTGATGAATGCAGAAGATCAAGGCAAGGAAACATGCTCAAGGCTGAAGTCAAAGATCACATCAAGCATATTCACAAGAACAAGATCGAAGACTCAAGCATAGTATGCTAGGTTTAAGATTTTGTAAAATGGTGTGACCTCCCTTTGGGGGAGATTGTTGGAAATACGTTTTTCCAAGGAAAGTCTCGGTCACATCATTATTAGCATAGATCACGAGCTATAGACTATTTAGGACATTGTAACTTGGAGTGACCTCCCTTTGGGGGAGATTGTTGGAAATACGTTTTTACGTATTTAGAAAGGATCGGTCACTCCAATGATATTGGGCTCGTGATCCAATATAGCCCATATAGCCCACATGTAGGGTGGGCTATATAAACCCCCCTCCTAGCATGTTAGGAGGGGTTGTTGTTCACTTCCATTTTCATAATCATATTTTATCTTTCTTCTTAACTCTCTCTTTTCTCTCTCTTCTTTCTCTCTCTAAGTTCTTCCATTTCTCTTCCATCTCAATAGGTAAATCATACAATGTCTAATCCTTAGAAAAACACGATCCTTCAATATATATACGTAATTAATATTATCTCGTGATTTAATTACGTTCATGATTTCATGATCGCATGTTCGTGATTAATTATTGTTTAAATAATTATTGCGTGTTCGTGCGTAATAAATACTTATCGTGTTCTAACACGTACGTAATACGTAAAATCCTAACACGTAAACGTAATCGTACTATAAAGGAAAGTTTTAATCTAATACGTACGATCTTAAGGGTACTATTCATGGTAAAAGCATGCGGGTTTTACATGTATGCTTAATCTCAAAAAATCTATCACATGCTATCAATAAAACCTTCGGCTTTCAAAAAGAAAAACGATTAAACTTCTTTAAAAATAATACCGTATAGGTCATAACGTTATCTCTATCTAGCAAAGCTTCATTACATCTTTTATTATATTTTTTCATTTTTTGCTGAACTAATTCAAGAATGAATAGCTCATGTTCATTAAGCTCATTTTCAGAGGCAAGAGATTGATGATGAATGACGGGGTGCTGTGGGGGCTCAAAATGGTCATAACCGGAATCATAGCAAGGATTTGGCTCATAAAAAATTATCGATTGACATAAATAAGTATCATGAGGCCCGCTACACTTTTCACAACAAGGATATTGTTGTGAAAAACTCGATAAATTTGGTGGATAATTATTTCCATTGTAGTAATAATTGCACCTCGCCTCTCGCTCGTAGTTAAACGAGGGATGAGACGGACAATCAATACTAAAATGGTAATCGTTTCCATAATGCGCACATGATTATGGAAAGCGAGTGGGTTGTAGTGGATTTTGAAAAGTCTGTGGGAGTTCTTCAACGATATGAGTGTAGCAAGGTCCTAGAGTAGAAATAATCAGGACTTGCGGCGGACAATTATAGCCGTGATGAGCACCGTTCCCACAATACTTGCAAGTACATTGCCAACAAAAATACCATCCATCGAGTCACCACACTCATCACAACAATGGTGGTTAATAAGAGGGGGACTTTGTAAAGTAGGTTTGATGGGGTATTTATCAATGGCACGTGGCTCAGAAGGTGAAATGAAATCATTAGTGCGACCGTTTGAAGATGTAGGTTCATCATTAGCAAAACCATCTTCGTAAAGCATCCTACGAAGAAGAGCACACGGTCTACAAAATATACCTTCTACCGGGTCTCCACAATGGCGACAACGAGGTAGATAAGGCGAGGCGGATAGAATACGGTCAATCTTGCCGACGACCCTCCCATTAGAACAACCACATTGACGTGTGTACAAAGATACACAAGATGAACACTCTTTAAAACCGGAGAGTGACGTCATTAGAATTAAACAAAATAGAGGGTATAAGAAAAAGAATTAAATGGAGAAAGGATAAAGATGATTTTTTTAATTTTTTTTTCAAATTTTTTCTTATATATAATAAAAAGAAAAGAAAAATATTTTTGTATTTTTTTTATATTTTTTATATATTCACAAATAAAACAACAATTTCACGAAGAAGGGTCTTCAAGTCACTAATCGTCAAACGTAACGAAATTGTTGCAACACACCTCCCCGGCAGCGGCACCAAAAAATTGACATGAAGTATAATACATATATAATAATATATCGATAAGTAAGTGATTCGACAAACAATTCCTTTAAGCAAAAGAATTATAAGTCAAAACACACAAAATATAATATAATATATATGTATATATGTCGCGTAAGTGTCACATTTCTTGGATTATTTTCGATTTGAACTCGAATCTATTATGGGGTATGGGTGTAAGATATCACGTAGGTTAAGGGATGGGATGGATTTGGCTAGTAGTGAATTGGAGGGAAAACAAAATATTAGGGTTCGAGATTTGGTGTATCGATGGTGGCTGAGAAGTATGATACGAAACCCTAAAATTGTGTTGTGATAACAGATATTAACGTTATTAAAGGTGCTTTGTAGAATATATATGGGATTTTGGGTTTTTGTTTCGGGCTTGATATAAGCATAGGGCCCATTCCGAAATTTAGTACAATGTTGGTTTAAAATTAAATAATGAAAAGGGTGGTGGGCTGATGGGTTTAAGAGGCCCGAAACCATTAGATAAGGGTTGTTGGGCTAATTTCTTGTGTATATTATTATTTAAATGGGCTGATCTAGCCCTTAAACTGGTGCAGGTTGATCCGTTAAATAATAATTCGGGTTTCGGGCTAGGTTTTTTTCGTGCTCATTCCATTGCCGTATCCCGGGGTTGACTTTACTTCATCTTGACTTGTAAAAATCATGAACGTTGTCGAGTCGAACTAAAAATGTCTGTCTTTGCTCCGTTTTCAATCTTTTTTGTACCTATTTGACATAAAACACAAAGCAAGAATATTTGCAATATAATTAGCCTATTTTAGTGTTTATGGTCCTTTTTACAGTGTTAAACGGGCCTAAAATGATTGAGTAATTATACTCTCATCAACCCTCCTCCACCTTAACTTGCCCTCAGTAATCATGGTCGAAAGTACTTGTCTAGCTTTGCTTCGGAGGAAGGTCACTCACCACGCTGTTACCACCAATGATCCCACAATTGGTAAGTTCAAACACATTCTCAAAGGGCCCAAGATCAGGGAGAATGGTTGAATGACCACCATGTGCATTAGGAACAACACTTCCATTATTAGAAGAAACTGAGACAAATTGACCTCCCAAGTACAATACATGCTTACCTATATAGTACAAAAAATATATAAATTAAAATGCTCATAAAGTATATAATATGAAAAAAGAACTAAAGCAAAACTACTTTATTGTTGCTACCTTCTTTACTCGTGTTTGACAAAGAGAACCTTTCTTAGAAAGTTAAAATGTGACCACTGATAAGTCCCCCACCACCTTTTTATAGCAAATTTGAAAGGGATATTAGTCACTCTTTAACTTATCTACCGCCCAACCAAACCAATAAAATAAAAGCACCTCACTTAGAAAAGCTAATAAAAAAAGCAACTTGCAAACATAATCATCAGGGCCTATAGAGTAGGGGGCTAGTAGACTCAAATGGTAGGCTAAGCATGCAAGTGGTATGACTTGTCTACTTTACCTAGGGGGATGATGATATACATGTAGTATAGCTCTATCATAACAGTGCATGGTTTTAACATGCATGAATCACACGTATGGAATCTACACTATCTAGATATGGCAAAATATATGCATATGCAAGTGTACTGCAACATTTGATTTAATAGATCAACTCAATATTTGATAAATCAACTCAAGATTTGAGAATATACAAAGATATAGTAAATTTGTGATATCAAAGCATAATCTACGAAAGATTTGCAAGTATATTTTAGATTGCACGAATATTTACTCAATATCTTCAGATTATATTTGATCCACGATATATTCACAAGATATATTAAATCTTGTAAAGATTGTGAATATGCATCCGCGTGATGCTTTATAAATAGGTTTGAAAAATGATCATTTGGTATTCATTCTATTCTCATACTCTTACTATAAAATCTCTCATTATCCGTATATCTATTACTGACTTGAGCGTCGGAGTGTAATACGGGGAGAAAGTTCAGCATACCCTCTTACACGTTCTGTATTATTGAGTGATACACGTAAACATGTTGAATATTATGAAGACCAATACCATATTTAGTCAAGCCTGTGGATTTACGTATCATCAGCGGAAAAAGGTGGAGACTAATTTTTGCAGAAGGAAACGTGAATGTGGTAATAGAAGTGTCTGGTGGGAAAAGGGTTTCGGGGACGTGTTTCGCATGAAACAAAAGGTGGGAAATGGGTTTCGGATGCAAACGACTAGGATGACGAAAATACCCCACGTGCATGGCACGCGAGGGAGTTAATGGGTGTAAACTGTGAAAGTAAGAAAATAACGACTCCGCGATTTTTCGCAAGAAATTAAGAAGTTTGATGGCGAGAATGCGTCACCTTTGCTCTCAGGTTTTTTTTTTTGCAGAAATGGCAAAGTAAAATACCGATGATTTTGTGTTTGAGAAGTGAGATGATGTTTCGTTTGTTGATCTTTGTCACATGACCGATGCCGTGTGGACTCTATAATTAAGTCGAGGTCTCAAACATGGAGATTTACTCATGTAATTGTTACTAGTACTCGATCGTTAGAATTCATGAACTTCTATAGACGTTTGATACAAGTTTATCAAATCGTAACTTAAGTTATGATTACCTGTAATATATAAGAAAAGCTTGATCAAGTAAAACAGGATAAATGTTACTACGTATTAAGTACGTAGTACTAACTAAAATCGACTAAGCATGCACCATGACTCGGCGGCAGGTATCCAGCTGGACGCCTAGACCTCGTGACATTTCTTTTAAGCAGAGTTACATAATGACTACCTGAAGATCACTCAACTTATTCTGTTGGGGGAGAGGCATATAAAAGGGTGGAAACGAGTCGAGTCAAGTTTGAGCCTGTCAGAGCTCGAGCTCAGCTCGTTTAGGTTTCACAAAGCTCGAGCTCGAGCTCGGCTCGTTTCGATCCTTATTATTTAAACTCAAGCTTGGGCTCGGCTCGAGCTCCGCTCGTTTATACGATTTGACAATGTAAATTAAAATATGACTCGAGTTCGGCTAGTAAAGTTAAGATCTATATAGACACTTAAATTAGCATAAATCTATCCAATCAATCATAATCACCCATTTTTTAAAAAACCCACTTCCCACTATTTTTTTAAAAATTAAATATCTCACAAATGGTAAATCGTCAAAAGAAAAAAAATACACAATTGTGACGAGAATTAAATCATCTATCTATCGAGGGGCACATGTATATACTTTCGACGAACTTTTTTTTCTTAAGTCACGTCTGGAGAGAATCATATATGATTCGTCACGAATCATATATGATTCGTCACGAATCATATATGATTTCCAGAAAATCATATACGATTTTCAGAAAATCATATACGATTCGTGATATGAATCATATATGATTTTCTGAGAATCATATATGTTTCGTGACGAATCATATATGATTCTCTCCAGACGTGACTTAAGAAAAAAGTCGAAAAAAAAGTTCGTCGAAAGTATATACATGTGCCCCTCGATACATAGATGATTTAATTCTCGTCGCGATGATATGTTTTGTTTTACAAAACGATGAACGGTTTGTGAGATATTTAATATTTAAAAAATAAGTTTTTTTGTTACATTATAGAAATGGATGGTTGTGATTGGTTGGTTGAGTTTATGTTAAACTAAAGGTTTATGTGATCTTTTTCCTCGGCTAGTAATATATGTAAAATAGGCTTGTTAACAAACTTGTAACTTAGTTAATAAGGTTGTGTATAAAAAATTAGGCTCGCCAGCCTAAACATGCTTACGTAAAGCTTGGGATCGGCTCGTTTCCACCCAATGATGTCTGATTGCCGCGCATATTAGATAAGCACAACAAGATAGGACATGTTATAATACAACTCAAATATCTCTAATCAATATCTAATACGTAAGATATGTACATCGATCTATAGCATTAGTATTATTAGCAAATTCATAGCAACAATAATCAACTACCACAGATATGGCGGCAAGACATGAATCACCTGCAATAGGGATTGATCTAGGGACAACGTACTCGTGTGTAGCCGTTTGGCAACACGAACGAGTGGAGATAATAGCCAACGAACAAGGCAACAGGACAACACCTTCTTGTGTTGCCTTCTCTGATACCGAGCGTTTAATTGGCGACGCAGCCAAAAACCAAGCTCCCAGGAACCCTGATAACACAGTTTTTGGTATATAATTTTCTACTACTAATTGTAACTTAGTATTTGAGTAGTCTATTATTCATTGTTTGGAGACTTTACTCTGAAAACTAGGTACCATGCACGTTGAACATCTCCAATGTTAGCTAAATAAGAGTTTTTTTGAATATGTTTAGCCTTATAGTTTTTTCGAGTGTTACACATGAACACATTGCTTTCTCTTGAGCGTTGATCGTATGGCAAAAAAATTTCAAACCCTAGATATCTCACAAATGCCTCCAACGAACCTTAATCCCACAAGGCCACAACCTCTAGGTTAGTCGGCAACTCACATACCACTAGACGAGAGGCCACAACCTCTAGGTTAGTCGGCAACTCACAGAATCAAAAATTCAGATTACATAACAAGTCATACTTCTCGAACATTCTACACACTACCCAAACGTTATGCAACAAAAGTTAGTGATTAATCGGTCAACATGGAACCAAATATATACGTAACAGATCATAAAAGTCAACAGCCACAGCATTGTGTGCTTTACATTGGATTTAGAACATGGTGGTACACTTCAATTGCCAGTGACAGTTAGGTGATACGTATTTATTCTATAAAATCATTCTGAATCTAATGCCAGCATGTACTTTTGGTTGTTTGAATTTCAGATGTTAAACGATTGATTGGAAGGAGGTATAGTGATGCCACCGTGCAGGGTGACATTAAGGTTTGGCCTTTCAAAGTAATAGAAGGAGCAAATGGCAAGCCTATGATCGCAGTCACGTACAAAGGTGATGAGAAGCACTTTTCTGCTGAAGAAGTATCTTCCATGGTCCTTGCAAAGATGAAAGATGTAGCTAATGCGTACCTTAACACTGACGTGAAAAGTGCAGTTATTACTGTTCCTGCTTATTTCAATGATTCACAACGTCTAGCAACAAAGAATGCAGCTTCTGTCGCTGGTCTTCGTGTTCTACGTCTTCTAAATGAGCCCACAGCAGCTTCAATTGCTTATGGGCTACACCAAAAGACTACAAACCTTGGCAAAGTAAATGTGCTAATCTTTGATTTAGGTGGAGGTACTTTTGATGTCTCTGTCCTCACCATCAATAATAAAAGGTTTGAGGTGAAAGCATCTGGTGGTGACACTCACTTGGGTGGTGAGGATTTTGATAATCGAATTGTGGAATACTTCGTTTCCGAATTCAATAGGAAATATAAGAAAGATATAAGCGGAAATTCAAGAGCACTGGGAAGATTAAGGGTTGCTTCTGAAAGAGCAAAGAGGATTCTATCCTCAACGACCCAGACTTTCATTGAAATTGATTGCTTGTATGATGGCATAGATTTTTCATCAATTATAACCCGTGCCAAATTTGAAGAGCTGAATATTGACTTTTTCGACAAGTGTATGGAGTGTGTGCAAGGTTGCTTAGATGATGCGCAATTGAAGAAGAGTAGAGTGGATGAGGTGGTTATAGTTGGTGGGTCGACTCGGATTCCCAGGGTGCAACAAATGTTGGAGGATTTTTTCAACGGAAAGGACTTGTGCAAAACCATCAATCCTGATGAAGCTGTTGCCTATGGTGCAGCGGCCATGGCTGCAAAGCTGAATGATAAGGGCAATAAAATGGTTCGAGATTTGGTATTGTTGGATGTTACACCTCTTTCACTGGGATTAAAGGAGCATGGAAATATCATGTGTGTCGTAATCCCGAAAAACACCCCGATACCTGTTAGGAAGGAGCAGTATTGGCATACTGTCTGTGATAACCAATCTCATTTTCGGTTGAAGGTTTATCAGGGTGAGAGAAGCTGTTCGACCGACAACAAATTACTAGGTGAATTCCGGCTTCTAAACCTCACTCCTGCTCCGAGGGGTGTTACACATGCCAGAATATTTTTTGACATCGATGCTGATGGTATTCTGAAAGTTTCTGCCGAAGAACCTATAACAGGTCGAAGAAACAGCATCACAATATCAAACACTAATGGAAGACTTACAAAAGAAGAAATTGAGAGGATGTTGGAAGATGCGGAAAAATACAAAGTTGAAGATCAAGAGTACAAAAAGAAGGTTGACACCTACAATGCATTTGAAAATGACATGTATGCTATAAAAAATATAATCAAGAATGTAAACTTCAGGAGCAGAACTAGTTCCAAAGATTTGAAGAAGATGGATGACATGGTTGCAGAGACAATGAAGTGGCTTGATGTGAATAAGGGAGCAGAAACAAATGTGATAGCGGACAAGAAAAAAGAACTCAAATCCATGTGCGACTTCATCAGTGGTCTCAAGTAATGTCCCATCAGTAATTTTTTGGTAAGTACTTATGTTTTTTTTACTGCATGATTACTGGAAGTTGGTTTTCTGTGTGAATTTGTCTATCCTTTGTACCCGAAAGAGTACTTGTGGTGATATCCTAGGATAATGTGTAATGTGTAAACTTATCCTCTTAGTGGTGATGCCAAAACGTCGTGCTTGTTTTTCCTGTTTGTTTCGTACATTCCCCACCATCGTCTGTTTTATTTTGATGTCATTACAAACAATAGGTGGGTGATGACGAGATGTTGATAAGCAATAACACCCTTACACAATACATGGAAGCAATGGATCAGATACCCTGAAATATAATCTGGTAGTGTGAAGAAAATAGATTGTTTCACCGCTCACCGCATAAACTATCATTTTCTACACATTAAAAACCGCCTTGTAATTGCATCATATATAACACGCTAATGTTCCCTACAAGTGAGTTAGCTAACTTCTTATTCGCACTTCAGGAATTTCTTGATATTTTCATACTGATTTCTATGTATCAGGCATGTAAATAAATATTTAGTAATTACATATGGAGTACCAATAGTAGTAATTAATTAGAAAAGTAGTGCTAGTAGTTAATTAGAAAGGTAACTATATGCACTAGTTTCACGTTTCGGTTTAGTCCCCCCTAAGAAATCACCAAATAAATACGAACAATAGGTTTAAGCTAGATGGAATTGTAGAAACAGGGCAGTTCATGCTTCCATTAATAACCTGCGGCAAGCGGCTTGATCAGAATATATTCTCTTTGGTGAGTGGCGGAGACAATGGAGGGGCACAAGGGGCATGTGCCTCCCCTCTAGCGAAAAACTGTAGTGTAAAATTTTGAAAATATCCTAATTTATCGGTAATTGTGGCGGAGATAACGGAGGGGCACAAGGGGCATGTGCCCCCTCTAGCGAAAGAATGGCCGTGTAAGTATCGAATATATCCGGATTTTTTGGTAATTTTCCCCCCTCTCTCTAAAAACCATGTTTTAGTGTAGTTTTTAAAAAAAATCTAAAGTGTACCCCTCGAGCTAAACTTTCTAGCTCCGCCCTGACTGCAAAAGCTGTCCTTGCAGTGGATCAAAATCAAGAACTTAATTAGCTTTGCCATTAAAAAAACTAAAGAAATTATCCTAAGTTAATTGGTTCTACTAATCTACCATGCAACTCATGCTTGAATAATAAGTTGTATAACACATGGAAATGAATATGAACAAAACTCGAGCACAATTCCATTTCTGTTAGATACGAAACAAGTATAATATTCAGAATTTCAACGAAAAGATACACAAAAGGGAGCGAAGCACATAATCACTTCCCTTGACACATGTATGTATGAAACTATGAACCACTATTCCTTAATAACCATATGATGTTTTGTACAAGTATTCAATTGTATAGAAAACGATCTTTCACTGAAAAATTGATGAAAAACCACCAAAGAAAAAAAAAGTTAACAAATTACGCAACCGTAGAGACCGTAGAAGCAGCAACAGAATGAGCCCAAAATCTCAGCAAACCTTTCACCTCGACATCATGTTTGCAGCTCATAGCTGCTGAAATCGCCACAATTTCATCAGGCTCCTTTTTTGTACTCGTAGTCGTATCCTCATGAACTTTAGAAATCGGGTTGCTTGCGAAGATGTGGTATTGGAACCAACATGAATCAAACAGGTTGTAGATTTGTTCTTCCTGTGGTGTTGTCATTTTTAGTGGTGGAAAATGTTGTCCAACAGAATAATTGAGGTTTGATATTTATAAGACTTGGTTAAGGTTTACGTGTTGGAAAATTCCTTGTATCAAATGAATGACACGGTTTTCTTTGGTAGGGTAGGGATTCTTGCACCACTACCAACCAATGCAAATTAGTATTGCCAAATTGGCAGTTGATAAAGAATATTGGTTTATAATAATGCATGAACGTATAGTTTTCTTAGTATTATTTATTATGATTGATATATATACATTTGATATGTACATTTGACTTTTATAAGATGTGCTATAACAAATTTTATAACATCAAGATAACGTTTCTTGTGTTCCATGTCCATAATTTTGGTTGTAGATAAGATTTTCATGAAAATAAAAACAATATGACGTAAAGGATACTACATTCTATGATTGATTTAGACAGTATTATATTGGGAAAAAGACATATATGGTCATTTTGAGCATTAAACAACCTTATTATGGTCAACTTTTCAACTAGGGACAAATTTGGTCATGTTGAGCACTTCACAAACTGCACAACTGCACAACTCCACTACTTTATTGACATGTGTCTGACTGACACAATATTTATTATATTATTAAAATATTGAAATTACAAATATACCCTTACATTTTTTCTATCTCTTTCTTTCTTCTTCTTTCTTCTGTTTTGTATCCAAATCCATATCCAGTCCAATCTTAAACAACAAATCACATTCTGTTCTTCTGTATCTCTATTTGCTAAATATGATAATCTGGTTTTCGAGTTATTGGTGCTAATGTATACTACAATTCTGCATCAGTGAGAAAGATCTAGTTGAAGTGTTGCAATCACAAATCGTTTACTCAAATGTCGCCAAAGGAATTCTTGCAAACTCAATCGATCTAAAACGAACTTTTGGATCGGATGATCAGACCAAATTCTGTTTGGAGGTTATTCCCGATTACCTTTTAGTTAGTGTTTTCATGATTTGAATTCGCTTCAGAGCAAAGAAGAAGCTGTTGTTAGGTATTTTTGCAATTTTTTTATGATTATTGATGTGTGAATTTAGGGTTTAGTGATGACCCATTTGGGGTTTTTGTTAATTATGATGTTTGGTGTGTGAATTTGGGTGTTTTTTGTTATGTGTACTAGGTGTTTGTTGAAATGCTCGAGTGAACTGATTACTTCAACTCCAAAATCGTGTTAACCTCTTAGGAAGGTGTGTTGTCCGCTGAGGATTTTGTAAACGAAGAACTAATATCTCTAGCAGATAACAATAAGGTATGCATTATATTTGCAACATTGTTTATTTGTCAAACGGTTATGTTGAAAAGGATTAAGTTTTATGTGGGGTTCGATGAACCGGCGAATACGTGATTGTCCATACACTGCAATGAGTTGGTTAATATCACTAAAACATGGTTCTTATAATTTTGAATAAAGCTATTTAGAAGGTCATAAGCAATAACAATACACGTCAGGCATATATTATCCTGTTTGCGCCATTAAACCCATTTCTCTTTAGCTATTACATATTTTTATTTATGTCGCCTGCATATACTATGTCGGTAACAAAGACCAGCGAGCAAAATTATTTTCTCAAGTAAGATTTGCCCACCATTGTTCTTTTTCCCATTTCAAAGTTTTCATTTACGAGATTCTAGCTCTGAAGCTTCTTTTTTTAATTCTTTTAGGAAGTTTGTCATATGAGATTTAATGTCCTTGTGACAACCTATGAATTTATCATGTTCGACAAGTCCAAACTTTCGAAAGTTGATTGGAAGTATATAGTTATAGATGAAGCACAAAGAATGAAGGACAGAGAGTCTGTTTTAGCTCGTGATCTTGACAAATACCGGTGCCAGAGGCGGCTTCTTCTCACTGGGACCCCCTTACAGTGAAGACGAGTGGATATAAAGAGTTGTTTTGAGTAAAAACTTTTATTATTCGGCGTCATGACAAACTGATTGCTGAATATAATGAAGTTAACAACTACTATTAAAAAATAACTCTTGGACAATTAATTAACAGAACAGCGTTGTATACTATTAAGTTACTAAGAGGTAAGAACCACACTAAGTATGGGTCTAATATCACATCTAACCATACAAAACTACTAGGTGCCAGGATATTAGTGTTACATTTTACGTCTGATTTAGTTGTCAGGATGTTCCAAATACTGTGTGTTCCATATTTACGCGTGCAAAGATTTTTTACGACATGATTGTTTTTTTACTTATTAGTAAAAAACTTTACTAGAGAATCCTATTTTTATTGGGAGTTGATTTGGTGATCCAAGACATTGTACATGGACTTCGACTACAATCATTCCCAATTGCTAGCTACAAGCAATTGAAGAAAGACACATTAAGTGTAACACGGCTGAGAATCATCCCGTCACGAAGTATTAAAATGGTCACTTTGAAAAGTTTCTTTTCTCACATGAACGAGCTTGGTGGATGTGACTCGTGCCAGTTCATGAATACTGAAGCATCTTCTTGGAGAAGCTTTCTCATGTTATGTTCGAGAATTAAGTTGGATGAAAAGGCTTATTAAGTTTAACACCAACAATGACTTTGGTATCCCAGTCAGTTGGGCAGGTTAAAGTTCCGAGTCTTTTGGTGTTAAGCTTTTTAGTGTGCCATTTTGAGTAGTGAGATTTAGGATATGCTTAACTACGTAAATAGCTTCTTTTATTGATGCCAATGTTCAACCAGCGATGAAGGATGTCGATATAAGTGGTCTGCGATTCTTCTGTTTTTTTGTTTCTAGTGACAAGGCCAATTCTTTTTTTGGTGTCTTGGTACTTCATCCACTAAATGCGATGGTACCGTTTTTTATATTCATATATTTGGAAATCGTTCGGCTGTTTTTGAGGATCATGAACTTGGTCGCTGATAATAGATACTGGACATTTGCAGGGAAAGAAACGATCATATCTGCTGAAGAGAAAGATGCTCAATCTGATGGTGGAATGATTAGTGCTGAGATCGTTAATCTTAAGAACGAATCCAGTAAAGAAGTGACTGGTGGAGATGCGGTAACCAGTCTCAACGTATCGGACAAAGTTTCACATCTTGAGGATCAAAATGGAGATGCAGTAACTAGTCCCATCAAATCTGTTACAGTTTCACAGCCCGAGGAACAAACTACACCTATGATCTCTGATGATGTCAAGGATGCACAACAAATGGAACCCAGGTGCAATGACATTTCAGTACCTCAAAATATCTAATTACCAGTCAATTTATATGTTGACAAAAGGAATCAAGTACTAATATCATTTAGGTTTTCCAGATTGGATGTTCCGGTTATAAGACCTAGAAGCTCGTCACCTGCAGTGGAAGTTAATGAAGGAAACAAACGACCAGCTAGTATATGTGACTCACCTGCAACAGAAGTTAATGAAGAAAACAAACGACAAGCTGTTGTATGCGACTTCTTTGCAAAGGGTTGGTGCATTAACGGAAACTCTTGTAAGTTTCGTCACATAAAAGATCATACGAGTGTTAGTGAGCAACAGAAGGAGACTTCTGTAACTGCTTATCAGAAAAGTGAACCTCAAAATGATGAAGGTAATTCATACTTTCTTGGGAATCTTAAAAAGGAAAGGACTTTTTTATGACTTATTTAATTTATACAAGTCCTTATTGCCATATCAGGATTGTCAACTCCTGCAGCCGCACCAAGCATCACATGCTCTTCTGAAGTTAAGCCCAAGTTGCAAGAGAAAACTGTGACCATACCCTCGGTTGATGATATGGAGACCGAGAGTTTGCAAGAGAATCCTCCTGCTAATACAGATAGCTCGCTGCATGAAGCTTCAAGTAACCTGATCAATGGATCAGACACCCATAGGAATAGTCGAGTTTCTTCAAGTAACCTGATCACTTTCATCATTAGGTGATGTAATTTCTGCTCTGTCATCGAAAACAAGTCACATTCCTTACAGGTACGTTCATTTTTCTACACTACAACCTCTTATTATTGCTAAAATCACTTTTATCTAAGTATCATCTATGTTTTTTTATCTAATCAGGAAGTCGAAGCTTACTCATATACTACATAGCTCTCTAGGTATGCTTCTTGTAAAGAACTAGAACTAGTACTAGCGCAAAGGCATTGGTGAAGATTCGGGTGTTCACGGGAGCTCTTGAAAAGTATCCGTTTCCACCGTTATCCCACTGCTCAACCGCTCAACTGCCACTGATCAACTGCTCCACCACCACTGATCAACTGCTCCACCGCCACAGTCACTGCTCAACCGCCCAACCCACTGCTTAACTGCTCAACCACCCCGCTCAACTGCTCAACCACCCCGCTCGTTTTGTAACAGCTCGGGAATTTGATATTGCTTGAGAATCAGCTACTGAATAACAATCAGCTAACGGGTGATTGTTAGCGTGAAGAAGATCTTTCGGTTTAGCTCCAATCTACTCAAGGGAAACTTGATTCGCTTCAGCAACAAATGACTACTGTTGTGCTAAGTGCTCAAGTGCTCAACCGTCATTGCTCGGAATTGCTCAAGTGCTCAAGTGCGCAACCGCTCAAGTGCTCAACCGCCGCTACTCACCCATTTAAATGGATCATAAATAGATTTGGATGGTATGGTCAACGTTCTTGCACCCTCTCCTGATTCTGATGATGATGACGAGCCTCTGATGGCCATGTAGATCCGTTAAAGATGCATAGGCCAACCGTCGCCCACATTTCTTCATCTAAGGAATGTGTCAAGTTCTAAGGATTTTTGTTTGCTAATGTAAATTACATGAAATTGGGGATTATTGTAATATGAATCTTTGTAGAAAAATCAGTAACTTCAGATTTACGGATATTATAAGTTGCTCACATACGCTTATTCACTTTCTGTGTATTCCATTGTGCTTGAGGTTACATATTCGAGGGGGCATGCACCTGTGAACTCCATTTACGACAGCTGATAATTACAAGTATGATTACATGTAAAACAATGTAACACTCGAACAATATTTATTAAAATTTGTACTCCGTACCTTGTTAGATGTAGTAGAGTATACTAGCTAATAATACACACCAATGCTTTAACAACTAACTAATGTGATTAATATTACATAGATATGACCGCAACCATGAAGTAGCAGAAAGCTCGACCCTCAACATGTTATTGGTGGTCTTCTTTGGGATGATCTGTCAAAAACATTTTAGAGAGCTGCTCATACCAAACCAATATGATGATGGTGATCAATGTCGCGGCTTCTAGGCAGCAACAGTGGTTTTGTGTCGTAGCTATGTTCAGTTGCACCAGAATCAAGATCAAAACCATCTCATTTCCTGTCGTTGCAATATCGTCTATTTCCCATGAGCCTCTATCCTTCCACCACTGACTGACTTTATTCTTGCTATCATCTGCTTTGATCCCCGGACAAGGTTTGACACGCTTTTTCCAATATCGTCTATTTCCCATGAGCCTCTATCCTTAACTGGAGATGCCTTTGTACCTGCACATTAGAATTGAATCCTGACTTAGCTAACTCACAAAAGTGAAACTCGTGATCAGGGCTCGTGATTGAAAAATGCAATATATATTGAGGTAACTTACATTTGTAAATAATACCTGAATTTAAGTATGTATCATTTATATAGGTCTTGGTATTCTACTGCATTAACAAGCTTGATACAGCATATAGTTAACATGAAGATTGTATTCTTTGTGGTTGTGCTTGCAGTTGTCTCATCTGCAGGAGCAGCAGTTACTTATGACGTGACGACTTTTGGAGCCAAAGGGGACGGCTACACAGACTCGACGCATGCCTTTTTGAGCGCTTGGTCTTATGCTTGTAACTCTACCAACTCGGCTGTCGTTAACATCCCTACTGGAACGTATTTGCTTGCAACCGCAATCACTTTTGCTGGCGAAAGATGCAAGAGCAGTTCCATTATGATGCGTATATATGGTACGCTGCTGGCTCCTTCTAGTTATAATGCTATTGCTACGTCGGGTGATTGGATCAGGTTTCATAGAGTTAGCCATGTCACCATCTCTGGTGGTACGCTTGACGCGCAAGGTGCTTCTCTTTGGTCATGCAAAACCTCGGGTAAAAGCTGTCCCTCAGGAGCTACGGTACACGTTACTATAAACTGTACTTAGTTATACGAAACAAAACATGTAAAGGTAAATATTCACATGTTAAAATTTGTTTATGCAGACACTCGGAATCTACAATTCAAATACGGAGTAACATCTTGATAAGTGGGTTGAAGTCGGTTAACAGCCAGAAGTTCCACATTTTGATAGATGCGTGCACCAATGTCAAGTTACAAGGAGTAACTATCTCAGCATCTGGTGTCAGCCCGAACACAGATGGAATCCATTTAATGTCATCAACTGGTGTTACTATCGTGAGTACTAAAATTGCAACGGGGGATGATTGTATCTCTATAGGTCCTGGAAATACTAACTTATGGATAGAGAAGGTGACGTGCGGCCCAGGTCACGGTATCAGGTATATATATGGAAATAATTTGATCATCGCCAACTAGTTTATCTAATATACATGGATGATACGTAACATTTTGTCGGCTACATACAGCATCGGAAGTCTAGGATGGGAATTGGAGGAGCCTGGTGTCCAAAACATAACAGTGACAACGGTAACCTTTAGAGGAACTCAAAACGGTGTGAGAATTAAGACATGGGCCAGGGCTAGTAATGGGTTCGTAACGGGTGTTTCTTTCCAGCACGTGACGATGGTTAATGTTAAAAATCCAATCATCATTGACCAAAGGTACTGCCCTGAAGATAATAACTGCTCAAATCAAGCGTCAGGAGTGAAGATCAAGAACGTGCTGTATCAGGATATCCATGGAACATCAGACACGCAAGTTGCAGTTAAACTTGATTGTAATCAGGTAAATCCATGCACTGGTATAAGATTACAAGATGTGAACCTTAACTATACTCGTGTGGATAAACCAGCGCTTTCCTCTTGCGCCTATGCTGCTGGGAGTGCATTTGGCATACTTCGCCCAACAAGCTGTCTCTAACGTATTTAGTTTCAACATTCCGTTCAATGACCTCAAAGATTTAACTAACTACACGGCTACACCAACCATTTGGCATTTTAATCTGTACAGCACCTTTGTTTTCTTATAAAAGACTGAAATTTTCTCATGTATAATGTCTACTGATGTATCGTTATTCTCAATATCTTTCATGCATCGTATGATATTTTCTGTTTATATCCCATTATCATTTTTGAGCCAAAATCCATGCCCAGAATCCCTATAACAAATTACCATCACGTTCTCTTTTTCCATCTTATACGAAGAGAAAAAAAACAGATCGAATGCCTGCTCAACTTATCTACTTACATGTTTCATGTCTTCTGAATCAAAGACGGTACCAAACAAAAGTTTAGCTATGATTGTGTCAGGGATGGTTGGGGTAACCTAATTATGCACATGACAGGATCAGCAGCAGCAGCACACAACAACTTATGCAAGTTAACCCGATTCCAAACATTGTACACCCTTTAACCTAACCAAGTGCCAACCTCTTTACACTTGAATTACACCCATTGTCCCAAAATAGATGTCCACTCGACAAAAAGGCACATTGTTTAAGGAATGCGTAATCAAGGGTGTTTGTGGTTACTTTTGTTTATCTGCTAAAAAATAAGCAAGTGCCAACCTCCTTACTTAAGTGCTTATTTAAGACTAAAATAAGAAAATAAGCGGTCTCCTCCAGGCATTCATAATGTATTATTTGTCTAAAATAAGTAGATGAGCTGATAAGCACTTAATTGGCAATCCCAAACACCCACTTAATGCATAGCGGAGTAGTTAGAGGTTTTGATGGTTGCTCATCAAGGTAGATCCGTTGCAACGGTGTTTGAAGTCAAACAACTGTATATGTACAGGACTCGGTTTGAAGAATTATGGAAGATTGATGATATCGCATTTAACATTCCTGGTCTATACTCTCATTCTTTCCTCCCTCCGTCCCACTTAATAGTTCCATGATTAGCAAACAAGCAGGGACACTAAAATCCGCATTTGTATAATTGTAAGGGAAGCAGCATATTTGTAACTGCTACGTTTTCCAAAAATATGTTCAAACAAAGTCGATAAGTCCGTTCTTTGGACTTTGGGTAAAAACTTAGGCGATGGGTACAGGGCAATTAGGGCAGTTGATAATATTCATCTGAATCTAGATGCATATGAGGGAGTGCCAAAACTTGGCGGGGTGCATGATGGCACCCACATTGTTCTATGGGATTGGTTTGGAAACGATAAGCAGAGATGGACCATCATCGCTTATTGTAAGTTTCTCAACACAAATATTAGCTGTAATTAATTTCTACATGCGTTAGAGTCAAGATTATTAACATTGTTTTTGTATGAATTCAAATCTTTTAACCTTTTATTATCTTTTTTTTTTATCTTTCGATACGTTATAATCTGATAATCATATCAAATCTAGCGATGATAGTGTGTTTTCTGCCCTTGTACCAGAAAAATTAACCCGCTTCTGTTAGGTGTCTTAAAAATGTATTCGTACTATTGAAATCCACCTCTAACTACTTCAGTTAATAATCGTTATATGTTTTTTTTGGCATAGTTTTTGTCCACAAGTTTTCTCTATCCGATCTTACTAAGAGACATTTCTATATTTGATTATCCATTGGAAAAACAAAACTATTATCACCGCACGAGTAACCTGAGAACTTTTCTTGGGTCATCTTCATGAGTAATATTTACTTTTATGCCATCTGAGTAATTTAGATCTTTTCTGAGTTTTCAAGTTATCAGAAGTATAATAAGTTACCTAATCTTATACCGTGTAATCCTAAATCTCTCTCGAATCATTTGTGCAGGATAATCTCTCGTGCTGAATCTTGGATGTCTTGGAACCACATGTGCAGGATACCATCATGGGAGGTGCTATGTTAGTTACTCGTCACATGGTTGTCATCTATACTTTGGATGGTGATATGTTCATATATATTTTGTGAATCTCGGGAGTTCAAGGGATGGCAGCCTAGCGCGAGAAGTAACCTAGACACGCAATTACAAGCACAAGTGTCACACTAGCTTAGGTTTACTAAATGACCAATTATTTATCCATATAAAACTAAGCCACCCTAAGAGATTAAACCGATTCACAAAATGAGCTTTATTTTCAGTGTGTAGATAGCATTAGTAAAAGCCAAAGCAGCCTAATAGAATAGATTGTTAAACTTGTCCTGATAATAAAGTTAAACTCTAAACATAACTCGCTCATATGTCAGAATGGGAGTTCTGACAAAACATCAAAACAAAAACCTAAGCCCTGATTAGAAGCAACTATACAAAGTTGCTAGCCGGTCAAAATTTGGAAAGGTTTTTTTTGCCCAATTCATAATTTTAGAAACCCATATCAAAAACAAAAAAAAATCAAGAAATACCTAAATCATATTGAAAACCCTAAAATTATTACCGAATATCATTTGAATTCAATAAAATGTAATAGAAAATAAATTTCACAAATCGAATGTAATGATTACCTAAGACCCGATTGATTTCTTGACCCCGTCGGAATCGTAGCTACACCGCCTACCAACTCCACCGCAGCAACTTTGCATTAAACCCGATTGATTATCAATTGGTGTTTGTTGGTGTGGGATTTTGATATTATGATGTGGAGTGGTATTCAAAACCAGAAGAAAGAACAAAGAAGAAAGAAGAAAGAGAAAGAGAAAGAGAAAGGGCATTTTAGTAATTTACTATTTTGATAATATTGTGTCAGTGGACACATGGCGGTAATTGGATGGAGTTGTGCAGTTGTGCACTTGTGTATGACTAAATTTGTCCCCATCAAAAAACTTGACCATAGTTTTACTTTGGAGAGGTGATTTTGACCAAATTGGTCTTTTTCCCTATTATATTTGGGCTAGTTCTATATACATCGAGTTGTAAAAGATCTTGGTATCATTCTGACAATAATAGAGCATACAAAGGTAGCTATACTTTATGTAACTTTTGTGTGTTTGTTAGTTACTTTTGGCTTTAGAGAATGAAATAAGAAGAAAGCATAGCGTTTGGTATAAAACGTATACCAACTCTGTATGCAAGCAGTATAACCCCTTTTATTCACCTTAATAAAAAAGTATTTCAAATCTTACTTTTTAAGAAAATAAAACAGAAAAGTTAACTCTATGTGGTTGTACTTGCTAAAAAAAAGTCATTTACATATATCCCTAAAAAACATTTGTATTTATATATTTTATCATAACATACTTTAATAATATTGTACATTGTATATTAAAAACTTGTATTTAAAAGATATATGTAATTCATTAAATTCAAACGAGTATATACAAAATTTTCAAAAAAAAGTGTATGTGGTTGCCAAGAAAATGTATCATAGTTCAAATCTTGCCAAATTTCAACTATTTCAAGGTTATTGAATCTTTTATCGCGTTTGAGGATCCTATCTCCTCTTTTACTTCGTTCATAAGAGCAATTACGACCAATTTTGTCACGTAAAAAAATAGATACTTATATAAATGCTTACCAAAATAACGGTTACATCGCGTACATCGAAACAAACATACTCAACTCTCTAAGAGCACTAGATGTCGGCGTCCTGATTGGTCAAACAACCCTAGTCATGGCACGAGACATTATGCCGAGCCCGGCTCATCGTGGTCCGGCTAGTGTATGGCGACTCACGCCATAAGCATTTCTATCTTTTTATGTGTTGTGTTTATGTTTTAGTGAGTTATATGTAGACACATAACACTATTTTTACTCATGTTACTACTTTTGTATGACTTTTACTTTATTCTAGAAGTAAATAAATATAATTTCTCTAGTATACACGTTAATCTTAATTTGAAACCAACAACCATGATAAAAACCAATAAACATCATGATTACCGAACTTTAAACACAATAGAATAATATAGTTAGGAAACTCGCACAATAGTCATGGTTCTTTGTATCTAAAGTGCCTGCCAATCTTTTGTGAATCATGGTTACCAGATTCTAGACAAGTCAAACAATTGAATAATCTACCAAAAGAAAAACAAAACATGACGAAAGAGCTAGGCAACAAAGCACAATAGTAATGAAGAAATAATACAACAGAATAGTGATGAAGAAACTCTATGGTTCTTGTGCATGTCCTTCGTGATTCGTGAACCACGATTATTAAATTTTAAATGTGAAAATGAGTTGAGTTGTTTAAAAAAAATTTAGAATCAGATCAGTAAAAAGCTCGAACGAGTCTGGCTTAAAAGAATTCTAAGCTTAAATTAGAGATTATTTAATAGTCGAGTTTTGTGCTCAAGCTTTTCTACAAAACTCAACTAGACTCGCAAACCTAAACGAGGGTAAAGCAAATAAACTCATGAAGCTAGTTGTAAGACTTGAAACGAGTCGAGCTCGAGCTTTATAAAATATAAATAAGTCAACTAGGATTGACGATCGGGTCGGAAACAACTCGTATCTACAAAATCGAAACCGAACCGAAACCGAATAAGTGATGAAGTATTTCTCAAACTAGAACAGAACTATATATTAGAGGTGGCAAATCTTGCCTATTTTGATAAATATGGGCACTTTTTGATACTTTTCAAAAAATAATGGGCACTTTTTGCCCATTCTTTATTATTAATGGGTTAAACGAGCGCACATGTAAGAAATTAAATGGGCGTAATGAGCGCACATGTAAAATACTAATTAGGCTACTCGAGGATATTATATATTTAATTTTTTTATCCCCGACTTTTAAACAAGTAATTTTATTTTTTAATACACGTTTTTATATGTTTTTTTCCGTTATATCTTGCGTTCGTTTAACCCGTCTGTTCCCGTTTAGTTCGCGTCCGTTTAGCTCGCCGTTTTTTTAACCCATCGCCCGGTTAACCCGTTGCTCGCGCGCATACTTACCCATTTTGCCACCTGTATTGTATATACACAATATAAATTGAAACCGAATCAAATAAAACCATTTTGATTCGGTTTAAATAGTTCAAACCAAATAAAGTTGGTTTTGACCTTAATCGAACTCGAACCGAATCAAATCGAAAAAACCAAAACAAATTAATTCAGTTCGGTTCATTTTCAATCGGGTTTGTCGGGTCAAATCGTTTTTTTTTCACTTTCCTTAAAAGTCAACAATTGAATAATCTGTTATGAAATATAGTGAATGAGAGAATGAGGAGGAAGAAGATGATTCTTATTATGTAGTGTACCAAATGAGTACAATGTGTCTCTTATTTATAAGGGCACATGAAGTGTAACATCTTAGCCAATTAACCACTAATTCATGGCTAGTGAATACACATTCAAGGTGAAGAGACACACATTATAAGGATATTTATAACACTCCTCCTTGGATATTCACCGGTCGTTATACGTCATCATCTGCCTCGTTAAAAACCTTATCAAGAAAAACCCAATGTGATAAAAACTTGATGAAGGAAAAAAGAGTGCAGTGCGTATAATGCTCCTCCTCAAATTAATGCATATCTTTCAAGCCTCAAATGACTGTCTTGTGAACATGTTGCTAAAAAACTTGTGTTGGCAAAGACTTTGTAACAAAGTCCAATAGATCATTGATGTTTAAGGTTATGTCCTGCAAAGATTAAAAAATACATGTAGCTTCCAAACCATTATAAAATACATTGGTTAGAAAATTCATATTGCTAATATAAAAATTAAAAATATACAATCTCATGACGCACATTGATTGCAAAATAGACATCAAAACTTTACTTGCACTTTTGGTACTTGAGGACCAAAAATTTTCTTTGAAACATGTGCAAAAATAAGATAATATGCGTCCAAATGATTATTTATCAATATAATAATTCATTCGGCTTGATCAAATAAGTTATTTAGAACTTTATTAAATATTTCCAGAAGTTGAAATTGCTAGACATGTTTGAGGCTTATGAATCCTTCGGAATATTAGAGCTCTAATAAAACGTATATAAGACAAACTAAAATACTTTTTAGATTGACTTGCTCATATAATATCAATAATATATTTACATCCACCTCTAGATAATATGATACTTAATAAGCAGATTCATGCTTTTGGGAATTTATATATTCCACAATTCATGTCTTAAAGCATGTAACTTTAGAGCTCTTAATTCGGTTGTGTACGCAACCCGTGTATATCCAATAGCTTTTACACATTCATGTGTATGGACTTCATGTCCTAATATTTCTCTTATTTCAAGTGACTAAATCTTTTCATGATGATCAATCAGTTTGTTGAGCTCACTTTTGAATAAAAATTAATTCATGATCCTCACTATGCATAATAATAAACGCTATAAACAAATTATCGACGTCATTTTGTTTCGATTTCATATGAATCTAGACATGATAAAATTTATTGAGATCTCATTGGTTAATTTAATGTTCTTTTAAGAACCTTTATGTCTAGTATCTCTTTGTGAGACTATCATGGGGCCTTTTATACCTCGAAGAACCATCTTATTTTTATGCTCCATAGTTTATATCGAGGATTTTATTTGAAATCGATTAGTCTACCATGCTTGAGGCATGTCATAATTAAGTAGTGTCTTTGAGGGACAAAGTAGGAGCATGAGTAGCTGAAACTTTGTTATTTGTCAATGTATATGTATGACTATTAGATTATCATCGGATAATAAATTCATAAAATTTCTATCGGTGATCAATAAAATATGGTAATTCATTCTGAATTTGTAGCTACTTATCTCCTCCTGAAAGAATTACACCTTCGTTTATATCCCGTATATTTTCATTTAGGTGGAGTAATGCACAAAATATGGGATAAATTTGGTTTATAACCAAAACCAATTATGAAATGGAGGAATTGTAATAATATATTGGCATGATGCTAATTATGATTTTGTGTATATGATAGTATGACCCCATACAATAACAAAATATTTTCTCTCATAATCATTGGGTAATGTAGAAGTAATTCATCTCATATTCACAACGATTACTTACTCTGGAATGTTATGCTCGCATTTTAATATAGCGAGCTATTAGTCGTGCAAACATGAAGTTGCAATTTTTATTACCATTTAGACGATGCATTGATTTATAGAATTATAAATGGTTCATACAATGGATATGTATGCAAACGTATATCCACTTGTTTTCTTTCCAGAAATTGAGGGATTGAGTCATCAATCTAGTTGGTAGATGAATAATCAACTTTCTTAGAGAGATAAAATATTAGATTGAAGAATCTAATCATTTTATAGTTTTACATCATTATTGACTCGTGATGGTATAACGAGTCATGCCAAAAAGATTATAACTATAGGCCATAAATTTATGTTATGGCTAGTGATAATATTTCACTAATTTATCTATAAGGTATGTCGAGGAAAATGCAACGTAATGCATAATTTTTATGAAATTTTATTCCTCGTAACAATTTTATATTTTGTTTTAGGAGCAACAATGTGTTAGCATAGATCCTTACATCTATGAATATAGTGTGTAATATTATTATTTTTTGACACACTTGTATTTTTCATATATCACATTGTATTTTGCATAAATCATATTTTCGTCGGCTCCTTTTTATTTTGCCGCTGTTAGTGGTTTGTCATTTTCATATTACTTCTACCATATCATTTACCATGATAAATGGTTTTTGAAAATTTTCTATTACATCATCCTATTCACTCGAGGGAATGAATATCTCGATGTTGTTCATATTATCACATTCTCATGAGAGAATGAAAATCTTTAAGTTGATCATTTTATCACATTCACTTGAGGGAACGAAGATCTTTATTTTGACCATTTCATCTCATTCACTTGAGGGAATGAACATCTTTATTTGGATCGTTTCATCTCATTCACTCGAGGGAATGAAAATCTTTATTTTTGATCATTTCATCACATTCACTTGAGGAATGAAGATTTATAGATCCATTTTATATTATTGCATTCACATGAGAAAATGAGTATATTTTAGAACTCATTATATTCTTGCTTATTAGAAAGAGATGAACATGAATAAGGATACATGAACAAGAGTAAAAAGGTCTTTGGGTTATTGCTACTATATGAGCAAGTTGTAAAAGTTATATTTGATAATGTCCAATAAACATGATTTTGATAAAATCATACGATCATTTAAAAAAAATACTACTTGATTTAAAAATGAAAATACATAATAACGCATGTAGAATATTAGAAGAAAAACTACTAAACAAGTAATGAAGCATTTGTTTTTTTTTTCAATATGAGAGTATCATTGTAAGATTTATTTGCTTAAATGACTCGCATATTAAAGACAAATGTAATTCACATCATTCACTCGATAGTTGGAAAATAGTTTTATATACAATGGTGAAAAAGTTATTAACATATTTAAAAATTAGGTTAATATATAAACAAACGATATGAGAATACACCATAGTCATCAAAATTATGCTAAAATTCTGAAAAAGATTTTAAGAAGTACACATCACACAATAATGCATTCTTTTAAACTAATATCCCGGTTTTTTTTCGAACAAAACCGGTATACTTTAGAGAAAGAATTGAGTTGATGTTACTAATTATTTTGGAGGATCATAATAGAGCTTTAGGTTCTTTAAAATGGTTAATCACAACTTGATGCTATATTATTCTGATGTTGTTGATAAAATCTTAATTCAACTTAAGATTCATAATATAATAACAATGAGGTTATGTTATTACGATTCACTTAAAGAAATTGTCATAAAACTTGAGGTTACTTACAAAATATTACAATACCTTAGAACTTGAGGTTCTAATATTATATTTAAAATAAAATAAAATATATAAGACTTGAAATTTAGATCATTTTGAAAAGATCATATGAGGAAAAAAAAAGAAATAAACATAACATGAGTTATGCATATTAATTGTGTAAGGAATTTTAAACATTGAATCGAATCGTATAGAACAAGAGGTTCTTTAAAAAATTCAATCATAACATGAGGTTATGATGTTTCGACTTTAAGAGACTCATAAGAGACTAAGTCCTTAAAAATATAAAGTGATATATTTTTTTCTTTTGCGAGAAATGATAAATTTATTCTTTTACGAGATCATGATTAAAATAATAACTTGAGGTTATTATATTTTGATTATATTCATCATAGCATAACTTGAGGTTATAAATATGTGTAATCATAATATGAGATTATGATACATTTTGATTCTTTTTTTTTCATATAATTAATTATAATAGAATTTAAGATTCATACTTTTTTTATAGAACATGAGGTTATAATGTTTTGATTCATTTCTTGCAAGCACAATAAAATACTTATAGTAATTGTAAACTACAATATAGTTTTATTTAAATAAGAACAATATAAACAAATCAAGTTTACAAGTAACATAACCTTGTATCCAAAATTTTGAAGTGAAATAGAATCAATATGTATTAAAATAGATGTATAAAAACTAACATACCATTCAATAAGTATTATACCCAATTAAAATCTTTTCATAAATGATATTTAAATTCTAATTCAAATATGCATAACGGCACAACATGTTGAATGGCATTTAAGTTGTAGTTCAATGATATTTATGTTATGTATTTGTTTTATCAAATGTATATTAAAATAAAATTTTATAGCTACTTGTTGTGTGATTCATATGCAATTCTCATAAAAAGTTCCACATGAGCAAAAAATATAAGATCATGAAAAAAATATATATCCTAAATGATAATAATTTAAATAATAACAAAAATAAAAGTGATAGAACTTAAGGTTCTATAAAAATTACATAACAATTATAAGAAGTTATGTTTTGATTCTCTTGAGGGAATCATAACAAAAACATGAGGTTTTTATTATTAATTTTCTCTTTTTTATAGAATAGCATAACATGAGGTTATGATATTGAATCATAATAGAACATGAGGTTCTAACTATTTGTATTTTTTATTTTTCTCTTTAACATAACATGAGATTATGTCATTTGATTTGTTTTCGTGTAGCCACAACAAAATATTTGTTGTTCATGTAAACTACAAGAGACTTCAATAGTAGATGGAAACAAAAATGAATAAAAAAAACGGATTCTCTTTATGTAATCACAATAGAGCATGTAGTGCTCATGTATATTACAATAGAGATATTTCAAGAATCTCCTACCTAGTTTTGCTTAGAGCAAAAATCGTGCTGATAACGTGTTATAAAATATAGTGAATGAGAGATTGAGGAGGAAGAAGATGATTCTTATTATGTAGTGTACCAAATGAGTACAATGTGTCTCTTATTTATAACGGCACATGAAGTGTAACATCTTAGCCAATTAACCACTAATTCATAGCTAGTGAATACACATTCAAGGTGAAGAGACACACATTATAAGAATATTTATAACATAATCAACTCATTAAAGGAAAAGAATAAAAAAACAGTTGGAAAAAGTTAGGCAACAAACAAAATTTCAATAATAGCAATGAAGAGAAATAACTACACTAGGCCCCACCCAAAACCAATCCAACGGCTGTAATTCACCCAAACACGTCACACACCCCCCCAATCTCAGCCCCACCAAAATTACAAAATTTTACCGCATGTAACACAGTTTTTTTTTAAGTTTTTGTCCTGCGTTTTTTCACACTTTCTTACTTTCACTTATCAAATTTTATAACTTTTCACATTCTTATAAAAAAACTAAACAAATTTTTTTTAAAAAAAAACAAAAAAAAAAGAAAACAGAAAAAAAAGCCCAGGCGTATTACTAACACTTTACCTAACCCCCCACCAGACTAACACACTATCAGAATTCAGATCCCCATTTCCGACCACCACAAACCACCATGCTCCCACCGGATCTCCAACCACGATCCTTCCGTCCGTACATCACACCGTCAATCAGCGCACCTACTTTCAACTACTCCCCTACCTCAAACCCTAGCCCTAACGGTAACGGAACCTCAACCTCATCCACCAACCGCCGTTCCGTTAAATCCTCACGTTTCGCGCCAAATTCATTCACTCACAACCGTATCGTCTCACTCGCACTAGTACCATGTGCAGCTTTCTTACTAGACCTAGGTGGTGGTCCTGTTGTCACTTCTTTAACTTTAGGACTTATGCTTGCTTATATACTTGACTCGTTAAGTTTTAAGTCCGGTTCGTTCTTTGCGGTCTGGTTTTCGCTTATTTCGTCGCAGATTGTGTTCTTCTTTAGTTCGAATTTGTTTACGGTGTTCGGTTCGGTTTATTTAGGGTTGATCGCGTGTTTTGTTTGCGCGTTGGCGAATTTTTTGATTGGTGTGTGGGCTTCGTTGCAGTTTAAGTGGATACAGATTGAGTATCCGGCTATTGTGTTGGCTTTGGAACGGTTGTTGTTTGCGTGCATTCCGTTTATTGGGACTGTTGTTTTTACTTGGGCGACGGTGAGTGCGGTTGGGATGGCGAATGCGGCGTATTATTATATGGTGTTTAATTGTGTGTTTTATTGGTTGTATTCGGTTCCCAGGGTTTCGTCGTTTAAGTTGAAGCAGGAGGTTAGTTATCACGGTGGGGAAGTGCCGGATGATAATTTGATACTTGGGCAGTTGGAGAGCTGTTTGCATACGTTGAATTTATTGTTTTTTCCGTTGATGTTTCATGTTGCGTCGCATTACTCGATTATGTTTTCGTCGGCTTCTGCGGTTTGTGATTTGTTGCTGCTGTTTTTCATTCCGTTTTTGTTTCAGTTGTATGCGTCTACTAGAGGGGCGTTGTGGTGGGTGAGTAAGAATGATAATGTGTTGAGGAGTATAAGAGTGTCGAACGGGGCTGTTGCGTTGGTTGTTGTGGTTATCTGTTTGGAGGTTAGGGTGGTTTTTCATTCGTTTGCGAGGTATATTCAGGTCCCGTTTCCGTTGAATTATCTTTTGGTTACTGCGACTATGCTTGGAGGGGCTGCTGGTGTTGGGGCTTATGAAATGGGTATGATTGCTGACGCTGCTAGTTCGTTGGCTTTCACTGGTTTGGCTGTCTTTGTGAGCGCGGCTGGAGCAATTGTCGTGGGATTTCCTTTGTTGGTACGCCCTTCTTACTGACTTATAAGTTCGAAGGTTATATTTTTTGTGTTGGTATGTGCAACTACTATAAGTTATGCCTTATCTTAGAAATCTGCACCAGCTTTTAACCAGGTTCTGAAAAGGTGATTAAGGGGTGTCTTCCTTTTCTCATCCAGTAATGCACATTGCTCTAATATGAAATTTAGTCGACACCGAGTATTAATCAAGGTCAAACTAGCAATAGGCCAACCAGTTTTCTTAGATTAGTTTCATATTTGAATTTTGTTCCCCAATCTTAGTCCAACTAGGTAACCTAGTTTAGTATATGAGTCAATTTTCAGGCTACGAAGATTAGTTTGCTCTTCACAGTGTTCTTGACTTCGGTCGAGAAATTCATGGCAATTCAATAACTACTACAGTATAGTCTTATCGTTTGGATGCGTTAGTCTTTGCTACTACTTCATATTGTATTTGAATGGATACAGTCTGTGTGGCATCTTGTTTGTGGAGATAGCTTCATAGGAACAGTAATATGAAATAGTTGTGTGGTTCCAGTTTTTGTAATACATGCTACTATTGTTTTGGACTGCGGAAATAATGACTTCTTAGAGTTGAACGCAAAATAATATATAAATTCACGAAGCTTATTCTTTTGGTTAAGAGACTGTTATTTGAATTTAGTTGTTGGAGATTCTTTTTTCTTGTTTAGTGTATTCTTCTAAAGTAAGTTTAGTGCTTGCACGTTTGCTCTTAGTTTGGATATATGTGTACAAAATGATTTTCTTGTTTGATGTCAGTTTATTTTGTGGTTCTTCATCTACAAATTCTACCAACCTGGCAAGTAAAGTTGTCTTTTAAGGAATGATCAACGTAAGGTTAAGTATTATATTTTGTCAATCACAACTTTTGTTAAGATCACTGTTTTTCTTTTCCTCTAAGCACATCTCACGCTCAGACCTACTTCACCATTAAATCAATGGATACTTATAGGGAAATCAAAAGATGAACAAAATTAAGTTTTGAGGTGGGTTAATCGCCTCCAACCTAGACCTTTGCTCAATAAGAGATCCGTGGCACTCCCTATAAAGAGGTTGTTAGTAAAGGTAGAGCTGTACTATGATTTACATGTGTGAAATAGCAAAGAGTGATATGAATGGTCAGTTTTTTTTAAAGGAGTTAGAGATGAGTACATATATCTGAGCACTCTCACTCGCACACTTCCACTTGCCGGAGGTCTTCTCGGAAGCAGTCTCCCTACTTTCGGGTTTATCCCGGAGTAAGGGTAGGATCCATCTACATTCTACCTCATACCTCACCCCGGCAGGATTGGGTATGTTTGCTTGGATGAAGATCATGTCGTTTGGTTTTCTTGCTCTATGATTTATATGGATTCATTTCTAGCCTAAATGGCTATTTTGGAATAGAAGTTTTGTTTATAGGCAATTTTGATTTAAAGGTGGATAGAAACTTAGAGATCATGACAATGAAATAACTATACGAGTTCAAGTGAGATAAATTGCAACTTTGGGGTTGAGAACTATTTCGATAACTTGCACAATAGTTTTCTATTGGCTAAACAAAATACAAATGAAGACATAACATCAGTCGCAATAATTACAGCTAGCTATGCGTTTTTTTTTGAGGGATTGAAATCTAATGCTCTTCCTCATGTTTTACAAATTAACTGTTTGAAACTAATTCAAATAGCTCTTTTCTAAAAACCTCCGACGTTTTTGGATGTTTAAAATATTTTACTGATTACAGATCTAATAATATCATTAATATATTTCCTGACTATCGTCAATATGTCCTGACTGGGGTGTTCTTTAGTTGTTAACTTGGTATTTTCTAAAACTGCCAAGGCAGAAAAGGGCATGGGGTATCGTCTGATTATTCTGATAAGCATGATATTTTTATCAGAGTGCGTCATTTCCTCTTAAGTGCATGCTTTGATTTTGCTTACTCTATGTTTGAGATTGTCATTGTCAGTTTTCCACAGATAGCCTCAAAAGCTTTGGCATACTTGTTGAAAACAAATATGTTCAGCTTAGATCTAAAGTATGGTTCACACGCCGAATAAAGCAATTATTCTTGGACCATACAAAAGGATTTAAACACCATTAAGAACTTGAATACTATACAAAGCTAGGCTGCTACCTCCAAATATGCATCTGCAAGTATATTAAGCTGTCTGTTTGTACGCTGGTCTTGGTTGATTTTTCATGACAATTTACATATGCTCGCATCATACAGTGTTAGTTGGCCAATTTAAGGCAGGTTTATGCTGTTCACATGGGTATAGCTTGATGGACTAATACTCTGTATCATGCTCGTAACCTTAAAACAAAGAAATGGAAAAATAGATCACAACTTTGTACCACATTTTTTTTGGGTAAAGGGGACTCACCCCGGTAAAATATAGTAATCCCAAAAAGCGTCAACTACAATGGAATGTGGCTGAAATACCACATTAACCTCAAGCACAGCTTGAACGACTTAACAATCATATGACATACCATGTATGATCATAATAGGTTTTTTTAATCTCTTTCTCTTCACTTTATATGGTACTTGTAACAATAACACAAAAAAATGAAAAAAAGACTATGTACAACATTTAAGCCCAGGGTTTCAATCCTAAAGCCAGTTGGCAATAATGGGAAATACCCATAGAGCTTAGATGTTATTTTATCTTAATTTAAGACTATTTTTCAACTTTAGTCCATCTTTTGAATGTGAGCTACACGCGACCTTATGGTGTACTGTTTTTTACTCTAATTGAACGAGTAGTTCTGCTTTAGCTGAGCGATTGTTAAACCATGTCAAACTGGGTTGCCCACATCATCTACTATCTGTAGCTCAGATGCCACTTGCTGGGCTCACTACTTAGCCACATTCTCAAAGTATAATAAAAGCAGGGTTCCACTCTAAAAATCAATTGGCTATGAGGGAGTGACCCGTGTGGGCTTAAATGTTGAGCATGTGGACTGAGTACTGATCCTAACAAAGTGGTATAAGAGCTGCACTTGAGTCAGAATGTAAATGGCTCAGCTCGAGCCACCCCCATTAATAATGCTTAGTTAGAACATAACCTGTCATCGAGTTAGAGCAAGGCCGGTTACCAAGTTGTGCCATGAGAAGAAGGTAAAGCGTGGCTCAAATAGACTATGAACTTGGGTTGGGGGAGGGGTTGTTGATTTGGTGCAAACTAAATATTGCTACATTGGAAAAAGAGGTGAATAAAGGCTGTACATGTAAGCTTGATGGTTTACTACCATTTCTGTTTGTATTGTATATAATGTATACTTGCTCTCTTTCAACATTTTGCTGCTTGTAATTCTTTCTCTATAAACTATATGTCTATACATAAGCTCTAGTTCGAAATTGAGTTCAGGACTTCAGGTTTAATCTTCAAGTTTGTACAACTTGTTACATCTATTCGTTTGTTTTTAGACTACAATTAGTATGTATCCGAACTTGCCTGCTTTATTTAAATTTTAATGAATTTGTTGAATCACAGTGTCTATGTGAGTGTCTATGTGTGACGTACACGTACCTATGTCGTTTATTTCATATACATTCTTTATCTTGTCAGATTTATTTCATCAACAAGCCTTTTATCCAAAAATAGCCGGGTTAGAAGAAGTCTTCTATTGTTTGTCTTGTATAGAATTTATTACTGATTCTTCATAATTCTCTGTTGCAGTTTATTCCGCTCCCTGCGGTAGCTGGATTCTACTTGGCTCGTTTTTTCACAAAGAAAAGCCTCTCAGCGTATTTTGCATTTGTTGTACTTGGAAGCTTAATGGTCACGTGGTTTGTACTACATAATTTCTGGGATCTTAATATCTGGCTAGCAGGCATGTCACTAAAATCCTTCTGTAAGCTTATAGTTGCTGATGTCATATTGGCAATGGCTGTTCCTGGTGTGGCTCTTCTTCCACAAAAGCTTCATTACCTAACAGAAGCTGGTTTAATTGGTCACGCATTACTACTGTGCTACATTGAGAATCGCTTCTACACATATTCTGGAATATATTACTATAGTTTTGATGATGAGGTCATGTATCCAAGTTATATGGTTGTTCTAACAACTTTTGTGGGGCTGGCCCTTGTGCGAAGACTTTCTTCGGATCATAGAATTGGACCAAAAGCTGTTTGGGTGCTAACTTGCTTATATTCATCAAAGCTGACCATGCTGTTTATGACTTCAAAGGCTGCTGTACCAGCATCTGCTATCCTTTTATTGGCTGTTTCTCCTCCATTGCTTCTATACAAGTATTTTTACTTCACCTTACATTGTGATTTCCTGTAATTTAGACTTGCATTTTAAAAGTGTGTTTTATTATGATTTTAGGGATCGATCAAGAACAGCCTCAAAGATGAAACCGTGGCAAGGCTATGCACATGCTGCAGTTTTTGCATTGTCAGTTTGGTTTTGTCGTGAAACAATCTTTGAAGCTTTACAATGGTGGAATGGCAGATCTCCATCTGGCGGTTTACTTTTGGGATTCTGTATACTCTTGACAGGATTGGCTTGTGTACCAATTGTTGCTCTTCACTTTTCTCATGTCATGGTAAATAAAATCTTCTTCCTTATATATTTTTAGCAATCGTGAGAGTAGTCACTACTATTACTTCTGTTGTTTTCATTGGACGTGGCAAAAGGGTCAGGTCCCACTGGTTGTCTGACGGGTCAAAACACGCTCAGGTTGAATTGGCGTGGTTGGGCTAGCTAAACATACAGACACCCCACTCTCACCATTTTGCCCCTTTGTTTTACATAATCAATGTGTTAAATTATGATTATGAAACTTTACTAGTCAATTATCTGTTCTTTTTTCTCAAATAAATAATTGTGGATGCTGCTAGCATTGGAAGTGCACTTTGGCACGCTTTCAAT
The DNA here is from genome assembly GCA_025667525.1 of Glebionis coronaria. Classification (NCBI taxonomy): domain Eukaryota; kingdom Viridiplantae; phylum Streptophyta; class Magnoliopsida; order Asterales; family Asteraceae; genus Glebionis; species Glebionis coronaria. The sequence continues at coordinate 150,150,704 of CM046874.1, forward strand.
TGGGTTGACCCATTAGGGATAAAGCGTAACCCAAATCGATCTCTTTGTAAATTATTTGGTTGAAACTGCTAGCTATAGTCTCTGTTAACGTCAGTTTCTTTTAAGCATTTTTGGCTCTATGTTGAATAAATTGGTTTACTATCCTTTATTGTGTATGCAGTCTGCTAAAAGAAGCTTGGTACTTGTCATAGCTACCGGTCTTCTTTTCATAGTTATGCAACCACCACTTCCATCTTCATGGACATACCATTCTGAGCTTATCAGAGCTGCTCGTCAGTCAACTGATGACATCTCAATATACGGATTTATTACATCCAAGCCTACATGGCCATCATGGCTGCTGATCTCCGCAATTCTTCTCTCACTTGCTGCAGTCACCTCCATAATTCCAATCAAATACATAGTCGAGTTGAGAATGATATTCTCAATTGCCATGGGAATTGCTCTAGGTGTTTTCATATCTGCAGAATACTTCCTACAAGCAACGGTTTTGCACATCCTTATAGTCACAACCATGGTATGCGCTTCTGTATTTGTGGTTTTCACACACCTACCATCCGCCTCAAGTACAAAGCTCCTACCGTGGGTGTTTGCTTTGCTTGTGGCGCTATTTCCAGTCACATATCTGTTAGAGGGCCAGGTTAGGATGAAGACAGTTTTAGCTGAGAGTGGGGTTGGGGATCTGGGTGAAGAAGACAGTAAGCTGACTGCACTATTGGCGGTCGAAGGAGCAAGAACATCTCTTCTTGGCTTATATGCTGCAATCTTTATGCTTATAGCACTCGAGATTAAGTTTGAGCTGGCATCACTCATGCGGGAGAAAGTCAATGAAAGGGGCGGTCTTAGACATAGTCAATCTGGTCAAAGCAGCAACTCCAATGCTACTATCCCGCCTAAAATGAGGTTCATGCAGCAACGTCGGGTGTCAACTGTGCCAGCATTTACAATCAAAAGGATGGCGGCAGAGGGGGCATGGATGCCAGCTGTCGGAAATGTTGCTACAGTCATGTGTTTTGCCATATGCCTTATATTAAATGTCAATCTTACGGGCGGATCTAACCGTGCAATATTCTTCTTGGCGCCTATACTTTTGTTGCTTAATCAAGATTCGGATTTTGTTGCGGGATTTGGGGACAAGCAGCGGTATTTCCCGGTTACAATTGTGATATCAGGTTACTTGGTTTTAACTTCGCTATACAGCATATGGGAAGAGATCTGGCAAGGAAATGTTGGCTGGGGGATGCAAATTGGTGGGCCAGATTGGCTTTTTGCAGTGAAGAATTTGGCATTACTCATTTTATCGTTCCCGAGCCATATCATGTTTAATCAGTTTGTGTGGAGTTACAAAAAGAGGAATGACTCGATGCCGTTACTTACAATACCCCTTAATTTGCCCCCATCGATAATAGCAGATGTCATCAAGATAAGGATATTGGGGCTGTTAGGAATTATGTATTCGGTAGCCCAATATCTGATATCCAGACAACAGTATATGTCAGGGTTGAAATACATCTAGGGTTTTTAGACGAGAAAAAAGAGAGAATTACAGAAACAATTGTAAAATTAATGTTTTTGACAATTTCGGATTCAGGTTAGTAAAGTGATGTTTTCTCCTTTTGTGCTACATGTTACATTGTAATCATTAAGCTTCTGGGGATTTCACTTTGTAGAACTTGAATATAGGATGAGCCAGAGATATTCATGATGCCCGTGATTCAATAATGTGGTAGTAGTTTGTAAAATGATATGATGGGGAGCTTGCGGAATCATAGTTGACCCTGAGGGCTTGACTGGCATGTTATGTGTTAGTTGAAATATATATTGAAAGAATAGAAAAATAATTTTTCACTATGTTTCTTATTTTATTTTTTGTGGTGGACATGAGGGGGCATTTCCTGATGAAGTTGCCAGAGCATGAAAACAACTGAGTGTGTATATGGCACTTCTGGTTTCGAACATAGAGAAGTACTTCAAGTGTTTTGTTTTTAAGTTAGCATTGTATCTGTATAAACAGCATTGTATCCGTAGCATTCTATTTGGTGAGAAAGTAATTCCTTGATTTCTACTGGAAAAAAAGGTCTTGGCAAAACTGATACCATTGAGCACCACATAGCTGCTCACCTCAAGTAAATACCAACAGCAGCCAAGACTGAAAAGTACTGCAATGAAGCCACGCCAATGTTATCTGGCATTGCTTGTGTTTTAGCTGCTTATTCCATTGGTAAACAACCCGCAAAACTATTGAAAACTGTCTGATTGCTTATTTAAATAGAATAACTACTTTAAAACATGACTATAGTTACAATCCAAGCAGATTGTCGTAAATCTTAGAAACCTTTAAAGCATTATAACATGCTCTTATTTATATCATAGGATGATACGAGTATAGTCCATCTAGCCTTTTGAGCATATAAAAAGCAAGAAAGAAAATTTCCGCTCAAATTTCTGATACAAATAGAATTATAAATAGTTGACCCACAAAGTCCACAACTTAGATTCATAATCCACTAACACTTGAGATTGTCATTGTTTTACAAGATAAAATATCACCACATCAACATTGAAAGACCAGATGAAGGAGTAGGCCAAACCCATTGTCTTGTGCTGCTTTACACTGCAAAACGAATTAGCCAGGACCGACTTTAGGAATGTCATAGTGTTCACTCATGTTGGCAAGATACTGGTTGAATTCTGAAAGCCTGTCACGATGAGACTTATTTGACGTCTTTGCCATCTTCTGCATGTCTATCTTCTGCCTTTGCTCCATATAGCGCCTTTCGGCTGGAGTCATACTATCTAAGTATGAGGCCCCTTTGGATTTCTCCCCATCGTTTGTCTGTTCCTGAGCCATTGTTCCCATGTCTGAACCTATATTCAAAAGATTCAAATGTTAATTCTGAGCAAAGAAAAACACTTTTTACAAAATTTAACTGCCTAAAAGCCAAATGTAGTAAATCTTGCCAGGGAATATGAAAGCTATAAACCATATAAGCAATTGCTATCAATACCCCTATCGAGAATAGACGAATTTTTAGATGGGAGAGCAGTGTAATAGCCTAATGTAAACCATGAGCACCCAAATGGAAGCCACGTGCATAACCTGAAATTTTGTAGCTTCATGTAGCACAAACAAAAATTACAAGAGATTTGATGTGGTAGTGCATAATTTGGTCGAATATCTCGGATCTGCCACCAGGGGCAAAGAACTATATTTGGTTCATAGTCAACAAGTCGACGTACTTGCTGAGGAGCTAAAGGTTAATGGCTTATAAAGGGTAAGGAATAGGGACTATAGAGGATGCCCTTATCGAGAGGCCAATGTAATGGTCTAATAGTGTGGCCTATCCCTTTTTTTGGAGCATTAGGCAGGCTTTCATGACTTGTAATCAAACTTTGAATGTTTAACCTCGTGTTCGCCTAGAGCTATGCAAGAATAACTTTGACACACAGTTTTATACGCAGAAAAGATGTAGTTCCTGACAGCTATTATAATCAAGGTGACACCACATCTGTGCTACACGTAATGCAACAAAATACACTCAACACCAAGTAGCATGCCTAAATCTCTTTAGTTCAATGGTTACAACATAAAGCAACTACTTTTAAGGTCCGCACCAACCACACCGACGATCAACAACAATAGTGATGGTTATATAATAGACAGACAATTTCAAGTTCAAGTCATGTAAACACAATATTCCCGCATTAACTATCCGTCTATCCATATTTAACTTTATCACACATCATCTCAACTTAAATAAGTACCTAGACTCATTTTCTAGGATTCGAAATAATCACTAAGACTGTAGAGGGAAAGGTCATATCAGTCGAGGGAATGTCTGGCAATACATTTTGAAAGCAGCCAATACTTGATAATCACGTATCAAAACAAATTATTTAAGTACCTCGCTAATTATAATCATTCTAATTGTTACAAATAAAACAGCCTTAACTTATCAGTCATAATTCAACGACAGCTTACTTCTAAACTAATTATCCAATTCCTAAACAATCAAACAAGTCATCAAGAAATCACTTAGGGGGGCCGTCCAAGTATCCAATTAACAAAGGGAGTGTTTGGCAATGCATTTTAAGAGCGACCAATATTTAACAACCACTAATCAGAACCAATAATCTATATGTGACCCTATAACAGAAACTAAAATCTTTTTAACCTTAACACATAAACAACCTTAAATAATCAAACAATCATATCCAATACGTTGTACCTTAAAGGGTGTTTGTTTCAGCTTATATAGCGGGATTATGGCTTACTATTTGGTTTTCGTCTCATGTTTCATAAGCCCACTTTTTGTGGCTTATTTTGAAACTTTCCGGCTTATATAAGCTTATCATGGCATGATAAGCTTATATAAGTTTCAAAAAAAACCACAAAAGGTGAGCTTATAAAACATAAGGCGAAAACCAAATAAGCCCGATATATAAGGCGAAACAAACAACCCCTAAAACAATATATATTCATATACCTTCAGAAATTTCATCGCCGATAGTTTGAACAGCTTGTTCAGACAAATTTCTAATCTTATTCTTCTTCTTCTTTTTGGTGCCACCAGATTTAACATCAAGTGCTTTACCCTTTAATTTCAGTTTCCCAGTCACAACATTCTCGTATTCCGACATTGATCCTGCAATTAATTAGATCCAATAATGATTTAATAAAAAAAACCTAGGAAGTATGAATATTTTAAAAAGATTAAACGTAATTAGTGGGATTAAATAGATGGGTTATGGAGAATGAGATGATACCAGTTGAATAAAGAGAAACGAGTTTAGATTGGGTCGATTTTATGTAAAAAAATATGGAGAGAAAAAAAGGCGAATGGGTTTGATTTTCAGATGGAGGGGCAAGATTGGGTTTTTAAACAATGGATTTGATTTATGGAGTGTATTTTTATAATCAACAAATTTTGATTATTTTTTTTCTTCCTGATAAAAGTCGGTTTTTTATACGTCTTTTATTTAATATAACAAAAAGATTAATTATTTTTGTATTAAAAAAAAAGTTTAATGCTAGATCTGTCTCAAAATAAATGTTAACGTTTGACTTTTAAAGTCATTTATCTTCGCCTTTAACCGTAAATAATTTTTTTATAGTATAATATTTGAAGAAAATTATATTAATGACGTTTAAAACAAGTCCCTTTATATAGTTTTCCACAAGTAATATATATGTTGGTCCTTTGTAATTAGTGTTATACTTAAGAGTATAGACCTAACTCATGGTAAAGTAATGTAATAAACACAAGAAAAATTAAAGTAAATAACACAAAAGGTTTTCAACGTTTAACTCTTGACTTTATTAAAGAATTATACCATATTGTATACGAAGCTACAATAGGGATTGAATAGACAATGTGTGTTTGGTGATCTCCTCACTAACAAGCTAGTCCGATCCTAACGATTTCTAAGCTTGACGATTCTATCAACAAGAGTTTAGAACTCAAGTGTTTGATCGTATTTGGAAGAGAGAACTATGTTTGTGAATGTCTAAAGCATTTAGTGCATGTTGATACAAAAGTTGAAAGATCCTTGCTAGACCCGAATTAGGCTTAATTCGGGTTGGCTGGGTTCCGGCTCCTGCACCAAGTGAAATATCTTGTTGGGATCCTGCACACTAAAACGACACGCGTTAGGCTTACCGTAGGAATGTATCCTGTAGAAACTAGAAGGGGGTTGAATAGTTTCTTATATTTACTTGTTAAATGATGGTTTTTAAAAAATCTTTTTTCTCAAAAACTTAGACTTGAGGAAATAAGTGAAATCTTCTTATGCACAATATGAACAATGATAGTGAAACTAAACTAATACTAACTAATATATTACCCCCTTAATACAATAAGGGGAATTGGGAAATACATCATTAAACAAATATATAAAAGCTGTGAGGGGAGAAAAGTTTGGCCTCATATGTGCCGTTCGATTTCCTTCGTCCCCTGTTCACCGGTATGGGTTGGGCGACAAATCCCACATCTGAACCGTTGTTTTCTCTCTTCACTGTATCTTCCCTGTTCATTGGTATGGGTTGCGCAAGAAAAACCACATCTCAACCGTCTGTTGCTTTGAAAAATTGCTAGCAGGTATGGGCTTATTCCAAAACCCCATTTATAGCCGTTGATTTACATATGTTACTTGCTTTATTGGTGGAAACGGCTCACATCTCTCTCATTATCCTCATCTTAAACTCACATATCAAAACACACATATGAAGATCCGCCCTATGATTTTGGTAAGTTGTTTTTTTTGTTTAATTGATGTTTTGAAGATGCTTCCAATTGTTTGATTTGATGGTCTTAAGGGTTAATTGAATTGATTTTATTATCATTTTTAATAATTAATCTTGCATTAGCTTTGTGGGATTGCTTCTAGAGTTTGTAAGCTTTTAATTGAGTAATAGGTTTATAAGGTTTTATTATTTTTTGCAGGATGCGATCTCTCTCATTTTATTTGTCAATTCAATTTTAATAGACATCTACAAGCTGGTAAGTCTGCTGGTAATTTTTTGTGATTTCTTAGGTTTGATGGAAACCCTATATTATTGGGTGGTTTTGGGTTTCTGATTGATTTATATGGTTCCTCAAATTTGGAATCGTCTGGAAACATATAAGCAGGTATAAATTCTTTTTATCAGAGTTTAAATATAACATAAATTAGATTAGGGTTTCTTTGAGGGGTTTCTTGATTAGAGATTTATGTCTACTGTCTTATGCTATTAGAAAGTTTGGTTTTGATTACTATTGAAGTAACTTCAATTTTAGGGGTTTGGTTCTTTAATGGGTTAGGACATATATATTTTTGTAAATTTAAAGGTTTGTTTTTTTATTAGTATTGAGTTAATTTCATATTAGCTGACTTTTGTTTTCTGTTAATATTGGCTCTATTTAAAACTCAGCTTAACTTTAAATCTTTTCTATATTGGCGGATTACAACTATCACAGTAGCAATATGAGGGGGAGACCAAATGATTTTTAGTAGATAGTTATAACAAAGTTATTTCATTTTTACTATTTTTTAAATTGATGTTACTATTTGGTAGTGAGATGATAATGTGTGCAATGTGTTTGATAAAATGTGAATTTTGGTTTATTATAACTTGGTATCACAAAGCCAAATATCCTCCTAAAAGTAACTTTTAATTGTATGCAGGAATTATGCGACCTAAGTGACCTGAATCTTGGCAAGGCATCACTCATTTGGGTTTGCAGCCAAGTCGGGTTTGCTTATTGTCGTGGTTCAAGATGAAACGTAAGCTGGCAGGGCATCACTTTGTTGTGTTTGCAGCCGTTGTACGTATTATTGTTTCGCTACCGCTGTACAAAGCGTGCGGTGATACTGACGGGTGTGTGACGTTGGTAATTTTAATTGCATGTGATTATCGCAGGTAATGCTTTTGTTGTTGGAATGTGAAATTGTTCGGGCTATGATAATTTTAAACGGCCTGGGTTAAGCTCAATATTGCACATATCTTGGCGGGGCAACCTCTCAAGGTTGCAGCCATGTCGTGTTCATCATTGTGATGTTATCACCCATCGGTATATTATACTCTTTATTATAAAGCTGTATATTATTAAAATCTATGGTATTGTGCCATCAGTCCCATGAATATGAACAACTGAGATTATCGAAGGCTATGATGATAATTTTGAACGTCTTTAGGCGGCTTCAATTATAGTTCGGATTATGTGGCTCTTGGCAGGGCAAACTTGCTATGTTTTGCAGCCATGTTGGTCATATCCTCATATCTGATTACTCGCTTATCTGAGCCTCAAAAAATAATGTACTTACTTTTCATATTCGCTTTAAACAGAAATCCGTCGTCACATAATGGTTGTCTTGGTGTGCCCCCTTATTTGATTTGTTGCCATGTCATGGCCGGAAATACAATCTGTGTGAACACAAACAGCATCCGCAATTGTTCAACGCCCATATGTAAGTGTGCTATCACAATTTTATAATGTCTGATTATATATAATTTGTCAAGGTCGGCCACTAACCCATAAGTATCTATGTGCAGGTGCGAGCACCTTGATAAAACACAAATTTTTGGTCGTGTAAGTAATACATACTCTTTTTCTCAATTTGTAACATTAATGAGAAAATTTACTAATTGATATATCTCTTTACTTTCAGATTTAGAAGGTGGTGGTGCGACAATTGAAGATACAGGTAAGAAAGTCCCACATATTACAACTTATGTAAGTGCACCACACAAACACATTTGTTTTATTTGTGTATATGAAGTATTAGTGTCATGTAATTTTTTATGTCCAAATTAGTAACCAGTGGCAACTAAGTTCGCAAAGGTACATAATGTTTACACATGTAGATTTGGGAATGTCTACCTTAAAATCACTGGCATTTATAGACAAAATCACTATGGTTTACATGAAAAGTCGTTACTTTTTGATATTCTAATCACACTTTACATTTACCATTTTAAGCTGCTGATTTGATCATGTAAATTCACAGACGCTTTTTTAACCAAACAACGAACGTAGGTGGTAAATGAGGCATTATTGAGAACATTAAAGAAAGGATCAGGGGAGAAATGCTCTTTAGAGACCAAGGCTTTCCAACTAAAAGTTATTTGGTTCATTTTTCGGTTTTTAAAGTGTGATTTTATAAGCTTATATGAAATGTTTTTATCATCTTCACATAATAATACTTTAGGCGATTAAGAATCAACACAAAAAATGAAAAATACTAGAATAATAAAAACAACATTCAATAGGGTACATTTGATTTTGTGTGGCTCTGTTCGTTGGATGTGCTATGTGAAGTGCTACAAAAAATGAAAACACAAACACACATCATGATAGGCTATGTATACATACTTTCCTCTTTTCATATATTCTTGATTTCCATTGATATGATGGATTACTTTCGTGATTATTAAATGAGGTTATTTGTTGAATTATCAGAGTTTATGGCTTTCGGATTTTGTAAACAGACGTTAAAATGGAAAAGCTTTTGAGGCTGCAAAAGTTGTGTACTATAGAGCTTCTTAAGTCGCTGATGGCCCAGGTTGTGTGGTCCTACCGCTGAAAGTAACAATATCGAAGGCTCCGCTACTGTTTACAATGAAAGTAAAGATCTTGCGCTGCCTCTAGCCATAGGGTTGATGTTAAACCAGGAACTAAACACCCCTTTTACAGCAAAAATGGGTGTTTGGCTGCTGTTAAGCCAAGAACCAAACATCCTTTCTGCTGCAGAAGGGGTGTTTGCCTGTTGTTAAACCATGAACCAAACATCCCTTCTGCTGCAAAAGAGGTGTTCGGATACTTTTAGTGAATGCGAAAGGGGAACTCATCCTTTTGTGATGCTTTAAGCGGGAAACTCATCCTTTGTTTTGTTACTTGCAGAGGTGCAAGCACTTAAAATACCATGTGGACACTCAAACTGTTGCAAAGCTTAAGGATGCATCGTAAAGTGAATGCTAAAGGTTGACGACAATCACTGTTACGAACATACGGACCTAGACGAGAGACAAAAATACCATGCAACAAAAAGGGCCATGGAGGTTGTCTGAATCAGTTCCGATGACCAGGTATCTATGGATGTCATATTTCTTTTAAAAATGTAAACTAAAATGATTTCTTTCCTACAAAAATTGATTTCATCTGAAAACCACAGTTGACCTTTACATGTTATTAGTCTTCTATTATTTTTACATCTTTATATACTCCGTAGTAAACATCTTCGTAACTATAATTCTCAACAACAATGTTTCACTTACCATGGTATCCATGATTTTCTTTGTGAGATAATGAAATGTATATATGCACAAACATCAGTGTAGTTTTATAAGAGCACTTATAGCGAATATCTATCAAGCTTGTCTAGCCGTACAACATTTTCATAACTTTTATAGTTTATTCTCCATTTTTTACATAGTCTAAAAAAATTATCTACTAATTTAACGACCGATATGGTAAAAATGATAGGGGTCTTTTGGAGGCTAGGAACTCTATGTCCGGGCTCATGTTTGAAGCCTCAACGAGCATAAGTGAATGCTAAAGGGTGCTGCTATATTAATCGCAAATTTACAGGTACTAATCTTCTCTTCTACTTTATGTCACCGGGCGTTTGGGTTAGCTTATTACCTTTTTCAAAGAATAAGCCTCTTTGTTACTACACACAAAGTTTGCCTGATTGTTTATTAAGATATTATCGTCATTAAAGTTGGAAAAAATGTGTCTTTTTTAATCGAAAGCATGTGAAAACATAACATTAAGAGTGGGTAACGGGTATAAAGAAGAATGAGGTCCTCCCTTTTTTATACCACGGGACCTATGATTTTCTATTGGGACTTATGTGAGACAAGGCAGAGGAGAAACAGAAAACATGTTATGCTACAAAGAACTTTTTGAAGCATTTAGTCGATTTATATACCACTTTAATATGATGTTTAAATCTTAATACCTGTAGAAAATAACGGTCATTTATGTTAAAATTATGAATAAAGTAAAGCATACTAGATGATAGAAACAAAGCCTTTCATCGTTTAAATTAGTTATCAATGATATTGACCAAAACGCAGTTGATAACAAGGATAGAACAACACAAGGTATTAGCACTGTGTATATGCATACTACTTTTCCAGTAATCCAATGTCGGGCGTTTTTCTGTGCTCCTTACTCATCTGCTGACCGCGTAATAATATTTGTTGCTTGGTATTCTGTTTTGTAGCTCTCTGTTCCTCATAAGTATAGTGCACACAGACGGGCTAGGTTTGAAGTAAGTTTCGGATCGTATGTGGATTGAATTCAAGCACAACTGAATTCTTTAACTGCTTTTATATGTACTAATGCCGGTAGTCAGCACCTTTTGGAACAATTTGTTAAATTTACTCTTTTGTAAACTAATGGCATGTAACGCCTTCACTAACTGTGCCACAAGAACAGGTCCAAACTAGCCTCTAATACCTGTTCTATATGCACAGTTGGCGTCCGGTTTGTAAAAATTATGTCACTTTCGGGTCTCTTAACGCGTTTTCAATGTATTTACCTTATGATTACCTTATTAAATCTCTTTTTGGCTTAACACTTTTTCTATCCACCCCGCGGCAGAGCGCGGGCATTGATCCTAGTATATATATATATATGAACAATGTGTTAAGAATGTAAAGAGTTAAGGGTAAAGAAAGATCAAACCAAACACCAAGGATTTATAGTGGTTCGCCAACGAAGCTCACTCCCCGTTCCTACTCCACTCCTCGAGTACTCCTTACTCGAGAGTTCACTACACAACAAGCTCCTTGTGGTGGAGAAAACCGTACACGTCGCTTAACCAATTTTCGACTCTAAGCTAAAAGTCGAGCCCTAATCGTAGCTAGGACCAATCTACACAACTATACTTAGTACATACACAACTTCCAAAAGACACAACTACTTGGATCTTCACAACTATTACACAACAACAAATGTATAAGATTTGATCTTCAAAGGATCTTTGGTGGTGGACTCAACACTTCACAATGATAGTGTTCTTCTCTTTGCACTTGAAGAGGAAGAGATGGATGAGATAGATTTACTTCTAAACAAGTAGTAATCAATCAAATGATCAAGGATTTGAGTGATTTAAGAAGTATGTTTGAATCTGGAAATTTGTGTGCAAAAGAGGTGGATTGAAAATCTGAGAAAGGTCCACTATTTATAGGACAAAGGGCCAACGACTATATCTGCCCGCGGTTCCTTATCTCAGCCGACGGTACCTTATCGATAAGGAACCGCCTAGGCGCTAGGGAACCGCCAGACTAGACTTCACTCCCTTTTTGTCCTTTAGTGGTGGAGGTCTTATCTGATTATAAAAATATCCTGAAAGGATATTCCAAATCAAAAGGGAATATGCCATTTTCAAATTTTCAAATATTTAGTTTAATAAAACATTTTCTTAAAAAGAAAGTTTAATTAAAAACTTGTCACACTTAATAAAAGGTGAGTTTTAAGAAAAGATTAAATCACTTGATCACTTGATTAAGGTTAGTACTTGTTTATTCATACCTTAAGTGAAAATGGGTAAAATGAAAAATACTTGAACTCAAGAATTCGTTTTTCGTTGTTTTCGTAAATGCTTGTTTTTACATATTGTCGTAATCAAAACTAAGCGAGACCGAAAAATGCAAGTAACGTTTTTAGGCATTATTGCATTAACAATCTCCCCCTTTTTGATTCCGACAATACATAGACTCAATCACACAAAAACAAGATTTTCGAAGACGAGTTTATTCATTTCTCCCCCCTTTTTCAAAGCAAAAAGGTTGCACAAGTCGGTGTTGAAGAGACAGACTTTGCAAAGACTCCCCCTTGGTGCTTACTCCCCCTTGCTTGGGGCACCGAGGAATCGAGATATGGTGACAAGCTACTTAGAAGGGTTAGTTGAACAAAAGAGACAACCAACAAGAGATAGCTATAGGTCACAATAAAATATAATAAAAAGAGAAGAAAACACAAAGACTAAGATCCAAGTGAAGTCATAAAAAAAAGTCATACAAAGATGTATGAAATAGGAGACAAGCCAAAAGCATAAATCTAATCCTAGTTAATCTAGAATTCTAAGATTTGCTTGAATAAGGTGCCTTGTGGATAAGCAACTAATGCTTATATGAAAGACAAGGTAGTGGCGGAATGTGGTGGTGATGGCTTGGTGGAGATCTCATAATCAAAGTGAAGAGGAGGCTTGATTAAGAGACTCTTGATGTAGCTCAACTCCTCATAGATGTGTGCCATAGCAAGATGTTGATATTGACAACAATTACAATATGTCCCATGGTGCATGACATTATCATGAGAAGGAGGAAGAACACTAAAGGGTGGTGGTGGAAGAAAAGATGTTCCACAATCAACATTCTTGGTAGGAGAAATGTGATTAGAGTGTTCTTGGGTGAATTTGGATTGAAAGTGTTCTTGGGTGAGTTGGGATTGAAAGCAATTGGGGAAAATGGAGGAGAATCAAGGCTTTCATTAGGAGAGTAAGACATTTTGGGATGTGAAGTAAGGCAAAATGCTTATGGTTAAATAGGGAAGGCTCAAGGTATTTTTGGGGTGGTCAAAGGGTTGAAGCAAATATTCTAAAAAATGTTGGAACAAATTTGAAATTTCAGAAATACCCAAAAAAGGAAGCACTGTACGCGGTTCCTTATTGCTTTCGGCGGTTTCTTATTGATAAGGGACCGCGGTTCATATATGGAACCGCCTACAAAGGCTGTGTTTTGGTGGTGAAGGAAGATTTTTCAGCAAATCTTATTTTTCTAGTCTAACTTATCATAGGGGTATGCTTAAAAGCAAAGATAGACAAAGAAAACACATACTAACTCACCAAATAGGGATTTGACCAAAATACATGGATTTTAAAAATCGATGTAGGAGGTGTGTAAGACAAGACCTTAAGTCATGACACAATGATCCTCCATGATTCTATCTTGTTCTTGCTATGTTTGAGAGAATCATACATATGAATTATGTAAGCTCGAGATTAATAGCAAGAATCTATGAAAAACGTTTTTAGATTGAATTAACAATGTCAAAACATTTCTTGACCATTTTCGAAAGAGACTTTGAGGATTTTGAAAAGGAGAAGAGAAGATTTTCAAGAAGAGTTTAGGAGACTCAATGACTCAGAGTGATAAAAGACTCAAAAGAAAGTAAGAGACTCAATAAAAGGAAAGCAATTAAGGAATATGTTCCATTAATCCTAGACCTAGACGCAGGTAATTAAAAGGTTCCCTCTTAAGTGGCTTAGTGAAGATGACGGCTAAGTTATCCTCGGAGGGTACCTTCTCAATTGAAATATTCCCCTTTTGAACATTATCCCTAAGAAAATGGTGACGAATTTCTATGTGCTTGGTTCGCGAATGTTGTACGGGATTCTTGCTAAGGTCTATAGCACCTTTATTGTCGCACATGATGGGAACATCATCAAGACAAATCCCGTAATCAACAAGCGCTTGCTTCATCCATAAAGCTTGTTGGCATGCTTTTCCGGCACTCACATACTCGGCTTCCGTGGTGGATATCCCAAGAGCGGTTTGTTTCTTGGAGAACTAAGAAGTTAAACAACAACCCATGAAGGTACAAACTCCACTAGTGCTTTTCCGGTCCACATAGTCTCCCGCATGATCCGAGTCCGCGTAGACAATGGTTTCTACGCCAGTCCCTTTAGGATACCATAATCCTAAATGTATAGTGCCTTTAATGTATCGGAAGATACGCTTAACCGCTTCAAGGTGAGAGGTTTTGGGAGCCTCTTGGAAGCGAGCACAAAGGCAAACACTAAACATGATATCCGGTCGACTTGCCGTTAGGTACAACAAACTACCAATCATACCTCTATATTTGGTGTTGTCTACCGACTCACAATCATCATCTACGGTGAGTTTACTATCTGAGGCCATTGGGGTCTTCATTGGTCTAGATTCTTCTAATCCAAATTTCTTTAGCATTTCTTTAGCATACTTAGATTGACTAAAGAAAATACCATCGTCCATTTGTTTAATTTAGAGTCCTAAAAAGAAGTTAATTTCTCCCATCATACTCATTTCAAACTCATCATGCATGATTTTGGCAAAGTCATCACACAATTCTTGACAAGTTGAGCCAAATATAATGTCATCAACATATATTTGCACGATTATGAGGTGAGAACCTTTCTTCTTTGTAAAGAGAGTGTTGTCTACCATTCTCATGGTATACTCATGTTTAACAAGAAACGCTTTAAGTCTATCATACCAAGCTTTGGGTGCTTGTTTAAGACCATAAAGTGCCTTCTTAATCTTGTAAACATGATCCGGTTTCTCAAAATCAATGAAGTCGGGAGGTTGAGCCACATATACCTCCTCATTGATCAAACCGTTAAGAAACCTTACATCCATTTGTTGAAGCTTAATATCTAAGGCACAAGCGTAGGCTAAAAGGATTCTAATGGATTCTAATCTTGCTACCGGTGCATATGTCTCGTCATAATCAATCCCTTCTTGTTGATTATAGCCTTGTGCTACAAGTCTAGCTTTGTTACGAGACACAACACCATTCTCATCTAGATTATTCCTATATACCCATTTGGTTCCTATAATGGTAGAACTTCTAGGTGGAGGAACAAGTTCCCAAACATCATTAGCAACGAATTGATTCAATTCTTCTTGCATCGCAATGACCCAACTCTCATCCGTCAAAGCTTCTTTAACGTTCTTTGGTTCAATCAAGGAGACGAAACAAAAGAACTTACTTTGGTTTTGGACTTGAGATCTTAGGGTCCTTTGATTTAAGTCACCAATGATATTATTGAGAGTATGATCCTTAGACTCCTTAATGTTTACTTCCTTTTCAACACTAAGGTCTTCAACTCCTATTTTTCTAACCTCTTTGGCTCTAACTACTTTTACTTCATCCAAGTCATCATCAACCAATGGTGATGTCTTGGTTAAAGGATGGGTTTCATCAAAAGTCACGTTAAGTGATTCTTCAATTACGCCCGAGGTTCTATTGAGGACTATGTAGGCTTTGCTAGTTTGGGAATAACCTAAAAAGATACATTCGTAAGACTTTGGGTCGAACTTGGTAAGGTAGTCTTTGGTGTTGAGGATAAAGCACTTGCTTCCAAACACCCTAAAGTATTCCAATGAGGGTTTCTTACCTTTAAGAATCTCATAGGGTCTTTCCTAGGAAAGGTCGAATGAGAATTCGGTTGAGAATATAAGTCGATGTGTCCATGGCATTTCACCAAAACTTTTGAGGCAAAGATTGCTCGTTTAACATCGTCCTACTCATCTCTTGGATGGTCCTATTCTTCCTTTCAACTACCCCATTTGATTGTGGAGTGCGAGGAGCCGAGAAGTTATGGGTAATACCATGAGCTTCACAAAAGGCACCAAATTGCACTTCATTATCAAATTCCCTACCATGATCCGTCCTAATAGAGACAATTGGACATCCTATTTGATTTTGAATTCTTTGACTAAAGATTTCGAAATGATCGAAAGCTTCATTCTTAGATGCCAAAAATCTAGTCCAAGTGAATCTAGAGTAGTCATCAACTATAACTAGGGTATAAAGGTTACCTCTATAACTCCGTATGGCGGTAGGTCCAAAGAGATCCATATGTAGGAGTTATAAGCACCGAGAGGTTGAAACCAAATTCTTGGCTTTGTGACTTAATTGAACTTGCTTTCCAACTTTACAAGCATCACAAAAGTGACTATCAAACTTCATCTTGGGGAGGTGTCTTACCAACTCCTTAGAGACTAAAGATTGAATTAGACGCATATTAGCGTGACCTAATCTCCTATGCCAAAGAGTAGAACTATCATCTATAGTCGCAAGACATATGTTGTCTTTTGACTTCTTATTTACCTTCATGACATAAAGCCCATGCTTTCTAACACCTTTTCCAATGACCTTTCCATCTTTTACGATTTCACTATCATTTTCGGAAAAGATGACCTTACACTTATTGTCACAAATTTGACCTATGCTTAAAAGGTTAAACCCTAAATTATCTACGTGCTCAACATTTTTAATAGTCATGGAGTCAAGAGAAACCGTACCTTTGCCAATGATATTACCACGTAGACTACTAGCGAATGTGAAGTTACCTCCATCATATGCTTTGTAGCGCGAGAACAAACTTCGATTACCCGTCATGTGTTTAGAACAACCACTATCCTTAATCCACTCGTCGGGCTCTAAATCAATTCCCAAGCATATCTAGGTAAAAACACACACGATCAAACATTTGGTCCCCAATATCTCATGGGTCCAAAATTGTTAGTTCCAAACATCCCTTGCATTTGGTTGGGATGCATGAATAAAGGAGGGGTTCCCCATGGGGAACAAAATGGAGGAGGATAATAATTCATATAACCATTTTTTTGTTCATTATTTCTCCTAGGTGTATTTGATCTTGGTTTAGAGTTGTGGTCATTCCTTCTAGGTGTTGGAGTTTTACTTCTAGGTCGTGAATTGTTTTGACTATCTCTTCTAGGTGTTGTCGTTCTACTTCTAGTCCTAGACTCATTTCGTACTCTTGGTGGAGTAGAAGATGGTCTTGATAAACTTCTATTTCCCATTATAGGTTTACTCAAAGGCTTATAGAACTTATCAACGACATTGTCGTCAAGTATGGGTAATTTCACTTTGTTAACAATAAGATGCTTAGGATGTTCACTTAAATTTGACTTTTTAGAAAGTTCAAGATTTTCATCAAAAACACTTTCTGGCCGCGGTTCCTTATCTATGGCGGCGGTTCCATAGTGATAAGGAACCGCCCCATACAATCGGGGACCGCGTATAGCAGATGGTTTTTCTGAAAATCTGACTTGTTTAGGTTCACTGGTTGATGCTTCATTTGAGTTAAGACCTACACCAAGTCTTTCCTTAGAATGAATTTTTTTGTTTAACATATTATCAAGAGCACTATAAGTTTAATGGAGGTGCTCTTGAGATCTTTATTCTCTAATCTAAGTTTCTCACAACTTACGCAACCTACATCAACTTCTTTATTTTTCTCAAGCTTGGCTAATTTTTCCCTAAGTTCATTAATCTCATTTTCAAGCTTAGTTTTAGTTGATTTTAAGGTTCTGTTCTTTTCTATGAATTTAAGGCTAAGTTTGTGTAAATTATCATATTGGCCTTCTAATTCAGTATCATCTAAGGTGGAGCTATCATTGCTATAATATTCGGTTTCGGAATATACCTCTTTAGAAGTGTGAGCCATGAGACATTTCTCCTCTTTGGGGTTGTCATCAACATCTTCACCGCTATCGCTCCAAGAACCACTAACGAATGCCGTTTGATTCTTATCGCGTGAAGGCTTTGGACACTCACTAATGAAATGATTTGGATCACCACATCTAAAGCAATTCCTATCACCTTTTTCGTTCTTGGCAAACCGATTCTTTGAGAATGGTTTCTTATCATTGTTGGGTTGCCTCACGTGTTGACCTCGTCTTTTGAAGAACCTCTTGAAATCTCTCACCGCCAATGCATACTCCTCGTCATCACTATCTGAGGAACTATCATGATCGCTTTGTGCCTTCTTGGCTTTGAGTGCAAGAGACTTCCTTTCACTCTTGGTTTTCACCAACCCCGAGTCCTTCAATTATCATCTCATGAACCTTCAAGTTGCCTATGAGTTCATCGAGTGATAAAGTTGAGAGATCTTTCGATTCTTCGATCGCCGTGACTTTTTCTCTCCACTTCGGATGTAAGGCCCTTAGAAACTTCCTAACATTGTTCTTGCTATAAAAACCTTCATCAAGTGCTTTTAGACTAGTGATAATAGTGTTAAATCTAGCAAAAGCACTATCAATAGCTTCATCTTATAAGATGACAAATTGTTCATATTGTTGGACAAGAAGATCGATTTTGCTTTATTTGACTTGGCTATTACCTTGGTGGGTTACTAAAAAAGTGTTCCAAATATCTTTAGCGGTTTCACACACAAAAATCCTTTCATACTCTTTCTTAGGTAAGGCATTATAAATCACCATTTTAGCCTCATTATTTTTCGAAAGTTTCTTTTTAGTATCGTCATTAGCTTTGTCAAAAGTGACCAATTCCTTTGTTTTAGAAACTTTATTAAATTGATAAGGTAAAAAATCACCATTGATATTAACATGCCAAAGATCTAAATCTTTTGATTTCACATAAGTCTCAAATCTATTTTTCCAATAAATAAAACTATCGGTTTCAAAAAGTGGTGGTCTTTGCATAGATTGCCTTTCTACGTACTTGTTGGAATCCATAGATCGATTCAAATTTTAAAATACAATATACTTTAAAAATACTTGAGCAACCCGCTCTGATACCAATTGTAGAAACTAGAAGGGGGGGGGGGGGGGGTTGAATAGTTTCTTATATTTACTTGTTAAATGATGGTTTTCAAAAAATCCTTTTTCTCAAAAACTTAGACTTGAGGAAATAAGTGAAATCTTCTTATGCACAATATGAACAATGATAGTGAAACTAAACTAATACTAACTAATATATATATGCACAAAGAATAAAGAATGTAAAGAGTTAAGGGTAAAGAAAGATCAAACCAAACACCAAGGATTTATAGTGGTTCGGCAACGAAGCTCACTCCTCGTTCCTACTCCACTCCTCGAGTACTCCTTACTCGAGAGTTCACTACACAACAAGCTCCTTGTGGTGGAGAAAACCGTACATGTCACTTAACCAATTTACGACTATAAGCTAAAAGTCGAGCCCTAATCGTAGCTAGGACCAATCTACACAACTATACTTAGTACATACACAACTTCCAAATAGACACAACTACTTGGATCTTCACAACTATTACACAAAAACAAATGTATAAGATTTGATCTTCAAAGGATCTTTGGTGGTGGACTCAACACTTCACAATGAAGGTGTTCTTCTCTTTGTACTTGAAGAGGAAGAGATGGATGAGATAGATTCACTTCTAAACAAGTAGTAATCAATCAAATGATCAAGGATTTGAGTGATTTAAGAAGTATGTTTGAATCTGGAAATTTGTGTGCAAAAGAGGTGGTCTGAAAATTTGAGAAAGGTCCACTATTTATAGGACAAAGGGCCAACGACTATATCTGCCCGCAGTTCCTTATCTCAGCCGGCGGTACCTTATCGATAAGGAACCGCCTAGGCGCTAGGGAACTGCCAGACTAGACTCCACTCCCTTTTTGTCCTTTAGTGGTGGAGGTCTTATCTGATTATAAAAATATCCTGAAAGGATATTCTAAATCAAAAGGGAATATGCCATTTTCAAATTTTCTAATATTTAATTTAATAAAACATTTTCTTAAAAAGAAAGTTTAATTAAAAACTTGTCACACTTAATAAAAAGTGAGTTTTAAGAAAAGATTAAATCACTTGATCACTTGATTAAGGTTAGTACTTGTTTATTCATACCTTAAGTGAAAATGGGTAAAATAAAAAATACTTGAACTCAAGAATTCGTTTTTTGTTGTTTTCGTAAATGCTTGTTTTTACATATTGTCGTAATCAAAACTAAGCGAGACCGAAAAATACAAGTAACGTTTTTAGGCATTATTGCATTAACATATCCCACGATTAGAATCTGGCGTGAGAGTAAGTAATCGGTTAGGGTTTAAGAATCGGATGGGAGTTGAGAGTGTGTAGAATGTAATACCTTTGTGGAACCCTTGGGGGTTCCTTATATAGGCGGTGAAGCCCTAATGGGCTGTCACCAATGCTTCGTCCCCAAGCAAATGATAAGTGCCATAATTAGTCTGATTGTTATCTTCTAATTACGGTGAGTGTATATCCTCTACCTTGGGGTAAATCCTATTCATAATAAGATTATGATTTTGTCTAAACCTGTACCGGCCGTACTGGGCCGTAGGCCGCACGCACATATGCGGTCAATGTTCATCTGAATCCCATAAGCTTAAATGATATTAATCCAACCCATTAGTAACAGGCCGGATGCGGGTAGTACCCGTGAGCCGGGTTCATGACCCGGTTGGGGACTATACGTCATCATGTCCCCCAGTCTAGTTGTTACAGCCGTAGGCGTAACCTCTAGACTAATCAATGTCCTGTAGACCTTGTTGTTGCAAATACAGCCGCACTCCAAAATAAACCGACCGGGACAACTTTAATGAATGCATTAATGGTAGTCATTAGTCGGACGCATGCCTGCAAAAGTGCACCAGAAAGGCCCACCCTTGAGCCACGTAAAAATGTCAAGAAGTGACCCGTGGGTCCCTTCTGACATTTCAGAAGTGTCAGAAATCCCATCCGTTAGATGGGCGTAGTGGGTTACACGTGGCGAACATCCATGTTTCCTCGTAAACCGAGGCAACCCTATAAAAGAGTTGGTGTGTGCTACTGTGTACACACACAGTTTATACCCTTTTCCGCCATTGTCATATCCGAGCTCATTCCTTCATACCTTCTCTTCTTATCCCACGGATTTTCTCCACCGCAGGTTAGATCATCACGCCTCTCTAATCCTTTTTATAAAACACGGTGAAGGATAACCCTATTATTACGGATGTCCTCAACGTGATGCCTGCGGAGAAATACATAGACTTTTTGTCTAAGTACTATATTCCTGAAAGCGTACATCCGACCTATCCAGGTGACGGTGAAACTATTACGGATGCTCCTAAGGGAAAGATAGGCGTGTATACGCGTCTATTTGACTCGGCTAACTACCGCATCCCCCTATCTAGGTTCTTAGTAGATCTGCTTCTATACTACGACTTCCACATAACCCAACTTCACTACATAGGGGCATGTAAGATCAATCAGTTTGAGATTACCTGCTATACATGTGAGGTAACCCCGACCGTGAATCTATTTAGGGTTTTTTACTCCCCCCAAATAGTGAATGGGTGGCTATCGTTTAAGAAACGATCCACGACCGCCCCCATGACCTATAAGAAACCCTTAGATTCCCTTAAGAATTGGTACGACCACTATTTTTTCATAGATGAGAAAGTATTCCCCACCCCTTTTGTTCTTAAAACCAGAGTACCCGTCGACTATCCTCCCAAATCCAAGGACTATAGTAGTAAGGATTTGAAAATATTAGATACCCACCGTACGGAATTCCATAGGGGTCTGCCGGAGCACTTCCTCTGCTTAGTAGGGATCAGCCACTATTACTATGGGAGGGAGGATAGATATCCGTGCTTTCTGACCGAGCGTAGACATGGTAGGTCTTTTATACTTTAGATGCGAACATGTCCTACAGTACTTGTGAAATTACTAACCCGTATGTATGTAAATGTCCGCAGAGATGAAGCTGTTCGGTTTATTACGCCAAGGTGATCCAAGCAAAGTTCCACAAGGATCTCGACCACTGAAAGAAGGTGAACCCCCTTACTAGAGGCCACCGTCAACATGACCATCCCTCTTGAAGAAACAACTGAGCAACGGTCGGATGAGGAAGAGCCCGTGATCCAGAAGTCCCCCTAGATTTCCGTAATGAAGATGGTGAGGAGCTGGTGTTGGAGAATGCCGAACCGCACCAAGATGAAGAAGAAAAACTCACCGATCCATCTATCAATCGCACCGGTGAAGATGAAACAATACAGGATTCTGGATCCCCCCAGCCATCAAAGCCCAAATCTAGAAAGCGCAAGACCACCAGGAAGGTAGCGAAAAACATGGAGGCTGAGGCAGGGGCACATAATGCTCCCCCAAAGAAGCTAAGGCAAGACCACCCGCAATTCCAAAAGGGAAGCAGTACCTCTACGGCCCAAGGCAACCCTTCACTGCATGTTGATGAGCAAGTCTAGAAGGCAACCCCTGTGATGTCGTGGCTCCTACTACCACGAAACCCATAATTGGCACTACGTAAGTACCAACAATACTCCACAAGATATAATCCACAAACAAAAACTGATAAGTGTGTTTTAATAACAGGGCGGACCCATCGATAGTAGCACAGGAGGAGGAAGTGGAAAGGGAACTCTCATCCGTGATATCATTGAGACCTCCACCCCCTGTAACTCATGAAGAGGAGCCACGTTCTGAGGGACCTGACACCAACCTTCGCCCAGCCTGGAACTTGTCCAACTTAACAAGATTAGAGGCGGAGTCCGAGTGCAGAAAATTTATGGATCACATCACTCCTCCAGCGCTGGCACAAGACTTGGATGAACTCGAGCACGAGACGCTGCTGGAGCAGTATGATGTAGCCACAACGCACCAGGTGACAGTTGGTGCAGCCCTACGGCGCCGTCTGGAAGGAGCCTTGGCCAACGTGAGCCGTACTGAGAGGAAGATTGCTCGCCGAGATGAACTGGTGGAAAAGCATGAGAAGACTATCACATCCCTGCAGGCAGCTTTAGTTGTAGCGAAATCAACAGTCAAGGAACAAGCCAACCACGCCAATGCACGCGAGGAACGCATTGCTGAGCTGGAGGCCCTCCTAGATGCATCTAATGAGAAGGTACGCGCCTCTATTGATACTCACTTATTCACATAAGACCCATATCATCTTGTAGTAATTCCAAGTATCATTTATAGGTATCCGCAGCCGAAGCCACCACTAAAGCCGTAACAGTACAAGCCTTCACCATTGCTCAAGAACGCGATACGCTTAAGGACAAACTCACCCATGCGCAGACTATCATGGAAGAGCGAGCTACAGTAGCGGAGGGAGAACTGAGCAGGATAGCAACAGACTGCGCCGAAGTGTTGTGCCCTCCCTTGCTTACGGCCATAGCCGGGCGTAGATGGATGGTGGGCCAGGGGATGCACCTTGCTGTGAGCAAGGTAACGAAGGCTCCTTACTTGTTGCAGGCTTTTGTGGATGTTTTATCGGACGACATTGACCGTGGTAGGCACGAGGGTTTGATCAAAGCTGTGGAGCTGATAAGCAAGAAGGAAGACATTACCCAACACGCCTACCATAACCCTCTTGCTGAAGATAAGATGACCGCCTCTATGGCCGCCCTTGGGGAAATCCAGCACCCATTCCTAGACGATCTGGAGTCGCTGAAGGATGCTCCCAACGAGGTGATAATGTCCAAGCTCACAGCCGATCCCATCCAACTGACCCTGCCCACCTACGACTCTGTTTCGAAGGTGATGAAAGGTGAGAAGCTTTTAGCCGAGGCGTTGGATGCTAATATGACCAGGGCACAGGATGGCAAAGATGCTCGCGACGAGGTCCTCCGTGCCTTGATTGCAGAAGGGAAGATAGAGATAGGAGAGTTCTTACCTCCTCTATAATTTACTTTGTAAACATTTGTGCCTTATTCGTCCGTGTATGTACACGGCTAGAACTGACAATATTGATATAACTCGTTATATTTATGTAAGTCCGTGATGACCACGGCTATTTTGTGTTATGAATTTGAAACTTGTTTATTTTCTTTAGATATCATGTATCTATATTGCATGACATGTCACGTCTTACCCTAGAATAAAACCAAGTCTATATTTTACTAGACGTGCGACGTGCGTCTTTACCATGCAAAGCACTACGTAGGTACGACATATGGAAACTTATTACAATGTATTGTAAATAAGGTGTCTAGTAAGGATACATGATCCACGTCACTGGGGTTGCATTCCTCTTATGCGACAAGTTGAATTATTAGGTTCACTTAATCCTCTTACCCCGCTTGGAGGCGAATAGTACATGTATGGTTTTGAATGAATGCATATGAATAAGAGATAGCACATTATAGAAATAACAACTAAATCTATACGACAATACTTTGCACATAGAATCTAAAAGACATGACAATAATTTGCACAAGAACGAGCCGTGGAGCTAGCTAGGCACCACGACATTTTATTCGAACGTTTACGATTTTTGTTTTGATAAGAATGGGAAATCCTAAAAACAAATAGAACCTAGAAAGCAAGAAAAACAAAACAAAAGAGAATACATGGATCTTCATTGAAGCCAACTATAGCGAAGTGTCCATGCGGAGGCCGTAGCCTTTCAAAGATAGCACCTTTTAAGATTGCAGATATTCCATGTGCGTTCCAGGTCGCGGCCATCCATGTCACGCAACTTGTACGCACCCCATCCTAAGGCTTCCGTAACCTCATACAGCCCTTTCCACTTGGGGCCCCGCTTTCCTGTATTCTCCGCTTGACTTGCCTCGTTGGCACGATAAACAAAATCTCTCGGTCGAAAGGAGATACCTTTAACCTTGACGTCATAATAAGCCTTCATCCGTGCCTTGGACTTGGCCTCATTGATAGCCGCTATTTCTCTTTTTTCCTCCAACAAGTCCAGATTAATCCGGAGTTGCTCGTCGTTCGTGACAACATTAACCTCCGCCGTGCAGATGGTCGGCATTCCAATTTCTGATGGTATAACAGCTTCAGTCCCGTAGGCCAGCGCAAATGGAGTGTCCCCATTGGTTGTTTTAATCATAGTCCTACGTGCCCATAGAACATGTGGCAACTCATCTACCCATTTGGCACTTCGTTCATCCAAGCGTGCCTTGATGCCTTCACCTAAGCTTCTATTCGCTCGTTCCACAAGACCATTTGTCTGCGGGTGCTTAACAGATGCGAAGTGCCGCGTGATATTCAATGCTGCGTACCAGTCCTTGAACGGATTATCCACGAACTGCTTCCCGTTGTCCGAGATGATTTCTCATGGCAAGCCAAAACGGCACACGATGTTTTCCCAAACAAACTTTTTAACCTGCTTGCCCGTAATGGATTTAACCGCTTTAGCTTCTATCCATCGTGTAAAGTAGTCCATTGCGACGATCAAGAACTTAACTCCCCCTGCAGCCACGGGAAAAGGTCCTGCAATGTCAATCCTCCACTTATAGAATGGCCATGGGGATGTAATGGGTGTCAGTTCCTGCTGCGGATGTCGCGGTACTGGTATGTGCACTTGGCAATCATTTCACTTACGAATCATGTCGCGTGCATCCCTATGCATAGTAGGCCAATAATATCCTGTGCGTAGAGCTCGTGCCACTACAAATCGGGGACCTGCATGCATGCCGCATGACCCTTCATGTATCTCACTGATCACATAAGTAGCCTGGCGTGGCCCAACACACCGCAACCACGGCTGTAGGAAAGAGCGCTTGTAAAGAATACCTTCTCGAAGCTCAAAGTGCTGCGACTTCCTTCTGATGCGCCGTGCCGCCTTTTCCTCATCTAAAAGGGTTTCATCAGTTAAATAGCTAACGATCGGGGTCATCCATGTAGGTCCATCTTCCTCAACTATAGATGCGACTTCCCCTTCCGTTATAGACTTTTCCTTTAGTATTTCTACCAAGACTTGCTTGGATAAGTTGGCGAAACTTGTAGACGCAATCTTGCTAAGAGCGTCCGCCTTCTTGTTTTCACCTCTTGGTACCTGTTTGATAGAAACTTGCTGAAAGTAGCTATGAGTGACTTGACTTTCTCCAAGTATCGAACCTTGTTATCCTCCTTGGCTATGTAACCTCCTAGAATGTGGTTCGCGACAAGCCGTGAGTCCACGTAAGCCTCCAGGTTGCAGACTCCTATTCTAGCGGCGATTTTTAAACCCGCAATCAACGCTTCATATTCTGCCTCATTATTAGTGGTTGTGAATTCAAAACGCAGAGCGTAAGTAAACTCCATTCCTTCCGGATTCGTAAGGATGAGGCCAGCTCCTGGCCCGTCCGTGCACGAGGATCCGTCAGTAAACAAGACCCATGGCTCTACTGGAGTTTCCTCTCGTTGTACGACCGATCCATCCTCATCTGGCTTCTCTATTAAGAAATCTGCCAAGATTTGGCCTTTGACCGCTGTCCTTGGTCTATAAGAGATGTTATGCTCTCCTAACAGAATGCTCCACTTCTGTAGCCTACCGGCCACGTATGTTCTAGAGATGATTTATTTTATTGGTTGATCAGTAATAACCACAATTGGGTGCGCCTAAAAGTACCGGCGTAACCGTTTTGTGGCGAATACTAATGCCAAAACCAATTTCTCCATAGAGGAATAATTCAACTCCGGCCCTTGTAGTGTCCTACTTATGAAGTAGACCGGAGTCTGGACTATGTCCCTATCCGTCATAAGTACTGCACTTATTGCTCCATGTGTAGCTGACAGATACACGATGAGCTCTTCCTTAGGTCGGGGGACTACTAGCATGGGAAGAGCTGCGAGGTGCTGTTTAAGCTGACCAAAAGCTTCTTCAGCTTCCTTTGTTCAACGGAAATCTCCCTTCTTGATGCACTTCTTGAGTGTTTTGAATAGGGGGAGTGACTTCTTCGTGGACTTCGACAAGAACCTGTTTAGCCCGGCCAACTTTCCATTTAATGATTGTACCTCTTTTCGCGTCTGAGGAGATGGTAACTGTATCACCGCGTCTGTCTTTTCTGGGCAAGGTTTGATCCCATGCGGATCGATCATGTATCAAAGGAACATCCCTTCAGTTGCCCCAAACGTGCAGTTTCTTGGATTCAGTTTCATATTAATCCTCCTCAATGTGTCAAACGTCTCTTGGACGTCACGGAGAAGTGCCTCCTCTGTATGACTTTTGATGACTAGATCGTCCACGTAGACCTCAAGGTTGCGGCTTATCTGTGAGTCGAAGGCTTTATCAACAAGTCGCTGATATGTTGCGTCGGTGTTCTTTAGTCTGAATGGCATTATTGTATAACAGTATACGCCTTGACTAGTATGAAACGCCGTCTTCTCCGCGTCCTCTTCTGCCATCTAGATCTGGTGGTATCCTTTGTACGCGTCTAAGAAGCACTTAAAGGGATACCTACATAGGGATTCCAACTTCCAGTCAATCTCTGGTAATGGATAGCAGTCCTGCGGACACGCTTTGTTCAGGTCCGTGAAGTCCAAACACATGCGCCAGCTCCCATCATGCTTCTTGACCATGACCGGGTTGGATAACTACTCATGGTAGTATACCTCGCGCATAATTCTTGCGTCCACTAACTTCCGTACTTCATTCAGTATTACTTGGCTGCGTTCTGGTGCTTGACCACACTTCTTTTGCTTAACAGGAGGATATCCCTGGCGTATTTGAAGTTTATGCTCTGCTATCGCACGCGGCACACCCGTCATATGCTTGGGATCCCATGCGAATACGTCCAGGTTTGCTTTCAGAAGAGATCACATGGCCCTCTTGCCGCTATCCGAGAGTGTTCCTCCTATTGACACCTCTTGTTCTAGATAATCAGGATGGATTGCCACCTTCTAGTTGGGAGGTGGTGATCCCTCCTTGACGGGGACATGTAGGACTGGTGTTGTCACGGCATGAAATTCGGATGCTGGTATGATTGAGTTATATATGGTGACAATTCTTCCTTCCACAGGGAATTTAATCATTCCGTGAGCTGTGGAGGGTACTGCCCCTATGGCCAGGATACATGGTTTGCCTATGATCCCATTGTATGTAGAGTGTGAGCGTATCACCATAAAGTTCATCCACGCCGTGGTGGAATGCTCTTCATTCCCAATGGTTACTAGCAGACGCAGTTGTCCTATTGGCCAGATGGTGTCTCCACTAAAGCCGATGAGCGGCGACGTGGCCGGTACTAATTGGCTTCTTATTTCTGGTCGTAGCTGTACGAAACAGTGTTCGTACAGTACTTATGCCGATGACCCTCCTTCCACATACATACGGAGAACATTGTGTGTTCCAATGCTTACCTCAATCGTGAGAGGTGCATCGGCTACGTCACTTGCCGTGATGGGAGGGAATGAGATTTCTCTGCCGCGTGAAATTTTTTGACTAATTTTCTGCCTTGTGCGGCGCTGCAGGATTGGATCATGTATATAGTCGAAGGTTTGTCCTTTTGGGGATCCTTCTTATCGTGCTTTTTGTTATCCTTCCCGTCCTTCCACTCCTTGACCAGATGTTTGAGTTTGCTTGACTTGATCAGTGACTCAATGTGCTTCTTGAGCTGGATGCATTCCTCCGTGCCGTGACCTTTGTCGTTGTGGAATTCGCAAAAGCGATTTCCTTGACGACGGTCCACCGGAGTCGTCATCGGAGGAGGTCTCAGGAAGTTCGCCCCTTCTGTCAACAAGATCTCCCGGTAAGACATCTTTAAGGGGATGAACTTGTCCTCCGACCGCCCTCCTTTGTTTTGGCTCTTGTAGTCCGAGCCCCTTTCACTGCCTTGGTTGTTTTGACCCCCCGACTGTCTCTGGACTGATCGTTTGATCGATAGTTGTTTCCCTTTGTAGGATAGGCTGCGGCTACCGCGATTTATCCTTCTATAAAATTCCTAACCCTTTCCATGAGGTCGTCATATCTCTCCGGTCGGTTGTCATTAAGGCGTCTAATTAGTTCCCTGTCTGTTATGGCATGCATGTAATTGGAAATTTTTAGGAGTTCCGGCATTGTCTTTGTGCGCGTGCACTCGTCATTGAAGCGTTCGGTGAAGGCCTACGTAGATTCTCCAGGCCGTTGCTTGACGGTTGCCAATGAGACCGGATCCCTATTATACTTCTTTCGCTGAGTATAATTGTTTTTGAACGTAGTACGCAGTTTAGTGAAGCTATCAATACTTCGGGGAGGAAGTCCCTCAAACCAATCACAGGCATTGCCGATCAAGGTTGAATCGAACATCTGGCACCATATAGACATGGGCCATCGTTTGATTTTCGCCTGCGTGTCAAATATCTTTAGGTGATCATCAAGATCACCAGACCCATCATAAGTCTTGACGCACGCTGGCATGCGACGCTTCTTATCCTCGGAGTAATTCCGTATGCGGAGAGTAAAAGGATCTTCTCTGGGATCACACCATGGACGGGTGAGATTAGGATCACACCATGGGCGGGAGAGATCTTCCTCTTCCGCCTCACGATAATAGGGGCCACTGTAGTACCCCTCATCGTCTGACGGCAGTGGAGGAGTACGCCTAGGTCGGCGACGCTTGGGTGGATGGTCGTCCAAATCCTCTCCTGAGGGACCGAGGGAAGGGGGCGGTGCCCCATTCCTCGGCTGAGGATCACTCTTGCGAGAAGAGCTAGGAGCCTTCTTCCCGGTATTCATCCTATCACACACGCTTGTGCGGCGATTGTTCCTGGTTAATTCCAGGTCCGGTTGTTCGGTTGAGTCATCAGATCTATCTCCCTCTTTACGGGATTGTAGTAGTTCCTGCATAACACGATCCCCTATGCGTTCGAACACATTCCGAGGTTGAGGGATTTCCTCAAAGAGGTTTCGTTCCTGGGGTCGTGCCCTCCTCTTCTTTTGAATCTGAGGAGAGGTGCCGGATACGGCTCTGCCAAAGTTGAGCCTAAATTGGAGGTTCTTCCCTAGGTTTAACATGGACGCGATTCCTGGGACGATCCTCTCAAAGTTTTGTGTGAGAACTAGAGCGAGGTCTTCCTCACTAAGTGGTTCAACTTCCACTTCTTCTTCAGTCGATGGCCTGCGCGGCTCCTTGTTAGGGGGCTTAGGCGCACTCCCTGGATCAGGGTTGTCCAAGGTCGAGGTTAGTGGTGGGGTGATAACGGAAGTACCTATTCCACCCATGGGCTGGAAAACGCTCTGGTTATTCGGTCCACCTATTTGGTTGCTAGGGGAATGAGTGGGGATGAGTATCCCGTCCCCTGCGGACTTCCGATTCGCAGGATTCGTGTTCCTGGGATTTCCTTGCGGATGTCCTTTCGTCATTGAAAGAGATCGAGAAGAAATTTGTTCTAGCTTTGTGTATGGGTCCCACAGATGGTGCCAACTTGTTGATACAAAAGTTGGATGATCCTTGCTAGACCCGAATTAGGCTTAATTCGGGTTGGCTGGGTTTCGGCTCCTACATCAAGTGGAATATCTTGTTGGGATCCGGCACACTAAAACGACACGCGTTAGGCTTACCGTGGGAATGTATCCCACGATTAGACTCCAGCGTGAGAGTAAGTAATCGGTTAGGGTTTAAGAATCGGATGGGAGTTGAGAGTATGTAGAATGTAATACCTTTGTGGAATCATTGGGGGTTCCTTATATAGGCGGTGAAACCCTAATGGGCTGTCACCAATGCTTCAGCCCCAAGCAAAGGATAAGTGTCATAATTAGTCTGATTGTTATCTTCTAATTATGGTGAGTGTATATCCTCTACCTTGGGGTAAATCCTATTCATAATAAGTTTATGATTCTGTCTAACCCTGTACCGGCCGTGCCGGGCCGTGGGCCGCATGCACATATGCGGTCACTTTTCATCCGAAGCCCATAAGCTTAAATGATATTAATCTAACCCATTAGTAACAGGCTGGATGCGGGTAGTACCCGTGAGCCGGGTTCATGACCCGGTTGGGGGACATGATGACGTATAGTCCCCAACCGGGTCATGAACACCCATCTTTTCTACCACTTAATTACATTAAAACGGGACCTAAACGTATATTTTATGTCGTAAATGGCGGAATTATGTGTGGTTTGTGTTTTTATTGTGTTTCAGGGTCAAAATGTGAAAAGGAAGGAAAACACGGTCTTTCACGGGCGTTTATTGAAGAAAAAGACAAAAGACGAAGTCAAAAGATCAAGAATGCAAAAAGAACGGAAGTCAAAGGCTTATTCAGAAGATTTATCAAAGAAAATGTCCAAAGACGAAAGTTTAATAAAGCCGAAGAACTCAAGTCTAATTTATGAAGAAATTACAAGACGAGTTCAAAGAAATCCCGAGACGAAGTCTTAAAAGTCGAAGAATTTAACAAGACTGAAAGACTGAGGACTAAGAAAGAAAGAAAGAAAGAGGAAGCCACCAACCACTCCCCTCTCCTATAAATACCACCCTCACTTGTTGTGAGAAGGTTGGTTAGTTTTAGGAGTAGATTAGGAGTAGTGTAGTTTCTCTCTCTAGATTTATGCTTTCTCTCTCTAGATTAATTTGTGTTTAAGCTTTTGTTATTGAGTCCTTACTTTTTAATTAAGCTTTTAATTCATCATCTTCTTCCTTTCTTGCTTAATTTTTGCTTTTGATTTGGTGTTGTGTTCTTGAGTTTTCTTAATTTCAATCAAGTGGGTTTTGATTGATTTGGCTTTATTTGTTAGTTTTGTTGATTTGTTTTGATTGATTATTTTTAGTTGATGTTTAGTGGTTATTTTGGGTTAATCTTTTGGTTGATCTTGATTGATTTTGCTTAAATTCGTGTTCTAGTACTTTTCCCTGTTCTTCGTTCCTGCTACTGTTAACATTGCCCAGTTAAACTTCCGAAGCAATTTGTGGCAAAAAGTTCCGAATCGGAACTTTTGAAAAGTTCCGAACCAATTTTATGCCAAAAATTCCGAACCAGTTGTCTTGCTTAATCTTCCGAACCAGAGAAATCCTCCGAACCAATTTTTGTTAAAAAAGTTCCGAACCGGAACTTTTGAAAAGTTCCGAATAAAAGAAAAGAAAACTTCCGAACCAAGTTGGAAAAAAAAAAGTTCCGAACCGAAACTTTTGAAAAGTTCCGAATAAAAGAAAAAAAAACTTCCGAACCAATAATTTCAAATCTTCCGAATCGGAAGTTTTATAAACTTCCGAACAAAGGTTATTAGGTCACCTGCTAGCTTGCTAGCTTCCTTTTCTCTTCCCGCCAAATTAAGCAGGCTGCCTGGCTGCTTCCAGCAGCTAGCCTGCTAGCTTGTTTATTTATTATTTTTGTCCGTAATTGTTCAGTTTAATCTGAAAGTTATTCCGATTTCATTTTTGAAAGTTGCGTATTTTTAGTTGAATTTTTCGTCGATTTTTAGTATTAATATTTTTTTGTAAAGTTTAAGTTTTATCTTTTATTTAGTACCCGCTTTAGGTTTTGCCTCGTTTAGCTTTAAAGTACCATTTTAGTTTTATTCTCTCCTTTTTTATTTAGTGAACTTTACTTCCGAGTCGATAATTAATTTCGTCTTTTAGATTTATTTTTATTAATTGTTTCGCTTTAAATTACGTTTTATTATTAGTTTTAATATTCGTTTTATATCGTTTTAACTTTTAGTTTTTAATATTCACCTTGTTTTACTTTTATTATTTGTACTTGTCTTTAGTTTGTTTTTAAATACTTTTCGCATTTACTTTTTAATTAGTTTTAGATAATCAACTTCCCTTTTTCTTAACAAAAAACAACTGAGTCGCACTTTGAACCGGAAATCAATTCGATAAGACACCGAGAAACGAACTTTCAACTAGCAAAATCTCTTTATCAAATGGCGCCGCTGCCGGCTCTTTTTGTGAAGATTAACGGTTTTTTGTGAGAGACGCGTTGGCTTTTGGGATCCGTTCACTCGTGAACGTTATTTTTTGTATCAAATATTTTCAAAAATCCCAAAAACATTTGAAAAATTATAAAAAGCATTTCTTTTTCAAAGTTTTGCACCAAAAATATTCTTCTTGCTTATCTATTTTTCTTTATGGATTCTTATGTCCATTGCGTCGGGTGTGGGAGACGATTGTACAGGAACGACTCTTGTCAATGGTGTACATGTGAGCGGTGCGGAAACGATATCGACAACACACAATTCGGATTTTGTCCTTTGTGCAACTCGACTAATTCGTCCTTTTTGAACCTACCTCCTGTTCCCTCGTGCATCTATTGTGGAAGCGATTCTCATTGGCATGTTTCGTGCCCGGTTCAATACCCGTATGGTCACGGGCAAGAACCAGGGTACAATTATGACAATGATAATAGCTATCTACAAGACGCACCCAGTCTTTCTCCTTACCCGTTTTGCAACAACTGTGGGGGTCCTCACGATACTTCTTATTGTCAACGAATGAATTATTATGAGCAAAATCCGTGTCCTCAGTTTTCTTCACCAATGGATTATTATGAACCAAATCCGTGTTCTAATTCTTCTCAACCGATGAACTACTATGAGCCACATCCGTGCTATAATTCCGGTTTTCAGAATCTTGAGCCCCCACAGCACTCACTCGATCATCAACCTTGTCACGACATGAGTCCCCAAGAATCGATTGACGATCTCGCTAACGCTTTGCAAGACCAAAAGAAAGAGCTCTTACAAACGATGCAAACTTATATGGAGTTACTGTCTAAGCAGCGCGAGCAGCCTAGTACTAATGTCCCTGAGCTTATTATTGGCCCTTTAGATAATAAGGACAGTGATGACGATATTGAGGTGATTTTCGACGAGGAGGAATTTCTAAAGCAACGCAAGACTTCCCCCATTCCTCCTTCGTCTCTTGCTCCGTCATTGACTCCTTTTGGAGAAAGTGACTTTCTTTGGGATGATATTCAAGCTAGCTTGGGTCCCCGTGATCTTAACTCTAACGATTCTTCAACCGATTGGGCAGAAGAACTTCTTACAATTGAGAAACTTCTCAAGGAAGATCATGTTCCTCCTCATTCTCCTGAATCAGTTACTAATGAGGATCCATCATTAGTTACCCCATCTAGCGATGAACCCAAACATCCAATTCTCGAGGAGTTACCTAATCAACACTCCTCTAATGAGAATTACGTTTACCACATTCGTGAGGATTTAACTTATCAACAATCCTCACAAATGAATGATGGTTTCGTACTTGATCGTGATCTTTTCAACCGAGTTTCTACAATCCTTATCTGTCCTGAAATCGAAAAGATCAACGTTCATGAGGATGAATGCTTTGACCCGGGAGGTGACATGGACCATTCTATGAATGATAACTTTCCGACTCTTCCAATTGGTCCACATCCATTGTCTTTGGAGGATGACAATGTGATTCCTCTACCCACCCCACCTCCCGTCAATCTGGACTTCACTTGCTTTTCTTATATTGAGCAGACTTTCCTCCCATTCGCTACTTTTCCTCCTGCCTCCCCTTCTTTATTAATGTCCTCCGGGAACGAGGACAAGGTCTTTGATCCCGGTATTTCATTCGAGGCTTCCCCATGGACCAATTAATTCGGGCACGAGTCAGGCTCGTGACTCGGTTAATCTAAACAAGCGCTCTTTGGGAGGCAACCCGATTATCTATCTTTATCTGTTTTAATCATAAGTGTAGGGGGAGCCCCGTTGGTGTTTCTTGTTTTCTTTCTTATCATTGCAGGGATTCTAGCTTCAAAGACACACTCTTGATGACTTTTGACGAACCTTGATTCCGTGTTCTCATCTTCCAGGTTCTATCCTAAACTCTTTTCGATTCACTATTTTATATTTCTCAATATTAAAATAGGAATCTCTTTAGTTGTCTCTTCCTTAGCAAGATTTAAACAAAGTGCACAATGTCCTAAGTGTAGGGGAGTTTACTCCCACATGCTTAAACATTGAGGACAATGTTTATATTAAGTGTAGGGGGGACTTCTATCGAAGTTAAGTGGCCTTTTCCTTGTATTTGTCCTCATTTTAACCGGAAAATCGATTTTTCGACATTTTTCAAAATTTTTAATCTATTTTGGCCTAGTTGTAGTTCCCTTTATTTTTGCTATTTTTCTCTTATTTTAATAAAATGGTTTTAACAAGTTTAGTTATCTTAGATATATTAGGCCCGTTGGGAATATTTTGACTCAACCCGAGTTTACTTATCCAAGTTCACTCTAGCTAGTATCCTTAACCGTGTAGACCTTAATTGGTTTATTGGGCTAAGCATCCACGAGTCTCATTCCTTGAGATTTTAAATTGTGGAGAACGAGAAATGATAGAGTTGGTTACAAGTTTGGTATTCTTTCATTAACTTATGTGAGTTAATTATGATCTTTTTCTCCCCTCGCTTGTAAATAAATAATTGCAATAAGTAAGGTCGTACGATTTGAAAAATTACTTAGCTTTAAGCCCAAGATCGTTTAAAAGTTACTCGGTATTGATTAGAGTTCATAGCCAAGGCATAACTAATGAAACGGGACGCGAAGATTGGCGAGTCCAAAAAGGCCCTAACAAGGCATGAGGATTCCATTTTGTTGCTAAAGATCCAAGATGATGTGAAAAGCATTATTCTGAAGTCAATATGAAGGATCAAGACACACGACGAAAGGCAATCAACTCCCACAAGATCATGGAGAAATCTATCCGAAAAGACCCTTACAAGGTATGAGGATAAATCGATCCAAGTCCGAAAAGGAGGCGGATCGTTGTATATCAGAGTCCCAAATAAGGATTGAATAAATAATGATGAAGTCGTGGTCAATATTTGAAGAATATCTCAACTTCCCAAAGTGAAGATACACACTATATATGAAGAGAAGACCATAATTTCAAGAACGTCTTTTCAAGATTTGAAGTATGAAGTAAATGCCAAATATCGGTCCGAGAAAGGTCTCAAATCGTGAAGCGAGTTATGCCAAGATATGAATTTTTTGAGGTATCGAGAAGCAGTTTTAAAAGATTTTGTCCTTTAGCTAACTATGGATTAGATCGTCCCACTTTATTTTCAGCCTTAAATAATTATCGAAATAAGTCAAACAATGCATCTTCATGATCATTCAAGACGATAATAAAATATCAGAGATACCCATAGGAATAAGGGAGTTTAAGTGATTAATTGAACCACATGAGTAAATGTTTGTTATGCTAACTTGTACTAACAATGATCTTGTTTTTAAGCTTGGCATGGGGAACGTGAAACTTGAGGGTGATAAACATTCATGACACACAAGCCCTAATGTAAGTCTTAGATTTCTTTACAAGTTTCTTCCTTATTGCATCTTGTTATTTTCTATCTTTTTGATTTTCCTTAGTTGTTTAATAAAGGCCAAGGTAGGTTGATTATGATGGAAAGTGTAAACCTTGCTTTATTGCTAAGCATTGCATGAGGGCATTGCAATGGTCAAGTGTAGGGGATTTGATAGGTGTGAAAACACCCATCTTTTCTACCACTTAATTACATTAAAACGGGACCTAAACTTATATTTTATGTCGTAAATGGCGGAATTATGTGTGGTTTGTGTTTTTATTGTGTTTCAGGGTCAAAATGTGAAAAGGAAGGAAAACACGGTCTTTCACGGGCGTTTATTGAAGAAAAGGACAAAAGACGAAGTCAAAAGATCAAGAATGCAAAAAGAACGGAAGTCCAAGGCTTATTCTGAAGATTTATCGAATAAAATGTCCAAAGACGAAAGTTTAATAAAGCCGAAGAACTCAAGTCTAATTTATGAAGAAATTACAAGACGAGTTCAAAGAAATCCCGAGACGAAGTCTTAAAAGTCAAAGAATTTAACAAGACTGAAAGACTGAGGACCAAGAAAGAAAGAAAGAAAGAGGAAGCCACCAACCACTCCCCTCTCCTATAAATACCACCCTCACTTGTTGTGAGAAGGTTGGTTAGTTTTAGGAGTAGATTAGGAGTAGTGTAGTTTCTCTCTCTAGATTTATGCTTTCTCTCTCTAGATTAATTTGTGTTTAAGCTTTAGTTATTGAATCCTTACTTTTTAATTAAGCTTTTAATCATCATCTTCTTCCTTTCTTGCTTAATTTTTGCTTTTGCTTTTGATTTGGTGTTGTGTTCTTGAGTTTTCTTAATTTCAATCAAGTGGGTTTTGATTGATTTGGCTTTATTTGTTAGTTTTGTTGATTTGTTTTGATTGATTATTTTTAGTTGATGTTTAGTGGTTATTTTGGGTTAATCTTTTGGTTGATATTGATTGATTTTGCTTAAATTCGTGTTCTAATACTTTTCCCTGTTCTTCGTTCCTGCTACTGTTAACATTGCCCAGTTAAACTTCCGAACCAATTTGTGGCAAAAAGTTCCGAATCGGAACTTTTGAAAAGTTCCGAACCAATTTTATGCCAGAAGTTCCGAACCAGTTGTCTTGCTTAATCTTCCGAACCAGAGAAATCTTCCGAACCAATTTTTGTTAAAAAAGTTCCGAACCGGAACTTTTGAAAAGTTCCGAATAAAAGAAAAGAAAACTTCCGAACCAAGTTGGCAAAAAAAAAAAGTTCCGAACCGGAACTTTTGAAAAGTTCCGAATAAAAGAAAAAAAAACTTCCGAACCAATAATTTCAAATCTTCCGAATCGGAAGTTTTATAAACTTCCGAACAAAGGTTATTAGGTCACCTGCTAGCTTGCTAGCTTCCTTTTCTCTTCCCGCCAAATTAAGCAGGCTGCCTGCTTCCAGCAGCTAGCCTGCTAGCTTGTTTATTTATTATTTTTGTTCCGTAATTGTTCAGTTTAATCTGAAAGTTGTTCCGATTTCATTTTTGAAAGTTACGTATTTTTAGTTGAATTTTTCTTCGATTTTTAGTATTAATATTTTTTCGTAAAGTTTAAGTTTTATCTTTTATTTAGTACCCGATATAGGTTTTGCCTCGTTTAGCTTTAAAGTACCATTTTAGTTTTATTCTCTCCTTTTTCATTTAGTAAACTTTACTTTTGAGTCGATAATTAATTTCGTCTTTTAGATTTATTTTTATTAATTGTTTCGCTTTAAATTACGTTTTATTATTTGTTTTAATATTCGTTTTAATATCGTTTTAACTTTTAATTTTTAATATTCACCTTGTTTTACTTTTATTATTTATACTTGTCTTTAGTTTGTTTTTAAATACTTTTCGCATTTACTTTTTAATTAGTTTTAGATAATCAACTTCCCATTTTCTTAACAAAAAATAACTGAGTCGCACTTTGAACCGGAAATCAATTCGATAAGACACCGAGAAACGAACTTTCAACTAGCTAAATCTCTTTATCATATCACTTATCAAAAAAACATAAAGGTAAACTAAGAAGGAACGGGGATCTCCCTCTATATGCAATCCTAAGGCATCCAAGTCTAGCCACTTCTATCCTCAAGCTTAATCACATTCACACCTGAAAGAGACACTAAAACACGTCAACATAATGTTGGTGAGAGTCATAGGTTTAGACTCCAACGCCAAAACAAACCATAAGCTGTGAGTAACAACCAAAAGTTAAAAACATATGGACAATGTGATACTAATGTGCATTAACAAACTAACATTCAAGATTTAACTAATCAAACCAAAACTCAGGCTCCCAGCCATACCAAACACCATACTCCCATAGGCATCCAAACACCTATGAACCAAATCCCAATCCAAGGCTCCCAGCCTTACCAAACACCATGGTCCCATAGATGCTCACACATCTATGTACCTCCCCAAGGCCCCGCCTTGTCAACAACCCCTTGGTACCAAGTCAAAACATAAACAATCAAGAATCAACTAGCAGTTAATCATATAAGTATGCACACATAAGTCCATTACCAACGCCAAACCATTCACAGCATAATTTATAAATAACAAAACAAAACAGTGTCTCTTCCATCCCATCTGGAAGTAAAAAACAATAGCAAACATGGGACTATGAAACTCACCTGATTGAGCTTCTCCAAAAGTCCTCGCACTAGCAAAAAAACTAACAAACAAAAGCACACAATCAAAACATGAACCAAACACCAAGATGGCTCATCAACCTATGATGGACATCTAACCTCCTCCTATATAAATACCTCATTTAAATGCTATAAGCATCTCATTACACCCCTCTATAAATCCCTTAGCTCCTTTTACTTCATATCCCGTCCCGTTAACATTTTACCCAAAACAGTCCCAGTTTTAGGTCTCCAAACTATAAGCCAAACGCCCACTTAAAATACCCATGATCTTTGTAACGGGAATATTTATGCCCTTACATATGTTATCTAATACCTCCCACTTTTTATAACCTTAAAGCTACTAGCCCCGATATATATATATATATATATATATATATATATATATATATATATATATATATATATATATATATATATATATATATATATATATATATATATATATATATATATATATATATATATATATATATATATATATATATATATATATATATATATATATATATATATATATATATATATATATATATATATATATATATATATATATATATATATACTTTTGTCATTCCAGATTTACTGATTTTAAACATACAAAAAGTTTGTTATGATTAGGGGGTCTTACCCTAAACCACAACCTTAGCCCAAGTGCAGATACTTACTAAAATATATAAACCATCTCTCATGTTCGTTAGAAGATCCTAATGCAACCCTAAGTACCCCAAACAACCCAAAACTTAAAAAGAAAACAGGCTGACTTCAAAACTGTTTTGACCTCCGACTGTTGTAACCTGTTTTTGACCCACTTCCCGACCTCCAATTTAGTTCTCGTTTCTTGTATTGGAAAGCCACTTCAATTACCTTTTTAGAGATACTTGGATCGCAAAATAAGAGTTTGTAGAACTCCCGATACGATCAAAAAATTGACTCAAAATTCTGCCCAGTTTTTAAAAACGGGTTTAATTAAATTAACCTCATTAATTACCCATAACCCCACCAATTACAAGCCCTAATTTATGTAATCATCATATTATCATTAATATAACATTAATATACTGTTTTTAAATTAAACCCTAACCTAAATCCATCATAAGATGATTTAAGAAAACACTAAAACAATTTAATTGAAAAGGGTTATGAAGGTTTACCTTTAAATTAATGGAAGATGAAAAAAACTATGAAACCCTAAAAACACTCCTTAAACCGTCGGCTATAGAAATCCAGGAGAAAAATAATGACTTTTGTTTGATAAAAACATTATATAGTGGATGGGTGAATCCTAGTCCAACCCAAAGCCCACTTTCCTTTTTTTTCTTTTCCCCTTCCTTTTCTTGCGTCCAAAACCGACCCACACCCCTCTTAATTTCGTTTTTTTAATTTTTATTATTAATTAATATTTTATTAATATTACCTTAATTTTCCTTAATTTATTTCAGCTCCTAAAGCCTCCAAAACCTCAAAACCGTAAAACTAGCCAAATTTACGCGTTTTACCGTAAAAGACGTAAAATATACACTTTTATAAAAAATCTCAAATTTTGAAATAAACTTTATAACTAAGTCCTAAATGACTTAAAACCATCCCGAAAAATACTCCCGTGACTAAATACCTCTTCCGAGACCTCAAAATGCTAAACCGTAAATCGTAAAAAAAATACGATTTTCTATAATACATATATGTATATGTAAAACCACTAAATAACACCATATCATTTCATAGTCACTACCATGTGAACTCATGAACATGAAATTATCACACATCGTTTCACTCACAAGGTACCCCGTACCAGAAACGATATCCAAACCACAATCTATACACACCAATTAGCACATAAACACGTAAAGACACGTAACTAGCACAAAATAAAACTAAGTGACGAACCTCAAAACCACGGTTGTCACATCACTCCCTCCTAATAGAAATCTCGTCCCGAGATTTACTCCTTAGGATCAAACATACCATTAACAAACAACTGAGGATACTTGTTCTAAATGAACCCCTCTCATTTCCACGTGAACTTTAGTTCAAGTCTCAAATTACCACATATACTAACCAACAATATTTAAAATCATTGCCCAAACCTTGACCTCACAGTCAATAAATCTCGCAAATGACTCTTTGATAACACCAACTCTTATTAACACAAATCCCGAATAACCGTACATGCAAATATGCATTCTCAAACAACATTTACCAATCTTAATACACGAAATATAACATGTATACCACTCATCTCCCCCCGGAAATTCTATGCTCATAAGCTACTGGTCCGATCTTTCCAAAGATCATAAATGGACCTACAAAACTCTACATCAACTCTTCCATTTTACCAAAACATACCACCCGTTACTATGGGTAAAACTTCCTACATAACTTTGTCACTAAACTCTAGTGGTTTCCTCCTTTTCAACATAGCATCCCTTGTTGCTCTCATCCTTTCCACAAACACCATTACCACATTAGTAGCCTCTTCTACCAATTCTAGTCCACAATGGGGACAACTCACCCTATCCTTTCATATAGTGCCTCAAATGGCATTTATCGACTTCTAGTATGATAATTATCATTATATGAAAACTCAGCCATCGCTAAAGAGTTTCCTAACTCCCTCTAAATCAATCACTCATGCCCTCAGTGTAACTCATAAGGTTGTATAAATATCTCACTTGCCCATCCTTTTCCATTTAACTGGATATACTCATATCCAATCATGCGCATCAACTCCATTTAGTCCGTACCCCAACTACTTAAAAATTCCAATTTCCCTACAAAGTGACCTATGACGGTCTTTCACATATCCATTAGTTCTTCCAATCCAAATCATCTTATGATCTATACACATCATCAAAAGGATGGTTATCTCAGTTAGTCTATCAACTGCCATCCAAACCCATGCTACAACTACTTCCATTAAATTTGGATAGCTCATTAGTAGCACCTATACACCTCTTTCTCACTTTTCTTCATGATGATTTTTTTATATCCAACACTTCTTTTATACCTACACAATGTTCTACCTTCAAGGTCATATTGCTCCTCATCTTGACTCAGTTAGACCAAGCCCTTCGTCCCTATGGCACATCACACCTATAACTCCTCATCCATTCGATTATCGATACTAAGCCTCCTAATCAATCCGTATAGGTCAGTGCCATTTCCTTTTCCACACTACGACAGTATTAGTCTGCTTTGTGCTTTATTCTACTCATTAGGCTCTACCAAAGTTTTACCTTCGGTTCCTATCTCGACCTATTTCATTCATGCTTCGCTTCTATACACACTTCCTTCTTCTTCCTCAACTCATACCATACATCACGATGTGATGCTTTCCATCGTTTCTTCCCTTGCCATAGTCCTTCATAAGGCACTCCATACATATTAGACTAACCTTTACGCAAAACCCTCTATTCCATCACATCCGTACACAATTCTTCCAACTTCTCAACTACGTGCCTTCTCATTCCTCTTGAAATATGAGATGAATTAGTCAGTCTATCGACTATCACCCATCTCTCGTCGTACTTATTCCTCCACCCCACTATGTATCCCTTTCACCAACTTCGTCCTTACATCGCCCCTTTCTAAGCTACTCCTATCTATGTAGGAAGTATAGTCTACGTCCCTTTTCTCCATATGATTGTCCAAGCCACGCAACCTACAGGTTGACGCGTTCTCTGCTTTAGACAACTCAACTCGTGCAACCTACATCCTTCATCCAAACCACCCTAATACGTCATCCAAATAGTTCAAGTTCATCTCAGCTTCACTTCATTCTTCTTATTCCATGTCTCATCAACCATGCTTGCCTTTCCCAGATGGTACTTGGCCTTGCAAATTTCTTTCAT
Organism: Glebionis coronaria; assembly: GCA_025667525.1. Lineage (NCBI taxonomy): Eukaryota > Viridiplantae > Streptophyta > Magnoliopsida > Asterales > Asteraceae > Glebionis > Glebionis coronaria. Next base: position 150,193,222 of record CM046874.1, read on the forward strand.
CACTTAACTCCACCCATCACCGTTTCCAAATGTTCAATCAGGATGATTAAATATGTGTTGGAGACGTTCATGGTCTGTATAGATCATTCTCTACGTCTCGTACCCCAAATGCCTCTAGCATTCTAGGCAGATATAACAATCCAACTCCACTAACTAAGTCTATCTAGTCATCTAAACGCCAACATTTTCCAAGTAGCTTCACTTGTTTTTCTCACAACCAGTTCTCCTACTCCCTCCTAATAGGGACATACTAGAGTTTCATATGATTCCATGTGGATCACACTCTCATCTTATACCCACATTAGTTTCCATTTGCCTACTAAGCCATATTTTGAATTCCTATTCAAATCTCATACTTCTACTTTGATCTTGCACCCAACATGAGGTACTTTCAATCATCATCTTCTAGGAATACTTGGTTCTCCCCTTCCATGGTTCTCCCTTATTCCTACACTATCCCGTCCAACAAAAATTCCATACTTCATTCATCAAATCTATGGAAATCCCTAGTGCATTGGATAATGCATAGCTGTCTCTTCCAAAGATCTTTCATAACACCTTCACAAAACCGACTCTCTAATCACTTCTCCACGAAACTTATTCAGCTCAGCTCTTTGTAGCTCCACTCTGATACTCGATCTGCCCTTCTTCGTCACGAACCATACGTAAATTTCCCATCATAGTGCTTGTCACCTCTCCAGTCCGCGCAACTTTTGTGAATCCTTCGAAATCTCTTGCATCCTTCTTGCAGCCGACACGTAGTCCTTTCAGCTCCTTGTTTTGCGATGTAGCTCTTTACGCACTCATTCTCGTCTCCATGATGTTACCTAGGAACTTCACACTACCAGTAGCTTCTAACTTCAACTCATCTACCACAATATTTCTAGAAGTACTTCAACCCCTCAATGGCTCACTCTTCCTTATTTGTTGTACTTCACCGTTAATCAGCCTCCTACCAATCATACTTTCACATTCCTGTTTTCCTTCACGTGTCTACTACTACCTTGCCTCCATAACTATACCAATCCCTTGCGTGTTCTTTACCCAACCTTTCCATTAGTATAAACTTTCTACTCTACCCTCACATCCGCTAGTACTTTCATCAATCTCCTAATAGTACTTCAACCAACTGCTCATAATATGACCTCTCGTTCCCATGACCACTCAACTAACTTTACTTACTCCCTTATTCCCGTAACTAATCTAAGTTTCAAAACTCCACAAATCTTAATCATTCCTTCAACACAACCTTTAAACCAAAACACATCTCTCCATTATAGTATCTAACCATAAGTAATACTACCCAACTCTATCCTCTCATCCTAACGTTCCCACAACCGCATAAATAAATCAACCATGACATGTAACCAAAGAATCCCAAACAACCGTGTCCCAAAATAAAATATAGGGTAAAACGAACCCTAACCAAAACAACTGAAAACAAAACAATGTAATCCGAAAGATCAATGGAGTGTTCCAACAACGAAAGAAAATTAGACTCGTCACGATTTGTATTACCAAATTTCGATACGTTAGAAAATTTAAAACTTTCATCCCAATTAGTTACTTCTCATAAGAACCAAACTTCAGTACGACTAAAATCAATCATACTCATTTTTAACCAATAACTCATCCTTTATCTTCATCATTTTATTCAGATATCAGCTAGTTAATATACTACAATCTTGTTCTAACCATTATCTTGTTTACCCATATTAAACTTATTTCACTTGTTATTATGAAACCAATACATGTTTATAAAATACAGTGTTTTTTTTCCATTTAGGTTGGTTATAACTAAACTACTACACGTTTACAAGGTGTGGTGTTATTATTATCATTACTATAATAAAATCTCCCTTTTTACTCTTGCCGTCTAGTTAAATACTTCTAAAATTTTAACTACACTTAAGAAAATTTTGTAAAATTTCTTTACCCCTTTAAAATGTATTATCACATGTTACATAGAAAACTAATCCAATCATTTTCAAGACAAATTTTTTTATAGCTTACTACCACAAACTTAAAAAAAATATGTAAGTCACGATATCATACCATACACTTACAAATTATTTTCAAAACCGTTTTCCTATAATCAGCCACACTTATTTTCAAAAAATTTAGTAGTTCTCATTAGTTAAATACATACCCGAATGTAGACACACATCAAAAGACTCAAAACGTCGTTGGAACTCCATTAAACTCCAGCACCATAAAACACGAGCAAACACAAGGTACGTTCAAGTTATAATAAGTTAATAACTACTGAACGACCATATATCATAACTTAACACATACTAGTATATATACATCCGCATATATACCTATTAAATCACCCAAAACATACTCGTTACCATAAATGTCAGATCAATCAATCGCGTCATACACTCGTTTTTCCATACGAGTAGTCCCCATCTCACCATCTCACCATGCCACAACGAGGCACAAAGCCCATCACCAAAACCAACCCATATCGTGTGACCCCATAATCACGCAACACGACTATAACCCAAACATATAACACACTAAAAAGATAGCCATATCGTAGGCAACCGTTACATAAACCCATATATTATATATATACCCAAAGTCCACATCTCATCATATACAAGCATGTACTAACCCTCTTTCATGCAATCATACTTAGGAACCCATTGAAGTTGTGGTACTTGTATAACTATGTTGGCCACCATACTTGTATAATTACCCTTTCCCCAATGCACTCCCTCCTATGATGACACTTATAAGAATCAATACAACATATAACACATAAATCCATCAAATCACCTAAGCACATAACCACATAAACAATAAGGTCAAAAACTCCAACTAATAAAATAACCTAGTCAAACTCTTGAAATACATAAATCCATAGTCTAGCTAAAACAGCATAGACTAAATACAAAACGAAAACATAATCAATTATAAGTCACGTCGCCCATAAGAGTGGAAACGGCTTAAAATCCTTCATATCCACCTACTCCTACTAACTCGAACCACCACATGATTCTTAGGGAACATGACTTAAACATCAAAAGAAAAATACTATACCTCAGGTACATAAAATAACCCAACAAAAGATAGAAACTACCATGTACCAAATTATGTACTATAATGTACAATTTAAGCAAAATACCACAATGACTAGCGTGGATGATTATGGTTCAACCTTCACTAGTCACCACCCGAAAAGAAAATAACATGTGGCTAAGTATGAACATACTATGGTTCAATTCATACTAGTCAAAACATCACAATAAATAACATCCAAACACATCAGTTATTATAAAATGTACACATACTCCTATGACACCTATATGCAGGGACCCTTGAGCTATAGACTAGGCTACGTGACTAGGCAACCTAATTCTCTATAACCATTGTCTCTGATACCATTTTGTCACACCCCACCATGGCGGAATATGGGGCGCGACGTATGGATATCATCACAACAAACGGTGTCTCTATAGAGAAAACTAAAATGCAACTATAATGTCATAAATGGCGACACAAATGTCATGACAATATCTCAACCATGCAGGAGTCTATGTAAGTAGGTAACAGTCCTACCACTTACCCAAGACAAACAACAAACATAAACCAAACAAACATATAGATGCCAACATGTATCACTTATAAAAAAAACATAAAGGTAAACTAAGAGGGAACGAGGATCTCCTTCTATATGCAATCCTAAGGCATCTAAGTCTAGCCACTTCTATCCTCAAGCTTAATCACATTCACACCTGAAAGAGACACTAAAATACGTCAACATAATGTTGGTGAGAGTCATAGGTTTAGACTGCAACGCCAAAACAAACCATAAGCTGTGAGTAACAACCAAAAGTTAAAAACATATGGACAATGTGATACTAATATGCATTAACAAACTAACATTCAAGATTTAACTAATCAAACCAAAACTCAGGCTCCCAGCCGTACCAAACACCATACTCCCATAGACATCCAAACACCTATGAACCAAATCCCAATCCAAGGCTCCCAGCCTTGCCAAACACCATGGTCCCATAGATGCTCACACATCTATGTACCTCCCCAAGGCCCCGCCTTGTCAACAACCCCTTGGTACCAAGTCAAAACATAAACAATCAAGAATCAACTAGCAGTTAATCATATAAGTATGCACACATAAGTCCATTACCAACGCCAAACCATTCACAACATAATTTATAAATAACAAAACAAAACAGTGTCTCTTTCATCCCATCTGGAAGTAAAAAACAATAGCAAACATGGGACTATGAAACTCACCTGATTGAGCTTCTCCAAAAGTCCTCGCACTAGCAAAAAACTAACAAACAAAAGCACACAATCAAAACATGAACCAAACACCAAGATGTCTCATCAACCTATGATGGACATCTAACCTCCTCCTATATAAATACCTCATTTAAATGCTCTAAGCATCTCATTACACCCCTCTATAAATCCCTTAGCTCCTTTTACTTCATATCCCGTCCCGTTAACATTTTACCCAAAACAGTCACAGTTTTAGGTCTCCAAACTATAAGCCAAACGCCCACTTAAATATACTCATGATCTCTGTAAATGGAATATTTATGCCCTTACATATGTTATCTAACACCTCCCACTTTCCCTAACCTTAAAGCTACTGTTAAGGCCCCGATATATATATACATACTTTTGTCATTCCATATTTACTGATTTTAAACATACAAAAAGTTTGTTAGGATTAGGGGTTCTTACCCTAAACCACAACCTTAGCCCAAGTTTAGATACTTACTACAATATATAAACCATCTCTCATGGTTGTTAGAAGATCCCAATGCAACCCTAAATATCCCAAACAACCCAAAACTTAAAAAGAAAACAGGCTGACTTCAAAACTGTTTTGACCTCCGACTGTTGTAACCTGTTTTTGACCCACTTCCCGACCTCCAATTTAGTTCTCGTTTCTTTCATTGGAAAGCCACTTCAATTACCTTTTCAGGGATACTTGGATCGCAAATTAAGAGTTTGTAGAACTCCCGATACGATCAAAACAATTGACTCAAAATTCTGCCCAGTTTTTAAAAACGGGTTTAATTAAATTAACCTCATTAATTACCCATAACCCCACTAATTACAAGCCTTAATTTATGTAATCATCATATTATCATTAATATAACATTAATATACTGTTTTTAAATTAAATTCTAACCTAAATCCATCATAATATGATTTAAGAAAACACTAAAACAATATAATTGAAAAGGGTTATGAAGGTTTACCTTTAAATTAATGGAAGATGAAAAAAAACTATGAAACCCTAAAAACACTCCTAAAACCGTCGGCTATAGAACTCCAGGAGAAAAATAATGACGTTTGATTTTGATAAAAACATTATATAGTAGATGGGTGAATCCTAGTCCAACCCAAAGCCCACTTTCCTTTTTTTCCTTTTTCCCTTCCTTTTCTTGCGTCCAAAACCGACCCACACCCCTCTTAATTTTGTTTTTATTTTTATTTTTATTATTAATTAATATTTTATTAATATTACCTTAATATTCCTTAATTTATTTCAGCTCCTAAAGCCTCCAAAACCTCAAAACCGTAAAACTAGCCAAATTTACGCGTTTTACCGTAAAAGACGTAAAATATACACTTTTGTAAAAAAATCTCAAATTTTGAAATAAACTTTATAGCTAAGTCCTAAATGACTTAAAACCATCCCGAAAAATACTCCCGTGACTAAATACCTCTTCCGAGACATCAAAATGCTAAACCGTAAATCGTAAAAAAATACGATTTTCTATAATACATATATGTATATGTAAAGCCACTAAATAACACCATCTCATTTCATAGTCACTACCATGTGAACTCATGAACGTGAAATCATCACACATCGTTTCACTCACAAGGTACCCCGTACCGAAAACGATATCCAAACCACAATCTATACACACCAATTAGCACATAAACATGTAAAGACACGTAACTAGCACAAAATAAAACTAAGTGACGAACCTCAAAATGACGGTTGTCACACATTCTCTCCCTTAAAAGTTGAAGGATCAGCCTGACTAATCATAACTTTTGTTCTTTGTGATGGTCCTGAAGAAGTGGTGGATGACCCCTTGAAAGCCTGAAACATCTCAGTCACCATTTCCTTCATAGACTGAGTGTCATCCTTGATAGTCTGAACATCAAATTATATGAGTGACTGAGTGTTTTCCATCGTGGTGATTCTGGTCCTGAGGCGAGGAATATCAGCATCTTTCAGTGCCTTTGAAATCTCAAAGAGGTTAGCAGCATTAGCCATATATCCTTGGGCAGCTTTGCTCTGAATTCAGCCTCAGAATCCATATGAACATCTTCATAGATGGCATCACACTTAACCTTTACCACATCCAAATCAGACCTGAGAGAGTCTAACCTAGTGAAGACCTCAGAGAGCCTATCCTCTTTTAGCAATTCCAGAAGTTGACCAACCTTGAAAATAGACTCAGTAGTACTAGTGATCAGTCCATCCAAAGTTGTTTTTAAGGACACATTGGCTTCAACTGTTGGAAGAGCATGATTTAGGAAGTTGGTGAGCTTCTTCTCTTGATTCTCATGACTTCAGTTAACAGAGCTGATGAACTCCATTTGGTTATTAAACTGAACTCTCATCTTCTCTTCAACTATATCAAAATGATCACCATACAACCTGAATTCATTAAGGAGTTCACCAGCCTTTGAGGATAGGTATTCGTGGTTCTGATTAACCTCGGCTTTCAGGGTGATAAAAGCATGGTTTAAGACACCTTTGAGGGTTTCATACAAAACCTTCTCGGTGACAGGCTTGGTGTCATCAAAATTGGAATCTAGAACCACATTCTGAGTCCCCAACGATAAGGTGTCAAGTTGTGCCTCATTGAAGGCTTTTAAGTTACCTCAGGGGAGGGCTCTTTTTGTTCGGATGCCTCAGGGGAGGGCTTTGGTTGAGCCTCAGGGGATGGTTGTATGTCCTCGAACAAGGGTGGGGACTGTGGCTTCTGGTCTGATTGAGGAGGGGCCTGAGTGTCAGGTTCTTCCCAACCTCAATCATTTCATCATCGTCACTGAAACCTTAGAGTAGCTCTTCAGGCTCCTCCAGTAGATTAACAAAATCTCAAAAGTTTAGTGATCCCCTTCGTTTGTTCAGCTCCTCTCCAAAAGAAGGTTTGCTTTGGTTTTGGTCACTTCCTGCCCCAAATCCTGAGGCTTAGGTTTTAGCCAACTGATGCTCAGGGGCAATTTGCGATTGATCAAGTGTGGAGGTGAGATCCTTATTAGTGAGGTGTGTTACCCGTAGGCGTCTCCCTGAGTCTTTGGGATCAATAGTGGTTCCCTTAGGCAAATACTTTTGTTTTAGTGTGCCTTCATCGCGAGTTGTGGAGGTGAGATTCCTATCAGCGGGGTGTTTTACCCGTGGGCGTCCCTCTGAGTCTAAGGAATCGAGTTTTGGGTCCTCAGGAAAAGACTTGTGAGTTAGTGTGCCTTCACTGGATTTGGTGGAAGTGATAGGCCTATCAGCGAGGTGTGTTACCCGTAGGCGTCTCTCTGAGTCTTTGGCCTTAGTTTTGTCCTCAGGCAAAAGTTGTGTTTTACGAGTGCCCTCATCAGACTGAGTGGAATGCAGTCCCGTAGGAGTGGGTTGTGTATTTCCCACTCCATCAAGAGGACCAGTAGGTTGGCCCGTCGACCCTGACTGTGATATATTAGGGCATCCCGTAAGCTCTTTCCCTTGCGGTATTTGAAGCTTGGTCTAAATAAGGGTGGTATTTTTAGCCTTGGCCTTTTTAGGACGTGCCTTGGAAGCCTCAGGGCCCTGTACCGTTGTTGGTTTGGTCTTTGGTACAGTCTGAGGCTTCTTGTTCCCCTTTTGTTGGTAAGAATGGAATGGGAGACACGGATGATTCATGACTGATCACCTCAGTCATGTAAGCCATCAGTTCTATGGGGGTGACTTCAGATGGGTTCATAGAAAAATTTATGGAACTCAGGATTGGTGTAGAGAAAACAGTAAATTTCTCCTGAGTGTAAAGAGAACCCAGTAACCCTTCTAAGGCGCAAGATATGAACCTTGGGTAAGATACATACTTTTTCCTTGACTCCTTCACGAGCTTGGTTACGAGATCATTAAAAATAATCTCTCCTATGTCAATCTTCAATCCATTAACTAGGCTATAGATTAGCATCTGCCGAGTAGAATTAACCTGCTCAGTTGATGAGTAGTTCCCACCGATCCCCTGAATCACAAAAGTGACCAGGATCCTCCAAGCCATGGGGAAAGCAGTTTTGATTAATGGGGTTTTAGTCACAAGTAACTCAGGGACCCCGATTTCTTTTAAGCCCTTTTTAACAAACTCTATGTCATGATGTGAAACATAATTTCCTTTGTTATAATCCAGTCCACTGGCTTGACAAAAATTTTTGAAGTCTAAAATCAATGGTGTCTTCCCATTGTTTACAGTGAACTGAATGACACAACCCTTATATGACTTGGTCTCAGACTCCTAAGAACCTTCAGGCCCTTGGGTAGGTGGGGTTACAGCCACAGCCGTATACCAAAATTCCCTGAGATATTCATGGTAGAAGACTAAGGGGGTGTTGGTAAAAGCATCAGCCCAATCACAGTTTTTGAGAAATTTTCAAATTGGTTTGTAGGCTGATACACTACTAGGGTGACTGGAATTTCCCGCATAGTTGTTTCTGAAAAATGAACACCTTCATTGGTAAGGTGTTCAGCTTGAGGGGCATAGGGAATAGTCGTGGATAGTACCATTTTTTAAGTTATGATTTTTTTAAAACTTGCAAATTACAATGGCACTTTGTTGAATCAAACCAAGACGTGTTTCTTGTTATAATGCAATACTAGGTCGCGAAGTGACTTAATGCAGACTTTTGATCTTGATAAAATCGAAAGATCAACCACCAAGTAACTTTGATAGATTGTATGTATACGATATAACAGTAAAACAAGTGATCGATGTGATTACCGTTTATCAAATACTCTTTTCTGGAAACAATGGTTGAACACACACTTTTCTTTGAGAGAAGATTTTAGCGAAGTAAGACTGGTAATGTCTTTTGTGTGTGTTTTTGTGTTAATGGTTGGATATTATAGGCTCGGATGTGAAAAATATTTTATTTGATATAATTTCTTTTCACATTCGCATTTAATGCAATGCACAAGTGGTCCTCCCCTTTTTCTTGGCAACTGTTTTGGTCTGCAATGATAACGCTTTTTGTAGAGATGACATGGGTTCATGTGCAATTGAAAGTACGTTTTTGCAATGGATTTTGCAATAAAAGGGCAAGCATTTAATGCTTAGTGGGATCCTTGACATTTTTACCCTTTGAATGGTTGGTGATATTCAAAGGAATATTTGTCCCTTATTAAATATGGTGTGTCACCAACTAGGACATTAAGTAACTAAATCCTTAGAGCATTTAGTTACATCATTTAATGTACCTCAGTGTCAAGGGTGAAGACAAGAAGATATATTTACTCAGGAAGAAGATTATGAATGTACACTATACTGAACATCAAGTCATTAGGAAACCCAATTAATCAATGTTCAGCATACCAAGTTTAGCTTTCAGTCTAGTGAACGTTGGTTCATCCAGGGGTTTGGTGAAAATATCAGCTAGTTGATACTCAGTTGGAATGACGTGTAATTCAGTATCTCCTTTTAAGATGTGGTCCCTGAGGAAGTGATATCTTATGTCTATGTGTTTAGTCCTAGGGTGAAGAACTTGATTATTGGATATGGAAATTACACTAGTGTTGTCACAAAAGATGGGGACTACTTTTTATTCCACATTGTAGTCCCTGAGTTCACTTTTCATCCAAAGGATGTTTGCATAAAAACCAGCAGCTGCCACATATTCAACCTCAGCAGAGGACATTGCGACCGACTACTGAATCTTTGCACTCTAACATACTAGCTTGCCACCTAGGAATTGACATGCACCTGATGTACTTTTTCTATCCATATTGCAGCCATCATAGTCTGAGTCTGAGTATCCTTTAAGATCGAAGCCTGAGCAACGAGGATACCATAGACCCAGTGAAGAAGTACCCTTCAGGTACCTGAAGATTCGTTTAATAGCAGTAAGATTTGATTCTTTGGGATCGGCCTGATATCTTGCACATAGAATTGTTGAGAACTGAATATCATGCCTGGTTGCTGTTAGGTACATTAATGATCCAATCATTCCCCTGAATAAGGTTTGATTGACTGGTTGCTGTTAGGTACATTAATGATCTAAATATGATGTCATCAACATATATCTAAACTAGCAGAACATCCACCTTGGTTCTGAAGATAAACAAGGTTTTGTCTATCTTCCCCCTGACAAATTTGTTCATTATCAGGATGGTAGAGAGAGTTTCATACCATGCCCTTTGGGCTTGTTTAAGTCCATATAGGGCTTTGTCAAGTTTGCCACCTAGGAATTGACATGCACCTGATGTACTTTTTCTATCCATATTGCAGCCATCATAGTCTGAGTCTGAGTATCCTTTAAGATCGAAGCCTGAGCAACGAGGATACCATAGACCCAGTGAAGAAGTACCCTTCAGGTACCTGAAGATTCGTTTAATAGCAGTAAGATGTGATTCTTTGGGATCGGCCTGATATCTTGCACATAGAATTGTTGAGAACTGAATATCATGCCTGGTTGCTGTTAGGTACATTAATGATCCAATCATTCCCCTGAATAAGGTTTGATTGACTGGTTTACCAGTGAGATCAGGACCTAAGTTGTTAGGGGGAACCATGGGAGTCTTCACTGAAGCACACTCAGAGATGTCATATTTTTTAAGTTTATCTCGGGTGTATTTTTCTTGACAGACTGAGATCCCTTTGTCCCTCTGTTTGATTTGTAGTCTAAGAAAATATGTTAATTCACCCATCATACTAATTTAGAATTTCTTTGTTATAAGTTTTTCAAACTTTCTACAAAGGTCATAGTTAGTAGATCCAAATATGATGTCATCAACATATATCTAAACTAGCAGAACATCCACCTTGGTTCTGAAGATAAACAAGGTTTTGTCTATCTTCCCCCTGACAAATTTGTTCATTATCAGGAAGGTAGAGAGAGTTTCATACCATGCCCTTTGGGCTTGTTTAAGTCCATATAGGGCTTTGTCAAGTTTGCAGACATGGTTAGGAAACTCAGAACTCTCAAAACCAGGAGGTTGAGCAACATAAACTTCCTCAGTGATCTTGCCATTTAGGAAGGCACTTTTTACATCCATTTGGAAAACTTTGAAGTTCATGTATGTAGCATAGGCAAGGAAGATCCTGATGGCTTCCATTCTTACGATAGGGTCAAAGTTCTCTTCATAGTCAATGCCTTCAAGCTGACCACACCCCTGAACAACAAGCCTAGCTTTGTTTTTGATAACATTTCCATCTTCATCAGTCTTGTTTTTGAACACCCATTTTGTGCCAAGAGTTGATTTCCCTCTAGGGAGGGGAACAAGTTTCTAAACCTTGTCCCTGAGGTATTGATTGAGCTCTTCTTGCATAGGCTCAACCCACCCTGGATGTGTTAGGGCCTTTGAAACCTTTTTGGGTTCAATTTCAGAGAGAAAGTCTACAAAAAGAAATTCATGGGCTGAGGCAGCAGAGAGTTTATCAGCCTGACTGCATGTGAGCATCCCTTCAGATACATCATCAATTATATTTATAAGCTCTATGTGTTGTTGTCTAGACCATCTGTCCTGAGGACTTGGATTAGAGCTTATGGATAATTGATGATTATCAGGGACTGGTGGTTCAGTACATAGTACTGGATCATCACTTCTCCCTGAAGGATTTTCAGTGACAGTGTGGGTTTGCTATTTACTAAGATCTGGTGGTCTAGTTGGGTGGTAGATGGTGGAAGCCATTTTGGAGATAGAGAGAGAAGGTTTGTAGGTGTTTCTAGAGAGAGAAAGAAAAAGTTTATAAAATGAAAATGGGAAAAACAAAAACAACAACCCCTCCTTTGAAGCCTTAGAGGGGTATATATAGTCACTCACGCATACATACTATACATCGTTTCTTATTCTAGTCCTTGCGTAAGTGGCTATGATAACTAATGGGAATTCTTAAATGTCGTCACATAAAGTAAATTTCCAACAATCTTCCCCCATGGGACGACGTGTAGAATTCCTTACAATATTTTTACTAACAAGTACATAATGGTTAAGAACAAAAGCTTCCATGAAGCGTCCAATGCTGATGATGTCTTCTGAGGCCTTTGACTTCAAGTCTTCACTTCAAAACGACTCATCTTTGTAGTAACTTGTAGAAGAAATACTGTAACGGCACGAGCTAAGTAACTCATATACTTCTGGTTAAGGAGAAGCTTCTGAATTAACTTCCCCCTAATTCATGCCACATAATCTTTATGTATAAGCTTTTAATAGCTTCCCCCTAAACCGACAATCCTCATAAGCAGTTCTAAAGCTTTGAATAAATCTTAGAATGATTAAGCGCACAGCGGAATTTAACAAGCAAACCCCATCATATGAAATGATAATGTTTCTATGAGTGATTGAAAGTTTGGGCACACCAATTAGATCAACAGCGTCTCTTCTCACGCTTGAATAATTCTTCTAAATTTTTCTTCCCCCTGAAAGTTCAAGTTATGCATACTAGAAAGAATCAAGATATTTCTCCCCCACGTAGGTGAAGAAAGTAAACCAATCCCATGTATGAAGCTCAAATACTAAAGTAGACACTTTATCCCATTCATGAAGTTGATATCGTAACACTAGAGTCAATTAAGTCCTGGAAATGCACATATCTTCTTCCGGAGATACACTAGAGTCAATTAAGTCCCGGGAATGCATATCTCTCCATATAGGATAATGATGATGAATAATTGCAACATCAAAACAATTAAACATCGAACAATAGTGTACCGCTTAGAGATTGATAATGCCACGAGTTAAAACATTGATTTTCTCTGCGGTTATGACAATTTTCTTCCCGGAATGTCTTCAAATCAAAAGAAGGTATGAAGTTCATTATGTGTACTCGTTGTGCATTAAATATGTCTTCTTCTTCCCCCTTGATGGTTTCGAAACCTCGAAACCAGCAATAAATCGTAAGACATGAACCTGAAATCTCGTGAGAATAATAAATAAGCTAAATTATATTCGGCGAGAATCAGTTGTTGATCGAATTTCTCTACTCATAAACTCTCCATGGATATCTATACCAACCCCTTTGTAGGTAATTTGAAGTGACCACTGATGGAATGAACCAGATATATCAAACGTGAAACTGAATAATAATCCCTCGATCTTGTGACTTAATCTTGCACTATTGTTGAATGAGGAACAATGGAGAAATCTCTTAGTACCCACTACCTTGCCGAAAGAAGTATATAAGCACAACACCTCTTGAAATTATCCACATCAACTATGCGCGTGACACTGAGTACAACAATGTAACTCCTTTAAGTGATAGTTATCCAAGTCATCGACCAACCACCCCGAACTCGGAAACTAGATAAACAAGTCTTCATCCTAAGATTAAGCACGAACAAGTTATCTTCCAAAGAAAAGATAAGTGCACGCCTTCAAAAAATCAGTCTTCAACTTCAAATAAGAATACCCGATCAAAAAATCCGTAGCCATATAGCCATTTTTTCTTGGTCTCGTCAAATAAATCTTGTCACATTGTCACTTCTTTTTGTCTCGTCACTTTATTACGTCGCTTAAACTCGTTTTGTGTCCCTACATTATGAACCACTAGTCTAACCATGTAACATACAACAACTTTGGCTCAATTCCATAGTAATCAAAATAATATTTGGTTAACAAATCATCACATGCTACCATTAGCCAAATTTCATATGACACCAATTTTGTATATAACTTAAAATTGTCATCACGTGTTAGTATATCAAAAGTTGAATACACGGTCCAATAGTAACATTAAGTTAGCACGATATTTCACCTTCATCTGTTTCTGTATATAAGAAAACAGCTCAAGGCTTCATAATGGCCCACATCAATGTGTATCTCAATCGAATATTTCCTAGATCAAAACCGACAAAATAATTCATATGTCTAGCATCGTCTAGTTTTGATGAGCAAAACAAATTTTTAATGTTCACTAGTTGGACCAACCATCATACTGGTAAACACATCCATGAGACCCGATCCAACTAATATGAGTATATTAAATCCTTACCCTAATTTCTCACTAAAAAAAAAACAAAACGCAACCCCCCCAAAATTCATTGGAACCTCCGTCTCATTTCTATCTCCCACATCCTCCATCTCACATCATTTCACAATCTCCTTAACTCCAATCTCAACAGAAACTACGATCAAAGCCAAGATCTATCATCAATCTCATATTAAACCACTCTCATCCTTTAATCAAAACTATCCCAGCCATAAAAATCATCACATCTAAAAGCCACGAAGCTATATGTTAATCCCTTTGCAACTGTAACCATTGACCGACAAATCAAAGCTGATGTAGTTCAAAACACCACGAAGACGTGACATCGAGGTCCCCTTTGTGGGGGTCTCGGGTAGGTTCAATTGATAGTGTGTGTTTGATTGCATGTCGGTTAATTTTTGTTTTCATACAAAAAAAAAATGATGATTATAATACAACTGTTATTAGTCATTATTTTTATTCAAATATCAAATGAGGATTATATCTTCACAAGATCTGTGATGATGAGAGTTCTAAAAAAATCCGATCTAAATAGATCTTTGGTTTGATTGAACGAATCTGAGATCCTCCTTTGAATATTTTTTTGAGTGTTTGAGTCTAGAGTCGATGATGCGAGTTAGGATTTGTTTGTAAAATGAGACGAAGGGAATTAGATCGAATCGGGTTTGGCTGATTTGTTCGAGGGTCATAGATTAGAGACGAGGTGAAGGCAGTTTTGTTATGGGTCTCGGTATGATTTTACTTTTCACAAAAGTGTCAGCATCCATCGTAATACTAAGTTGAAATCTATCGCAATCCCAAAAGTCCATCGCAATAATCAAACTATCGCAATGTTAAACCCATCGCAATGTCACTAGTGACATGTCATCACAATGTCATCGCAATGATGCATCGCAATGTCATCGCGATGATGCATCGCAATGTACCATCGTAATGATGCACCACAATGAGTCATCGCAATAATGCATCGGTCGCAATGTCAAAACAACTTTATCCAGATTTTTAGAATCTGTGTTTCATCTAAATGTGATCTCTGAATCTGAGTTTTCTTTTCATCTTCAAAAAACAATAAGGAACCCATGGTAATAATACCAGATCTGTGATTTCTACTCAAAAGATAAAAAACTTTTAGTACCAATACTAGATCTGAATTTTTTAACCATAAATAATAGACAGATTTAAAGAAAGCAGCAAGCTGTTGACCAGAAAACCGTTAGACCAGAAAACTGATGAGACTAGAAATGATAAAATCAGATATGAGAAAAATGATAAACATGATAGACTGTGTAACCGACTGTTTTGATGGAGCGAGTAACAATGATAACTGAACTGAGACAAAAATAATATGACCACCGTGACAAAAAAAAATTAGAATAGATTCGAGACAAAAAAAATTTAGACCACCAAAATCGAACAATAAACACAACAATCCAAGGATTGAACCATAGCTCTCATGCCAATTGTGGGTTTGCTATTTACTATGATCTGGTGGTCTAGTTGGGTGGTAGATGGTGGAAGCCATTTTGTAGATAGAGAGAGAAGGTTTGTAGGTGTTTCTAGAGAGAGAGAAAGACAAAGTTTATAAAATGAAAATGGGAAAAAAAAACAACAACCCCTCCTTTGAAGCCTTGGAGGGGTATATATAGTCACTCACGCATACATACTATACATCGTTTCCTATTCTAGTCCTTGCGTGAGTGACTATGATAACTAATGGGAATTCTTAAATGTCATCACATAAAGTGAATTTCCAACAGACAGATAGGTCAACATTCTCATCAATTGTCCCATCGGTGTCTGCATGGATGAGAGAATCAGTTAATTCTTCAGCCTGAGTAGAGATAACTTTAGGGACATGTTGATTTGTGATCAAGTTATTGATTGACCTATTGTGAGGTGACATATGGAAGGATATGTCAGCATCAGTTTGATACTGCTTTGAGAGAATATGTTCATACTCATCAGGAGGATATCTTGATGAGTCATCAATCTCAATTTCTTCCACTGATTGATTTGTGAAGTTAATGGCATCCATACTTTCATCAAATGTGATATGAAATGATTCCTCAATTTCTTGTCTCCTTGTGTTAAAGATCCTGAAGGCTTTGGAGACAAAAGAGTATCCAAGAAAGTATCCATCATCAGCCTTTGCATTAAATTTCCCAAGATGATCCTTTTGATTATGAATGAACACATGACATCCAAACACATGGAAATAGCTGATATCTGGAATCCTTTCCCTGAATATTTCATAAGGAGTCTTATCATGTGTCTTGACAACGATACATCTGTTCTGAGTATAACAAGCTATTTTTCCAGCCTCAATCCAGAAGTGTTTTGAAAGATTGGATCCATTGAGCATGGTTCTTGCTGCTTCAATGATAGTTTTATTCTTCCTTTCAGCCACACCATTTTGTTCAGGTGTGTAGGGAGAAGAGAAGTTCTGAGAAATTCCTTTATCATCACAAAACTCTCAAGCTCTTGGTTCCTGAGATCTGTCTCATTATCAGTCCTTATTTGTTTGACTTTGGTGTCATTTTGATTTTCTACTTGCCTGATAAATGACATAATGAATTCAAGAGCCTGACTTTTCTTTTTAAGGAAGTATACCTATGTTTATCTAGAGTATTCATCAACAATCACAAGGGTATACTTCTCATGATTTATAGACATGGGACTGATAGGTCCAAATAAGTCCATATGAAGGAGATGGAGACACTTCCTGATAGAAAATTATGTTTTATCTTGAAAGAAGCTCTTTTGTGTTTACCTTTTTCACAAGCTGAACAAGGTTTGTCTTTTGAGTACACAAGAGATTGTAAGCCAAGAACTTTGTTTTGTTTTGGAAGTTTGTTTATGTCTTTGAAATTGAGGTGTGACAGTCTCTTGTGCCAAAGACAATTGACAGAGTCTGAGGCTTTAGCGAAGAAACATGCTCTTGAGAGAGTTACTGATGACATGTCCAAGACATATACATCATTTCGTCTTGGAGCAGTCAGTACAATTCTTTGTTAGCATTGAAGATTGTTCCATGCTTATCATCAAACTGAACGATGTACTTAGCATCACACAGTTGGCTGATACTTATGAGATTATACTTCAGACCATTTACAAACGCCAGTTTTGAAAAAACTATTCCACCACATTTTATTGAACCATATCCCTTAGTAACACAAGATGAGTTATCACCAAATACTACCTTAGGACCTAGTTGTTCCACGTATTTATGCAGATAACTTTTGACCCCTGTCATACTTCTTGAACACCCACTGTCTAAGTACCAAACAGGCTCCTTGAAGTGTTTCTGCACAAATAACGAGGTGGATTAGTTTCTCTTGTGAGCCCACTTTTTAGTAGGCTCTTTGGCTCTAGGAGCCTGACGTCTTTCACCTCGTTTGAAGTATTCAAACTCAGCATGGTCTGAGGTGGAATTTACATTGCTTCCACATGTGTTGCATCTTAGTCCTACTGAGGATTCAATATTTGAGATGACTCAGTTAGCATGCCTCTCCTGTGGATTAGTTTCTCTTGTGAGCCCACTTTTTAGTAGGCTCTTTGGCTCTAGGAGCCTGACGTCTTTCACCTCGTTTGAAGTATTCAAACTCAGCATGGTCTGAGGTAGTATGATCATTGCTTCCACAAATTTCAGACTCAGGGTAGTATACACAATCATCAGACCTATGATCAGAGATACCACAATGTGTACATGGTGGGAAAGTCTTAGCCTTGGATTTCTTGATTTATTTATAGGTGGGCCCATAGTTGTAAGGCTGAGCTTTATAACTATTAGCATTTCTGATAGAAGCCATGTGTATTTCATGATCAGCAGTCCTGTGATCTTCACTTTTACACTTCATGCAATAGAGGACTCTAAAGCAATCATCAGTGGTATGATTTGTGTAGTGACATAATTCACATGAAGGTTTCTTTGTTTTGACCTTCTTGGAAGACCCAGGTTCAGTTTTGTTGCTTTTTGTTGATTCAGGCTTTAAGGACACAGAGGATTCCCCATGGGATTTAGAGGCTGAGTTCAGCTTCTCTTCCAAGAATAATTGGAACAATCTACTCAACTCCTCTTGATTTACAACATGAATATAGTTGACTGAGTTTGTAGGAGTCCCTGAGGGAAAGATAGGTTTGGTTGTTTTCTCAGTGACAGTTCCTGACTCAGTGTGATTTGATGTCACTTTTGAATCAGGCTTTGTTTGTTCAGGACAACCTAATCCAACTCTTCCTTTGGGTGAGTGTTCTTGATAGGATAGTGGACTTATTTCAGAACATAGACTTGCCCCTTGAAGAGTTTTCAAAGGTGGCAGAGGAGTCTGAATGTCCTCAGCAACACTAGATGGTTCAGTGTTACTGGATTTGTTAGAGACATCAGTCTTCTCATTAAGACCAAGTAACTCATTAACAGCCTAAGATTCAGGTATTAATATTTTGCTAGTATCAATTAGATAACACACTCTCAGGGATTAATCTTTCCACCCAGTCTTTTGACTTAGGTATCATTTCATGATTAAACCCTACTAAGGCTGGGAGAAATGCTTTTTCACTCAATTCCTTAGTAAGTGGTTTCTCAGTGAGTTGGCGTGCCCCAATAATTTTTTTCTTTTGGGCAGGTATTTGGTTGTTTATACACTGAGAGGCCAAGGTAGAGCTATTAGTCCATTTCTCATTGATGCGTTTTTCTTCTTTAAGTTGTTTTTGAAGAGCATGATTAGTTTTAGTAAGTTCAGTGTTCTGAAGTTGACAGCTTACTTCTTCAAGTTTGGTTTGTTTCAAAATCAATAAATCTTCTCTATATTTGTTTAATTCAAAAACAAGTTTATTATAGAAAGAAGGTTTAATCTCTGCTCTTCAACAAACGATAAGTCAATATTTATATACTTAAGGAACCTTTGCCAATCAGACTCTTCGTCCATAGAGAGAAGCATGTTTACCTTTCTCATGGTGATGTCAACCCATTCTTCATTTCGAGCATGACTATTTCCAACAGATAGTTCATCAACAGCTAGAGCCATCAACACTTGATATCCGACTTCCTCATCTTCTGAGGACAAGTCTTCATCATCCCAATTAAATGTTTCAGCTACCAGACCTTTGGCTTTGTTCTGAGGAGGTTTTTGAGTATGAGTATTCGAGGGTCCAGCTTCTAAGAGTGCAAGCTTTGCTTTGACCTTTTTGTACTCAAACGTATAATCCTTCTCAATTTTCTTATTGTTCTAAAAACTTTGGTTAATTGGAGAAGCCTGAATCAGTTTTGGTGTAAACTTAAGTTGAAAATCGTCATTTCCTAATGATGAATTTTGAATTTTATATGAGGCCAATGGAATTTTTGAAAGACAATATTTTGCAAAATGCCTAGTTTTAGCACATCGGTAACAATCCACTCCTTCAGTGGATTGATTTTCAGCAAATCTAGTTCTTTTGATATAATGTTTGGTATTTTCCAATATGGCCCTTTCATGAAATTCCCTATTTAGGTCCCTAATGTATTTAGTACTAGATTTTTCATCAACCTCATCGTCTGAGGTCTCCTGAAAGTCTTGAACAATTGCATTTGAGTAAAAAGTAGTTGTAATGGGTCCATGATCAATAGGGCTTGGTTTGGATGAGGTGTCTGTTATAGGGCCTTCTTAGACTCATGGTATCTTCTATTCATTAAATTATCTTCATAGATAAATCTTCCATAGATGTCTGCTAAATCCTGAATTTGAATGTGATTGGCATTTCTCAGTCCTTGAGAGAAACCAAGTTATTTTTCAGGGAGACTGTTCACAAAACCAACATTGATTTCATGCTCAGAGAATTTCCCCCCGTTATTTGATAGCTCATTGAGCAAGGTCTTATATCTGGTATAATTCTGAGGAAGTGTTTAAGAAGGTTTGGCCCTGAAAGTGTTATATTCTAACTTCAGGTCCATAATCCGATTTTCCTTAGTGTCAGATGGTCCTTCAAAACTATGAACAAGATCTGTCCAAGTCTCTTTGGCCATATCACACTCGATGACAGCCTCCATAATATCGTCAAAAAGACAAGATATTATGATGCTTTTGAGACGTTGGTCTTGATTAACCACTCTCCTTTCATCGTCAGACCATTGGTTTTCAGGTTTGTCATCACCTGCTGCTGTTTTTGGTTTGAATGGACCATTCTTTATACAAGTAATGTAATAAGGTTCCATTCCCATCAAATAACATATCATTCTTTTCTTCCATTTGTTAAATCTTTCAACTTCTAACTTAGGAGTGTTAACAGAGTAACTTGCTCCATTTTTGTTAACAAGTTGAGGTACATTACTTTCAGCCATAATGGATCAAGGTTTTAAAACTTTGAGACGGTAGTTAAAAAGTTTTATAATCCTATGGCTCTGATACCACTTGTTGGTCCCTTGTAATTAGTGCTATACTTAAGAATACTAAGTATAGACCTAACTCATGGTAATGTAATGTGTTAGGACCATTGGAATAGTTAAATGTAATAGGTAGACTAGGAGGTATGTAGTTCCTCCTGGTCCTAGTAGTAGTAGGAGCGAGTCGTGCTCCTGGTCCTAGTCAAAGTCAAACTTTATTATTTATTTATTATTCTGTTAGGATATGCATGAGATATGTTAGGAAAGGATATGCATATCAGTTTTACACGTTTTGTTTAATGATGTATTAGGGTTTCCTTGTAGTATAAAAGGAACCTTAGGCAGAAGGGTTAGACATACTTTTTCATAAAATGTAGTCCTAGTCATTATCAATATTAGAAATCCTTAGAAAGGATCAAGTCTTTATAGTTATTCTATTCTTCTTTATTATATTTGTATTCTGCATTCATATTGTGTATAGAGTCTCTCTGTGAATTGACTTGTGATTACTGAAGTCGTTCACCGTTCCTGACAGGCTGCAAGATTCACATCTAGTGAACCTAACAAGTGGTATCAGAGCCTGGGAGGGTCTCTATACAAGAAGAATCAAGTTTTCTTATTACTGACATTTTTGTTTTATCATGTCTGCCTCAACTTCTACTCAAACAGGAGAAGACAACACTCCTAAAACTGTGCAACCTCAGCAGATCGTTGCTACGGTTTCCAACACGAATGGTAAATTCCCTCTTCTGAAAAAGGACGAATATGATAGTTGGGCAATGAAGATGGAATGGTGGATCACCAATACTGATCAAGACCTTTGGAAGGTTATTCTGAATGGGAACAGCAGGAAGCTAACTGGAAGAGACAAAAATGGTAATATTACTCTTCTTGACCCTAAAACTCATGAAGAAATCATAGCTATTCAGAAGGAGGTCAAAGCAAAAACTATTTTGCTTCAATCTCTTCCTGATGATCACATGGGTGACTTCTACCATTTGGATGATGCCAGAGAGATCTGGAATGGTATAAAAGCAAGGTTTGGTGGGAATGAGGAGTCAAAGAAAATGCGAAGATCCATGCTGAGAGATGAATTCACATAATTCAAAATCTCAGAAACTGAAGGTTTACATCAAGGGTATGACAGGTTCCAAAAGATATTGAGCCAATTGAATCAACTTCGTTCAAAGCCTGACGATGGTGATATTAATGCAAGGTTTCTTAGAGCCTTACCCTACTCATGGAATCAGGTGGTAATCTCTCTCAAAGCAAAAGGTGGGCTTGACTATCTCAATTTTGATGATCTATTTCATAAGCTCAAAACTTTTGAACCTCATGTGAGAGGATATTCAAGTGATTCTTTTCCCACTCCTGCTAATTCTGCCTTTGTGAGTTCTATGGCATCCAGTCCCATGTCATATGCTAGTAGCCCAAGCAATACTGTGTCTTCTCAACCTACTTTTCAGCATACTTCTGCTCCTGATCCTACTGCCAAGTCTGGTAGTATGGTAGAAGCCGTTCTTCATTCTTTTGTGGCTGATGTTGATGCTCAACAACAACTTGCTTTTGATGACTTCAAACATGTCGATAAACTTGACCTGGATGAAATGAATCTTAAATGGCAGATGGCCATGCTCACTCTTAGGGTCCACAAGTTTGAGAAGAAAGCAGGTCAAAAATTCAATTACAACCCACGGGAGCCAGGAAGATTCGACAGAAGCAAGGTTCGATGCTATAACTGCCAGCAACAAGGTCACTTTGCAAGGGCATGCCCTAGCAAGAATGACCAGGAGAAGAGCAGGTACTCAGCTTTTAAGGTTCAGGAGGTAAAATATGACAAGAAGGCATTGGTATTTGTTGACTCTATGGTCAACTGGAATGATCATCAGACTACCACTTTGGAATCAACTGAATCCTCGACTGACGTGTTTGCAATGATTGCTGGGAATCTATCTGATGCAGAAGAAGCAGACGAGTTTGCTCTTATGGGCATCTCACCTCAGGTACAACATTGTCCTCTTGGTTGTCATGATAAATACTCAGAATTGTTGTCCCAATTTAATGAAGTAAATGATCAGAATGATAAGTATTTTTTAGAGGTTTAAGCCTATAAGGCTTCTTTAAACACATTGGAACAACAAAAGAGGTGGATACAAGATACTCAACGTGAGTATGAGGATAAAATTAGAATACTAAGCATCGATTTAGAAAACACAACTAATATGCTTAAATACACAGAAAAGGTAAAAGATGCCAGTATCAAAGAAAAACAGGAGATGCAAGAAAGATTAGATGCTACTATGTTGAGATTTGAAAAATGGCAAAAGGCACCTAAAAATCTTTCAAAATTAATCGATAGTAGCATGTCTGGTAGGACTAAAAGAGGGTTAGGATTTGATAAATATATTGATTCAGAAGATGTGTTTGATTTATCTTTTTCGAGTGTCTTTGATGCCGACAAAGAGGAAGAGGGAGAACCTAGGTACAATAGGTTTAAACCAGCAACAGAAATGCATGCTGTCCCTCCCCCTCTTACTTCTTATGACACACATTGTAACACCCCATTTTGGAAATGGAATATTACGCATAATCATGGCGTGTCATCAAAGCATACAAGGATAAATGTCTAAGCATTATTCAACCATAAAAGGGAAATACCGAAATCAAACATCGGTAACCCCAAAGTAAAGCTCATCACACACAAACATAAATACTGAAAAAGGAAAGGACGAAACAATGTCCAAAGCAACTGTATCAAAGTAAAGGAAATGCATAAAGTAAAGAAAGACAGTAAATCTCCAATCCATATGCACGTACGTTTGAGATCTACGAGCGTCCCTGAGTACCTGCCGTTTTGGGAACATGAAAAGGAAAACGGCTGAGCAAGACGCTCAGTGCACGGATGTACAATATAGCATGAAATAGAATAAACATGTAACATATAACAGCGAAAGACTAAGTTCTGAGTAAACTGGTTAAGTATTAAGAAAACTGGTTTTATAGTTTGAAAAGCCTTATGTTTATCTTGTGAAAACTGTTTTAACATATATATACCATAGCCCATATAGGTCATGAAAAGGTCACGTGCATGAATACTTGGAGGGGTGACCTCATCATGCTGATTAGAGGGGATGCCTCTAATCAATATACTGGTTTGGGTAGGAGGGATCAACTCCTTGTGAAGGGTTCAAGGCACACACCACATTCACCATGATAAACTGAATAAAACATGTAACTAGGATGCACCCATACGCCCCACCTGATATAATAATATGGACAAAACTGAAAAGGGACGCCACGAGCAATCACTCCGCCGTGGGGAAGTCATAACATCGGTGCCTCCAATGCTATGGTTATGTTACCTCCATAACTAGGTGATACTGGTCATGCTTGTATATGGCTATAGATTATGCTAATTAAACATAAGTAGTTCAAAACAATAAAACAAATACTGGGGAAAACAGTTGGCTACATACGGGGAAATCCTAATAAGGAAAGGATGTCCATACTGAAAGGACGGGAATCCGTACCTCAAGTCCAGTGAATGAACGGAAGAAGACTCCTACTTCTGGATCACTAACGCTACATGAATACACACGTGTATAAGTATCGATTTACTGATTACGTACTGGGTTTTATGTCTCATTTTAGCTGACTTGGTATGTTTTAGGTCATGGTTCACTGTTTAAAGCCTTAAACCGTGTTTATCTTGTATTCTGATTAATCCGTTTAAGTATTACTGGTATTTCATGTATTATTATACTTACTGTGTAATAATAAGTAACTTTCCAAAAATAGCAGGTTTCCAAAAATAGAAAGTTTCCAAAAATAGAAAGTTACCAAAAATAGAAAGTTTCCAAAAATAGAAAGTTTCCAAAAATAGAAAGTTTCCAAAAATAGAAAGTTCCCAAAAATAGAAAGTTTCCAAAAATAGAATTTACTGCTTAAAATAGATTAGTTTCTAAAAATAGAAAGTTTCCAAAAATAGATCAGCTGCCTTAATTAAATAAGTTTCCATATATAGAAGGTTTCCATGATTAGATTAGCTGCCTGAAATAGATAGATTTCCATATATAGAAGGTTTCCATTAATAGATTAGTTGCCTTATTTAATTAAGTTTTTATAAATAGAAGTTTCCATATTTAGAATTAAGCTGGTTACATAAGCTAACATATAAGTCTAAGTGTTTATAAGCTATAGTTTAATTATTATTTCATGTATTTTAATTAAACTATAGGTTAAGCATTTTAATTAAAGTATAACATGTTTTAATTAAAATGAAATGAAGTACTTAGGTTAAAATATGTATTATTATTATTAATAATAATAACCTAAGTCATGTCTAAATTAATTAATTATAGGCATGTTTTAAATAATTAATTAATTATAACTTATAACATAAAATACTTAGGTTAAATTAATATCATGCTAAATTAATAATTAGAATAACCTAAGTCATGGTTTAATTAATATCTCATGTTATTAATTAATTTATATCCTAAGTTCATGATTCATAAAAATTAACATGTAACATAGATCATGATTTAACCAACGAACCATGAATCGGGCATGAATTCGACACCGTACCCCGAGCCAAACTCGGGGCAAGTGTGCCCCCTTGCTGCCGTGGGTCCCACATGAGCCAACCAAGACCTAAAATGGTCTTGGTGGTGGCGGCAATAAGCAAACCAAACCCCCCTCGGGTTTGTTTTGCTAGGCGGCTAAAAACAAACACCCTTTTAAATCATTCTTTGATTTTAATTAATACCAAAACATGTTAGATCAATGTTTAATTATCATGTTTAAATAAGAAAAACAATAACATATTCATGAACATAAACAAAGATTCAAAAGAATTAAAAAGAAGGGTTTAAAAAGGTATACCACTATGTAGCTTGGAAAAGGATGAACAAACACTGATTATAGCAATAGTTTTTAAGATCAAAATCAACCAATCACCCTCCTATGGTGATGCTAAGGTGGCGGCACAAAGAGAGAACAAGGAGGAGGAGAGAAAACTCTTTTAGGGTTTTTGTGTTTATTTCTTGAAAAAGTGAAAATGAAAACTAGTTTTACTCTTTACCCCCCTTTACTTGTAAAAGTCCATGGGCTTAGCCCATTTCTTGTTGTTGTGCCGTGGGTATGGGGGCCCCACATGGGGTACCCGTACCTTTCTCGTGTCCCGATGTTTCGTGTTCGTTCGTGGTTAAACGTGCTCGTGTTTAAAGTGTTTCTGTTTATTTTATCATGTCGTTTATCGTAATCTTAACGCTCGTAACTATATTATATGTATTTACGTAATTATTCTAGTTCGTATTTTAAATGGTGATCATGATTTAGTTATGTTCACGTGACATATTTATTAACTGTTTATCATGAGTTCGTACGTAATCGATACTTGTCATGTCATACACGTATGCACTTGCTTGATTATTAGCACATGAATGTGATCAATACTAAATGAGGTAAGTTTTAATCTAGGACGTACGATCTTAAGGGCACTATTCATGGTAAAAGCATGCGGGTTTTACAATTCTTCCCCCCTAAAAAGAATAATTCGTCCCCGAATTATAGATAAAGTAAACTGGAAAGAAGTAACATACCCGAACTCAAAATATGAAGTGAGGGTAAGAAGCCCGGATAGACTCCTCTGTTTCCCAAGTGGCTTCCCGCTCGGTATGGTCCCTCCAAAGAATTTTGACGAATGGAATCGTCTTCCTTCTCATGACTCGTTCTTGCCTGTCGAGTACTCGTTCGGGTTCTTCTATAAAAGTAAGATCTTCACGTATCTGTTCCAGTGGATACTGAACCATGTGAAGGGGATGATAATTGTACCCTCTGAGTAAGGACACATGGAACACATTATGCACGTGCGAAAGCTGAGGAGGTAACGCCAATCGGTAAGATACTTCACCGATTCGTTCAACGATATCAAAAGGTCCGATGAAACGAGGACTGAGTTTTCCTTTGATCCCGAAGCGTTTAACACCACGTGCCAGCGAAACCTTGAGGAAGACGTGATCTCCCACATTAAAATGTATGTCCCTACGATGCTTATCGGCGTAACTCTTCTGACGTGACCGTGCTTCTTGCAATTTCTGTTTAGCTACCTCAGTCTTCTCATTGGTCATTTCTATAATCTCTGGTCCTTCGAGTGTTCGCTCTCCCACTTGATCCCAGCAAGTTGGAGCGCGACACTTTCTGCCATACAACATTTCGAAAGGAGCACATTTGATACTTGCGTGCCAGCTGTTGTTGTATGCAAACTCGACCAAACAGATGTAATCGTCCCAATCACCTGTCCATTCCAACGCACACGACCTTAACATATCTTCCAATGTCTGAATTGTTCGCTCCGATTGTCCGTCCGTTTGAGGATGAAAGGCTGTACTCAGCTTAAGTTGTGTACCCCAAGCTTTTTGCAGACCTTTCCAGAATCGCGACGTGAAACGAGGATCTCTGTCTGAGACGATGCTGGAGGGAGTGCCGTGAAGTCTCATGATCTCCCTTCTGTAAGTATCTGCGAGTTTACTTACCGGATCTTCCTTGCGTATCGGTAAGAAATGAGCTGATTTGGTGAGTCGATCAACAATGACCCAAATAGCATCGTGCTTCTTCTTGGTAGGCGGAAGACCGGTAACAAAATCCATGGTGATTTTGTCCCACTTCCACTCTGGAATATCCAACGGTTGAAGGAGACCGCCCGATCGCTGATGTTCGATCTTAACCTGCTGGCAGGTAAGACATTTGGAGACATAAGTGGCTACATCCTGTTTCATACCACTCCACCAAAAGTGCTGTCTGATGTCATGGTACATTTTTGTCGACCCATGATGTATAGAAAATGGGGAGCTGTGAGCTTCAGCTAACAATGCTTCCCGGAGTTCTTGATTGTCAGGAACACAAAGTCTCGTGCCCTGCCAAACGATACCGTCTGCGTCCATTCTGAATTCTGTCTGCTTCTCCAAATTCTGAATTATCACCCAAATCTCTCCATCATCCTTCTGCGCTTCCTTGATCCTAGTCAGTAACTCAGGTTCTACTCTAAGATTCGCCCAGTATCCGTGCTGCCCACGTACCATGATTTCGATGTCTAGCCGCTCCAAGTCTCTTATGTTTTGTTCCTTGATCTCAATGCCGTTGATCATCCCGGACTTTCTGCTGAGTGCATCTGCTACTACATTAGCTTTCTCGGGATGATACTGTAGGTTAATATCATAATCCTTCAACAGTTCCAACCATTTCCTTTGTCTCATGTTCAATTCTCGCTGTGTGAAGATATACTTCAAGCTCTTGTGATCCGTGAAAATGTCGCATGATTCTCCGTATAAGTAATGCCTCCATATCTTCAATGCGAACACCACTGCAGCAAGTTCCAAGTCATGCGTAGGGTAGTTTTCTTCATAGGGCTTAAGCTGCCGTGAAGCATACGTGATCACCTTCCCATGTTGCATGAGAACACAGCCCAGTCCCTTCCCTGATGCATCGCTATAGATCTGAAATCCACCTGTACCAGATGGGAGAGTAAGAATAGGTGCAGATACTAACTTCTGCTTTAGGTCTTCGAAGCTCTTCTCTCGATCTTCCGTCCAAACGAATTTCTCTCCTTTTCGCATCAGTTTGGTGAGAGGTAGTGCCAAGCGGGAAAAGTTCTCCACGAATCTGCGATAATATCCAGCTAAGCCTAAGAAACTGCGGACTTCTGTCGCCGACGTTGGTCTTGGCCATTTAGTGATAGCCTCAACCTTCGCTGGGTCCATAGTGATCCCTTCTGCTGATACAATGTGTCCTAAGAATGCCACCTTGTTTAACCAGAACTCACACTTGGAGAATTTCGCATACAGCTGTTTCTGACATAGAATCTGTAGTACCGTACGAAGATGGTCTTCGTGTTCCTCCGTGGACTTTGAGGAAATCAGGATGTCATCGATGAATACAATGACAAATTTATCAAGGAATTCATGGAAGATTATGTTCATCAGATCCATGAATACTGCTGGAGCGTTAGTCAGGCCGAATGGCATGACCACAAACTCATAATGGCCATAGCGGGTACGAAAAGCAGTCTTAGCAATGTCTTGCTCTTTAACCCTCAGCTGATGGTAGCGTGACCTTAGATCGATCTTTGAGAAGTGTTTGGCTCCTTGAAGTTGGTCAAACAGATCGTCTATACGTGGCAGTGGATATCTATTGCGGATGGTAATCTTATTAAGTTCGCGGTAGTCAATGCAAAGTCGCATGCTGCCTTCCTTCTTCTTAACGAACAAGACCGGTGCGCCCCATGGAGATGCGCTTGGTCTAATGAACCCTCGTTCAAGAAGTTCCTGCAGTTGGTCCTTCAGTTCTTTTAGCTCTATGGGAGCCATACGATACGGAGCCTTAGAGATTGGCTCAGCTCCTGGAACAAGGTCGATGTTGAACTCCACTTCTCTTGCAGGTGGTATGCCTGGAAGTTCAGCTGGGAAAACGTCTTGAAATTCCGAAACTACTGGTTGATCCTGAATCGATGGGGATTCAGCATCCATGTCATGAACCGTAGCTAGATAACCTTCGCAGCCATGTGACAGTAATGCACGTGCTTGCAAGGTAGATATCACTTGTACAGACCGTCCGGGTATGAACCCGTTATGAATGTACTCTGGTGCATTAATGTCGCCGAAGATTACCCGATATGAGTGGCAGTCTATGGTAGCATGGTGCCTGGATAGCCAGACCATGCCAAGAATCATATCGAACTCAATCATGTCTAAGGGAAGTGCATCTACTGCACGAACTTTATCGTCAAATTCTAGAGGAAGACTCTTGTATACATGAGTTATTAATACAGAGTCTTTCAAAGGCGTGGAAATGGTAAGCTTATTTTCTAATGGCAAGGGAAGTGTCCTGATGTTCTTAGCATAAGTAGTGGAAATAACTGAATGAGTGGCACCCGTGTCGAAAAGAACACATGTAACTTGGCCGTACATATACAAAATTCCAGTAATGGTACCTGTAGATTTGTTTGCCTGATCGCGCGATGTCGTGTAGACACGCCCAGTGGTAGGAGGCGGTTTAGTATCAGCATGACCCGAAGTACCCTCCATTTCAGCCTTACGGCAATCTCTCATACGATGGCCAGGGAGGCCGCACTTGTAGCACGCGTCGGAATCACGACGACATGGGCCAGGGTGTCTGCGATGGCAAGTATTGCAAAGAGGATGAGTAAATCCTCCAGCAGGAGTCCTTGCTTGCTGAGGGCCTGCTGATGACGAAATGTGTTAAAATAAAGTATATGCACGAGTATAAGACATATGCGTCATAAGATGTTTACCAGTGTTAGCTGAACGGTTAGGCTGAGAACCCCTGTGGTTCTGGTCCTTCCCGTTACCGTGGTTCCTGGTAGAGATTGATATAGTGTCAGCATGAGAGATATAACATGAAATCATAAGAAGATGCGTAAATAGTAGGACCTGCTATTGTTGGAGTGTCCCGCACTGTTACGGTAATTATCATTACCGCTGCGCCTTTCCACAACAGAACGGTCGTTAGTGTGACCGTTTCCTTTGGGCTGATTAGGCTGCTGCTGAGTAGCCGGCTGAGACCGGTCCCCAATTTTCTGCCTGGAAGATACAGTTTAAGAGATGATTAAAGAACATATAATGATAGGATGCGGTCTGGTTATCGATAGAACACGAAATGTTTACCTCTTGTCGGGTCTTTCAGCTTCCCCGAACTCATCGCGTTCCTGCAACATCTCAAACTTCCTTGCTGCGTCGGCCACTTGTGCTACTGTATCCAACGGGGCACCCGATAAATCATTGGCAATCCTTGGGTTAAGGCCCCAACGAAAATGTAGTGCTTGCTCTTCAGTGGTGCCTGCGGATGCCCTCAGTACAGCTGTGTACCCGAGGAACCTCTGCATGAACTATCCACAATTCTCGTCGGGTCTCTGTCTCATGGCGTAGTATTCCCTCATGAGTCGATTCCTTCCTTCCATGGGAAAAATGATAGGTGGGGGAGGATATTCGTCGTCATGAAGAATGGCGTCTTGCCTTTCTGCCTCCATGTTTTCAAATAACTCCCAGAGTTTGTCTGTGTTTGCCATATGACAGTATAACATAAAACATATGACCGACAGTTCAAACATAAAATATATATTATATATATACATGAAAAAATTTTATACCAAAAATTTCACGAGAAAATTTTTATGCAAGAAAATCTTTGTATGAATGCATGATGCGGTTTTATGAAAACTTTTGATGCTCGAGAGTGAACGCCTCCGGTCAGTTCACTCAAAATAAAAGACATATCGAGGGGACGCCTATGGGTCGGTCCCAAATCTAAAAGTTTCGATAAAACACATGCGACTAAATAGGGCCAGTCCTGTACCAACCATTACTTAGTCAAAAACCTTGTAACAATGACATGTATATGTATGCTTAAAATGATGAATGCATGAAAACAACTGTCAGTTCTAGGAAGACCGTAGTGACTACCCACTAATCACAGGTCATATTTGAGAGCCTACAGGTCGAAACCTTGGTCTCTGATACCATAATTGTAACACCCCATTTTGGAAATGGAATATTACGCATAATCATGGCGTGTCATCAAAGCATACAAGGATAAATGTCTAAGCATTATTCAACCATAAAAGGGAAATACCGGAATCAAACATCGGTAACCCAAAAGTAAAGCTCATCACACACAAACATAAATACTGAAAAAGGAAAGGACGAAACAATGTCCAAAGCAACTGTATCAAAGTAAAGGAAATGCATAAAGTAAAGAAAGACAGTAAAGCTTCCAATCCATATGCACGTACGTTTGAGATCTACGAGCGTCCCTGAGTACCTGTCGTTTTGGGAACATGAAAAGGAAAACGGCTGAGCAAGACGCTCAGTGCACGGATGTACAATATAGCATGAAATAGAATAAACATGTAACATATAACAGCGGAAGACTAAGTTCTGAGTAAACTGGTTAAGTATTAAGAAAACTGGTTTTATAGTTTGAAAAGCCTTATGTTTATCTTGTGAAAACTGTTTTAACATATATATACCATAGCCCATATAGGTCATGAAAAGGTCACGTGCATGAATACTTGGAGGGGTGACCTCATCATGCTGATTAGAGGGGATGCCTCTAATCAATATACTGGTTTGGGTAGGAGGGATCAACTCCTTGTGAAGGGTGCAAGGCACACACCACATTCACCATGATAAACTGAATAAAACATGTAACTAGGATGCACCCATACGCCCCACCTGATATAATAATATGGCCAAAACTAAAAAGGGACGCCACGAGCAATCACTCCGCCGTGGGGAAGTCATAACATCGGTGCCTCCAATGCTATGGTTATGGTACCTCCATAACTAGGTGATACTGGTCATGCTTGTATATGGCTATAGATTATGCTAATTAAACATAAGCAGTTCAAAACAATAAAACAAATACTGGGGAAAACAGTTGGCTGCATACGGGGAAATCCTAATAAGGAAAGGATGTCCATACTGAAAGGACGGGAATCCGTACCTCAAGTCCAGTGAATGAACGGAAGAAGACTCCTACTTCTGGATCACTAACGCTACATGAATACACACGTGTATAAGTATCGATTTACTGATTACGTACTGGGTTTTATGTCTCATTTTAGCTGACTTGGTATGTTTTAGGTCATGGTTCACTGTTTAAAGCCTTAAACTGTGTTTATCTTGTATTCTGATTAATCCGTTTAAGTATTACTGGTATTTCATGTATTATTATACTTACTGTGTAATAATAAGTAACTTTCCAAAAATAGCAGGTTTCCAAAAATAGAAAGTTTCCAAAAATAGAAAGTTACCAAAAATAGAAAGTTTCCAAAAATAGAAAGTTTCCAAAAATAGAAAGTTTCCAAAAATAGAAAGTTCCCAAAAATAGAAAGTTTCTAAAAATAGAATTTACTGCTTAAAATAGATTAGTTTCTAAAAATAGAAAGTTTCCAAAAATAGATCAGCTGCCTTAATTAAATAAGTTTCCATATATAGAAGGTTTCCATGATTAGATTAGCTGCCTGAAATAGATAGATTTCCATATATAGAAGGTTTCCATTAATAGATTAGTTGCCTTATTTAATTAAGTTTTTATAAATAGAAGTTTCCATATTTAGAATTAAGCTGGTTACATAAGCTAACATATAAGTCTAAGTGTTTATAAGCTTGTTTCTTAAGTCAATAAGATATAGTATATAGTTTAATTATTATTTCATGTATTTTAATTAAACTATAGGTTAAGCATTTTAATTAAAGTATAACATGTTTTAATTAAAATGAAATGAAGTACTTAGGTTAAAATATGTATTATTATTATTAATAATAATAACCTAAGTCATGTCTAAATTAATTAATTATAGGCATGTTTTAAATAATTAATTAATTATAACTTATAACATAAAATACTTAGGTTAAATTAATATCATGCTAAATTAATAATTAGAATAACCTAAGTCATGGTTTAATTAATATCTCATGTTATTAATTAATTTATATCCTAAGTTCATGATTCATAAAAATTAACATGTAACATAGATCATGATTTAACCAACGAACCATGAATCGGGCATGAATTCGACACCGTACCCCGAGCCAAACTCGGGGCACGTGTGCCCCCTTGCTGCCGTGGGTCCCACATGAGCCAACCAAGACCTAAAATGGTCTTGGTGGTGGCGGCAATAAGCAAACCAAACCCCCCTCGGGTTTGTTTTGCTAGGCGGCTAAAAACAAACACCCTTTTAAATCATTCTTTGATTTTAATTAATACCAAAACATGTTAGATCAATGTTTAATTATCATGTTTAAATAAGAAAAACAATAACATATTCATGAACATAAACAAAGATTCAAAAGAATTAAAAAGAAGGGTTTAAAAAGGTATACCACTATGTAGCTTGGAAAAGGATGAACAAACACTGATTATAGCAATAGTTTTTAAGATCAAAATCAACCAATCACCCTCCTATGGTGATGCTAAGGTGGCGGCACAAAGAGAGAACAAGGAGGAGGAGAGAAAACTCTTTTAGGGTTTTTGTGTTTATTTCTTGAAAAAGTGAAAATGAAAACTAGTTTTACTCTTTACCCCCCTTTACTTGTAAAAGTCCATGGGCTTAGCCCATTTCTTGTTGTTGTGCCATGGGTATGGGGGCCCCACATGGGGTACCCGTACCTTTCTCGTGTCCCGATGTTTCGTGTTCGTTCGTGGTTAAACGTGCTCGTGTTTAAAGTGTTTCTGTTTATTTTATCATGTCGTTTATCGTAATCTTAACGCTCGTAACTATATTATATGTATTTACGTAATTATTCTAGTTCGTATTTTAAATGGTGATCATGATTTAGTTATGTTCACGTGACATATTTATGAACTGTTTATCATGAGTTCGTACGTAATCGATACTTGTCATGTCATACACGTATGCACTTGCTTGATTATTAGCACATGAATGTGATCAATACTAAATGAGGTAAGTTTTAATCTAGGACGTACGATCTTAAGGACACTATTCATGGTAAAAGCATGCGGGTTTTACACACATGCTTCTGTTAATCAAGCATTTCCTGCTCCTGGTCCACCAGGAGCTGCCCCATATACTTTTAGAAGACTCAATCCTAGTGCTCAATCGTTTTCTTCTTCTAGAAGGTCCTCTCCATTAACTTCTGATCATTGGAGAAACATTGGATTAACAACAAATAGAACCACCAGTAACTATTTTCAAAGTTTTAATCCAATTTTGACCACATGTATTTTGGTTTGGGAAGCTTGGGAACTGCTGTTAAGCCCTCAGCAGGTTGTTCTTGGTCAAACAATAATACCCATATGATGCATAGGCAACCAAGGAACAACAGTGTATCTCATCAATCTTCTTGGCTCTCTACTAAAGATCCACAAGGCAGGCTCAAACCTGACAAGGTTTGGGTCCCCTTAAGACACTAACTTTTGCATTTTTATTATCTTGTTGTTGTAGGTTACTCCATACCAAGATCCTAGTTTAGGCATTGTTGATAGTGGTTGCTCCAGGAGCATGACAGGAAATAAAAGTCTTCTCTCTAACTTTGTACCATTTCAAGGCGGCAAGGTCTATTTTGGTGGAGGTGAAGGCAGGATCACTGGCAAAGGAACAATTAAGACGCCTAATCTAAATTTTGAGCAGGTCTACTATGTGGAAGCACTTCAACACTTCAACTTGATATCTGTCTCTCAGATTTGTGACAAGAAGCAGTTTGTTCTCTTCACGGATACTGATGCACTTGTGCTCTCCAAAGACTTTTAGCTTTCGGATGACTCACAGGTTCTGCTCAGAATCCCTAGAAGACACAATCTCTATAGCATTAAGCTGAATGAAGTCAACCCTACTGGTCAACTAGCATGTCTGGTTGCTAAAGCCTCAGAAGATGAAGCCACCCAATGGCACAGAAGGATGGGGCATGTGAACTTCAAGACCATTCACAAACTTGCAAATCTGAATCTGGTCTCTGGTTTACCTTCCAAGTCATTTAAAAATGATATAAATTGTATTGCTTGTAGCAAAGGCAAACAACATAAAGCATCCTTCAAGGCCATTACTGCTCTTAGTCTTATTACTGAACCATTGCAGCTACTACACATGGATTTATTTGGTCCTACTTCCATTAGGAGCATTGACCACAAACAATTCTGTCTGGTGGTAACTGATGGATATAGCAGGTTCATGTGGGTGTTCTTCATGGCTGCCAAGAGTGAGACCTACTCAATTCTTAGAGATTTTCTTACCCTTATAGAGAACCAGTTGACCAAGAAGGTTAAAGGTATTCGTTGTGATAATGGAACCGAGTTCAAAAATAAAGACCTCATAGCACTTTGTAATGCTAAGGGCATCAAAAGAGATTATAGTGCAGCAAGAACTCCTCAACAGAATGGCGTGGCAGAAAGAAAGAACAGGACACTAATAGAAGCAGCAAGAACAATGCTTGCCGACTCCAAGCTTCCAACCATGTTCTGGACAGAAGCTGTTAATACTGCAAGTTATGTTTTGAATAGGGTTTCTATTACCAATCCTCACAAGAAGACTCCTTATGAGCTTCTAACGGCCAAAGTTCCAAATATTGCTCATTTGAAGCCTTTTGGGTGTCCTGTCACCATTCTGAATACTAGTGACTATTTGGGGAAGTTTGATGGCAAGGCAGATGAAGGATACATTGTGGGATATTCAGCTCACTCTCGGGCTTATCGTGTCTACAATCTCCAAGCCAAGCAGGTCATTGAAACTATAAATCTTAGGTATTTTGAAGAGAAGTCAAACATCCAAGGCAAGGGTCCTGAATGGTATTTTGATCTTGATTATCTTAGTGATTCGTTAGGATATTTTCGTTTCAAAACTAACCATGATGCAGGTCCACAAGTGTTTGCAACTTCTAGTACATGTGTTCCTTCTAGTCTTTCTGATTCAGACGACGAGGATGATATTTTTGTGGTTCCATCCTACTCCACCACAGTCTCTCCTACTCCTCCTAGTGATGCAACTCCACTGGATGTGCTGGATTCCCAAGTAGCTCTTGACACCCTACTCAAACAACAACAAGAAGCTACTACAGCAGCTGCTCAAGGTGGCTTTGAGTTTCCCTTGAATACGCCTACTGACAAAGCTGCTCCTGGTACCCCAGCTTCTACTCCTAGTGCTAGCTTATCACCTATTGGTACTCCAGCTAGTGAGTCTGCTTCAAATACTCGTTTCTCCAGTCCTTCTGATTTGGGGAACCATCAAAAGAAGTCTTCTACCAAGTTGGATGATATTCATAAACAACCAGTAGATGGCATTTTCAACGCTGCTTCATATGATGCTGACTTTGTTGGGGATCTCAATAACTTGGCACCAGAAGTGGAGGTAGCTTCCAATCCAGTCTTGCAATCACACAAAGATCACCCTACCACTCAAATCATTGGAGATCCTGGTTCTACTGTCAAGACACGCAGGATACAGAAGAAGGCCTCGTCTGATCATCATGCTCTTGTGAGCTATATTGAAGATCAAAAGCGTAATAATCATACGGACTTTCAACACTGTTTGTTTGCTTGTTTTCTTTCACAGGTGGAACCTAGATCGGTCACTCATGCTCTTGAGGATCAAAGTTGGGTGGAGGCTATGCAGGAGGAAATGCAGCAATTCTTGTTTCAGAATGTTTGGGTTCTGGTTGACTTACCAGATGGAAAGACAACAATCAACACCAAATGGATTCTCAAGAACAAGAAGGATGCACGGGGAATTGTCGTGAGGAATAAAGCTAGGCTTGTCGCACAGGGCCACACTCAAATTGAGGGCATTGACTACACTGAAGTTTTTGCTCCGGTTGCAAGGATTGAGGCCATTCGTCTGTTTTTGGCTTTTGCTTCTTATGTGGGCTTTACGGTGTTTCAGATGGATGTCAAGAGTGCATTTCTCTATGGCAAGATTGATGAGGAAGTGTATGCCACTCAACCTAAGGGCTTTGTAGATCCACTTCATCCCAAGAAAGTTTACAAGGTGGTCAAGGCTCTTTATGGGTTACATCAGGCTCCTAGAGCTTGGTATGAGCGTCTTTCAACTTTCTTGTTAAAGAATGGATATAGATGAGGTACTATTGACAAAACACTATTTATTAAGAGGAATACCAAGGACATTATCCTTGTTCAGGTTTATGTGGATGACATTATCTTTGGTTCTACTAAGAAGGAATGGTGTGATGAGTTTGAACACTTGATGAAAGGCGAGTTTCAGATGAGTGCTATGGGAGAGCTTTCCTTCTTCCTTGGTCTTTAAGTCAAGCAACAGTCGGATGGGATCTTCATCAGCCAAGATAAATATGTTCATGAGATCCTTCAGAAGTTTGACATGGATCCTCTTAGACCAGCAGCAACTCCTTATGAAGTTGCTAAAGTCAAACTCAAGAATGAGCCAGACCCCCCGGTCAATGTTCACATGTACAAGTCTATGATTGGCTCACTCATGTATTTGACTGCATCACGTCCGGATATCATGTTTGTAGTAAGTGCTTGTTCTAGACATCAGGTGACTCCAACGGTTTCGAACTTGAATGCAGTTAAGAAGATTTTCAAGTATATCAAGGCTCAACCCAAACTGGGCTTGTGGTATCCTAAAGAATCACCTTTTGTTCTTGAAGCATATAGTGATAGTGACTATGCAGGTGCTAATAATGACAGAAAGTCTACTACTGGTGGTTGTCAATTTTTGGGTCGACGACTTATTTCATGGCAACACAAGAAATAGACGATAGTAGCTACTTCTTCAATAGAAGCTGAATACGTTGCTGCTGCTAGCTGTTGTGGACAAGTATTGTGGATCCAAAATCAGATGTTGGATTATGGGTTCAATTTTATGAACACCAAAATTTTCATTGACAATCAAAGTACTATCTGCATTGTGAAGAATCCTGTTTTTCATCAGCGAACAAAGCATATTGAAATTAGGCACCATTTTATACGGGATGCCAATGAGAAGAAGTTGATACAGGTTCTTAAAGTTCATACGGATGATAATGTTGCTGATTTGCTGACAAAAGCCTTTGATGGTCCTCGGTTTAACCACTTGGTGGTTCACATTGGGATGGTCAATCCTTGAGGTCTAGGATTGAGGGGAGGCTAAGCCTAAGGGGAGGCTTCGTGTACATATTACTTTGCATAGACTAACATATTGGTAGATTTTAACAACATATTGCATTGGTTCTGGTGGTGTGTGTTACTCCTGGTGGAGGATTTTGCTTACTTCTGGTGGTTATATTCTTTCATGACTGGCTTCTAGTCCTCATTGGTTAGCTTCTAGTCATTCTTGGTTGGCTTCTGGTGGTTAAAAATCCTTCTTTGTCAAGTGATGGTTGGCTTCTGGTACTGGTCTGGGACACTGTTCATCTTATTGACTTCTGTTGACCATATTTTGATTCTAGTATTGACCATTGTGTGCTTTGACTTTTAGTCAACGCATTCAAATTCTGGTATTTATACTCTTATTTAACTTTGGTAAATTGGAATTTGGAAGTAATGTTAAAAGGGGCAAGTGGTTACTATGTAATAGCTGTCAAATTTGAAAGGGCAACCCCCCATTATTAGGGGTCAATGAACAGTTACTCCCACCATTATTTATGGTCAATTAACCCCCCCTTGACTCATTCATCCCACTCATAACACACACACACAACCGATCCTACTCTCTCAACCCTAACAAAAATCATCTCCCATTCAATTAATCAAGATCCATGGCTGCCCTGGTATGCCAACCCGCTCACAACAAGGTCGCCTATCTAGGAGATGGTCCACATCGTGATGATTTCACTAACATTATGGATTTTATTGAGGCTTCCAACCTCAGGTATGCATTTACTGTATGTCCCACTATTTATGATAGTGTCATTCGTCAGTTTTGGGCTTCTGCTCGTCTTGTGGTTGTGGTTGGTCGTCCACGTGAACTCCATGCTACCATAGATGGACGTTCATACGTGGTTTCTGAGGCTTCTATCCGTAGTTCCCTTCATCTTCAGGATGAAGGTGGGGTTGTTTCCATCCCCAATGCGGAGGTGTTGGAGGGGATGGCTGCTATAGGGTATAATCATGGGGGAATTTTAACTTCCAAAAGAATCGGTTTCCCCCCAATGGAAGCTTCTGGTGCATTTTCTGATTCATTGTTTAAGTCCCAAGTCTGGGAGTTGGGATGCTTTCCCTACTCCTTTGGCTACTGGTCTCATTTGCTTAGCACAGGGTAGGGTATTTAATTTCTCTCGTTATTTGTTTGAGGGGATGGTTAGCAATCTATCTAAAGCTGGTTCTAGGAAGAAGTTTCTGATGTATCCTAGGTTTTTACAACAAATACTGGTTTGTATTCCTCGTAATAGGACTGAACATGTGCCTTCTAAGCTTACTGCCAAAGTGTATTATAATATGGTCCATGGGTTTATCGGGGAGTGGAGGCCCCTTACTGAGGCTATGTTGGGGCTGGCTCAGGGTCCTCCTAATGGTGTTGTTCCTCCGGTTGACCAAGCCGAGGAGGAACCGCAATTAGATGATGACCCAATGGAGGAGGAGGATCATGCTGGTGGTGGACCTCATGTGGTTGAGGAAGAGCTGGTTGAGGAAGTGGTGGTTGAAAGGCCATCCACTTCCAAGGCTGCTCCTTCTTCATTGCCACATTCGTCTCCATTTGTGGAGACTCCCCCTCCTAGTCCTGCTCCACACTCGTCTGATAAGCCTTTTGGTGCTAGTGCTCCTAATGTTGACCCATTTGTTGCTTCTGGTTCCAATGACGCCTTCCCTGATCCAAGTCCTTTTGGTGGGAAAGCGGAGGAGCCTATTACACTTACTTCTCTACTTGATCTTATGCACAGGTATCATGCACGGATTCTTTCCTTCGAAGCAGATTTGAATCAACACCGGAAGCTTACTAGGGAGTTTGTTCTTCCCATGGCTGATCGCATCAAAGCTTTGGAGACTCAGCAAAGACGACGAAAGAAGCATGTGGTTCAATTTGATTCTGATGAGGAAGTTAAGGATCGTGTTGAGGATGGTTTGACTTTGTTGGCAAAGGCTGCCTTTGCTGATAAATTGTATGATGATTTGCCGATTCCTCTGACTTCCTCCAGTGTTCCTTCTCCTGCTGCTATTCCCACACCAATGGATGGTGCTTCTGGTCCTACTGCTGGTTCCAATGCTGGTCCATCCCATGATCCAAAGGGGAAGGCTCCCATGACTAATGCTCCCTTACCACCTCGCAAGCGTACACGCAGACAGCTTGAGGAGGATAGGTTGGGTGAGGAGGCTGCTCAAAGGATGTAAGCCGAAATTGATGAAGCTGCTCGGGCCGAGGAGGAAGCGCTTCAAAATCAGAGACGTGATCAAGTGCAGCATGATGCTATGCATTGTAATGATAGCGATTGGATGCAGGTGTTGACTATTATTACCAGGGATTATTCCCAGTTCACTGATCTTTTGGGTTCGGATGTGGATGAGCATAACTGTATTCCTCGGGCCATGGTGTTGATGCGCAAGCATCAGTTGGCGCTTGCTGCACAGCTTCGTGAGAAGCGTAAGAACAGACCTTTGTCGAGAACTGAGGAGCGAAAGCAGATGCAGCGTTATGTGAAGTATCATTCGGCTGCTTATTTCACTACTGGTTGGAAGTGGGCCAGGGTTCGGGCTTTGTCTTTTGATGAACTTAAAGCACTATATGAAAGAATGGTCAAGCATCAAAGCACCCCAATTCTGGAGCGATTTATCTATCGTCCTTCTCCACGTGTGGTGACCAGTTCTTCACCTGCTGTTACTACTGGCCCTACATCTGATCCTACTCCTGGTTCTGCTGCTATTCCATCGGTTTTTGCTGCTTCTACAGTTGGTACCACCTCTTCTCCTTCGGTTGCTCCTCCGGTTTCTTCTTCAGGTCCTGCTATCACCACCACACATGCTACCACCACCACCTTTGCTACCACAACCACCACTATTGCTACACCTGCTATGGCATACCCATCACCACCAGTGCCTGGTCCTCAACCTGTTCCTTCTTCTAGTGCAGCTCATGTTGATCCGTTGGGTGGGCAAACTATTGATTCTACTTCTACTGCTTCCACTTCTGTTGCTCAGGTAAAGGTAAAGTTTGAACCCTCGCCTAGTGATTCCACCCCTCGCCGTTCGCTTCGCAAGAAATTGGCTCGACGTGTTCGACGTGGCAAGACGATTCCCTATGAGAAGCGTGCACCCGAAAATCTAATTGATGCAGCTTCTGATAGTGACTCTGATTTGCCTTTGGGAAATGGATATATTACTGGTTGGACGGTTGCGCGTTCCACGACTCTTCCTGGTACGGTATCTCATAGGATTACTCATAGTGATGGGTCTGTGCGGTTTGCTTCGGGTCTGCAGGGTATTTTGTCTTGGGCGGATCGTAAGGATCTTATGGCTTTATATGGGTTTGTGGATACTGACATGCCTGTTGATCCTATGGCTGTGTCTTCCTGGCCTAGTTTGCGAGTATGGGCTGATCTAAAGATGATGCTTGATGCCCCTCCTCATGCTCCTGTTTCTGGTGTCTGGAAGGATCAGATGCAATGGGTTATTCAGCGATGGAAGTTATATGCGGGATGTGGTGTGCATATGTTAGAGTTGGAATCTGGTCATATGGTCTTCATGCTCACAGACTTGGATTATCCGTTGACGATTGCTTCGATGGAGGCTATG
Source organism: Glebionis coronaria (assembly GCA_025667525.1). NCBI lineage: Eukaryota > Viridiplantae > Streptophyta > Magnoliopsida > Asterales > Asteraceae > Glebionis > Glebionis coronaria. Next base: position 150,234,973 of record CM046874.1, read on the forward strand.
TTGGCTTGTCACTTGCAGATTTCTAATGCTCCCTCAGGGAATGAGTCTTCTATGGCAACTGCGTTGGTGGAAGGGATCCAGGCTCGTTTGAAAGCAGATAAGAAGGCTGCTTCTGGTCTTTGAAATGGTTGGTTTGTAAGTTTTATGTTTTGTGTTTTTGTTCATTTGTTAATACTACCATTCTTTTCACCAATATGTAAAGTGACTGGTGAATTTCATTAATTCTAGTTAAAAAAAATATACTTTTTATATAATATCTGCTTATACTTTACACATATTATGGATTTTACACTTGTGAATATGATACCATTTGTTGATTCAAACTATGGGTTCTGGTTGCTGTGTTGTCCTTGTGCTGGTTACTGGTTTCATCTGGTGTTGGACTTGGTCCTCACAACAAATGGTCCTCAACTCACCATGTCTAATCGACAAGAAAGAGTTGATTCACCTTGAGGGTACGGCTCCTGGTGCGATTCTCAAATCCGTTGATGGTTGCCAGGTTACCCAAAACTGGATGGTTTTCACTTGCCATGGTCCTAGACTGATAAGTGGCTAATCCAAGGGGGTACGGCTCTTGGTAAAGATTTTATCAAATCCGTTGATAGCTGTAATAGCTTGCTTAAAGCTATAGGGTTTTCAACTCACCGATGCTTCATTGCGAAGAGTTGGCGAGTCCAGAGGGGTACGGCTTCTGGTAAAGACATATCAAATCCGTTGACGGCTGTGATGGTTTGCCTAAAATCATCAGGGTACCCCCACTCACCATTGATTCACGTTCTAAGAGTTGGGCTGGGTTCTCGTCTCCCAGGGTGATGCTTATTCCACCCGAAAGACTGGCTAGCCCAAGAGCGAGCAGCTACTTGGTAAAGGCTCATCAAATATGCTCATGTTGCTGTAAAGATTCAACACGATGCTGATTTGTTTCAAACTTTGGAGAAGCTTCTAGTGTCCCATGTGGCGGCGGTTCTTCTGTTTCTTATCTTGCTGATGCTGCTATTACTTTTGCTGATTCAATCCTCGAGCTTTATTGCACGTTTTACCAGGAAACTTGAACTCAACAGGTCAAATTCAAGTTTAGGGGAGGATTGTTAGGACCATTGGAATAGTTAAATGTAATAGGTAGACTAGGAGGTATGTAGTTCCTCCTGGTCCTAGTAGTAGTAGGAGCAAGTCGTGCTCCTGGTCTTAGTCAAAGTCAAACTTTATTATTTATTTATTATTCTGTTAGGATATGCATGAGATATGTTAGGAAAGGATATGCATATCAGTTTTACACGTTTTGTTTAATGATGTATTAGGGTTTCCTTGTAGTATAAAAGGAACCTTAGGCAGAAGAGTTAGGCATACTTTTTCATAAAACGTAGTCCTAGTCATTATAAATATTAGAAATCCTTAGACTGGATCAAGTCTTTATAGTTATTCTGTTCTTCTTTATTATATTTGTATTTTGCATTCATATTATGTATAGAGTCTCTCTGTGAATTGACTTGTGATTACAGAAGTCGTTCACCGTTCCTGACAGGCTGCAAGATTCACATCTAGTGAACCTAACATAATGTAATAAACACAAGACAAAGTAAAGTAAATAACACAAAAGGTTTTCAACGTTTAACTATTAACTTTATTAAAGAATTATACCCTGTTGTATGCGAAGCTACAATAGGGATTGAATAGACAATGTGTGTTTGGTGATCTCCTCACTAATAAACTAGTCTAATCCTAACGATTGCTAAGCTTGACGATTCTATCAACAAGAGTTTAGAACTCAAGTGTTTGATCGTATTTGGAAGAGAGAACTTTATTTGTGAATGTCTAAAGCATTTAGTGCACAAACTTATTTCTCTCTTTTTACAACCATCCTATTTATAGAGGTAAAGGTAGATACACGACAAATAATTGCCCATCTGCAATTCTTGTCTTATTGGTACAGTGTACAATCTTGTCTTAGCCTATTCTAAGTATTAGGACATAAGTCCTTTTACACTTGTCAGTAATCTATCCCAAAAGGGTAAATCACGCTAATTGTGTGATGTACAACATCTTATCATAATTCAACTTATCTCGCCTTTACTTCAGTCTTGGAGGATGCTTGTTTCTTCAGGGAGATCGTATGGGGTTCAGTGAGTCTATTGAGACAACTCACTGAAACCCATTACCTTCTTCTTCGTCTTAGATATCATTCATTGAACTTCGCCTCTCTGAATGCTCAAGTCTTTCTTTTAGACTCAGTCTAGGAACTCGAAGGTTGATTATTATTCAAATCCATCAGTGAGATCATTAGGCACTGAATTGATCTAATAATATAACACACAAAACTTAATTAAAGTCAAAGTTAAAAGAAAAAGACTTTAAAAGTCAAACGTGAGCATTTATTTTTGGACATAGTGAGTAAAAGATAATACGTTTATTTATTTTGTTTCTTTTAAAAAATAATTTATAATTTTCTTTATTTGGTAAAATTTCTTTTATTTGATAAAAATTTCTTATTTAATGAAAGAAAAGCGATATAAAAATATAGATGCTAAATATATGAAAAAAAACGTTTTTTTAAAGGTACTAATAAAAATTTAGTAATTAAATTTTAAATAAATTAGATAGTGTCAACTAAAAGTTATTTTTTTTAATTTGTTTTCAACAGTTTTAGATAGTAAACAAATACTTTTTGCACTTGAATTAATCTAATTAATCTAAGAATATAGAGATATTTAGACCGACTCAGTGGTCGACCTCTCGACAAGTCATCGTCTCAACCACAACCCTAATCTTATTTATGTGTAAATCTTGTACGTATACCAGACTTATAAATAGTTTGCAAAGAAACATATTGTGTTTTAACAAGAAAAAAAATGTCATATGTGTTTTTGAGCAACATCATAAAAGTTGAAGTAGAGATGGTGATAAACAGTTTATGTATCAAATATAAGTACATAGTAGTTACTAGTTATATTTGGGAAAGTTTATCCTACTAAGTGTACGTAAGGTTTTAAAAGGCTCGCAAAAGTCTCGTAAAAGTTACGCAAAAATGTGGGGTTAGATCTTCACGTCACACAATAGAACAAAGTTTAAACTTAAAGCTTGAAGTGAGATGATAATTGAAAAAACATAATAAGTTGCGATAAAGCAAGATCCGTAAAAGCTTTTTAAATTCAATTTCAATAAATATCGTTTTTTTATATTTAAATAGAAAAGATAAATTATATATGTATATTCATGTGTAGCGATATTATCATATATATATATATATATATATATATATATATATATATATATATATATATATATATATATATATATATATATATATATATATATATATATTACAATTACAGTTATATTTATAGTTACGAGTTTCATTAACGTTAACAATTGACGTCTAAGTTTTCATCATCATATGAGATGACAACAACATCATACGAAATCTTGTTTCACAATTGTGTACCATTAGATAATAAACATCGGACCTGCTTAGAGCCATTGATCATGGATCCAAGTTTGTCTCACAAAACCCTATATACTCCTTTGTAAATACAGAATATCTCACATAATATTCTTGGTTAAAGCCATAAATTACCAACGAACTTTATTTTTTGTCTGATATTACCAATATGGAATATAAACTCCCGTTATTACCACCAAACTTTACAATTTATTCTAACATTACAAATATTCTCATAGGTGACCTCTGTTAACAGGTAATAAAGTGAAAAAAACCTACACGTCACTATACCTAACCGGTTAACATCATATTAAATTATTTTTTCTTCACATAAATGCCACATCATCTCTACACCTCACCAGATTTACTACCCACTTCACTAATTCTCCATTTTCTTGATCGCTTCTTCATTTATCTTATCCTCTTATATTAGAAGAGGACCAGGTTCTAACAAAGGGCATAAAATTTGATGGCCAAAGGGAGTTACTGAGAAGGATAAGTGAATGGTTGCTATGGATGAGGAAATGAAATCCATAAAAGTAAATGATGTTTGGATTCTTGTAGATCTACCACCAAATGCTAAAGTAGTCAGACATAAGTGGATATACAAGAAGAAAACCGACAGGGACAGAAAAGTACAATCCTATAAAGCTCCTTTAGTAGTTAAAGGTATTACTCAAACTTTTGGCGTAGACTACGAGGAGACATTTTCTCATGTAGCAGACATAAGAGCTATTAGGATTCTCATAGCTATAGCAGCATACTATGACTTTGAGATATGGCAAATGGATGTTAAAACTGCCTTCTTGAATGGTTGCTTAGATGAAGACATCTATATGCAGCAACCAGAAGGGTATGTTGATCCTGAGAATCCAGGACACGTGTGCAAACTTCAAAGATCTATTTACGGTTTGAAGCAAGCATCACGTCAATGGAATAAGCGATTGGATGAAGAAATCAAAAAGTTTAGATTTATTCAAACTCCTAATGAGCCATGTGTATATCACAAAGCTAGTGGGAGTGATGTAGTATTCCTAGTCATATATGTTGATGACATATTAATCATGGGAAGTAACATTCTTAGACTTAAAGTTGTTAAAGATTATCTTGGTAAATGTTTTTATATAAAGGATTTAGGAAAAGCTGCATACATTCTGGAAATTAAGATCTATCGGGATAGGAAAAGACGGTTAATTGGTCTAAGTCAAGATGCTTATATAGATAAGATATTGAAGAAGTATAATATGTATCATTCCAAGAAAGGTTTTCAACCTATGGAAGTTAAGCATAATCTGAGTCATGCGATGGATGCATCAACTCCAGGAGAGGAGGCATACATGCAGAAGGTGCCTTACGCTTCGGCTGTAGGATCTATTATGTATGATGTTAGATGCACAAGGCCTGATGTGGCGTTTGCTCAGAACTAGGTCAGTAGATACCAACAGAATCCAGGGAAGCTCCACTGGACTGCTGTTAAACATATTCTAAAGTATTTGAGGAGTACGAAAGATATGTTTTTGGTATTTGGAGGGAAACCAGACACATAACTGAATGTGACAAGTTTTTGTGATGCGTCCTAGAAATGTGATAAAGACGATACGAAGTCTCGGACGGGTTACGTTTTTGTTATCAATAGAGGAGCAGTTGACTGGAAGAGCAAGAAGCAGACAACGATTGCAATGCATGCTACTCAATCTGAGTACATGGCTGCTTCAGAAGCTGCAATGGAAGTTGTCTGGATTAGGAAGTTTATTGGAGATCTTGGAGTGATGCCTTCAATTAAAGAACCTATTGATATGTATTGTGACAATTCTGCCACAATAATATTCGCCAATATTCTGGTGTCATGAAACGCGCCAGGCACTTTAAACGTAGACATCACTACGTCCGAGAACAAGTTGAAGCTCGTGAAATCAAATTAATAAAAGTTCACACATATGATAATGTAACTGGTCCTTTAACTAAGGCTTTGCCTAGACCAAAGAGAGTTAAGCATGCCAAGGCGATCGGGCTGCAACTAGCTAGCGAATTCATGCAATAAATCTGTGGTTAGTATTTGGATAAAGGATGTTATGACATTATTATTTAATAAAATAAAGATTGGGTTTCGTTTATTCTTATTACTTAATTTTGTATCCTATTTTACATGTTTTAATCCATGAATAAATTGCTATGCTAAATGTCTGTTGTCGATTAATAATATGGGAATATTATTATATTAAGACAAATCAAAATTGCGATAGAGTATACCTGAAATGAATATTGATCGTTTGGATGATATTCCATGAATTGAATATTGGAATTATCCCAACTATATGATTTTACTTTGTGGATCTTTGTCATCAAGTAAATCATAAATAGTTATCCTTAGACTTGAGATACCAGGAAACTGTTATGAATCTAGTGCATCTCTGTGGAATAATCTATCGTTAAACGTAACTGGTAACTATAAGGATTATTTTCGGAAGTGTTGCAAAGTTCATAAGTTTTGCTCGTAGTTAATATGGGATTTATTTCCTCCAATTTCGTTTTGGAGTTTAATACAGTTGGGCCCCTCGTGGGATTAGTAAGATGTTGTGGCCACACCCAAATTTGTTTTGGTAATCTTGTTGAATTTGTGAACGAGAAACATAATGGTTAATGAAAGGAATGACTGAGATTCATATCCTTATTAACCTTGTATTTTAAATAAAAGGATAATAATAATGATGGATCATTAAAAGGTTTTATCCAGGAGACCTTACTCGAGTTGTACTAGAGACATTGCTAAGTGTAACTAGACGCTAGTCAATGTAATCACGATATTTGAAATATGTCCAAGTGGGAGCTGAAAGTTTATGGACTTATATTTAATAGTCGTGTGATAGGATCGAACTCGAGATTACGGGATTGGACTCAATACGTAAGAGTTAATTTATTTAATAAATATATTTATTGTATTAATTAATTTATTTAATAAATATATATTTATGTATTTATTAAATTAAACCGAGACATAACTTTAACGATCGTTAAATAATTAAGAGTTAAGTATTAACGAGTGTTAAATAAATTTATAGTAAGTAAGTAAATAGAAAGAAGATTGGAAGATTCCGGAACACCCCATAAGGGGGTGTTAGCCGTCGGTTATGGAGGCAAGGGAAGGGGAAAGAAAAACTTTCCTTTTATTTGTTTTAGGTTACAAGTTTTAGGCCTATATAAACAACCTCTCACCTCATAATTCAAGACACACAAATCTCTCCTCCCCTCCCTCTTTTGCGATCGCAAGACTACCCACACAAGGGATTTTGGTTGGTTTTATTGTTTGATCAACTTTACTTATAATCTAATCCTAGCCCCTCTCTAGGGTTGTTGGGTAGATTTTCTTCAAGCATAGAAGCTCGGTTTACACGTGCTAGAATCACGGTTAGCTCGTTGTATTACGTGTGTACAAGATCGTAATATAGTCTTACTTTAGACTATATCTTGGTGGTATTCGTTATAAACCCTAATTGGTGATTCGTTCTTCGTCTTGTGAATTTGCTTTAGCGCAAAAGGTATGTAACCATTATTCGATTAATTATAATTGTGTTATTATCATAATCTTGTTAAATCGCTTCCGCTATATGTGCTTTGATATTGTTTAGGGTTTTATATAATTGTTATGATGTTAATAAACCTTCAGTGGCATCGAGAGCCGTTTTAACATGTTATAATTATCGAAAATATAAAGTTTTTTAACTAATAATTGTTTTGAGTTAAAACAACATGTTTTTTAGGTTTTCTTAAAATTAGGGTTTTATTTAAATTAGGGTTTTGGCCGAATTTTTAATAAAAAAAGAAAGAATTGTTTTGAAACCCTAAATTACATGTGGAATAATTTTAGATTAAATTGCATGATTAATTGTTATGTCATGTATGGTTACGATCCCTAGAGATTTAATTGTTATGATTTGTGGGAGAACCCATGATAACGTGCATGTTTTCATGGATCGTAAAATTATATGTTTATATGATTTTATGTGCTACGTGATTATTTGATTCAATAAAGCTTGAATTTGGGAAGACTTTCGTATGAATATAAAAACCTAGATTTGATGATTATTAAATAAATCGTATGCATGTGGCTATTTGATTTATTTATTGCACATATAAATTTTCATTATGTGTTTATGATTTAGTTTTTTTTTACTTGTTTATATTAAAATTGTTCGAATTATTGTAAACAATGGTTTTTTTTAAAAAGAAATAATATGGACTAAATCATATTTAAATGAAGCTTTGTTAGCGATCTAAATTACATAAGATTACGTTGATTGGTGAATTGTAATAATAATCTAATGGCCTACTCCTTTTGACAAACTATAAAGTGGGTTTAACGCACCGTTGGTCATGTACCCGGTTAAGGAAGGAGGTGTTATGCCATTTGTCGCTGACCAAATTCGCGGCTCGCCTGTGCGTCAAATTAAAATTACCTACGATTATTAATTGAATTATACCTTAAGGGTGATTTACCACAAGTTCACATCCGAAACACAATGAACAAGGGTATTGTTTTGTGCGCAGCCGAGTTCTAGCAAAAGTACGTTGTGAATAGTTGTGGGTAAATCTTTAATTGGTTTAACCAATACCTTAACATAATTTATGTAGAAATTTAGTCTCGTGAAAATTTTTACTAAATGTTTTATTAAACTTATGCCATGGAGTTGTCTGCATGCTTCTCCATACACTGATTTTGACATCAAATTTATACCCTTAAAATTTAAGTCGAATGCTCCTAATTGACGAACACTTGAAATTACTACGTCATCAAATGAGATTTTTGGGTATTGTGATGGAGAGAAAACTTTCATAGAATGAGAATACGTATGATGGTTTTACGTTACTCAGATTAGATGACTTAATTAAGTTACTCAGTAAGATCAGAAAACTTAATGCATTCAGAAGGGATGAAACATGTTTACAATGCAAAACGTTTTTTTGGCAATGTAAATCCCTTAGAAATCTAGAAATTGAAAATTGTTTGTCAATTGAATTGTTCGACAAGTCGCTATGTTGAGTACATTTATTACTAGCAGATCAACTGATGTAATGAATCTATGTCAATATAGTTCTAGGATTCAAGGAAAATAATATGGTTTTTATACCAGGGTAATGTTATTTTCTTGAAAGTATTTTGTAATTGAAAATACTAATATTTGAACTTATTTCTGTAGAAATGGCTCAACCCGACAATAACACTATAAGTTCTACATTCAAAGCGTTCTTTGATCGTCCTGAACTTACTGGCCCAAACTTCAATGATTGGTACCACTCACTAAGAATTGTCTAGAGAGTAGCGAGTACTATTAATATCTTGACTACTCCTTATCCGGAGTATCTTGCTGAAGGAGCATCTGATGCGCAAAGGCTTGAACACGCTGCTAATGTTAAGAAGCACTCTGAGGTGGCTTGCTTAATGCTAGTAAAAATAGTACCTTCACTTCAACAGAAGTATGAGCTATTTTCACCTAAGCGAATGCTTGATGAGCTCAAGGCTATGTTCTAGAAGCCGCAAGCTGTGGAGATCTACGACTTAGTAGATGCTTTGCATAGCTGCAAGCAAGCTCCTGTAAAGTCTGTAAGTGCCCATTACTTGGAGATGAGGGGTTATATGGAACAGCTCATTGCACTAGGACAACCCTATGATCATAATATGGCTATCAACTTGATCAATAGGTCCCTTAACATGGACTTCAATGATTTTGTTCGAAACTATAATACGCATTGCACGGGGAAGACAGTTAATGATTTGCATGCAATGCTCATTGACTATGAAAATGGGTTGAAAGACAAGACATCTACTTCTACGCCTCCTGTACTAACCATACAAAAAGGTAGAGTGAGTAAGCCAAAACCGCAAGCGAACAAGAAGAAAGGCAAATGCAAGGGTGATAAGGGCAAACAAGTTGCGACTTATTTAAAACCTAAGTAGAACTTTGTCAAGAAGAATAGATCTCAGAAGGATGGGACTTATAACCATTGCAAGGCAAGTGGTCACTGGAAGAGGAATTGCCCTCTTTACCTCGAAGAGTTGCGAGAAATAAAGAAGAATTCTGAGCAGAGCGCTGCAGCTTCAAGAACTTTATTTATGATTGAATTGTTCAATTTAACATACAAATTAAATTCCTGGGTATATGATACGGGATGCTGTATTAACATTTGTAATACACTGCAGGGATTTAATCTGGAAAGGAAGTTATCCTATGGGGAACAATTTCTGCATGTGGGAAATGGCGCACAAGCAGCAGTTGAAGCTATAGGAACATTTAATTTAGTTTTACCTTCGGGTTTATAACTGATTTTAAATGATTGTCATTATGCACCTACAATTGTTAGGGGTGTTATTTTCTTTTCTTGTTTGTTGAATAATGGATTCATTCACACGATTGATAATAATGGAATTTCTGTTTGGAAAATGGTATTTTCTATTTTAATGCAATTTCTATGAATGGTGTGTTTGAATTAGACATGCATGATAATGAATCCAAGAATAATAAATCTGTCTTTAGCATGAATAAGAAGAGAAAGTTTGACAAGAACTCTTCTTATCTTTGGCATTGTAAACTTGCCCATATTGGGAAGACTCGTATACAAAAGCTTCAACGTGAAGGTCTTTTGGAAAATATCAATGATGAATCATTCGATAAATGTGAACTTGTATCTCTGGAAAGATGACCAAGAAACCTTTTAATAACAATATTGAAAGAGCTACTGATCTACTTAGATTAATACATACTAATGTGTGTGGACCACTTAGACATGTGTCAAGGAAAGGTGCTAGCTACTTCTTAACATTTACGGATGATTATAGTCGTTATGGTTATGTTTATTTAGTTAAACATAAACATGAGGATATTTGAAACATTTAAAGTGTTTAAAGCAGAAGTAGAACTGCAACTAGGAAATAAGATTAAAGCTCTTCATTCTGATAGAGGTGGTGAATATTTAAGTCAAGAGTTAAGAGAATATCTAAGTGAGAATGAAAATGTTCAACATCTTACTTCTCCCTATACTCCACAACAAAATGGTGTATTCGAAAGGAGAAATCATACATTATTAAATATGGTGCGATTTATGTTTAATCTTACAACTTTACCTTTATCCTTTTGGGATCATGCTTTAGAGTCTGAAGTTCGCATTTTAAAAATGGTTCCCACAAAGAAGGTCGATAAGAAACCATATGAACTATGGCATGGCAAAAAGCCATATTTGTCTTATTTAAAGGTTTAGGGTTGCGAGGCATATGTGAAACGTGACTCGGATGATAAACTCCAACAACGATATGTAAAATGTATCTTTATAGGATACCCTAAGGAAACTATGGGTTACTACTTTTATTATCAACCTGAGAACAAAGTGATTGTTGCTAGGTATGGAGACTTACTTTAAAGTGATCTTGTAAATCAAGAATTCAATGGGAGAAACTATGATCTTGAAGATAGTCATATAGATACATTACCTTCTAAAAACACTAGCGATGTAATTCATGTAGAACCAGAAAGTCTGGCGGTTCCACCAAAATTAGTTCCTCTGCGTAGATCCGCAAGGATTAAAAACGCAAATAGCAATATATTTCTTAACATAGAGGATGATGATGAAGTAGGGGATCTTGGTGAACCTTCTAATTATAAATCCGCCATACTTGATCTTGAGAAGGATAAGTGAATGGTTGCTATGGATGAGGAAATGAAATCCATGAAAGTAAATGATGTTTGGATTATTGTAGATCCACCACCAAATGCTAAAGTAGTGAGACATAAGTGGATATACAAGAAGAAAACTGACATGGACGAAAAAGTACAATCCTATAAAGCTCGTTTAGTAGCTAAAGGTTTTACTCAAACTTTTAGCGTAGACTACGAGGAGACATTTTCTCTTGTGGCAGACTTAAGAGCTATTAGAATTCTCATAGCTATAGCAGCATACTATGACTATGAGATATGGTAAATGGATGTTAAAACTGCCTTCTTGAACGGTCGCTTAGATGAAGACATCTATATGCAGCAACCAGAAGAGTATGTTGATCCTGAGAATCCAGGACACGTGTGCAAACTTCAAAGATCTATTTATTGTTTAAAGCAAGCATCACATCAATGGAATAAGCGATTTGATGAAGAAATCAAAAAGTTTGGATTTATTCAAAATCGTGATGAGCCATGTGTATATCGCAAAGCTAGTGGGAGTGATGTAGTATTCCTAGTCCTATATGTTGATGACATATTAATCATGGGAAGTAACATTCCTAGACTTAAAGATGTTAAGGATTATCTTGGTAAATGTTTTTCTATGAAGATTTAGGAGAAGCTGCATACATTCTGGGAATTAAGATCTATCGGGATAGGAAAAGACGGTTAATTGGTCTAAGTCTAGATGCTTATATAGATAAGATATTAAAGAAGTATAATATGCATAATTCCAAGAAAGGTTTTCAACCTATGGAAGTTAAGCATAATCTGAGTCATGAGATGGATGTATAAACTCCTGAAGAGTAGGCATACATGCAGAAGGTGCCTTACGCTTCGGCTGTAGGATCTATTATGTATGTTGTTAGATGCACAAGGCCTGATGTGGCGTTTGCTCAGAACTTGGTCAGTAGATACCAACAGAATCCAGGGAAGCTCCACTGGACTGCTGTTAAACATATTCTAAAGTATTTGATGAGTACGAAAGATATGTTTTTGGTATTTGGAGGGGAACCAGACACATAACTGAATGTGACAGGTTTCTGTGATGCGTCCTGGCAATGTGATAAAGACGATACGAAGTCTCAAACGGGTTACGTTTTTGTTATCAATGGAGGAGTAGTTGACTGGAAGAGCAAGAAGCAGACAACGATTGCAATGCATGCTACTCAATCTGAGTACATGGCTGCTTCAGAAGCTGCAATGGAAGTTGTCTGGATTAGGAAGTTTATTGGAGATCTTGGAGTGATGCCTTCAATTAAAGAACCTATTGATATGTATTGTGACAATTTTGCCGTAATAATATTCGCCAATAATTCTGAAGTCATGAAAGGCGCCAGAAACTTTAAACGTAGACATCACTACATCCGAGAACAAGTTGAAGCTCGTGAAATCAAATTAATAAAAGTTCACACATATGACAACGTAGTTGATCCTTTAACTAAGGCTTTGCCTAGACCAAAGGTAGTTAAGCATGCCAAGGCGATTGGGCTGCAACTAGCTAGCGAACTCATGCAATAAATCTGTGATTAGTATTTGGATAAAGGATGTTATGACATTATTATTTAATAAAATAAAGATTGGGTTTCGTTTATTATTATTACTTAATTTTGTATCATATTTTACATGTTTTAATCCATGAATAAATTCTTATGCTAAATGTCCGTTGTCGATTAATAATACGGGAATATTATTAAATTAAGACAAATCAAAATTGCGATAGAGTATACTTGAAAGTATATTGATCGATTTTGGATGATATTCGATGAATTGAATATTAGACTTATCCCAACTATATGATTTTACTTTGTGGATCTTTGTCATTAAGTAAATCATAAATAGTTATCCTTAGACTTGAGATACCACGAAACTGTTATGAATCTAGTGCATCTCTATGGAATAATCTAACGCTAAACGTAACTGGTAGCTATAAGGATTATTTTCGGAAGTGTTGAAAAATTCATAAGTTTTGCTCGTAGTCAATATGAGATTTATTTCCTCCAATTTCGTTTTGGAGTTTAATACAACTGGGCCCCTCGTGGGATTAGTAAGATGTTTATGGACTTATATTTAATAGTCGTGTGATAGGATCGAACTCGAGATTACGGGATTACACTCAATACGTAAAGAGGTAATTTATTTATTTAATATATCTATTATATTAATGAATTTATTTAATAAATATATATTTATGTATTTATTAAATTAAACCGAGACATAACTTTAACGATCGTTAATAATTAAGAGTTAAGTATTAACGAGTTTTAAATAAATTTATAATAAGTAAGTAAAATAGAAAGAAGGTTGAAAGATTCTGGAACACCTCATAAGGGGGTGTTAGCCGTCGGTTATGGAGGCAAGGGAAGGGGAAAGAAAAACTTTCCTTTTATTTGTTTTAGGTTACAAGTTTTAGACCTATATAAACAACCCCTCACCTCATAATTCAAGACACACAAATCTCTCCTCCCCTCTCTCTTTTGCGATCGCAAGACTACCTACACAAGGGGTTTTGGTTGGTTTTCTTGTTTGATCAATTTTACTTATAATCTAGTCCTAGCCCCTCTCTAGGGTTGTCGGATAAATTTTCTACAAGCATAGAAGCTCGGTTTACACGTGTTAGAATCACGGTTAGCTCGTTGTATTAAGTGTGTACAAGATCGTAATATAGTCTTACTTTAGACTATATCTTGGTGGTATTCGTCATAAATCCTAATTGGTGATTCGTTCTTCGTCTTGTGAATTTGCTTTAGCGTAAAGGTATATAACCCTAATTCGATTAATTATAATTGTGTTATTATCATAATCTTGTTAAGTTGCTTCCGATATGTGTGCTTTGATCTCATTTAGGGTTTTATATAATTGTTATGATGTTAATAAACCTTCATGTCTTACAGTTGGGAATCATTTGTTAAAATCGGTCATGTAATTTGATCGTTTTCATTCCAAAAAACAAATCTCGTATAATTTATTAGCTCTTTGTTGGTCTTGTTTTTTAATGGGCATATTATTTTAAAAGTTACTCATTTTAAAATTAATTAAAAGTACTCATCTTTTTTTCTTTTTAATTTAAAATATCGATCTTTTTTTTTGCAATGTAAGACAATTAACAAATTTAAAAGTTTTATATTAACGACCGTTTACTTTAATATTGCATCATTAGTCCTTCATTTTAACCACACTTTATAAAAACTCAAAATCATTGTTTATAGTTTTCGATCGTTTTCTTCCTTTTTTGTCGGATTGTTACCTTTTCGACCCCATATGACCGTCTTCGTCCGCTTTTTACTATTTTCGACCGTTTTTTGTGTTTACAATTGTTTTTCACCGTTTTTGATCGTTTTCGTCTGTTCTTTAACGTTTTTTTATCTTTTCGATCGTTTTCATCCGTTTTTGGTCGTTTACGTTTGAAAAAAAAATTAAGGCGAAAACAGTCAGAAACGGACAAAATGGTATAAAATGGTCGATTACCTAAAAATAGAGAAAAACGGTATAAGGAAATGAATGAAAAGGTAAAAACGGCCAAAAAGGTTGAACGCGGTATAAAACGAAAGAAAACCGTCGAAAACGATAAAAAAAGGGTCTAAAAGGGAAAAAACATACAAAAACTGTAAAAATTGGAAGAAAACGGTAAAAAATGAAAGAAAACGATAAAAAATGGGCGAAAGCAGTTTAAACCAGGTGAACAAGGTAAAAAACGAACGAAAACTGTAAAAAAAATTAAGTTTATTACGAAAGATCGTTAATATAAAGGAATAGCGATGGAATACTAAAGTAAACAATCACTATTATAATAACCTTCAAAAAAATTAATTGTCCAACATTGCATTAGAAAAAAAATCAATATCTTAAATTGAGAAAAAAATATTTTATTTGAATTAGAACTTAAGATCAACATCTTTTTATGCAATTTGGTCTTATATATCCTTGCAAAGAGTCAAAATTGTATATATATCCCGCTTAAACTTAAAACTGCATATATATTCTTATCAAACATGACAAATTGCATATATATCAAAATAATTATTTTTTAGGACAAAAGCTATATATAGGTAACATATATTCAAAAAATGACATGTCTCGCTAATGTATTATGTAAATAACCAAGCTCACTAATATACATTCAAAATATGTCCGATCTCGATAACTTCTCGAATGAATTTACTAAAATAGCCATGTGTTCTTCCAATATTCATTTATTCTTCAATTTATAATATACAACCAATTTATAATATTGAATGAACTAAAAAAAAGAGTTTATTTCAAAAAAAATTAAACTTTTTTTTGAAAACAAGTAATTCCGAAAAAGATTTATTTTAAATTCGAAAAAATTAAAAAAAATTCGAAAAAGATTTAAAATCTTTAATTTAGTTTCGAAAAAAATTAATTTCGAAAAAATTAATTTCAAAAAATCTGAAAATTAAAAAAATTAAAATGTCAAAAAACTTCTAAAATTTTAAAACTTCCATTTTTTTAAATCAAAATTTCGAAAATAAAGTAGAATTATTTAAGTTAAAATATATTTTTAAATGTTTTTCAAAATTAATTTTTTTAGTAATTAAATAGATTTAAATATGTAAAAAAATTATTTAGATATATATGCAATTTGTCATGTTTCATAAAAATATATATGTGTTAGTAAAGTGATCGGTCGGGGTCAAAAGTAGATCTAAGTACTCGCCGGGAGGTCCTTAGATGCTTTGTGTTGTAAAGAGATCTTTGTAGGATTATGTAAATCTTGCTTAATCTAGAGAGAGAGTAGAGATAGAAAGATGATGAGAACACACACACACTTAGAGAGAGAAAGTATGAAGAAACACACTTTACTATGTGTAAAATAAGAGTGAACCACACCCTCTCCATCAAAAGAGAGGGTTTATATACCAAGCCCATGAGACGGGCTTGGACTTACAAGTTGGGTCAGCCTTACATGACATGGACATGGATTTTCCTTGTTTAATTAATGTAAAGTAACTAGACTACGAGCTACTACTTAATATATTGTCGGAGTGACCGAATCTTCCTAAATACGTAAAAACGTATTTCTAACAATTTTCCCCTAAGGGAGGTAACTCCAAAGTACAAGGGGGTTACCCAAGTTACAATACATCAAAAATAAACCTAGCATACTATGCTCGTCTTGAGCTCGTAGTCTTCGTCTTTCTTTTCTTTTTCTTTTCTGGTGAATATGTTGATGTGATCTTTGATATCAATCTTGAGCATTAATCTCTTGCCTTGATCTTGTGCATCCATCACTTGTGATATTTTCCTCTTCGTGACTTCATGTCCCACATACTTATACCTTTGTAATTCTTGAAAGCTTCAGGTTCGATACAGCGGAAGACTTGACTTTTAGGCTGTCTTGAATTTGTCGAAGTATTAAGTGCAAAAAGTATAAGCATGCGGGAACGACTTCAACTCGGACTCCGCAACGCCACCATCTTCAAATACAGTAACATAAGTAGACACGAACGAAATGGCTTTGAACATTTCATTCTAATTCGGTAGCATTTTACCTCCGGTCGGTGAAGACCGTTGGACGATATAAAATATCGTACTTGTGACAGGTAGACTTAATTAAAAGTCTCCTTGACAAGATTTCGCGGGTAAACCCGTTCTCTTTACTCGACCGTCCAAAGCAGATTACGAACGTAAATAGTGAATCATTTGGATAAAATTATCTGCATGATTGAAGCCGTCAATTCTGATTCCTGGAACAAGTTTGATTCATTAAAGAATCGCACCATCGTTGTTTTCCAGTTGTCATGAGCTTGATTCATATTGAATCTTGCAAGTTACCTACCAAGTGTTGTTTGAGGTTAACACTAGAAGGATTTCCACTCATCACTGTGAACACTAGGTGTTAGTCTGAGTGTTCTGGCAAGATCACTGAGATATTGCGTAGAGGCCTAGAACGTGTTTAAATTCAATTAAGATTTAAATAACTGTTGCTAACTGTTGCTTTCCAGTTATCATAAGTTTGATTCATAAAGAATTGCCCAAATTACCTACCATGAGCTTTTTGATGTTCGCTCAAGAAGGATTTCCATCTTCATCATAAATACTTGCGTATTACTCAGATGTTCGCGCAAGATCATGAAGATTTTGCGTAGGACTTTAAATATCTTTCTTACTTTTCACAGAGTGTGAAGAAGCAAGGAAATATGGAAATGTGTCCTAATGAGATTATTGATGATCGCAAATGGCTCTAGACTCGATCGTGCATTTTAGATTTTAGTGATCGGAGGCTGGAGAGGAGTGCTACCATTTCAATACCAAATTATTCGGAGTGAATAAACTGATAGATAACATGTTGATCTCCGTGTGATTAAAACAAATACCTTTTAAGAGATATCTATGTTAGCTGGGACTTAACCACTCAAGGGTGGCCTAGTGGTAAAAAGATTTCTGGCTATCACTCTAAAGTGTGTGAGGTTTCAAGTTCAATTCCCACTAGGTGCAAACAACCTTGAAGTGGCCACGCCAACCTCCTGAAAAGGGAGGGATTTACCTGGTTTGAGTCTGTGCGGCGGTGGGCTCAAACCCCGTGGATTAGTCGGCCAATGAGTTGGAAATCACGGTAACCAAAAAAAAGTTAGCTGGGATGGGTTGTGCATTGCATCACTAGGTCCATGATGTCTATCTTCAATATCGAGCATCATTAAAAATGATCTCAATAGCATATGTATTGACCCGGTTTCTGCCTAAGTTGTAAGGAGGGCTTCTTTCTTTAGACCCTTTATCTTTACAATTCTTTTTCATTCTTCAACCTCTTAAATGCTTACCAATACGTCATAACTAGAACCTTGTTGTGATTGTTCCAATGCTAACTTAAGTACTTGGTCGGTATTCAGCTACATTCACAAACTTTCTCCATCTTTCCTAAGGACTACTATTTCTAGCTATGGAATATCCTTGGGAAGATTCCTCCGGTTTTGGATGAATCATTGGACTTAACCTATCCTACCATCTTTATGTCACCATAATCTTCATCGTCGTGAAATAAATGGGTTGAGGGTAAGTATATGTCACCATGAAAATCTATTTTGATGTGCAAATCCGTTTTGCTCCCCCTTAACATATGCCATGATATTCGAAAACATTTTGCACATGTCGGGATGAGCTATCACGTTAAGTCAAACTATTTTTGATTAATCGTTTCCCATATTAAATCACATTTTCTCCCCCAAATTAAAAATATTAACCCAACCGATATTTTTGATATCAATTGATTTAATGAAGTTTTAACAAAGTTTTTGGGAAGAAAAATGCAAGTGTGTTTTATCTTCATGATTGAGATATGATACCGATTAGTAAAATGATCACAGATTCGCCATATTAGAATAAATTGACAAGGTTGGACCTGATTGATGAGAACATCATATGATAAGATCAAATAGTTCTTGTCGGCAAATGTTGGTCGCCTCGTCACGTCTGAAGTCATCTCTTGACACCACATGTACGATTGGTATTATTGTCTTGACACCAATTAGTGAACTTGGCACTTTCGGCATCGAAGATTCTGAATGCTTGACAATTGCTCCCCCTCAATTGTTGACTCGTGTTCTATCGAAAGAGCTGTAGTCGCCGTTTGAGTAGTCGCATCGTCGAGTATGTAGATACCAATTGAAAAGAACTTCGGTTGTAGAGATGATAACTTCATAAAACAAGATTTCTCTTGTTTTAACAAATAAATGCACTGATACGTACATATATCCGTGCTAGATTGTGTTATAATGTAAACACAATCGCTTACATGGTTATAAAGTAAACCATGCCCGAGAAAATTAATTCCCGTTGTTGAGCCAAATCTTTCATAAGAAAAACTTGACTTTAATATTAAAAGTGGGTTGCAGTCTGAAATAATTACAAGCCATATAGGCATGTTTTATGAAATATTTACAACTTTTGTACGAACTCTATTTATGGCGTCGTGTCAATATTAATCAACATTTCTAAGACCGTAAATATTATCGTACCAAAAGACATGCCTCTAAAAAATAAATTAAAAATATTTTTAGATTTTTCTGAATTTTTCAATTTTTATGGTTTTTATATGGTTTTATATTTTTGTATTTTGATTTTGAGGATAAAAATATAAACAATATATACAAATGATCACCAAGGATGCGGAGAATAGTTTACCACCACTATTCTTTCGCTTCATCTGCCAATTCCTTTAGAGTCTCGGGCGAGAAAGTTCTCAATCCTAGCTTGTCGGCCAAAAATTCAATTCGCGCGCGATCTAAAGCCTTCGTGAAAATATCCGCCAATTAATACTCAGATCGGACAAAGTAAAGCTCGATCACTCCATTTTCCACTTGCTCCTTGATAAAGTGGTAGGGAATGTCAATATGCTTCGACCGGGAGAACTGAACATTGTTGCAGCATAAGGCAATTGCACTTTTGTTATCACAGTACATCGGAATTTTGTTGAAACCTAGACCATAGTCGGTTAATTGCGATCTCATCTAAAGAATTTGAGCACAGCAACCGGACATAGCTATGTATTCTGCTTCCGTACTTGAAATGCAGCGCTTTTCTGCCTTTTAGATGCCGAACTAATTAGTCGATATCCTAGTAGTTGCAAAGTTCCACTCATGCTACGCCTTGTATCTTGACAACCCGCGTGATCCGCATCTGCATATGCCATAAGTGCAATCGAAGAGTCCTTCGAATACCAAATTCCCCGATTAATGGTTCCTTGAATATACCGAAAGATCCGTTTAACAGTAGCTAATTGTAACTCAGTAGGCCGAGTTTGATATCGAGCACACATACATATAGCAACTTGATGATCAGGTCGAATAGCTGTGATATACAGAAGGGTACCGATCATTCCATGATAAAGTGTCGGATCAACGGCAATCCTATTTGGATCTGCATCAAACTTAGTTCTTTCCACCATTGGAGTATCCACGGGGTCGCAAGATTCCATCTTATATTTCTTAAGCGATTCAAGGGCATACTTGGATTGATTGATAAAGATGCCTCTGGGACTCTGAGATATCTGAAGTCCTAAGAAAAATGATACCTTGCCCATCATTGACATCTTAAACTTGGAAGACATGAGTGTCCCAAACTCATCCGATAAGGTTTGGGTCGAGGCAGAAAATATAATATCATCAACATATATTTGTACCATAATCATATCTTTACCTCGTTTCTGAATGAACAGCGTGGGATCCACCTTGCCTTTAGTGAAGCCTTGTGTAATGAGGAATTGTGACAACAGATCATACCATGCGCGTGGAGCTTGCTTCAACCCATAGAGAGCCTTCTTAAGCTTGTACACGTGATTAGGATATTTAGAGTTCACAAAACCATCCGGCTGTTGAACATAGACTTCTTCCTTGATTTCACCATTGAGAAATTCCGTCTTCACATCCATCTGATAGACGATCATATTCATGTGGGCTGCATAAGCGAGGAATAGTCTAATAGCTTCCAAACAGGCAACGGGTGCAAAGGATTCCATAAAGTCGATGCCCAATAATTGCTTGTATCCACGAGCTACTTGTCGAGCTTTATTCTTCAATATTCCATCTAACTCATCGAGTTTCACCTTGTAAACCCATTTCAAAGTGAGTAACTTCACTTGATCCGGGCATGGGACAAGTTCCCATACATCAAGACGTACAAATTCATTAAGTTCTTCTTGCATAGCTTCTATCTAACAAGATTGGGTAAATGCTTGTTGCCACGTCTTAGGTTCAACTTCACCGAGAAAAGCATCAAAATGACAAAACATTGCACTTTCTTGTAACTGACTTTGTGTGGATACCGGATGATTAGGGTCACCAATAATTAAATCTATAGGATGATCCTTTGTCCGCTTGTTGTCATGTTCACGAATCCGTGGATTGGAGTAGACCGTAGTAGGAGCTTCCTCTGAGGTGGAACGCCCGTCTTGATTAGAGTCAGGAATTGGTACACCAAAGAATAGAAGTTCACGCATTTGAGCGAATTCCAAGTCGTGATCATCATCATCCTCTTCATCATCAATAGGCATGACATGGGTAGTTGATTCGGGTGTTGGTTGAGAATTACTCGTTGAAGGAATATCTTGACCAATTGTAGGTGTAGACGTATCTGATTGTGCTTCGGTTGTTGGAGCGACAACTTTGGTAACCGGAGCTATTACCTCAGGTTCTGGAGCAACAATACTTGGAGGAGTAAATAATTCATCAAAGAACGGTTGAAACAGCGTATCCTATTCATTCCTAGAAGGTGGTGTAAATGATGATGAAGTAGGGTTGTTTGGGACAAGACTAGAGCCAATGTTACTGGGTCCCATTTCATGAAGTGCGGGTTCATAACTGCTTTGCTCAGAAGCCATTGCCGTCAGCTCATCAAAATCAACATTCATAGTTTCGAGGATCTTGCGAGAATTACGATTGTAGATTCGGTATGCTTTCTTTGCGGGTGAATAACCAATGAAAATACCAATATCAGTCTTTGGTTGAAGTTTTCCCAAATTGTCACCATCATTATTTGGATAGCAAAGAGAACCAAATACATGAAGATATGACAAATCTGGTAATTTTCCACGAAGAAGCTCATAAGGTGTTTTACCATGGCGTTTTCAAATTAGTGATCGGTTTTGGGTGTATAATGTTGTAGATACTACTTCTGCCCATAAAAACAATGGAGCCTTTGCGTAAATTAACATCGTACCAGCAGCTTCCCTAAGTGTGCGATTTTGCCTTTCAACAACACCGTTTTGTTGTGGAGTACGAGCAACGGATGTTTCATGAGATATGCCAACTTCTGCATAATAATTACGCAAGATTAGATTCACAAATTCGGTTTCATTATCAGTACGAATGCGTCGGAAAGTAGTGTTGAGACGCACTTGAATCATCTTGAGAAATCCGATGATGAATTTAGGTGCCTCATTTTTTGTTGTAATAAATTTCACCCATGTAAACCGAGAGTAATCATCGACAATGACGAGGATGTACTTTTTACCACTAAGACTTTCAACACGCATTGGCCCACAAAGATCCATATGTAACAAATAAAGTTTCTCTTGGTTGGTGTCTTCAGTCTTGGGTTTGTATGATTTCTTAGTGCTCTTCCCCATTGTACACGCGGAACACAAATGATCCTTGTGAAATTTAAGTTTAGGAAGACCACGAACAAGTTTATTTTTCGCCAAATGATTGATAGCGTCAAAGTTAAGATGAGATAACCGTCGATGCCATAACCATGACTTAGTCTTTGATGCTTTGAAGAGAATACATACGCAGAATCGGCCATCATGTCTTGTAGAGACAAAGTATACAAATTATTCCCTCGAGTACCTTTTAATAAATCAACCCCTTCCAAATTATGGATGAAGCAGGTATGCTCACGAAAAGCAACTTCTAGGTTTGCATCATAAAATTGTCCCACAGAAAATAAATTATGACTGAGACCTTCCACATAATACACTCTTGAAATTATAACATTCCCAATATGATTTTCACCGCAACCCATTATCTTTGCAATATGATCATTTCCAAATCGAACCGTACCAAGAAACTTGCTGACGAAATTTCTGAGCTGAGAGTGATCTCCGGTCATATGCTTGGAGCAACCAGAGTCCAAATACCAGAGAAAAATTTGGACCATTCAGCAACAACAGTAGACAATGCATTGGAAACTATTGGTTCCGGAGTGTTAGCAGATACATATATAATATTATCAGAATTGCTAACATTTGTGTTATCCTTAGATTTCCGGCATTTTCTAATGTGAGTTTTACCAATAACAGGTTTTATTGTTCCAACTTTTTGAGGTTTTGGATTATTAGCGGGCACTATAGTGGGAGTAGACCTATTTAAAGGGCACTTGGTTCCTACAGTAGTGTTGGTGTTCCTAGTTAAAGGACACGCTTGTGTTTTGGTAGCCTTGGTACTCCTAGTTAAAGGGCACGCTTTCTTCGCTTTAGTGGGAGTGATCCTTGTTAAAGGGCACGCATTTCCTACTATAGTGAAAGTTCTACTGGTGGGGCGCCACATCCAACCAACTTGGGTTAACACTTTCCCAGGCGGTTTCCATTCTAAACCATTTTTCCGGGCATTCATCTCATTCACATGGTCAATAAGGCAAGAATCATGACGACTAGTAAACATACATTCATTGCAATTCCAACATTTCAAATTAGAATTCACAGTAGGCTTAGAACGCTGCACAACCGCAGAGCCTTTAGGTTTAGCTGCATGATTCTTTTTATTCAAAACATAAATAACATTCCTAGGGTGAACTTCTACTTTCTTCTTCACTTGACTACTAGATGGGGGCAAGATCCTATCATTCTTCGTGTTTCTTTTAAGCTTAGATCTTTGAACCTTAGTAGTGGTGTTTACTCTTATAGAAGGCAACACAGGAATATTAGAAGCTGGTTTTGATTTTGCCTTATCTTTAGTGACCAATGTTTGAGATGGTTTAGTCCTAGGGCCCTTGTTAAGTGGTGTGACGGGGATGAGGTTCCTTTTGATTGCACTAGAGGACGATGCTGAGATGGTGGCTGCGTTTTCCATAACATTCTTACCTTTTAGGGTACGAAGTGTGTAGGTCTAAAGTTTCTTAGGATTGTATATGTGTTTGATTTATCTAATGAATGGAAGGAGATGGAAGAACTAGATAGAGAAAGTTAGAGAGAGAATGGAAGAAATATGGAATGAATAAAATGACTAAGTGCTCAACCCCTCCTAACATGCTAGGAGGGGGTATATATAGCCCACCCTACATGTGGGCTATATGGGCTATATGTTTACATATTGGATCACGAGCCCAATACTTGAATATATCGTTGGAGTGACCGATCCTTTCTAAATACATAAAGAAGTATTTCCAACAATCTCCCCCTAAGGGAGGTTAGTCCAAGTTACAATGTCCTAAATAGTCTATAGCTCGTGATCTATGCTAACAATGATGTGACCGAGACTTTCCTTGGAAAAACGTATTTCCAACAATCTCCCCCTAAGGGAGGTCACACCATTTTACAAAATCTTAAACCTAGCATACTATGCTTGAGTCTTCGATCTTGTTCTTGTGAACATGCTGGTGAGATCTTTGACTTTAGTCTTGAGCATGGTTCCTTGCCTTGACCTTGTGCATTCATCACTTGTGATATTCGACTCCTCGTGACTTCATGTTCCAGATACTTATACCTTTATAATTCTTGAAAGCTTCAGAGTTTGATACAACATAAGACTTGAATTTTAGGCTTTCTTGAATTTGTTGAAGTATTAAGTGCAGAAAGCATAAGCATGTGTTTACGACTTCTTCTGGATTGTATACCGCAATGCCACCTTCTTGTTACGCTGCATAAGACAGTTAGCAACAAAACATATACACAGATGAAATGGCCTTGAACATTTCATTCTAATTCGATAGCATTTTACCTCCGGTCGGTGAAGACCGTTGGACGATATTAAATATCGTACTTGTGGCAGGTAGTTTCAATTGAGAACCTCCTTTACAAGATTTCGCGGGTAAACCCGTTTTCTTTATTCGACCGTCCAAAGCTGACTGCGAACATAAAGAGTGAATCATTTGGATAATAATATCCGCATGATTTGAAGCCGTTAATTCATGTTCCTGGAACAAGTGAAATTCAATAAATAACCGCACCATCGTTGCTTTCCAGTTGTCACGAGCTTGATTCGTATAGAATCTTGCAAGTTACCTACCAAGTGCTGTTTGAGGTTAACACTAGAAGGATTTCCACTCATCACTGTGAATACTAGGGTATCACTCTGAGTGTTCTGGCAAGATCACAAAGATATTGCGTATAGGCATGGAACATGTTTAAATTCAGTTAAGAATTAAACCACTGTTGCTTTCCAGTTATCACAAGTTTGATTCATAAAGAATCGCACAAGTCACCTACCATGAGCTTTTTGATATTCGCTCAAGAAGGATTTCCATCTTCATTATAAATACATTCGTATTACTCGGATGTTCAGGCAAGATCATGAAGATTTTGCGTAGGACTCTTAAGATCTTTCTTACTTTTCATAGTGTGTGAAGAAGCAAGGAATTATGAAAGTGTGTCCTAATGAGATATTTTATGATCTCAAATGGCTCTAGACTCGATCGTGCATTTGGATTTTAGTGATCGGCGGCTGGAGAGGAGTGCCACCATTTCAATACCAATTTATTCGGAGTGAATAAATCAATAGATAATGTGTTGTCTCCGTGTGATTAAAACAAATATCTTTTGAGAGATATCTGAGTTTGCTGGAATAGGTTGTGCATTGCATCACTGGGTCCATGATGTCTTATTTTCAATATCAAGCATCATTTAAAAATGATCTCAATAGCATATGTATTGACCCGGTTTCTACCTAAAGTTGTAAGGAGGGCTTCTTTCTTTTCACCCTTTATCATTACAATTCTTTTTCATTCTTCAACCCCTTCAATGCTTACCAATACGTCATAACTAGCACCTTGTTGTGATTGTTCCAGTGCTAACTTAAGTACTTGGTCGGCATTCAGCTACATTCACAATCTTTCCCCATCTTTCCTAAGGACTACTATTTCTAGCTATGGAATGTCCGTGAGAAGATTCCTCCGGTTTTGGAAGAATCATTAGACTTAACCTATCCTACCATCCTTATGTCACCACAATATTCACCGTCGTGAATAGAGATGTTTTAGGTAAGTGTATATCACCATGAAATCCATTTTGATATCCAAATCCATTTTGCTCCCCCTTAACATATGCCACGATATCCAAAAACATTTCGCACATGTTGGGATGAGCTATCACGTTAAGTCAAACCATTTGTGATTAATCATTTCCCATATTAAATCACATTTTCTCCCCCATATTAAAAATATTAACCCAATCGATGTTTTTAATATCAATTGATTTAATAGCATTTTAAGAAAATTTGGGAAGAAAAATGCAAATCCAGTTATCTTCATGATTTTCACAAGCTCCCCCTCAAATTAATGAGGATGTACTTGAAACGTAAATAAAATACCTTTTAAACACAAGTGTAAGGTACTTATCACGTGCAAAGATCATATATGAGAATGTATTCACAAGATTAGCAATTTACGAGGTTGGACCTGAATGATGGAGAACATCATATGATAGAATCACATGGTTCTTGTTCACGAATGTTGGTCGCCTCGTCACGTCTTAAGTTATCTCTTGACTCCATGTGTACGATTGATATCGTTGTCTTGACACCAATATGTGAACTT
Source organism: Glebionis coronaria (assembly GCA_025667525.1). Classification (NCBI taxonomy): domain Eukaryota; kingdom Viridiplantae; phylum Streptophyta; class Magnoliopsida; order Asterales; family Asteraceae; genus Glebionis; species Glebionis coronaria. The sequence goes on from CM046874.1 coordinate 150,261,316, forward strand.
GGCACTTTCAGCGTCAAAGATTCTGAATGCTGGACAATTACTCCCCCTCAATTGTTGACCCGTGTTCTATCGAAAGAGTTGTAGTCGCCGTTTGAGTAGTCGCATCGTCGAGTATGTAGATATCAATTGTAAATTGCTACGGTTGGTGGAGATGATAACTTCATAAAAACAGAATTTCTCTTGTTTTAACAAATAAATGCACTGACACGTACATATATTCGTGTTAGATTGTATTATTACGTAAACACAATTCCTTACATAGTTATAAAGTAAACCATGCCCGAGAAAATTAATTCCCGTTGTTGAGTCAAAGCTTTCCGGTGAAATGCTTGACTCGAATATAAAAAGCGGGTTACTATCTGAAATAATAGCAAACCATTTTGAACATGTTTTAAATCATTTAAACTTCTGCTCAAACTTTATTTACAACCCCGTGTCATTATTGAATGACATTTCTAGGTTCGTAAATGTTATCGATTGCAGAAGACATGTTCTTAACATTTTTAAACACATAATTTTGAAAGATTTAGAAAAACCTTTTGAGAAATTCTCGAAAAATTGTGTTCAAAGTTTTGAAAACCAATTACTTGAGCTTAAGATGTTGAATATCTTACAAAAATGAGCTCAAGTCCGAGAAGTTGTAACCTTCCCGTTGTTAAGGATAAGTTACCATCGGCGATAAACTTTCCTTTTAACTGAAGAACGATTCCTAAGTTGACATTTACTTAGAAATCGTTTTCATGAGCTTGAAAAACTTTGAATGTTTTAACGTAAAGCTCATGACCGAGAAAGATGAATTTCTCGTTGAGAAGAAAAGTTCTCTTATTTAAAAGATACACTTTACTTTATGAGCTTAAAACTTGGAATGTTTTAATACAAGCTCATGACCGAGAAAAATTAATTTCTCGTTACGAGGAAAAGTTATCATGAAAGATAAACTTTCCTAAAAATTAAGGTCCGAGTTTAATAAGTGTAAAAACACTTATCCTTTTACCACTTATTTTCAATAATAACAAGACCAAAACGTGTATTTTATGTCGTAAAAGTCGGAATTATGTGTGGTTTGTGTTTTTATTGTGTTGTAGGACCAAAGGAAGAAAACACGGGCTTTCACGGGCTTTTATCGAATAAAACGAGAAAAGACGAAGTCAAAAGATCAAGAGTGCAAAAAGAACGGAATGTCCAAGGCCTATTCTGATGATTTATCGAGGAAAAAGTCTAAAGACGGAAGTTTAATGAAGCCGAAGAACTCAAGTCTAATTATAGAAGAAAAATTAAAAGACGAGTTCAAATCCCGAGATGACATCGAGAAAGACAAAGAATTTAGATCGAGTCAAGAAGAAAAGAAAGAAAGAAGAAAGCATACATGCATTTCCCACTCCCTATATATACCCTCCTAATGACACATTAGGAGGGTGTTAGTCATTAGCTAGTTTTAATTTTCTTTGTTTTAGTTTTCATTTTAGAGAGAGAAAGTGTTTAACTTTCTCTCACTAAAACTTCATCTTTTCTTTCAAATTAAGCTTTGTTTAATCTTTGTATTAGAGTTTCATTAATCAAAAGTTCAAGTTTAAGTTTTTATTCTTTAATCTTTTTCTACCTTTCTTGATTTACTTTAACTTTTTGATCCGAACATTACACTTCACACGTTGATTTGATGATTTCATGGTTAAAAGGTTAATTTTTCTTGTTCCTCCATAAGCTCATATACGTATAGGCTATAAGCTCTTTGTGCTTATTGGCTTATTTCATATATTTAGCTTATTTTCTTTTCGGATTACTAAAAAGTTTTAGCCTTTTTAAAGTTTCTTTTATAAAGTCTATGATTTTCGTATTTTAAAAGGTTGTCAAATTTAAGCTTATCAAGTTGTTTAAGATTTGGTTACGTGAGCTTATTGGAACTGCTTATTGAAACCTTGGCTTAATTTTCATTTCGGATTGTTTGTGTTCATCGCAATATTGGGGATTCAGACATTCCGACGGCTGCTGGTTGCTATCGCAATAACCCAGTGAGGGTTTTACTTTGCGATAACTTGGTTTTAACTCCTTATTCCGATCTGGGATTGCGATCGCTCATTGCGATCGCATATTTTGACGGGACTTAAGGTTACCTTGAATCAAAACTCGGCCCAATTTTAGTTTACAACATTCCGATCCTTGTATTCCGATCAAAGCATTCCGATTGAATCATATTGCGACAGAAGTGGTTATATTATTGCGATCTGGACTTTGCGATAGGACAACTTTGGGGACAGAATGGACTTTGATATTCCGATGGCTTTTCACTTATATTATTCCGATGACTTGTTTTAATAACATTCCGATGGTTTTGAGTTTTGGTGCATTCCAATAGAATTCAGTCTTACATTCCGATAGATCGTGTTTTCAAGTTTTAAAGTTTTACAAGTTTTATGTTTTAAGTGTTTTTCTAAATAACTTTTAGTTTAATTTTGTAAAAGCTTCTACTTTACTCAACGACGATTATTTGCTTTTAGTTTAAAATTTAGATAATCAAACCAAACCATCCTCTTGTTCACCAAAAGACAATTGAGTCACACTCTTAATCGGTAATCAATTCGAAAAGACTTGGAACAACGAAATTATTTTATACATTGATAAAACCTTGTATTAAATGAGTGTAGGGGATTTAATAAGTGTAAAAACACTTATCCTTTTACCACTTATTTCCAATAATAACAAGACCAAAACATGTATTTTATGTCGTAAAAGTCGGAATTATGCGTGGTTTGTCTTTTTATTGTGTTGTAGGACCAAAGGAAGAAAACACGGGCTTTCACGGGCTTTTATCGAATAAAACGAGAAAAGACGAAGTCAAAAGATCAAGAGTCCAAAAAGAACGGAATGTCCAAGGCCTATTCTGATGATTTATCGAGGAAAAAGTCTAAAGACGGAAGTTTAATGAGGCCGAAGAACTCAAGTCTAATTATAGAAGAAAAATTAAAAGACGAGTTCAAATCCCGAGACGACATCGAGAAAGACAAAGAATTTAGATCGAGTCGAGAAGAAAAGAAAGAAAGAAGAAATCATACACGCATTCCCCACTCCCTATATAAACCCTCCTAATGACACATTAGGAGGGTGTTAGTCATTAGCTAGTTTTAATTTTCTTTGTTTTAGTTTTCATTTTAGAGAGAGAAAGTGTTTAACTTTCTCTCACTAAAACTTCATCTTTTCTTTCAAATTAAGCTTTGTTTAATCTTTGTATTAGAGTTTCATTAATCAAAAGTTCAAGTTTAAGTTTTTATTCTTTAATCTTTTTCTACCTTTCTTGATTTACTTTAACTTTTTTATCCGAACATTACACTTCACACGTTGATTTGATGATTTCGTGGTTAAAAGGTTAATTTTTCTTGTTCCTCCATAAGCTCATATACGTATAGGCTATAAGCTCTTTGTGCTTATTGGCTTATTTCATATACTTAGCTTATTTGCTTTTCGGATTACTAAAATTTTTTAGCCTTTTTAAAGTTTCTTTTATAAAGTCTATGATTTTCGTATTTTAAAAGGTTGTCAAATTTAAGCTTATCAAGTTGTTTAAGATTTGGTTACGTGAGCTTATTGGAACTGCTTATTGAAACCTTGGCTTAATTTTCATTTCGGATTATTTGTGTTCATCGCAATATTGGGGATTCAGACATTCCGACGGCTGCTGGTTGCTATCGCAATAACCCAGTGAGGGTTTTACTTTGCGATAACTTGGTTTTAACTCCTTATTCCGATCTGGGATTGCGATCGCTCATTGCGATCGCATATTCCGACGGGACTTAAGGTTACCTTGAATTGAAACTCTGCCCAATTTTAGTTTACAACATTCTGATCCTTGTATTCTGATCAAAGCATTCCGATTGAATCATATTGCGACAGAAGTGGTTATATTATTGCGATCTGGACTTTGCGATAGGACAACTTTGCGACAGAATGGACTTTGATATTCCGATGGCTTTTCACTTATATTATTCCGATGACTTGTTTTAATAACATTCCGATGGTTTTGAGTTTTGGTGCATTCCAATAGAATTCAGTCTTACATTCCGATAGATCGTGTTTTCAAGTTTTAAAGTTTTACAAGTTTTATGTTTTAAGTGTTTTTCTAAATAACTTTTAGTTTAATTTTGTAAAAGCTTCTACTTTACTCAACGACGATTATTTGCTTTTAGTTTAAAATTTAGATAATCAAACCAAACCATCCTCTTGTTCACCAAAAGACAATTGAGTCGCACTCTTAATCGGTAATCAATTCGAAAAGACTTGGAACAACGAAATTATTTTATACTTGGATAAAACCTTGTATTAAATGGAGCCGCTGCCCGCTCTTTTCGTTAAGATTAACGGTTTTTAGTGAGAGACGCGTTAGATTTTGGGATCCGTTCTTTTAGGAACGTTATTTTCAAGCACATCAATTTTCAAAACATCCATAAAAATTAAAAAAAAATTCAAAAATACAAAAACATTAAAAAATCATATACAAGCATTTCTTTTCCAAAGTTTTGCACCAAAAACAAATTATATATATATTCTCTGTTTCTTTGGTATCTTTTTCTTCTGCAGGTGTATGCGTACTAGATCTTCAAATTATTCTGAGCCCGAGACTCGTGAAGATTTAGATATGGCTGGTGTGCATAACAACAATAACAACCCACCTCTACCTAATTTGAATAACAATAAAAACAACAACAATGTTCCCCTACCTGATTTACGAACAATGGAGGAACTGTGTCAACCCACCATGAACGGACGCGGAGGACCGATTGCGCCGACGCAAATCACGGCTCCTGAATTTTTGTTGAAGCATCACATGATCCAGCAAGTTCAAAACGCTTGCCCGTTTAGCGGATTACCGGATGATGATGCCAACAAACATCTAGACAAGTTCATTACCGTCACTCAAAGCATGAAACTCCCTGGTGCTTCCATGGATTTTCTTCGCCTTCACCTCTTTCCACACACTTTATCCCATCATGCCGAAAAACGGTTTGATCGTCTCCCCAAAGACTCAATTCAAACATGGGATGACATGACTCAAAAAATTTTGTCGCGCTACTTTCCACCATCCATGGTCACTAGTCTTCGCAACCAAATCAGTGGATTCACACAAGAACCTGATGAGTCACTTTTTGATGCTTGGGAACGCTATAATATCTTGATCGACCGTTGTCCAAACCATAACATGCTCCCCGTTACTTTGATTGATACTTTCTATAATGGTCTCACTTTTTGTGATCGTGATACGATTAATGCTGCCGCCGGTGGTACATTCATGAAGAGGCGACCTGAGGAGTGTAGAGAGCTGATAGAGAACATGATCACTCACCACAAAAATTGGGATTCATCTGCATCTTCAAGAAATAATCAGAGGGCCAATGTTTCTTCTACATCATCTAACCCAGAGCTCACCGAACTTACTCGCCAAATAGCTGAGATGAACAAAAACTTCTTAACCATGGCTACAAACCAATTTCAACAAGCCAAGACTATTGCACCTTCTTGTGAGATTTGCGGGGGTTCTCATTCGTACATCGATTGTCCTTCTACTCTTGACAATCTGGAAAATGTGTACGCCACTAATGGTAACTTTGCTACAGGAGGCTACCAAGCACGTCCTCAAGGAGACCGTAACTTGCTAAGTTATCGTTCCAACAATTATCTATCTCCACCAGGTTTTTATCCTCAAAACCAAAACCAAAACCAAAACAATTTCAACCGCAACAATCAAAGCCAACCTCGAGCTACCAATCAATACCAATCCCAAAGAAACTCATATCCACCTCAAGGAAATAATTCAGCTTACCAAGCCCCACCTCTCAATCAACCCACGGCATTGAACCAAGACCTCGAAACTTACATGAGGACCAATAGAGAGATGGTGACGAATCTTCAAAGCCAATTCATTAACTTGAAAGGTGACATGGCAAAACAAGGGAACGATATTCGAGCCGAGCTAAGGAATGACATGGCGAAACAAGGGAATGCTCTTTAAGCTGACATGAGAAACTCTATGAACAATCAAACAAATAACTTAAGGGATATGATGGCTAGTTTTTTCCCAAGTAATCAAGCCTCTAGTTCGGGTTCTCTTCCGAGTAACACCGTTTCTAATCCAAGAGGGGAGATGAAAGCAATCACCACCCGAAGTGGCAAAGGTCTAAAGGAACCCGAAATTCCTACACCTACACCGGTGATTGTGACAAAGGAAAACGATTCCCCTTCTCCAATTCCTCCACCTTCTACTTCTACCCCTCCACCACCTAAGGATGTGAGTGAGAATTCCATACCAAAGCCTTCATCTCAACCCAATATACCTTATCCCTCAAGGTTGAGGAAAGAGAAATTGAAGAACAAGGATGATATTCAGGTTTCTAACTTTTTCAAAATGTTTAAACAACTGAATTTCAATATCTCCTTTGCTGAGGCTCTCGCTCACATGCCGAAGTATGCGAAAATGTTTAAAGATCTTCTCAGTGATAAGGAGAAACTCCTTGATATCACTCAGACCCAACTTAATGAGAATTGCTCTGCAGTCCTCTTACGGAAATTACCAACAAAACTTGGTGATCCGGGTCGTTTCTTGATTCCTTGCAACTTCCCCGGGGTAGAGAATTGTATGGCCCTAGCCGATCTAGGTGCTAGTATCAACTTAATGCCTTTAAGCGTTTGGAAACAATTATCTCTACCCGAGCTAGTCCCCACCTGAATGACATTGGAATTAGCTAACCGTACGGTTGCTTATCCGGTGGGGATAGCCGAAGACGTCTTCGTTGGTGTCGACAAATTCACCTTTCCGACGGATTTTGTTGTCGTTGACTACGAGATGGACCCCCGTGTTCCATTAATCGTTGGACGTCCATTCTTGAGGACCGGTCGCACTCTCATTGATGTAGCCGCAAGCGAATTAATCATGAGAGTTGGTGATGATAAAATCGTTTTCAACATGGGTAAACTTTCTAAGCAGCCTTCTGAAAACGAGAGTGTTAATTTCATTGACGTTCTTGATGAGGCTTGTGAAGAACATTTCAAAGACGCTTGTAAAAGTGGTTCTTCTTCTTTACCCACTGTTGAGACCGTTGCCTCTATTGTTTCATCACTAACTCCATTTGGAGAAAGTGATTTCATCTTGAAAGAATTTGAAGCAACTTTGGGAGATGTGGATTTGCAATATGACGATTCTCCCTCCAATTGGGATGAAGACATTCGTACCATTGAGAAACTTCTCAATGAGGACCATATTTCTCCACCATCTCCTAAGGATATCTCTATCAATGATCCGAATTTAAAAACGCCGTCCATCAAAAATCCTCCGGATTTAGAGCTTAAGGATCTACCGTCTCATCTTGAATATGTGTTCCTTGACGACAACAACAAATCACCCGTCATCATCGAAAAGGACCTGAAAGAAGAAGAAAAATCCCGACTTATCACCGTGCTAAAGAATCACAAGAAAGCGATTGCTTGGAAAATCTCTGATATTCGTGGAATTGATCCTCACTTTTGCACACATAAAATTCTCATGGAGGACGACTTTAAACCCACTATTCAAAGCCAAAGAAGGGTGAATCCTAAGATCATGACGTAATAAAAAAAGAGGTTATCAAACTTCTTGATGCGGGAATGATCTACCCTATCTCGGATTCACCGTGGGTTAGTCCCGTCCATTATGTGCCTAAGAAAGGCGGAATCACCGTTGTGCCCAATGAAAACAACGAGTTGATTCCTACTCGTCTCGTTACAGGGTGGAGAGTTTGTATAGACTATCGCAAACTCAATGATGCTACGAGAAAGGATCATTTTCCCCTTCCTTTCATGGACCAAATGCTTGAACGTCTAGCGGGTAATGCCTATTACTGCTTCTTAGACGGTTTCTCGGGTTATTTTCAAATACCCATCGATCCCCAAGACCAAGAAAAAACCACATTCACTTGTCCTTATGGAACATTTGCTTACAAAAGAATGCCTTTCGGCTTATGCAATGCTCCTGGGACTTTCCAAAGGTGTATGATGGCTATCTTCCATGACATGGTTGAAGAAACTATGGAAGTCTTCATGGATGATTTCTCGGTCTATGGTGATTCCTTCTCTTCTTGCCTTGCCAATTTGGAACGCATGCTTAAGCGGTGTGAAGACACTCGCCTTATTCTAACTTGGGAAAAATGCCATTTCATGGTGAAAGAAGGCATTGTGTTGGGACATAAAATCTCTAAAGCCGGTCTTGAAGTGGACCGTGCTAAAGTGGATGTCATAGCCAAATTACCTCCACCTTCAACCGTGAAGGGTGTAAGAAGTTTCCTAGGTCATGCGGGCTTCTATCGTCGTTTTATTCAGGATATCGCCCGATGACCCACCTCTTGGAAAAAGATACTCCTTTCATCTTTTCCAAAGAGTGTCTTGAATCCTTCAATCTTCTTAAGGGTAAGCTTACTAAGGCACCGGTCTTGGTTACCCCTAACTGGGTGCTACCTTTCGAATTGATGTGTGATGCTAGCGACTTTGCTATTGGAGCGGTTTTGGGCCAAAGAGTGATCAAACACTTCCAACCAATCCATTATGCTAGCAAGACAATGACGGGGGCTCAATTGCATTATACCACTACCGAAAAAGAGCTTTTAGCTGTAGTGTATGTTTTTGAGAAGTTCCGCCCCTATCTTGTTCTTTCCACCACCATCGTGTATACCGACCACTCCGTGTTGAGTACTTATTGACTAAGTAAGATTCTAAACCAAGACTTCTTCGTTGGGTTCTGCTCCTTCAAGAATTCAAAATTGAAATTCGTGACAAAAAGGGAGCCGAAAACCTAGCCGCGGATCATCTAAGTAGACTTGAGGATCCGTATCAAGGGGATCATCCGAACCAAGAAATCAATGACTCTTTTCCCCTTGAGACCTTAATGTCTATTCATTCCAATCTTGATGACACCCCTTGTTTTGCGGACATTGCAAACTACTTAGCGGGTGGTATTCTCATCGAAGGGTTAACATCCCAACAAAAGAAGAAGTTCTTTAAAGATATTAAGACTTAATTCTGGGATGACCCTTATCTCTTCAAACAATGTGCTGATCTGATTATTCGTCGGCGTGTTGACGGACCTGCAGCTTTAGACATTCTCGAAGCTTGCCATAAAGGACCCATCGGTGGTCACTTTGGTCCCAACTACACCGCGAAGAAAGTGTTTGACTTTGGATTTTATTGGCCCACCATTTATCGTGACGCTCACGAAATGGTTAAGCATTGTGATGCTTGCCAACGCCAAGGCAAGACCACACATAAAGATGAGATGCCTCAAAACTTCATACAAGAATGTGAAATCTTTGACGTATGGGGCATCGACTTTATGGGGCCTTTTCCATCATCTAAAGGGAACAAGTACATCCTCGTAGCCGTTGACTACGTATCAAAATGGATTGAAGCCAAGGCTCTCCCTACGAACGATGCGAGGGTGGTTGTGAACTTTTTGAAACAACTTTTTGCTCGATTCGGTGTTCCTCGTGCTATAATCAGTGACCACGGGACTCATTTTTGCAATGACCAATTTGCAAGAGTCATGGCTAAGTATGGTGTCAATCACCGCCTTTCCACCGCATATCATCCCCAAACCAATGGTCAAGCCGAGATTTCCAACCGTGGATTGAAGCGAATTCTGGAACGTACTGTGGGAGAGCATCGTGTCGCGTGGGTCGATAAGTTAGATGGTGCTTTGTGGGCTTTCCGTACTGCATATAAGACCCCGATTGGTTGTACACCTTATCGTCTTGTGTACGAGAAAGCATGCCACCTCCCTATCGAGCTGGAACATAAGGCATACTGGGCCTTGAAGTGGGCTAACTTCGACATCAACAAAGCCGGTGATCTTTACAAGATTCAACTCAACGAGCTTAATGAATTGAGGAATGAAGCTTACGAGAATTCATTGATCTACAAGGAGAAGACTAAGATCATCCATGATGCAAATATTAAGAACCAAGAGTTCCACGTTGGTGATCAAGTCTTACTTTTTAACTCTCGGTTGAAGATCTTCTCGGGCAAGTTGAAGAGCCGCTGGTCTGGTCCATTCACCATCGCCAAAGTCTTTCCATATGGCACCATTGAGCTTTCTCAGCCAGATGGGCCCAATTTTAAGGTGAATGGCCAGCGCGTGAAGTTGTACTTTGGTGAGGACATCTCTCATAAGATGATTCCATCCCTCACCACATTTCCCATGAACTAGTTTTGGGTCGAGTCAGGCTCGTGACTCGGTTAACAAAAACAAGCGCTTCTCGGGAGGCAACCCGTGATCTATCCTTTATCGTTTTCATAATAAGTGTAGGGGGAGCCCCGTATGTGTTTGTTGTCTTGTTTCTTATTTTGTGCAGGGATTCAAGCTTCAAAAAGTACTTTTGATGAATTTTGACGAACCATGATCCCGTGTTTCCATCTTCCCAGTTCTATCCTAAACTCTTGTGATTCAATATTTCATATCTTATATGTTCACATTGAAATCACTATAGATGTCCTTTCCTTAGCAAGATTTAAACAAAGTGCACAATGTCATAAGTGTAGGGGAGTTTACTCCCACATGCTTAAACATTGAGGAAAATGCTTATATCAAGTGTAGGGGGACTTCTATCGAAGTAAGTGGGCTTTTCCTTGTTTTTGTCCTCATTTTAATCGGAAAATTGATTTTTCGACATTTTTCAAAATTTTTAATCTATTTTGTCCTAGTAGTATAGTAGTATTCTCCTTTGTTGTCGTTATTTACTTTCCTTGCTTAAATAAAGTTTAATAAAGTGGTTTTAAATTTTTCAAAGTCGTGAATATTTTGACTCGACCCGAGTTTACTTGTCCAAGTTTACTCTAGCTAGTATCCTTAACGTGTTTAAGTCAAGTTTTGCTAGGCTTTTATATAGGGAACTTTAAAACGCTCAAGTCTTAACTCTTACGGTTTAAGAACAAGTACTTTTCGCAAGTTCCTATAATTAATCGTAGAGAGTCGTTTATCAAGGGAACTTTAAAATGCGAATTCTAAACTTGAAAAAGTCTAAGAGTTTGCAAGATCCTATAGATGACTCGAAAACCCAAAACTTTGATTTAATTGGCTAAGCATCCACGAGTCTCATTCCTTGACATTTTAAATTGTGGAGAACGAGAGATGATAGAGTCAATTATAAGTTTGGTATTCTTTCGTGAATTTATGTGAGTTGATTATAAGCCTATTCTCCCATCGCTTGTTAATAAATTTAATTGCAATAAATAAGGTCGTACGATTTGAAAAGTTACTTAGCTTCTAGCCCAAGATCGTTTAAAAGTTGCTCGGTATTAATTAGAGTTCATAGCCAAGGCATAACTTATTGAAGCAGGATCCGAAGATTGGCGAGTCCGAAAAGGTCCTAACAAGGCATGAGGGCTACATTTTTTGCTAAAGATCCAAAAGTGATGTGAAGAATAATTTATCGAAAATCAATATGAAGTATCGAGACACACGACGAAAAGAAAAAACTCCCCAAAAGATCATGGATAAGTCTATCCAAAAAGGCCCTAACAAGGTATGAGGATAAATAAATCCAAGTCTTAAAAGGAGGCGGATCGTTGTATATCAAAGTCCAAAATAAAGATTGGAGAAAAATGAAGAAGTCGTGGTCCAAATATGAAGAATCTCTCAAAAAGTTCAAGTGAAGAAATTCCTATTATGAAGAGAAGACCATAATTTCAAGAACGTCTCTCAAAGATTTGAAGTATGAAGTCGCTGCCAAATATCGGTCTGAGAAAGGTCTCAAATCGTGAAGCGATTTATGCCAAGATATGAACTTTAAGAGGTCCCGAGAAGTAGTTTTAACAGATTTTGTCCTTTAGCTAACTATTGATTAAATCATCCCACTGTATTTTCGGCCTAAACAACTATCGAAATAAGTCAAACAATGCATCCTCGTGATCATTCAAGACAATCTTAAAATATAAGAGATACACCTAGGAATAAGGGAGTCTAGTGAATAATTAGCCCACATGAATTCGTGTTAGTCTGCTAACTTATAATAACAATGATCTCGTTTTTAAGCTTGGTATGGGGAACGTGAAACTTGAGGATGATAAACGTTCATGGCAGCCAAAACCCAATGTAAGTCTTTGATTTCTTTACTTGTTTCTATCTTTTTATTTTCCTTAAATGTTTAGTATTTAATAAAGGCCAAGGTGGGTTATTTATGATGGAAAATGTAAACCATGCTTTAAAATTAATGCATTGCATGAGGGCATTGCAATGTTCAGAGTTACAGTCTGATATTTAACTGTAAGTCATAGTGCATGAGCTTAAAAACTTCGAATGTTTTTAATATTAGCTCATGCCCGAGAAAAATTAATTTCTCGTTGTAAGGATAAGTTTATCATCGGCAATAAACTTTCCTTTCTTTGGGTCCGGGGCATAATCTGAAATATAATTATACGTCATGTTCACAAGCTTAAAAATCTTTGAATAGTTTTAATGTAAGCTCGTGTCCGAGAAAAATTAATTTCTCGTTTTTGAGGATAAGTTTATCATCGGCGATAAACTTTCCTTTATTTGAAGATCGGGTCATCGCTTGACATTTAACGATGAGCCATATACACGAGCTTAAAACCGTTGAATAGTTTAAATGTAAGCTCGTGTCCGAGAAAATTTAATTTCTCGTTTTGAGGGTAAGTTATCGTTGACGAGATAAACTTCCCTTTCTCTGAAGTTCGGGTAACAGAATGTGATTTGAATGTGAGCCATTGTGCATGAGCTTAAAAACTTGGAATGTTTTTTATATAAGCTCATGCCCGAGAAAAAATAATTTCTCGTTTGTGAGGATAAGTTTATCATCGGCGATAAACTTTCCTTTCTTTGATGAACGAGTTACAGTCTGTGATGTGACTATAATTCCTTGTATAACTTAACTGCGAGTCCCATGAGACACTTGTTTCTTAGATATCAGCTTCTTTAGCAACCAAACTCTGAGAGTGTCCTTAATTGAATGTTATATAATGATTGGACCGCTTCGTTCTTTTGGAACATCCTCTTTGGTACCAGCATTCTCATTAGAAATTTGCATGCCTTGATATGGATTAGCGATATCTATCTTAGAAGCAAGTGGGGGTTCACAGTTTTCTTTTCTTGTGCTAGATGTGACCTGAGGAGATGGTTCACTTGTCTTAGCTGGCAAACGTTTCCTTTTATAGAAAACCTTAAGTTCAGGCTTAAGTGATGTATCATCCTTTTCACTTTCCTCCCTAGTTGTCTTAGTAGAATCGGAGACTATCCTAGTTAAAGGGCACTCGTTTCCTACAAGAGTGAAAGTTCTACCAGTAGGGCACCACATTTTACCAATGGGTTTGATTTTAGCTACCCACTGGGATTTAAGTCTAGCACGGAAGTTCACCTTATTAAGTAATTTCTGGATACAAGAATCATGATTGGCTTTAAAGACACATTTCCTACATGTTTTACAAGTAGCATATTTAATGTCTGAGTAAGATCTAGAATTCCTTAATGATTGATTGATGCTCCTAGGATATGACATGCTACGGTTAGTAGTGTTGGGTAATTTAGAAGGCATCTGACTAGGTTTAAAATTTCCATCTCTTACTTTTGTCTTTTTAATAGCTTCCCTTAGACCAAATTTATGGCGAATGTCATTTGAACTAGTTCGAGACGTGTTCTTTGGACTATGTCTAGGGAGACTAGATGCAATCATGTGATTAGGTCTTACAAAAACTGTTTTAGTCACATTGGCCCTAGTTGGTGGAGTGATTGTTCTAGAAATATGAGCCATATCAACTTGGGAGGCAAACCGCGGTCTCGAGGATTATGGTCGCTCGGATCTAAATGCAGTCGGTTGTCTAACAGACTGAATTTGAGGCGGTTTCCCCAAGATTGATGGTTTTTCAAGCTTAGTGTCCACACTAGTTCCTTTAGTTTTGCTCAACTCGTTTTTCAGAGCAGCTATTGCAAAAACCTTTTCCTGAACTTGAGCCTTTAAAGTCTGATTCTCTTTGAGCAAGTTATCTTGGGATGCCAATTTAGATTCTAGTAACTTAATTTGTTTCAAAAGATTATCCTTTTCAGCTTTAGAATCTAGAACATTTTGGTCCAATTTCCGTTCAAGAACAACGTTTGACTTTTCAAGTTTTTTTTATATTTTCAAATTTGTTCGTTTTCTTTGAAAATTCAAGTTTGGCATCCTCGTGATCTTTTGATTGTTGAGCTACGATCGTTTCGAGCTCTTTAATCCTAGAATCAGAATTATTTAAAGAAGCAATCATAAGGCACTTATCATGATGTTTAGCATTTTGAACACATTCTCCCCCATTATGACTCACATCGGATGAATCAGAAGTGGTATCGCTATCACTCTTTTCCATCCCATGTGTGGCATAATTAGGTTCGGAATGCTTAACATGTTGTATATTGTTGAAACTTGGCACCTGAACAGTTGGTGCTTGTGACTTGCTGCTTGTTTCATGCTTTTCTCCTGATTCCTTGCCCTTGCAATTTTGAATACTGTTCAAATTGTCAACCGTTTGACCATCTTCCTTTTGTATATGCATCTGTGTGTCTTGCACATGGCAAGCATCTGGTAGGTGAAGTTGTGATCGTTCGTGAATCAAATGTTCAAAAGATTCTACGTATTTGAATACTTCGTGACGGAAGTCTTGAATGTCGGTATGTATGTCTTCAAGGAAGTACTTGCAGATCACTGAATTTTCCTTTTTAGCAACATCGAATTGAAGAAAAGTTGACAAGTGTTGTACAAGAACTTGAAGTGCATATGCAGATGCAGATTAATTAAAGGAATCTTTGTTAAGTGCCTTATTTAGTGTACGCAAGTTTATCATCATATCATCGATGAACAATAAAGGATGTTGACCAAAGAGTGTGTTAGAGGTTGGTCTGGTCGTGAGCTTTGCGAGCTTGAAGAGATGACGTTGAAGTTTTCCAAATAAGACCGTGCACGTTATTCTTGCCTCGTGTTGTATTTTCTGCAATTCTCCCTCTAGAAAAGTCGAATTCAAAGATTCCATTGAATTCGGATGAAAGATGATGTAAAGGATTACTGATCGATAAAAATCGGTCTTCAATTATCTTAAACTCACTTCACACGTAGATATTGGATATGGATTATAGCCTTACAACCAAATATCACTATTGAAGTGATACAACTGATCACTCGGCCAAATTAGCTAAAAATCGTGACCTATTGTTTATGTGAGATGCGAATGATATAAGCCCATCAAGGATAAGATTGAAACCCGGTCCACAACAACATCTATACCTAATTATTAGGCATATAAATCACCTAATCCTAATTGACCTCACAAAATCTATAACCTATCATAACTCTTGTTTCCTCCACCCCTCTTTCATACACTTCTCCTCAAACACACTTACCTCGATACCTCCGTCCCCTTCTTTGACTTAACAAAAACCTAATCTCATTCTTCACACAGCCATCCCACTATATCTTTCTCATTTATTTTAAACCCAACAAAAATCATCATCTCATCTTCAATGAATAATGACAATCACAGAACATCTATAAACCTTATAAAGCCCTCGAACCACAAGCACCCAAAATGGAAGATACTGCTTATGATTATTACATATATCCAATGAAGATTGATCTATTTTCGGCTACAAGATCTCATAGAGGTCTCGGGTAGGTGTAATTAATTGCATGTTGTTGATTCCCGTTTAAGTTTATGACTCGAAACATAATATTGATTATAACAATCTTGTTATCAATCTTTATTTAATTTCGTATATAAAACCGGTTTGACAAAAACAAACAAACATAGATCTGTGATGATTTTCGTTCAAAAAGAGAAGATCTAAAAAGATCAAGAATGAATCTGAGATTTCAAATTTGTTTTCTGTTTTTCGAGTTTAGACAGATTGTTTGAGTGGTCTGTTGGAGTCAAGATGATGATAGGTTTGATAAGTTTTGATGTGTTGAGTCTTAGGCGGATTTAGATAAAGTTAATGGGGACGGTAAGTTTAATTAGAGACAAAGGGAGAAACTAGATCGAGTCTGTTGAGTCGTGTGAGTGGTTGTTTGGACGTTGTTCCAGGCTGGGTCAATGCTAGTCTAGGTGTTGAGTCAAGTTTAGTTGAATGTGATGTTGAGTTCGAGTACAGTTGGGTTGGTCAAAATGAGCCCTTTTGTTTGAGTTCAACTTACGTTTCCATCGTAATGTCAACAAGTAAAACCATCGGAATGTCAAAAATAAAAACCATCGGAATGTATAACAGTCGGAATGCTATCGGAAAAAGACAAAAATATTGTCAATCGGAATGTATCACTGAATAAGTATCGGAATGAGTGTCGGAAAGAGATCTATCGGAAAGTGGTATCTTAATATCTATCGGAATAAGTCAAAACTTGTAACCGTCGGAAAAATGGTCGGAATACGTGTCGGAATGTAAAACCCTTTTCCGACAGACACAAAGACAAAAACAGAATGAAAGAGAAGTTTATAAAAAACAATAAAAAAGTGAGATTTTTGGGACAAGACACCCAATTTGAGACAATAAAACACAGATCGAGATAAAAAAGATAAAAACTTGTGACAAAAAACAGTAGGAATGTTTACTCTTAAACTTTTTGGACAGATTTGAGACGAAAAAGACTTATAATTGTTTTGACAATACTTAAAATCAAGTCACAAAGTTTATACCATGTACGGAACCAAAACAAAAAATTTTGACCACCAAATCAATAGATAAAACCAATGTTTTGAAACCAGGTTCGACCCAACCTGGTCAACCAGTTTGACCGGTTCCGACCTGAAAAACGGGCCTTAATAAACCGGTTGTCTTTTATATTTTAGGAAGTTGACAAAATAAAGATAAGTACTTCTACTTGTACCTGATGAGTCACTCTTTCTTTCTTATCTCATTTGCAATCTCAGCCACCATTGTAACAACATAATCCCAATTCGAATGAAACAAAAACCCATAATAATCATCTAGATTGCACCAGGAACCCAAGATACTTGATTGAGGTAATATAGATAAAAAAATTTTATATTCCATCATTTATATGTTATTTTTGTGTTATGACAAAGTATGATTAAGAAAAATAAAAACTTACAATTTGATTAAATAATAATTACTAGTAGTATATTCGATATTATTTTATACTGAAAGATTATATCATTTTATTTTATGGATGTTTATAATCAAGTTGATTTATGCTTCTTTATTTTTTTCTACAGGAGAAGTGCAGTATGTGTATTATTTGTTAACAGTATAAAACCGGGTCGACCCGGCGGTCGAACCGGTTGACCCGGCGACCTGGAGGCTCGGCCGAGTCGATCACCGACCCGGGTTTCAAAACATTGAATAATACCACGACAAACCTAAGATTCAACCATAGCTTTTGATACTAATTGTAGGTCCAAAGTTTCTTAGGATTGTATATGTGTTTGATTTATCTAATGAATGGAAGGAGATGGAAGAACTAGAGAGAGAAAGGTAGAGAGAGAAAAAAGAGAGAATGGAAGAAAGATTGAATGAATAAAATGACTAAGTGCTCAACCCCTCCTAACTTGCTAGGAGGGGGTATATATAGCCCACCCTACATGTGGGCTATATGGGCTATATGTTTACATATTGGATCACGAGCCCAATACTTGAATATATCGTTGGAGTGACCGATTCTTTCTAAATACGTAAAAACGTATTTCCAACAAAGTGTTTCCTTTAACTCAGCCAAAGCCAAATTTTTATCACAAATTTGTTCCCCCAAATTAGATATTTCCACCGACTTTTGATTCAATCGTTCAATCAATGATTGATTCTGTGCAGTGGTATTAGCACACGTGGGCTCTACTGAATCGAAGAGTTGTGTATTTTTCTGTTTTAAGTTATCAACTTTGGAAAAAATCTTGGAAACTCGGTTATCTAGATTAAGTTTAAATTCTCAGCGGCCTCAAGTACGTTCACATAGTTAATCTCCTTAGATTTCTCTATGTCTATTGGCAATGATTTAGCAACCTTATCACTTGGATGACGCTGTTTTGATTGTAAATTCAATCGAAAATTCTTTTGAAAATTTGAATCATCTATATTAACACTTTCGAATGACGTTTCAAAAAGCTCTTGAATAAATTGTTGCTTACATTCAAGCGAAATACAATGTTTTTGAATCTCATCAAAACGTTTTGAAAGCGAAGAATAAGAATCTTGAAGTTTTAAAAATTCAGCGTCAAATTTGTAACAAGTACCATCTACCACATTATCCACAGATTCAACATTATGCACAATAGAATCATTATCAACACTATTATTCACACAGACGGAAACAATATCATGCGACATCACTTGCTTTAGAAGCTGATCATTTTGGCGTGAAATTCGTTCTATTTCAACTAAACCATTTTCATAAGCATCATCCATTTCATTGAAAACACGTTTAACTTCATCTAATTCCAAAACCAAATCTTGATCAATATTGATAAAACATGATTTAATATTGTTTACAAAGGGAACGATTTCGTCTCGAAACGCATCTCTAGTGTGTTAAAAATTC
Organism: Glebionis coronaria; assembly: GCA_025667525.1. Classification (NCBI taxonomy): domain Eukaryota; kingdom Viridiplantae; phylum Streptophyta; class Magnoliopsida; order Asterales; family Asteraceae; genus Glebionis; species Glebionis coronaria. The sequence goes on from CM046874.1 coordinate 150,279,846, forward strand.
CATTCAACTTCCGTTATGGCCGAAGCCGTCATACGTTCCTTAATGACCTTGTTGAAATCGGCAAAGTGTTGGTGCAACGCATTTAAGCTATTTGACACCTTACTTACTGGTGGAATTAACTTAGTTAAATCCTTTTTGACAAGTGTAGGAGACGTACTAGGAAGGTTTTCATTTGACAAACTTTGAGGCACAAAATCTGATAATTGAGCTAATTCCTTTAGTAGTAAAAACGGGTCTTTTTATCAAATTGATCTTTATTATGCTTAACATAATCAAGCTTATGGAATGTGGAAAGCATTTTATTTCGAGTTTCTTCTGCAAGTGACATTGTCTCCTCATTATCACGAACATAAGGTGCTTCTTTCGATTTTACAATTAGGGTTCCATCATAAAGACAATGAATATATTCTTGGGCTTGTTTTGCATAACCGGGATTAGGTGGTAAATCTTGAAGACGCTTAAGTTCTAGATCTTTAAACGATTTAGTTAAAAGATGAACCTTTTCTGTGGAACCATATTGTTTTAAAAGTTGTTGTTCCTTGAATTTAAGAATTTTGGTAGCATTAATTTCCGATTCAAACTTTTTAGACTCGAGAGTTTTGAAATCCGTTTTAAGTTTCTGAAAATCATTTACAACCGACTCTTTTTCTTTTGATTCATTGGAAAGATTAGCTCTTAATGATTCTATTTCATTGAAGTGTTCTATCCTTTCAAAACAAAATTGGTCAAATTCAGAATAAGTTATTTTCTCTGCTTGAGGGACCATTTCAAAAGTTTTGACCTTTTCCTTATACAGCGCAAGCCCAGCGGTTAGATTGGCATTCAAATCTACGGTTTGTAGGACAGCCACATTCATGTTATCAATAATATGTTTAGGCACCATTACCAAATCACGTTGATCATAAGATTCCATACCCGTCGTAGCATTTGGTTGAGGTTCACTCAAATGTGTTGGATTGGATACCACATCATTTGAGTTACTAGTCCCGAATGCTGTTCGAGGTTGTCATTTTCATGCTCAACTTGATGTGGATTATCATGAACAATATTAGTTGTGGTTTGCACCTCACTGACGACATCAGAACCGTAGTGAGAGAGATTAGAAACGGGAGCAGCTTGGGTTGAGTGAATGTCATCACAATCCGAATCATATGCATCAAGATCATCTGCTTGATATGTTGCATTAGAAGTAGAGACGACTGCAATGCCTTCTATCAGCTGCCCCTGGGTATGCAAGAAATGCTAATTCCTCTGAGTCCAAAATCTTTCCCTTAGATTGAGCATCGACCAAATACATCTTCTCATGAAACCACGTTACATCCCTTCTCCTTTTCGGCTGAGTGCATTGCCTAGCCATATGACCTTGCCCTCGAAAATTGTAGCAAGTCACAACCTTTTGAGGACCAATAGGGCTTCCATTTCCACTAGCTTGAGAATTCACAGCTTGAGCGTTCATGGTCCTTGTAGTGGGTCCATATGAATTTTGCCTTTCTTGAAGGATTGCACTGTCACTTGACCGTATTGAATAGTGGCTTGTTGTCGAGGATTTGAAGAAGTGCGGAGCTGATTATTCGTTGGTGGGAAACCTCTAGTTGCAATAAGTTTTAACAAGTAGGCATTGAGATGGTTTAAGACATCAGTAGGCGTATAATTTGGAGTAAAGACCGGTGCTTGAATTGGTGGGAGTTCATTCGAATAAAAGGCTGGTGCTTGTGGTGCTTCAATTGGAAAATATCCTTGCTGAGGAGCATAGCCCATTGGAGAGGTGATGGCTTGTGATGGTAATGCTTGATGTGATGGTTGCTGATGTGATGGTTGCTGTAGATAAGGTTGTTGATGAACACTTTGTTGAAATGCTTTCTGTGGCATCATTAGTGATTGATAAGATGGTTGTTGTGGTTGCTGATAGATGTGTTGTGGTGGCTGCTGCAAGTATGATGGTTGTTGATAAGTGTAAGCCATGTTTTGTTTGGGAGGCATTTGTTGAGAAGCATACATGGCAAGTTGATAGGTGTGAAAACACCCATCCTTTTACCACTTAATTATAATAAAAACGAGACTAAATCGTGTATTTTATGTCGTAAAAGTCGGAATTGTGCGTGGTTTGTGTTTTTATTGTGTTTTAGGACCAAAAGATGAGAAAGGAAGGAAACACGGGCTTTCACGGGCTTTTATCGAAGAAAAAGACAAAAGACGAAGTCAAAAGATGAAAAGATCAAAAGTTCAAAAAGAACAGAAGTCAAAGGCCTATTCTGAAGATTTATCGAAGAAAAAGTCTAAAGACGGAAGTTTAACGAAGTCGAAGAACCAAATCTGATAAAAGAAGAAAATTAGAAGACGAGTTCATTTCATATCGATAAATCCCGAGACAAAGTCGAGAAGACAAAGAAGAAAGAGAGAAGCAACAACCTCCTCCCTTCCTCCTATAATACCCTCATAATATGTCATTAGGAGGAGTTAGTTAATTTTAGTCATTAGTTTATTTTTCAAGTTTTAGGAGTAGGAGTAGATTAATTACTTTCTCTCTCTAGATTTATTTCATGTTCTTAAGCTTTCATCTTTAATCTTGTAATCTTGGATCTTTAATCTTCATCTTATTTTAAGCTTTTCATTAATCATTCTCATTCTACCTTTCTTAATTTTAATCTTATGTTTTGATTTGGTTAATCATGTAGTTTGCTTAATCTTTATGCTTATTGCTTTATTGATGTGTTTGTTTGATTGTGCTTATTGGTTTTGATGTGTTTAGTTTTTATAGCTTATTGTGTTTAGTGCTTATTGTGTTATTTTCTTATTTTTAATCAAGTGTTCTTAATAGTTATTTTTATAAAAAGTTGATTTTTATTATTTTGATTATTTGGTGTTTTTAAAGTTTTTGAATTGTGGCTTATTAGCTTTTTCTTAAAATCAATTTGGTTAAAGTTTTGGTAAGTGCTTATTTGGTTTTAGCTTATTTTTCATTAATCCGGATTTATAAACCCTCTTTTTCCGACTTATAGTTTTATTTTTATTCCGACTTAGTTTTTTTTATTATTCCGAACTAGGTTTAGTTTTCATTTATTCCGAATAAGGTTAGTGTAGGATTCCGATTTATGTTAGCTTTAGATTATTCCGACTTATCTTCTTTTCTAGTATTCCGAATAGTGCATGTTTAGACCATATTCCGACTTATGTTACGCTTACTCATTTCCTGCCACTTTAAGGATAGTATTCCGACTTGTCTTCAGTAGAATTTTCCCGCCACTTTTACATTCCGAATTAAACACAATGTATTCCGAATAACCAAGGAAAGTACAAAACCCGGATTAGCCTAAAATTCCATAACCCGGATAAGCCTAAAATCTATTCCGAATAAGAACAAGAATCATGCATCCCGGATAAGGAGTAAAGTCTATTACCCGGATAAGACAAAAACTTAATAACCCGGATTAGAACAAAAAAAACAGTCACATTCCGAATAACAAAGTGATTTGACATGCTTGCTTGCTAGGTTAATTCTTTTTCCCGCCAATACCATTGTTCCCCATGGGGGAACATGTCCCTTATAGTTCAACATTTGCTCCGTAGCGATTTAGTTTTATCCGAAAGTCGTATTTATTTTTATTTTGAAAGTCAGTTATTTTTAGTTATATTTTTCGTCAAACTTTAGTATAGTATTTTTTTCGAAAAGTTTAAGTTTTAAATTTTATTAAGTGCCCGTTTCAATATTCGTTTCGTTTCTTTTTAAAATAGTTTTATAATCCAATTTCTTTCATTTTTATTTAGTAAGTTTTCATTTTTAATTCGAAAAGTTTATTTTTATTTTTATTTTCGCTTTTACTTTTATTAATTGTTTCTTTTAATATTTGTTTTAATATTCGTTTTAATATCGTTTTAATTTTTAGTTTTTAATATTCACCTTGTTTTACTTTTCTTTATTATTTGTCCTTGTCTTTAGTATGTTTTTAAATTTTTTTCGCATTTACTTTTTAATTAGTTATAGATAATACGACATTTTCTTTTTATCCACCAAAGACGACTGAGTCACACATTTAACCGGAGATCAATTCGATTAGACACCGCGAACAATGAACTTTTAAATATACAAAATCATTTGTATCAAATGGCGCCGCTGCCGGCTCTTTTCGTGAAGATTAACGGTTTTTTGTGAGAGACACGTTGGATTTTGGGATCCGTTCACTTTTGAACGTTACTTTTCTTGTCAAAATTTTCAAAAATTTTCAAAAAAATCCTAAAAATAAAAAATTTCAAAAATTCAAAAACATTTAAAAAATCATAAAAAGCATTTCTTTTTCAAAAAGTTTTGCACCAAAAATATTCCTCTCAATCCTCTAATGTGTTTAATTCTTTTTCTCAACCCCTCTTATTTTTAATTCTTCATAGATTTGTACGTCTATTGCGTAGGGTGTGGGAGACCATTGTATGGTTTTCAAACTTGTCAATGGTGTACATGTGAGCGGTGCGGAAATGATATCACCAATACACAATTTGGATTTTGTCCATTTTGCAATTCAACCAATTCATACTTCACCTCCGCTGACACTATCTCACCCTCTCCCATATATGACGATCCATATCCGCAAAATGCACCGGGTTTTTTCTCCATACCCGTGTTGTCACAATTGTGGGGGCCCTCACGATACCTTTTCTTGTCAACCGATGAATTATTATGAGCCAAATCCGTGTTCTCATTCTTCTCAACCGATGAATTATTATGAGCCAAATCCGTGTTCTAATTCTTCTCAGCCGATGAATTATTGTGAGCCACATCCGTGCTATAATTCCGGTTTTCAAAATTTTGAGCCCCCGCAATACTCCCTCGATCATCAACCCTCTTTTGCAATTCCTGCTGAGAACCTAGCCACTCTTTGCAATCAAGTTCTTAAAATTAATGAATGTTTCACTAAATATCTCGAAAAAAGTCAAGAAAGAATTCAACAAGAGCAAGTATCTAATCTTAGTGATTATACTCCGCCTCTTGTGCGTCCATACTATTATGATGATGATGACGATGAGAATACTATTTCTTGGACTGATCTTGTTTCTCAACATCCTAGTGCAATTGTAGTTCCTTCTCTCGATATCCCAAATGCGTCTAAGGATTGTGATACATCAAGTGAGCTTAGTGAATTTGGTCTCGACAACTTATTTGAGGAGGTTTGTGATGTACCGACTTTTCCGGAGCTTACGGACGAGGTCGCTCTTAATGATGATTTTTCTCCATGCTATGAGAATTTCACTTTTGAAATTTCTCAATCTCCTCCGGGCGATGAGAGTAATGTTGATTTATTCTCTACGACTTACGAGAAGTTCACCACTGAACTTGGTCTTGTAGATGAGGTGGAAGACGCTATTCTTCGCGACAAATTACTGAAAGTTCATCTTCTTATTGCAAAAATTGAAGCGTTGAATTTTGCTCCTAATACCGAGTCTTTGCCCCCGTCTATTACTCCCGTTGAGAATAATGACACATTTATGGAAGAAATCGACATTCTCTCAATACCTCTGGGTATTGATGATGATGGCCCGGAGGGGGATATGGTTTTTGATACTTTGATGCATGAAGATATTGTCCCAAGTCCTCCTCCCGAGCACCTTTTATCCCATACTTTGGAGACAATTACTGAGGATGAGTGCTTTGACCCGGGAGGTGACATTAACCATTCTATGATTGACACCTTTATGGCTTTGCCGCTTAGTGATAATCATATGTCTTTTGGGGATGACATTTTGATTCATTTACCCACCCTACCTCCCGTGGATCACGATTTCACATACTTTTTGTATGTTGAGAGGACTTTTCTACCCTTCAAGACTTATCCTCCTGCCTCTCATTTATTATGTTCCTCCGGGACCGAGGACAAGATTTTTGATCACGGTATTACATTCAAGGCTTCCCCATGGACCATTTAATTCGGGGACGAGTCAGGCTCGTGACTCGGTGAACAAAAACAAGCGCTTATCGGGAGGCAACCCGAGTATCTATCCTTTTTATCCGTTTTTATAATAAGTGTAGGGGAGAACCTCGTATGTGTTTGTTGTTTTCTTTCTTATGATGTGCAGGGATTCGAGCTTTCAAAGATCCATTCTTGATGACTTTTGACGACTCGTGATTCCATGTACCCGTCTTCCCGGTTTTATCCTAAACTCTTTTGATTCACTATTTTATATTCTTCAATATTAAAATAGGAATCACTTTAGTTGTCTTTTCCTTAGCAAGATTTAAACAACGTGCACAATGTCCTAAGTGTAGGAGAGTTTACTCCCACATGCTTAAACATTAAGGACAATGTTTATCTTAAGTGTAGGGGGACTTTTATCGAAGTTAAGTGGGCTTTTCCTTGTATTTGTCCTCATTTTAACCGGAAAATTGATCATTCGACATTTTTCAAAAATTTTCATCTATTTTGGCCTAGTAGTATTTTTCATTTATTCTCTTTTATGTTCTTCCTTTTGTTATCGCATCGTATGTATAAATTTCATTTCAAAAATAAAGTCAAAAGAGAAAAAATAAAGTTAAATAAAATGGTTTTGATGAGTTTAGATATCCTTGATATATTAGGCCCGTTGTGAATCTTTTGACTCAACCCGAGTTTACTTATCTAATTTTACTCTAGCTAGTATCCTTAAGTGTTTCAGTCAAGTTTTGCTAGGTTTTTATATAGGGAACTTTAAAACGCAAAAGTCTTAACTCTTACGGGTTAAGAACAAGAACTTTTCGCAAGTTCCTATAACTGATCCTAGAAAGTCGTTTATCAAGGGAACTTTAAAATGCGAATTCTAAACTTAAAAAAGTCTAAGAAGTTGCAAGATCCTATAGATGACTTGAAAACCCAAAACTTTGATTTAATAGGCTAAGCATCCACGAGTCTCATTCCTTGAGATTTTAAATTGTGGAGAACGAGAGATGATAGAGTCAATTATAAGTTTGGTATTCTTTCATTTATTTTTGTGAGTTGATTATGAGCTTTTTCTCCCATCGCTTGTTAACAAATATATTTGCAATAAGTAAGGTCATACGATTTGAAAAGTTACTTAGCTTCTAGCATAAGATCGCTTAAAAGTTGCTCAGTATTAATTAGAGTTCATAGCCAAGTCATAACCTATTGAAGCGGGATGCGAAGATTGGCGAGTCCGAAAAGGCCCTAACAAGGCATGAGGGCTACATTTTGTTGCTAAAGATCCAAAGTGATGTGAAGAATCATTTATCAAAAGTCAATATGAAGGATCGAGACACACGACAAAAAGCAAATACTCCCCTAAAGATCATGGAGAAGTCTATCCGAAAAGACCCTAGCAAGGTATGAGGATAAATAGATCCAAATCCTAAAAGGAGGCGGATCGTTGTATATCAAAATCCAAAATAAAGATTGGAGAAAAATGAAGAAGTCGTGGTCCAAGTATGAAGAATCTCTCAAAAACTTCAAGTGAAGAAATTCCTATTATGAAGATAAGACCATTATTTCAAGATCATCTCTCAATATTCGAAGTATGAAGTCAATGCCAAATATTGATCCTAGAAAGGTCTCAAATCGTGAAGCGAGTTATGCCAAGATATGAACTTTATGAGGTTTCGAGAAGCAGTTTTAAAAGATTTTGTCCTTTAGCTAACTATTGATTAAATCGTCCGACTTTATTTTCGGCCTAAATAAACTATCGAAATAAGTCAACAATGCATCCTCGTGACATTTAAGACATCAATAAAATATAAGAGATACACCTAGGAATAAGGGAGTCTAAGTGAATAATTGATCCACATGAGTTTATGTTAGTTTGCTAACTTATAATAACAATGATCTCGTTTTTAAGCTTGGTGTGAGGAACATGAAACTTGAGAGTGATAATTATTCATGACACCCAAATCCCTAATGTAATTCATCGATTTCTTTACTTGTTTTCTTCCTCCAAATAATTTGTAAATTTCTATCTATTTAAGTTTCCTTAATGTCTTGTGTTTAATAAAGGCTAAGGTGGGTTAATTATGATGGAAAATCTAAATCTTGCTTTGTAATTAATGCATTGCATGAGGGCATTGCAATGGTCAAGTGTAGGCGATTTGATAGGTGTGAAAACACCCATCCTTTTACCACTTAATTATAATAAAACGAGACCAAAACGTGTATTTTATGTCGTAAAAGTCGGAATTATGCGTGGTTTGTGTTTTTATTGTGTTTTAGGACCAAAAGATGAAAAGGGAAGGAAACACAGGCTTTCACGGGCTTTTATCGAAGAAAAAGACAAAAGACGAAGTCAAAAGATCAAAAGTTCAAAAAGAACGGAAGTCAAAGGCCTATTCTGAAGATTTATCGAAGAAAAAGTCTAAAGACGGAAGTTTAACGAAGTCGAAGAACCAAATCTAATAAAAGAAGAAAATTAGAAGACGAGTTTATTTCATATCGACAAATCCCGAGACAAAGTCGAGAAGACAAAGAAGAAAGAGATAAGCAACAACCTCTTCCCTTCCTCCTATAAATACCCTCCTAATATGTCATTAGGAGGAGTTAGCTAATTTTAGTTATTAGTTTATTTTTCAAGTCTTAGGAGTAGGAGTAGATTAATTACTTTCTCTCTCTAGATTTATTTCATGTTCTTAAACTTTCATCTTTAATCTTGTAATTTGGGATCTTTAATCTTCATCTTATTTCAAGCTTTCATTAATCATTCTCATTTTACCTTTCTTAATTTTAATCTTATGTTTTGATTTGGTTAATCATGTAGTTTGCTTAATCTTTATGCTTATTGCTTTATTGATGTGTTTGTTTGATTGTGCTTATTGGTTTTGATGTTTTTAATTTTTATAGCTTATTGTGTTTAGTGCTTATTGTGTTATTTTCTTATTTTTAATCAAGTGTTCTTAATAGTTATTTTTATAAAAAGTTGATTTTTATTATTTAGATTATTTGGTGTTTTTAAAGTTTTTTAATTGTGGCTTATTAGCTTTTTCTTAAAATCAATTTGGTTAAAGTTTTGGTAAGTGCTTATTTGGTTTTAGCCTATTTTTCATTAATCCGGATTTATAAATCCTCTTTTTCTGACTTATAGTTTTATTTTTGTTCTGACTTAGTTTTTTATTATTATTCCGAACTAGGTTTAGTTTTCATTTATTCCGAATAAGGTTAGTGTAGGATTCTGACTTATGTTAGCTTTAGATTATTCCGACTTATCTTTCTAGTATTCCGAATAGTGCATGTTTAGACCATATTCCGACTTATGTTACGCTTACTCATTTCCCGCCACTTTAAGGATACTATTCCGACTTGTCTTCAGTAGAATTTTCCCGCCACTTTTATATTCCGAATTAAACACAATGTATTCCGAATAACCAAGATATGTACAAAACCTGGCTTAGCCTAAAATTCCATCCCGTATAAGCCTAAAATATATTCCGAATAAGAACAAGAATCATGCATCCCGGATAAGGAGTAAAGTCTATTACCCGGATAAGACAAAAACTTAATAACCCGGATTAGACCAAAAAAGCAGTCACATTCCGAATAACAAAGTGATTTGACATGCTTTCTTGCTAGGTTAATTCTTTTTCCCGCCAATACCATTGTTCCCCATGGGGGAACATGTCCCTTATAGTTCAGCATTTGCTCCGTAGCGATTTAGTTTTATCCGAAAGTCGTGTTTATTTTTATTTTGAAAGTCAGTTATTTTTAGTTATATTTTTTGTCATATTTTAGTATTAGTATTTTTTTTGAAAAGTTTAAGTTTTAACTTTTATTAAGTGCCCGTTTCAATATTCGTTTCGTTTCTTTTTAAAATAGTTTTATAATCCAATTTTTTCATTTTTATTTAGTAAGTTTTTTTTTTAATTCGAAAAGTTTATTTTTATTTTTATTTTCGCTTTTACTTTTATTAATTGTTTCTTTTAATATTTGTTTTAATATTCGTTTTAATATCGTTTTAATATTTAGTTTTTAATATTCGCCTTGTTTTACTTTTCTTTATTATTTGTCTTTGTCTTTAGTTTGTTTTAAAATATTTTTCGCATTTACTTTTTAATTAGTTATAGATAATCAAGGACATTTTCATTTTATCCGCCAAAGACGACTAAGTCACGCATTTAACCGGAGATCAATTCGATTAGACACCGAGAACAACGAACTTTTAAATATACAAAATCATTTGTATCAAGAGTGGATCATGAACTTGAGGTGTTGACAACCGAGCCTCAATCACGTGGCATTCGTGTTGTTGAAGAAAAGCTTGAAGTTGATCCACGTTTGTTTGATGAAAATCCTTAGCCAATTTAATAGGCGTCACGTACTTGCTCCATTCAGAAGGAAGAGTGTTCAAATACTTGGTGTTTAATTGAAACGTAGGAATTGTCAGGCCATAGATGTTGAGCTCATTCATTAATAGAGTGAATCTCAAATAGTAATTGATGTATGTTTTTCGTACACGTTTTAGGAAAAACGCGTATGAGTGGCAAGTATTAAGTTGCACGCTTTAGGAAAAACGCGAAACCGAATAAATGCGGGTTCTTTCTCGAAGGAGGTGTGTGTATTAATGTGCCAAAATATAAAATAACAATGTTTGGATTAGTGACGTTTTTGGTTGAGAAGAGAAAAATTAAAGACGAGCTACGACTACGATTTAAACTACGACGTTGACGTAGAACGCGAACGTAAATACGTAAAACGCGACAAACTAAAAAATAAACCTAAAAATTAATTAAAAGCTTAAACTAAGTCTAAAATAATATAAATAAGAATAAAAATCCAACAAATATATTTTAAAACCTTTTATTAATTAAATATTCAATTTTAAATGCTAATTAAAGCCCTAAAATTAAATATAATTAACAAAATGCCCAAAATATAATTTTATTGAAAAAATAAGTTACTTATATTATCTAAAGACTAAAAAGTAATTTTCCTAAATTTTCAAAACTATTTTTCTATTTTTAAATGACTAAAAACTATTTTTAAATTAAAATAATCATAAAAAATAATTAAATAATGCCGAAATTAATTTAACAATTTTAAAAATCCTAAATTACCCTAATGAACAGTAGAAAATTGAAAAAGTTTGAAAAAAGTAAAAATTTGCACTAAAAGACAAAACAGATTAATAATAAAACCCTAATTAAACTAATTTAATTATAAAAAATGATTAAAAAGTGAACAGTGAAAATTTTTAAAACCAAAAATCTTAAAATATTATTCTAAGTCTAGGAAGTATTTTAAAAGTGAAAAATAATAATTTTTTACACTAAATTCCAAAAAACAGTAATTAAAAAGTGATTAAAATGGCTAATTAATCTAAAAATTACTTAATGAACAGTAACTTAAAAAGTAATTAAACTGAAAAATCAAGATTAAAATAAGAAAATTATTGAAACTTAAATCAAGTCCTAATTCCTAATTAACCCCACTAAAGACAAAAATACAAGAACTGTGATAGTGACATTGGTGGACTTTTGTCCTTTAGCACAAGCAGGGGAAACTATTACACTAGCAGTGGGAATGAGGTTCCCACTGTTAGTACAAAAAAACGTATCTGGGCACTTGGAGCTTAGGAAAGCTCTTGTGGTTGATGTTAGTTGGACAATGGGGCACCCCTACACTCAGTGGAGTGTAGAGAGTCTATGCAAACAAGAAACACCACAACTATCAACACCAAATCACACACAATTTGCCCTAAAAAGTTACTGTATGTTTAATAAAGGGGTCTGATGAACAGTGCAGGTTTTCAAGGCACAAAAACGAATTTTAATTAGCCACAATTATCACATAAACATACCAAATCACTTAAAACTAATCTAAAACCCTAGATTACACTAATGTCTAACACCCTTGCAAAACTTGAAAGCAAAAATGACCAAAAAGCTGGCAGAAGAGTAGCTTACTGTATTTTAGCTATTTGTACCAAATTTTGAGCATGCAAGTGCTTTTTAAACCTATCAAAACTCAAACCAAACAACCTATTAACTATTACTACCCTACTGGAGTGTGTTTAAGCTGTTTATAAACCACATATGTGTCAAATCCCCAGCCTATCAAGCAGACCCAAACACCCCCTTAAAATCAGCAATATAATATTATCAAAGGAATACTCATTCAAGATTACACAAATCCAACTTTTACTACACTATCATGCATAAAAGAGTTCTTAAACAACCTACTCAAGCAGCATATCCAACACAACAACAAGCTCACTTCAAAAATCACACAACTCCAATTTTTGAACAAGAAAGAGGGTTCAAAGTTGTTTACCTTGTGCACCTTACATCCAAGGTGCACAAAGGCGTGCTGATGCCTTCTCCATCAAGTTCTAGACTTGAGCTAATAGATTTAAAGGAAGCTATATGTAGAGATGCTGATGGTGGTGGTAAACAAGCACACATACACCACCCAATATGCCTTCACAAGTATACACCTGCTAAGAGAAAACCAAATCAAGTAGCCAAAAAGCAGTAGCCTCAAGCTTGTTGTCAGCAAGCTTGAGGGTGAGCTTTTGGTACCGTAATAACACAAGAACAATAGAATTGAAATTCTTCCCTTTGTAAAAAAAAGAGCAAACTTGAACTAAAAATTTGAAAGAAAACAAATTTCCTTGAATCCTTTGATTTCTTTTAACCAGGCAGTTAAATAACACAAACCAAGAACTCAAAAACAAACCTCCACTTTCACTTTGGTCTATTTTTGGTTCCTTAATCCGTGGGTCTCAAAACTGCTTTTGCCCAAAATCAAACTTTCTTTGAACCAAAAACCTTTTTTTATAAACTAAATTAATACAAGATAGGAAAATCTTTTAACTAAATAAAACAAGAATTAAAATGGGAACTCAGAATTTGCAATATTAAACCAAAACACTTTAAATATTCATTAAGATAAAAATAGATTACAAAATTCTGGAACCCGAAAACCAAGTCACAAATGACTTGGTATTTATACAAGAGCTAGGAATAATCTAGATGCTGAAAATAAAATAATACAAGAATGAAAAACCCTAAAACTCTAGTTCAATAAATCCCGAATATACCCTTTGATTTTTTTGACTGGAAATTTGGTCAAAAGTAGCTTCATGTGACTTGACAGCTGTTGAATGCATCATAACCGTTTATTTGAGCTTAGGGAGCACGCATATAGTCTTCAAACGTTGATGTGCTGGCAAGATGCTGAATTTTCTATTTTGAGAGGAGCAGGGGACATGAGTGGGGCCCAAGGAGGTCATGGGATAAGTGAGTTGGGTGTGGGTTTGGTTTGTGATGGGGTTGATTAATGATCTGGAAATTTTCAAGCAATTACCCTTTGATTCGAGGCGTCCAAGAAATTAGGGTTTATGGGATGGGGATGTTAAGCAGGTGGTGTTTAATCAGTTTAATTGTTAATCAGGTTTTTAAAAAACGTTTACCTCAAAAAACTTGTTATTAAACAAAGTTTAACAAAATCTGTTAAATAATGGGTAGTGGAAGGTGGACGTGGCAGGGGTGATGAGGTTGTATGTGTTGATTGGGTGGGGTGGTGATGTGTCGGTTTGGGATAGGTTGGGATAGTTTGCATGTCTGCCCAGATTGCCCCTTCTACTCCCTTTCTCTTTGCACTTTGTAACAAATAGCCAAAAAATCCAATTCCCTTTGTTTTAAGTTTCACCAAGTTGTCATTTATGGCACAATGCATTTTTCAACATGATTCAAGGACTTCTCTTGAAATTTTGATATTCTTCAAGGACCTTTAATGCAATATCTTGAAATATTAGGGACCCTAATGCAATAATTGAGTTTTGCAAGGGTATAATATGACAAGTCTTCAATTCTTGAGGGACCATTTTTGCCAAATCTTCAAACTTCAAGGACTTCAAAGGAAATTCATGATTCGGGTCCGGTTCTTTGTGCGGCTTCGTTTCCCGTGTTCGTTTTTGCTTGATTCCTTTGATCATTTGGTGAATTCACGATATTCATACCTAAAATACACAATGAACAAACACAGGAATATATTGGGGTATTTTGATGATATTTTAAGCGTTTTAAGCCCGATTTAGACGATGAGACTATGTATAAATACAGTCTCATCACTCCCCCATACTAAACCATTGTCGTGTCCCCACGCAATGCTAGAATTAAGTATCGTAGCACTTCCAAAATTCATTTTAGGATGACTTTTATTCAAGACATAAATTTAAATAAACTACTACACGTGTTTTAGACATAATGTATTGTTTTCATCACGAAAAAGTGACTTTTAGGATCATAGAACAAGAACACGTGAATGCTTCGTTAGAAATAATTTCGTCGTCCTCGATTTTCACCCAATTCCATGCTAAGCGTGTAACGAGATCATTGTTATTATAAGTTAGCAACACGAACACATCTCATGAGTGTTAATTACGAACCTAAACTCCCTTATTCCTACTTGGTATCTCTTATATTTTATTATGTCTTAATGATCACGAGGATACATCATTGACTTATGCGTGAATAGAGATTAAGTCTAAAAATAGAGTTTTAACGGTGTAACCAAAATCATTAAATTAATAATTCACCCCAATAGACAACGATGTCAAAAAATTAAGTCAACAAGAAGGATCGATAAACACGGTTTTATAACGGTTTTGAACATGAGACTTATTACCAAGACTTTTATACGCCCCCTAACGGAAGGGCCTTATTATCTTTGGTTTACCTCCATCTTTTATTCAACTTCGCCATGAAGCTTTTATTATGACTTCGGTCTTGCCTTGCCTTTTATTATCCGCCTCATCAGTGGTTTTATTAGCCAAAGACGTATATCCTCACGCTAAAGCGAATTTTGGATCTTTAAAGCTTCGAAGATTAAGGCTTGATTCACTTTCAATTTTGGCATAGATTTTTCGGCCTTGTGAGCTTCAAATTTTTGCTTAATTTAGGTGAGCACTTGAAATCTTATTATTAGGTGAAGCTTTCGATTATTCGGGTGCCAATACTTCAAAACCGTGACGCTGGCGATACCTTAATGTTTTCCCAATTTAATTACATGGAAGCTACCAAAACAAATTAGAAACCAACAATAGTGACTAAACCGCCAAATCAATATTTATTAACAATTTATTATGCAAAAGCGTGGGGAGAATAAGCTAATAATTACTACACATGAGATCGTGACGATTACGAGACTTATAAATAACTCTATCATTTCTCGTCCTCATTTAAGAGACTTAGCCTAAAAAGTTAAGGAATCGAAGCTAAGTGCTCAACACGCACGGTCGAGTCAAAAATTACTCTCGTTCTCACCATCGGAAAACCTACATTCGTGTCTTAAACACTTATGAAAAACTAGAAAAATTTTAAAATTTTGCCATTTTTAGCCTTATTTTGCATAAAACGATAACAAAAAGATGAAAATTGGATTGCGTGTTGACGTAAACAAGGTGAAGTATCTACTCACCCCCCATACTAAAACTAAACATTGTCCTCAATGTTTCGAGTCTAGGGGTGTAAACACCCCCATACTAGAGACGAAGTCGAATGCTTAATCTCGAGCATGGAAAGGGTAAAACGAATAACCTAAAAGCCGTTTATGAATTATGCTAATAAGATAAACGTTAGAACATAAAAGGATATCATCGGATATCGGAATCTCCAAAGGCAACGATCGAAGCTCGAGTAATCCGTAAAACGAACACGAGAGGCTTCAATGATAACGATGAACCTAATGAATCACAATCACAAACAACCACGAAACAAAGGTGGGAAGAGCACAAGTCCCCTCGTTACATTAAACTAAGAAAGCAATAATATGTACAAGGATAAGCATGAGAATCCCCCACGAGGCACCTTGTTTTTGATAACCGAGTCAAAAGCTCGACTCGAATCCCCATAAATGTGATCATTTAGGGATAATCTTGGTATGGTCATTTTTGATGGGGCTTACATGATGAACAAGGCCCAAAAGTACATGGAGTACTTTAAAAACCCGATAAACGTATACCGGGGTCAAAGATAGCGTCTTCGTTTTCAGATGAAAGACGAAACAACGCTACTCCAACACAAACCCCAATGGGGTAGAAGAAAAGAGATAAGAAGTAGAAAGGTGGGGCAATGGGTAAGTCAAACTTATGAGCTACTCAAGGTAGACTCACACCAAGCAAACGAAAAGATTTTCCATTTATTGCATCGGTGGAAGACCAAGATTTCCCTTTACAAGCAATTCCGGGATCGTAAATCTCGTCCTCGGTGGAGAAATGCGAGGGAACATGTGGGGCTTCCCCGACACTAAAACCACACACACCATCGTCAAAAGGAGTAGACGAGGTGGTAGCACTCATAAAACGCGGTGATAACGGAGTTAAACTTGTAGAAAAATCTTTTAAAACATTTTTAAAATCTTTTCCTTTTTCATCGTTTTTAAACTCTCTATGAAAACCCGATTTGATAATGTCGAAAATATTTGGCGTGTCAAATTGAAAATTAGTCGCGCTAAAAATCCTCACATTTAAGTCATTGGTGGGAGGGGGTGGCGGATTATATAAGTTCTCAAAAAGTTTGTCAATAAAGAACACCGCCCCCTCGGGGTCTACATACTCGTCATCCTCATGAACGTCGATCCCATCGATTTCTTCATCAAAGATAGGCTTGTCAAACCAAGGTTTGTCATTCCCCTCCTTGAGTATCTTAGAAACTCTCTCGAAAAGATCACGATCAAGCACGAAACCATCATTCTTTTGTGGGGATCGTTGATAAGTTAGATCCTCACGAATGTGGTAAACGTCATTCTCAAATGAGGAGTGTTGATTAGGTAACTCCTCGAGAATTGGATTCTTAGTGGTCACATGAGTTGGTTCGTCATCGAAAATAAGACGCTCCAACTCATCAAGTTCATCCTCGATTTTGGAAAGATCAACCTCACTCGTAGGTGGAAGTGAAGGCATAAGAGCTAGCTCTCGTTCAATGATTTCCTCAATCTCGGGATCAAACTCATAATCATCGTACTTCACATGTTTCTTCTTAGGAGAATCAAAAATTGCATGTGGATGTCGAAGTACGTGATCAATCTCGGCAAAATCGCCATCGTCATCGTCAAAGAAAGAGTCGATGTGAGCACTCACAACCATGGACTTACAAGTCAAATGACTATGCTTAGGTGACTTTTCTAAGACGAGAGGATCAATGTCGATAAACCCTTTAGCCTCAACGGGTGTTGGGCTAGGCAAAGGAGGCACTTCGATGGAGTTAGAAGTTGAAGCCTCAAAGACGTGGTCCTTCGAAGGTGGTGAAGACGAGCCCATATTGGTCTTTGTCGTGATGGCACTAACGTCGCCCTTCGGAATTGGTGTTTCACTTGTTTCGCTAAAAACATCCCAAAGTGAGTTTTCATCCATAAATTTACACATACCTTTTTGAATTAGGTACACGTATTCTTTATCGTTAAAATCATCATCTTTAAAACCATTTTTCTTAATTCTTTCAAAACATGCATCAAGCTTCATTCTTTCCGCTAAAGTGAAAATTTTGAAATCATTAGGATTTGAATCATTAGGTTTTGAAACCTCGGTTTTTTCATTCTCATTAAATCCTTGGGATTTTCTAGCGAAAAAGTCTATTTTCTCATCCCCATATCTCATAGTAAGTCTCCCCTCGTGAACGTCGATTACGGTTCTAGCCGTCGATAAGAATGGTCGGCCTAAAATAATGGGACATTTAGGGTCACACTCATAATCGGATATAATGAAATCCGCAGGAAAAACAAACTTTCCAATCCTAACATAGACATCCTCGGCTATTCCAATTGGTATAAGTGGAGTACAATTCGCAAGCTCGATTGTCATGTTCGTGGGGGTAAGCGAAGGCAATCTCATCAATTTCCAAAGAGAATGAGGCATAAGATTGATGCTAGCACCTAAATCGGCAAGGGCTAAACATCCCTCAATCTCGGAAAAATCACAAGGTAATAGAAATTGGCCCGGATCCTTTTCCTTTCTCGGCATACGCCTTTTGGGTTTTTTAAGAAGGATCGATGCACAAGTTTCTTCAAGGGTTACTTTGGTAAGGTCGACAAAGCTCTCTTTTTGAACCGTGGATGGAATTTGAGGTACACGAGGGTGTGCACTCTTTTCCTTGGTCGCCACGTTCACCCCATCGACTTTAGAACAAGAAGACGTCTTAGAAGTCGAGGGTTGAGAGGGATAAACAACACGGAATCCTTCAAGGTTAGGGGTAATCACACGACCTTTCTCACGAGACGAGGCGGCTTTACATTGTTCTTTCGGATTAGCAACGGTGTCACTAGGTAACGAACTTGATGACGAACCCGAGGCTTTGTTAATTATGGCCGAAAACATCTTTTTAATATCAATTTGCCCTTGCTCAATCTTCGTGTTTTGCAATTTCAATGTATTAGAAAAGTCATTTTCAAAGTACCAATTTCTCCCTCTAATCGTCTCATATTAGCCTCATTCGTTTTCATGTAATTTTGAGAATCGTTTGACGAACTATTTTGATTTGAATTAAAGTTTCCTTGGTTTTGATTGTTTCTTTGAAAATTTCCTTGATTTCCACTTGAAAAATTGTTACCTTGATTGTTGTTGTTTGAAAAATTCGAGTTTTGATTATTGTCTCGATTTTGCCAAGTTATATTACGACCTTGATTATAACCTCCTTGATTTTGATTCGAAAAATTTCCTTCTTGATTGTTTCCATGAAAATTGTTTCGATTTTGAAAATTGTTGCCTTGGTTATAATTGCCTTGTTGTGATGGACCCGCGTTATTTTGATTTGAAAAATTGTTGTTTCCATTTAACGCACTCACATTCGACGTTTGGCCATCCGTAGCCGCACACTCGTAATAATTATGAGGTCCACCACAAAACGTACACGAAACCTCAACCGCTTTCACCGTAGCGGGAGCGTCTTTCTTTTGCATCTCAACGAGAAAAGACGTGAACACATTCGTCAACTTGTCGACTTTTGCATCAACTCTCTCAATGTCGCGATTAGAACTACTAACATTGGCGACATTGGCAACACTCGGTGCGTTGCGGAGTTGATAAACCTTGGATCGGTTTTCGATAATTATCAATGCATCTTTCGGAGTCTTACACAAAAAGTTGCCACCGGCGGCGGAATTCAACGAGTCTTGTTCGTGAAAATTAAGACCGTTGTAAAACGTATCGATTTGGTGCAACTCGGAAAAACCATGGTGAGGACATTGCCTAAGCAATTCCTTAAAACGATCCCACGCGTCTCTAAAAGATTCACTCGGTTTTTGCTCAAATTTCGTAATTTCATTCTTGAAAAACGTTGTCTTAGACGGTGGGAAAAAATAATTAACGAACTTGGAAACGAGATCCTTCCATGTAACTATCGAATTAGGTGGCTCTTTCTTGTACCAATCCTTGGCGGCACCATCGAGCGAGTATGGAAAAAGCATAAACTTGACGACATCGGTGTCGACGTTCTTAAACTTGCTCGTGGCCAAAAGACGATCAAAATTCCGAATATGGTCGTGAGGATTATCGGCTTCACGACCTCGAAACTTCGTAGCTTGAATCAACGAAAGCATTCCGCTCTTTATCTCAAAATTCTCCACCTCGATAGCGGGAATTACGATCGCGTCTCCATAACCCTCGGTGGGCGCTTGGAGCAATTCCATCATCGAACGATTGTCGGCCATCTCCTCTACGGTTTCTTCAACAACGATATTAGGAACGTCGGTTTCTAATTCTCGTCTACGTCGTTGATTCCTTCGATTACGATTGCGTCGATTCGAAGCTTCACTAGAATTGGAATAATCCTTCGATCGAGTGCGTATGCACTAAGCGTAGAATGGGTGGTAGCAAGGAAGATTCTTTTTGCGGTTTTTCGATTTTTCAATTTTTTTTTTTTTTGGGTTTTTGATTGGTTTTTTAATTTTTTTGGATTTTTGAATGTATTACGTAGACACAAATCTACAAATCTCTCCTCGAATCGACTTTCTCGATTAAAGGAGCCTCAAAGAATGAAAACGATCACGTGGAGTGAACGTTCTCGATGACTTTAGAACGTTGGTGGAACACCAAAACGTTCAAGAGGGTTTAATCTTGAAAACACAAGCAAATATAATATACGTAGATAATACTTGGGCGGCAAACCCTCGATTAGCCCTCTTTCTCAAAACACGCACAAGCAAGCGGAGGAAACGAGGCGGCGCGAAGCACTTAAGAGCCTTTTTCCTTTAGGTCGTGAAATACAACCGCCTTATACCCACCTTATAGTTTGTGTTAATTGAAATTAAACCTCACAAAAGTATTTATCTATTTTGCCTTTAAACTTTTGCTTTAGATTTGAATACAATGATCGAGTGATGAAATCCCGAATCAAGGTTGCGTTTTCACGCTTTTGGAGTACTTGTATATTTATTGTTCTTACGTAGATACAATATAGTAATAATATATTCACAATAAAAACGAAAACCAATATATCTACAATATATTAAATGATTGATTTGTGTTTAATTTAGGAAAACTAAACACGATTTATTTGGATAATATAATATAGTAATGAAAAATAACAAAAATGAGTATGTACGATATTCACGCTTTCCAAGAAATGAAAAGCAAAAACGCACTACTCACACAAACACGATACTAATAATAATGGCTAAACACCTCCCCGGCAGCGGCGCCAAAAATTGATGTAGGTTTTTCGTACACGTTTTAGGAAAAACGCGTATGAGTGGCAAGTATTAAGTTGCACGCTTTAGGAAAAACGCGAAACCGAATAAATGCGGGTTCGTTCTCGAAGGAGGTGTGTGTATTAATGTGCCAAAATATAAAATAACAATGTTTGGATTAGTGACATTTTTGGTTGAGAAGAGAAAAATTAAAGACGAGCTACGACTACGATTTAAACTACGACGTTGACGTAAAACGCGAACGTAAATACGTAAAACGCGACAAAATTAAAAATTAAACCTAAAAATTAATTAAAAGCTTAAAATAAGTCTAAAATAATATAAATAAGAATAAAAATCCAACAAATATATTTTAAAACCTTTTATTAATTAAATATTCAATTTTAAATGCTAATTAAAGCCCTAAAATTAAATATAATTAACAAAATGCCCAAAATATAATTTTATTGAACAAATAAGTTACTTATATTATCTAAAGACTAAAAAGTAATTTTCCTAAATTTTCAAAACTATTTCTCTATTTTTAAATGACTAAAAACTATTTTTAAATTAAAATAATCATAAAAAATAATTAAATAATGCCAAAATTAATTTAACAATTTTAAAAATCCTAAATTACCCTAATGAACAGTAGAAAATTGAAAAAGTTTGAAAAAAGTAAAAATTTGCACTAAAAGACAAAACAGATTAATAATAAAACCCTAATTAAACTAATTTAATTATAAAAAATGATTAAAAAGTGAACAGCGAAAATTTTTATAACCAAAAATCTTAAAATATTATTTTAAGTCTAGGAAAAATTTTAAAAGTGAAAAATAATAATTTTTTACACTAAATTCCAAAAAACAGTAATTAAAAAGTAATTAAAATGGCTAATTAATCTAAAAATTACTTAATGAACAGTAACTTAAAAAGTAATTAAACTGAAAAATCAAGATTAAAATAAGAAAATTATTGAAACTTAAATCAAGTCCTAATTCCTAATTAACCCCACTAAAGACAAAAATACAAGAACTATGATAGTGACATTGGTGGACTTTTGTCCTTTAGCACAAGCAGGGGAAACTATTACACTAGCAGTGGGAATGAGGTTCCCACTGTTAGTACAAAAAACGTATCTGGGCACTTGGAGCTTAGGAAAGCTCTTGTGGTTGATGTTAGTTGGACAATGGGGCACCCCTACACTCAGTGGAGTGTAGGGAGTCTATGCAAACAAGAAACACCACAACTATCAACACAAAATCACACACAATTTGCCCTAAAAAGTTATTGTATGTTTAATAAAGGGGTCTGATGAACAGTGCAGGTTTTCAAGGCACAAAAACGAATTTTAATTGGCCACAATTATCACATAAACATACCAAATCACTTAAAACTAATCTAAAACCCTAGATTACACTAATGTCTAACACCCTTGCAAAACTTGAAAGCAAAAATGACCAAAAAGCTGGTAGAAGAGTAGCTTACTGTATTTTAGCTATTTGTACCAAATTTTGAGCATGCAAGTGCTTTTTAAACCTATCAAAACTCAAACCAAACAACCTATTAACTATTACTACCCTACTGGAGTGTGTTTAAGCTGTTTATAAACCACATATGTGTCAAATCCCCAGCCTATCAAGCAGACCCAAACACCCCCTTAAAATCAGCAATCTAATATTATCAAAGGAATACTCATTCAAGATTACACAAATCTAATTTTTACTACACTATCATGCATAAAAGAGTTCTTAAACAACCTACTCAAGCAGCATATCCAACACAACAACAAGCTAACTTCAAAAATCACACAACTCCAATTTTTGAACAAGAAAGAGGGTTCAAAGCTGTTTACCTTGTGCACCTTACATCCAAGGTGCACAAAGGCGTGCTGATGCCTTCTCCATCAAGTTCTAGACTTGAGCTAATAGATTTAAAGGAAGCTATATGTAGAGATGCTGATGGTGGTGGTAAACAAGCACACACACACCACCCAATATGCCTTCACAAGTATACACCTGCTAAGAGAAAACCAAATCAAGTAGCCAAAAAGCAGTAGCCTCAAGCTTGTTGTCAGCAAGCTTGAGGGTGAGCTTTTGGTACAGTAATAACACAAGAACAATAGAATTGAAATTCTTCCCTTTGTAAAAAAAAGAGAAAACTTAAACTAAAAATTTGAAAGTAAACAAATTTCCTTGAATCCTTTGATTTCTTTTAACCAGGCAGTTAAATAACACAAACCAAGAACTCAAAAACAAACCTCCACTTTCACTTTGGTCTATTTTTGGTTCCTTAATCCGTGGGTCTCAAAACTGCTTTTGCCCAAAATCAAACTTTCTTTGAACCAAAACCCTTTTTTTTTATAAACTAAATTAATACAAGACAGGAAAATCTTTTAACTAAATAAAACAAGAATTAAAATGGGAACTCAAAATTTGCAATATTAAACCAAAACACTTTAAATATTCATTAAGATAAAAATAGATTACAAAATTCTGGAACCCGAAAACCAAGTCACAAATGACTTGGTATTTATACAAGAGCTAAGAATAATCTAGATGCTGAAAATAAAATAATACAAGAATGAAAAACCCTAAAACCCTAGTTCAATAAATCCTGAATATGCCCTTTGATTTTTTTGACTGAAAATTTGGTCAAAAGTAGCTTCATGTGACTTGACAGCTGTTGAATGCATCATAACCGTTTATTTGAGCTTAGGGAGCACGCATATAGTCTTCAAACGTTGATGTGCTGGCAAGATGCTGAATTTGCTATTTTGAGAGGAGCAGGGGACATGAGTGGGGCCCAAGGAGGTCACGGGATAAGTGAGTTGGGTGTGGGTTTGGTTTGTGATGGGGTTGATTAATGATCTGGAAATTTTCAAGCAATTACCCTTTGATTCGAGGCGTCCAAGAAATTAGGGTTTATGGGATGGGGATGTTAAGCAGGTGGTGTTTAATCAGTTTAATTGTTAATCAGGTTTTTAAAAAAACGTTTACCTCAAAAAACTTGTTATTAAACAAAGTTTAACAAAATCTGTTAAATAATGGGTAGTGGAAGGTGGACGTGGCAGGGGTGATGAGGTGGTATGTGTTTATTGGGTGGGGTGGTGATGTGTCGGTTTGGGATAGGTTGGGATAGTTTGCATGTCTGCCCAGATTGCCCCTTCTACTCCCTTTCTCTTTGCACTTTGTAACAAATAGCCAAAAAATCCAATTCCCTTTGTTTTAAGTTTCACCAAGTTGTCATTTATGGCACAATGCATTTTTCAACATGATTCAAGGACTTCTCTTGAAATTTTGATATTCTTCAAGGACCTTTAATGCAATATCTTGAAATATAGGGACCCTAATGCAATAATTGAGTTTTGCAAGGGTATAATATGACAAGTCTTCAATTCTTGAGGGACCATTTTTGCCAAATCTTCAAACTTCAAGGACTTCAAAGGAAATTCATGATTCGGGTCCGGTTCTTTGTGCGGCTTCATTTCCCGTGTTCGTTTTTGCTTGATTCCTTTGATCATTTGGTGAATTCACGATATCCATACCTAAAATACACAATGAACAAACACAGGCATATATTAGGGTATTTTGATGATATTTTAAGCGTTTTAAGCCCGATTTGGACGATGAGACTATGTATAAATACAGTCTCATCAGTAATCATTGAGAGTCTCCCCGGGGACATAGGCAAACTTATCAAACGTATCATATAGCTTACACTCTCGTTCTTGTTTAGTTAACGAGGTGCCTTGCATTAAAACACGAATTCTATCCCATAACTCTTTGGCAACTTTATGTTTACTCACGAGTTTGTAGACATCCGGAGGAAGGGCTTGGAGAATGATGTTTGTAGCTTGTTTATCACACTTGTCTTGAATCTTAGCATCTCTAGTTAATTCACCCGTTGTGTGAGGACGAGTAACTGTACCTTCCGTTACAGTACCATATACCAATGGTCCATTGAGAACCGATTCCCAAATGATATGTCCGCTCTCTTTATTCAACATATAAAGTTCCATTCGGGAAGCCTAATCCTCGTACATAGTCTTCACCAACATTGGTGGACGATTGTCCGTACCCGAGAGGATGGAATTATCCGTAAGTGAAGTAAACTCCATTTCGATAAGTTAAGATTTACAAAAGGTTGATCGAACAATGAGAGAAAGTAAATATGTTTGTTGTCGTCGAAAGAACTTGATTCCTTGATTTGTGATGAGAAATTGATGAAATCCCCTAAATATGTGTTCTCGATAAACAAAAAATTCCAGGACAAACAAAAACTCATGAATGTTCGAAATTTTCTAAATCACGTTTTTTGACAATCTTGAAATTTTCCAATAATTTCGCAATGTTCAGGTGATTCAGTTCCACAATGTTAAACTAGGATTCAATTCCGCAATGTTTAACTAGGATTCAAGTCCGCAATGTGGACTCAATTCCGCAATGTGGATCCAATTCCGCAATGTGGATTCAATTCCGCAATCAAGATTCAATTTCTCAATCAAGATTAAATTCCGCTATCAAGATTCAAGATTAAATTCCGTAATTAAGATTCAATTCCGCAATCATGATTCAATTCCGCAATCAAGATTCAAGATTCAATTCCGCAATCAACACTTAATTCCGCAATGGTTATAGAAGGATTTGATTCCGCAATATGAATAGAAGGATTTGATTCCGCAATGTGACTAAGGATTCGATTCCGCAATATGACTAAGGATTCAATTCCGCAATCTAAAGGTAGATACAATTCCGCAATAATTCCAATATTGAGGAATTGTCCCTTAAAAAGTGGATCTCGGAAATCAAAGGCTTCAAGTATGATTTTTAAAATGATCCAAACGCCTAAAAATTTTGTGTTTTTGACCAAAACAAATATACCAAATCACTACCACGACTATGTAGATGATATTGGTAAAGATCAAACCACGAAAAACACAAAAAAATTAGGACGTGGGTTTTATGGATAAAAAATACACACGAAATCTAAAAAAACAAACACATAAACAAGACAATCATCCCATGGCTCTGATACCATTTGTAAGATTATGTAAATCTTGCTTAATCTAGAGAGAGATTAGAGATCGAAAGATGGTGAGAACACACACACACTTAGAGAGAGAAAGTATAAAAAAACACACTTTACTATGTGTAAAATAAGAGTGAACCATACCCCTTCCATCAAAGTAGAGGGTTTATATACCAAGCCCATGAGATGGGCTTGGGCTTACAAGTTGGGTCGGCCATACATGACATAGACCAGGCTTTTCTTTGTTTAATTAATGTAAAGTAACTAGACTACGATCTACTACTTAATATATTGTCGGAGTGATCGAATCTTCCTAAATACGTAAAAACATATTTCTAACAATCTTGTACTATCAAGAGATATCGTTGACGATTTCCTGCACACATAGAGTCACACCGTGAGGACATGCCCCACGATTAGACTTCAGCGTGGGAGTAACTATTCATATCGTCCGAGATATATGTGCGTGTATAGATGAGTGAGAAAATCGTACCTCGTTTGGAGTGCAAGTGGGTACTCTTTATCGAAGAAAGTGGGCATTTCCTCGTTTCTCGGATAGTACTTGGGAGTGGACCTTTGTGGTCTAAATGCCCATTTGTCTATTTGTGTTCTGATCATGCCCTGCGGATTATTCTTTAGAAGACTTATCCACAGGGGTCTCAGACATAAGTATGCCCGGTCATTACGTCGTGGCTCCCTTGCCGAAAGCTGATCCGCTTGGAGCTTTTGCCACCGTGGTGAATTTTGTGTACTTGGGTCTAGGCCTAAGGTTTGGTGTATGGTTTTAGGCCCAATGGCCTGTGTCCATACGCCATCAAGTCCCCTCAGTCCAGTAGTTCTTGCGGATACAGATGGGTTATTGGACTTTTCAGCTTTGTTCTTGGGGCTTGTATCCGTGCTTATTGTTTTCATTTTCTCGAGGCGTTTGGCGCTCTTCCTTCATTCTTGGGCCCCTCAATTTTATCTCTTTTCTTAGACTGTTGATTCTTTTGTCAAATACTTTGTATTATCACGTTTCTATGCCTTTTCGTGGGGTCACAGACAAGGTTGCAGAAATCGCTAGGCGCTAGTGAGGCGGTCGACGACCTTCGAGGCGGAATTCATCTAGGCGGCGCCTAGGCGGATTCGAATTTTATGCATATAAATATTATAAATAATATGTATGACATAAAAAAATACTTTTAATTTCAAATAATTCGAAGTTCTTGCAAAATAGACAAATAAAACATAACAATTTAAATGCATAAAACTTCATATGTGAACATATAATTCAATTGGTTTCAATTTCATACAAAAAACCCATTACTTTATGTTTATGATCATTCGTTTATTTCTTATTTTAAAATGTTACGTTAAAATAAATATGGACAATATATATTAGAAAGAAAACCCTTAATTTTTTGTAAAAGATATTGACTTTTTGTTGAATTTGTTGACTTTTTTACCGCCTAGCTCCTAGGCGCCGCCTAGGCGGAGTATGACCGCCTATCCCTTGTTTTACAAAATTGGTCACAGATAGGTTGTTGGACTTTTGCTTAGTACCGCTTTCTGTCTTTTCCTTTCCCAACGTCAGTCCCTTTGGTTTTTGTGTCCGCGGTTATTTTTTATTCCAAGATAATCTTGCCTGCTACAGTTTAGCCACTGGTTATCATTTAATGCTTGAAATGACGGTCGCCAGCCAAGTCAATTATTGCAGCTCATGATGACCTTTGGTTGCATTGATCTTGGTCGTTCGTTTTTGCTAGTGTATTCCACGTGTACGTGTCTCGTTTGTTGCGTCGATATATTTAAAGTTATTGTCTCCCTCCCATTTAATTGTTACCGCTTCCCTTCTCGTTTTTCTTTCACATATATCTTCTTCTTTTGACATTTTTTCTTTTCGGGTTGCTTTTTTTTGTTGTTTTTGCAATGTTGGTGATAGATTCACGTAAGTCTGTTCTTACTCAGCGTTATTTGGATGATTTTTGTAGGAAGTTTCATATTCCATCGTGTGTTAATCCTACCCTGTCTGGTCCGGGTTGCCGTGTTCGCGATGCCCCTCCTGGGCAAGTTGCTGTCTATACCAAGCTTTTTTATTTTGCCTCTTATCGAATCCTTTTTTCTTGTTTCTTTCTTGCACTTTCGCTTTCACATCTCTCAAGTTAGTCCTTTAGCTGCTCTCAAGATTTCTCATTTTGAGATTGCATGTCGTATCTTGGACATTATACCATCGGTTGGTTTGTTTCGTGTTTTCTACACGAGTACTTTCAAGAATGGTTGGTTATAATTTCGTTGGCGTTCTCCTTACATTTTTATTTCTGATAATATCCGTATTCTCGTTGATTGGTCAAACCATTTTTTCTTTGTTGATGCATCAGTTATTCCATTTTCTATGTCTTGGTCCGATTGGGGTTTTGGTAAGGATCATGTGCCTCTTATGTACCATGATTATAGTGTAGGTGATGTGCATCGTTTGTTGATGCATCGTGTTGCACCTGCTCCCAAGCACTCTGAAGATTTTTGTGCTCTGTTGGCATCAACCGTTATCATTCTCTTGGGAGGGATTTTTATCCTGTGTTCGTTGACTCCGCTGGAAAAGGTATATGTGCTCCTTTCGTCATTGTATTTATGCTTGTGTATGCCTTATTCTTTTTTCTTTTCTTTGCAGATATTTCTCTTTTTGAGGTGGCATCATATACGAAACCTTACAGTGTGAGTTTTCGTGCACAACGTTTGGGTGTTGGTGAACTTCCTCTTCTTGTGCGTACTCGTGGTTTGACTGCACCTTTGGTAGGTTTTGTCGATCCGGCTAACTTAACAACCGATTTAGGTGTTGGCTCATTGCCTCCTACCCCTGTTAATGAGAGGGGGGTTCGTGGTGACTCATTCAGTGTATGTGTGGATCGTTATCCTGTGGCTGCCATTTCTGCTTTCATTGTTGGGGTTGAGAATGATTTGTGATTTTCTTTCTCCGCTTCTTTTTTTTTCTTTTTGGCTAGTTACGATGTTGACGTTCGTTTTTCCTTTCTTTTTGATATTTGTTATCTTCTTTTTTCAGGTTCGCTTTTTGCTTCCTCCGCTTCCCCATCTTCATCCGATGCTGGTCCGTTGGATGATCTGTGGCTCTTAGATCCCGATTTTGGGATTGATTTGGATTCTACAATGTCAGTGCTTTCATCATCTTTGTCTGGCCAGATTGCTGGTTATGTGCCAGATGCTCAGTCTTTTTGTTTATGGTATCCGGAGGTTGGTTCGATTGGCTCGTCTGGAGTGTCTACATCTTTGGGTTTAGGGGAAGACAATGTTGTTTCCGAGGACGACATTTTTCGTCTTCTTGGTGATCTTGATGCTCCCCGTCTGCGTGACTTTAGGGTTTTAGGTTCTATTGAACCATGGTTTTATTGGGGTGCTCCTTCATTGTCATCTACTTTACCTTTGGTTCCTGGCTGTTCTGCTAGAATTTTTTGGGATGGTGAGGGTTTCCCTTTTGGTAGAATTTGTTTGTAGGGACTGAAGGGGAGGATGTTCTCCTTTCATCATTTTTTGTCATTGCTAGCTTTTGTTTCTAGGGGTATTTTTTGTTGTTCCATATTTTCCATGTATGTTTCTTCTACTGTTCAGTAATGTAAGACTTTGTATCTTATCCCATTATGAAGCCTACTTTGGGCTTTTTGTTTGTGCTCTTCTTTGTGGGTGCGGCTTGTGTGCTTCCTTCTATCTTTGGTTGTTTTTAGCTTGTAATGCTGGCTCTTGTGGCTTTTATTATACGAACTGCTTAATGGGTGCGGCTTATTTTGTAAAGGCTTCTTGTCACCTATTTTGCACACTACTTAGTGGGTGTGGCTTGTTATTTATGCTATCGTTTGTGGTGTTTATGTACTCCATTGATAGCCTTTTAGGGGCAGCCCCTGGTACTGGACTTGCAATGCCTTTTATGTATTTTGTTGGATTTCGGCTCGGAGTCCGTAATTACTTATCACGGAGATATTATTGTTGTGGGGGTAGCGCATAGTATTGGGCTTCGAATGCCTCTTATATGCTTTCTCTTTAAGTTTGTTCGCTTGGATTACTCAATTATTGTTTTTTATCACGGAGATAATACTGCATGCACATGTCTTTTATTCCCTCTTTTTTTGGACAATTTATAGTGCTTGTCATTTAAAAAGTAAAGGATGCGGAGGTAGCTAAGCTCCGCATGTTTTTATATATACAAAAGGAAATAGAGACTTTAATACATAAAGGGTTGTTTAGATAATAATGACTCTTCAAAAAGAAAGAAAAGATTTCCTCCAGTCAGCAGTCGATAGCTCGTCCGTGAACTTTATCCAAGGTCTTGCGTTAACCTCATGAGTTTTTGAAGGAAGCATGGAGTTAGGTGTAGCATTTCTTCAGGTTGCAAACGTTCCATGTTCTTCGCAACGTGCTTCCTTTTTTATTCTTGAGTTTGTATGCTCCGTTTCCGAAGGCTTTTATGACCTTATATGGTCCTTCCCATTTTGGGCCCAGTTTGCCCATGTCTTCTGCGTGGCTTGCATCGTTACTCCTGTAAACGAATTCTCTTGGTTTAAATGTTTTTCCACGGACTATTGAGTCGTGTTATTTTTCATTCTTGTTTTGCTTCTTGCTTCTTCGAGTGCGGCGTATATTCTTTTTTCTTCTAGAAGTTCTAGGTTTATTCTTAGCTTTTCTTTGTTTGTTGCCTCATCAACTTCCATTGTGCGGATCGTTGGAATTCGTATTTCTGAAGGTATTACAGCCTCTGTGTCGTATGTGAGGGAGAATGGAGTTTCCTCATTACTCATTTTTGGCATTGTTTTGTGTGCCCATAGGACATGTGGGAGTTCTGCTACCTAGTTTTTGCTTCCTTTAAGTCTTGATTTTATTCCTTCCCCTAGACTTCTGTTTGCCTTTTCGATGAGTCCGTTCGTTTGTGGATGTTTGAAGGAAGCAAAATGTTGTATGATGACTTTTTCTTTGTACCAATCTTCGAATGGGTTATCTCGGAATTGCTTCCTATTATCAGATACTATTTCTCCGGGTAGTCCGAATCTGCACACGATGTTATCCCGTACGAATTTTTTTTATCTGCGTGCCTGTTATTGTTGCCACTAGTTTCACTTCTATCCATTTTGTGAAGTAGTAGATTGCAAATATTAGGAATTTGACTTTGCCTCTTCCTTCTGGGAAGGGTCCGGCTATGTCTATTCCCCATTTGTGGAATGACCAAGGTGCGGTATCGGTGTAAGGCTCTGTTGGGGGTACTTTGGGACTGGCCTATGTACCTGGCAGCTCTGGCATTTGTTTATTATTTCTTTGGCGTCTTCGTGCATTGTTGGCCAGTATTATCCTATCCTTATAGCTTTTGCTACTACGGACCTGGGTCCAGAGTGCATGCTACATGTTCCTTCGTGGATTTCGTGTATGATGTACTTGGCTTGCCTTGGTCCCACGCACTGTCGCCATAGTTCCAGGAACGATTTCTTGTTACATCGTTCCTTTTATGATTTCGTACATTTTTGCCTAGGTTTTTATCTTTCTTGATTGTCTTCTTTCTGCTGGTAGTGTCCATTTTGATAAGAAGTCGTATATTGGCGTCATCCAATTGTACCCTGTTTCTTCTACTACCACTAGGATTTTTGTTTCTTCCGTTGACTTCTTGGTTAGCGTTTCTACCAGGACTTGTTTAGCTAGGTGTGGGAAGTTTGTTGAGGCAATTTTGCTGAGCGCATCCGTTTTTTTGTTCTCACTTCGGGGTATCTGTTTGATTTTGAGTTCTTCGAAATCGTTGATCGTCGCTTTTGTTTTTTCTAAGTATTTTTTCATGCTTTCTTCTTTAGCTGTGTATGATCCGTTTATTTGGTTAGATACTAACCTGGAGTCCATGTTTGCTTGTAGGTTTTTCACCCCCATCTCTTTAGCTATTCTTAGTCCGACAATTAATGCCTCATATTTTGATTCGTTATTCGAAGTTTCAAAATCGAATCTTAACGCATAGGTGAACTCTATTCCCTCTGGATGAATTAGGATGAGTCCTGCTCTCGAACCTTCTATGCATGAGGAACCGTCTGTAAACAGTGTCCACGTTTATGTTTGTTGGATTTTGGCTTCTTTCATGGGGTGTCTTCGTCGTGTATTTCGGCTATGAAGTTCGCCAGTATTTGCCCTTTTATTGCATTTCGTGGTTTGTAGTTGATTCCGTATACGTCCAGGGCGACTCTCCACATCTGCATTCGTCCAAATGCGTCTGGGTTTGACAGCACCTGTTTGAGTGGTTGGTCTGTGACCACCATTATACGGTGTGCTTGGAAGTGTCGTTTAAGCTTTTCGGTTGTATGGATTAGAGCTAGGATCACTTTCTCGATAGGCGAGTAGTTTTTCTCTAGCCCTATCAGGGTTTTATTTATGAAGTAGATTGGTAGTTGCTTTGAATTTCTTTATGTTAGTAGTACTGTACTTACCGTGTTTTTGAAGCGGATAGGTATACTATTAATTCCTCCCCTTGGGTTATAGTAGCTAACGTTGGTAGCTCTGCAATCTATCTTTTAATGTCTTGGAATGCTGTGTCGCCCTCCTCTGTCCAGCGGAATTCGTTTTTCTTTATGCATCCTTTCAATGCTTTGAATAGTGGTAAAGATATTTCTGTTGCTCTTGACATGAATCTGCTTAGGCCCGCGAGTTTTTTGCTTAGCTCTTGAACCTATTTTTTGCTTTTGGGTGAGGTTAAGTTTATCACTGCCTTTATTCTCTTTAGGGATGGTTTTATGTGGGTCCATATTTTCTTAGGATTAAACAATGTTTAGATTTATCTAATGAAATGGAAGGGAAATGGAAGAACTAGAGAGAGAAAGGTAGAGAGAGAAAAGAGAGGAGGAGAGAAAGAAGGATGTGATTAATGAAATGTGAAAACACAAATGACCCACCCCTCCTAGCATGCTAGGAGGGGGAATATATAGCCCACCCTACATGTGGGCTATATGGACTATATGTATACTTAATGGATCACGAGCCCAATACTTAAATATATCATTGGAGTGACCGATCCTTTCTAAATACGTAAAAACGTATTTCCAACAATCTCCCCCAAAGGGAGTTCACTCCAAGTTACAATGTCCTAAATAGTCTATAGCTCGTGATCTATGCTAATAATGATGTGACCGAGACTTTCCTTGGAAAAACGTATTTCCAACAATCTCCCCCTAAGGGAGGTCACACCATTTTACAAAATCTTAAACCTAGCATACTATGCTTGAGTCTTCGATCTTGTTCTTGTGAAATATGATTGATGTGATCTTTGACTTTAGTCTTGAGCATGTTTCCTTGCCTTGACCTTGTGCATTCATCACTTGTGATATTTGCCTCCTCGTGACTTCATGTTCCACATACTTATACTTTATAAATTCTTGAAAGCTTCAGAGTTTGATACAGCGGAAGACTTGACTTTTAGACTTTCTTGAATTTGTTGAAGCATTAAGTGCATACAATATAAGCATGTGTTGATGACTTCTTCTGGATTTTACACCGCAATGTCACCTTCTTGTTACGCTGCATAAGACAGTTAGCAACAAAACATATACACGGATGAAATGGCCTTGAACATTTCATTCTAATTCGGTAGCATTTTACCTCCGGTCGGTGAAGACCGTTGGACGATATTAAATATTGTACTTGTGGCAGGTAGTTTCAATTAAGAACCTCCTTGACAAGATTTCATGGGTAAACCCGTTCTCTTTACTCGACCGTCCAAAGCTGACTGCGAACATAAAGAGTGAATCATTTGGATAATATATCCGCATGATTTGAAGCCGTCAATTGATGTTCCTGGGACAGGTGAAATTCAATTAAGAACCGCACCATCGTTGCTTTCCAGTTGTCACGAGCTTGATTCGTATAGAATCTTGCAAGTTACCTACCAAGTGTTGTTTGAGGTTAACACTAGAAGGATTTACACTCATCATCGTGAACACTATAGAGTGTCACTCTGAGTGTTCTGGCAAAATCACTAAGATATTACGTAGAGGCCTGGAACGTATTTAAGTTCAGTTAAGAATTAAACCATTGTTGCTTTCCAGTTATCACAAGCTTGATTCATAAAGAATCGCACAAGTCACCTACCATGAGCTTTTGAATGTTCGCTCAAGAAGGATTTCCATCTTCATCGTAAATACTTTCGTATTACTCGGATGTTCAGGCAAGATCATGAAGATTTTACGTAGGACTCTTAAGATCTTTCTTACTTTTCACAATGTGTGAAGAAGCAAGGAATTATGAAAGTGTCTCCTAGTGAGATATTGATGATCTCAAATGGCTCTAGACTCGATCGTGCATTTTGGATTTTTAGTGATCGGAGGCTGGAGAGGAGTGCCACCATTTCAATACCAATTTATTCGGAGTGAATAAATCAATAGATAATGCGTTGTCTCCGTGTGATTAAAACAAATATCTTTTAAGAGATATCTGAGTTAGCTGGGATGGGTTGTGCATTGCATCACTGGGTCCATGATGTCTATCTTCAGTATCAAGAATCATTAAAAATGATCTCAATAGCATATGTATTGACCCGGTCTCTGCCTAAGGTTGTAAGGAGGGCTTCTTTCTTTACAACCTTTATCATTACAATTCTTTTTCATTCTTCAACCCCTTCAATGCTTACCAATACGTCATAACTAGCACCTTGTTGTGATTGTTCCAGTGCTAACTTAAGTACTTGGTCGGCATTCAGCTACGTTCACAATCTTTCTCCAGCTTTCCTAAGGACTACTATTTCTAGCTATGGAATGTCCTTGGGAAGATTCCTCTGGTTCTAGAGGAATCATTGGACTTTAACCTATACTACCATCCTTATGTCACCACAATCTTCACCGTCGTGAATAGAGATATTTTTGGTAAGTGTATGTCACCATGAAATCTATTTTGAAGTGCAAATCCATTTTGCTCCCCTTAACATATGCCACGATATCCGAAAACATTTCGCACATGTCGGGATTAGTTATCACGTTAAGTCAAACTATTTATGATTAATCATTTCCCATATTAAATCACATTTTCTCCCCCATATTAAAAATATTAACCCAATCGATGTTTTTAATATCAATGGATTTAATAGCATTTTAAGAAAATTTGGGAAGAAAAATGCAAAGCCAATTATCTTCATGAAATACACAAGCTCCCCCTCAAATTAATGAGGGTGTACTTGAAACATAAATTAAATACCTTTTAAACATACGTGTAAGGTATTTATCACGTGCAAAGATCATATATGATAATGTATTCACAAGATTAGCAATTTACAAGGTTGGACCTGAATGATGGAGAACATCATATGATAGAATCACATGGTTCTTGTTCATGAATGTTGGTCGCCTCGTCACGTCTGAAGTTATCTCTTGACATCATGTGTACGATTGATATCGTTGTCTTGACACCAACATGTGAACTTGGCACTTTCGGCGTCAAAGATTCTGAATGCTGGATAATTGCTCCCCATCAATTGTTGACCCGTGTTCTATTGAAAGAGTTATAGTCGCCATTTGAATAGTCGCATCGTCGAGTATGTAGATATCAATTGTAAATTGATACGGTTGATGGAGATGATAACTTCATAAAAACAAGATTTCTCTTGTTTTAACAAATAAATGCACTGACACGTACATATATTCGTGTTAGATTGTGTTATTATGTAAACACAATCCCTTACATGGTTATAAAGTAAACCATGCCCGAGAAAATTAATTTTCGTTGTTGAGTCAAAGCTTTACGGTGAAATGCTTGACTTGAGTATGAAAATCGGGTTACTATCTGAAATAATAGCAAGCCATTTTGAGCATGTTTTAAAAGATTTGAACTTCTAATCGAACTTTATTTACAACCCCGTGTCATTATTGAATGACATTTCTAGTATCGTAAATATTATCGATTCCAGAAGACATGCTCTTTTTATCAAAACATTTTGAACACACAGTTTTGAAAGATTTAGAAAAACCTTTTGAGAAATTCTCGAAAAATTGTGTTCATTGTTTTGAAAACCAATTACTTGAGCTTAAGATGTTGAATATATTATTAAACGAGCTCAAGTCCGAGAAATTGTAAACTTCCCGTTGTTAAGGATAAGTTACCATCGGCGATAAACTTTCCTTTCAATTGAAGAACGAGTTCTAAGCTGACATTTACTTAGAAATCGTTTTCATGAGCTTGAAAAACTTTGAATGTTTTAACGTAAAGCTCATGACCGAGAAAGATGAATTTCTCGTTAAGAAGAAAAGTTCTCTTATGTAAAAGATACACTTTACTTTATGAGCTTAAAACTTGGAATGTTTTAATACAAGCTCATGACCGAGAAAATTTAATTTCCCGTTACGAGGATAAGCTATCTTTAAAGATAAGCTATCCTAAGTATGAAATCCGAGTTACAGTCTGATATTTAACTATAAGTCATTGTGCATGAGCTTAAAAACTTCGAATGTTTTTAATATTAGCTCATGCCCGAGAAAAAATAATTTCTCGTTGTAAGGATAAGTTTATCATCGGCGATAAACTTTCCTTTCTTTGAGGTCCGGGGCATAATCTTAAATGTGATTATACGCCATTTACACGAGCTTAAAACTTTTGAATAGTTTTAATTTAAGCTCGTGTCTGAGAAAATTTAATTTCTCGTTAATGAGGATAAGTTTATCATCGGCGATAAACTTTCCTTTATTTGAAGATCGGTTCATCATCTGATATTTAATGATGAGCCTTATACACGAGCTTAAAACCTTTGAATGATTTTAGGATAAGCTTGTGTCCAAGAAAACTTAATTTCTCGTTAAGAGGGTAAGTTATCATTGCGTAGATAAACTTCCCTATCTCTGAAGTCCGGGTCATCGTCTGTCATTTAACAAGGAGCCATATACACGAGCTAAAAACCTTTGAATGGTTTTAATGTAAGCTCGTGTCCGAGAAAAATTAATTTCTCGTTTTGAGGGTAAGTTATCGTTGACGATATAAACTTCCCTTTCTTTGATGTTCGGGTCACAGACTGTGATTTGAATGTGAGCCATCGTGCATGAGCTTAAAAACTTGGAATGTTTTTGATATAAGCTCATGCCCGAGAAAAATTAATTTCTCGTTGTTAGGATAAGCTTATCATCGGCGATAAACTTTCCTTTTTTTGATGAACGAGTTATAGTCTGTGATGTGACTATAAGTCCTTGTGCATGAGCTTAAAAACATTGAATGTTTTTAATTTTAGCTGATGCCCCAGAAAACTTAATTTCTCGTTGTGAGGATAAGTTTATCATCGGCAATAAACTTTCCTTTCTTTAATGATCGAGTTACAGACTGTAATGTGACTGTAAGTCATTGTATGACTTAACTACGAGTCCCCTGAGACACTTTTTTCTTTGATATCAGCTTCTTCAGTAACCAAACTCTAAGAGTGTCCTTAGTTGAACGATATGTAAAGATCGGACCCCTGTATTCTTGTTGAACGTGGACTTTGGTACATGCATTCTCATTAGGAGTTTGTATGCTTTTATGTGGGTTAGCGATATCTATCTTAGAACCATTTGGGGATTCACAATTTTCTTTTCTTGTGTCGGAGGTGGCCTGAGGGGATGATTCACTTGTCTCAGTTGGCAAACGTTTCCTTTTATAGAAAACCTTAAGTTCAGGCTTAAGTGATGTATCATCCTTTGCAATTTCCTCCCTAGTAGTCTTAGTAGAATCGGAGACAATCCTAGTTAAAGGGCACTCGTTTCCTACAAGAGTGAAAGTTCTGCCAGTGGGGCGCCACATTTTACCAATGGGTTTGATTTTAGCTACCCACTGGGATTTAAGTCTAGCACGGGAGTTCACCTCATTAAGTAATTTCTTGATACAAGAATCATGATTGGCTTTAAAGACACATTTCCTACATGTTTTATAAGTAGCATATTTAATGTCCGAGTAATTCCTAGATGAATGATCGATGCTCCTAGGAGATGACATGCTACGGTTAGCAGTGTTGGGTAATCTAGAGGGCATCTGACTAGGTTTGACATTGTTATCTCTTACATGTGTCTTTTGATTAGCTTCCCTTAGACCAGATTTATGGAAAACTTCATTTGAACTAGTTCTAGACGTGTTCTTTGGACTATGTCTAGGGAAACTAGAGGCAATCATGTGATTAGGTCTTGTAAAAGCTGTTTTAGTCACATTGGGCCTAGATGGTGGAGTGACTGTTCTAGAAAGATGAACCATATCAACTTGGGAGGCAAACCACGGTCTCAAGGATTGTGATCGCTCGGATCTAAATGCAGTCGGTTGTCGAATGAACTGATTTGTAGGCGGTTTCCCCAAGATTGATGGTTTTTCAAGCTTAGTGTCCACACTAGTTCCTTTAGTTTTCCTTAATTCATTTCTCAATGCAGCTATAACAAAGACTTTTTCCTGAACTTGAGCTTTTAAAGTCTCATTCTCTTTGAGCAATCTATCTTGGGATGCCAACTCAGATTCAAGCAGTTGAATTTGTTTCAAAAGATTATCTTTTTAAGCTTTAGAATCTAAAACTTTTTGATCCAATTTTCTTTCAAGAACAATGTTTGACTTTTCAAGTTTTTCAAAATATGTTTCAAATTTGTCCGTTTTCTTTGAAAAATCAATTTTGGCATCCTCAAGCTCTTTGGATTGCTGAGCTAAAATCGTTTCAAGCTCTTTCATCCTAGAATCAGAATTATTTAAAGAAGCAGTCATAAGACACTTATCATGAAGTTTAGCATTTTGAACACTTTCTCCCCCATTATGACTCACATCGGATGAATCAGAAGTGGTATCGCTGTCACTCTTTTCCATCCCATGTTTGGCATAATTAGGTTCAGAAAGCTCAACATGCTGTATATTGTTGAAACTTGGCACCTGAACAGTTGGTGCTTGTGACTTGCTGCTCGTTTCATGCGTTCCTCCTGATTCCTTGCCATTGCTTACCTTGACGACCAAACTGGCACCTATTTCTTGCACGGGGCAGATGTAATCATCTTTTGATGACAACTTGAAGCATGTCTCTCTCTCATGTTCATGAGGTGTTGCCGCATTCAATGACTTAGACGACTCCTTGATTCTTTGAATCTGACCCTTTTTCAACTGTATCTCGTTGTAATTAACTAACCTGACCTCAATACACTTCTCAAGTATATTGATGTGATTGAGTAAACCACTTCTAAAGGTTTCAGTTTGGCGACCCGTATGCAAGTTGAAAATCTGGTGAAGGATTGGAGTCGAATAATCAAAAGGAGGTTCTATTATTGAGGCAAATAAATCCTTAAATTGTGTGCGAAGGATTTCTAGACATATCTTCGCTTTAACCTCATGAAGATTCTCCCTTTAAATTGCAACTGTAATGCATCCAAATTACTGAAAAACTTCTCTTTGAAATTATCCACTTTTCCAAAGAACATTTGAACTATGGCTGGAAGTTCGGTCATGTTGTTCGGATAGAGAACTGCAAGATGTATCTTGAGCTCGTGAAAGATTTCCAATATTTTTTGACGCAATTTGAGCTCTTTGAGTTGCATGTGTTGCAGTTCTCCCTCGTGAACTGTCGAATTCAAAGATTCCATTACTAGTTCAATGACAATTTCTTAGATCCTTGTCAGGTATTGTCTTTTTCTTGGCTCAATAAATACTTGATCGGCTCAAACGTTGATAAGACAGACCGGAGTCCAAGTAAAAATAGGCTCACTCTAAAAAATAAAGTCCGTAAACTAATTAATCCAATCTGATTAATTTTGCAACATTCAGATATTTTAACAATACTCGACCCACAAATACAAAGCAAATACACAATATTGGTCCAAAGTTGTAGAATCTACTCAGCCCAAACCAAATTTATCAATGGGATCAAATTTACCAAATTTATAAGGAATATTGAAATTTATCAAATTTACCAAATTTATAAAGTTGTTGATTAAATTTATAAATTTACCAAATACTCACCATCCACCACTATCCAAATCCCAGACGTGTGTATTTTAAATCCCAGACGTGTGTATCCAAATCCCAGACGTGTGTATTTAAATTTATAAATCAATGGGATATTTAATTAACCACAATCAGACGTGTGTATCCCACTTAGGCTTGAAATCAGCCACTTGTTGATTATTTAATGTCTCGTTCATCTTATTTATCACGCCCACTAAACTCCTCAAAACAGAAAAGTCACTTTCTCACACACTAAACCTAATCAACTCATACATTCTCCGCCCCCTTCTCATCCAAATCCCAGCCACCTAAAAATATTGACTTAACAAAATCAAACTCATCTCATGATGATAAACCATTAACGAAGACAAACAAATCCCAATTACATCTTCATCAATCTATTCCGATACAACATCAAACGAGATACTTTCTTGTTATATTAGCCACGACACCAATCTCTTTTATTCAAAAAATATACCCACGAAGAACTCATAGATGTTACGGCTGCAAGGTCACGTAGGTGGTCTCAGGTAGGGTTAATAAATATTGCATGTCGATTTTTTTGGTTGAATGAATCGAAAAAAATAAAGATTATAACAAGATTGTTATAAAGCTTTATTTAATTTCGTATATACAAAATTGGTTTAAAACCAAACACGAATCTGTGATGATGTATGTTCAAACTCTTTAAGATCTAAAGATCTATAAATGTGTTGAAAGAATTTGAGATTTGTTATGATGTGGATTTGATTCAGTCTTAAAATATTTGTTCTTTTGGTCTGTTTGTGTCAAAGGAGTTGGTGATAAAAGTCAAGTCTATTTTGTTTGAAGTTTGTAGATGAAATGAGAGTCAGTTGAGTCGAGTGAGTCCGAAATTCGAGTCGTGAGTCGAGTCACGTGAGTCAGATGGGCTGTTGAGGTTGTGAGGGGTGTGTTTGTTGTGTGAGACAGTGAGTCGAGTGGTTGTGTTCGAGTATGGTCGAGGGTGTTTGTGATACGATGTGGGATAACTTAGGTTTGAGATTGGGTGTTTTAGAGTTTAAGTCCAGATAGTTGGGTCTTGTTTTGAGATGAGTCAAAAGGGTCGAGTCTGTTGTCGAGTCTAGATCGAGTCCATCGCAATGACTGCATGTCTTCCATCGCAATACAACATACAAATGAAACCATCGCAATAAACACTTGAACCCATCACAATAAATATTGTGTCTATCATCGCAATGTGTCAAAATATTTTTCCATCGGAATGTAGCGAAAAAAATTTCGGCAGAGTTTCGTCTCAATGTTCCTTAAACCCGTCGCAATCCACGATCGCGAAGTACGATCGGAATCCACGTCGGAATAAGGGTATCGGAATAATTGATCGCAAAGTAGAACCCTAGGGTTATTGCGATCGATGTACAAACCTGGTGGAATACTGATCGGAATAAGGCAACCTTCTATCAGAATATTTAAAAAAAACCTATGCATCGGAATAAGTAACTGTCTGAATCTGTAAACCGTTTTCCGATACAAACCAAACTATAACATAGATACAAAGAAAGTGACAAAACAGATACAAAGAAAGTGACAAAGGTGATAAAAAAATATTTAAAAAAATACTTTTGAAGACTTTTGAGACAAAGAGAACTGATACTTTTTTATACTTTTGAAACAAAAAAAACTCATACTTTTGTGAATACAACTCATAGAACCAATAGTTTGTTTGGATTCCCACAAAAGTTATAAAAAAAACTGATGATAGAAAAAATGATGATAAAAACCACGCAACTCCAAATGTTATATCAGATTCGGGACAAAAGAAAAGGAAAAAAAATAAAATTTTGACCAAGTAAATCAATAGATAAAAACACGCTAATCTGAAGAATCAACCAAAGCTCTTGATACCAATTGTGGGTCCATATTTTCTTAGGATTAAACAATGTTTAGATTTATCTAATGAAATGGAAGGGAAATGGAAGAACTAGAGAGAGAAAGGTAGAGAGAGAAAGGAGAGGAGGAGATAAAGAAGGATGTGATTAATGAAATGTGAAAACACAAATGACCCACCCCTCCTAACATGCTAGGAGGGGGTATATATAGCCCATCCTATATGTGGGCTATATGGACTATATGTATACTTAATGGATCACGAGCCCAATACTTGAATATATCATTGGAGTGACCGATCCTTTCTAAATACGTAAAAACGTATTTCCAACATTTTATACCTTCCGTATTGATCATGTGACCCAGGAATTCTCCTTCTTCTACTATGAAGGTGCATTTTCCTAGGTTAAGTATTATGCTTGCACTCCTCAAAGTTTGGAATGTTTCTTCGACATCTGAGGATTTCCTCCTCTGTCTTTCTTTTAATGATTATACTATGTGTAAACCTCCAAGTTGTGTCCTTTTAAAAAGAACTCTCTATATCATTTTTTGGTATGTGATTCCAGCGTTTTTTAATCCAGGGGCAGTCTTTTGTAACAAAAGATATGGCTTGTCATAAATGCTGTTTTTTTCATCTTCTTTTGCTACCTGTATTTGGTCGCGCCCTACTTAGGTGTCTAGAAAGCACTTGAAGGGGTATCCGCATATTAATTCTATTTTTTGGTCGTCTTCTGGTAGCTTGTAGCATTCTCGTGAAGATGCTTTGTTAAGATTTGTGAAATCAATGTACATTCTCCAGCTGTCATCGCTTTCCTTTATCATTACCGGATTTGATAACCAGTCGTGATAGTGTACTTCTCTTATGATTCCTGCTTCTAGTAGCGTTGCTACTTCCTTATGGACTGCTTCATTTCTTTTTTAGCCCTGGCCTTTCTTCTTTTGTCTTACTAGGGGTATCCCTCCATGATTTTAATGTGATGCTTTGTATGCTTCTTGGGATGCCCGTTATATCTTTTGGTTCCCATGCAAACATATCAAGGTTTTTCCTGAGCAGATTACATAAGTCTCTTTTTGTTTTTTCGGATAGGGTTTATCCTATCGTCATTACCTGCTCCAGATGTCCTGGGTGGATTGGTAATTTTTGTCGTCTTTCCCTGGGTGGGATTTGTTGTTTATTTTGTTTTTCCACCATTGCGCACTCGTTTGGTGCCTTTGTGTTGTTGTGAAGTGTGAGTACACCTCCATCTATTGGGAATTTGATCATTCCATGTGCAGTTAATGGTATTGCTTTTTTTTGGCGAATTCCTGGTCTTCCGATGATAATGTTGTATGGTGAATATGATTTCACTATCACGAAGTTCATTTGTGTTGTCAATGAATAATTCTCATCTTCGATTGTTACTTGTAGTTTTATTTTCCCCCATTGACCACATGGTTTCACCATTGAACCCTATCAGGGAAGTTGTGGCTGGGATCATTTTTGTCTTTTTTTCGGGCCGGAGGTGGTTGAAGCAGTGTTCGTACATTATTTCGGAGGCTGACCCTTCATCTATGTATACTCTGTGTACTTGGTGTCCTTCTATTTCCGCCTCGATTATCATTGGGTCTTCTTCCGCCTCTAATTTGTCTAATAGGGGGAAGGATATTTCTAGGCTTGGTGAGAAGCTTTTTCCCTTTGTTTGTCTCCTTGGCTCGCCATCTGATCTTATCATGAAGACATCTTTAGGGTTATCTTCATAATATTCCATGCTTTCT
This sequence comes from Glebionis coronaria, assembly GCA_025667525.1. Taxonomy (NCBI): domain Eukaryota; kingdom Viridiplantae; phylum Streptophyta; class Magnoliopsida; order Asterales; family Asteraceae; genus Glebionis; species Glebionis coronaria. The sequence continues at coordinate 150,322,985 of CM046874.1, forward strand.
CTTACCCATGATAGGGGTCTCCTGGTCCTGGCTAGTTCATTATTTTCTCTTTTCAGGTGTGTGCACACTCATGGGTGTTGTGCCCAATTTCATTGTGGAACTCACAAAACCCATTTCCTTTTCTTTCCTCTAATGGGGTTCTCATAGGGGGCGGCGTTTTGAGTCTTTTTCTTTCCAAGTGCAGGATCTCTATGGGTGTTTTCAAGATTTTTAGTCGGCTTGTTTTGTGTCGCAACTTTTTGTTATTTCGGATGTTGGATCTTTTTTCTAGCCATTGCCCATGATTTTTCTTCCTTTTGGGGTTTAGTTCTCTTTGGCATCTTGCCGCTATTCCGGCTTCCCCTCTCAGGAAGTCTTCTGATTTTTCATTGTTTCGCTCATTGTCTTAGGGTTGTTGTCGAGTATATGTTTTATTAGTCCCCGATGTTTTATTCCATTCATGAACCTTGAAATTAATATAGCGTCTGGGACAGGTTTGGCATGCTCGTTCCTTCTCCTAAATCTTTCGACGAAGCCCCCGATTGGTTCTCTTTCTTTCTGTTTGACATGATGGTATTTTGAATTACCTTTGGCGTCGTTCCGAAGTTGGCTAAGAACTTGGTTCTTAGCTCCTCGTAGCTGTCTGTTGTTTCGGGGCCGAGGATTTCGAACCATAATATGGCGTTGCCGATCAGTGTTCCCTTAAACATGTGACACCATGTTGGCATGGCCCATCTTTCTACCGAGGCTCGTGCTTGGAAGATCATTAACTGTTCTTCAGGATCTCCGGAGCCGTCGTTTTCTACAATCTGTTATGGTTTTCGTATTTTTCTCTACGGGTTGAAGTTCCTTATCCGAGACGTGAACGAGTCAACGTCTCGGTATGTTCGCGGCGTTTGGATTTGCTCTTGCTCAGGGCTGGATTGTTCCTTGTATTCTAAAGCTAAGATCCTGCCTGAGTCTTTGTGTATCTCGGAGCTTAAGCGGCGAGGTGGTTGGTCTTTTTGTCTTTCGTTAGCGGGGTCTTCCTTCTTTTCCCCAAGTCTACCGAACACCCCCGCGCTCTACGATCCTAGCCTTGCGAAGACAGAGTTCTTGCTTCTGTCTTTTTGGTCCGGGACTTGCCACCATATCTTTGAGAAGACATTATGAGACGACTTATGACTTACTAGTTGATCCGGGAGTGGGGGTTCCTCGTTCCCCGTGTCAGGGAATCTCTCCTTTGTACTTATGTTTTGGGATATGTGCTTATGGGTGGATGTCATCTCCGGAGAGTGTTGTTTTTCTTTGCACAGTTTGTCAAATATGTGCGGTAGCAATTGGTCATGAATGATACGTGTCGCAAAATTCCTTTGTCTCGGCATCAAATGCTTGCTTGTTACGGTTGCTTCCGCTCTGGTTTGGTCTTTCCGCCGTTGTGTAATGTACAATGGGCGTGTGTTCTTGGGGGAATTTTGGTGTTCTATCGCTCATCTTGGAACGAGATTTTTATGAGATGTAGTTATGTACCGGGTCCTACGGATGGCGCCACTTGTTAGTACAGTGATGGGTCGGGGTCAAAAGTAGATCTAAGTACTCGTCGGGAGGTCCTTAGATGCGTTGTGTTGTAAAGAGATCTTGTACTATCAAGAGATATTGTTGACGATTTTCCGCACACGTAGAGTAACACCGTTAGTCCTTACCGTGGGGACAGGCCCCGCGATTAGAATTCGGCGTGAGAGTAAGTATTCATATCGTTCGATATATATGTGTGTGTAAATATGAGTGAGAAAATCGTACCTCGTTTGGAGTGCAAGTGGGTACTATTTATAGGAGAAAGTACTGGGCCTTTCCCCGTTTCTCGGATAGTACTTGAGAGTGGCCTTTGTGGTTTAAAGGTACATTTGTCTGTTTGTGGTCTAATCGTGCCATGCGGATTATTCTTTAGAAGACTTATCCGTAGGGGTCTCGCCTATAAGTATGCCCTGTCATTGCGCCACGGCTCCGCTTGCCGAAAGCGGATCCGCTTGGAGCTTTTGCCACCGTGGTGGGCTTTTGTGTACTTGGGTTAAGCCCAAGGTTTGGTGTATAGTTTTAGGCCCAATGAGTTGTGTCCATACTATACATCATCAATATGTAATTTTAAGTTTAAGTTAAATATATATGTAATTTATCATGTTTAATAAAGACTAGGATTTCTTACCCGCGCTCTGCTGCGGGGAGCACGGGTGTTTTACGGTTGACCAATGAAACGCTAATATTTATATTTATACATTTAACATGCAATTTATTTAGGTAATATCACAAATCGCTCTTATATAAACATTATCAACGGTTTTTTAAGGCTACGTCAATTTCATAGGTCAATAATCGAGTCTTTTATACACAACCAAAGAACGTAATCAATAAAAAGAGAGAAGTTTAAACAAAATCATATTAATTATAAACTTTGTTCTTTTAATCACATTTTTCTCTTCCAAAATATATATGGATCATAAATTGAACCTTCTATTTGATATTCCTTACGGCGAAATAAATTAAGTGAGCCGGATTAGGACAAGCAATCGTTGCACTCGTCACCATGCTTACTTGAGACCACAAATTGCCACAAGTCGTATGTAAGAATATGCACGTCGCATCGTAAAGGAATGTGATCCTCGACGCTCTTGGCCTCTTATCTAACCACACTCCTATTCTAAGTTGTATTACACAAAGTTGTTTTCATTTTGTTGGACTACCTATCTTTTGGACCATGGAGTTAAGAGATCTGTAAAATTGTTCCAATTTGAGCATTTTCCATGGATGTCCCAAAAATACGGAAGATAGTCAAATACATCAAGATCCACAATTCTACATCAATTGGTAAAGCTATTTCATGCTAGAAGTTTGTTTTTTCTGATACAGCAGTCACCAAAGCAGTTTTTCCGAACACCTCTATGTCAATATCATGAAATGCAGGTCGTGTAAGTCGACTGTTACTATTCCGCAAATCAGTACTATCAATGATTCGATCCTACCCGGCGTGATATATAGAAAAGCAGTTAACTATTGGTGGAACTTTGGCTGGCTTTTGGTGGAGCACCTGCACAACAAAGTATGGTGTCTCTTGTCCGGGAAGCAGAGGTCTTTTAACAGCTTTGTGCTAGACAACAGCGGGTTTGTCTTTCGAATATGTAGCTACTGTTGGTGGAACTTTGGCTGGAGTGGGTTTTGGTGCAGTACCTGCACAACAAAGTATAGTGTATGAGTAAACTTAAAACCTGGACATGCATGCTCGGTGTTCCAAATAAGGGAAAAAAATGACCCAAAAGATATGGCTTTTTTAAAACAAAGGGTAACTGTTTGATGGGAGAGTGTATGCAGTGAGTAAGTGGTGCAAATTGAAAGAAAGAGTATCTTGCTGAAAAGGTTTTGAAGGTGACATCTTTGTCTTAAGCAATATGTGGTTATTATTATGGTGCTATTATTTTTTTAGCTAGTTTGGGTAAGGAGTAGGCTAGGTGAGCTCAGGTGTCATGTGCAGGTGTGTTTCCAAGTTGGAAATGAACTAAGGTGGTCAAAATTAGTGGGGAAGCGTGAGCTAAGTTTAGTTAGCTATTTGAACTAAAATGTAACTGAAATCTTTTTTGTAGCAACAGTGGAATGGGAAGAGGCTGGAATCTTTTTTGTAGCAACAGTGGAATGGGAAGAGGCTCTATTTAAGGGCATGTATGCATTTGGTAATCCCACACAAACCTCTCACCTACTTTAAAAAATCTAAACAAACAGAGAATGGCATATCTTCCTAGGATTTGGGCATTGGAAACTGAGAGCGGTAGCACGGACTTGGGCGGTTTGTTTGTTTGGTATCTGGAGAAGGATGTGGTGGCTGACAAAGCATGGAAGCGTAAGGTGGATGCGGCTAGGCAGGCAGTTTTCAAAAAAGTTGTGGATCGTCAGCATTTCATTCAAGAGATCTAGCAGGTGCAGACCTTTCCAGCCAACCCTATGATCTCGATGATGGTAGCCATGTTGGACAGAAAGCAGACGGAGGACAACGTATTCATTCAGACCTTGAACACAGAGGCAGCCAGAATCCAGACCATGATCGACCTCAAGGAGGCTTTTGCTCAGAAAATTTTGGCCAACGGGCCTTGGTGAATGGATGCTATAGGACTTGGCTTTGGTCTGATGTTTTAGGCCTGAAAATAAAGCTCCATGTTGTCGTCTGTTTGGTTTGTCCACCGCCGAGTCTCTAGGGTTATGTGTCTGTGCTTTAGTTGTTTCTTTTTTTTAGTTTTATCTTGTGTCTGTAAGATCAGTTTCAATGAACCGCGTGGAATGTATGATATTTTGTTTTATATTGTTTTTTTTCGATAGACGTTTCGATAAAATGCCAGATTATAAGTTCTAAGAAAAGACTGGGCACCTGTTTCTCTTTGTTCACCTATTTCTAAGACCTTGGTTGATGCACTTTTTGTGTCTGACCCTTTGGTTTGATGTACCGTCTTGTTCAATGTTTTCATCTGCTATTGGTGTCGGGTCTGGGCCTGGCCCTTCAGTTACCCAGGGAATATGAGCCTCAGATAGGGAAAAAATCAAAGAGCTGCCCTTCTTGCAGATCGCTGACAGCGGCAGTAACACGGTTACAACGACCTCAAAACACGATCGGCCAAAACAAAGCTCCATGATGATAAGGAGCAGAGGTTTCGGATGGGTATAATATGGATCTGGTTCAAACTGGGGGGGCGCCTTCTCCTACAAACGAACATGGACATGCACCAAAAGTTATTAAAAATACACTAAAATATAGTAACTGTTGAAAATCCAGCTTTTTAGCAATAGCAATCATATATACTCGATAAGGTAATATAGCAAAACAATATGTGGTACAGCGATAGAAACGGCATGCGTGAGATGTCTTTTTCGTTACCTTTAGACACAAACAAATTTGATACTAACATGGCAAAGCTGTTGTGTTGGTAACAGTTGTATAAAATCAATTTTGACACCATCATAGGTATTTACTTTTAAATGAAGGCCGCTTATTCAATTTTGTTCTAAAATGCAGTTCCAGTTTTATGTTTTGTACGAACCAACAACAACTTTTTTTTAAATAAGGAAGAAAAATAAATGAATAATCAAATCAAGTATAACTATATTTGGATCATGAGCCACATTTACATCAGCTATAAGACAACATACATGTATGGTTGGGGTTGGAAGTCCATCGTCTGCATCTGGTTTAATTCACCTGCTATCGTATTCTCTGAATCCTTGGTAGACTGTTGCAGAACAGATACATTTAGTCAGACTGATAAAAATATAAAAGGAGACCATACAGCGACAAATACCAACCGCATATCTGAAACCTGAAAATCAGTCTTGGGGAATTCGTGAAGCAGGTTTCAACGCATCCATAAAGAATGACCATCGGCTAATGAATTGGAGGAGATCAACATGTCGAAACTATGACTTATTGTATTTGAGGTTCAGAGATGGAGCCATGGAAGGCGAACCCAGAAACCCAGCATGGGTGCGACCAAATGGTCACCTTGCGAAGTGCACGCATGCTGGCAAACAACCGGCAAATCCAAAGGTAACGACCATTAGCCTTTATGACAGTAATTAACCTGCATAAAGCCGAAAAGGCCCGTCAGAAACATGACTAACCAAAACTCGCAATCGTTATGGCCGCGATCACAGGCTCGCCTTGGCAAGGAGTCGGTTCTGTAAAGCGCGTCTACTAAAAGGTCTCCAGTTTTCCCGGGGTATACCATAGCCTCATATAAGACGCTATATGGGAAAAACAGCCATAACCCGGCATGGCTGCGACCTCGCAAGGTCGCCCCGCCAAGAACCGAGATGTGGTATCCTTAACCGCGGCCGTTTACCCTCATTATAGTCCTAAACTAACCTTTACATAAAAGTACACCAAAATGTATTAACTGTTGAAACTCCAGGTTCTCAGCAATAGCAACCATACATGCCCGCTACCGTAAGATAGCAAACCAACATGTCCTACAGCGAGAGAAATGTCATGCGTGAGATATCTCTTTCGTTACCTCTAGACAGAAACAAATTTGGTAACAACACGGCAAAGGTGTTGTGTTGGTAAAATTTGTATAAAATTAATTTTCACAGCATCATAGGTATTGGGTTTTAAATGAAGGTGGCTTATTCAATTTTTTTTAAAAATGCAGGTCTAGTTTTATGTTTTCTACGAACCAACAACATCTTCTTTTTGAAATAAGGAAGAAAAAGGAATCAAAACTCAAATCAAGTATAACTATATTTGGATTATGAGACACATTCACATCAGCTATAAGACAACTTACATGTATGGCTGGGGTTGGAAGTTCATCGTCTGCATCTGGTCTAATTCACTTGCCATCGTATTCTCTAAATCCTTGGCAGACTGTTGCAGAATACACACATTTAGTTAGAATGATAAAATCAAAAAAGACACCATACAGCGACAAATACCAACTGCACAGCTGAAACATGAAAATATATGTAGTGGTACTATTCGTTAAAATAACACTATAACCGTAGAGAACGAACGTTACCTTTCGCGAGAGGTAAAGAACATTTTTAGGGAATTCGTGAAGCAGCCGTGAACGCATCCATAAACAAAGGCCATCGGCTAATGAATTGGAGGAGATCAACATGTTCAAATGATGAGTCATCGTGTTTAAGGTTCAGAGCTGGATGTATGGAAGGCGAACCCACAAACCCGCCATGGGTGCGACCAAATGGTCGTCCTGGCAATATCCGCGTGCTGGCAAACAGGCCACGGATCCAAAGGCAACGGCCATGACAGTAACTAACCAGAATAAAGGCGAGAAGACCCGGCAGAAAGCATTAACCACAGTTCGCAAACGTTATGTTTGCGATCAAAGGGTCACCATGGCAAGGCACGAGTTCTGTAAAGCGCGTTTACTAAAAGGTTTCCAGTTTCTTTGGGGTATACCATAGGCTCAGATAAAGCGCTATATGGGAAAACACTCATAACCCGGCATGGCTGCGGCCTCGCGAGGCCGCCACGCCAAGATCCGAGATGCGGTATCTTTACCTGCGCTTGCTTAGGCTCATCATAGCCCAAAAGTAACCTTTACATAGAGGAGGAGATGCACGGATCCATAAGAGTGTGTCAATTTTTTCTGTTTTTCCAATGCGTAAGGCCTGAGATATCAAATATCCAAAGGCACCGGGCATCACAACAGTTAACCACCATAGGGGTGGAAATACCCGGCATACGAATCATTGACCACATCCGACAATCGTTATGCCTGCGATCACATGCCCACGATCGCAAGGCCCGGGTCTTGGGAAGCGAGCTAACCAAAAGTTTGTTGTTTTTTCCGAGGGTATCGCATAGGCTCAGATAAGGTGCTATTCGGGGAAAACATCCATGACCCGTGATGGCTGCGACCTCGCAAGGTCGCCACGCCAAGCATCCGAGATGTGGTATCTTTACCCGCACCCGCTTACCCTCATCACAACCCTAAAGCAACCTTTTTTATAGAAGCGGAGAAACACGCATCCACAGGAGCAGTGATTGTCCTCACAAACCGTTTTTTATAATACTATCCCCCTCTATCACAAACAACAACGTCAAGAAACATGGAAGTTGTACGAAGAACCCACCATAATATAGGGTTCACATAGCCGGCAAGTGCATGCTAAATGTCTTAAGTGAAGCAGATGTGGGCTTATCCATAAAGAATGACCCTCGTCCAATGAATTGGAGCAGGTCAGTAGGTAGATACAATGAGTTATTGCGTTTGAGGCTCAGATCTGGAGGTATGGAAGGCGAACCCAAAAACCCGCCATGGCTGCGACCGCATCGTCGCCCTGCCAAGATACGGACGCTGAGAAACAACCCTTGTAAAAATGTCCATCCACAGACTTTTCATCATTGCCCATACTATTTTCAACCTGCCTTACTGTCGTGACCAACCCGGTAGTTTCGTTTGGTGAAGTTGGTTAACACGAACCATCTGACACCCGCACATTCAAAGATCATACGCCTCACATGAAAAGAGGTCATCCACACAGAATAACCTAGTCAACTCCCCACGAACCCAATAAATCATTTTAAATAACCAGACCAACAGAATGCACAAATGAACAATAGACCAATTTAAGTAACCATGTTATATAAACGGCCATAAATGGAAAAAATAGAACCGCACCCAACTGTATGAACTAAGCATCTTATATAAAGCCACAAATAATAAAAAAGCCAGAAATTAACCTTTATATAAAGGAGGATCCCTCCCCGACAACCAAAATTCCGTCTCACAACCAAAAAACACACCGGGACGTACACCTTTCCGCTACAAACAATGTCGGAAAGCAGTTTTTCAGAGGCTCAGATCTGGAAGAGAAAAAAGTATGAAACAAACACGATAAGACCGCCATGGCTGCAAAACACCAACAGTGAATTACCCCGCCAAGGTACGACCAATCTGAAAGTCTGTTCAAATTAATCAACGCAAAATTCATTCATTAATATCATCACTGCCCCATATATAAGACCGTAAAACGCTGAGAAGCAGCCCTTGTAAAAATGTCCATCCACAGACTTTGCATCATTGCCAATACTATTTTCAACCTGCCTTACTGTCCTGACCAACCAGATTGTTTCGTTTGGCGAAGTTGGTTAACACGAACCATTTGACATCCGCAGATTAAAAGATCATACGCCTCAGATGAAAAGAGGTCATCCACACAAGATAACCTAGTCAACAGGCAGAAACAATGAGTTAACCCATTGTATTTTCGGCTAAGATATATTCATTCCAAGCTTTGTATCCGTAGGGACCCAAAAATCATTTTAAATAACCAGACCAACAGAATACACAAATGAACAATAGACCAATTTAAGTAACCATCTTATATGAACGGCCATAAATGGAAAAAATTGAACCGCACCCAACTGTATGAACTAAGCATCTTATATAAAGTTACAAATAATAAAAAAGCCAGAAACTAACCTTTATACAAAGGAGGATCCCACCCCGACAACCAAGATTTCGTCTGACAACCTAAAAACACACCGACACCTACACGTTTCCGTTACAAACAATGTCGGAAAGCATATTTTGAGAGGGTCAGATCTGGAAGAGAAAAAAGTATGAAACAAACACGATAAGACCGCCATGGCTGCAAAACACCAACAGTGAATTACCCCGCCAAGGTATGACCAATCTGAAAGTTTGTTCAAATTAATCAACACAAAATTCATTCATTAATATCATCACTGCCCCATATATAAGACCTCTCCAGAACGACTGTAGCAACAACACAAATAATGGAAACCCAGATGCAACTATGTGGTGATGGTATGGATGTTAAGAGGCACATCATCAACGGACACCACCGCGACACGGATTAATTGCAACGGTTAAGATTGGGTTTCTGTAGCCACTACGATTCCTGTAGCCACTACACAACGGACAATCGCAATTAATGGCAAGGGGCAATCTTGCAATGGACATCCAATTAACCCCCAATATTTAATTGGCGAAAGGCCAATTAACCCTCAATTAAACAAACAATTGGACAATTGCAATTAATGGGAGGGGGAAAACATCCAATTAACCCCAGCGAAAGGCCAATTAACCCCCAATTAAACCAACAACCGGACAATCGCAATTAATGGGAGGGGGAAAACATCCAATTAACCCCCAATTATTTAATCGGCCAAAGGCCAAATTAACACCTCACATACCAACAACGGGGATCAATGAATGCATAACGGGGTCCGTAAAATCAAATAACGGAAAGGTGTAGGTGCTAGTGTGTGTTTTGGTTGTGAGAGGGTTTTTTGGTTGTGAGAGAGGGGATAGTATTATAAAAAACGGTTTGTGAGGAGAATCGGTGCTCCTATGGATGCGTGATTCTCATCCTTTATATAAAGGTTAATATATATGCAATTTTAAGCTTAAAGTGAATATATGCAATTTTAACTATTTTCTAAAATATATACACAATTCATCTTTTAGAGTAATAAATTCCGCTTTAAAAAAACCGGGTCAAAACAGGACAGTTGTTTGAAGCTGTATTAAGCTGATCATATTTCACCAAACCTGTCGGTATCATCTTCCAACTAAAATAGAATAGTAAAAGGCCGGTTGTTGAACATCACGAATATATCATTTCACACGCTCACACAAATATTATTTACTCCCTCTCTCTGGAAACATCCCCTTCACTACCAAACAAACCCAATCATTGCTTCCTACTATATCTTACACTGATCATCCACAGGTAAATTTATATATTTTTATTATAATTGTTAGTTGTATGGTCTATTTTCCATCCATGATTCATGATTCTGTTTTTTTTTTATTACAGTTTGAAGCTGGATTGGTAAAAAAGTAACACCAAATAATAATAATAAGAGATGAGTTCGATATGCTGCTTGGAATGTGGTGATGACTTTGAAGATTTTCCGACTAATAATGCTGTATATAGACATTGTCTTTGTTTACGATTCTTTTTCCACCAATTGTTTACTGGGGTAAGAATTATCATTTAACTGTTTATATTCACGCGTGCTTGGCGTAGTTAAACTAGTATTTCTTGTGTGGTTGTTTAGGGGTCAGGTTGTCTGTCTAGGAACAAAATTGAGTATGATTATATGACTATTTGGTGATCATTCTACGGCGAATTACCCAAACAATCCGTTTTCTTAACAACATCTATGTTTTAACACCAGAAGCGTGTGTTTGCCACTAGCTTTTGCAGGGTGCTTTATTGTCCATGTCAAATGATCATTTTGATAACACATCACAACATCTAAGTTTTAACACCAGAAGCGCACCTTTTTTCACTAGCTCTTGCAGGGTGCTTTATTGTCCATGAGAATGACCACTTTGATTACGCAGTGCGTCAAATAATCAGTTTAGGAGTAGCCTTAAGAAAATTTATTTTGATTATCAGATGATTAGGGGTCAGGTTATATGTAAATTGTTCTGGAGAAGCAGCCACCCTACCTTCGAGTAGGGGTATGACTGTCTACATGTCTACATCCTACCCCACTCTAGTTGGATTGGGTATTGATGTTGTTGTTAACTTGTTATATGTAAATCGAGATAAGCAAAAAGCTCCCATAAACTCAAACACTATCTTCTGAAAATCACAACTTTGAGAAGCAAACTCACATTGAAACACTATCTTCTGCAACACGTTTGTAACATAATGTCAAAATCACTTTAAGACACAACGCAGAACACCCTTTAATGTTATTTGTATGGCTGATTATTCTTGATACTGGGATATGCAGTATGGTGCATTGTTTCAGAGGATTGAAGGATTGCCTGTATCATCACCTATCCAAACAACCACATCTTCCACTGTTGGTTTTCCACTATCAACTACAAATGACGACAACCAAACAACCGCAAGACCCATACCTTATGATTCTGACAATAGATTCCCACGACTGCAACGTGGGCTGGTGTCTAGACGAGAAAAATCAGTGACCCGTTCTCAAGATGATTCACAATCTGCTACAGAACTTACAAAGAGAAGATCGGGCGTTAATTTAACCGATCAAGATTCTAAAAGTGGTAATCCTGAGTCCGTGGATAAGTCGTTGAAAGTGAAAGCCTCGGAAGGGCTACTGTATGAGCAAACTTCGGATTATGAAGATGTTTGTCCCACGTGTCTTGAAGGTTAGTTTGTTTGTGCTATGATAACATTCTTCTGTTCCAGTTTTACATGGTCCTTTATTGATAAAGTTTGAAATATGATATAATGCAGAATATACTTTGGAGAATCCTAAAATAGTTACTAAGTGCTCTCATCATTTTCATCTCGGTTGTATATATGAATGGATGGAAAGAAGTGACACGTGTCCAATGTGTGGCAAGGTATTATTGACATACATTAGTTGTTTATGGATTTTGAGCTTTAAAGCTTTTGTCGTCTTATATTTTATTATTGGTTGTTTTTCAGATGATGGAATTTTGTGAAAGTCCATAGTTATTGGTGGAGTACGGCTTATTAAGTAGAAGAGGATAGAGTTAGTGCAGGTTGGTGTCAATAATGCAGATTGAGTTCACTCATCGCTGAAGTAACCAGGCTTGTCTAATCTTATGGCACCTTTATATTCAAGTGGATGTGTTATTATTATCGTTTTAATGTGAATAGAATGAGTTTCACTCTCGTAGTTTTCTCATACGTAGGATACCTTGTCGAATCATTCTCTACCAATGAAATCACCACATTTTGATTCTCATCTGTTTATTTAGACATCGGTTATATAGAGCTGATTTTGAATTTAAAGTTGTTTTGCCATTCTTTTTAAAATAGTGCTATTTGTATATAGACCAAAAGGTCAGAAACCATGTTTATCCAAAAAATAAAAATAGAGTTTTCTTTAGTGTCTTTCTCTATTGCACTATACAAGTGCAAGCTAGAGTTGAGCTACTATGTTTGGAAGTTGTGATTGTCTAACTGATCTACTGTAAAATATGAAAAACAAGGGCTACCAGCTGCTATACTCGCTCGCATAAAGGACTTCTAGCAATCGAATTATGGCTTGTAGTTTTTAGTAGTACGAAGCTGGTTGGGGTTGTCTTGATTTGCCACTAACCCCTGACGAGCATTTGGTATTTGGGAAGAAGTATCATCTCTTCCCATATGCTGCAGAGCCAAGTGAAGACCACAAAACTACCTGATGTCACAATTGTTAGCGGAAAATACTTTTGTTTGTCCCAAAACATAGCAACAAAATCTGGATTCTGATTATGCAGCAAGAGTATAGGCTGAATACTGCATGGTGAGAAAGAACATTCTAGCCGCATTAAAGGGCAGGCACCATATTATAGTATAAAATAGTTTTTGGCTGCATGAACTCATCTTAGGCAAGAGTTGCTGCTTTGACCAGATTGATTGGATCTAGTGACCAACCCTTTTACTTGACCTGTCTGTATGAGTGATTATCCCATAGCGCTATAAGGCTTTGGTTTAAGATGCTATATTGTGAAAAGCTTGCAGTCTTAATCAGCATAACTAAAATGGTTGCTGGTATCGTCAAGTGTGATCAAGTATTCAAGGTGCCTGGTTATGAACGGTATTTTGTCTCTCTTTCAGCTGCGGCCATAAAAGAGTGGTACGTTAGTTTCTGTAATCATAGACAGGGGCGGATCTACTTGTTAGGTTGGGGGTGGCAGCGCCCCCCATAGCTCGACCAAAAAGATGAGATTACAGTGTATTTTTTGTTCAATTTCGACAGTTTTTTTTATATGCCCCCCACTAGAAACCCAAATTGCCCCCCACTCACACATTGAAGTCCAACATTTAACACTCGAAAACTTAAAAATCTTCCGTTTAAGTTAAAATACTCGATTTTTTATTCGGATTTAAAAATTTTTCGCCTTGCTGCTATTGTAAAAAAAAAAATTGCCCCCCACATTTGAATATCCTGCGTCCGCCACTGATCATAGATCCACTCTCACTAATACTACACAGGAAGAAGCTGCTTAGACCAGGCCTTCCAAATGTTCCGCGTAACAAAGATTTTTTTTTTCTAATCCATCATCATCAATCAAATGTTTCAATAGTAACAAGTTTTAACAGTCTCTGAAAGAAAACGACTTGCATGATACAGTGTAGTAAAACAAACTATATATTCTTGGATCTTGTTCCCCCTAAAGATCAAACCAAAATGGTTGTGGGGGGACTATACGCTTTCGTTACCAGCGAACGCTTCCAAAAGTGAGAAGCTTTCAATACTAGTTGTCAAGTCGAAAGACCATAGAGAAGTTCATGACAAATGGTACACGCCAACTAGGAGTGTGGTCCATTGTATGATGGACTTGGTGGTTGTACATCTTATTGCATAAAACAAGTATTTATATTTATTTATTTTGTGATTTTGTATCTGTTAGCTTAAGGTTTCAAAAAGGAAGAATTAAATAAAAAATTTACTAATTCAACACTTCATCTAATCAAATATATTAGCTTCTAGTAGCTTTTAAACTTTGTGTTAACTTCATGGGATTTGTTTCATTGTTTATTTATATTGATGAAGTATCTGTTTACAACGTCTAAAAAACTCATGAGCTTAGTTTACATGACACCAACATACTCAATCGGGCTATGGGTCATGAAGTATCTGTTTACAACGTCTAAAAACTTATTAGCTTATAAGCTGGGGTGTTTGTTTTAGCTTATATAGTAGGCTTATAAGCTTATTAGCTTATATAAGCTTATAAGTTGAAACCAAGTGTTTGGTTAAGCTTATATAAGTAGGCTTATAAGCTTATTTAAGGAGGTTTTGATAAGCCAAACATTTTAGGTTTTTATAACAAAAGGTAGGCTTATATAACTATTACATATAAAAAGACCTTTATATCTCCATTTTTTTAACAAATACTCCCATTTAATAACTACATAATTTAACATTTATATGGTTTTTTTTGTCATTTTACCTTATTAATTTTAATAAGTCTAACCAAACACTTAAAATAGGCTTATAATATATAAGCCATAATGACTTACTGTATATAATATAAGTCTAAGCTCCGCTCATAAGCTTAAACAAACACCCCGGAGTATTTATAGAAAAATGAAATGCTAATATCTTGTGGATCAGATTTGATGGTATACTAAAACTAAAATCCAAAAGAACAAGCTGGAGGGTAGATAAAGCTAGTTCATCTCTGATCCCCAATTGGCGTTTGCTTACTCACGTGATATGATTCTCCTAAGTACGTTATACTAATACTAGTATCACCATTTAATTGATTCTTAACCCAAAACCACTATAAGCTCAACTGTTTTCCTGTATGAAAGCTGTGTGTTTGGCACTGACTGCTGTATAGTTAATATCAAGCACTAAATGAATTTTTTGCGAAGCGGTTTATGAGCAAGTTTTCGAGTCGTTTACAACTCTACCAAGTTCTTATCACTTCATTTGCTAATCTATAAGAAGTGGTGGGTGTTTGGCATTCCTTATCGAATATGTTCACACCTTCGAAATTACAAACTAGATAAGAAGTTTGGATAATCGACCCAAACACTCAAAAAAAGGCTAGCATACACGGGATTTTTGTAATTAAACATCTGTGCAAGGGTCTATTGTGAAAGGTTATACTCCACAACGGAGGCTTATTACAAAAGCAGCTTTATATGTTGCAAAGTTGCAATACATGTAACGATAACGAACGATGCTGTAGAAATAGATAACACCCAATTCAAACATGCAACTTAATAGATACTGTAATAAATTAACACCTAAGGCTATTTTTGGCCAAATTATAGTACTAACCTTAAGCAAGAGCCAATGTTTCTTTTATAGATGCGCAGAGCCATGTCATTAAGTTATCAGGTAAATTTAAACTGCAAATTACGTTCCTGAACTTTATCAATTTCGTAAATTTGCCACTAAGAGCAAACTACAAGCAATTTTGTCACTATACTTCAAAATCTCGTGCAATTTTGCCATCGAGTGGACGGTTTTTGACTTTTCTCCGTTTTCTTCCGTTAACTCCCACACGTGCCTAGCACGTGAGGGTATATTCGTCATTTCTCGTGCCTTCTCGTGCTTGGCCATCTCGTCATCAAATCCCCACCTTTCACCTTTCCTTTATGCAATTTCCGTCTCCGAAACCATTCTCACCCGCCATGATTGCTTCCACCTTTGGTTTATGCATATTACGTCCCTGAAAGCGTTCTACCGCAAAAAAGAGGTTGGTGGTCCACATTCTGACACATTTTGAAGTACGTAATTTGCACGACCTTTGAGTTACTAAAACTTTCCAGGGACTTAAATTGCACGACCTTTCGGAGTTCTATATATTCTTAACACTCGGTGGTTAATCAAGATTCGCCCCCAATTCAGTTATCTGTAACCCTAACTCTTTCACAAACCTTTTCAACTAATCAATTTATCTCAAGTAAAAATGACTGGAAGAACTCCTATCCTTAACGAACTGGAGGAAGTATGCGGAGATCTGAGCTGAACGCATGTATGGGTCTGTACATTGGTCAAATGGTTGCGGCCGAACAAGCTTATGTCGATGTTTTGCGCGGTCAGTGTGAGCAGTTGAGGAATAACCTAGGAAATATTGGAATGCTGATCGACGAGATCGAGACCAAGGCTAATGAAGATGAAGATGGTTGGGTCGATTGCGTGATAGTGCACGCAAAAGTTGGCTGATCTGATCAAGTTGATTGAGAAAGCTAGGGATGCTATAAGCCAGAAGCAAGCTTATGTGGATCACATGGAAGATAGTGATTAGGATGTGTATCATGTTTTAACTGTTTATGTTGTTCTTGTTTTAATTACCCTGTTTTGACCGGGGTATGTATTGTACCCACTTTTCTTTATCAATGAAAGCACCCTAAGTGCCTCATTTATTTTAAGGATCTAAATTGCACAATGTTTCAACTTTCACGTTTATATAACACATGATTCTATGCACAATGTTTATTATTCCAAACATACCTTCGTCTAGCATACAATGTCAAACATTCAATCTAAATCTACTTCCAAGTCCATTGACTTGGCCGTACGCCTAATTGGGTTCATGGAGAAGGAATTGGAGAATGAGCTGCAGCTGGAGGAGAAATTCAAAAGTCTATGTTCCGAGGTTAAGGAGATTGTCAGAAAGAGATCAAGGTTCATTGAGGAGATGAAAAGTTTTCTACGGGTTGAGGATAATGATGACGCTTACCAAACTACAAGAGTCTTGAAGCATGTTAAAAAGAGGGATAGGGGAAGGCAGTTGATGTACAAATTATGAAGGACCAATCCCATCTTGGTGCGTGTCAGATGGTCAACCTTGTGAAGAAATTGAAGAATAGAATGATAGGATAGTGTTTAGTTGCAACTTATTGTGCAATGTGTGTTTTTGATATCTGGATATACCCTTTGTGTTTCTAAGGATGTTTGACTCTAGAATGACATTCATCCTAACAAACACATGTTGATTTGAAAGAGCCATTGACCAAAGAAATAAATGAATAATTGATATTGGTTTGCAGTCACCATTTTTGGTATTTTGACATGGAATTTGTAGGCTTCCATGGATGTTTGAATTGACTGTATAATGTCAAACATAAAATTCACAGATTCATGTTGCTTTGAAAGAGCAAGTGACCAACATTGTAGTTTCACATTGATTAACCAATATGCCAATGTTAGGCTTTTGTATTACATAACCAAAAGTAAGATTGAAACCTAACATCATATTATTCTACAACTTAGCCATAACAAAAGATTAAGGGTGCTTGAAACCATTTATTTTGGTTTGTTTTCATCTTGCTTGTTAGTCATCAATGTCATCACTCTTCTCCTCTTGAGGTCTTCCACCAGCTCTTGTGCATTATCATCATCATTGATGTAAGTGGATGTGTATAGTGATTTATTTGATATACGTTATAGGGTAAATTAGAAAATTACCTTTAGGAAAAAGTAATAGTCTAATAATACCAATGACGAATTCAATTAAACACGTGAGTGAGTCGAGTTCGTTGTACACGAAGATCTTATGAATTTGAGACGTTTTGCTTTGATATGGACAATTGATTTGAATTGGTTTTCGGTTTTTAAACTACAAATTAAATCTACCAATTTTAAACTATTTAAAATAAACCTAAAGTGCATGAATCGTAAACCCCGCCTATTTTAAAAATCTACAAACAATTAATTATTTAAAAATATAAATCTATTAAAAATTTAAATTAATTAAAAATCTTTAAAAATTAATCTATTTAGAAATCTATAAAATAAATCTATTTAATAACTATTAATCTATATAAAAAAAAACTAATTAAGCTTTTTTAAAATCTAATTTACTTTATTACAAAATGCTCTAAAACAAATCTATTTAAAAATAATTCCAATTCTACTTTTATAAAAATCTACTTATTTAAAAATAAACTAATTAAACCTTTTTGAAATAAAAACATTTTATTTTTTTTTATATTATTTATTTTTATTTTATTAAACTAAAACGAATTTTGATAAAAACTTATATTGAAAAATTTATTAAGAAACGTATTTAAAGTAAATTAAACTTACTTAAAATGAATCTGCCTAAGTTCTCTACTCTTTATAAACGAGACTTCAGATAAAATAATCAAAAGAGCACTTGGCTCAGCTGGGTAACACGTTTGACATACAAGCAGAGGGTCTCGAGGTCGAATCCCACACGTGACATATTTTTTTAGATTTATCTTTTTTGACAGATTACAAACATGAATGTCTCAGGAGAGACTTATTGACAAACTTATTATGGTTAAGCTGAGAAGTAACAGCTTATTGAGCTATAACAGATCGTTTGGATCTGTTAAGCAGATAGTGGAATAATTATCAGAAAGCAGTAAATTATATCCAACAATTTCAAGCTAAACAAATTCAATTAACACTAACTCAGCAGAGATAAAAAAACGAAACTAAACAACTGATAAGTAAGACTATGCATTCAGATAACACTACAAATCAGCATTCTGCAAGTATCCAACATTATCTCAAAATATCTAATTAACAGTTAAATAAAACTCAATCCTAATTAATCTACTCAATATAATCAGACCTTAAATCTCAGTCATTTTACAAAGCTCAGCAAACTTAAATTCAAAAATAACAAAATATTAAATCCAATTTTTAAGAGCAACTATCAAATAAAACAGATCCAATCATACGATACACCTTAACATTTTAAAGCCAAGAACAAGTTAAACGGCTAATGGATAAAACCCCACACCGTAGCATTCAGAGTGCATACACAATCAATCCCGTACACTTTAAATTCAGGAAACCGTTAACTTTAAGCAGTCATAACCATAATATGACTTAATCTAAAACTAACAGATATATAGCATACAAACCAAACTCAAATTCATTTTACCATCAAGTATTACAGTAAATCAAGCATTTATTAACAAAACAAAGCAGATAACTCAAATCAGATTCGTAAATCATCATGGTACTTACTTCTAAATCAGATTTAAAATTTACTCTAAAGAAACAGAAGAATAAATGAAATCGAACCTTTGGTCGATAGCCTTTGAGTAGTAGGCTAGCGCTGAGCTACCTAAGAATCGAAAGTAGAACCACCATTCACCATTAAACACGAACTATCTCCATCAACCGAACCACATATCTCAATCGAACCAAGCAGATCGATATATTAAAATTATCCAGTAGGGATAATTTTTGATCCAATTTTTACTTCTAAATATTAAATCTAAACTATTAATTAGTTTAAACTTAACATTTCAATCATTATTCATGTAAAACTGTTATAGAGATTACTTCATATATTAATTTAAACAAGAAATAAAATAAAACGTGACACCAATATGAGGAAATAAACTGAGCTTTTATTAAATTTAAAGAGATTACAAGATTTAATTAAAAGGAAATACAAGAGTAAATTCTACAACTATTTTAACAGCATAATATTAAAGTAAAGAAAAGGATGAAAAAATACAAGTAAATTGGGGGTATTTATAGCCTCCCCAAGGGCTGTTGATGACGAATATCCGAATATATCTTGGAATATTCCACTTGATTAATAGCCCTTGATCTTCAATTTCTCTCTCTTTCTTTGATCGGATGGTGGAAATAGCTCAATCTAGCACACGGATCGCCAACGTGGCATCCGTGTGCTAGTTGTGTTTCTTTCTTGGCCTGTGATTGGTGGATTGGCTCAATTGAGGTGTTGAAGCCAATGAAGGGATGCCACGTAACTCTTTTCTTCACCCTTTCTCTTCCTTAAACCATGGGGGTTTTATTCCCCTTGGTATGAATTAATTGAATAGATAAAAAGCCCCAGTTATTAAGACTTTTTACGCATCTAGGGTTTTTGAACAGTGGTGATTTTACAGGTTTTGGGGGTAAGATGGAATGGGGAAGAAACTCATAGGTAATAACGAAAGTTTTTAATGTGTGTGAGTGGAGTAAATGGGACGGTTTGTATATATTTATTTAGAAAAAGTGAGTGGACGAAATCGAATATTTATTTACGTTGGTGGAAGTGTGTGACGTAAAAAACGAGGTGAGTGGGTGTCAATGGGAAAATGGTGAGTGACGTGTGATATTTATTGTGTTTGGTGTGTTAAATAAACGTTTGACCAATCCTCGCAAACCCTAAAGCCCAGCATGTTTTTCTTCATTCGTTTCTTTGAAGCTTTTGGGCTTAGCCCAAGTTTCCTGATTTTAAACCGTGTGTGCAATCCCATTTGGGCTTTTAATTTGGACCTTTTGAATTTACAAAAACCCCATATCATTAACTTGAAACTTAAATGGGCTTTTGAGCCCATTTACCCAATTGTGGAACCCACTTGGCTCATAAACTCGATAAATGATGAAATCCGTTAAAGTCGAGCTCGATTTTGGCTTCTTCAATCTTTTTCATCAATCTCGTGTCGGTTTTCGTCGGTTTTCGTGAACTTGGTACCTACACACATGAAAACAAGAAACAAGCATATCCAAGGCATATTTGATACATTTTGTGCAATATTTCATTGTTTTAAGCTACAAATGATATGAGTAAATACACTCATATCAAATTCCCCCATGCTAAGCAATTGTCGTGTCCTCACACAATGATAAAATAAAACATTAGCTACACCATTATTCAACTTTTGACACTTTATTTTGCAAAGACATAATGTATTGCTTTCATTATTCAAAAATAACTTTTAGGATCATAAAACTCAAATAGATTCATCGTCCTCGACTTTTCACTTTTCCATGCCAAGTCCAAAAACAAGATCATTGTTATTATAAGTTGGTAGACTAACACGAATTCATGTGGGCTAATTATCCACTTAGACTCCCTTATTCCTAGGTGTATCTCTTATATTTTATTGTTGTCTTGAATGATCACGAGGATGCATTGTTGACTTATTTCGATAATTTATTAGGCCAAAAATAAAGTGAACGATTTAATCAATAGTTAGCTAAAGGACAAAATCTTTTAAAACTGCTTCTCGGGACCTCATAAAGTTCATATCTTGGCATAACTTGCTTCACGATTTGAGACCTTTCTCGGACCGATATTTGGCAGTGACTTTATACTTCCAACCTTGAGAGACGTTCATGAAATAATGGTCTTCTCTTCATATAGGAATTTCTTCACTTGAAATTTTGAGAGATTCATACTTGGACCACGACTTCTTCATTTTTCTCCAATCTTTATTTGGGATTTTGATTTACAACGA
The DNA here is from genome assembly GCA_025667525.1 of Glebionis coronaria. Lineage (NCBI taxonomy): Eukaryota > Viridiplantae > Streptophyta > Magnoliopsida > Asterales > Asteraceae > Glebionis > Glebionis coronaria. The sequence goes on from CM046874.1 coordinate 150,344,117, forward strand.
TCCGCCTCCTTTTTGGACTTGGCTTCATTTATCCTCATACCTTATTATGGTCTTTTTGGATAGACTTCTCCATGACTTTTTGGGAGTATTTGCTTTTCGTCGTGTGTCTCTGATATGTGTGTAAACACACATCTTTTCTACCACTTAATTACAATAATAACCGGACCAAAACGTGTATTTTATGTCTTTTATGTCGGAATTATGCGTGGTTTGTGTTTTTGTTGTGATTTAGGACGAAAAGGTGAAAAGTGGAGAAAACACGGGAATTCACGGGCATTTACGGACTTTTATTGAAGAAAAAGATGAAAGACGAGGTCAAGAAGTCAAGAGTGCAAAAAGAACGGAAGTCCAAGACCAATTCTGAAGATTTATCGAAGAAAAAGTCAAAAGACGGAAGTTTACTTAAAGCCGAGGAACTCAAGTCTTATTTATCGAAGAATTAAAAGACGAGTCCAAAGATATCCCGAGCCAAAAGTCATCAAAGTCCAAGATTAACAAAAAGATTAAGAAGGAAGGACTTAAGGGCGCAATTAAGAAGAAAGGAAGGAGGGGAGGAAGCTTCCTCTAACCATCCCCCTAATCACATATAAATACTTCCCATTTTCATTCATTTGTTCTTGTTGACTAATCGTGACAATTAGTTCTTCCACCTTTATTTACTTGCACCTTTATTTTTCATGTCAATTTAAATACTTGTCTTGCACCTTTAATATCTTTAATTTCAAGTAAGTGTTTCTTTTAATTCTCGCACCTTTACTTTATCTTGTTGATCTCATTCTACTTTTCTTTAATCTTTGATTTATATGCTTTTTGATTTGTTAATTTGTTTAAAGATTTCATTTTTATGCTTTTGATTGTTTTAAATCATTCATTTTCATAGCTTATTTTGTTATTTTCAAGTGTATAAAGTTTTTATAAAAGTTATTTTCGTATAAAAAGTTGTTTTTCTTAAAGCTTTTCCATTTCGTGGTTTAAAAGTTTTCAAATTTCTGTTTAGTAGCTTATTTTTATACGTCTTGCCCTAGGAAGTTCGTCTTGTGCTTATGTGATTAGTAGCTTATTTACTTAGCTCATTTTTAGTTTCTTTCTACGTATTCCGATTGGGTAGATCGGAAAAGGGCTTTACATTCCGACCATAGCTACATTGCTTGGTCGGAAAAGGGTTTTACCTATCCGATTTAGGAGACTTTGGTATTCCGATCAGAAGGGTCTTGGGTATTCCGATCGTGTGTAAGTGACAGATATTCCGATTGGTGCTCTTCGCCATATTCCGATCGAGGTGTTGGTGGTATTCCGATCAGTTGGTTCCGATCAACATTCCGACCAGGTCTTTCCATATTCCGATCAAGAGGTAAGTTTATATTCCGATCGTGGTTTGTCTGGATATTCCGATCTGGGGTAAGTGACACATTCCGATTTGAGGGTAAGTTAACATTCCGATCAAGGTAAGATCGGAATATATTCCGATCTGGGTTTATTTTCCATGTTTTGTCTTGTTTAATTTTTACGTTATGTTTTTATACTTTGTCCATTTTTAATTCTCGTCACGTTTTATTTTCTAGTCAATTTAATTAATTTACTTTTCGTCACGTCTTTAAATATCGCACCTTTCGTTTAATTAGATTTAGATTTTATTTAACGCACATTTACTTTAATTGTTTTGCACATTAAATATACTACAACGACAACCTTTTTGTTCCACCAAAATAAATCTGAGTCACACATTAAACACAAGTTTTTCAATTCGAAGAGACATACTTAAACGAACTAATTTTATACGGGGTGTCAAAAGCCTTGTATCAAATGGCGCCGTTGCCGGCTCTTTTCGTAAAGATTAACGGTTTTCTATGAGAGACGCGTTGCTTTTTGGGATCCGTTCACTTGTGAGCGTTATTTTTCTTTCATAAAAAATTCAAAAAATCATAAAAAATAAAAATTGATAAAAATCCATAAAAATTAAAAATTTCAAAAATCCAAAAAGATTTTATCTTTATCGTGTATATATATTGTCTTTTGTGTTTGGTTTTGTTTTCTTTTACATTTTCAGGTGTATGCGTACTAGATCTTCTAATTATCAAGAGCCCGAGACTCAAGAAGATTTAAGTATGTCAGGTGTCAACAACAATAATCCACCGCACCTTAATAATAACAACAATGTTCTTCCACAACCCGATCTTCGGACAATGGAGGAGCTTTGTCAACCTACCATGTTTGGACGAGGAGGACCGATTGCGCCGATGCAAATCAACGCTCCTGAGTTTTCGTTGAAGCACCACATGATTCAGCAAGTGCAAACTAACCCATTCCGTGGATTGCCTGATGATGATGCCAACAAACACCTCGACAAGTTCATTACAATCACCCAAAGCATGAAGTTGGCTGGTGCCACAATGGATGAACTTCGCCTACAACTCTTTCCACATACTTTATTACATCATGCCGAGAAATGGTTTGATCGTCTCCCGAAGAATTCTATTCACACTTGGGATGACATGACTCAACGCTTTTTGTCGCGCTACTTTCCACCATCCATGGTCACGAGCCTTCGCAATCAAATCAGTGGTTTCATGCAAGACCCTGATGAATCTCTTTTTGATGCTTGGGAGAGATATAATGTCTTGATCGATAGATGTCCAAACCACAACATGCTACCCGTGACCTTAATTGATACTTTCTACAACGGTTTGACTTTTCGAGATCGTGATACGATCAATGCAGCCGCCGGTGGCACATTTATGAAAAGGAGACCCGAGGAGTATAGAGAGCTTATTGAAAACATGACTACTCACCACAAAAACTGGGATTCCTCTGCTTCTTCAAGGAACCACCCGAGAGTCAATGTTTCCTCCACTTCAGCAAACCATGATATGACCGAACTCACCCGTGTGCTGACTGAAATGAGCAGAAGTATGCAACTCTTGGCTTCAAACCAACAACAACAACAAGTTAAAGCTGTTGCTACTCCTTGTGAAACATGCGGCAGTCCACACCCATACACCGATTGTCCTTCGACTCAAGGAAATCCGGAAAATGTGTATGCAGCTTATGGTAATTATTCACCGGAAAATTACCAAGCTCGACAACAAGGGGATAGAAATTTGCTGAGTTACCGATCAAACAACTACCTTTCACCCGGTTTTTCTCCTCAAAACCAAAACCCCGCCAACAACTACAATAGAAGCAACCAAATCCCACCAAGAGCTTCTAATCCTTATCACCCACCCGCCCAACAAACCCCACCCAGTAATCCCGATGTTGAGGCCATCATGAGAACCCAAGGTGAGCAAATCAAGAATTTGTAGATCCAAATTATCAATCTTAAAGGAGATATTACCAAGCAAGGAAATGAGATAAGATTCGAGCTTCGAGATAATATTCAATCCTCCTTCAGCAATCAAACCAATGATTTGAAGAATATGCTTGCTAGTTTCTTACCCGCCGCTCAACCTTCTTCTTCGAGTTCTCTACCTTCAAACACTGTCACTAATCCGCGATCCAATGTGAGTGCTATTACTACTCGTAGTGGAGTCACCATCGTAGGACCACCAATCCCACCACCATCATCTACACCTCCTCCACCACCATTTATCCCTACTCCTCCTACACCTAGTATTAGTGCACCATTACCGTCTCCGCCTCGACGTGATGAAAGTCCCACGAATGACCCTTCAACATCTCAACCTTTACCACCTACACCTGCACCTTCACCACCCAAACCCAATATCCCTTACCCCTCTCGTTTAGGCAAAACCAAAATGCTAACTAAGGAGTACTCTGAAGTGACACGCTATGTGAAGATGATCTCTCAGATGAACTTCAACATTAGCTTTCTTGAAGCACTTGTCCACATGCCCAAATTTGTTAAAGCATTTAAGGAATTTCTTAACAAGAAGGAGAAGCTGATTGAACTCGCCAACACACGCTTAAATGAAAACTGCTCTGCAGTTATTCTCAAAGAACTTCTGGAAAAGCTTGGAGATCCCGGTCGTTTTGTGTTGCCTTGCGTGTTCAACAAAACTGAAGAATTTACTGCCCTTGCTGATCTCGGGGCCAGTATTAATTTGATGCCACTGAGTGTTTGGAAAACACTATCATTGCCCGACCTCACTCCAACGAAGATGACTCTTGAACTTGCAAATCGCACTCTCGCTTACCCCATGGGTATAGCCGAAGATGTGTTCATTAAAGTTGGCACATTTACTTTCCCGGCCGATTTTGTCGTTGTTGATTATGAAATAGACCCTCGTATTCCTTTAATACTAGGTCGGCCATTCTTGAGAACCGGACGAGCTTTAGTGGATGTGGCCGAAGGTGAGTTAATCTTACGAGTCGGGGATGATGCACAAGTTTTCAAAATGGGAAAGCTTACAAGCAAATCCTTTGGAGGCCGAGAATCAGTGAATATGATTAATGTGCATGATGACTTCGTTGTCTACAACAATCCTCTATTCGACTCTTGCATCGATAATCCACTTTTTCATGATGATGTGGATGATTCTCTCCCTACTTTGGAACCTTCACCCATTTATGATTCCCCATCGGTCTTTGATGCTTATGATGATGATGATTCTAGCTCAGATTCGGATGATTTTGATGACCTTACTTCTGAGTATCCCGAGCTGCCCACGTATGATGATTTCGATGAGGCTGATACTCTTTCGAGCGATTCTTCACATGATGAAGATCCTCCGCCATCACTCGATCCTACTTTGGACGAGTACTCATTTGAGGAAGACTTCTCTACGTTTCTCAACACTTACTTCCCTCATGAGAGTGATGCTCCTCCTTATGATTTTGAAGATTATCGTCTTGATCCTACTTTGGATTTGAAGAACATTCTTTCTAAGGAGAAGAAACCGGTCGACACCAATATCCGCAGCACGTATGAGTTAACACCTCTTTGTCCATCTTCTGAGGACGAGGTTGTGCTTCTTCGCGGATCTTCTTTCCATTCTGCTGAGCCTGAGTGCTATTTTCCCTTAAAGGAAAAGGTGTTCGACCCCGGTATTGAAATTTTTAAGCCATCTCAGTATCCACCTGATGTAATAAAAGGAAAAATCTTTGTAAATATTGAAGACATGCTTGCACTTCACCCTTGCTTCCACCGTGCTCCATCGTTGCTTAAGGGAACCTTGCCTATTCTTTTTTGGCTTGCCTTGTTCACCTTAAGCTTGTGCTATTTGATGGACGAAAACTATATCTTTGATCCTGGTGGATATGTTTCATGCTTCTTCCGTTGATGATCAAGGTCGAGTCAGGCTAATGACTCGGTTAACAAAAATCAAGCGCTTCTTGGGAGGCAACCCATGCATCTATCTTTTCGCTTTCTTTATCATAAGTGTAGGGGAGACTCGTTGGTGTTTGCTCTCTCCTCTCTTCTACTAATCAGGGATTCGAGCTTCAATAATCCACTTTTGATAATTCTTGACGACCCGTGATTCCGTGCTCACTTCTTCCCGGTTCTATCCTAAACTCTTTTTGATTCACTATTTTATATTTTCTCAATATTAAAATAGGAATCTCTTTAGTTGTCTCCTCCTTAGCGAGATTTAAACAACGTGCACAATGTCCTAAGTGTAGGGGAGTTTACTCCCACATGCTTAAACATTGAGGACAATGTTTATCTTTAGTGTAGGGGGACTTCTATCGAAGTAAGTGGCCTTTTCCTTGTATTTGTCCTCATTTTAACCGGAAAATCAATTTTTCGACATTTTTCAAAATTTTTGATCTATTTTGGCCTATTAGTTTTGCCCTTTGTATAGTTATTTTCTTTCCTTACTAGAATAAATCTTTAATAAGTGGTTTTAATTTTCAAAACGTTGTGAATCTTTTGACTCAACCCGAGTTTACTTATCTAAGTTACTCTAGCTAGTATCCTTAACGTGTTTAAATCAAGTTTTGCTAGGCTTTTATTTAGGGAGCTATAAAACGCGAAAGTCTTAACTCTCACGGGGTAAGAACAAGAACTTTTTGCAAGTTCCTATAATTGATCCTAGAGAGTCGTTTATCAAGGGAACTTTAAAATGCCAATTTTAAACTTGAAAAAGTCTAAGAGTTTGCAAGATCCTATAGGCGACTCGAAAACCCAAAACTTTGATTTAATAGGCTAAGCATCCACGAGTCTCATTCCTTGAGATTTTAAACTGTGGAGAACGAGAGATGATAGAGTCAATTATAAGTTTGGTATTCTTTCGTGAATTTATGTGAGTTAATTATAAGCCTATTCTCCCATCGCTTGCTAATAAATTTATCTGCTAATAAATAAGGTTGTACGCTTTGAAAAGTTACTTAGCTTCTAGCCCAAGATCGTTTAAAAGTTGCTTGGTATGGATTAGAGTTCATAGCCAAGGCATAACTTATTGAAGCGGGATGCGAAGATTGGCGAGTCCGAAAAGGCCCTAACAATGCATGAGGGCTATATTTTGTTACTAAAGATCCGAAATTGATGTGAATACTCATTTATCGAAAATCAATATGAAGGATCGTGACACACGACGAAAAGCAAATACTCCCCAAAAGTCATGGAGAAGTGTATCCGAAAAGACCCTAACAAGGTATGAGGATAAATAGATCCAAGTCATAAAAGGAGGCGGATCGTTGTATATCAAAGTCCAAAATAAAGATTGGAGAAAAATGAAGAAGTCGTGGTCCAAGTATGAATCTCTCAAAACTTTAAGTGAAGAAATTCCATTATGAAGAGAAGATCATAATTTCATGAACGTCTCTCAAGGTTTGAAGTATGAAGTCGCTGCCAAATATCGGTCCGAGAAAGGTCTCAAATCGCGAAGCGAGTTATGCCAAGATATGAACTTTATGAGGTCCCGGGAAGCAGTTTTAAGAGATTTTGTCCTTTAGCTAACTATTGATTAAATCGTTCACTTTATTTTCAGCCTAATAAACTATCGAAATAAGTCAAAAATGCATCCTCGTGACCATTCAAGACAAAAATAAAATATAAGAGATACACCTAGGAATAAGGGAGTCTAAGTGAATAATTGGCCCACATGAGTTCGTGTTAGTTTGCTAACTTATAATAACAATGATCTCGTTTTTTAGCTTGGTTTGGAGAAAGTGAGAACTTGAGGATGATGATCATTCACAACATTTCCAAAACCCAAGGTATGTTTTTTATTTCTTTATTTTGAATTTTCTATCTCTTTAATAAAGGCCAACGTGGATTGATTATGATGAAAAATGTAAACGTGCTTTGTAACTAATGCATTGCATGAGGACATTGCAATGGTCAAGTGTAGGGGATTTGATATGTGTGTAAACACACATCTTTTCTACCACTTAATTACAATAATAACCGGACCAAAACGTGTATTTTATGTCTTTTATGTCGGAATTATGCGTGGTTTGTGTTTTTGTTGTGATTTAGGACGAAAAAGTAAAAAGTGGAGAAAACACGGGAATTCACGGGCATTTACGGACTTTTATTGAAGAAAAAGATGAAAAACGAGGTCAAGAAGTCAAGAGTGCAAAAAGAACGGAAGTCCAAGACCAATTCTGAAGATTTATCGAAGAAAAAGTCAAAAGACGGAAGTTTACTTAAAGCCAAGGAACTCAAGTCTTATTTATCAAAGAATTAAAAGACGAGTCCAAAGATATCCCGAGCCAAAAGTCATCAAAGTCCAAGATTAACAAAAAGATTAAGAAGGAAGGAATTAAGGGCGCAATTAAGAAGAAAGGAAGGAGGGGAGGAAGCTTCCTCTAACCATCCCCCTAATCACCTATAAATACTTCCCATTTTCATTCATTTGTTCTTGTTGACTAATCGTGACAATTAGTTCTTCCACCTTTATTTACTTGCACCTTTACTTTTCATGTCAATTTAAATACTTGTCTTGCACCTTTAATATCTTTAATTTCAAGTAAGTGTTTCTTTTAATTCTCGCACCTTAACTTTATCTTGTTGATCTCATTCTACTTTTCTTTAATCTTTGATTTATATGCTTTTTGATTTGTTAATTTGTTTAAAGATTTCATTTTTATGCTTTTGATTGTTTTAAATCATTCATTTTCATAGCTTATTTTGTTATTTTCAAGTGTATAAAGTTTTTATAAAAGTTATTTTCGTATAAAAAGTTGTTTTTCTTAAAGCTTTTCCATTTCGTGGTTTAAAAGTTTTCAAATTTCTGTTTAGTAGCTTATTTTTATACGTCTTGCCCTAGGAAGTTCGTCTTGTGCTTATGTGATTAGTAGCTTATTTACTTAGCTCATTTTTAGTTTCTTTCTACGTATTCTGATTGGGTAGATCGGAAAAGGGCTTTACATTCCGACCATAGCTACATTGCTTGGTCGGAAAAGGGTTTTACCTATCCGATTTGGGAGACTTTGGTATTCCGATCAGAAGGGTCTTGGGTATTCCGATCGTGTGTAAGTGACAGATATTCCGATTGGTGCTCTTCGCCATATTCCGATCGAGGTGTTGGTGGTATTCCGATCAGTTGGTTCCGATCAACATTCCGACCAGGTCTTTCCATATTCCGGTCAAGAGGTAAGTTTATATTCTGATCGTGGTTTGTCTGGATATTCCGATCTGGGGTAAGTGACACATTCCGATTTGAGGGTAAGCTAACATTCTGATCAAGGTAAGATCGGAATATATTCCGATCTGGGTTTATTTTCCATGTTTTGTCTTGTTTAATTTTTACGTTATGTTTTTATACTTTGTCCATTTTTAATTCTCGTCACGTTTTATTTTCTAGTCAATTTAATTAATTTACTTTTCGTCACGTCTTTAAATATCGCACCTTTCGTTTAATTAGATTTAGATTTTATTTAACGCACATTTACTTTAATTGTTTTGCACATTAAATATACTATAACGACAACCTTTTTGTTCCACCAAAATAAAATTGAGTCACACATTAAACACAAGTTTTTCAATTCGAAGAGACATACTTAAACGAACTAATTTTATACGGGGTGTCAAAAGCCTCGTATCAGTCTCGATCCTTCATATTGATTTTTGATAAATGAATCTTCACATCACTTGAGATCTTTAGCAATAAAACATAGCCCTCATGTCTTGTTAGGACCTTTTTGGACTCGCCAATCTTCGCATCCCGCTTCAATAAGTTATGCCTTGGCTATGAACTCTAACCCATACCGAGCAACTTCTAAACGATCTTGGGCTAGAAGCTAAGTAACTTTTCAAATCGTTCAACCTTATTTATTGCAAATAATTTATTAACAAGCGATGGGAGAATAGGCTTATAATTAACTCACATAAATTCCCGAAAGAATACCAAACTTATAATTAGCTCTATCATCTCTTGTTCTCCATATTGTAAAATTCCAAAAATGTGAAATCAATAGATACTTAGCCTATTAAATCAAAGTTTTGGGTTTTCAAGTCATCTATAGGATCTTGCATCTTCTTATACTTTTGCAAGTTTTAGAATTTGCGTTTTAAAGTTCCCTTGATAGACGACTTTCTAGGATCAATTATAGGAGCTTGCGAAAAGTTCTTGTTCTTAACTCGTATGAATTAAGACTTTCGCGTTTTAAAGCTCCCTATATAATAGCCTAGCAAAACTTAATTCAAATACGTTAAGGAAAAGCTAAGGTTAAAAACCGAGTCGAGTCAAAAACTATTCTTATTGAAAGCCTACATTCGTGTCAAAAACACTTATTTTATTTATTAAATCTTAAAAATAACACAAAAAATTTAAAATTTTATTGAAAATCGAGAAAAACAATACGTTTGGACACGACAAAAGCAATTGCAAGCGATTATATCGATTGAATCCCCCATGCTAAAACCAAACATTGTCCTCAATGTTTCTTAGCTCAAGAGTAACACCCCCTTGCTAAAATACGAAGAGTCTAATGCAAATTCCTAGCATGGAAAGAGCACGCAAATCTATAAGCCGTTTATTAAATATGCCTCAAGATAAAATGTTAGTCGATAAAAATCAAGGGATAGAAAGTGTGCCCCTTTTTAGCATTCAAAGAATGGAAGATCAAGTGGACCGGCAAAAACCGAACACGAGAGTCTTCAAATATTAGGGTCATACCTAAGATCACAACACAACAAATCACGAACACGAGCTTGAAAGATCAAGCCTTATTAGGTGTTAGAAAATATAAAGAAGATAGAATATACTCGTTTTTGTTCACCGAGTCATGAGCTCGACTCGATCTCCGCATTCATTAGTCCTTAGGGAAAGTGGTGAAAACCGGCATATTAGGATAAAATCCAACATAAAGCATGATGTCGGGGTCAAAGATTTCATCCTCGTTGTCGGATGACAAACGAAAGGATAAAACTCCAACACGAATCTCTAACAAGAGATGGTAGTCACAAAGCACTAAATGGATGTAGCATGCTCCACGAGGTAAACTCGCACCAAGATGATAGAAAAATCTTTCATTTATTACATCGGTGAAAGGTCGAGATTTCCCTAAATCAACGATTCCGGGGTCGAATACCTCGTCCTCGGTGGAGAAAGGAATAGACAACAAGGTGTCGTCCCCCCATGCTAATCCTAAGTCATATGAAGCACATGGTAATGGTGGTACAAAAGTCTCAACCATAGTGGTTTCAACTTGCATGACTTTGTTGACCTTATCACTCTTAGGAATGTGAATAAAGGGGTCATGGTACTCAAAACGAGTCGCATGAAAAACCCGCACATTAAGATCAAAGCGAGTGGGAAGGATAATAGGAGCAAAAGTAATTTCTCCCTCCGGGTCAACATTGTCATCATCATAAATCGGGTGATCAAACCAAGTATCTTCATCACCGTCATTAGACTCTTCCTCAAATTCCGAAGGAATGTCCATGGAAAGTAACTTATCAAACTCCCTAATGAAAAGATCATCATCACAAAGATTGTGAGATGTAGGAGGTATGATGTTCTCAAAATCCTCTTGAAACAATGGATTATTATTTAATGAAACTTCAAAGAGAGGATTTGAGCAAGTCACTAAAGTGTCATCATTCTCATTAGAAGGAAATTCATCGGAGAATTCCTTGAGAATGGTAGGTAAAACACAAGAATCACGCTCGATCTCGAGATCGGAAACGTCTTCACTTCCCCGTGGAAGTGGATCAACAAGTTCATCGGCAAACTTATCGAATGAATAATCACTAACCTCACTCGGTGTGAAGTTAGGAATCAAAGGCTCTTCAATGGAAGATTGTGCCTTAGGAACATCAACATGATCTTTAGAAGAGAGTGAAAAGGAGTCCATTTTCAAAGATTGTTCAATTAAAGCAATATCACTCTCGGGAACAAAATTTTCACTAACAAACTCACTAGCATCAAATGGCTCACTCAAGTAATCATTAATTTGTTTTTCAATCTTAGAACTTTCATCCTCGTGTGGATTGAGTGGAGATGAGGAAACATTACAACATGATTCGACAAAATTAGGTTTATCAAGTTCAACACTTTCCAATTTCTTAGAAACCAATCTAGGAATTTTTTCCGGTTTGAAAATCATATGTTTATCCCCATACCTTATTTTAATCTCCTTTTCCCTCATATCAACTAAAACACCGGCCGTACACAAAAATGGTCGTCCTAAAATTATAGGCACACGAGGATTTGGCTCATAATCAATGATAGCAAAATCGGCTAGGTAAATAAACTCCCCCACTTTAACAATGACATTTTCCGCTATACCAACCGGATGGGTGGTAGTACCATTAGCGAGCTCAATTATCATTCGAGTAGGCCTAAGTGGTGCATAATCAATGGTTTTCCAAAGGGCTAGGGGCATTACGTTAATACTAGCTCCTAGATCGGCTAGAGCTTTGTATTCCCCAAGCTCATCAACAACACAAGGTATCAAGAATTGACCCGGATCTTCATATTTATTAGGAATGAAATCAAAGAAATTCGAAGTACTAATCACATTCAAAGTAGCCTTGGTGACTTTAAGAAAACTTTGCTTAGGTGGAACATAAATTTTCTCGATCACTCTTTCCACATTATCATCATCATAAACGGTTATGGCCTTAAGCTCTCCCCTCGGGTTTGGAATGGTATTACTAGGTAAGCAACCCGAAGAAGTAGATGGTTTAGACATAAATCCCTCAAACATCGAAAACAATTTATTTTGACCTTGTTCCAAATTTTGTTGCCTACGATTTTGATTTTGCTCTAGCCTTTGTTGATTAAGCTCAATCTTATTGTTTTGCCCTTTAATAGTATTTTGAAAATCGAGTTTCAAAGTATTAATTTGCCCTTGAATGTTATTTTGAAAAGCTTTCATATTTGCCTCATTTGACTTGATATAGCTTGACAAATCATTTTGATTATTGCTTTGAAAACCTTGATTGTTTTGATTAGCATTAAAACCATTTCCTTGATTAAAATTCCCTTGGTTACCACGGTTAAAATTATTCCCATTGTTCCCATTGTTGTACCTATTTTGAACCGGTCGAAAACCTGGTGGAGCAACATGACTTTGACGAGGAACTTGACCGTTGGAGCCATAAGTTCCCGTCGCGGCAAAAGCACTAGCTTGATCAAAACCCGTGTTTAAACAAGCATAATTAGGATGTGCTCCACCACATGATACACAAAAACTCTCAACCATATTAATGGATCCATGAGGATTCTTCCTAAGCTCATTTAAAATCGTGTCAATCTTAGAGTCCAATCTAGCAATCTCGGGATTAAATGAATTCACATTGGAAACACCCGGTGTGTTCCGTGAATATTATGCTCTAGACTTATCCTCAATTATTCTCCACGCGTCTCTCGGAGTTTCTCTTAAAAGATTACCACCCGCGGCGGCATTTAAAGAATCTTGTTCAATCATATTTAGCCCATTATAAAAAGTATTAATTTGATGCAATTCCGAGAAACCGTGGTGTGGACATTATCTTAACAAATCTTTAAATCTTTCCCATGCAACCCCAAACGATTCATGCACTTTTTGTTCAAATCTAGTGATCTCGTTCTTAAAGTGTGTTGTCTTAGATGGTGGAAAGAAATAATTCATAAACTTAGACACTAAATCATCCCATGTTAAGATCGAACCCGGTGGTTCTTTCTCATATCAAAGCTTAGCATTACCCTCGAGCGAGTACGGAAAAAGCATGAGCTTAATCACGTCATTCGGCACATCTCTAAACTTGAGAGTCGAGGTAATTCGATTAAAATTCCGAATGTGAGAATGCGGGCTATCGGTCTCATTGCCACGAAATTGGTCGACACGAATGAGCGATACAAGATCCGTCTTAATCTAAAAATGATCCGCCAAAATAGCCGGCACAACGATTGCTTCCCCATACCCTTCGGTGGGTGCACGGAGAAATTCCTCCATTGTTCGGTTATCGGCCATCTCTACAACAATGGGTGGAAGCTCGGGTTCCACTATTCGTTATTGACGATTTCTATTTCTACGAGGAATATTTTCAAGCCTATTAAAATCAATCACAAGACGAGAAGAACGTAATTGCATACACTTCAAAGACGAGAATTTAGAGGATTGAAGAAAAGAAATTAGACAAGAAGAAGATTATTTTTGGTATTTTATTTGGTATTGCTCAATCAATAATGATCGATAAAAAACAAGGAATAAGGATAACTACTATGGAAGTAAATTACCCTCGGTCGACTTTGAAACGATAGGTGAAAACCTAAACGTCTCGAGGTTGAATAAGTAAACAACAAAAATAAGATTTATTACTACTTGAGTCGGCAAACCAATAATAGATTGTCCCTCTCAATATACGCACAAGCAAGCGGGGAAACGAGGTGGCACAAAGCACTTAAAAACCTTTTTCCTTAGACGGCCTTTTATAGCACGTCGCCTTATACCCACCTTATAGTTTGTATAAATCGAGTTCAAACTTCTTATTAGTATTTATCTATTTTGCCTTTATTTTGTTTTGGATTCGAATACAATAGCTAGGTGATGAAATCCCAACTAAGGCCTTATTTGATAAGTATGTAAAATTATTGTTCTACGTAATACAATATATTATTCACAAAAAACGAGAAAATCGATACATACTATATAATAGAAAAAAATAACAAACTTTCCGAGGACGGAAAGGGTCTTCAAATCAACGATCAACAAATCTCCACAAAAGCGAATCGTACACAAGATCCCCGGCAGCGGCGCCAAATTTTTTGATGTAAGTGGATGTGTATAGTGATTTATTTGATATACGTTATAGGGTAAATTAGAAAATTACCTTTAGGAAAAAGTAATAGTCTAATAATACCAATGACGAATTCAATTAAACACGTGAGTGAGTCGAGTTCGTTGTACACGAAGATCTTATGAATTTGAGACGTTTTGCTTTGATATGGACAATTGATTTGAATTGGTTTTCGGTTTTTAAACTACAAATTAAATCTACCAATTTTAAACTATTTAAAATAAACCTAAAGTGCATGAATCGTAAACCCCGCCTATTTTAAAAATCTACAAACAATTAATTATTTAAAAATATAAATCTATTAAAAATTTAAATTAATTAAAAATCTTTAAAAATTAATCTATTTAGAAATCTATAAAATAAATCTATTTAATAACTATTAATCTATTTAAAAAAAAAACTAATTAAGCTTTTTTAAAATCTAATTTACTTTATTACAAAATGCTCTAAAACAAATCTATTTAAAAATAATTCCAATTCTACTTTTATAAAAATCTATTTATTTAAAAATAAACTAATTAAACCTTTTTGAAATAAAAACATTTTTTTTATATTATTTATTTTTATTTTATTAAACTAAAACGAATTTTGATAAAAACTTATATTGAAAAATTTATTAAGAAACGTATTTAAAGTAAATTAAACTTACTTAAAATGAATATGCCTAAGTTCTCTACTCTTTATAAACGAGACTTCAGATAAAATAATCAAAAGAGCACTTGGCTCAGCTGGGTAACACGTTGGACATACAAGCAGAGGGTCTCGAGGTCGAATCCCACACGTGACATATTTTTTTAGATTTATCTTTTTGACAGATTACAAACATGAATGTCTCAGGAGAGACTTATTGACAAACTTATTATGGTTAAGCTGAGAAGTAACAGCTTATTGAGCTATAACAGATCGTTTGGATCTGTTAAGCAGATAGTGGAATAATTATCAGAAAGCAGTAAATTATATCCAACAATTTCAAGCTAAACAAATTCATATAACACTAACTCAGCAGAGATAAAAAAACGAAACTAAACAACTGATAAGTAAGACTATGCATTCAGATAACACTACAAATCAGCATTCTGCAAGTATCCAACATTATCTCAAAATATCTAATTAACAGTTAAATAAAACTCAATCCTAATTAATCTACTCAATATAATCAGACCTTAAATCTCAGTCATTTTACAAAGCTCAGCAAACTTAAATTCAAAAATAACAAAATATTAAATCCAATTTTTAAGAGCAACTATCAAATAAAACAGATCCAATCATACGATACACCTTAACATTTTAAAGCCAAGAACAAGTTAAACGGCTAATGGATAAAACCCCACACCGTAGCATTCAGAGTGCATACACAATCAATCCCGTACACTTTAAATTCAGGAAACCGTTAACTTTAAGCAGTCATAACCATAATATGACTTAATCTAAAACTAACAAATATATAGCATACAAACCAAACTCAAATTCATTTTACCATCAAGTATTACAGTAAATCAAGCATTTATTAACAAAACAAAACAGATAACTCAAATCAGATTCGTAAATCATCATGGTACTTACTTCTAAATCAGATTTAAAATTTACTCTAAAGAAACAGAAGAATAAATGAAATCGAACCTTTGGTCGATAGCCTTTGAGTAGTAGGCTAGCGCTGAGCTACCTAAGAATCGAAAATAGAACCACCATTCACCATTAAACACGAACTATCTCCATCAACCGAACCACATATCTCAATCGAACCAAGCAGATCGATATACTAAAATTATCCAGTAGGGATAATTTTTGATCCAATTTTTACTTCTAAATATTAAATCTAAACTATTAATTAGTTTAAACTTAACATTTCAATCATTATTCATGTAAAACAGTTATAGAGATTACTTCATATATTAATTTAAACAAGAAATAAAACAAAACGTGACACCAATATGAGGAAATAAACTGAGCTTTTATTAAATTTAAAGAGATTACAAGATTTAATTAAAAGGAAATACAAGAGTAAATTCTATAACTATTTTAACAGCATAATATTAAAGTAAAGAAAAGGATGAAAAAATACAAGTAAATTGGGGGTATTTATAGCCTCCCCAAGGGCTGTTGATGACGAATATCCGAATATATCTTGGAATATTTCACTTGATTAATAGCCCTTGATCTTCAATTTCTCTCTCTTTCTTTGATCGGATGGTGGAAATAGCTCAATCTAGCACACGGATCGCCAACGTGGCATCCGTGTGCTAGTTGTGTTTCTTTCTTGGCCTGTGATTGGTGGATTGGCTCAATTGAGGTGTTGAAGCCAATGAAGGGATGCCACATAACTCTTTTCTTCACCCTTTCTCTTCCTTAAACCATGGGGGTTTTATTCCCCTTGGTATGAATGAATTGAATAGATAAAAAGCCCCATGTTATTAAGTGATGGAGGAGCATAAGAATAAACTTCTTATTTTATTTTATTTTGTGACATCTTTTGTTTAGTTTTCTTATTTTGTGTATCTTTTATTTAATGTTTTTATTTTGTGTTTCCTGGGAAGAATATTGTTTTCTTTTTCCCTAAGTTTAGTTTTCCTATAAAATTAGGACTTTGATTCATTGTAAGGATTATGAAGTTATGAATAAAAAAAATACAGACTTTTAGTCTTTTGTTAATCAACTTAAATCCGGGTTAGGGTTTATTGTTTGATTTCATCCTAATAATCGGGTATTCGTTGAATCAACGATTGTTGGAGTTTACCTGATTATCGGTATTCTTATTTAATCAACGATAGTTAGAAGGATTGTGTCTGGCATTCTTTGGAATCAACAGATTCAATTATCTATCCTTGTTATTTTTAAACTACATCAGTTGGAAGAGTTGTTTTTTCGCTACATCATTAAGACTTTTTACCCATCTAGGGTTTTTGAACAATGGTGATTTTACAGGTTTTGGGGGTAAGATGGAATGGGGAAGAAACTCATAGGTAATAACGGAAGTTTTTAATGTGTGTGAGTGGAGTAAATGGGACGGTTTGTATATATTTATTTAGAAAAAGTGAGTGGACGAAATCGAATATTTATTTACGTTGGTGGAAAGTGTGTGACGTAAAAAACGAGGTGAGTGGGTGTCAATGGGAAAATGGTGAGTGACGTGTGATATTTATTGTGTTTGGTGTGTTAAATAAACGTTTGACCAATCCTCGCAAACCCTAAAGCCCAACATGTTTTTCTTCATTCGTTTCTTTGAAGCTTTTGGGCTTAGCCCAAGTTTCCTGATTTTAAACCGTGTATGCAATCCCATTTGGGCTTTTAATTTGGACCTTTTGAATTTACAAAAACCCTATATCATTAACTTGAAACTTAAATGGGCTTTTGAGCCCATTTACCCAATTGTGGAACCCACTTGGCTCATAAACTCGATAAATGATGAAATCCGTTAAAGTCGAGCTCGATTTTGGCTTCTTCAATCTTTTTCATCAATCTCGTGTCGGTTTTCGTCGGTTTTCGTGAACTTGGTACCTACACACATGAAAATAAGAAACAAGCATATCCAAGGCATATTTGATACATTTTGTGCAATATTTCATTGTTTTAAGCTACAAATGATATGAGTAAATACACTAATATCAATCATCATTTGCCTCTTTCTTCGCCTCAACAAACTCTGTTTTGACCTCAACAACCTCTGGTTTAACCTTAACAGCCTCTGCTTCATTTCATTGTTGCTGATAATAAGCATAAATGTCATCCACATCTTCAGATTGAGTTATTTGTTGAAGCTCATCCAGTGCTTCATCAATGTCATCAAACATGTCACTAATCTCTTCAGGCTCATCATCAAAATGGTAAGGATCATCATGCCAGTCAAAATTCATGGCAATATTCACGGTTTCTTCCAGGGTATATTCATCGTTGTCACATGTAGGAAATTCCCCTGATTTGCCACTGATGCTATCACTAGTGTCAGTCTGAGTTGATGAACCTCCATCTCCTCACCAAAATAAGTATAGTCAACAAAAGCATCCAAAACAACCTCATCAAAAGAGACATCATCACGAGTGACATCGTTTGAGACTTTTTGTTCTTCCTGGCTTGATTCATCAAACCCAAACACGTTGTCAAGCTCTTCCAATACTATCATGAACTCATACTCAGCACTCATCCTTCTATTCCTATCTTCGAACATTTTTTTGTTGGCCTTGGTGGTGGGAACTTATCATAGACACGAAAAACATTAGCCACCACAGTTCCGTCCCTCTCAACAAAGTTAGTCTGACAAAATGTCACCATCTTGTCATTGTTGACACTTGGAGCCAACTCTTTCACAACATCACCGCCAACATTTTCTTCTACCACCACAGCCTTACCCTTACTTGCCTTTTGTTCCATCAGGTGCTGTTGTACCAACGGAACACCCGATTCAATATACACCTCCGTTTCCTTAAACCTAGGAACATACTCCAAAAATATGTCAACGTCTTCTTTAGACGATAGTGGTACCAAACCATCGTCTAATGTCTGGCCAGGAATCCTAAAATGCGGGAACAAAACTATACCTGCTATGTACCCTAGATCCTTAAACATTTTTGCGAGTGTATACATACCAAACTTGTCACGGTGAACTAAGTCAAACCAACTCATAGTACCAAAGCGATAAATTCTTTCTGTTGGTGAGGTAAATTCACCAATGTGATGGATATGCACAGTAAACAAGTTTTGATTTGATTATGTGAAACAAAAAAAAATAGAAAACACATATCACTTATAAACTAGAAAATAAGAATAGCAACATATCCAAACTAAGCTTACCATATAAAAGAAAGGTGAGGATTTGATGACGAGATGGTCTGGTAGGGAAAATGACGAATATACCCTCATGTGTCAGGCACGTGTGGGAGTTAACGGAAGAAAACGATAAAAAGTAAAAAATCGTCAACTCGGTGGCAAAATTGCACGAGATTTTGAAGTATAGTGGCAAAATTGCTTCTAGTTTGCTCTCGGTGGCAAATTTGCGAAATTGACAAAGTTCAGGGACGTAATTTACAGTTTACCCGTAAATTTAAGGTAAATTTCAAATAATTATTTATGTAAAACTTTATATTAGATTCATTTTGAAGAAATCAAGATATTTAACAAATATATACATTACGCGATAAATTTTCAACGGGTTCTCGTGCATCTCTAGAAACTCTCTATCTCAACCCCTCTATACGCGATTGATTATGTTGATGTCAATAACATAAGTAGGGGTGCTCACTTGCTTGAGGTCTGAAAACCGAACCGAACCGATTAAAATTAGACCGGACCAAAGTCGAATAGATCAAAATGTTAGACCGAGGACCGGACCGATATGGTCTTGTCCAATCCAGGTTAGACCAGTGTGGTCTGGTGTTAGAACCGAATATAACGAAAAGCATAGACCGAGGACCGGTTCGGTACAGTTTTTTTGTCTAATAAACAGTCTAATATGTTCAGCGAAGTTAGCGAGCCTTACATAAATAAAAATTACACCCGATAAACCTATACATAATTCAAAACCTGGAACGGATTGACACTTATGTAGGCCAAGACCTCCGATAGAAGACCAGACTAAGAACCGGATCGAAGGCCCTAATGTAACGAGAAGCATGAAGCGAAGACCGACGTCTGATCCGGTCCGGTCCGATCAGATTCAAGAAAGGGCTAATGAACAAGTGGAGATGCTTTGTCACTTGAACTCTGTTTTTTGTACCATTTCGTTACAAATTATGTAAACCAAATCACCTGATTCAACTTAAGCCCATAGAATATATCCTTAATCACACCTATATAAAAAAAACAAACACACAACAAACACTGATCAAATCAAATCAGATTACTCTCACTCCACTACTCTCACCCAAAATGATCCTAGAAGGAGATCCGAAATGGGTAAACATAGCCACAATCTTAATAACAACCTTAATCACATTCAAAATCATATCCACATTCATAATCCCTAAAAGATCCAAAAAAAATCTCCCACCAGTCATCCAAACACCCATCCCAATCATAGGAGGCCTGTTACAGTTCCTCAAAGGACCAATTATCATGCTTAGAAAAGAATACCCTAAACTAGGATCTGTTTTTACGCTGAATTTGTTTTTTAATAAGAATATTACTTTTTTGATTGGCCCAGAAGTGTCTGCTCATTTCTTTAAAGCGAGTGAGACAGATCTGAGTCAGCAAGAGGTTTATCAGTTTAATGTTCCTACTTTTGGTCCTGGTGTTGTTTTTGACGTTGATTATTCTGTTAGGCAAGAGCAGTTTAGGTTTTTTACTGAGGCTTTGAGGGTTACTAAGTTGAAGGCCTATGTTGATATGATGGTTTCCGAAGCTGAGGTAGATATATCTTTTTACCTTTTTTTTTTTTATAAATATTTGGATGTGATTGTTTGATTATTAGTTTTAATGTTTAGGGATAGTAAAACGGGTAAACGGATGAGGTTTTCCTGGTTGGTTCTAGTTTAGGAGTAGGTTTGAACTCATATGGCTGGTGTATGACTTATGTGGTTTTAGGCTTATGTTTCATAAGCTCACCTTTTGTGCCTTGTTTTAGAGAATTTTTGGCGCTTATAAGTTTATTATGACATGATAAGCTTATATAAGTTGACAAGTTTCAAAATAAGTCACAAAAAGTGAGCTTATGAAACATAAGCCGAAAATTAAATAAGCTGAAACAAACACCCGTATATGGTTTTCTCTTTGAGCCCAACGTCACGCAGACTCAAGCCGGGTTAAGTCTTCCCGTCAAGGGAGGCTGACGTGGTGACTTGAGGGTTGTTTGTGTCAACCGTTATTTGAAGTTGAGACCTTTTAGATTTTAGTGAGGATAGTTACAAAGTTTTACCAACTTGGCTACTCGTTAGTGGTTATTCACTTATTTGTAATTTAGAGGGTGTTTGAGATTGTTTATTTTCATGTGGTTACGTACAGAAGCAATTTTGAATGTTGAATGGGTACTGTATAATAAATGCGCCCTTAAAACTAGTAGGTTGGTACCTACTTATCTATTTATAGCATGGATTATAAAATAAGCAATCTTTCAAGAAGACTTAAATCCTTTTCAGACACTCGAAAGTATATATCTATACTTCTATATCTATACTTCTATACTTCTATATCTATACTTCTATATCTATACTTCTATATCTATACTTCTATATCTATACTTCTATACTTCTATACTATTATATAAAGAGGCTAACTCCGATCTTAATCCCGAACCTAAAATTTCCAAACCTAACTCCAAACCAAAAATTAAGATACGAAGGTTAAATTTAAACTCTTAGATCATATTTTTTTAAATTAATCTCATCCATCCATATGTTTTTATAACAAACTTTTGTAACAACCTTAGTAACAAACAATTCAAAAAACTTTTATCTTTAAATTGAATTATCTTTTGATATATTTATTTTTTTTATAATCTAATTTCACCATATTTTATAAAATTTTGTGCTCTTTAATTCAACATCCATTTTGATATAATTTTATTAAATTTTAGTTTTGTCGTTTTTAATGAGTTTATTTAAGTTAATTTAATTTTTTTACTACTTTAACTTTAATTTTAACCTTAGTAAAATTGTAATATTTGTTCGCTAAAAAGTAGTCATCGGGTACTCGCCGCTGCATTGCGCGGGTACGATGCTAGTATGCTTTAAAAATACACAGATAACCGGACCATACACCCTTGTAATTAAAAAATTTCAATTACTTGGTATATTGATTGTTGGGACTAGAAGCACATCTGAGCATTATATCTGATAACTCATTTTGTTACATCTGGTTATCTAGTTCTGATCATTTCATGTGAAATTTGCTTTATGAATTTGAAGACGCGACATTCAGCGTTCATTTTTCATTTAATCATTCCGGTTATCCTAATTAAAAGGACTTTTTCTCTAATCTCACGTATTGTCTCTTTCTTTTTCATTGGAATATCCTTCTTTTTTTTTATAAACATTGGAATATCCTTTTTTCGTTGAATGTATTGGTTGCATAATCAGAATTTGTCAAACTGTCAAACATTGAAGTAACTACCGATTGGTTTATTATTATAATTCCGAACATCACTAGCCCCATCCAAATTTACCTTATGCTCTACATGTTATTACACTTGATTATCTGATTTTGTTGCATAATTTATTCCCCTAGCAGTATCATTAATATTGTTTGTCTCAGCAAGTTTTATCATGATTTGCAGGAATATTTCTCAAAATGGGGTGATAGTGGCGAAGTGGATTTAAAAGACGAACTCGAACGTCTCATCATCCTAACTGCCAGCAGATGCCTTTTAGGAGAAGAAGTCCGTAACAAACTATTCGATGACGTGTCAGCTCTTTTCCACGATCTTGATAACGGTATGCAGCCCATCAGTGTCATATTCCCATACCTCCCCATCCCTTGCCACCGCACCCGTGACAGAGCCCGTGAAAAACTTGCACACATCTTTTCAACCATCATAAACTCTCGTAAACAAAGTGGGAAATCAGAAAACGACATGTTACAATGCTTCATTGACTCCAAATACAAAAACGGCCGCTCCACAACTGAAGCAGAAGTTACAGGGCTTCTAATTGCCGCCTTATTTGCGGGCCAGCACACAAGTTCCATAACTTCAACATGGACTGGAGCTTATCTTCTTTGCAACCCAAAATTCATGGCAGCTGCACTCGGTGAGCAAAAGGATATCATGAAAGATCATGGAGACAAGATTGATCATGATATTTTATCCGAAATGAATGTGTTGTATAGATGCATTAAAGAAGCTTTGAGGCTTCACCCCCCACTAATTATGCTGTTACGTAGCTCACATTGTGATTTCACCGTGACTACAAAAGAAGGAAAGGATTATGATATCCCAAAAGGCCACATAGTCGCCACATCACCTGCATTTGCCAACAGGTTGCCACATGTATTTAAGGATCCAGACACGTATGATCCAGATAGATTTAGTCCGGGTAGAGAGGAAGATAAGATATCAGGTGCGTTTTCATACATTTCTTTTGGTGGTGGGAGACATGGTTGTTTGGGTGAGCCGTTTGCTTATTTGCAAATTAAAGCGATTTGGAGTCATTTGTTGAGGAACTTTGAGTTGGAATTGGTTTCTCCGTTTCCCGAAACTGATTGGAATGCTATGGTGGTTGGTGTCAAAGGGAAGGTTATGGTCCGTTATAAGCGAAAAGTACTCCCTGTTAACTAACCTGGAATTGTGTTGCAATGTTTATAGGTTAGGTGCTTGTTCTCTTGTTTTCCTTTCCCTGATTTTGGTGTGTTAAAGGATGTTTGTTTGGCTTCAGTAATTTATGTATCTTTAAACATTTACAGTTTTTGGTTTCGTTTATTGTCCCCATTTCTGGTTTCTTTTATTGTCTCCATTTCTTGACCTGAGAAAAGTGTTTGGGATTGCTTATTTGCTTATTTTTCAAGCAGCTAAGCAGTTTTGGGTGTTCGAGAATAAAGCTTATTATATACACTAAGCAGTAATCAGTTTGAAATAAGCAATCCCAAACACCCTTATATACCAATGATTGATATGTTAATGTAAAACAATCATGAACTGAATACTTCACTAAAATTTTACTTACAAGAAAAACTAGGCTTGATGAAATAGGTAGGAAATCACCACAGGCAGACTTTTATATGGTTATTTAACATGTTAAGATCGTCCGGTGAGATCCTACACGAACCATTTTGTATGTAACCACATTTGGTGTCGTAAACATAATATTAACGTACTCACCTCTAAACTAGTACATGCACATCAGGGCACATGGTAAATAGCTACATATTCAGATGTCAGGTTACTAATATAGTGCAGTATAATATATTACTCACATGTATAACATATGCTTCTATGATTCAATGTACAAAAGATTGCAAATGTTTTGCAAAACAAATCCATGGATGAAAATTCCAAGTTCATGGATGTTAAACAAACAAAGAACAAGAACTGATGAAAGGTCAAAAGCTGCAATACTTATACTGTCATACTGAGCACATCACTTGTATGTATGAATGAGTTGCTTGCACAGACACACTTCAGTTCGATATAATGTTTAAAAGCTCAATGTCAAACAAAAGGGTTTTATCGATCAATCCTTGGTTCCTCAGCACAAAATCCAGTGCTCTTTGGCCCTATGGAACATGTTAGTGTTAAAAAGACCTTTATAGAGCAATCATTGCATGACGCAATAGTAATCAAGATAGTGAAAGTACCGAAAATGTTGTTGGCTTAGGACCACTTTTGTTGTAATCGTTTTCTGGATATCCAAGATCCGGAGGCACAATAATCCTGAACAGATGGTCAAATGTATGAAACAAATAAGTGACTTTCCTTACAAAGTACTATCATCATAAGACTACGTAACACCTGAAACCACCACAAATATATCTCACCTTCTAATGCCACCCAAAGACATGCCTGCAACAGCTTCCTCAAAAGCTGGTATCACCTAATAATAGAACCATGATCCATTAGGAGCACAGGACCATGATTTTTCATTTTACTAAATCATAGGAGATAAGGAAGTATACCTCATGGGAACCTAGTCGGAATCTGTAAAAAGACTTGTCGTCTCCCTAGACAATTGTAATACAGTCAATGAAAGTCTACAGTTTAGGATAAAAACCGTTAATTTGGACATGATATCTATGATATACCTCAAAGGAACCACCCTTTGTCTTGTTTCTAGCTTCAAATATTCGGCCATAATATCCAATTGTGTAGCCATCCCAATCAACCTATAAGTGCATTCAGTGCATCAGAACTTCCCTTGCAGTTAAAACTTTTGTTCTTACGTGTGACACTTTCTTCCTAACTTTTTTCTGTGATTTGTGCTACGTTAAGATGGTTAAGATATAAAAACATAAGTGGGGACGTACAGAACAGTTCGCATACCACTACAGTGTCTCCTCTCTTTGGAATTGGGCCATTTCCTGGTCGCAAGTCCTGCATTTATTGAGTATTTATTTAAAAGCTATAGTGGAGCATAAATGTGTCAAGTAGCTATAAAATTTAGAAAACTAGATTACGCTCAATGGAAGCAACCTTATATTGGAGTCCTGAGCTTGTTTCTTCATAGTCTGGATATTTCATCTTCGATTTTCCATAATCCTTCCCCTTTAAGGCTGGCACTGCAAATCAAAAAGTATACTCATGTTGCATAATGCACCCCTGAAATATTAGTTTTTTATCATTTAGTAAATTTTTCCCCTTCGGCGCGGATTTTCTGACTTCCTCATTGATTTTGATATATACGTAGGGGGTGTTTTGCATTCATTCTGGAACTGATTATCTGATTGTTGTGTTTTCAGGCCTCGGATGATCACTTCCAAGGGTTTGGTGGTATTTAGGGGCAAAATAACTAGATTGGGATAATCAGTTTAGGCATAACTGGAACGAAACTATATGGTTATTTGGAAGTCATTTCACATCTAAATCCTTATATTATGAAATTTTGTCTGACGCTCAAACAGCTGGTTACTTATATATCACAACTTCAAACAACAAAATACCCAAACATCGTCTCATATAACTCGTTCAGTTTAACTTGACGATTTCATCTCACCTAATCACTTATAATCCATACCCAACTAGCACAAGTATGCATCAATTAATTATTAAACCAGAATGCCCATAAAATAAGTTTTACATTAATAAGGGATAACAAGATTACTGTCAGCAAAATTAGATGCCACAGCAACTCCATCTCCTAAAGAAGTTCCCAATGACACTGCCAACAACCCAACCGAAGACACCAACAATTTTCTTCTATCAATATTAGAGGAAGATTTAGCATCATCCAATGAACACTTTTCATCTGCATTAATGAGTTAATTATTACAGCATATAACCAATAAAAAGAAGAAAGACAATAATGGTTACCAACCAGATAAAGAACATGATACATGGGTGGCATGTAGAACTGGTGATTTATGCGCCCATTGCTGTAAAATCAAAAGATTCACACTTAGCTTATATTGTCTTTTTTATAAGCTACAACTTACAAGATATGCAGATATAAAGGGTACCTGTGAAGAAGAAAGCTTAGGGGTAAAGAAGGATGGAAGAGATAACACCATTTATTAGCAAGCAACAACACACAAGTGCTCAAGTAATAATATGTCCAAGATTAAGAGGGAAAGATAACTAACTGCCTGTTGTAGGACTTTTAGTGAAGTTACCATCTTACCCGTGACCCATCTGGCCATATCTATAACCATACATTTGGTCAAAGGGTCAAAAAAGGCTTTTGAGTACGGAATAAGATAATCTTTATGGGGTCATATAGAGACATATAGACATATAGTGAGAATTGTATCAGTCCTGAATTTTCACATAGATGCAACTAGAGGTGGCTCAGAGGGTGTGCAAGTGGTGCGGTTGCACCGGGCCTCCTTTTATAAAGGGCCTCATTTTTCTTACTTTTATATATAAATACGTTATATACTAAACATATAGGAGTAATATAATTCAATTTTAAATGCAATTTCTTTTTAATTTACATGTGAAACGGGACCTCTTTTTTGTTATTGCCTAAGGCCTCCGATGATAATGGGACGGCCCTGGATGCAACATCTTTGTATCTGAGCAGTTCTACGTTTTTAATAACCGAAATCACTAGAATGTGTTGCAGCATATAGTGTATTATGTAGTTCTCTTGTAATGAGCTTGTGAAGCTGGTTAAAACGCGTCAATAAGTGATTTTTATGTATTATTCGACACCTATATAATTATATGGTGAAACGCATAATTTGTTTGTCTGAACCATATAGATTATCAAAATTACAGACCTTAATAAGACAAGCGGTACAAAACACAAGTCCAAACACCCCTAAATCATCACTGATTATGTGTGTGTTTTGTTTCATAAGCTTAATTGAAAAGAAACAAAAATAAGAAAAAGACGAAAAAGCAAAATGGATAGAAATACTTATGCAAGAACCACCACAAAACCAGGGAATGCAAAGATAAGGAAATCAATATCAATATATAAGGCAAAGCCACTCATTCATTTCACTACTAGTTCACTTAAAACTCCTTCATTACACAAGCAACCATTACTTTACAGAGCACTCACTTTTACATGCGCCTCTTTATTATTTTGAATTCTGTTTGATGCAAATCAAATACTGGAAAACACATATCGAGTGGTCTACAGGCTGACTAATTTCATGGAATTAGCCTTCTCTTGAAGGCTGTCGAGAAGGCTATCAAAGGCTTTCTTGAATGAATCTACTCCTTCGTTCTCCAACTGAGACCCAACGACGCCCCAGTTGATTCCCAACTTCTCTAGTGCACTGTAAATACCTTCAGCCTCTGATACATTTGCGTCAATTGTCCTTCCAACTGTTCCATGGTCGATAAATGCTAGCAAAGCTTGATCAGGCATGGTTGACACCTACACATTAAATAAAGAGGTCAACATTCGGCGCCCACTAAATAGAAGTGCCAAGACGGGTGGGTCAAGTCATGGTTACTAACGGGTTAATATAAGTTATTTTTGTCTGGGCCAGGTCGATCCACAAGGCCTTTGGTCCAGAAATCGACATTTTTTAAGCTGATCTTTTCCTAAACAGATCTTATCACTTTATGCATCAAAGATACTCTCTGGGCAACTTTTCAACCCGTCAAACCAGTTCGCTAATCTTTCTATTGTACCCATTTGACCCGTCACAAAAGAAACATATTTATATGTAAATGGGTCAAAGTTTCCAGCTCTACTACTAGGCGATCTTACAAAATGGGAATCATAAGGCTCACCGTGTCAGGCCCAACAAGTGGGGCTACATAAAGGGTGTCGGGATAGGCTGGGTTCTTAACACTGGTTGAAGCCCATAGCAACCTTTGCTTCTTAGCACCTTTCTTAACAAGAGCCTCCCATCTTGGACCCGAGAATTTCTTTTGGTAAAGTTGGAAGGCAAGAGCTGCTTGAGCATTTGCGGCCTGTAAAGTATACCACAGTTCAAAAAGCAAGTTATTGAGGTAAAATGTTACATATATTTACTTGAATGGTTTAATTTTTTTTACCTTTCCTCGAAGGTCAAGAGCCTCTGGTGTTCCAATTTTCTCAAGCATTTTGTCAACAAGTGAGTCTACTCGACTAACAAAGAAAGAAGCAACGCTTGTAACTTTAGATAGATCATCTAGACCTGAAGCCTCTAGCCCATCCAAATAAGCATCAATAACTGCCTCGTATCTTGATAGGGAAAAGATGAGCTGTAAATTAAAAAACAAATTAGTAAGATATATAATAGGTGTGGCATGCAAAGAAAAACAGTTTTTTTTTTGGTAAAGAAAAACAGTTCAGGACATTAAAATGTGCAAACATCAATTAATGCAAATAATGGCAGCAAAACTAGCTTATCATCACTAGGAGGTGTTTGAAAGTGTGTTTCAAAAGTAATTATGTCATTAGAAATAAGTAAAATAGGGCTTTTAATTTCTGGCAAAATTCTTATTTCAATTATTTAAGGAGTTATTGAATATTCTGAATTAATTAACAAAAATTGACATTTATTAACAGAAAAGTGAGACCTCTTGTAAGATTGGAGTAGAAAATCACTCCTAGTAGGTTTTGAAACAGGGTTAAGTAAATTTAAGTTTAGTTTTGCTACAGCTAATATGAACTCCTAAAAGATGAAAAACATAACGCGTTAATCTAAACACCAAAGTTGATTAAATTTCAAATAACCAGTTCTGAAATGAAATCCAAACACCCCCTAAAGGACATATAAATCTTCATCTCGTTCATTCAAATCATCTATAAACTAAGAAGTAAAGTTCAACTTACAGTGACATTCACACTAATTCCCAAGGAAATAACGTCTTTAATCGAAGGGACGCATGCTTCGGTTGCGGGAATTTTGATGTAAACATTTTTACGATCAACTACTTTGTGCAACCATTTTGCAGCATCAACAGTCCCCTGGGTATCTTCAGCAAGCTGGGGTGAAACCTCAACAGAAACATAACCATCACCTCCATCTGTTTCGTCATAAATATGCTCAAATAGTTTGCAAGCATCTTGGATATCTTTAATTACAAGTTCCCAATATGCACTTTCAATGTCTTTTCCTCCTTGTACAAGTTCCCTGTAGTATCATATTCATTCATTAGATAACTCGGTGCTAAGATACAAAGTTAAACAATAAATTGCAAAAAAGGATGCTAGATAAATACAGTATATGTTTTTGAGACTTAGAATATGCGTATCCAAAAGTCAAATTAGAACAACCCCTCATAATGATATATTATATAGTAAAACTTTACTACAACAAACCATTTATTTGTTAGGTTGCATACACTACCTGAACTGGTCATTGTAAGCGTTCGAGGTTGATATCGCCTTTTGGAAAATCTGTAACCGCATATACAAAAAGTCACCATAAGAGTGAATGTGGGAAGAAAAAATGTTACATTTTGCATCATATAAAAGAATATTGGTACAAGTAAAGGCTTAATTACCGCTGGGTTGCTTGTAACACCTCTAACACCACTTTCAATCAAGGGAAGAAGATCGGTAACAGGGCGGCATAAGTTGTCATACCACGGACTCTGTCCTTGCTTCTCATATAGCTCATGAAGAGTCGTTCTCTTGACAGTGCTTCCATTTCCACCATTTTGGCTACATCTCACACTTTTTCAAACAAAAAAAAATCCAAGTCAGTAAAAACATTTTTCGATAATCAAATTCAAATAATTAGCTGTAAACAAAACAAGATGCTTTGCGCTTCACTGTTAAAGGTTGCCATAATCAAATAGTCGACTAGTGAAAGATTATAGCTTAGAATGACCTTTACGTAATCTTTATCCAAAATATGCTATTTGAACTATAAATAGTCACAATCATTCGGGCGCTACTTAAAACAGCAAACAGATACAAAAAGGGGTGCAATACACCCTTTATCGTTCCAAAAATAAGTCAAATAAGAAATCCAATCAAAATATTACTAATCACATGCATCCCAAGAAACAACTGCATGTTAAAAATAGTAGCTATCAAAACCCTTGTAAAATGCTAAACTCAAAAGGGTATTGAGTGTTTCTTTCGCCTTTTATAAGTTTATAACGGGCTTATGACTTATTTTGAAACTTTGCGGCTTATATAAGCTTATCATGACATGCAGAGGCGGAGCCAGTAGGGGGGCTAGCGGGTGCTCGGCCCCCCCTAACTGGTCAGCTCTTACGTTGTTTTTATGACAGTGAACATCCATTTTATAAAGGAAAAGAAAATAAGAGACTGTGTTTGCTGTTATTTTGATGAGGAAGACGACTAGAGTATGTTTATTTGTGGGCCCAAGATATAGTTTTTACTTTCTGACCCTAACTAGATGTAAAGTTTTAGTCCAACCCTTTTACATTCAATATCTGACGAATTTAATCCTAATTTTAGATATATGTTTAAAATCTGTGTTTAGGGATAAAAGTATAAAACAATACATGTAATGATAAGAACAATCTTAAAAATGATAGAATTCTTTGAAATATCTCTCATAATCTTTTTTTATATCAAAGAAAATGTACTAAAGTACTAAACGCCACATAAATGGTTTAGAATCACTCCTTATTTGAGAACACATCGAGTTTTAAAAACATTAATTCTGTTTTCCACAGGGACGAAGCCAGGACGGAATATAACTGGGTGCACAACTTTTTTGAACCGTAATATAATAGATGTAAAAAATGAATTAAAACGAATGGTAGAAACACGTTCCGATTGACTGAGTGTATTTAAGATGGATTTAGAAAAAATCGATGTTTTCTTCACAAA
This sequence comes from Glebionis coronaria, assembly GCA_025667525.1. Taxonomy (NCBI): domain Eukaryota; kingdom Viridiplantae; phylum Streptophyta; class Magnoliopsida; order Asterales; family Asteraceae; genus Glebionis; species Glebionis coronaria. The sequence goes on from CM046874.1 coordinate 150,375,023, forward strand.
TTAACACTATATAGAAAAATTTCATAGGGGTCACAGGCACCCGCAGGAACCCACCTAGCTCCGACCCCGGTTTTCCAATAATCAAATATCATTTCCATTCTCTAACATCTCTTTCTAATTGATTCAGATATAAAGTGAATATTATGAAATATATAGAATTTTTTTTTTGAATAGATAGAATAATCAATATAACGTTAAGAAAATACATCAAATTTGATACTTACCTGTTTCATCATTTGTCTGACTAATTTTTCTCATACTATCCATAAAGTGTTCATTATCTATTGTGTGTATCTTTGTTAAAATATATGCATTTGGATGTATAATCTTCTCATATAATATAAAAAGGATGCATAGAATTTTCTTTGTGATTGATACATATAAGACGAAGAGAATCTTCGTATGTACAAAACAAAAGGAAGAAAAATAATGAGTGTCGAGTTTGATTTAATTTTTATGCATCATTGCATTATTTGTAGTGAATTTAATGGTTCTTTTATAGATATATCGATATTTGTCGTTAGTTATTATTGTTATCGTCAAAAAAATCCGGCCCCCCTTAACATTAAATCCTGGCTCCGTCCCTGATGACATGGTAAGCTTATAGAAGCCACAAAGTTTCAAAATAAGTTACAAAAGGTGATCTAATGAAACATAAGCCGAAAACCAACTAAGCCATAAGCTTGATATATAAGCCGAAACAAACACCCAATAGCAATAAAGTCAAAGCATTAAACCCCAATAATCTTGATGAAATCAATTCAAACCCTTTTAATCTAAAACAAATATGACCCAAAAATTAAAATAAAATAACAGAAATGATGACAAAAAATTTGATTGCATGCAATAAAAAAAAAAACCTTAGAAATGATGTAAAATCAATAAAGCTTACATCTTTTATTAAAAATCTCAAAAGGGTATTTTTATAAAGTCAAATAATTAAACCCCAGTTCATTTTCAATGATCAAGTAACCATATTTTTTTATAAAAAAATTTATATAAAAATATGATGAAGCTTACATCAAAGAAGCAGCTAGAGGGGCACTGGACCGAAGGGACAAGCGTGAAGACGATGATGCAAGCTTGACCGGAAAACCCAAAGAGACGACGGCGGCGGTGGGTGGTTTAGGGAGGACCGATGAGGATTTAAGTCCGGTGGCCGGAGATGAGAAGGCGGAGATTGAAGCCATTGTTTTTGTTTTGGTTTTGGTTTCTAGTTGTTGTTGTTGTTGTTGGTGTGAGATCTATAGAAATGAGACTTGTGATGATTATATATTTTGGTGCTTTTTTTTGCTATTTCACCAACCCCTGGTTATTTAATTCTGTATTTGTTTATTGATTGTAATTAGTTTATCCAATGTTTTTAACTTCAGTATCTTACCTAAAAATAATTTGAGAAAAATAGGGATTTGGTCAAAATCCATCATCTTAATTCTTTTTTTTTAATTTGAAGATTTAGTTCAACTCTATTACATAATTAACATGTTACATTTTTTAAACAATGTCCGATATTACCTCTCCTTTTAGTTTAGCGGTATGTGTGTGACCCTCTAACCTTAAGGTTGTGGGTTCAAGTCTCGGTCGAGACATGTGAGATAGAAATTGTGAGATAGTTGGTGTGAGTTGTAAAAATTGCCGTTCTAAAAAAAAAAATTAAAAAATTACACATATCTCCCTAACAACAACGATATTTGTTGTCCTATTATATTGTCAAATGATCAACTGATTAACTTGTCACATTTGATAATTGAACACTGTCGATTTTAAATAATTTTGTTGAACACTTATCACATTTTGAGTGATAATAACTAAATCTGGTAAATTCTTTCCAGGTAATCAATGATTGGTTGTATAGTGCTCAAAATAACTAAGTCCTTATTTTTCCCAATTTCTTTTGTCTTTACAAAATTAAGTCCATAGTCAAATTAGAATAGTAAGATTTTATTATAATTTAAAATATATAAATTATTATGTATATGTCATGCACATGAAATTACATAAAATTATATAAATGTTTTATAAAATAGTTTTCTTAAATTAAGGTTATATAATGTATAAAAAGATTAACACTTTTTTAAAATTATATAAAACACAATATAAACTGGTAGTTTTTAGTTTATGATTCGAGAAAATTAAGATCGAATCATAGTCGATCTTAAAGTCCTATAGTTAAGATCGAGATTCTATAAGATTTTAAGCATGCAAATATCTTATGTATATTCTGGTTCATTTTTGTTTTTCCAATATCGTAATATTTTAAAATCAAAATCGGAATATTTACAACCATGATACGACTAGCTTGTCCAGCTTATCGCTTCTAAAGGTGAAAATACGTTAATCTCGTGTATATTTCAATATCAACCATACTCTCTCAAAAAACTAACCTTTAGTAATCAACACACATTCCATTTTATCTAAATAGTTAGGAATTACGAGTAACATCAAAATATGTTTTTGACCGATTAACTAAGTGTTTACGACTGTTATCAAACATAACTAAAAAGTTCACGTAAATGTTGATTTTCATGTCGTTTATTTGTTAAGAGACTATATTAATTTGAAATTAACCCATCTTGTTTATTTTTTTAGACGTCTAAATGATTAGAACGTGAAAATTTAATTATATTTTATTAAAAGATAATAGATTCATTTTCGAAGTCTTTTGGACAAGAAATTTAAACTTCTTATTGCATTTAAACTAGGAAAAAAAACAAATATTCTTAATTGTCGAAAGAGCTTTTTATTTTATAGGTCATTAGAAGATACTAGTATTTAATAATTTTATTAATCAATTTATATTATTATGCAGTTTTAGACATAACATTATAAACAAGTTTAGATTTCTTATAAGTTTACAATGGTTAAAAAGGTTAATAGCAAAAGTAACTTTAATTTAATTATTCATAATTATTTGTTAATCATATGTTTTGTTGGCGGCTATCATGACTATTGGTTGATTTATTTTGTAATTAGTTTTTTTTGCAAACTAATGACAATGTGCATGTGTAAACTGTAAAGATGCCATTTTATTTTTGTTGTTAACAAAAGGTATAAATAATCGGCCATAATGAGAGCCTGTATTTTGACCAAATATTTAGCCTAAACAAACAATAGATGTTTTTTGTTTTCTTTTTAAAATAAGTGGGTGCGTATATGAGCCGTGTATCACATCATGATTTGCAACATAAACGGATATTATAAAAAACAATGATTTCGGTATAATTGTACTATTTTGAAGGATATAGTTTTTATAAAAAAATTTAATGGCAAAAGCTTAATTAAAAAGAAAGCCTTTTGGGAGGGTTAAAAGGGGCCAGCTTAATAAGGAGACGACGTTTAGTAGAAGTGACGAGCCACTGAGCCATTGGGTACTCTCAAAGTCTCAACTCTCAACCTACAATCCAGATCGGTACAACAATAACTAAAATATTTTACATTTTCAATTTTATTTTACCTTTTTGGTCTACTTTGGTTCATAAACCCATCTATTTTGCTTGTATCACAAAGGATACATACGTACATATTAAAAAAATGCATTAATTGTTGTTTTAGATTTCACTAAAGATAAAAAAGACGATTTAATTAAGTGTTTTTTTAATTTTGTAAATATGAATTACTATAAAAAATTTAGTTATCTGTAAGGAAAAAGTTTAAAAGAAACTCTTTAGCATAAAGTCAATCAACCAATCACAAAAATACATTTTTATCATGTAAAAAAAACTCGTTTTTTAAAAATTAAATATCTCACAAACCGTTTATCGTTTCGTAAAACAAAACATATTATCGCGGCGAGAATTAAATAGCCATCTGTCGAGGGGCACATGTATATACTTTCGACGAACTTTTTTTTCGACTTTTTTCCTTAAGTCACGTCTGAGAGAATCATATATGATTCGTCACGAAACATATATGATTTTCAGAAAGTCATATATGATTCATATCACGAATCATATATAATTCTCTCATACGTGACTTCAGAAAAAAAAGTCGAAAAAAAGTTCGTCGAAAGTATATATACATGTGCCCCTCGATAGAAAGATGATTTAATTCTCGTTGCAATGGTGTATTTTTTTTCGTTTGACGATTTACCGTTTGTGAGATATTAAATTTTTTTTAAAAATGATAGGAAATAGGTTTTTAAAAAAAAAATAGATGATTATAATTGGTTGAATAAGTATATACTAGTGTACATAAATCTTAACTCATATCTCTAATATGTAACTAAAAAAAATTTAACTAATACAGAGTACTTATTACTATAAGATATATTAAAAACAAAACAAAAATATTTAATAAAATCAGGACAAAAATGGTATTTATAAACAGACAATGAAATCTAATACCAGTATCATTTTATCATCAAACACTTTGCGAAATTCTTTTACTGTACAACGAGAATAAGATTTTGCGACATAATGGAATAGTGAGATGGCCCTGTTTGACTTTTTTTTATACTAGTTTGGTAGCATATTCGAATGTTGTTTCAACTTTATGGCGTGTATATAGTTTAGCCATTTCTTATTAGCGATGTATATACAAGGAAGCAAAGGATAACTATACATGTGCCGTAGGCAGAATTTTCAAAGCTGTTTATCTTCAGACGCAAGCTACAATAACTTATATAAAAGCGTGTAATTGCTAATAATAATCAGCATCGTTATCGTATAGGTGCTAGTAATCAAGCTTGTGATGGCGATATTAGAATAGCTTTATAACAAGCTTTATGAGTTTGTCAAAACACTAAACTAGGAGTTCTTTGAAAAACTCATACACGAGCAACTATTACGATACAAAGTGAGATAGGATCAAGATAATACCAGCTAAAACGAGTATAGACATAAACCCACAACAAAGTAAGCAAGTCAAACAAAGAAAACAGAAAATGAACTCATACTAACCACATTATCATATTCTTACGTTAATATGTTGTTGACATTGCTATCTATATTCTACGCATATACGCAAGGCTTCCATCACTGATTGTCATTCCTTTCAATGTTTAAAACACATAACTTATGCTGATTGTATTTTGCAAGTACAATATGTAATAAAATGCCAATAAAGATTTTTACCCAAAAAAAAAAAATGCCAATAAAGACAAACTGATTAAAAAAAGGTCAAGTCATGTGAGTTTGTGTATGAAAAAAGGACACAAAGTGTCATTTAGCCAACCCATCAAGACTAGTTTCCCAACTACTTCATTAGATGATTAGAGCCCTCGTCAAACTCAATTAGTACACAATTATTGATGATACCAAATTATCAATTACCAAATCAAAAAGATTTAGGTCAAGAATTATACGCAAGCTATCATTCACTCCTATAAATATCGATATCTTCTTCATATGAAAAATGACCGAACGTCCCTAACGAACACATCATGATGATAATATAACTTGATCTTGACTGACTTCTGTGTAAACGATAGTCAGTCAAACCTCAATAGTCAACATGATAGGTAAAGTCCATGCCTGCAAACATTTTTCTTAATTGATCTTTGCTGTGCTCTACCTGATAATAAATACAGAAATGAGATCAAGAAAAGCTTAGGTCTTGTTTAGTTGGTGAAAATTTTTCCATTTTTCTAGAAAAATTTTCATTTGAAAACTGAAAAACAGAAAAGTTGTTTAGTAGCATCATTTTTCGAAAATTTTCTAAAATTTCAAAATTTTCATTTTCCAAATTTAAATAGAAAATTGGAAAACCCCATATTACCCTTTTCTAAATTTTCAACTCTTTTCTAGAAAAAGAAAACTCCTCTCTTTTCTAGAAATTTGGAAACAAAAAAATATGAAAAATTTTCCACAACTAAACACACCCTTAGATTGTCTATCTTCTCAGACTCCTTTCATCACTTTCAACGCGGTTAAAGTGGCAATCTAATGGTTTTCGTACATCTATTAAAAATCACTACATAATACAATTCAAATACAACTTACTCTTGGAGTAAAATTTTTAAAAATCACATCATGTGTTACATATATTTATCACTTCCAAAAAAACAATTTAACCGAGTACAGATTATTCAACCACCAGATGCTGCCTTATTCAGAACTTGAAGCCCTGGTCAGAACTGGCAGCACATACAAAATTCTGATACAAAGGAAATTTATAAGAAAATTAAAACCAAATGGTCCATGCTCTCTTTCAGCACTCTCTTTAACTAGAAGTTTCTTAACCTATCAGCAACTTATTGTCACCCAAGAAGCTATAAGTAGGCACCTCTAGATTGTAAGGAGCAGGTCCCTTTCGGATTCTTCCAGATATGTCGTAGTGTGACCCGTGGCAAGGGCAAAACCACCCACCAAAGTCACCTGCATTAGGCAATGGGATGCAACCCAGATGAGTGCATACTCCAACAACTATAAGCCACTCTGGGTCTTTAACCCTCACTGCGTCTTCCTGTGGGTCCCTAAGAGAGTTCACGTCAACACTGTTGGCTAATTTGACGTCATCATCGGTTCTGCGCCTGATAAAAACTGGCTTCCCACGCCACTTCACAGTCACGGTTGTCCCTGGCTCAATGCTTCCAAGGTCTACTTCCAAGGAAGCAAGAGCAAGAACATCTTTACTTGCAGACATACTCAAAACAAACTTGAGTACCAACAGACGGATTAGTGATGCGTAGACGAACCTTCCACCTGTCAACACAAAGTATGCAAATGCACGCTTGCTGGGGTCACCAGGTGGATAACGCTCATGGTTGTGCTCATCGTAAACAATTTTAGAAGTAGGGTTCTTAATGGCAGCAACAGTGGGAGGGATGTCAAAACCAAGGTCCTGTGTTGGAGCAATTGAACCAGTAGAAAGCCCTGTAACAGAAAAAGGCCAAAAGGTTAGTGACCACTGAACTATACACCATATGAAAGTCCAAACGCAGCACAAAAAATCGTTCCCTCAAAAATAAGTAATAATCACAGTATGAAAACCCAACATATGACATTAGTTTATTAGCAAATCATCTTATATGTAGTCGATAATATTTAAGGTACCTGCTACATCTTCACGATATTCATATATTATAAACATCACTATTCTCGCACTTATCAAATATCAACTTGTCAACTATAGACAAACATCTTGCACTCAGTAGTACAGAGGTTCCGTACAAGAATGACAACATAACATATACATATACCAGCACAATGTGGGGAACAATCTTCAAGAGTAAAGGTAAACAAGTAGTAATTGCTAGAAGGAAGAGATGTAAAGCTTAAACCGTTCAAGTCCCTCTTCCGAAGCAATAGATATAAAGTTTAAACGGTTATAAACAAGTAAACACAATATAGTAGAAGCTTTGGAACGTCAAATGGTCAAAGCAAGATAAATGAGTTTGAAATAAAGCCATAATATATTTATTTCTACAGCATATCTTAATTGTGTGTAAGCTAATTGGTTCGGTCAACCACTAATATACAGAAGCTTTGGAATGTCAAAGCGAGTAAACACAATATAGTAGAAGCTTTGGAATGTCAAAGCAAGATAAATGAGTTACAAATAAAGCCATAATATATTTATTTTTACAGCATAATGTGGATCTCATGAACTTGAAACCTAAAAGGATCTCGCATGCCATAGTTAACGTCCACTTTGATTCGAATTAGTTTGCAGTTCAGATTTCGTTAGACATCACTTTGAACACCCTAATGATTCGGAGACTAACACGGTATATTCCCTAAATCAACCTGAATTTTTGTCTCGGAAGTCAGAATTTAATGATTAACAATATGATTCTCCAGCCTGATGCACACGCTTGCATTACTAGAATCATCCAACATTACACCTTTATATATAACAAAAGAATATAATGAATAACAAAAATCTGAGACTTGTCCAACATTAAGGCTACATGTTCTTAAAAAAGAAAAATGCTGCTCCCAGATTCCTGGACGTTATAGCTTACAGTACGTCCAGATGCTCATTATGTACTAATAAGGCTATATGAGGACTTCGCTAAAGACTTTTGACAGGACACCATGACAAAATTCATTAGATGGAGCAGCAAAAGTGCAAAACAACAAAAAAAAATATGCCATCCACCAACCAATAGTTTGATAACTTTATTTATTCATGCGGTATTTGAGTGTTTGCACTAAAAAGCGAGTAGCAGCAACTGACGACATATTACTTTGGAGATAACTGGAAACTTTTGACACAATATGATGCAACTACGAAACGACAAACACCATAGAGATTTAGCTTATGAAGTGAAGTTCCTCAAATTGTGTACCAACAATGATGCAAGTACATTCCAATTGAAATTTACTACTACGTATTTAAGAAACATCAAAACAAGTTCACCCATGACACTAAACACCACAAGTAATCTATGCAATATTTATTATTTGAAAGTAAATCGATGTCAAAAAGTGGGATTATTAACAGTGTTAAATAACAATATACACACATCTCATACCTCTACACGCTTACAGGCTCTATAGTATCTAAATTAGCCAGAAACCTAAACATCAGAGCAGTCTCCTATGGTCTATAATCATGGACATCTATTACAAACAATACAACAATAGCACGATAAAGTAACAAACATTCTCAGCACCAGAACATCTAGCATTTAATAGCAGTGTATACATCTTACACAATTAAGTGCTATTCAAAGCTAAATTACTCTTGTGAGAAGAAACGATTGCACAAGGGCTCTGGTATCTATTGGAGTTGCTTGTGAAAATAAAAGCACATTAGCATGCGTAAATATTGCATTTAGCTTATTTATCATGCTTATGAGCTCATGGAAATTTGGAAAAGCTCGTAAACCCACTTTTGTCAGTTTATGAAATTGAGCTCAACTTCATAAGCTAGTTAGCTTAAGAAAAAAGGGTTAACGAGTTTCTAAAAATTTCCATAAACGGCCGGTATACGTAAACGCCCCTAAGTAGCTTTATTAAATCAACCCAAACGCCACTCAAAACACACACAAATATAACAAATCTAGCAACCAGCATATACCCGAAAAACATTAAAAACCGCCTCAATCAAATAGTCGCTAATTAAATTAAACACATATAAATAGGCACAGATTAAATTGATCTTAATGAAAAAAACGCATCTATAATATAAAGAGAAATCGAAATGAAATAGTGACCTCTGATATGATTTAGAATCATGGAATTAAGATAGGCAGGGTTAGGATTAGAAACAGATCTGGAAGCATCTGAATCAACGCCGGAGATGTTGATCGGGTTACGATTGATAATAGCGGATGAGGCCGGTGTAGACGCCATCCATGACGAGCATCTCCTACCCGCGACTCGCAACATCTTTTACTTTGTCTGATTTTGAATTTGTAAATTAGGGTTTGTGTGGAGATGAAATGAAATGAAATGGGGTTATTTTTTTGCAAGTAATTGGGAGATTGATTGGTGAGATTAGATGATGACTTTTTTGGTTTTTATATTTCGAGTTTCGCTAAATCCACATAAATTTTACAAAAAATATTCCACACAATAATGTGTCAAATGTGTTGGACCAATTATAAGAGTTTTGTATTTTCTCTTTCTTATATTTATAAATATATTTCACTTTTTCTTTTCTTTTTTTCTTTTTTTTTAAATGTGGACCGCTTGTTGTTTCTATGGAATGGCGGTTCTAAAAACATCGACGACACTGAAACATAGAGACGGCAAAAAAAACTCTCGAATCGATCGAGGATTCGATATCCGACTTCGATTTAATCTGGGTATTTAAGTTGATCGTGTATGAAGATAGGGTAGAGATTTTTCGATAATAAAAAGCGGGTATGAACGTAGTTAGGTCTCAAAATTTTCCGTCGGGTGTTTCACAAAGTACATTTTTGCTAAACTAAAATTACACCGTAAAAAATTAAGATACACAAATTTTTTCGACTTTTGCACATACTAAGAAACCGTCAATTTTGAAATTTTATTGCCTTACGTTACTTAAAATTGGGTGTAGCTTGGGCTACGCTTAGCATCAATGTAGGCCCGCCCTTAAGTATGGAGGCGGGGATGGTAATACCTTCGGGTCTATATTTAAAATACTATCAATGAACGCATGAATGTGAATGTGATTAATATTATTTGATATTATCGTATTGTGTTATGTGTAATGATTGTGTTATTGAAACATATTTAAAATGTCGAGACCTAATCTTAGCTAGGATCAATCTACACACATCGTCTACTTCACCATTTTCTCACACAAGGCTAGATGTCGAGTTCTAATCGAAAGCTAGAACCAATCTTCGTCGCCCGTCTTCTTTTCCGACACAACGCTAGATGTCGAGTCCTAGTCCAAAGCTAGAACCAATCTTCACAACTCTTCACTTTCAAGTTTAGTTAGAACTCACAAGACATGTACACACATCACTTTGTAGTTTAGTGAGAACTAACACACAACACTTATTACAACTCAAAAACACAAATCCAAGTATACACATGTAACTTGAATCTACACAAGACAAATCCAAGTATACACATATATAATGGATTTACACAAGACTGATCCAAGTATTCACAAATTCCTTGGATCAACACAAGACTAATCCAAGTATACACAAATACATTTGTTGGAAATACGTTTTACGTATTAGAAAAGATCGGTCACTCCAACAATAGTCTAAGTCGTAGCTCGTAGATTAGCTCTATTAATATTATTCAAACAAGGTCATGCCAAGCCCACAACTTGTGTGAGGCCGGCGACCTATTGTAAGCCCAAGCCCATCTCATGGGCTTGGGTATATAAACCCTCTCCTTAGTTGGAGAGGGGGTGGTTTTTCTCATACTTTACACATAGTAAAAGGTGTGTGTGTGAAATCTACCATCTCTTTCTCTCTCTCTAAGATAAGGATAGATTTACAATAGCCTACAAATGTTATCAAGAGCCATGAGATGATTGTATTGTTTATGTGTTTGTGTTCTTGATTTTCGTGCCTATTTTGATCTAAATCATTCGAACCAAATTTTTTTGTGTTTTTTATGGTTTTTTCTTGATACAAATCTTCTGCATAGTTGTGGTAGAGATTTGGTATATTTACTTTGGCTAAAAACACAAATTTTTTTAGTGTTTTGATCATTTTTTGGCTTAAAATCTCGAATTAGGTGTGTTTGATCCGAGAAAAGTGCTAGTTGGAAGAATTTTGTACTATTGTGACACTCAATCCATCGCAAATGCTAGGGTTTTCACATTGCGATCCGTATTGCGATAGACATTGCGACAACTTGGTTTTATTGTGATAGGATTTATTGCGATAGGATTTATTATGATAGGATTTATTGCGATATGAGTTATTGCGATAGGAATTATTGCGATAGGAATTATTGCGATAGGTGTTTATTGCGACAGGTTGGGATATTGCGACAGGTTGTGATATTGCGACAGGACTTATTGCGATAGGTGTTTATTGCGACAGGTTGGGATATTGCGACAGGTTGTGATATTGCGACAGAACTTATTGCGATAGGTTGTGATATTGCGATAGACTGAGACATTTTTTTGAGTGAGTTTTTGTTTGCCTTGGAATTTTTTTGTTTATCAAGTTCACACCTTTAGGTGATTTCAACATTATTTCTCGACTTCTACACACGACAACAAACACATCTACTTTCTTTAATTGTTCGGTCAACTTTTGTAATCTTAACTTCTCAAAATAGAGTACACATCTCTTACGGATAAGTCCATCCTCTCGGATACGGATAATCGTCCACCAATTTTGGTGAAGACTATGTACGAGGATTGGGCTTCCCGAATGGAACTTTATATGTTGAACAAAGAGAACGGACATCTCATTTGGGCATCGGTGCTCAATAGACCATTGGTATATGGTATTGTGACGGAAGGTACTGTTACTCGTCCTCGCACAACGGGTGAATTAACTGTCGATGCTAAGATTCAAGACAAGTGTGATAAACAAGCTACAAACATCATTCTCCAAGCCCTTCCTCCATATGTCTACAAACTCGTCAGTAAACATAAAGTTGCCAAAGAGTTATGGGATATAATTCGTGTTCTAATGCAAGGCACCTCGTTAACTAAACAAGAACGAGAGTGTAAGCTATATAATACATTTGATAAGTTTGCCTATGTCCCCGGGGAGACCCTCAATGATTACTATTTGAGATTCACTCTATTGATAAATGAGCTTAACATCTATGGCCTGGAAATTCCTACGTTTCAATTAAACACCAAATATTTGAACACTCTCCCTTCCGAGTGGAGCAAGTACGTGATGGCTATTAAATTAGCTAAGGATTTGCATCAAACCAATGTGGATCAACTTCAAGCTTTTCTTCAACAACACGATGCCACGTGATCGAGGCTCGGTTGTATTCACCTCAAGTTCATAATCCACTTGCCATGTATGCTTCTAAACAAATGACTCCCCAACAAAACATGGCTTACACTTATCAACAACCATCATACTTGCAGCAGCCACCACCACACACCTATCAGCTACCACAGCAACCATCTTATCAACCACTAATGATGCCACAACAAGCATTTCAGCAAAGTGTTCTTCAACAGCCTCATCCACAACAACCATCACATCAGGCATCACCATCACAAGCCATTACTTCTCCAATGGGCTATACTCCTCAACAAGGATATTTTCCAATTGAAGCACCACAAGCACAAGCCTTCTACTCCAATGAACTTCCACCAATTCAAGCACCGGTCTTTACTCCAAATGATACACCTACTAATGTCTTAAACCACCTCACTGCCTATTTGTCAAAACTTGTTGCAACTAGAGGTTTTCCACCAACGAACAATCAGCTCCGCACTTCTTCAAATCCTCGACAACAAGCCACTATTCAAGATGGTCAAGTGACGGTGTAAACCATTCAGGGAAGGAAAAATTCATATGGACCTCCTACAAGGATCGTGAACGCTCAAGCTGTGACTTCTCAAGGTAGTAATAATGAAGCCCTATTGGTCCTCAAAAGGTTGTGACTTGCTACAATTATCGAGGACATGGTCATATGGCTAGGGAATGCACTCAGCCGAAAAGGAGAAGGGATGCAACATGGTTTCATGAGAAGATGTTTTTGGTCGATGCTCAATCTAAAGGAAAGATTTTGGATTCAGAGGAATTAGCATTTCTTGCAGACCTAGGGGCAGCTGATAATGAAGGCATTGCAGTCATCTCTACTTCTAATGCAGCATATCAAGCAGATGATCTTGATGCATATGATTCGGATTGTGATGACATTCACTCAGCCCAAGCTGCTCTCTTTTCTAATCTCTTCCACTACGGTTCTGATGTCGTCAGTGAGGTACCAACCACATCTAATATTGTTCATGATAATCCACATCAAGTTGAGCATGAAAATGACAACCTCGAACATCATTCGGGAACTAGTAACTCTAATGTTTTGGTATCCAATCCAACACATTTGAGTGAACCTCAACCAAATGCTACGACGGGTATGGAATCTTATGATCAACATGATTTGGTAATGGTGCCTAAACATATTATTGATAACATGAATGTGGCTGTTCGACAAACCGTAGATATGAATGCCAACCTAACCGTTGAGCTTGCGATGTATAAGGAAAAGGTCAAAACTTTTGAAATGGTCCCTCAAGCAGAAAAAATAACTTATTCTGAATTTGACCAATTTCGTTTTGAAAAGATTGAACACTTAAAAGATATAGAATCATTAAAAGCTAATCTTTCCAATGAATTAAGAAAAAGAGTCGGCTGTAAATGATTTTCAAAAACTTAAAATAGATTTTGAAACTCTCGAGTCTAAAAAGTTTGAATCAGAAATTAATGCTACCAAACTTCTTAAATCAAGGAACAACAACTTTTAAAACAATACGCTTCCACATAAAAGGTTCATCTTTTAACTAAATCTATTAAAGAACTCGAACTTAAGCGTCTTCAAGATTTACCACCTAATCCCGGTTATGCAAAACAAGCTCAGGAATACATTCCTTGTCTTTATGATGTGACCCTAATTCGCAAATCGAAAGAAGCACCTTATGTTCGTAGTACTGGGGAGACAATGTCACTTGCGGAAGAAACTCGATTTAAAATACTTTCAAAATTCCATAAGCTTGATTATGATAAGCATAATAAGGATCAATTTACTAAAAAGACCCGTATTCGCTTACAAAAGGAATTAGCTCAATTATCAGCTTTTGTGCCCCAAAGTTTGTCAAAGGAAAACCTTCCTAGTACGTCTCCTACACTTGTAAAAAAGGATTTAACTAAGTTAATTCCACCGATAAGTAAGGTGTCAGATAGCTTAAATGTGGTGCACCAACACTTTGTCAATTTTGACAAGGTCATTACGGAACGTATGACGGCTTCGGCCATAACGGAAGGTGAATGGGATTTTGAGCACACTAGAGCTGCGTTTTGAGACGAAATTGTTCCATTTGTAAACAATATTAAAGCTTGTATTAGCAATATTGATCAAGATTTGCTTTTGGAAATAGAAGAAGTTAGACGTGTTTTTAATGAAATGGATGATGCTTATGAAAACAGTTTACTTGAAATAGAACGAATTTCACACCAAAACGATCAGCTTCTGAAGCAAGTGATGTCGCATAATATTGTTTCCGTCTGTGTATAGTGCTGATAATGATTCTATTGTGCATAATGTTGAATCTGTGGATAATGTGGTAGATAGTACTTGTCACAAATCTGACGCTGAAATTTTAAAGCTTCAAGATTCTTATACTTCGCTTTCAAAACGTTTTGATGAGATTCAAAAACATTGTATTTCGCTTGAATGTAAACAACAATTTATTCAAGAGATTTTTGAAACGTCATTCGAAGGTGTTAATATAGATGATGCAATTTTTCAAAAGAATTTTCGATGGAATTTACAATCAAAACAGCGTCAGCCAAGTGACAAGGTTGCTAAATCATTTCCGATAGACATAGGGAAATCTAAGGAGATTAACTGTGTGAACGTACTTGAGGCCGCTGAGATTTTTAAACATGATCTAGATAATCGAGTTTCCCAGATTTTGTCCAAAGTTGATAACTTAAAATAGAAAAATACACAACTCTTCGATTCCGTAAAGCCCGCATGTGAAAAAACCATTGCACATAATCAATCATTGAATGAACGATTGAATCGAAAGTCGGTGTAAATATCTGATTTGAGGGAACAAATTTGTGATAAAAATTTGGCTTTGGATGAGTTAAAGGAAACACTTCGTACCCTAAAAGGTAAGAATGTTGTGGATAACACAGCCACCGTCTCAGCACCGTCCTCTAGTGCAATCAAAAGGAACCTCATCGCTGTCACACCATTAAACAAGGGCCCTCAGACTAAACCATCTCAAACATTGGTCACTAAAGATAAGGCAAAATCAAAACCAGCTTCTAATATTCCCGTGTTGCCTTCTATAGGAGTAAACGTCACTACTAAGGCTCAAAATATCTAAGCTTAAAAGAAACAAGAAGAATGATAGGATCTTGCCCACATCTAGTAGTCAAGTGAAGAAGAAAGTAGAAGCCCATCCTAGGAATGTTATTTCTGTTTTGAATAAAAAGAATCATGTAGCTAAACCTAAAGGCTCTGCGGTTGTGCAGCGTGCTAAGCGTACTATGAATTCTAATTTGAAATGTTGGAATTACAATGAATGTATATTTTCTAGTCGTCATGATTCTTGCCTTATTGGCCATATGAATGAGATGAATGCCTGAAAAAATGGTTTAGAATGGAAACCAACTGGGAAAGTGTTAACCCAAGTTGGTTAGTTGTGGCGCCCCACTGGTAGAACTTTCACTATAGTAGGAATTGCGTGCCCTTTAACTAGGATCACTCCCACTAAAGCGAAGAAAGCGTGCCCTTTAACTATGAGTACCAAGGCTACCAAAACACAAGTGTGCCCTTTAACTAGGAACACCGACACTACTGTAGGAACCAAGTGCCCTTTAAATAGGTCTACTCCCACTATAGTGTCCGCTAATACTCCAAAACCTCATAAAGTTGGAACTGTAAAACCTGTTTTTGGTTAAACTCACATTAGAAAACGCCAGAAATCTAAGGATAACACAAATGTTAGCAATTCTGATAATATTATATATGTATCTGCTAACACTCCAGAACCAATAGTTTCCAATGCATTGTCTACTGTTGTTACTGAAAATAGGTGGTCCAAATTGTTCTCTGGTATTTGGAATCTAGTTTCTCCAAGCATATGACCGGAGATCGCTCTTAGCTCGGAAATTTCGTCAGCAAGTTTCTTTGTACGGTTCGATTTGGAAATGATCATATTGTAAAGATAATGTGTTACGGTGAATATCATATTGGGAATGTTATAATTTCAAGAGTGTATTATGTGGAAGGTCTCGGTCACAATTTTTTTTCTGTGGGACAATTCTGTGATGCAAACCTAGAAGTTGCTTTTCGAGAGCATGTATGTTTCATTCGTAATTTGGAAGGGGTTGATTTATTGAAAGGTACTTGAGGGAATAATTTGTACACTTTGTCTCTACAAGATATGATGGTCGCTTCTCCCGTATGTCTTCTCTCCAAAGCATTGAAGACTAAGTCATGGTTATTGCATCGACGGTTATCTCATCTTAACTTTGACGCTATTAATCATTTGGCGAAAAACGAACTTGTTCATGGTCTTCCTAAACTTACATTTCACAAGGATCATTTGTGTACCGCGTGTACAATGGGGAAAAGCACTAAGAAATCATACAAACCCAAGACTGAAGACACCAACCAAGAGAAACTTTATTTGTTGCATATGGATCTTTGTGGGCTAATGCGTGTTGAAAGTCTTAGTGGTAAAAAGTACATCCTCGTCATTGTCAATGATTACTCTCGGTTTACATGGGTGAAATTTCTTACAGCAAAAAATGAGGCACCTAAATTCATCATCGGATTTCTCAAGATGATTCAAGCGCGTCTCGACACTACTGTCCAACGCATTCGTACAGATATTAGAACTGAATTTGTGAATCAAATCTTGCGTAATTATTATGAAGAAGTTGGCATATCTCATAAAACATTCGTTGCTCGCACTCCACAACAAAATGGTGTTGTTGAAAGGCGAAATCGCACACTTATGGAAGCTGCTCGAACGATGGTAATTTACAGAAAGGCTCCATTGTTTTTATGGGCAGAAGCAGTATTTACAATAGTTTTCACCCAAAACTGGCCACAAATTCAAAAAAGCCATGGTAAAACACCTTATGAGCTTCTACATGGAAAAGTACCAGATTTATCATATCTTCATGTATTTGGTTCTCTTTGCTATCCAAATAATGATGGTGACAATTTGGGAAAACTTCAACCCAAGGCTGATATTGGTATTTTCATTGGTTATGCACCCACAAAGAAGGCATACCGAATCTACAGTCGTAATTCTTGCAAGATCCTCAAAACTATGAATGTCGATTTTGATGAGCCGACAGCAATGGCTTCTGAGCCAAGCAGCTTTGAACCCACACTTCATGAAATGGGACCCAGTAACATTATCTCTAGTCTTGTCCCAAACAACCCTACTTAAATTAGCATTTACACCACCTTATAGGAATGAATGGGATACGTTGTTTCAACCGTTCTTTGATGAATTCTTTACTCCTCCAAGTATTGTTGCTTCAGAACCTGAAGTAATAGCTCCGGTTACCGCAGTTGTCGCTCCAGCAACCGAAGCACAACCAGATACGTCTACATGTCATGCCTATTGACGATGAAGAGGATGATGATGATCACGATTTAGAATTCGCTCAAATGCGTGAACTTCCATTTTTGGTGTACCAATTCCCGACTCTAATCAAGCCGGGTCGTCCACCTCAGAGGAAGCTCCTACTACGGTCTACTCCAATCCACGGATTCGTGAACATGACAGCAAGTGGACAAAGGATCATCCTATAGATTCTATTATTGGTGACCCTAATCGTCCGGTATCCACATGAAGTCAGTTACAAGAAAGTGCAATGTTTTGTCATTTTGATGCTTTTCTCATTGAAGTTGAACCTAAGACGTAGCAACAAGCATTTACCCAATCTTGTTGGATAGAAGCTATGCAAGAAGAACTTAATGTATTTGTTCGTCTTGAAGTATGGGAAATTGTCCCATGCCCGGATCAAGTGAAGTTACTCACTTTGAAATGGGTCTACAAGGTGAAACTCGACGAGTTAGGCGGAATACTAAAGAACAAAGCTCGACTAGTAGCTCGTGGATACAAGAAATTATTAGGCATCGAATTTATGGAATCCTTTGCACCCGTTGCCCGTTTGGAAGCTATTAGACTATTCCTCGCTTATGCAGCTCATATGAATATGATCGTCTATCGAATGGATGTGAAGACGGCATTTCTCAATGGTGACATCAAGGAAGAGGTCTATGTTCAACAGCCAGATGGTTTTGTGAATTCTAAATATCCTAATCACGTTTACAAGCTTAAGAAGGATCTTTATGGGTTGAAGCAAGCTCCACGCGCGTGGTATGATCTATTTTCACAATTCCTCATTACTCAAGGCTTCGTTAAAGGCAAGGTGGATCCCACGCTGTTCATTCAGAAACGAGGTAAAGATATGATTATGGTACAAATATATGTTGATGATATTATAATTGCAGCCTCGACCCAAACCTTATCCGATGAGTTTGGGACACTCATGTCTTCCAAGTTTAAGATGTCAATGATGAGCAAGGTATCATTTTTCTTAGGACTTCAGATATCTCAGAGTCCCAGAGGCATCTTTATCAATCAATCCAAGTATGCCCTTGAACCGCTTAAGAAATATAAGATGGAATCTTACGACCCCGTGGATACTCCAATGGTGGAACGAACTAAGCTAGATGCAGATCCACGTGGGATTTCCGTTGATCTGACACTTTATCGTGGAATGATCGGTACCCTTCTATATATCACAGCTAGTCGACATGATCTTCAATTTGCCATATATATGTGTGCTCGGTATCAAACTAGGCCTACTGAGTTACACTTAGCTACTGTTAAACGGATCTTTCGGTATATTAAAGGAACCATTAATCAGGGACTTTGGTATTCGAAGGACTCTTCGATTGCACTAATGACATATGCAGATGCGGATAACGCGGGTTGTCAAGATACAAGGCGTAGCACGAGTGGAACTTTGCAACTACTAGGAGATCGACTAATCAGTTGGGCATCAAAAAGGCAGAAAAACGCTGCAATTTCAAGTACGAAAGCAGAATACATAGCTATGTCCGGTTGCTATGCTCAAATTCTTTAGATGAGACCGCAATTAACCGACTATGGTCTAGGTTTCAACAAAATTCCGATGTACTGCGACAACAAAAGTGCAATTGCCCTATGTTGTAACAACGTTCAATTCTCCCGGTAGAAGCATATTGACATTCGCTACCACTTTATCAAGGAGCAAGTGGAAAATGGAGTGATAGAGCTTTACTTTGTCCGATCTGAGTATCGATTGGCGGATATTTTCACGAAGGCTTTAGATCGCGCTCGAATGGAATTTTTGGCCGACAAGCTAGGTTTGAGAACTTTCTCGCCCGAGACTCTAAAGGAATTGGTAGATGAAGTGAAAGAATAGTGGTGGTAAACTATTCTCCGTATCCTTGGTGATCACTTGTATATATTGTTTATATTTTTATCCACAAAAGCAAAATATAAAAATATAAAACCATATAAAAAGCATAAAATTTGAAAAATTCAGAAAAATCAAAAAATATTTTTACTTTATTTTTCAAAGGCATGTATTTTGGTATGATAATATTTACGGCCTTAGAAATGTTGATTAATATTGACACAGCGCCATAAATAGTGTTCGTACAAAAGTTGTAAATATTTCATAAAACATGCCTATATGGCTTGCAGTTATTTCAGACTGCAACCCGTTTTTTCTTATTAAAGTTAAGTATTTCTTATGAAAGCTTTGGCTCACAACGGGACTTAATTTCCTCGGCCATGGTTTACTTTATAACCATGTAAGGGATTATGTTTACGTTATAACACAATCTAACACGGATATATGTACGCATCAGTGCATTTATTTGTTAAAACAAGAGAAATCTTGTTTTTATGAAGCTATCATCTCTATAACTATAGCAATCTACAATTGGTATATACATACTCGACGATGCGACAACTCTTTAGATAGAACACGGGTCAACAAGTGAAGGGGAGCAACTGTCAAGAATTCAGAATCTTTGATGCTGAAAGTGCCAAGTTCACAAGTTGGTGTCAAGACAACAATACCAATCGTACATGTGGTGTTAAGAGACGACTTCAGACGTGATGATGCGACCAACATTTTCCGACAAGAACCATTTGATCTTATCATATGATGTTCTCATCAATCAGGTCCAACCTTGTCAATTTATTCTAATATGGTGAATGTGTGATCATTTAATCGGTATCATTTCTCAACATTTGGTATCATGAAGATAAAACAGACTTACATTTTTCTTTCCAAAACCTTTGTTAAAACTTCATTAAATTAATTGATATCAAAAATATCGGTTGGGTTAATATTTTTAATATGAGGGAGAAAATGTGATTTAATATGGGAAATGATTAATCAAAAATGGTTTGACTTAACGTGATAGCTCATCCCGACATGTGCGAAATGTTTTCGAATATCGTGGCATATGTTAAGGGGGAGAAAAATGGATTTCATGGTGACATATACTTACCCTAAACCTATTTATTTCACGACGATGAAGATTGTGGTGTTATAAGGATGATAGGATAGGTTAAGTCCAATGATTCTTCCAAAACCGGAGGAATCTTCCCAAGGACATTCCATAACTAGAAATAGTATTCCTTAGGAAAGATGGAGAAAGATTGTGAACGTAACTGAATGCCGACCAAGTACTTAAGTTAGCACTAGAACAATCACAACAAGGTGCTAGTTATGACATATTGGTAAGCATTGAAGGGGTTGAAGAATGAAAAAGAATTGTAAAGATAAAGGGTGTAAAGAAAGAAGCCCTCCTTACAACCTTAGGTAGAAACTGGGTCAATACATATGCTATTGAGATCATTTTAATGATTCTCAATATTGAAGATAGACATCATGGACCCAGTGATGCAATGTAATAAGTGTAAAAACACTTATCCTTTCACCACTTAAAACAAGTAAAAACGAGACCAAAACGTGTATTTAATGTCGTAAAAGTCGGAATTATGTTTGGTTTGTGTTTTTATTGTGTTTTAGGACAAAAATATGAAAAAGGAAGAAAACATGGGCTTTCACGGGCTTTTATCAAAGAAAAAGAGAAAAAGACAAAAGACGAAATCAAAAGATCAAAAGTGCAAGAAGAACGGAAGTCAAAGGCCTATTCTGAAGATTTATTGAAGAAAAGGTCTAAAGACGGAAGTTTAACGAAGTCGAAGAACCAAGCCTAATAAAAGAAGAAAATTAGAAGACGAAGTTCATTTTATCATTCGACAAATCCCGAGACAAATGATAGGTGTGTAAAAACCCATCCTTTTACCACTTAATTCTGGCTAAAACAAGACCAAAACGCGTATTTAATATCATTTGTTTGGAATTATACGTAGTTTTTGTGTTTATTGTGTTTTCAGAGCCAACTGGATGAATATTGAAGAAAACATGGGATTGCACAAGATTTATCGAAGAAAAAGACTCAAGACAGAGTTTATTGTCCAAGAGATGCAAAAGATTTGAAGTCACTGGGCCTATTCAAAGATTTATCGAAGAAAAGGACCAAAGATGGAAGATTTACATAAGTCGAAGAAACTCAAGTCTATTAAACGAAGAAATTAAAAGACGAGTTGAATTTAATCGACGACAAATCCCGAATCAGAATCGAAAACGTCAACTTTTCTGAAAAGACGAGAAGACAAGAAGAACGGGAGAAAGCCCACTCAGCAACCAAAGGGAACACCTATATAAAGGGTTCCCCTCACACTTTTCATCCAGTTTTTTAGTTTTTTTTAATTCCCTTCTTTTTCTCTTTTCTGTTCGTAGACATCACCAACACCACTAGGGTGTTTGGTGATTTTGATCTTTGTTCTTCAATCTTGTAATTTTAATCTTTGTTTTGTGATTGTTAAAACCTTAATCATTCAATACATCAATCTATTTCATTTCATCTTGTTCATCTTTCCTCTTTTTATTCAAGTTCTTAAGTTCTTATTTGATTGATTTGATCTTTAAAAAGTTGTTGAATTTGTGTTTTTACTGTTGGGATTTGTTATTCATGGTAGTTAAATGATTATTGGTTAATTTGGTAAAACCTTTTTGCTTATTTAGCTTGATTTTGGATTAAAACGTATTACCCTGTTCTTCGGTTAAGGTTACTGTTCTTGAGTATTCCCCAGGTTCCGGATGAACATAAAGTTCCGGATGAACATAAAGTTCCGGATGAACAAAAGTTCCGAATGAGTTTCAAAATCTTCTGAATAAATTTCTTTTTAAAAAGTTCCGAGTCAAATTCAAAAGTTCCGGGTGAACCAAATCTTCCGAATGAACAAAAGTTCCGGATGAACCAAATCTTCCGAATGAACAAAAGTTCCGGATGAATGTTATTTTCAAAAGTTCCGAATGAATGTTTGTTTTTGAAGTTCCGAATCAATTTAAGTTTAAAAGTTCTGAATGAGTTTTGTTCCCCAATCTTCCGAATAAACTTCCGGACCAAAAGTTCCGGACCAACTTCCGCATCAACCTTCCGAACAAAGTTCCGAGTGAAAGTTCCGGATCAACAACTTCCGAACGAAGTTCCGGGTGAACTTTCGAACAAAGTTCCGGATCAAGGGTTCCGAGTGAACTTCCGAACAAAGTTCCGGATCAAGGGTTCCGAGTAAAAAGTTCCGGATGAATAGTTCCGAATCAAGGTACTTCCGAATCAATTTTCTTTGATTATTTTTAAGTGTTACTGTTTTTTTAAGTGTTACTGTTTCTTCATTTTTATTTCATATTTTAATTCTAGTTTTTATTTACTGTTATTAATATAATTGCCTTTAAATTTAAGTTTACATTTAATGCATTTAAAACTTTTAGTAGACTAGAAAATCACTCCCCTTTTTAGTAACCAAGAACAATCATTCCACTTAGAACCAAGATCAATTCGAGAGGATATCGAGAGAATTTAATTTAGAACCCCATTGTAAAATCCTTGTATTAAATGGCGCCGCTGCCGGCTCTTCTCGTTAAGATCAAAAGTTTTTTGTGAGAACTTGGATTTTGGGATCCGTTCCCCGTGAACGTTACTTTTTCATAAAAATTTTCAAAAACACTAAAAAATATAAAATTTTCAAAAATCCTAAAAATTAAAAAACATAAAAAACCAAAAATATTTTTGCTTTGTTTTTGCCTTGTTAGTTCTTTTGTAGGTGTATGCGCACTCGATCAACGTCTTATCAAGAGCCCGAGCCTCTCGATAACTTAGACATGGCCGGTGTACAAAACAACAATAACATACCACCTCAAAACAACAATAATAACAACAACAACCCACCTTTCAACAACATGAATAATAACAACAACAATGAGCCTCTACCGGATAATCGCCCGATGATTGAACTGCCGCAAGCTCATGTAGATGGCAACACTGATCCAATTGTTATACCAGCGATTGCAGCCAACAATTTTGAGCTCAAATCCGGCTTTATCCAGATGGTCTCTGCTCAACCATTCTTGGGGCGTACCATTGATGATCCACACGACCACATCAAGAGATTCTTACAACTCACTAATACGGTCAAATTCAATGGTGTTCCACAAGAGGTAATCCGTCTACAACTTTTTCCCTTTTCTTTAGAGGGACAAGCCCGGCATTGGCTTGCTAAGGAACCGCCACAGAGTATTCTCTCGTGGACGGATTTGGAGACCAAGTTTATCAACTACTTTTTCCCACCCTCTCGTACTACCGCTTTGTGGAATGAACTCATAAAATTTGAACAAAAGTACGATGAGTCGTTTAGTGAATCTTGGGACTGTTTCAAAGACCTTTTGAGAAAATGCCCACAACATGGTTTTACCAAAGTGCATCAAATTAACACTTTTTACAATGGTTTAAGCATGACTGACCAAGATTCACTAAACAGTGTCTCGGGGGGTAATCTTTTGGCTAAGACTTCCAAAGCTGCTTGGGATATCATTGAGAATAAGTCTCGTGTGCAAACCAAGAGTGTTCGGACCAATGTTGCTAGTTCTAGTACTAGTGACAGCGACAAGCGACTTGACAAAATCACTACGCTTCTTGAATCGCTTGTTACCCACACCGTTAACAACACCAACAGCAACAACGCTAAAAACGCTCAAGTCAATGCTGTTAGCCAACCATGCGAGATATGCGGGGGTCCTCACTCTTACACCACTTGTACTGCCACCCAAGACTACCCTTCTGAGAATGTGAATGCATCTTATGGCACCTATCCTCAACCCGCTTATCAAGCTCGACCTCAAGGTGACCGTAACTTGCTTAGCTACCGCTCTAACAATTATCTTTCCCCACCCGGTTTTCCACCAAACAACCCAAACCAACAACAAAACCTCAATCGCCCTCCTCAACAACAACAACAACCTCGTACACCATACATCCCACCTCACAAACAACCACCTCTACCTCAACGAAATAACCAAGTTTACCAGCAACCTGCTTATCAACCACCCGCATACAATGCTCCTCCCAACCAACCCACCGCTTTACACCAAGAAGTGTAGACCTACATGAGAACTAACGATGTGATCGTGGAAAATCTTCAGCGGGAAGTGCTCAACTTGAAAGCAGACCTGGTCAAACAAGGGAACGATCTGAGAGCCGACATGAGAAACACGTTGGATAGCCAAACAAATGACTTGAAGAACATGATGGCTAGTTTCTTCCAAGGTAATCAACCCTCTTCTTCGGGTACTCTTCCGAGTAACACCGTTGCGAATCCAAGAGGGGAGATGAAAGCAATCACTACTCGTAGTGGCAAAGGTACCAAGGAACCCGAGCTTCCTATACCTCCACCGGTGATTGTGACTAAGGAAAACGAGTCACCTGCTCCTATTCCTCATCCTTCTCCTTCCCCAATTTCTCCACCTCCTACTTCTACCCCTCCTCCACCCAAGGATGTGAGTGATCCTATTCTCCCAACGCCTTCCTCTTCTTCCAATATACCTTATCCATCTAGGTTGAGGAAAGAGAAGCTCAAAAGCAAGGACGATATTCAGGTTTCAAACTTTCTTAAGATGTTCAAACAATTGAATTTCAACATCTCCTTCGCTGAGGCTCTCGCTCACATGCCAAAGTACGCGAAAATGTTTGAAGATCTTCTGAGTGACAAGGAAAAGCTTCTTGATATTGCCAACACACAACTTAATGAGAATTGCTCTGCAGTGCTCTTAAGGAAATTGCCAACCAAGCTTGGTGATCCGCGTCATTTTCTAATCCCTTGCAATTTCTCGGGAGTAGAGAATTGCATGGCCCTAGCCGATCTAGGTGCCAGTATTAATCTAATGCCTCTAAGCGTTTGGAAGCAATTATCTCTCCCTGAGCTAGTCCCCACCAAAATGACTTTGGAATTAGCTAACCGTACGGTTGCTTATCCAGTGGGGATAGCCGAAGACGTCTTTGTAGGAGTCGACAAATCCACTTTTCCTGCCGATTTCGTCGTCGTCGACTACGAGATGGACCCTCGTGTTCCCTTGATCGTGGGTCGTCCATTCGTGAGGACCGGTCGCACTCTCATCGATGTTGAAGTCGGTGAGCTTATCATGAGAGTGGGTGACGATAAAATCGTCTTCAACATGGGAAAGTTGTCTAAACAACCTTATTCATACGAGAGTGTTAATTGTATTGACGTTCTGGATGAGGCTTGTGAAGAACACTTTAATGATGCTTGTAAAAATATTCCTACCTCTCTTCCCAATGTTGAAACCGTTTCCTCTATTGATTCATCACTGTCTCTATTTGGAGAAAGTGATTTGTTCTGGAACAATCTTGAAGCCACCATGGGAGATATGAACTTAGCTAATGATGATTCTCCCACCGATGGGGATGAAGACATGCATTTCTTTGACAACCTTCTCAACGAAGACAATCCTTCTCCTCCATCTCCCACGGTTATTGCTATCGATACTCCGACCTTGAAAACGCCTCCCATCGAAAATCCCCCCGATTTAGAACTGAAGGAGTTGCCGCCCCATCTTGAGTATGTGTTCCTTGAAGAAGAGAAGAAGTCGCCAGTCATCATTGCTAAGGACTTGAAAGATGAAGAGAAAACTCGCCTCATCGCCGTGCTTAAAGATCATAAGAAGGCTATTGCTTGGAAAATTTCTGATATTCGTGGAATTGATCCTCACTTCTGCACACACAAAATTCTCATGGAGGACGACTTTAAGCCCACAATTCAAAGCCAACGAAGGGTGAATCCAAAAATACATGAAGTCATCAAAACAAAGGTTATCAAACTTCTTGATGCGGGTATGATTTACCCTATTTCGGATTCACCATGGGTTAGTCCAATCCATTGTGTGCCCAAGAAGGGCGGAATAACCGTTGTTCCCAATGAACACAACGAGTTGATTTCTACCCGTCTCGTTACTGGGTGGAGAGTTTGTATAGACTACCGCAAACTCAATGATGCCACGAGAAAGGATCATTTCCCTCTACCTTTTATGGACCAAATGCTTGAACGTTTAGCAGGTAATGAATATTACTGCTTTCTTGATGGTTTCTCGGGTTATTTCCAAATACCCATCGATCCCCAAGATCAAGAGAAGACAACATTCACTTGTCCCTATGGCACATTTGCTTACAAAAGAATGCCTTTTGGCTTATGCAATGCCCCCAGGACTTTCCAAAGGTGCATGTTAGCTATCTTCCATGACATGGTTGAACAAACCATGGAAGTCTTCATGGATGATTTCTCGGTCTTCGTGGATTCCTTCTCTTCTTTCCTTGCCAATTTAGAACGTATGCTCAAGCGGTGCGAAGACACTCGCCTTGTTCTGAATTGGGAAAAATGCCATTTTATGGTAAAAGAAGGCATCGTGCTAGGACACAAGATTTCCAAAGCCGGTCTTGAAGTAGACCGTGCTAAAGTCGATGTTATCGCTAAGTTGCCTCCACCTTCAATCGTGAAGGGTGTGAGAAGTTTTCTGGGTCATGCGGGCTTCTACCGTCGATTCATCAAAGATTTTTCTCAAATCGCTCGCCCGATGACCCACCTCTTGGAAAAAGATACTCCTTTTATCTTTTCCGAAGAGTGTCTTGAAGCCTTCAACTTGATTAAGGACAAGCTAACTAAGGCACCCGTCTTGGTTACCCCTAATTGGGAGCTTCCCTTTGAGTTGATGTGCGATGCTAGTGACTTTGCTATTGGTGCGGTTCTGGGACAAAGAGTGAACAAACACTTCCAACCAATCCATTACGCTAGCAAGACAATGACGGGGGCACAATTGCATTATACGACAACCGAAAAAGAGCTTTTAGCTGTTGTCTATGCCTTTGAAAAATTTCGACCCTATCTTGTCCTTTCCACCACAATCGTTTACACCGATCATTCCGCGTTGAAGTACTTGTTGACAAAGCAAGATTCCAAACCAAGACTTCTTCGCTGGGTTTTGCTACTCCAAGAATTTAAAATCGAAATTCGCGATATAAAAGGAGCTGAAAACCTAGCCGCGAATCATCTCAGCAGACTTCAGGATCCTTACCAAGGGGATCATCCGAACAAATAAATCAATGATTCTTTTCCCTTGGAGACCTTAATGTCTATAAATTCGAATTTTGATGAAACCCTGTGGTTTGCGGACTTTGCAAACTACTTAGCGGGTGGAATTCTCAAGGAAGGGTTAACATCCCAACAAAAGAAAAAGTTCTTCAACGACATTAAGACTTACTTTTGGGATGACCCTTACCTATTCAAACAATGTGCCGACCTGATTATCCGCCGATGTGTTGATGGACCGGCAGCTTTAGAAATCCTTGATGCTTGCCACAAAGGACCCACCGGTGGTCACTTTGGTCCCAACTACACCGCCAAAAAAGTGTTTGATTCTGGATTTTATTGGCCCTCCATATATCGTGACGCTCACAATATGGTTAAACGCTATGAGGCTTGTCAAAGACAAGGCAAGATCACACATAAAGACGAGATGCCTCAGAATTTCATTCAAGAATGTGAAATCTTTGATGTTTGGGGTATCGACTTTATGGGGCCATTCCCTTCTTCTAAAGGAAACAAATACATCCTTGTAGCCGTTGACTACGTTTCAAAGTGGGTTGAAGCCAAAGCTTTACCTACTAATGACGCAAGGGTGGTTTGTAACTTTTTGAAAGCTCTATTCGCTAGATTCGGTGTGCCTCGTGCCATTATAAGTGATCGTGGGACTCATTTCTGCAATGACCAATTCGCAAGAGTCATGGCTAAGTACGGTGTAAATCATCGTCTTTCCACAGCCTACCACCCACAAACTAATGGCCAGGCTGAAATATCCAACCGAGGATTAAAGCGAATTCTGGAAAGAACCGTGGGAGAGCATCGTGCCTCATGGGCTGATAAACTTGATGATGCTTTGTGGGCTTTTCGTACCGCATACAAGGCCCTGATTGGTTATACACCATATCGTCTCGTGTACGGGAAAGCGTGCCACCTCCTCATTGAGTTGGAGCACAAGGCTTATTGGGCCTTGAAGTGGGCTAATATTGATATCAACAAAGCCGGTGACCTACGCAAGATCCAACTCAATGAGCTGAACGAACTCCGTAATGAGGCTTATGAAAATTCTTTGATCTATAAGGAAAGGACTAAGCTTATTCACGACTCCAAGATTAAAAACCGAGAGTTCCAAGTTGGAGACAAAGTTTTACTCTTTAACTCTCGGTTGAAAATCTTTTCAGGCAAGCTCAAATCTCGTTGGTCCGGCCCATTCACCATTGCCCAAATTTTTCCATATGGTACTCTCGAGCTCGCTCAACCTAATGGACCTAATTTTAAGGTGAATGGCCAATGAGTGAAGTTGTACTTTGGTGAGGACACCTCTCAGGAGGTGATTCCATCCCTCACCACGTTCCCCATGAACTAATTTTTGGTCGAGTCAGGCTCGTGACTCGGTTATCAAAAACAAGCGCTCCTCGGGAGGCAGCCCGAGTATCTATCCTTTTATGTTTTTACCTCCTAAGTGTAGGGGGACCTCTATAGGTTCTTTGTCTTTGTGTGGTGATGTGATTACAGGGATAAGTGCACTCTTGGAATCTCTGAAGAACCGTGCTCCCGTGTTATCCAAAACCCGGTTCTATCTCTCAACTATCGTGATTCAAAGTTCCTCATACTCACATTTGAAATTGATCACGTTAGTCGTCTCTTCCTTAACTTGAGTTAACCAACGTGCACAATGTCCTAAGTGTAGGGGATACTTTTCCCACATGCTTAAACATTGAGGACAATGTTTATCTTAAGTGTAGGGGGAATTCTATCGAAGTTTTAAGTGGACTTTTCCATGAAAATGCCTTCATTTAACCAGAAATCCTATTTTTCAACATTTTTCAAATTTTTTATTAACTTTGGCCATTTAGTCGTAATTTTAAAATTTTTATCGTTGCTTTCGTATGTATATATCCCGCAATAAAGTCAAATTTTAATAAAGTGGTGTAGCTAGTTTAGAAGTCTTTGACATATTAGGCCCGTTGCGTTTATTTTGACTCAACCCGAATAGACTTATCCAAGTTTATTCTAGCTAGTATCCTTAACCATGTAGACCTTAATTGGTTTATTAGGCTAAGTATCCACGAGTCTCATTACTTGAGATTTTAAATTGTGGAGGACGAGAAATGATAGAGTCAATTATAAGTCGGTATTCTTGCACAAGCTCACTTGGTGTAATTATTTGCCTATTCTCCCATCACTTGCTAATAAATTATCTGCAATAAGTAAGGTCGTACGATTTGAAAAGTTACTTAGCTTCTAGCCTAAGATCGTTTAAAAGTTGCTCGGTAATGATAAGAGTTCATAGCCAAGGCATAACTTATGAAGCGGGGCGCGAAGATTGGCGAGTCCGAAAAGGCCCTAACAAGGCATGAGGATTCCATTTTATTGCTAAAGATCCAAGGTGATGTGAAAAGCATTATTCCCAAAGTCAATATGAAGGATCAAGACTCACGACGAAAAGCAATCAACTCCCATAAAGATCATGGAGAAGTCTATCCGAAAAGACCCTAACAAGGTATGAGGATAAATAGATCCAAGTCTGAAAAGGAGGCGGATCGTTGTATCTCAAAATCCCAATTAGAGATTGAAGAAATAATCATGAAGTCGTGGTCAACAAAGTTGGAGTACCCCTCAAAATTCTCCAAGTGAAGAAACTCTATTAACGATGAGAAGACCATTATCTCAAGCACGTCTCTCAAGATATGAAGTATGAAGTACATGCCAAATATTGGCCCGAGAAAGGTCTCAAATCGTGAACCGAGTTATGCCAAGATATGAACTTTTTGATATCCCGAGAAGCAGTTTTAAGAGATTTTGTCCTTTAGCTAACTATTGATCAAATCGTCCTACTTTGCTTTCAGCCTAAATAAACTATCGAAATAAGTCCAAAAATGCATCTTCATGATCATTCTAAGACAAAAATAAAATATAAGAGATACACCTAGC
Source organism: Glebionis coronaria (assembly GCA_025667525.1). Lineage (NCBI taxonomy): Eukaryota > Viridiplantae > Streptophyta > Magnoliopsida > Asterales > Asteraceae > Glebionis > Glebionis coronaria. The sequence continues at coordinate 150,405,539 of CM046874.1, forward strand.
AATAAGGGAGTTTAAGCATATAATTAAGCCATGTGTGTAAGTGTTTGATTTACTAACTTATAATAACAATGATCTCGTTTTTAAGCTTAGTTTGGGGAACGTGAAACTTGAGGGTGATGAATCTTCGCAGCACCAAAACCCTAATGTAAGTCATTGATCTCTTTGCAAGTTATTTCGATGTAGCTATTTTCAAGTGAAAATGGTTTTCTATCCTTTTGTTTCCTTTAAAGTTTTAATTTCTTTTAGTACTTTAATTTTTGTTTTGTAGTATTTGAATAAGGCCAAAGTTGATTAATTATGAGAAAAGTGTAAAATTGCTTTATCACTAAGCATTGCATGAGGGCATGGCAATGGTTAAGTGTAGGGGATTTGATAGGTGTGTAAACACCCATCCTTTTACCACTTAATTCTGGCTAAAACAAGACCAAAACGCGTATTTAATATCATTTGTTTGGAATTATGCGTGGTTTTTGTGTTTATTGTGTTTTTAGAGCCAACTAGATGAATATTGAAGAAAACATGGGATTGCACGGGATTTATCGAAGAAAAAGACTCAAGACAGAGTTTATTGTCCAAGAGATGCAAAAGATTTGAAGTCACTGGGCCTATTCGAAGATTTATCGAAGAAAAGGACCAAAGATGGAAGATTTACATAAGTCGAAGAAACTCAAGTCTATTAAACGAAGAAATTAAAAGACGAGTTGAATTTAATCGACGACAAATCCCGAATCAGAATCGAAAACGTCAACTTTTCTGAAAAGACGAGAAGACAAGAAGAACGGGAGAAAGCCCACTCACCAACCAAAGGGAACACCTATATAAAGGGTTCCCCTCACACTTTTCATCCAGTTTTTTAGTTTTTTTTCATTCCCTTCTTTTTCTCTTTTCTGTTCGTAGACATCACCAACACCACTAGGGTGTTTGGTGATTTTGATCTTTGTTCTTCAATCTTGTAATTTTAATCTTTGTTTTGTGATTGTTAAAACCTTAATCATTCAATACATCAATCTATTTCATTTCATCTTGTTCATCTTTCCTCTTTTTATTCAAGTTCTTAAGTTCTTATTTGATTGATTTGATCTTTAAAAAGTTGTTGAATTTGTGTTTTTACTGTTGGGATTTGTTATTCATGGTAGTTAAATGATTATTGGTTAATTTGGTAAAACCTTTTTGCTTATTTAGCTTGATTTTGGATTAAAACGTATTACCCTGTTCTTCGGTTAAGGTTACTGTTCTTGAGTATTCCCCAGGTTCCGGATGAACATAAAGTTCCGGATGAACAAAAGTTCCGAATGAGTTTCAAAATCTTCCGAATAAATTTCCTTTTAAAAAAGTTCCGAGTCAATTTCAAAAGTTCCGGGTGAACCAAATCTTCCGAATGAACAAAAGTTCCGGATGAACCAAATCTTCCGAATGAACAAAAGTTCCGGATGAATGTTATTTTCAAAAGTTCCGAATGAATGTTTGTTTTTGAAGTTCCGAATCAATTTAAGTTTAAAAGTTCCGAATGAGTTTTATTCCCCAATCTTCCGAATAAACTTCCGGACCAAAAGTTCCGGACCAACTTCCGCATCAACCTTTCGAACAAAGTTCCGAGTGAAAGTTCCGGATCAACAACTTCCGAACGAAGTTCCGGGTGAACTTCCGAACAAAGTTCCGAATCAAGGGTTCCGAGTGAACTTCCGAACAAAGTTCCGGATCAAGGGTTCCGAGTAAAAAGTTCCGGATGAATAGTTCCGAATCAAGGTACTTCCAAATCAATTTTCTTTGATTATTTTTAAGTGTTACTGTTTTTTTAAGTGTTACTGTTTCTTCATTTTTATTTCATATTTTAATTCTAGTTTTTATTTACTATTATTAATATAATTGCCTTTAAATTTAAGTTTACATTTAACGCATTTAAAACTTTTAGTAGACTAGAAAATCACTCCCCTTTTTAGTAACCAAGAACAATCATTCCACTTAGAACCAAGATCAATTCGAGAGGATATCGAGAGAATTTAATTTAGAACCCCATTGTAAAATCCTTGTATTAACAAATACGAGAAAGACGAGTTATTTAAAAAGACGAGAAGACAAGAAGAAAGAGGGAAGCAACATCACCACCTCCCCTCCTCATATAAATACCCTCCTAATCCTTCATTAGGGGAGTTAGTTCATTTTAGTTTTAATAGGTAATTAGGAGTAGGTGTTACTTTCTCTCTCTAGAATTTCTCTTTCAAGTTTGTTTAATCTTTCATCTTTTAAATCTCGTAATTGAATCTTAATCTTCATCATTAATTCAAGCTTTTTAGATAATTCTCATTCTTCCTTTCTTAATCATGATCTATTGTTTTGTTTCATTAATCATGTAGTTGGTTTAATCTTGTTGATTGTTTGATTGATTTGCTTATGAGTTTGTTCTTATTGATTTGATGTGTTTTATGTTTTAGCTTATTGTGTTTATTGCTTATTAGTGTTTAGCTTATTTTAAATCAAGTAGTTTTTATAGTTTAAAATCTTTTTAAAGTTGATTTTTAATATTTTGTTAATTTGGTGTTTTCATAGTTTTTAAATTTGTGGCCTATTAGCTTTTTGTAAAGATAATTTGGTTTAAGTTTTTGGTAAGTGCTTATTTAGATTTTTGCTTATTTGTTGTTATCCGGGTTCTTAAAACCCTAGTATTCCGAATTAGACTATAACAAATTTTCCCGAATTATATGTATTTATTTTATTCCGGATAGTGTATGGATCCATTATTCCGGATAACATAGAACTCATTTATTCTGAATTAGCTCAGAATCGATTTATTCCGGATTAGCACTAAACTATTTCAGATTAGCTTCATCAGTATTCTGGATAAGGTTTATTTAGATTCCGGATAAGGCTTTAACTTATCTTGGATTAACCAAACTAACACATTTCGGATTGGACCTAGAAGATGGATTATGGATTGCAGTTCATTTCTTGATTCCGGATTGTTGCAGAAAGTTAAATTCTGGATAAGGGCAACTAGACATTCCGGATTACTTGTCCTTGTGGATTCCGGATAGTGAAGGGTTTCTATATATTCCGAATTAAGAAGGGAATTCACATTCCGGATTAGTGTTTGTAACTTGGATTCCGACTTGTTGATTTTCATAGATTCCGGATTAGTGTCATTTTGCATTCCGACTTATGTTTAGATTTATTTTCATGTTTTATTTTTAAACTTATAATTTTTCCCGCCATTTTTACTTAGCTTTATTTTAACTTGTTTTGTCTTAGTTTATTTTCCAATTTACTTTTCATAAAGTTTAAATCTTTTGTCATTTATTTTCAAAGTCTTTAATTTTAGTTTATAACTTTAAATCTTTCATTTTTATTCTAAAATAGATAATCACCTTTCTTTCCTTTTACCAAGAACAACTGAGTCACACATTTAACCGTGGTCAATTCGATTAGAACGATTTCAAAGAACATTTTTCCTATATTAAAATGGCGCCGCTACCGACTCTTTTCGTAAAGATTAACGGTTTTTTGTGAGAGGCGTGTTGGATTTTGGGATCCGTTCACTTTTGAACGTTATTTTTCGTGTTTAAATTTTCAAAAAATCCTAAAAATCAAAATTTTCAAAAATAAAAAAACATTTAAAAAACCGTAAAAAGCATTTCTTTTTCAAAAGTTTTGCACCAAAAATATTTTCTTTTCACGTTAACCATTATTTTTCTTCTATTTTGCTATTCGTTTCTTTTGTAGGTGTCTGCGTACCCGTTCAAGAAGGAGGAAATCCATTCAAGCTGCCACTATTGAAACTCCTCTTGTAGAGCCTCCTGTTGTCAATACAATGGAGAACCGTCCAATGATCGAGCTCTTGCAATCACACGTCGAAGGCAACGATGATGCGATTGTGGTGCCGGCTGACGCCAACAACTTCGAGCTCAAAACCGGGTTTATTCAAATGGTTTCCGCAACACCTTTTCGGGGCCGTACTCATGATGATCCTCACGATCATATCAAGAGGTTCGTACACTTATCAAATACTGTAAAATACAATGGGGTTTTACAAGAGGCAATTCGTTTGCTCCTCTTTCCTTTCTCCCTCGAGGGACAAGCCCGGACTTGGCTTGATAAGGAACCACCCCAGAGTATTGCAACATGGATGGACTGTAACACCCCATTTTGGAAATGGAAATATCACAGTAAATTATGACGTGTCATCAAAGTATACAAGGTAAAATGTCTAAACATTACTTGACCATATAAAGGAAAATACCGGAATCTAACATCGGTAGTCCAAAAGTAAAGCTCATCACACACAAACATAGTATAGTAAAGGTAAAGGACGAAACAATGTCCAAAGCATAAGTATCATAAAGAAAAAAAATGCATAATGTAAAGAAGGCTAGACAGCTTCCAGTCCATATGCACGTACTCTTAGTGTCTACGAGCGTCCCTGAGTACCTGCCGTTTTGGGAACATAGAAAAAGGAAAACGGCTGAGCAATACGCTCAGTGCACGGATGTACAATAAAGCATGAATAGGATAAGCATATAACATAATAACTGCGGAAGAAACTAAGTCCCGAGTAACCTGGTAAAGTTTTAATAGAACTGGTTTTATAGTTTGAAAGTCTTATGTTTATCTTATAAAAACTGTTTGTCATATTTTACCATTAGCCAATATAGGTCATGAATATCCACCGTGCATGAATAATTGGAGGGGTGACCTCATCATGCAAATTAGAGGGGCTGACTCTAATTTAATATACTGGTTTATAGGTAGGTGGGATCAGCTCCTTGTGAAGGATGCAAGACACACACCACATTCACCATGTAATCCTGAATAAAAACGTGTAACTAGGATGCACCCATACGCCCCACATGATAAATATAAATAAATGGCCAAAGCTGAAGGGACGCCACGAGCAATCATTCCGCCGTGGTGAAGTCATAACATTAGTGCCTCTAATGTTATGGTTATGGTACCTCCATAACTAGGTGAAACTGGTCATGCATGTATATGGCTATAGGTAATCATATTTAAACATAAGCAATCAAACTCATACTTATACTACGGGAAAACAGTTGGCTGCATACGGGGAAATCCTAATAAGAAAAGAATGTCCATACTGAAAGGACGGGAATCCGTACCTTATGTCCAGTGAACGAGAACGATGAACTGCGAGTATCCTACTTCCGAAACACTAGTGCTACATAAATACGCACATGAAATAAGTATCTGCTTACTAAATACATAGCTAGTTTTATATCATGTCTTAGCTTATTTTATGTGTTCTTACTATATTACACTGTTTAAAACCTTAAACTGTGTTAAATCCTATATTCTATTCATTCTGATTAAGTATTTCTGATATTTCATGTGTTATTATACTTACTGTGTAATAATAAGTAACTTTTCAAAAATAACAGGTTTCCTAAAATAGAAAGTTACCAAAAATAGAAAGTTTCCAAAAATAGAAAGTTTCCAAAAATAGAAAGTTTCCAAAAATTGAAAGTTTCCAAAAATTGAAATTTTCCAAAAATAGATTTACTGGTTAAAATAGATAAGTTTCTAAAAATAGAAAGTTTCCATAAATAGATTAGCTGCCTTAATTAAATAAGTTTCCAGAAATAGATTAGCTGCCTTAAATAAATAAGTTTCTAAAAATAGCTGGTTTCCATAAATAAATTAGCTGCCTTATTTAATTAAGTTTCTAAAAATAGAAAGTTTCCATAATTAGAAATAAGCTGGTTAAATAAGCTAAGTAAATAAGCCTAAGTGTTTTCATGATTATTTCTAAGCCATATGATATATTGTATAGTTTAATAATTATTTCATGTAATTTAATTAAACTATAGGTTATAATATTTAATTAAAGTATGACTTGTTTTTAATTAAATATATTAAATACTTAGGTTAAAATATGTATTATTAAATATTAATAATATAACCTAAGTCATGTTTAATTAATTAATTATATCCATGGTTTTTAAAATAATTAATTAATTATAAGTCTTAATAATATAAATACTTAGGTTAAAATAATTTCCTGATTATTAATAATTAGTTAACATAAGTCATGTTATTAAATTAATTACATTATTATTAATTTAATTTTAACATAAGTTCATAACATATAAAAACTAACATAACCATAATCCGGATCTAAGCTTAAAAACATGAACCGGACATGAATCGACACCGTACCCCGACCCAAATCGGGGTACCCCTTGCTGCCGTGGGACCCACACGCACCAACCAAGACCAAAAAGGTCTTGGTGGTGGTCGGCTAAAACAAACCGAACCCCCTTGGGGTCGGTTGTATCCTGCGGCCCAAAAATAAACACCCCTTAATCGACCCTCTGATTTAATTAATGATCAAAACATGTTAGATCTATGTTTAATTAATGTGTTTTTATAAAAAACATCACATGTTCATAATTAAATAAAAGATTAATTAAAAGAAAGGTTTAAAACGGTTTTACCGTATTCGTGGATCAAGAGGGTGAAGAACAAACACGAACAAACAATAAATCAACAAGATCAAAGATCAAGAAATCACCTTGTTGGTGATTTGAAGGTGGCGACACACAAAGGAGGAGAAAGAGAGATTTTAGGTTTTCTTGAAATCTTCTGTAAAAGTGATTTTTGAGTAGTAAAAATCTATTTAACCCCCTCTTAGTAAAATTGGTAATGGGCTTGGCCCATTACCTTGTTTTGGCCGCGGGTAGGGACTCCCCCGTGGGGTTCCCGTACCTCGTTTCGTGTCTCGTTATTTCGTACATGTTTATGTTTAATTATGTTCGTGTTTTAAATGTTCTCGTTACGTAAATACCATACTCTTATATATTTAATTACGCTCGTATTAAATATATATACGTAATTAATCATAGTTCGTGTTTTAATTACGCTCGTGATTTCGTGATCGTAAGTTCGTGATTAATTATTTCTAAATAATTATTACGTGATCGTGCAAATAAAATACTTATCGTGTTCTAACACGTACGTAATACATAAACTCCTAACACGTAATCGTAATCATGCTATATTAGGAAAGTTTTTAACTAGTACGTACGATCCTAAGGTACTATGCATGGTAAAAGCATGCGGGTTTTACACGGACCTTGAGACAAAGTTCATAAACTATTGCTTTCCACCCTCACGTACTACCGCTTTGCGGAATGACATTATCAACTTTGAACAAAATTACGGTGAGACATTTAGTGAATCTTGGGATCGTTTTAAGGAACTTTTAATGGATTAACTTTGAATGACCAAGATTCACTAAATAGTGCCTCGGGGGGTAATATTCTTGTGAAAACTATGAATGAGGCTTGGGCAATTATTGAGAACAAATCCAAAGTCTAAACCAAGAGTGTTAGGGCTACTATGGCTAGTGCTAGTTCTAGTGAGACCGACAAGAAAATTGACGTGCTTACTTCGATAATGACTGACCTTGCTTTACATGATAAGAACAATGTGCAAGTTAATGCTTTGAGTGCGTCATGTGAAATTTGTGGGGGATCACATTCATACTTAAATTGTGATAAGGTTCATGACCCCTATCAACAAGAAGTGTATGCCTATAACACTAATGAGAGGGTGCAGTTTAAACCAAATTTGGATGCTAATAATCTTTCTTATCGGTCTACTAATTATTTGACTCCTCCCGGTTTTCAACCTCATGCTAGACCTCCTCCTCAATTGACCAATGCCCAATACCCACCAAGGAACCAAGGCCGACAAAGGAATAATTATCAAGGGAATTCTTCCAACAATCAAAGGAATTTTAATTCAAACCTAGGGAATTTCAATGGTCAAAATCAAGGGAATTTTAATAGGCCAAACCAAGGGTTTCAAAATAACAACTTTAATCAAGGTTTTCATAATAACAATGGTTTTCAACCACAATTTCAAAACCAAGATTTTAATAATCAAGGGTATAATCAAATGAACATGCATAATCCAATGGACTTGGTTCTACAAAAGTTGACTGAACATGAGCGAACAATGAAATCGCTACAAGTATCGAATAGAGAGATACAAGAATCAACCGATAGGAAAATTATGCAAATGATTCAAACCCTTCGTCCCCAAGGTGCCCTCCCTTCTAACACCGTGACCAATCCTAGGTCCAACGTTAATGACATCACTACTAGGAGCGGTAAGACCATCGTAGAACCTTCTTATTCCCCACCTAACCAAGGACCCGACATTCCTTCTACTTCTACCTACCGTCCTTCACCTTTTACTTGTGACATACCACCCGTTATGCCTTCGTCTACACCTTATGTTCCACCTATACCTCAAGTTTATACCACACCTTCGGTTTCAAAACCGGTTCCTCTACCTTCCACTTCTACCCCTCCTCCACCCAAGGATGTGAGTGAGAATTCCATTCCAAAGCCTTCATCTCAACCCAATATACCTTATCCTTCAAGGTTGAGGAAAGAGAAATTGAAGAATAAGGATGATATTCAAGTTTCGAACTTCCTAAAAATGTTCAAACAATTGAATTTTAATATCACCTTTGCCGAGGCTCTCGCTCAAATGCCTAAATATGCTAAGATGTTTAAGGATCTTTTAAGTGATAAGGAAAAGTGGCTCGATATTGCCAATACCCAATTGAATGAGAATTGTTTTGCTGTTCTTTTGAGAAAACTTCCGGTTAAGTTAGGAGATCCCGGTCGATTCCTTATTCCTTGCAATTTTCCGGGTGTAGAGAATTGTATGGCTTTGGCGGATCTCGGTGCGAGTATCAATCTTATGCCATTGTCTGTGTGGAAGCAATTATCTTTACCCGAGCTAGTCCCCACTCGTATGACATTGTAATTAGCTAACCGTTCGGTTGCTTATCCGGTGAGGATAGCCGAGGATGTGTTCGTTGGAGTCGAAAAATTCACTTTCCCTGCCGATTTCGTTGTTGTTGACTATAAAATGGATCCCGGTGTTCCCTTAATTGTGGGACGACCCTTCTTAAGAACCGGACGTACATTGATTGATGTAGCCGTGGGTGAACTTATCATGAGGGTCGGGGATGATAAAATCGTCTTTAACATGGGTAAACTTTCTGTTAATGCAAGTGATGCCTAAAAACATTATTAGTGTTAACTAATCTTTCTTAGTTTTGATCACAACAAACCATACAACACATTTAATGTAAAACACAAAATGAATTATTTAACTAACACTATCATCAAGGTAATAATCATATCACTAACCTTTCTTAATCATACTTAGTGATCATCAAAATGATTATCCTTAAAACTCACTTTTGTTAATATGACAAAAGACTTTTTAATAAACTTTCTTTTTTAGAAAATGTTTTATTAAAATGGAAAATGAAAATTTGAAAATAGCATATTCCAGATGCTGTTAGAATATCCTTTGAAGGTTTCAAATACCTCAGATATTCCCACCCCACTAAAAGACAAAAAACGGATCGTAGTCTAGTGGCGGTACCTTAAGTACCTACGCGGTTCCTTAATGATATGGAACCGCGGGGTGAGATAAGGTACCGCACACAGCTAGCCGTTATAGATCCGTTATACTTTGTCTCCTTTAAATAGTGGGTCAAATCTCATTTTCCAGTAAGCCTCTTGGACGTTTTTCTCAGCCCTCTTTCTATTTTCTATAGCATAATCATTAGTAAATGATCACTTAAATTGTTAAGGATGTTTACATATGATTATCCTCTTGATCCCCTCCTTTACCTTGTCCAATGAGAAGATCACTCACTCACTAGTGTTGTGATAAAGATGAATCTATGAGCTAGTCATATTCATCATGATACCCTTTTTGTTTTAGGTCAATCCAATGTATTTATGAATACTTGGACTAGTTGTGTTCATCCAAGTTATTTGTGGATACTTGGATTTGTTGTGTACATCCATTGCATATGTGTTTGCTTGGATTTGTGTTGTGTAAATCCAAGATACATGTGTGTACTTGGATAAGTCTAGTTGAGTTGTAATAGATTTGATTAGGAGTTCTCACTAAACTATAAAGTGATGTGGTTGTGTCTTGTGAGTTCTCACTAAACTATAAAGTGACTAGTTGTTGTGTTGTGTGAAGTTCTCACTTAGCTTCAAAGTGAAGAGTCGTGAAGATTGGTTCTAGCTTTCGATTAGAACTCAACATCTAGCCTTGTGTCGTAAAATGGTGAAGTAGGCAACGTCGTGAAGATTGGTTCTACCTTAAGATTAGAACCCGACATCTAGCCTTGTGTCGTTAAATTGTGAAGTAGGCAACGTTGTGTAGATTGGTCCTAGCTAAAGATTAGGTCTCGATATTTAGCTTAGCGTCGGAAAATAATGTAAGCAACGATGTAAGGTTTTCTCCGCCGAGAAGGGAGCTTGTGGATATAGTGGAAATCTCGAGTAGGTGTACTCGAGGAGTGGAGTAGAAACGAGGATAGAGCCTCGTTGTCGAACCACTATAAATCTTGGTGTCTTCCCACTAGGTTGTCTCCTTCCTTACTCTTTACTTATTTCATTATCATTACTTACCTATTATCTTTGCTAGTGCATTTGAATTGAACCTAATCATTATGCAACTTAGCCTCAAGTAAAAGATAGTTTTGATACAATCCAAATTGAAAGTAATTTTAATTTGGTCACCAATCGAAGAGAAACTATTCAACCCCCCCTTCTAGTTTCTACAATTGGTATCAGAGCGATGGTCACTCAAGATCTTTGAAGTATATTGTACTTTGAAGCTTGGATCGATCCATTGTCTCCTTGAATTAGAAGGTCAAGTTATACTAAAGTTTCTCTTTGGTCAAAACTATGTTTTCTTTGAAAATAGGTCTTTTAATTGATAATATTGCATCCCACTTAAGATTAGTAGCCTTTATGCATTTTAGATATACTCTTGAAATGTATCTACTAGTTTGCATCTTGCTTTGTGTAGGTACTCATGAAGATCAATCACTTAATTGGTTGTGGATTGAGTTACTTGAACTTGTATAAGACTCATCTTCATTGATCTTTAACATCTTTGAATGATGATACCAAGATGATTGGGAATGATATTAGTCCTTGAAGACTTAGTACTCATCATAGTCATTGATTGGGCATAGCACTTATTCCTTCATGGATTGCTCTTTGTGGCCAAGGTACGCTTTCGTTCTTCCACACGCCCTTTTGATCATTCTTTTGATCATTACTTGACTATGTGCTTGTTCTCGGCATCCTTGCCTTGACATTTATTTGTGGTTTGTGTTTCTTTTCCTTTATCCTCTCAAACCTTCATTGCTTGGATACTTGACTCACTATGGTGATGTAGAGTGAGTTAGTAGAAGCTTAAAGTATCAAGCATGATTTCCATGGTTTGCACCCATACGGTTAGTAGGCCCTTTGTGGGAGAGAAAGTGAATTAATACCTTGCTCATATTTTGGTTTAGACTAAGACTATTATTGAAAGTGATCTTAGTCTATACTTGAATAATTGCTTTGTGCTAAGCCGTTTAACGTTTCTCCGGAAAGGCACGTCTTAAACCACTATATATGACACAAGCTCTTCGTTACCACTATTTGAAGATTGTCATTATTCCCTTGAGCATTTTTCCTAGTCTTGATTCACTTCCCTTGTCTTCTCTCTACTTAGTCGTTTTGCTACGAGTAGTCGTTTGTCCGTTTCGGTTCTTTTCGATCTTGATTTAACTCGTAATCCTTCGTTAAGGCATATTGCTTAGTGTTATGATGATCCAATGATATTCTAAAAGGCTCATTATTTAATCTTAAGTATTTTAGAAAAACTTGGTTTTCAAAATTTGGCGTTTTCATAGATAAAAACCTGCCTCTGTAGGCGGTTCCTTATCTAGGCGGCTCAAACCCGCGGTACCTTATCGATAAGGAACCGCGGGCAGAAACTTTTGTCAGAGCGCCAGTTTGATTATTTTATTCTTTTTCAAACCAAACTCTCTCTCTCCCAAAAACACACAGCCGACGGGTTTCTTGTTTTCCACCATTGTTGAAGCTTCCAAAACCTTCAATCACTCAAATTAATTGATTCCAAGTTGTGGGTTTCACTCATCCTTCATCTAACATCAATTAATTGTAAGTATTTTCTTTCAATTTCATCTATTTTGTTCTAGGGTTCATCCTTTCATAATTGGGGATTTTTAAAATTGAAATTGAATTAAAACCTTAATAGGAATGTGGGTTGACATGGTTATTTTACTATGATTCCTTAGGTTCATATTCATTAAGATTTCACTAAAACCCACTTGTAGAACAAATCCGAATTTAGGCTAAATGATTTTTGTTGAAAGATGGATTTGAGATGAACCCATGAACAAGTAGGTAATTACATTGTTAATGCTTACCTAAAAACCTTGTTTTGAAAAACCAATGTTCTAATCCATTGTTGATCCAACATAGTTCATGTGTTCTTGGTTAATGATGGAATAGATGCATTGTGAACATGAGAATGATATGGATTCAATCCTTTGTTTGTCAAGAAATTGATATAACACATTCTCATATTTTCAATTTTTGATTTTATTTTTCATATGAGTGATTGGAAAAATATTGTCTTATGTTTATTTAGGTACTAATCATGCCTTCTCAATTTCAAAAGGATCATCAATACACTAGACAATACATGCCAAACCTCTCCCAAACCTATGCTTCCCCCCAACTTCAAAACGCTTTTCCATCCCTTTCCACTCGTTGTTTCCATGAGGGTAGAGTCGTTGATAAGGAAATAATGGGTTATGACTATATCCAATCTATGTTTGAGCTTTCGGGGTTTGATTGCTTGCTCAACATAGAAGAAGATATTTACCGCTTATTCCTTCTTTAATTCTTTAGCACCTACTCCATGCTTGAATACAATGGAGAAATTTTCATTCGTTTCGTGTTGAATGATCAATTGATTCAATACTCCCTCGAAAACTTTGGTCAAATTCTCGGTGTGCCATATGAAGGCACTTGTCGTTTTACGGATAAATGGAGACTTGATGCTCTCTCGGAATCCTACGATAAACCTCCAAATGACCTCACCGAAATTGATCTAGAGTTCATCCTTGACATCATCTCGAAAGAGCGTGATGGAAACGTTGTGAGAAGCCTTCATTCAAATGTACGAAATGTGAATCGATATGAAGTGCTCTCTAGCGACCTTAAGGATTTTATGGTCCAATGGGCCAATATCCTTGGGGAGAATGTCTTTTGTCTTGGTGGAAACCGAGATCATATCCCGGCGTGTATGGTGCATATGTTGAGTTGCATCTTTACATCCACCAAGTACAACTTGGCATTCTATATCGCTCGACGAATCAATTATGCCCTTTCAAAGCCCAAAACAAACCTTCCTATGATATGCTTCTAACTCGCCTTTTCAAAAGGTTTGCTCATGATTTTCCCCACCTCGACCTCTCTCGCTTCTACCCGGTTCATCGGGTTATGTTGCCTATTCAAGAGGCATATGCAAGAAAGACAAGAAGTGATCGAGGATCGAGAAAATCTGATCATCAAGAGATGGATGATGAGGACATGGACATGCCAACAAGTGATGGTGATGGCATAGGTACTAGTTCTCATTTCCACTCTTCGAGTAATTCCCATCCATCCTCAAACCCATTCGAGGATGAATTTGAAGACTTAGCTCCTCCTCCTCATCATTCTAGTGAAGTACCGGAAGATCTCAATATGGAGCATCTTTACCGTGAAAACCTTAGAACTCGAGGGGATTTGCATGAACACCGGGTTGAATCAAGAAAAGGTTTCAAGTTCTTGGGGAATATGATTAAGGGATTGGGCAAAAAGAGAAGGTGAAAGCTTTGAAGTTTTTCAAAGAATACATGTTGGTAAACATGTAATGTTGAACAATATTTTTTATTATCTTGAATGTGTATTAACTTATGCTACATGTTTGGATTATTATCTATTTTGATCCTTAATGTTGTTTATTCCATGATGATTGTGATTTACATAGCTTTGTGCATCTTTGTGATAGTTAGCTTACTTAGATTATGATCTGTAGTTAACTTGGCTTGTGAATCTTTTGGGAAAAAAAATCTGGGTTTTACAAAAACTGGGATGAAAGATTTTTTGAAACCTCTGGTCGCGGTTCAATATCGACCAGCGGTTCCTTATCAATAAGGAACCGCGGGTCCTAGATAAGGAACCACCGGCCACTGTGCACGACAGCATCTTTTGCTTTACACTGTTTTCTTAAATCTGTGTAAACCTTGCATGATTTTCAGTAATAAACTGCACATTTCCTAAACTAGCTTACCTAAATTCATTATTCACCTAAAATGATTTTAACCCATTACTAGTTTGGATCATCCCCTCACCCATTTAAACCCACCTTGTTAGTCATGTTCTTCACTCATCAAAACATCCTTTCCTAAACCTTAAACCACCCTTTTCAACCATGGTGTGTACCAAAACCTCAAACACTTCCAAGACCTCCACCCCAAGGAAAACACTCAAAATAAGGATTAAGGTAGCCAAGCCTAACTCCTCACCTTTCCACACACCTAAGAATGAGATGGTTCCTATCCTCATTTCTTCATCACCTTCCCCACCTCTTGCACCATGCAAGACATCATCCACCCATGGTACTAACCACTCCATTGGTTCTACCTCCTCTTCATTCAACTCAAGAATGAATGAGCTCTCTTCACCCTTCACTCCAAGTGTACCCTTGGATGTGACCACACAACCCCAACCAATCCAAAGCATTCCTTTTGTGAATGACTTTGATGACACCTTGGTGACTTCACCATTTACCCCTCTTAACTCACCCATTTCACCAACCTTGGAGAATTTACCTCTACACTCACCCATTTCCCCTTTAGGGAACATGCCTCCACTCGCACCCACATCACCCTTGGAGAACATGCCTCCTCCACCTCCACCCAACTCAAACATTCTAATTTTGGGCATTCCACTTTCCCTCCTTTTGGGTGATCCATACTATGGGTTTCAACAAACACATGGTCCTAGTTGTCCATGTTGTCTTTACAACCACTACATCATCCATGACCTTAGGATGGATATGTATGGACTACATAGGAGGTTGCAAGAGTTCTTGCTTACCTTGTTCTCCATGCCTCCTCCTAGGAGATGAATGATGGAGTTTTCTTAATAAGAGTTTTCAACAAAACCAAGCCAAAGAAAACTACTTATCTAGATCTAATATTAAGCTAGCTATGTATTAGTTAGTTTTATTTGTCATTGTACTTGTTTCTTTCATGAATGTTTCATGTTGTTGATCTATGGATTTAGCTTTGTGTGTTTCTATCCTTTTGTGTACACTAATCAACTTTAATTTGAAATTAAAATTGAATCTAAATCTATCACAACCTCTAAAAACTTGACTAAATTTGGTTCAAAATGATATCTAAATTATTTTGTCACCCTTTGTCAAGACATTCTTTGTGAATGTGTTGCTTTATGCAACCCTAGCATAATTTGGTGCTAATAGAGGTAAAATTCCAAGATTTGCAACTTTTTGAAAAAGTCTTAGTTTTTCCCAAAAACCTGGAAAAACATGGTTTCATGTCCACTGGACGCGGCTCAATAAAGTCGCGCGGTTCCTTATGTGCTAAGGAACCGCCGGTCCCTTTAAGGTACCGCGGGCAGAAATCAGTCTTTGACGAATTTTTGGTCAAAACTTTTAAAACCCTACCCTGTCAAGATTCCTTGTTTACTCAAATTGACTAAACATTCCTTGACACTTCACATTGTGTATTCAAATTCTTACCTTGATTACATTTTACTTATACCCCAACCTTGAGATTTCATTCTCACACCTTCCCAACCTTTAGAATTCACTCTCACACAACCTTGAGATTTCATTCTCACACCTTCCCAACCTTGAGAATTCATTCTCACATAACCTTGAGATTTCATTCTCACACTCTCACAATGCCTAACTCCTACATTCCTAACCTTGACATTTCTTTGTCACAATCCCACTCACCCAAAGCTTCCTCATCCAAGCTTTCGAAGAAACCGAAAATCTCGGTTCGACCTATTTGGGTTAAGAAGAATGAACCATCTTCGTCCAAACCACCCAAAAACCCTACCTTCTCTCCAATCAAGTATTGGAATGAGACTTATACCATAAACCCCATCACCGGAGCAAAATAAAATGTTCCCCCACCACCACAATCCTTCAATACCCCTCAACTCAATGACCTTTCAACCTTCCCAAACCTCACAAGGCATTGTGAAAACATTCCAAAACCCATTACCCCACCACCACCAAAACCTAAGTTTGATGCCATACCCCCATCAAACGATTTTGTGTTGCATCATGGATCCTCGTGTGCTTGTTGTCGATTTCAACAAATTGAACTTGCTCATGTGTTTGAGAAGTTAAATTTTATTGAATTCCTCCTCACTCGACCTCCTATTCAAGTTTTCGTTCCGGTGGACAAAACTTCGAATGATGCATCGTCGTCTTTTTAGTCTTTTATTTCTTTTTAATCAATCTTGGAAAATATCACTATTAGACTAGCTTATGCTTAGTGGTTTATTTTCCATATTTATTGCTTTTAGATACTCATACTATGTGTATGACTATCTTCTTTGTTGTATTTTTTTATGTAACCTTTGTGTTATTTGTGTGCTATTTAATTAGTTCTACTTTGAGTTGATCTTGGTTAATTTTTTACAATTGCTTATGGGTGATTACATCAATTCTAAAGCTTTAACCCATTGACAAGCTTATCATCTTCATTGGATTGAAGTTTGATTTTGTCAATTACCTCTTTGGACATACTTAGCAAAATACTTGCTTCTAATTTGAGATTTCTTCTCTTTCTCCCTCTCAAGTTACTTAGTAGGTAGTGATCATATATACATTGGTGTTTCTTTCCTTTCTACTAACCTTTGTGTAGCATGTCACCTTAGCTCACAAACTTGGTGCCCCAAGCAAGGGGGAGCAACCACCAAGGGGGAGCTACTAGCAAAGTTCGATGTTCTTCAAAGACTTATGCTAACCTTTTTGCTACGACAAAGGGGGAGAAATGATAGTGATAAACTAGTTAATAATTCCATAGTTTTTGTTTCTACGTAAATGAGTTTATCGTTTGTCGCAATCAAAAAGGGGGAGATTGTTAATGCAAGTGATGCCTAAAAACATTATTAGTGTTAACTAATCTTTCTTAGTTTTGATCACAACAAACCATACAACACATTTAGTGTAAAACACAAAATGAATTATTTAACTAACACTATCATCAAGGTAATAATCATATCACTAACCTTTCTTAATCATACTTAGTGATCATCAAAATGATTATCCTTAAAACTCACTTTTGTTAATATGACAAAAGACCTTTTAATAAAATTTCTTTTTTAGAAAATGTTTTATTAAAATGGAAAATGAAAATTTGAAAATAGCATATTCCAAATGCTGTTAGAATATCCTTTGAAGGTTTCAAATACCTCAGATATTCCCACCCCACTAAAAGACAAAAAAGGAGCGTAGTCTAGTGGCGGTACCTTAAGTACCTACGCGGTTCCTTAGCGATATGGAACCGCGGGGTGAGATAAGGTACCGGGCACAGCTAGCCGTTATAGATCCGTTATACTTTGTCTCCTTTAAATAGTGGGTCAAATCTCATTTTCCAGTAAGCCTCTTGGACGTTTTTCTCAGCCCTCTTTCTATTTTCTATAGCATAATCATTAGTAAATGATCACTTAAATTGTTAAGGATGTTTACATATGATTATCCTCTTGATCCCCTCCTTTACCTTGTCCAATGAGAAGATCACTCACTCACTAGTGTTGTGATAAAGATGAATCTATGAGCTAGTCATATTCATCATGATACCCTTTTTGTTTTAGGTCAATCCAATGTATTTATGAATACTTGGACTAGTTATGTTCATCCAAGTTATTTGTGGATACTTGGATTTGTTGTGTACATCCATTGCATATGTGTTTGCTTGGATTTGTGTTGTGTAAATCCAAGATACATGTGTGTACTTGGATAAGTCTAGTTGAGTTGTAATAGATTTGATTAGGAGTTCTCACTAAACTATAAAGTGATGTGGTTGTGTCTTGTGAGTTCTCACTAAACTATAAAGTGGCTAGTTGTTGTGTTGTGTGAAGTTCTCACTTAGCTTCAATGTGAAGAGTCGTGAAGATTGGTTCTAGCTTTCGATTAGAACTCGACATCTAGCCTTGTGTCGTAAAATGGTGAAGTAGGCAACATCGTGAAGATTGGTTCTACCTTAAGATTAGAACCCGACATCTAGCCTTGTGTCGTTAAATTGTGAAGTAGGCAACGTTGTGTAGATTGGTCCTAGCTAAAGATTAGGTCTCGACATTTAGCTTAGTGTCGGAATATAATGTAAGCAACGATGTAAGGTTTTCTCCGCCGAGAAGGGAGCTTGTGGATATAGTGGAAATCTCGAGTAGGTGTACTCGAGGAGTGGAATAGAAACGAGGATAGATACTCGTTGTCAAACCACTATAAATCTTGGTGTCTTCCCACTAGGTTGTCTCCTTCCTTACTCTTTACTTATTTCATTATCATTACACTTACCTATTATCTTTGCTAGTGCATTTGAATTGAACCTAATCATTATGCAACTTAGCCTCAAGTAAAAGATAGTTTTGATACAAACCAAATTGAAAGTAATTTTAATTTGGTCACCAATCGAAGAGAAACTATTCAACCCCCCTTCTAGTTTCTACACTTTCCAAACGTCCCGATGAGCCCAAATCCATGAATTTCATCGATGTGCTCGACGAAGCATGCGAAGAACATTTTCACGAGGCTTGAAAGAGCGAGAGTTCTCCTTTACCTCATGTTGAGAACGTATCTTCTACTGCTCCATCATTGACTCCATTTGGAGAAAGTGACTTTCTTTTAAAAGAATTTGAAGCAAGTTTTGGGGATGTGGACTTAAAATATGACTATTCTCCCTCTAATTGGGAAGAAGACATTCGTACCATTGAGAAACTTCTCAATGAGGACCATATTTCTCCACCTTCTCCTATGGAAGTTACAAACGATGATCCGAATTTGACTAAGCCTTCCATCGACAATCCTCCGGATTTAGAGCTTAAGGAATTACCATCTCATTTAGAATACGTTTTCCTAGAAGCTAATAAGAATTTATCCGTCATCATTGCAAAGGACTTAAAAGAGGATGAAAAATCTCGACTTATCGATGTGCTCAAAAATCATAAGAAAGCAATTGCTTGGAAAATTTTTGACATCCACGGAATTGATCCTAACTTTTGCACTCATAAAATTCTCATGGAAGATGACTTTAAACCCGCAATCCAAAGCCAAAGAAGGGTTAATCCAAGAATTCATGACGTCATCAAGAAAGAAGTTATCAAACTTCTAGATGCCGGAATGATTTACCCTATCTCGGATTCGCCATGGGTTAGTCCCGTCCATTGTGTGCCTAAGAAAGGCGGAATAACCGTTGTTCCCAATGAAAACAACGAGTTGATTCCTACTCGACTTGTCACGGGTTCGCAAGTTTGCATAGACTATCGCAAGCTCAATGATGCTACTCGTAAGGATCATTTTCCTCTTCCTTTCATGGATCAAATGCTCGAGCGTTTAGCGGGTAATGACTACTATTGCTTCTTAGACGGTTTCTTCGGGTATTTTAAAATTCCTATCGATCCAAAAGACCAAGAGAAAACCACATTCAATTGTACTTATGGAACATTTGCTTACAAAAGAATGCCTTTCGGCTTAGGCAATGCTCCTGGGATTTTCCAAAAGTGTATGATGGCTATATTCCATGACATGGTTGAAGAAACTACGGAAGTCTTTATGGACGATTTCTCGGTCTATGGTGATTCTTTCTCATCTTGCCTTGCCAATTTAGAATGTATGCTTAAACGGTGTGAAGACACTCGTCTCGTTCTTAATTGGGTAAAATGCTATTTCATGGTAAAAGAAGGCATTGTTCTAGGTCAAAAAATTTCAAAAGCCGGTATCAAAGTCGACCGTGCTAAAGTTGACGTCATTGCTAAGTTACCTCCACCTACCACCGTTAAAGGAGTTAGGAGTTTTTTAGGTCATGCAGGATTTTATCGACGTTTCATCCAAGATTTCTCTAAAATAGCTCGACCAATGAATCACCTCTAACACTAGGATGCTCCTTTCATCTTTTCTCAAGAATGTCTCGACTCTTTCGAACTTCTTAAAGGTAAATTAACTAAGGCACCGGTCTTAGTCTCTCCAAATTGGGAGTTACCTTTCGAGCTCATGTGCGATGCTAGTGATTTCGTGGTAAGAGCGGTTTTAGTTCAACGAGTTAACAAACACTTCCAACCAATCCATTATGCTAGCAAGACAATGACGGGGGCTCAATTGCATTATACCACTACCGAAAAAGAGCTTTTAGCCGTAGTGTATGCTTTTGAGAAATTCCGCCCCTATCTTGTGTTTTCCACCACCATCGTTTACACCGACCATTCCGCCTTGAAATACTTGTTGACCAAGCAAGATGCTAAAACGAGACTCCTTCGTTGGGTTTTGCTCCTACAAGAACTTAAAATCAAAATTCATGATAAAAAGGGAGCGGAAAACCTAGCCGCGAATCATCTTAGTAGACTCGAGGATCCTTATCAAGGGGAACTTCCTAATCAAGAGATTAATGAATAATTTCCCCATGAGGCCTTAATGTCTATTAACTCCAATCTTGACGATACCCATGGTTTGCGGACATTGCAAACTATTTAGCGGGTGGTGTTCTTATGGAAGGGTTAACGTCCCAACAAAAGAAAAAAAATTCTTTAAGGATATTAAGCACTATTATTGGGACGACCCTTACCTTTTCAAGCAATGTGCGGATCTTGTCATTCGTAGGTGTGTTGATGGGCTGGCAACTTTAATAATCCTAGAAGCTTGCCACAAAGGACCCACCGGTGGTCACTTTGGTCCTAACTATACCACGAAGAAAGTTTTCGACTCCGGATTCTATTGGCCCACCATTTATCATGACGCTCATGAAATGGTTAAGCATTTTGATGCTTGCCAAAGACAAGGCAAGATCACACATAAAGATGAGATGCCTCAAAATTTCATCCAAGAATGTGAAATCTTTGACGTATGGGGCATCGACTTTATGGGGCCATTTCCATCATCCAAAGGGAACAAGTACATCCTCGTAGCCGTTGACTACGTATCCAAATGGGTTGAAGCAAAGGCTTTACCTACTCACGATGCGAGGGTGGTTGTGAACTTTTTGAAACAATTATTTGCTCGATTCGGTGTTCCTCGTGCTATCATTAGTGATTGCGGGACTCGTTTTTGCAATGATCAATTTGCTCGAGTCATGGCTAAGTATGGTGTCAATCACCGTCTTTCCACCGTGTATCATCCACAAACTAATGGTCAAGCCGAGATATCTAACCATGGACTTAAGCGAATCTTAGAGCGTACCGTGGGAGAGCATCGTGCCTCATGGGCTGATAAGTTAGATGATGCTTTGTGGGATTTCCGTACCGTTTATAAGACACCTATAGGTTGTACTCCTTATCGCCTTGTGTACGGAAAAGCGTGCCACCTCCCTATTGAGTTGGATCATAAGGCTTATTGGGCCTTGAAATGGGCTAATTTCTATATCAACAAAGCCGGTGATCTTAGGAAAATCCAACTAAATAAACTCAATGAATTAAGGAATGAGGCTTATGAAAACTCTTTGATCTATAAGGCAAAAACTAAGCTCATTCATGACTCCAAGATTAAAAACCGAGAGTTTCACATAGGTGATCAAGTTTTACTCTTTAACTCTCGGTTGAAAATCTTTTCAGGAAAGCTTAAGAGCCGTTGGTCTGGTCCATTCACCGTCGCCAAAATCTTCCCTTATGGCACCATTGAGCTATCTCAACCATATGGGCCAAATTTTAAGGTGAATGGCCAACGTGTTAAGTTGTACTTTGATGAGGACATCTCTCACGAGATGATTCTATCCCTCACCACGTTTCCCTTGATTTAGTTCTGGGTCGAGTCAGGCTCGTGACTCGGTTAACAAAAACAAGCGCTTCTCGGGAGGCAACCCGATGATCTATCCTTTTTACTCGTTTTTCATAATAAGTGTAGGGGGAGCCACATAGGTGTTTGTTGTCTTGTTTCTTATGATGTGCAGGGATTAAAGCTTTCAAAGATCCACTTTTGATGATATTTGACACCCCGTGATCCCGTGTTCCCGGTTCTATCCTAAACTTTTGTGATTCAATATTTCATATCTTATATGTTGACATTGAAATCACTATAGTCGTCTCTTCCTTAGCAAGATTTAAACAAAGTGCACAATGTCCTAAGTGTAAACATTGAGGACAATGTTTATATCAAGTGTAGGGGGACTTCTATCGAAGTTAAGTGGGCTTTTCCATGAATTTGTCCTCATTTTAACCGGAAAATTTAATTTTTTGACGTTTTTCAAAATTTTTGATCTATTTTGGCCTAGTAGTATTTTTCATTTATTTTCTTTCCTTTTGTCATCGCATCGTATGTACATATTTCATTTCAAGAATAAAGTCAAAAGAAAAATAAATTAATAAAATGGTTTTAACAAGTTTAGATGTCTTTGATATATTAGGCTCGTCATGAATCTTTTGACTCAACCCGAGTTTACTTATCCAGTTTTACTCTTTCTAGTATCATTAACGTGTTTAAATCAAGTTTTGCTAGACTTTTATATAGGGAAATTTAAAACGCGAAAGTCTTAACTCAAACGGGTTAAGAACTAGAACTTTTCGCAAGTTCCTATAACTGATCCTAGAAAGTCGTTTATCAAGGGAACTTTAAAATGCGAATTCTAAACTTGAAAAAGTCTAAGAAGTTGCAAGATCCTATAGATGACTTGAAAACCCAAAACTTTGATTTAATAGGCTAAGCATCCACGAGTCTCATTCCTTGAGATTTTAAATTCTGGAGAACGAGAGATGGTAGAGTCAATTATAAGTTTGATATTCTTTCATGAATTTATGTGAGTTAATTATGAGCTTCTTCTCACATCGCTTGTTAATAATATAATTGCAATAAGTAAGGTTGTACGATTTGAAGAGTTACTTAGCTTCTAGCACAAGATCATTTAAAAGTTGCTCAGGATTAATTATAGTTCATAGCCAAGGCATAACTTATTGAAGCGGGATGCAAAGATTGGCGAGTCCGAAAAGGCCCTTACAAGGCATGAGGGCTACATTTTGTGGCTAAATAACGAAAGTGATGTGAAGAATCATTTATCAAAAATCAATATGAAGGATCGAGACACACGACGAAAAGCAAATACTCCCCTAAAGATCATGGATAAGTCTATCCGAAAAGACCCTAGCAAGGTATGAGGATAAATAGATCCAAGTCCTAAAAGGAGGCGGATCGTTGTATATCAAAATCCCAAATAAAGATTGGAGAAAAATGAAGAAGTCGTGGTCCAAGTTTGAAGAATCTCTCAAAAACTTCAAGTGAAGAAATTCCTATTATGAAGAGAAGACCATTATTTCAAGAACGTCTCTCAAGATTCGAAGTATGAAGTCAATGCCAAATATCGGTCCGAGAAAGGTCTCAAATCGTAAAACGAGTTTTGCCAAGATATGAACTTTATGAGGTTTCGAAAAGCAGTTTTAAAAGATTATGTCCTTTAGCTAACTATTGATTAAATCGTCCTACTTTATTTTCAGCCTAAATAAACTATTAAAATAAGTCAACAATACATCCTCGTGATCATTTAAGACAACAATAAAATATAAGAGATACACCTAGGAATAAGGGAGTCTAAGTGAATAATTGAGCCACATGAGTGAGTGTTAGCTTTACTAACTTATAGTAACAATGATCTCATTTTTAAGCTTGGTATGGGGAACGTGAAACTTAAGGGTGATAGACATTCATGACACCAAATCCCTAATGTAAGTCTTAGATTTATTTACTTGTTTCGTCCTTCAAATATTTTGTAATTTTATATCTTTTTAGTTTCCTTAGTATCTAGTATTTAATAAAGGCCAAGGTGGGTTAGTTATGATGGAGAATGTAAATCGTGCTTTGAAATTAATGCATTGCATGAGGGCATTGCAATGGTCAAGTGTAGGGGATTTAATAAGTGTGAAAACACTTATCCTTTCACCACTTAAAACAAGTAAAAACGAGACCAAAACATGTATTTAATGCCTTAAAAGTCAGAATTATGCGTGGTTTGTGTTTTCATTGTGTTTTAGGACAAAAATATGAAAAAGGAAGAAAACACGGGCTTTCATGGGCTTTTATCGAAGAAAAAGACAAAACACGAAGTCAAAAGATCAAAAGTGCAAGAAGAACGGAAGTTAAATGCCGATTCTGAAGATTTATCGAAGAAAAAGTCTAAAGAAGAAAGTTTAACGAAGTCGAAGAACCAAGTATAATAAAATAAGAAAATCAGAAGACGAAGTTCATTTTATCATTCGACAAATCCCGAGACAAAGTCGAGAAAGACGAGTTATTTAAAAAGACAAGAAGACAAGAAAAAAAAGGGAAGCAACATCACCACCTCCCTTCCTCCTATGAATACCCTTCTAGTCCTTCATTAGGGGAGTTAGTTCATTTTAGTTTTAATAGGTAATTAGGAGTAGGTGTTACTTTCTCTCTCTAGAATTTCTCTTTCAAGTTTGTTTAATCTTTCATCTTTTAAATCTTGTAATTGAATCTTAATCTTCATCATTAATTCAAGCTTTTTAGATAATTCTCATTCTTCCTTTCTTAATCATAATCTATTGTTTTGTTTCATTAATCATGTAGTTGGGTTAATCTTGTTGATTGTTTGATTGATTTGCTTATGAGTTGTTCTTATTGATTTGATGTGTTTTATGTTTTTAGCTTATTGTGCTTATTGCTTATTAGTGTTTAGCTTATTTTAAATCAAGTAGTTTTTATAGTTTAAAATCTTTTTAAAGTTGATTTTTAATATTTTGTTAATTTGGTATTTTCATAGTTTTTAAATTTGTGGCCCATTAGCTTTTTGTAAAGATAATTTGGTTTAAGTTTTTGGTAAGTGCTTATTTAGATTTTGCTTATTTGTTGTTATCCGGGTTCTTAAAACCCTAGTATTCCGAATTAGACTATAACCAATTTTCCCGAATTATATGTATTTGTTTTATTTCGGATAGTGTATGGAATCATTATTCCGGATAACATAGAACTCATTTATTCCGAATTAGCTCAGAATCGATTTATTTCGGATTAGCACTAAAACTATTTCGGATTAGCTTCATCAGTATTCTGGATAAGGTTTATTTAGATTCCGGATAAGGCTTTAACTTATCCTGGATTAACCAAACTAACACATTTCGGATTGGACCTAGAAGATGGATTCTGGATTGCAGTTCATTTCTTGATTCCGGATTGTTGTAGAAAGTTAAATTCTGGATAAGGGCAACTAGACATTCCGGATTACTTGTCCTTGTGGATTCCGGATAGTGAAGGGTTTCTATATATTTCGAATTAAGTAGGGAATACACATTCTGGATTAGTGTTTGTAACTTGGATTCCGACTTGTTGATTTTCACAGATTCCGGATTAGTGTCATTTTGCAATCCGACTTATGTTTAAATTTATTTTCCTGTTTTATTTTTAAACTTATATTTTTCCCGCCATTTTTACTTAGCTTTATTTTAACTTGTTTTGCCTTAGTTTATTTTCCAATTTACTTTTCATAAAGTTTAAATCTTTTGTCATTTATTTTCAAAGTCTTTAATTTTAGTTTATAACTTTAAATCTTTCATTTTTATTCTAAAATAGATAATCACCTTTCTTTCCTTTTACCAAGAATAACTGAGTCACACATTTAACCGTGGTCAATTCGATTAGAACGATTTTAAAGAACATTTTTCCTATATTACAATGCACAACCCATCCCACGTAACTCAAATATCTCTCAAAAGATATCTGTTTTAATCACACAGAGATCAACATGTTATCTATCGCTTTATTCACTCCGAATAAATTGGTATTGAAATGGTGGCACACCTCTCTAGCCTCCGATCACTAAAATCCAAAATGCACGAACGATTCTAGAGCCATTTGAGATCATTAAATATCTCATTAGGACACATTTCCATAATTCCTTGCTTCTTCACACTATGTGAAAAGTAAGAAAGATATTAAGAGTCCTACGCAAAATCTTCATGATCTTGCATGAACATCCGAGTAATACGCAAGTATTTACAATGAATATGGAAATCCTTCTTGAGCGAACATTAATAAGCTCATGGTAGGTGACTTGTGCGATTCTTTATGAATCAAACTTGTGATAACTGGAAAGTAATAGTGGTTTAATTCTTAACTAAACTTAAACACGTTCCAGGCCTCTATGCAATATCTCAGTGATCTTGCCAGAACACTCAGAGTGACACTCTATAGTGTTCATAGTGATGAGTAGAAATCCTTCTAGTGTTAACGTCAAACAACACTTGGTAGGTAGCTTGCAAGATTCAATATGAATCAAGCTAGTGACAACTGGAAAGCAACGATGGTGCGATTCTTTAATGAATCAAACTTGTTCCAGGAATCGGAATTGACGACTTCAATCATGCGGATAATTTTATCCAAATGATTCACTCTTTACGTTCACAGTCATCTTTGGACGGTCGAGTAAAGAGAATGGGTTTACCCGCGAAATCTTGTCAAGGAGATTTTTAATTAAATCTACCTGTCACAAGTACGATATTTTATATCGTCCAACGGTCTTCACCGACCGGAGGTAAAATGCTACCGAATTAGAATGAAATGTTCAAAGCCATTTCGTTCGTATCTACTTATGTTGCGGCATTTGAAGATGGTGGCATTGCGGAGTCCGAGATGAAGTCGTCCCCACATGCTTATATTTTCTACCTCAACAAATTCAAGAAAGCCTAAAAGTCAAGTCTTCCGCTGTATCGAACTCTGAAGCTTTCAAGAATTACAAAGGTATAAGTATGTGGGACATGATGTCACAAGGAGGCCGATATCACAAGTGATGGTGCACAAGATCAAGGCAAGAGATTAATGCTCAAGATTGATATCAAAGATCACATCAACATGTTCACCTGAAAAGAAAAAGAAAAGAAAGACGAAGACTACGAGCTCAAGACAAGCATAGTATGCTAGGTTTATTTTATTATTGTAACTTAGGTAACGCCCTTGTTTGGAGTGACCTCCCTTAGGGGGAGATTGTTGGAAATACGTTTTACGTATTAGAAAGGATCGGTCACTCCAACAATAGTCTAAGTCGTAGCTCGTAGTTTAGCTCTATTAATATTATTCAAACAAGGCCATGCCAAGCTCACAACTTGTATGAGGCCGGTGGCCCATTGTAAGCCTAAGCCCATCTCATGGGCTTGGGTATATAAACCCTCTCCTTATTTGGAGAGGGGGTGGTTTTTCTCATACTTTACACATAGTAAAAGGTGTGTGTGTGTGAAATCTACCATCTCTCTCTTTCTCTAAGATAAGCATAGATTTACAATATCCTACAACATTGGATCTACACAAGACTCGAACAAACAAAATGATGAACATGACTAGATCTAATGAATGATGATCTTCATCAAAGCTTCATCTTTAATCACATCACAAATGTATGAGTGATCTTCTCTTTGGACAAGTAAAGAAGATGATCAAGAGGATAATCATAAGTAAACATACTTAACAAAGTAAGTGATCATTTACTAGTGATTGGAGAACATAGAAAGAAGATAAGAAGCATAAAGATTTGTCCAAAAAGGTTCCTTGGAAAATGAAAATATGATCCACTATTTATAGGAGACAAAAAATAACGGCTCCCTAGGCGCGATTCAATAATTAGCATGTGGTTCATTATCACTAAAGAACCGCATAGCTATATAAGGAACCGCAGGTAGTAGACTTCGCTCATTTTTGTCTTTTAGTGGGGAAATGTTATCTGGGTAGTTTAAACCTTCAAAGGATGTTCCTATGGCATTTGGATATGCCATACTCAAATTTTCATTTTCTATTTTAATAAAACATTTTTTTTAAAATAAGGTTTATTAAATTTTTTTGTCACATTTGTATCAATGTGAGTTTTGAGGTTAATCACTTTCTATGATCACAAAACATGATTAAGATATGTTTGTGTAAGACTTAAATGATTATTACCTTGATGATCGTGTTTGTTGAATAATTCGTCTTTCGGTTATCTTTGACGATAAGTGTTTTTACACTTTGCTGTGATCAAAACAAAGAAAGATTAGTTAACACTAATAATGTTTTTAGGCATTGCTTTCATTAACAATATCCCCCTTTTTATTACGACAAACTATAAACTCATTTATGTAAAAACAAAAGTTTTAGAATTATTAACGAGTTTATCACTATCATTTCTCCCTTTTTGTCGAAGCAAAAATGTTAGCACAAGTATTTGAAGGAGAGAAGAATCGACTTTGCTAGTAGCTCCCCCTTGGTGCTTACTCCCCTATCTTGGGGCACCAAGTAATCGAGCTATGGTGACAAGCTACATACAAAGGTTAGTAGAAAGAAAAGAAACACCAATGTATATACTATAGTCACTACCTACTAAGTAACTTGAGAGGGAGGAAGAAAAGAAATCTCAAATTAAAAGTAAGTATTTGCTAAGTATGTCCAAAGAGAGTGTTTTGACAAGATTAATTCACAATTGGTGGAATAAAGGTAGAAAAGAAAAATCCATACCCATTGTAGTTAAAAACATATATCAAAAGGTTAAAAACTTAGAATTGTTGGAATCACCCAAAACAATTGTAAATTTTAACTATAATCAACTCTCAACAATATGTGTGATAAAGAATTAGCAAAACAAGAAATAACACACATAACAATCATATTACAAAAATATGAAAGAACAAGGATAATATTCATACACAAAATATGAATATTAATACAACAAATATTAAAATTAAACAACATAAGCATAAACTATTCTAGTAGAGATAGTATTCAAAGACTGCTTAGGTTTTTATTTGACTCAAACAATTAGAACACAAAGTGTGCTTTAATTGGTAAAATAAGACGACGAGGCATCATTCGAAGATTTTCTCACAGAAACAAATAATTTGAGAGGAGGTCGAGTGAGAAGAAATTCAAGAAAATTTAACTTGTCATAAACATGAGCAAGTTCAATTTGTTGAACTCAATAACACGCACACGAGCTTCCATGATGCAAAACAAAGTCATTTGATGGGGGAGTACCGTCAAAATAAGAAGGTGGTGGTGGAGAAGGAGATTTAGGATAAGATAGGTTTTCACAATACCTAGTGAAGTTACGGAAAGAAGAGAGGTCATTGGGATGAGGTGTGTTGAAAGGTTTAGGTGGTGGTGCAAGAGCCTCCCTTTCTCCGGTAATTAGATTGATTGAGAAAGTCTCATTCCAATACTTAATAGGAGAGAAAGAAGAAGTCTTGCAAGGTTTAGGAGAAGAGGAATCATTATGATCCTCGTTTTTCTTGATCCAAACGTGTGGAACCGATATTTTTGGTTTCTTAGAAAGCTTAGAAGAAGAAGCTTTGGGTTTAGAATGTTCTGACAAAGATATGTCAAGGTTAAGATTAGTAGAAGAAGACGTTGTGAGGGATGATAAATAGAACTCCTAAAATGAGAAGATTTTAAAAAATAGACAAGGCAAAGAATATAAAGAAAACCAAAAGATTCAAGGAATGTTTAGCCCAATTAGGCAAACAAATAATCTTGAAAAAGACTTAGGTCAAAGAAGAAATACCAAAAACGAGCCAGAAAATGACTTGTTGTCTGCGGTTCTTTAAAAGAACACGCAGTTCATTATATAATGAGCCATGTGGCTTTTATTGAGCCGCCCATAGTGGACTTAACACAAAAATATCCGAATTTTGACAGTTTTAAGAAAGGACAACGCTTTTTCAAATTAAGCAAATCTTGGATTTTTACCTCTAATAGCACTAGGTTAGGCCATGGTTGCAAAAAGGGCAACATACTCAGAAAGAGTATCTTGACAAAGGGTGACAAAATATTTAGATAATATTTTGATCCAGTTTTAGTCAAGTTTTAGAAATTATAATAGATTAAGGTTCAATTTAAGTTAAATTGAAGTTGATTAATGTGAGAACACAAAGGTCATAACACAAAACAAAGTTAATATATTAAAGCATCTTCATAAAAAACTAATGAAGGAAACCAAGTACAAGAAAAGAAAAACAACTAACTACTACAATATCTAGCTAATCTACTTTTTGATTTAAGCAATCTTCTTTGGCTTGTTTTCTTGAAAAGATATTTTTGAAAATATCATCATTCATATCCTAAGAGGAGGAGGATTGGTAAACAAAGTTATCAAAAAATCTTTTAACCTTGCATGAAGTCTAAACATCTCCATTCTTAGGTTTTGGGTGATATAATTATTATAGAGGCAACATAGATAATTAGTTCCATGAGCTTGAAGAAAAGCAAAGAAGTAAGAATCACCCATTAAGTGTGAAAGAGGAACACCCAAAAGTGGAGTGTTAGGAGGAGGAGGTGGCATGGTGTCCACTGGTGATATGGGTGAATTTTGTGGAGTGAAAGGTGAGGTTTCCAAAGACTCAACAAAGTTATTCACAAGGGGAATGCTTTGGAGAGGTTGGGGGTTCACATCCAAGAGAGGACTTGGAGTGAAATGTGAAGATAACTTATTCATTCTTGATTGGAATGAGGAATTGGTAGAACCATAGGAGTGATTAGTACCATGAGTTGAACTAGTCTTGCATGGATAAAGAGGTGGTGAAGGTGATGAAGAAATGAGAATTGGAGAAATCTCATTCTTGGGTGTAAGAAAAGATGTAGCACCTTGTTTAGGTAGCTTAACTTAATCTTAAGGTTTCTTTTGGTGGCTGAGTGTTTGGAAGAGTTTGAGGATCTTGTGGACACCATGATTGTGTGTTAAGGTTTAGAATAAGGCTTAGAGTATGAAGAAGAAGAATAACCAAGGGTGGTTTAAAAAGAAGATGGGATGATTCAAACTAGTAATGTGTTAAAAATGATTTTGGTGAACAATACAATTTGTTAGGCTTAGTAAGGAAAACACTGATTTTTAGGAAAAGTTTTATCCATGTTTACAAAAATTTAGAGAAAACAATGTAAAGCACATAGTCTTTCGAAGTAATAACCCGCAGTTCGTTAAATATCCATGCGGGTTGATATCACTAAGGAACCGCCTGGTATTTAAGGAACCGCAGACAGAACCCCTTAAAAATGAAACTTCCAGCAATTTTCATAAGCCCAGATTTTAGACATTTATCAAGCCAAATTAGATTACCAACCAAAATCTAGATAGCTAACTAACACAAAATTGCATGAAGTCATGTAAATCGAAAGTTCGATTACACGAAGCACATTAGGATTAAAATACTAGTCAATCCAAAAACACAAAGAATTAGTTAAAACAAACCAAAGTCAAATGATAGAAAATAAGAAACAAGTCTAATGAAATGAAAATGTTCAACATTAAACTAAAGTTAACACCCATGTCAATCAAATGACGTCTCCACTGTTAGCTTCAAAGAATCGTCACTTCTTTTTCTTGCCAAGCTTCTTGAGCATACTCCCTATAGCCTTGAAGGCACCCCTTCACTCCGTACGATGATCGTACAACTCCTCTCGAGTTTGAAGGTTTGACCGATAAACATCCTTAAGACCAAAATTTTAAGGAAGTTGCCTTGATGAAGAATTAGGAGGACGATTAATTTGGTCTAACCCATCCATGAAAGTGTTTAAAGATGGGGTGGAGTCACTCGTAGAACCGACATTGGTACTAGTTCCCGCACCATCACCATCACTTGATGTCTTGATATGAGGAACTTTCCTCATTTTCGGATTCTTGTGAATCACCTCTATGAGTCCCTCGGTCACTCCTAATCTTTCTTGGTCGCACCTTTTGAATAGGAAACATCACACGATTGACGGGCACATAGTTGG
Organism: Glebionis coronaria; assembly: GCA_025667525.1. Classification (NCBI taxonomy): domain Eukaryota; kingdom Viridiplantae; phylum Streptophyta; class Magnoliopsida; order Asterales; family Asteraceae; genus Glebionis; species Glebionis coronaria. The sequence continues at coordinate 150,437,372 of CM046874.1, forward strand.
AGAGACCGAGATCGGGATAGTCATGATCAACCCTTTTAAAAAGGCGAGTGAGGAGCATGACATATGGAAGATTAGCTTTTGGGGCCGAGTGTACATAATTGATCCATCAAGCGATGAAGTATGCAAGATTGTGATCGACGGAAATACATATGAAACATATCATGTGAGTCATACACGCCGGAACATGATCTCGGTTTCCACCATGATAAAATACATTATTCCTAATGATATCGGTCCAAGAGACCATACAATCATTTAGATCGTTTACAAGTATCTCACTACGTTTCAAAGCACGTTCTTAGAGAGGATACCACGTAAAAGGGGTCGATTACGACCTTTGGTGATGACATCAAGGATGAGTTCTGAGTCCGGCACTTCAGTCTCATATGGAGGATTGTCGATACACATTTCCAAGGAATCAATTTTCCATTAATCCATGAACCGGAATTGACCTACATATGGCACTTTAAGGACCTTACCGAATCCTCGAGAGAGTAAAAAATAAGTCTACCACGAATGGCGAACCTAACAAACATTCCACCTTCATTCACTAGAAGGGAATAATCTCTAAAGAACTCTAGGAGGAATTAGGGATAAATAATCTTATCGATGTCTAGCAAACATTCGAACTTAATAGCACTAAACATATGTCTAGTATAATCATATCCCACAATGTCCCCAAAAAACTCTACCCTCATGAAAGTAACATTTTTGAAGTGAACGAAGGTTATTACCAAGAGTAATGGATGGACACGACTCAGCAAGATTAGGCATATAGTTATTATTATTATAGTGGTCTTGTTGATAAACCGAAGGCATGATTGAGTACCTATATATAACATGAAAATATTTCTACAATCACTTTTATGTTACATAATAGATAAAAAATCAAACTCATAAGGATGTGTTTAATCAATTATTTAACTAACAAAAGGATTAATCCTTAACATTCTCATGTCCATAATGTTGATACAAAAGTTGGATGGACCGTTCTTGACCCGAATCAGGCTTAATTCGGGGTCTTGTGGGCTTCGGCTTTTGCACCAAGTGAATCTTGTTTGAAGAACATTAATAAGTGTGAAAACACTTATCCTTTTACCACTTATTTCCAATAATAACAAGGCCAAAACGTGTATTTTATGTCATAAAAGTCGGAATTATGTGTGGTTTGTGTTTTTATTGTGTTTCAGGATAAAAATAAGAAAAAGAAAGAAAACACGGGCTATCACGGGCTTTTATCGAAGAAAACGAGAAAAGACGAAGTCAAAAGACCAAGAGTGCAAAAGATTGGAAGTCAAAGGGCCTATTTTGAAGATTTATCGAAGATAAGGACCAAAGACGGAAGATTTATATATGTCGAAGAACTCAAGTCTATTAAATGAAGAAATTAAAAGACGAGTTGAATTTATTCATCGAAAAATCCTGAATCGAAGTCGAAAACGTCAACTTTATTAAAGAGACGAGAAGACAAAAAGAATGGAGAAATGCCCACTCACCAAACCTTCACCACACATATAAATAGCCTCCACCCTTCATTTTTTTAGAGGAGTTTTTTGTTTTATTTTTCTTTCTTTCTTTTGATTCGTAGAAGCCAACACCACTAGGGTGTTTGGCACTTTTCTTCATCCTTCAATCCATTCATGTAAGTTTGATTTTTATCTTTATTTGTTTGAATCTTAATCTTTAATATAAGCTTTCATTTAATCTTGTTGTTGTTCTTCTTTTTGATTCTAAGTTTCTAAGTTTTGATTTCGTTGATTTTGGTATTAAAATCAAGTGGGTTTTGTGTTTTTATTGATTTGGTTGGATGGTTTATCATTAGTTTATGATTAGTGGTTAGTTTGGCTTAATCTTTAGATTTAACTTGGTTGATTTTAGCTAAAATTCGTGCTTTATTTTTTTCCCTGTTCTTCGTCTTGTTGTTTCCCCAGTTTTTACCGAACCGAGCTGTTTTACCGAACGAAGATATTTTTCCTAACGAGTCTATTTATTCCGAACCAACTTAATATTCCGAACCAAGCATTTTACCGAACCAAGCTGTGTTACCAAACAGAGCATATTTTCTCGAGCCAATTTATTTTTACCGAACGAACTTATTTTTCCCGAACGAATGCATTTTCCAGAGTGAAGGATTTATTCCGAACGAGTAACATTTACCGAACCAACATTTTATTCCGAACCAGTTCTTTTTACCGAACCAGCCACTTTTTCCGAACGAAGCATAATTTCCCGAACCAACAATTTATTCCGAACGAAGCTTATTTTTACCGAATGTGTATTTTTACCGAACGAGTGTTTTTCCCGAACCAAGGCATTATTCCGAACGAGTAGTTTTACTTTGATTTGTAATGTTTATTTTTCAAAAATAGCACGTTTCCCGAAATCTCTGTTTTTACCAAGTGTTTTTCTAGTAATTTTTAGTTTAATTTTTAAAGCTTTATTTTACTCAACGACATTCTCATATTTGCTTTTAGTTTAAAATAGATAATCAAACAACCCATTTTATTTTCCACCAAGAACGACTGAGTCGCACTTTCTAACAGTAATCAATTCGAAAAGATCGGATTCAACGAATTTTCATACGAGGCAGAACCATTGTATTAAATGGCGCCGCTGCCGGCTCTTTTCCTTAAGATTAACGGTTTTTAGTGAGAGACGCGTTGGATTTTGGGATCCGTTCACTTTTGAACGTTATTTTCCTTGTTTAAAAATTTTCAAAAATCCTAAAAAATATAAAATTTTCAAAAAAATCCAAAAAAAAATAGAAAAACATAAAAAACCAAAAATATTTCTTGTCTATTCTTTTTCTTTTCCTTTTGTAGGTGTGTATGCGTACTCGCGCTCGTAAGAAGAAAGTAGCTCAAGCCGAAGTCATTACTCCAACTATTGTCACCATGGACAATCAACCAATGATCGAGCTTTTGCAATCGCACATAGAGGGCAACACTGATGCTATTGTCATACCCGAGATTAGAGCCAACAATTTTGAGCTCAAATCCGACTTTATTCAAATGGTCTCTGCTCAACCTTTCTTGGGGCGTTCGCTTGATGATCCTCATGACCATATAAAAAGATTCCTTCAACTCACTAATACGGTTAAGTATAATGGGGTTTCACAAGAAGTGATTCGCTTGCAACTTTTTCCTTTCTCCTTAGAGGGACAAGCCCGGAATTGGCTTGATAAGGAACCGCCACAAAGTATTCTTACGTGGACGGATTTAGAGACTAAATTCATCAACTACTTTTTCCCACCCTCACGTACTACCGCTTTGCGGAATGAAATCATTACCTTTGAACAAAAGTACGGTGAGACATTTAGTGAATATTGGGACTGTTTTAAGGAACTTTTAAGAAAGTGTCCACAACATGGTTTCACAAAATTACATCAAATAAATACTTTTTACAATGGTTTAAGCATGAATGACCAAGATTCACTAAATAGTGCCTCGGGGGGGGGGGTAATATTTTGGTTAAGTCTTCTAATGCCGCATGGGACATTATTGAGAATAAGTCTAGAGTGCAAACCAAGAGTGTTCGGACTAATGTGGCTAGTACTAGCACTAATGAGAGCGACAAGAGAATTGATAAGCTTACTTCGCTTGTTGAAACACTTGCTCTCCAAACCGCTAACAATACCAAAGCTATCAATGCACAAGTTAATGCTTTGAGTCAATCATGTGAAATATGCGGGGGATCTCATTCATACACCGGTTGTCATTCGACTCATGACAATCTGGAAAATGTGTATGCCGCCAACGGTAACTTTTCTACGGGAATCTATCAAGCACGTCCACAAGGTGACCGCAATTTTCTCAGCTATCGCTCAAACAACTTTCTTTCACCACCCGGTTTTCCACCTCAGAACCCAAACAATCTCAATCGCAACAATCAAATTCAACCTCGAGATCCAAATCAATATCAAACCCAAAGAAACTCATATCTACCTCAAAGAAACAATCAAGTTCACCAACCACCCGCTTATCAACCACCTGCCTACCATGCTCTTCCTCCCATCTAACCCACCACATTTAATCAAGAGGTTGACACTTACATGAGGACTAATGATGTGATTGTGCAAAATCTTCAGCGGGAAATGATCAACTTGAAAGCAGATATGGTGAAACAAGGGAATGATCTTCGAGCCGATATGCGAAACTCTTTGGCAAGTCAAACGAATGACTTAAGGAACATGATGGCTAGTTTCTTCCCAAGTAATCAAGCCTCTGGTTTGGGTTCTCTTCCGAGTAACACCGTTGCTAATCCCAGAGGAGAGATGAAAGCAATCACCACTCGCAGTGGAAAAGGTTTAAAGGAACCCGAGCTTCCTACACCTACACCGGTGATTGTGACAAAGGAAAACGAGTCCCCTTCTCTAATTCCTCCAACTTCTACTTCTCCAATTCCACCACCTTCTACTTCCACCCCTCCACCACCCAAGGATGTGAGTGAGAATTCTATTTTAAAGCCTTCATCTCAACCCAATATACCTTATCCCTCAAGGTTGAGGAAAGAGAAATTGAAGAACAAGGATGATATTCAGGTTTCTAACTTTCTTAAAATGTTTAAACAACTGAATTTCAATATCTCCTTTGTTGAGGCTCTCGCTCACATGCCCAAACATGCTAAAATGTTTAAAGATCTTCTCAGTGATAAGGAGAAACTTCTTGACATCGCTCAGACCCAACTTAACGAGAATTGCTCCGCAGTGCTCTTAAGGAAATTACCCACCAAACTTGGTGATCCGGATCGTTTTCTCATTCCTTGCAACTTCCCCGGGGTAGAGAATTGTATGGCCCTAGCCGATCTAGGTGCTAGTATAAACTTAATGCCTCTAAGCGTTTGGAAACAATTGTCTCTACCCGAGCTAGTCCCCACACGAATGACTTTGGAATTAGCCAACCGTACGGTTGCTTATCCGGTGGGGATAGCCGAGGACGTCTTCGTTGGTGTCGACAAAATTACCTTTCCGGCGGATTTTGTTGTCGTTGACTACGAGATGGATCCCCGTGTTCCATTAATCGTTGGACGTCCATTCTTGAGGACCGGTCGCACTCTCATTGATGTAGCCGCGGGCGAATTAATCATGAGAGTTGGTGACGATAAAATCATTTTCAACATGGGTAAACTTTCTAAGCAACCTTCTGAAAACGAGAGTGTTAATTTCATTGACGTTCTTGATGAGGCTTGTGAAGAACATTTCAAAGACGCTTGTAAAAAGTGGTTCTTCTTCTCTACCCATTGTTGAGACCGTTGCCTCTATCGCTCCATCACTAACTCCATTCGGAGAAAGTGATTTCATTTTGAAAGAATTTGAAGCAACTTTGGGAGATGTGGACTTGCAATATGACGATTCTACCTCCAATTGGGATGAAGACATTCGTACCATTGAGAAACTTATTAATGAGGACCATATTTCTCCACCATCTCCTAAGGATATCTCTATCGATGAACCGAATTTGACTACGCCTTCCATCGAAAATCCTCCGGATTTAGAGCTTAAGGATCTGCCGTCTCATCTCGAGTATGTTTTCCTTGAAGACAATAACAAGTCACCCGTCATCATTGCAAAGGATTTGAAAGAAGACGAAAAATCCCGACTTATCGCCGTGCTGAAGAATCATAAGAAAGCGATTGCGTGGAAAATCTCCGATATTCGTGGAATTGATCCTCACTTTTGTACACATAAAATTCTCATGGAGGACGACTTTAAACCCACTATTCAAAGCCAAAGAAGGGTGAATCCCAAGATCCATGACGTTATCAAAAAAGAGGTTATCAAACTTATTGATGCGGAAATGATCTACCCTATCTCGGATTCACCAGGGGTTAGTCCGGTCCATTGTGTGCCTAAGAAAGGCGGAATCACCGTTGTGCCCAATGAAAACAACGAGTTGATTCCTACTCGTCTCGTTACAGGGTGGAGAGTTTGTATAGACTATCGCAAACTCAATGATGCTACGAGAAAGGATCATTTTCCCCTTCCTTTTATGGACCAAATGCTTGAACGTCTAGCGGGTAATGACTATTATTGCTTCTTATACGGTTTCTCCGGGTATTTTCAAATTCCCATCGATCCCAAAGACCAAGAGAAAACCACATTCACTTTTACTTATGGAACATTTGCTTATAAAAGAATGCCTTTCGGCTTATGCAATGCTCCTGGTACATTCCAAAGGTGTATGATGGCTATCTTCCATGACATGGTTGAAGAAACTATGGAAGTCTTCATGGATGATTTCTCGGTCTATGGCGACTCCTTCTCTACTTCCCTTGCCAATTTGTAACGCATGCTTAAGCGTTGTGAAGACACTCGCCTTGTTCTAAATTGGGAAAAATGCCATTTCATGGTAAAAGAAGGCATTGTGCTTGAACATAAAATCTCAAAAGCCGGTCTTAAAGTGGACCGTGCTAAAGTGGATGTCATAGCCAAATTACCTCCACCTTCAACCGTGAAGGGTGTGAGAAGTTTCCTTGGTCATGCGGGCTTCTATCGTCGATTCATTCAAGATTTTTCTAAAATCACTCGCCTGATGACCCACCTCTTGGAAAAAGATACTCCTTTTATCTTTTCTAAAGAGTGTCTTGAATAATTTAATCTTCTTAAGGACAAGCTAACTGAGGCACCGGTCTTGGTTACCCCTAATTAGGAGCTACCTTTTGAATTGATGTGTGATGCTAGCAACTTTGCTATTGGAGCGGTTTTGGGCTAAAGAGTGAACAAACACTTCCAACCAATCCATTATGCTAGTAAGACAATGACGTGGGCTCAATTGCATTATACCACTACCGAAAAAGAGCTTTTAGCTGTAGTGTATGCTTATGAGAAATTCCGCCCCTATCTTGTTCTTTCCACCACAATCGTGTACACCGATCATTCCGCGTTGAAGTACTTGTTGACTAAGCAAGATTCTAAGCCAAGACTTCTTCGTTGGGTTTTTCTCCTCAAGAATTTAAAATCGAATATCATGACAAAAAGGGATCCGAAAACCTAGCCGCGGATCATCTAAGTAGACTTGAGGATCCTTACCAAGGGGATCATCCGAATCAAGAGATCAATGACTCTTTTCCCCTTGAGGCCTTCATGTCTATCAATTCCAATCTTGATGACACCCCGTGGTTTGCGGACATTGCAAACTACTTAGCGGGTGGAATTCTCAAGGAAGGGTTAACGTCCCAACAAAAGAAAAAGTTGTTTAAAGAAATTGAACACTATTTTTGGGACGACCCTTACCTTTTCAAACAATGTGCGGATCTTGTCATTCGTCAATGTGTTGATGGGCCGACAGTGTTACTAATCCTTGAAGCTTGCCATAAAGGACCCACCGATGGTCACTTTGGTCCTAATTACACCGCGAAGAAAGTATTCGACTCTGGATTTTATTGGCCCACCATTTATCATGACGCTCATGAAATGGTTAAACATTGTGATGCTTGCCAACGCCAAGGCAAGATCACACATAAAGATGAGATGCCTCAAAATTTTATACAAGAATGTGAAATCTTTGATGTATGGGGTATCGACTTTATGGGGCCATTCCCATCATCTAAAGGGAACAAGTATATCCTCGTAGCCGTTGATTACGTTTCTAAATGGGTTGAAGCTAAGGCTCTCCCCATGAATGATGCGAGGGTGGTTGTGAACTTTTTGAAGCAGCTTTTTGCTCGATTCGAGGTTCCTCGTGTTATAATCAGTGACCGCGGTACTTATTTTTGCAATGATCAATTTGCTCGAGTCATGGCTAAGTATGGTGTCAATCACCGTCTTTCCACCTCTTATCATCCTCAAACAAATGGTCAAGCCGAGATATCTAACCGTGGATTGAAGCGAATTCTTGAGCATACTGTGGGAGAGCATCGTGCCTCGTGGGCCGATAAGTTAGATGATGCTTTGTGGGCTTTCCGTACCGCTTATAAGACCCCGATTGGTTGTACACCTTATCATCTTGTGTACGGGAAAGCATGCCACCTCCCTATCGAGCTAGAACATAAGGCATACTGGGCCTTGAAGTGGGCTAACTTTGACATCAACAAAGCCGGTGATCTTTGGAAGATTCAACTCAATGAGCTAAATGAACTAAGGAATGAAGCTTATGAGAACTCATGGATCTACAAGGAGAAAACCAAGATCATCCATGATGCAAGGATTAAGAACCGAGAGTTCCACGTTGGTGATCAAGTTTTACTCTTTAAATCTCGGTTAAAGATCTTCTCGGGAAAGCTGAAGAGCCACTGGTCTGGTCCATTCACCGTCGCCAAAGTCTTCCCATATGGCACCATTGAGCTTTCTCAGCCAAATGGGCCCAATTTTAAGGTGAATGGCCAGCGCGTGAAGTTGTACTTTGGTGAGGACATCTCTCATGAGATGATTCCATCCCTCACCACGTTTCCCTTGAATTAAGTTCTGGGTCGAGTTAGGCTCGTGACTCGGTTAACAAAAACAAGCGCTTCTTGGGAGGCAACCCGTGATCTATCCTTTACCATTTTCATAATAAGTGTAGGGGGAGCCCCATATGTGTTTGTTGTCTTGTTTCTTATGATGTGCAGGGATTAAAGCTTCAAAGATCCATTCTCGATGACTTTTGACGAACCGTGATCCCGTGTTCCCATCTTCCCGGTTCTATCCTAAACTGTCGTGATTCAATATTTCATATCTTATATGTTCACATTGAAATCACTATAGTTTTCCGTCCCTTAGCAAGATTTAAACAAAGTGCACAATGTCATAAGTGTAGGGGAGTTTACTCCCACATGCTTAATCATTGAGGACAATGTTTATATCAAGTGTAGGGGGAACTTCTATCGAAGTAAGTGGTCTTTTCCATGAAATTGTCCTCATTTTAACCGGAAAATCTGATTTTTCGACATTTTTCAAAATTTTTAATCTATTTTGGCCTTGTAGTTTTCCTTTGTTATCGTTATTTACTTTCTTTGCTGGAATGAATTTTCAATAAAGTGGTTTTAAATTTTTCAAAGTCGTGAATATTTTGAGTCAACCCGAGTTTACTTATCTAAGTTTACTCTAGCTAGTATCCTTAACGTGTTTAAGTCAAGTTTTGCTAGGCTTTTATATAGGGAGCTTTAAAACGCGGAAGTCTTAACTCTCACGGGTTAAGAACAAGAACTTTTTGCAAGTTCCTATAATTGATCCTAGAGAGTCGTTTATCACGGGAACTTTAAAATGCGATTTCTAAACATGAAAAAGTCTAAGAGTTTGCAAGATCCTATAGATGACTCGAAAACCTAAAACTTTGATTTAATTGGCTAAGCATCCACGAGTCTCATTCCTTGAGATTTTAAATTGTGGAGAACAAGAGATGATAGAGTCAATTATAAGTTTGGTATTCTTTCGTGAATTTATGTGAGTTGATTATAAGCCTATTCTCCCATCGCTTGTTAATAAATATAACTGTAATAAATAAGGTTGCACGATTTGAAAAGTTACTTAGCTTCTAGCCCAAGATCGTTTAAAAGTTGCTCGGTATTAATTAGAGTTCATAGACAAGGCATAACTTATTGAAGCGGGATGCGAAGATTGGCGAGTCCAAAAAGGTCCTAACAAGACACGAGGGCTACATTTTGTTGCTAAAGGTCCAAAAGTGATGTGAAGAATCATTTATCAAAAATACATATGAAGGATCGAGACACACGACGAAAAGCAAATACTCCCCAAAAGATCATGGAGAAGTCTATCCAAAAAGGCCCTAACAAGGTATGAGGATAAATAGATCCAAGTCCTAAAAGGAGGCGGATCATTGTATATCAAAGTCCAAAATAAAGATTGGAGAAAAATGAAGAAGTCGTGGTCCAAGTATGAAGAATCTCTCAAAACTTCAAGTTAAGAAATTCCTATTATGAAGAGAAGACCATAATTTCAAGAACGTCTCTCAAAGATTTGAAGTATGAAGTCGCTGCCAAATATCGGTCCGAGAAAGGTCTCAAATCGTGAAGCGAGTTATGCCAAGATATGAACTTTGAAAGGTCCCGAGAAGCAGTTTTAAAAGATTTTTTCCTTTAGCTTACTATTGATTAAATCGTCCCATTTTATTTTCAGCCTAAATAAACTATCGAAATAAGTCAAACAATGCATCCTCGTGATCATTCAAGACAATCTTAAAATATAAGAGATACACCTAGGAATAAGGGAGTCTAAGTAAATAATTGGGCCACATGAGTTCGTGTTAGTTTGCTAACTTATAATAACAATGATCTCGTTTATAAGCTTGGTGTGGGGAACGTGAAACTTGAGGATAATAAACATTCATGACTACCAAAACCCCAATGTAAGTCTTTGATTTCTATACTTGTTTTGTATATATTTCTATCTTTTTAGTAAAGGCCAAGGTGGGTTATTTATGATGAAAAATGAAAACTATGCTTTGAAATTAATGCATTGCATGAGGGCATTGCAATGGTCAAGTGTAGTGGATTTAATAAGTGTGAAAACACTTATCATTTTACCACTTATTTCCAATAATAACAAGGCCAAAACGTGTATTTTATGTCGTAAAAGTCGGAATTATGTGTGGTTTGTGTTTTTATTGTGTTTCAGGATAAAAATATGAAAAAGAAAGAAAACACGGGCTATCACGGGATTTTATCAAAGAAAACAAGAAAAGACGAAGTCAAAAGACCAAGAGTGCAAAAGATTGGAAGTCAAAGGGCCTATTTTGAAGATTTATCGAAGATAAGGATCAAAGACGGAAGATTTATATATGTCGAAGAACTCAAGTCTATTAAATGAAGAAATTAAAAGACGAGTTGAATTTATTCATCGACAAATCCCGAATCGAAGTCGAAAACGTCAACTTTATTAAAGAGACGAGAAGACAAAAAGAATGGAGAAAAGCCCACTCACCAAACCTTCACCACACATATAAATAGCCTCCACCCTTCATTTTTTAGAGGAGTTTTTAGTTTTATTTTTCTTTCTTTCTTTTGATTCGTAGAAACCAACACCACTAGGGTGTTTGGCACTTTTCTTCATCCTTCAATCCATTCATGTAAGTTTGATTTTTATCTTTATTTGTTTGAATCTTAATCTTTAATATAAGCTTTCATTTAATATTGTTCTTCTTCTTTTTGATTCTAAGTTTCTAAGTTTTGATTTGGTTGATTTTGGTATTAAAATCAAGTGGGTTTTGTGTTTTTCTTGATTTGGTTGGATGGTTTATCATTAGTTTATGATTAGTGGTTAGTTTGGCTTAATCTTTAGATTTAACTTGGTTGATTTTAGCTTAAATTCGTGCTTAATTTTTTCCCTGTTCTTCGTCTTGTTGTTTCCCCAGTTTTTACCGAACCAAGCTGTTTTACCGAACAAAGATATTTTTCCGAACGAGTATATTTATTCTGAACCAACTTAATATTCCGAACCAAGCATTTTACCGAACCAAGCTGTTTTACCGAACGAAGCATATTTTCCTGAACCAATTTATTTTTACCGAACGAACTTATTTTTCCCGAACGAATGCATTTTCCCGAGTGAAGGATTTATTCCGAACGAGTAACATTTACCGAACCAACATTTTATTCCGAACCAGTTCTTTTTACCGAACCAACCACTTTTTCCGAACAAAGCACAATTTCCCGAACCAACAATTTATTCTGAACGAAGCTTATTTTTACCGAATCAATCATTTTACCGAATGAGTATTTTTACCGAACGAGTGTTTTTCCCGAACCAAGGCATTATTCCGAACGAGTAGTTTTACTTTGATTTGTAATGTTTATTTTTTCAAAAATAGCACGTTTCCCGAAATCTCTGTTTTTACCAAGTGTTTTTCTAGTAATTTTTAGTTTGATTTTTAAAGCTTTATTTTACTCAACGACATTCTCATATTTGCTTTTAGTTTAAAATAGATAATCAAACAACCCATTTTATTTTCCACCAAGAACGACTGAGTCGCACTTTCTAACGGTAATCAATTCGAAAAGATCGGATTCAACGAATTTTCATACGAGGCAAAACCATTGTATTAACCATGCACACTAAATAATAAAGACCGTTAGGCTTACCGCGGGCACGTGTCCCACGATTAGATTCTAGCGTGAGGGTAAGTAATCGATTTGAGTATATGTGAGTGTTTTAGGGTATTGTATATCGTACCTTTGTGGAACCTATAAAGTTCCTTTTATACCCGGAGAGTCCTGGCTGGCCTCCCCTTCTCTTTCGGCCCAAGGAAGAGATAATGAATCAAAATAGCTTGATTCTTATCGCATAACTGAGGCAAGTGCATATCCATTTCCTTTAGGTGAATATAATCCTAAGATAAATTATATTCTATTATTATCTGTCGCGGTGCGACGAGGATACAACTAAGTAACCAACCGTCATGCGACAGTGGTTTACCGGGCCTCCTGGGTGCGAAGTAATGATCCATACCTAATGGATACGAGTAGTACCCATGGGTCAGGTTATCCAACCCGAATAGGGACTACACGTCATCATGTCCCCCCAGTCTAGTGGTCGCATGTCCAAACCGCGACGACTAGACTACCAATATAGCTAGTAGCAAAAAAGAATACGTACTTTGGACCGTCGCAACAACAAGTATCCAAGAAGATTTCAAAATCTCCCGCCAAGTGAAAATACATCCCCTCCCTTTTACCTACTCCCCTCGAAACCCGTTAAAAACGTATGCCACGTGACCCTAACCATCCACGTTCCACCGTTAGTTTGAGCTAGTGGAATACACGTTGCAGAGATCCAACGATCCTACAAACAGTAACTCATATGACTATATATATACCCTTAACACCACTTTTGACTGCTCATCTTCTTTGAGTAACAAAAACTTCCATTACCAAGCCGTTTTTTTCCATCCGAAGAAAGAAAACACTGAGGTAATCATCTACGAACTACTAGAATCTTTACACGCGCGTTCAACCATGGTCAAAAAATTATATGAAATCACTTCCACTATCACAGTCGAGGAACTTGACCGTTTCACGACGAACTACTATATCCCCAACTATTTGCACCCTGAAGTACCGAACCCGCACTAAAACATGAGACAAGCGCCCGAGGAAAAAATAGGCATGTACACCATGTTTTTCGATTATGCCAACCACCGAATCCCTATGTCGATCTTTCTCATAAGTATACTCATGCATTATGAAATCCATGTTTCCCAACTACACTGTATAGGGGCAGCGAAAATATCCAATTTCGAAGTCAACTGCCACACCCTGGATATAGAACCAACTGTGGATTTATTCCGAGTCTTCTACCAGCGCCTTCTATCCATTGGGTGGGTATCATTTTCCAAACAAAATGGGGGTTTCCAATGCTATGTGGAGAAAGTAGATTCGTTAAGGAATTGGAACGACTCTTTCTTTTGGATCGACGAAGCCTCCTACCCCTTCCAATACCCATTTCTGACCTCCGGAACGTTGAGGAAGGACCCCATGCCTGGCCCGACCACGTATAGTGCCGCAGATATATTGAACAAAAATCGCATCTCCATTCAGGCCTATCCTGAAGTCCTGTTGTGCAATTTGGGACTTAGCCGCGCAATCATCCGTGGTGAGCGCGAAGTTCCTTACTTTCGTACTCCATGTGGTCAAGGTTAGTGGTCTCCTCTATTGGGAATAAAATATAGCCAAGGCACTTGGACGCTGATTAGAGCAATCGGGACGTTGATAAGAAGAAATCAAGCGTTGACAGGACAAGCGTTGTCAGGAAGAAGTCAAGCGTTGATAGGAAGAAGTCAAGCACTGATAGAAGACTTAGTCTACATGTATTATGTTTCTAGTATGTTTCTAGTATGTTTCTAGTAAAGATATGATTGACAATGTATTTTTTTCATGTTTATCTTTACCTAAAATAGCTGATACGTAGACTCTTGTACAAGGCTCCTTATTCTATAAAAGGAGGCCTTTCGGTTTTAGTTTGATATACGTTTTCACACTTTCATTGTACGCAAGTTTGTTTTATCAATCAAAGTGAAAGTTTGGTTTACATTATTTGTGTGTTCTTGTTTAAGTATTAATTCCGCATAATACTTGAATTGTTACATATACAACAAAGTTTCTCTAGGTGTTCAAATTGTTTATGGTGGTAATGCTTATACTGTACTAGAGAAAAAGAAGCAACTCTTGCATGAGTATGCTGTTTTTAAAGCTCAACCCAATGAAAAGCTAAGTAGAATGAGAAGTAGACTTCTTGACATTACAAGCAAGTTGTCCTTTATGGAAACAGTGCTTGGTGATGTTGATATCATCACCACTTTTCTTAAAAGTCTTGGTGATGCATGGAAGATTGAAGCAAGGTCTATAATTGCTAATAATACTCACAAAAGTTCTACTTTTGATGATGTTTACAATAAAATGAGGCTGGTAGAGAATGAAATTCTTTTGGATCAAGGAAGCAAGTCTACCAATGGAAATATGTCCTTCTTCTCACATAGTGAAGGTCAATTTGATCAAAAGGAGTCATACATGCACCCGTTACTGGATCACCTTGTGTCAACGCTGGATCAAGCTTTGTCAATGCCTCACATTCAGACGCTGACACATACAATGTTGACTCTCCAAGAGTTAAGCCTGCTGGTATTGATCTAGATACTGTTTGTGCATACATTGCTTCATTGCCCAATGGTTCAGTGATTACATATGAGGACCTTGAGCAAATTAGTGATGAGCATTTGGAGGAGATAGACATAAAGTGGAATATGGCTCTTTCAATCATAAGGGCAAATAGATGGAATCGAATATTTAAGAAGAAGATGACTTTTAATGCTAAGGACACTGCTGGATTTGATAAATCCAAGGTTGAGTGTTATAATTGTCATCGAATGGGACACTTTATGAGAGAATGCAGATCTCCAAGAAGGTCTGATGCTGGAAAACCCTCAAGCCAAATCATCAAGGCTCAGGATTCCAAAGCTATGGTTTCTATGCAAGACATTGATGGTGTTGGCTGGGATTAGAGTTATTTGGCCAAGGATGAGGAAGAAAACAAAGCTTTGGTTGCAGAAAAGGAAGAAGAAGAGCATGTTCACTATGCTCTCATGGCACACTCTTCATCTTCATCAGACAATGAGGTATATGATGATGCATTTTGTAGTTAGGGTTGTCGTCTGAACACTGAAAAACTTAACAAAGAAGTTTTAAAATTGACAACAGATGTGGTTAATGAAAGATGCAAGTTATCTAACTATCAACTTACTCTTACTCAAACTGAAAAGACTGTAGCTGAGTATAAGAAAATGGAGTTTGACCTAAAAGATCAAATCAATATTTTAACTCATGATTTAAATGCTAGTGTTGAGTTTAGAAACATCATGGAGAGGGCCAATGGTGTTTTACAGGCTAAGTTAGATGAGGCTATAAAAAACAAAGATGATGTAGATTTTAAAATTAAGAGATTTGATAAAGCCTCACAAACCATAGAAAAATGTGTCAGTGAACAAAGGGATTCTAGGGATATGACTGGGATTGGGATAAAAGAGTATGTTGGTGTTCTACCACCTGCTGGGAACTTCTATGGTGTCCTTAGAAAGGACTTATCTCGGACTGGTATACCAGAACTCCAAGAAGAGGAATTTATTCCTCCACTAAGAGTTCTTACCCCAATAGAGGAATACAAGCAGAAGTTGACTGATTTGGACCAATGGAAGAAAACCAACCCTACCTTGTTTGTTAAGGGTGGCATGCTAAGTGACAACCCAAGTGAGTCTACACCCATAAAAGTGACAAACCCAATCACTGGAAAGACTGTTGACCTTGGTCGTTGATAGAAAACCTAGTATTAAATATGCAGAAATGTATAGAAAACCTAGGTCACCAAAAAGCCAAATTAGTGATAATGGGACAGGTTTCTTTTCTTCTAGACCTAGAGCTATGTCTAGAAAAGCATGTTACACTTGTGGAAGTTTTTCACATTTAGCTTATAAGTATGTCAATGCTTCAAAGGTCAACACTGATAAAAAGTCAAACACTGTCAAACCCAAACCTTTTGTCCAGCAAAGTCACAAGTTGTTAGACCAGCCTCATTCTTTACTAAAGGGTCTAATACTTATGGACAAAGACCTTTTCAGAAGACCAATACGTGGTCTAACAGACAATGGGTTCCTGTAGCAAACCCTAGGTTCAACGCTGATAAGGGTAATTTTAGCATTGACAAGAACAAATTAAACGCTGACAAGAACGTTGCCAAACCAAATAAAGGAAAATATTTGCAACCAAAGGGAAAGGGGTCTAAAGCTTCGTCTAGCTTGACATGGAGACCTAAGCAAGACCAAAACCCTAATTCAGATGGGATTTCTATGATCTGTAACATATTTCATTGGAGACCGTACCGAAAAATATACCGATCTACCAATTGGGGTTAACTGGGTGTTTAATCCAAAAAGGGATGAAAAAGGGGTTGTCATAAGGACTAAGTCTGTTCTTGTTGAACAACCAAATGAATCCAAGTCTGCTCAGGCTTGGGTTCCCAAAGAAAACTAATTTGTTTTCTTTATGCGCAGGGCATTCATAAGCAGGTTAATGATTATGGCTATTGGGATAGTGGATGCTCTAGGCACATGACGGGGAAGGAAGATTATCTGACAAATTTTATCCCCATTAAAGATGGTGAAAAAGTGTACTTTGGAGGTGGATGTGGAACTATCACTGGCAAAGCCACTCTTCTCACCAACAATTTACGTTTTGAAAACGTATTTTTGGTAAAAGAACTTGACTATAATCTGTTTAGTGTATCACAAGTTTGTGATAACAAAAATAAGGTTCTTTTCACTGATACTGAATGCTTGGTGTTGAGCAAAGATTTTAAAATACCAGATGAGAAATTCGTTGATTATAGAACACCTAGGCATAAGGATATTTATAATGTGAATCTTAATGGAATTAGGATGAATAATAATTTGTCATGTCTATATGCTAAGGATTCAGTTGATGAGAGTAATCTTTGGCATATAAGATTAGGGCACAATAATTTTAAGAATATAAATAGACTTGTGAGACATGGCTTAGTTGATGGTTTGCCTGAAAAGGCTTTCCACAGTTACAATTCTTGTGTTGCATGCCTTAAAGGCAAACAACACAAGGTCTAATTTAAGTCTAAACCAGTGCACTCTAGTTCTAAACCACTTCACTTGCTGCATATGGACTTGTTTGGTCCAACTAATATAGAAAGCTTAAATAGTAAATCCTACTGTTTTGTCATCACTGATGATTTTTCTAGATTTACTTGGACTTTCTTTTTAGCTTTGAAAAGTGACACTGCTGATACTTTGATTAAATTTATTACCCAAATTAAAAAGAAGTCTGGTAATGAGGTTAATATACTTAGAAGTGATAATGGTGGTGAGTTTAGAAATATGTTGTTAGATGACTTTTGTGACAAGAAAGGGATTACTAGACAGTTCAGTGTAGCTAGAACCCCATAACAAAATAGGGTAGCTGAGAGAAAGAATAGAACCCTCATAGAAGCAGCCAGGACTATGTTGGCTGATGCTCACTTTCCCATTGCTTTTTGGGCTGAGGCTGTGAATACAGCTTGTTATGTTCAGAATTAGGCATTAGTTAACAAGATTCATAACAAAACACCTTATGAGTTACTTTGGGGCAGAAAACCTAATATTGGTTTTCTTAAACCTTTTGGATGTCATGTAGTTGTATTGGACACTAGTGATACCTTAGGTAAGTTTAGTGCTAAAGGTGATGAAGGCTACTTCATGGGTTATTCTGTGCAGAGTAGAGGATATAGAGTTTACTGATGAGACTGCTTTTATACATAGTCTTATCGTCCAAATCGGGCTTAAAATGCATAAAATATCATTAAAACTGCCAAATATATGCTCGTGTTTGTTGCTTGTGTATTTTAGGTACGGATATTGAGGAAATGACAAAAAGATCACAAGAATCAATCAAAAACGAACACGGGAAACGAAGCCGCACAATGAACCGGGCCCAAATCTGGAATTTCCAAAAATGGCCCTTGAAGTTTTGAAGATTGGCAACTTTAGTCCCTCATTTTTGAAGATTTGGCAAGATAAGACGTTGAAGATTTCATTATTGGCAAAAGAAGACCTCCATGTTTGAAGATATTACAAGAATGGCCCTTGAAGAATGCAAGTTATGCATTTAAAGTCCTTGTTTTAAGTTTGAGAAAGTATTTGTGCCAAAATTGACAATCTGCCAAAGTTAATTACAAAGGAAATGAGAATGTTGTTGTTTTAATACAAAGTGAACAAAGGAAAGAACATTGGGGACCATTTTTGCCAGACATATAAACTTCACCCACCAATACCATCCTGACACCTCACCATTTAACCCGACCCTACCCATTTACCCTACCCATGCCCGTCCAAACCCATAACCCAAACCCAATACCCAGTTTATTATTAAACTGGTCAACCCACCAGTCAAACCCCCAAATCTTTCCCACCAAACAACTTATTTAAATAAAACCTTTACCCAAAATAGATTAAACCCCCACTAATCCTCACATAAACCCTAATTTTACCAGGTCTAATTAACTTTAATCCAAAGGGGTTTTTGTTGAGCTGCTCCAGATTGCTAATTTACACCCTTGTCACCAAAACCCACATCCCAAATCCACCCCAGACACACCCATGTGACACCCCCAAGATTCCCCATTCACGTCTCTTTCACACAAAACCCCAAACCAGACAAAATCAACGCCCAAGATTGTATTACTTGGTCCCCAAGACCATTTTAACGTCCATGATCAAACATATACAGCTGGACATCACAAGAACTTTTCAGAAATCACATGGACGATTTTTTGACCAAGATTCCAAGTCAAGACCAAGGGCATGTTAGGAAATTAACCCATTAGGGTTTTAGCTTCTAGTTTATTCTATTCAGTTGTATAAATACTTGTGGCATGTCACAAGTATCTTTGTTCCAGATTTTTTTCAAGTTATTGTAATCCCTTTTAAATTTTTATAAAGTTGGTATTTTTTAAATTATAATTCCTTTTATGATTTTAAAGTTGGTGTTAGCTTGAGAGAATCTGAGTTCCATATTTCATTTGATAAACACTTTGTGTTTGTTTCAGTTTTCAAAAAGGTTTCAGAATTTGTTTGAAAATTTTCAGAAATCCAAGGGTCCTATGAAGTGAAAGTGGAATTGGATTCCTGGATTTCTGATATTTTTCTTGTTTCAAAAAGTGTTCAAAGTTCAAGGTTTACTGTTTTTGTGAAAAAGGTTTAAGAAAGTTTTAAAAATCAGAAAGTGCATATTGTGTTTGTTCATTGATCTTAGCAGGTTTCATTGGAAGCTTGTTTTGTCCAAGGTTCTACTCAGGCCCCAGCCTGAAGGAGATGGCTAAGCAGCCATTGTGGGACCTGGATGTGGGTCCCACAAGGTAAATCTCTATTTCCTTGTTTAAATTTTCAAATTTTCAGTTTTATTTGATTTTGCATGAAATTGATTGAGTTGGGATATTTTATGTTTGAATTAGTTTAAAAAGGTTGTTCTTGCATGTTTAAATGTATTAGGATAGATTTGGTGAAGTTTTGTGTAGGTTTGTTGTGTTAAATCTCATTTTTCAGTTTTTAAAGAGTGTTTGGATACGGGTGTTAGCATAAGGTTGTGAGAAGTACAAGTTGTTAAAGCTGTTAAAATCAACTCATTTTTGTTAACTTTGTGTTATACCAGTATTTGAGATAGATTTGGTTAGCTTTGGCATAGTCTTGTATGCATAAAACCTAAAACATAGCTAAAATCTATCATAGCCTTAAACTGCATGATTTTTGTGTGATTTTTGCCATCTAATCTTGTACCTAGTTAGAACTTAGGCTAGGATTGGACTTTGGCTTGATTAGGGTAAGTCTGTGAGTGACTTGAGCAAGATTTGGCCAACCAAATCTCACTCAAGTGCACTTTGCATCAGCAAAGTGCCCACAACAGCCTTCCTTTTTTATACAGTGACTAATTTAGTGCTTGTCTGCCTGAATTTATGAAGAATTTGTGCCATCACTCTTGAAATCTGTTAGGGTTAAGGTTTAAGCAGGGATTGTGATTGATTGTATGTCATTTGCTTGGATTGTGAACAAGTTGTGAACACTTGAATCTCACCATTTTGCCAATTGAACCAGCAATATACTCCCAGACCTGTGCATGTAAAATCAGAAATGTTGTGTGCCTTTTGTGTGAATTTTTGTGAACTGACTTGTGTGTTTTCTTGCATATATTGACTCCCTATACTCAACTGAGTATAGGGGTGCCTTATTGCCCAATATAAGCCCTCAAATAAGCTCTCCTGAGCTTATTGGTCAACTGACCAACAATTTACACTAGCAGTGGGAACAAACTTCTCACTGGTAGCACAAAAGTTAGCACTGCCAAGCTAAAGGACAAACGTCCCAACATGTCACTTTCAGAAACCTAGAAATTTTGTCTTTTGTGGGCTAAAATTAGAATTAGGGTTTGAAACCAGTATTAATATTTTTCTAATTTTATTTTTGATTTTTCTGTTTAATTAGAATTTTTATTACTGTTCATTTGCTATTTTTTACATTTAGTAGCTAATTTAAATACTTTTTATTATTCTGTTTTTGGCATTTAGTGCCAAAAATCATTATTTTTCAGTTTAAACATTTTTCATAGATTAAGAAAAACATTTTAAGATTTTTAGCTAAAAAAAGTTTTTACTGTTCACTTTTTATTTATTTTTTAGAATTAAATTAGTTTATTTAGGGTTTTATTCAAACTATATTTGTCTTCTAGTGAAAAAATTTATATTTTCCAAACTTTTTCATTTTTCTACTGTTCATTAGAGTAATTTAGGATTTTTAAAATTGTTAAATTATTTTTGGCATTATTTTATTATTTTTTATAATTATTTTAGTTTAAAAATAGTTTTTAGTGTTTTAAAAATAGAAAAATAGTTTTAAAAATTAGGAAAAATACTTTTTAATCTTTAGATAATATAAGTAAGTTATTTGTTCAATAAAATAATATTTTGGACATTTTGATTAATTATATTTAATTTTAGGGCTTTAATTAGCATTTAAAATTGAATATTTAATTAATAAAAGGTTTTAAAGAATTTTTATTGTATTTTTATTCTTATTTATATTATTTTAGACTTAGTTTAGCTTTTAATTAATTTTTAGGTTTAAATTTTTAATTTTGTAGTTTTTACGGTTTTACGTGAACGCCTTTTCGTCTTAGCTCGATCCGTCTTCGTAACCGTCATTCTCTTCTCACCCCATTTCTATTTTCTTCTTTTCTCAATATAATCACAAACAAAAATCAATTCATTACACAAAGCACGTGCCTCCTTGGGAAACGAACTTGAACTTATTTGGTCATTAGTGCTCGGTTTTCTTAAACCGACAATTAATACTTGCCACTTTTGTCATCCTTTTCCTAAAGGGTACAAAAACTCTACATCATGTTTGGTGCCGCTGCCGGGGAGGCGTGTTGTGTTTTGATTGAACAATTGTTGTTTTTATACTAACCATAATTATTATTTGTATTAGTAGCACTCTACTAATACGTATTATCGGTTTTCGGTTTTTGTGTGAATACTATTACTATATTGTATACGTAGAACAATAAATTCACAAGTACTCCAAATACGTGAGCAATCACAACCTTGACTTGGGAGGTCATTACCCAATCATTGTATTCGAATCTCAAACCAAAGAAAAAGGCAAAAATAGATAAATACTTTCGTGAAGCTCGATTTTGTAAAATATAAACTATAAGGTGGGTATAAGGCGGTTGTATTTCACGACCTAAAGGAAAAAGGCTCTTAAGTGCTTCGTGCCGCCTCGTTTCCTCCGCTTGCTTGTGAGTATTTGATTTTGAAAGCTAATCGAGGGTTTTGCCGCCCAAAGTATTATTACATATCATATATATTTTCTTGGTTTCTATTGATTAAACCCTCTTGAACGTTTTGGTGTTCCACCAACGTTCTAAAGTCATCGAAGGTGTTCACTTCACGTGATCGTTTTCATTCCTTGAGGCTTCTTTAATCGAGAGATTTGATTAAGGAGGAGATTTGTAGATTTGTGTCTACTTAATACATTCCAAAAATTCCAAAAAGGTTAATACAATCAAAAACCACAAAAAAAAAAATTAAAAAAATACAAAACACCAAAAAGAATCTTCTTTGCTCGTCCCCTCGTTGTACGTGACGTTTATGCTAACTCGTAATCAAGCGAGACGTGCACGTAAACGAAAGAACAAAACTCCCACTCCAAATCTTTCTAGTGAGGAGTCTCCTATTGACGAACCCATTGTAAGAGAAGCACCAACCATGGCGAATCGAAATATGATGGAGTTACTTCAAGCACCCACCGAGGGTTATGGAGAAGCTATTGTGATTCCCGCTATCGTTGCGGAGAATTTTGAGGTGAAAACGGGTTTGTTGTCGATGATCCAAAACAACAAATTCCGTGGCGATGAGAAGGACAATCCACACAACCATATCCGCCAATTTAATCGTCTTACCGCCACGTGCAAATTCAAGGATGTCTCGAATGACTCGATTAAGATGATGCTTTTTCCGTATTCCTTAGCGGGGCACGCTAAAATTTGGTTAGAGAAAGAGCCATCTAATTCTATATTGACGTGGAAGGATCTCGTTTCAAAATTTGTGAACCAATTTTTTCCGCCCTCTAAGACTACGCACTTGAAAAACGAGATTTCAAAGTTTTCACAAGAATGTAATGAAAGTTTTTCAACGGCTTGGAATAGGTTTAAGGAAATGTTACATGAATGTCCTCATCACGGTTTTTCCGACTTGCATAAAATTGACACGTTTTACAATGGACTTAATGATCATGAAAGAGATTATTTAAATGCCGCCACGGGTGGTAATTTTTTGTGTAAAATGGTCGAGGAAGCTTTGGTGATAATTGAGAATAAGTCTAAGGTTTATAGCCCTCGTAACACACCGAGTGTTGCCAAATTGGGCTCGTCATCGTCTCGTAGCATTAATGCCTTACATGATGAAGCAAATGAAGAAAATCGATTTTTTGATAGATTTGCTAACCTTATGTCCCATTGGAAAGCTCAAGAAGCTTCAAATTCCGCTTCGGTTAAAGCGTTTTCTAAGAGTTGTTTGTCGTGTGGTGGAGCTCATGATCTTTCCGAGTGCATTACCGCGGATGGTAACACTTCGAGTGCTTATATAGCCACGGGAACTTATAACCAAAACGGCCAAGGTTCCCGCCAAAATCAAGCTCCACCAAATCAAAATGCTAATAACTATCGAAACAACAACCAAGGTGGTAATTATCAAGGCAATCAACGTAATTACAACAAGGGTAATTATCAAAGTGGAAATGGGCAAATTTCAAATCAAAACCAAAACCGTGATTTTCAAACTACCACTCAAGGTTTTCAAAATGATCACACCAGAAATCTTCAAGGAGAGTTTTTGAATTATGCAAAAGCAAACGATGCTAAGTTTGATAATATGCAACGTGAAATGGTTAGCTTAAGATCCGAGTTGAAAAACGAGCTTAAAAACGAACTTGCTAATGAACTTAAGACTCATGCTAATAAAATGGAAGGAAATGTTCAACGTCTCCAACAAAATCAACAAAAAATGGAGCAAGGTCAACATGAGATTAAGCAAGAGTTGTTAAAAGCGGATGCTAGGCAATCTAAGTTTGAAGACCGAATGGGAAAAATGTTTGAAGCTATCATGTGTAAGCCTTCTTCTTCGGGTGGTCTTCCTAGTGATACCATCGTGAACCCGAAAGGAGAATTGAAGGTTATTACTACTCGTAGTGGTAAAACTTTCAAAGAACCCATTTCTCGTCCAAGTACTTCTATGGAGAAGGAAAAAGAGAAAGAACCCGAGGTGGTGGTAGAAAAGGAGCACATTCAAAGCCCACGAAGTACCTCTCAAACCACACCTACGGTTGAACCAATACCAACCATGGAACCCGAGATTCCAAGGCCGATGCCTATGCCTATGCCCCAACCCACACCACCCTTACCCTACCCTGCAAGACGAGTGATGAGACTGCTTTTATACATAGTCTCATCGTCCAAATCGGGCTTAAAATGCATTAAATATCATCAAAATACCCAAATATATGCTTGTGTTTGTTGCTTGTGTATTTTAGGTACAGATATTGAGAAAATGACAAAAGATCACAAGAATCAGTCAAAAACGAACACGGGAAACGAAGCCGCACGATGAACCAAGCCCTAATGAAGAATTTTCCAAGAAAACCCTTGAAGATTTGAAGAATTATGAAGAAGGGTCCTCTAATATGGAAGAATTGACACTTTATACCCTTGTATCTTCATAATTACAAGTTTGGTCCCTAAAGTTTGTCAAAATTACAAAAAGGACCCTTAACTTTGAAGAATTGACAAATTTAGTCCCTCAACAAAACTAAATTGTCAATATTGGTCCTCCAAGAAGTCAACAAACAAGTCAAACCTTGAAGAATGAAGAAAATGCCAAAATCAGTCCTTCAAATATCATAAATTTACATTTGAAGTCCTTGAAACAAGATATAAAACATTTTGTGCCAAAATTGCCAACTGCCCAAAGTTGTTTTACAAAGGAAATGAGTTTAGTTGCTGTTTATACAAAGTGAAGAGAGTAAGGAACTATGGGGACTGAAACTACCAGACAACTAAACTTCAACATCCAACCAGCTCTTGACACCTCACCATAACCCACCCATTTACCCAAACCCTTACCCGTCCAACCCATAACCCATAACCCAATACCCAGGTTTATTAAATAAACCTGGTCAAACACCCAGTCAACCCCTCTTAAATTTCCCACCCAAACACACTTTTTAAATTAACCACCCCCAAAAACGGATTAAACCTGTTCTAATCCCCCCATAAACCCTACTTAATCCCAGATTCAATACAACTAAAAACAAGGGGGTTTTGTTTCTTCTGCTCCAGATCCTTGATTCACAACTTTGTCATCAAAACCCACATCCCAAATTAACACAAGACACACCCATGTGTCTTGTGGGACCCTCCCCTGCACCCGTCTTTTCCCCAAACCCCAATACCAGACAAGTTAAACGGCTGGATGGTAGTCCTTGGTCCCCAAGCACATTTTAACGTCCCTGATCATCCAACACAACCTGGCATCTTCACATGACACCACCAAGATCACATGCTGCACAATTTGACCAAGAATTTCAAGATTCGTCCAAGGGCACTTTGGGAAGATTACACACTAGGGTTTTCACATTCTAGATAGTTCTGTAGTTCACTATATAAGGACGTATAGGTTTTTATTTGTTCTTGTTCCTTGTTTTTTCTCCTTGAATCACAACTTTGTAAATCCAGTTTTTTTTATGAATGAAAAATGGTTTAAGGTTTGTTGATGAGAAGCAAAGAGCCAGTTATTTATATTGTTTGAAGTTTTGTTGAATTCTATTGTTGATTTACTTGTTTTAAAAGGTTTTCAGTTTTCCTAAGTTTTCAAAATTTTCAGTTAAGAAAAATCAGTTTTCTTATATTACTGCTTTCTTTTTAAAAGCTTTAAGCTATAGGTTAACTTGTCAATAAGTTAATCCTATAGCCTAAGCTCTTGTACCAGTTATCTTTTGTTCTTGGTCATCTGATTTTGGCAGGTTCAAATAAAGGATCAATATCATCATCATTTTCATTTCATAAACAGCAAAGAAAGTCTGCACAGACCCGAGTCTGTATGGAGATGGCAAAGCAGCCATTGTTGGGCCTGGATGTAGGCCCAACAAGGTAGAATCCTTGTTCTCTTTTTCAGTTTTTAAAAAGTTTTCAGTTATTTGTGATTTTGCTTGAAATTTGTGAAGAAGTTGTTAAGTGTTTGTTTGACTGATTGGATATTGCTTATTTAAGGTTAGTATGCATGTTTAGATAGTTTAGGAACCAGTTGGTTTAGTTTTGTTAGGAATTGCTTTGTTAAAAATCATTTTCAGAACTTAAAAGGGTGTTTGGATAAGGGTATAACCTAGGGTATAAGTTTTGCATCTTTGGTTAAAACCTGTTTATTACACTTATTAGGGTGTTGGTAGGTTGTATGTTAGTTTGGTTTTCAACTTGGTAGGATTTAAAACAAGTTTGTATGTTAAAATTTGACTCAATTGGTGAAAATCAGAAAAGTGCTTGGTTTGACTGATTTTGGTGAAATTTGTTCATCAAACTTTGTAATTTGTTAGAAGTAGGGTTTAAGTAGGATTGTGTACTGCTTTTATGCCATGATATTGATTTGTATGCAAGTTATTGGCCATTGAAATCCGTTTTTATGCATGTAATCTAGCTTTACTGTTCATCAGAAACAAGTTAGCTTAATCAGTAACTTTTGGTGCCTTTTGTGTGAAATTTTGTTAAGTGATCTGTGTGTTTTTGTGTTTAAATAGACTCCTTATACTCAACTGAGTATAAGGGTGCCTTATTGTCCAAATAAGCACTCACAATAAGCTCTCCTGAGCTTATTGGTCAACTGACCAACAAATTAACACTACCAGTGGGAACTCCTTTCCCACTGATAGCACACTTGTTTCCACTGCTATACAAAAGGACAAAGTCCTTGAAGTGTCACTTTCAGGAAGTTTAACTTTTTGTCTTTAGTGCTTGAATTTGTGAATTAGACTTTCAAATTTGTTTCAGTATTTTTCTTATTAAATTTGTGATTTTTCTGTTTAAATAGATTTTTTATTACTGTTCATTTAGTATTTTTTAGGTTTTATTGCATTTTTAATTAATTTTTAATGTTTCTATTTTTGGCATTTAGTGCCAAAAATACTTCTTTTTCAGTTTCAACATTTTTCTTTTATTAAGAAAAACATTTTAAGATTTTTAGTCAAAAAATATTTTACTGTTCATCTTTTTATTATTTTTTAGAATTAATTTAAGTTAATTAGGGTTTATATTAAACTGTTTTTGTCTTTTAGTGGTAAATTTATTATTTTTCAAACTTTTTCATTTTTCTACTGTTTATTAGAGTAATTTAGGATTTTTAAAAGTGTCAAATTATTTTTGGTATTATTTTATTATTTGTTATAATTAATTTATTTTTAAAATAGTTTTTAGTGATTTAAAAATAGAAAAATAGTTTTTAAAAATTAGAAAAAAATCTTTTTAGTCTTTAGATAATATAAGTAAGTTATTTGTTCAATAAAATAATATTTTGGACCTTTTGATTAATTATATTTAATTTTAGGGCTTTAATTAGCATTTAAAATTAAATATTTAATTAATAAAAGGTTTTAAAATATTTTTATTGGAATTTTATTCTTATTTATATTATTTTAGACTTGTTTTAGCTTTTAATTAATTTTTTAGGTTTAAAATTTTTAATTTTGTAGTTTTTTACGATTTTACGTGAACGCCTTTTCGTCTTAGCTCGATCCGTCTTTCTCTTCTAATCTCATTTCTTTCTTTCTTTCTCAATCATATAATCACAAATCAAAATCAATTCAATACATAACGCACTTGCCTCCTCGAGAACGAACTCACTTTTAGGGTCATTCACACACGGTTATCCTAAATCGTCGTGCATACTTGCCCTATTTTGTCATCCTTTTCCTAAAGGGTAACAAAAACTCCAACATCATTTTGGCGCCGCTGCCGGGGAGGCATGTTGTGTTTTGGTCAACAATTGTTGTTTTTTATATAGCCATAATTAGTATTTGTATTAGTAGCACTCTACTAATATGTATTATCGTTTTTCGATTTTTGTGTAAATATTATTACTATATTGTATACGTAGAACAATAAATTCACAAGTACTCCACATACGTGAGAAATCACAACCTTGACTTGGGAGGTCATTATCCAATCATTGTATTCGAATCTCAAACCAAAGAAAAAAAGGCAAAAATAGATAAATACTTTCGTGAAGCTCGATTTTGAAAAATACAAACTATAAGGTGGGTATAAGGCGGTTGTATTTCACGACCTAAAGGAAAAAGGCTCTTAAGTGCTTCGCGCCGCCTCGTTTCCTCCGCTTGCTTGTGCGTATTTTGAGATTGAAAGCTAATCGAGGGTTTTGCCGCCCAAAGTATTACTAAGTATCATATATATTTTCTTGGTTTCTATTGATTAAACCCTCTTGAACGATTTGGTGTTCCACCATCGTTCTAAAGTCATCGAATGCGTTCACTTCACGTGATCGTTTTCATTCCTTGAGGCTTCTTTAATCGAGAGATTTGATTAAGGAGGAGATTTGTAGATTTTGGTCTACCTAATACATTTCAAAAAAATCCAAAAAAAGTAAAAACAATCAAAAACCACAAAAAAAATTGAAAAAGTAAAAACACCAAAAAGAATCTTCTTTGCTCACCCTCTCGTTGTACGTGACGTTTATGCAAACTCGCTCCAAAGCAAGACGTGCTCGTAAACGAAGAAACAAATCAATCACTCCTTCTAGTGAGGAGTCTCCTATTGACGAACCCATTGTAGCGAAAGAAGCACCCATGGCTAATCGAACTATGATGGAGTTGCTTCAAGCACCCACCGAGGGTTATGGAGAAGCGATTGTGATTCCCGCTATCCTTGCGGAGAATTTTGAGGTTAAGACGGGTTTGTTGTCCATGATTCAAAACAACAAGTTTCGAGGTGACGAAAAGGACAACCCTCATAACCACATTCGCCAGTTTAATCGTCTCACCGCCACTTGCAAGTTTAAGGACGTCTCTAACGACTCGATTAAGATGATGCTTTTTCCGTATTCCTTAGCGGGGCCCGCTAAAATTTGGTTAGAGAAAGAGCCACCCAATTCTATATTGACGTGGAAGGATCTCGTTTCAAAATTCGTGAACCAATTTTTTCCGCCCTCTAAGACTACGCATTTGAAAAACGAGATTTCAAAGTTTTCGCAAGAGTATAATGAGAGTTTTTCAACGGCTTGGAATAGGTTTAAGGAAATGTTGCACGAATGTCCTCATCATGGTTTTTCCGACTTGCATCAAATTGACACGTTTTACAATGGCTTGAACGATCATGAGCGTGATTATCTTAATGCCGCCGCGGGTGGTAATTTTTTGTGTAAGACGGTCGAGGAAGCATTGTTAATCATTGAGAATAGGTCTAAGGTCTATAGTCCTCGTAGCACGTCGAGTGTTCGTAAGACTTCGTCTTCGCCTTCGCCTTCATTGTCACACACCGTTGATGCTTGCCAAATCGAGGCTAATTTGGAGAACAAAATTTTTGATAAGCTTAAGGGATTGTTAATTGAGTTTAAAGTTGGTGAACAACCCACTCCCTCTATGGCTAAAGCGGTTGAGGTTTCTTGTATGTATTGTGGTGGAGCTCACGATTATTCCGAGTGCATTACCAACAGTGGTAACACTTCGAGTGCCTTCGCGGCCGCGGGAACTTATAACCAAAACGGTCAAGTTCCCCGCACTAATCAATTGACTCCACCGGGTTTTCCACCAAATCAAAATGCTAACAATTATCGAAACAATCAAGTTGGTTACCAAAACAATCAAAGGAACAATTACAAGGGTAATAACAACTATGGGAATCAAGGAAGTAGTAGCCAATTGCAAAATCAAAACCAAAACCGTAATTTTCAAAACACGAGTCAAGGTCTTCAAAATGTTTACACTAAAGAACTTCCAATGGACTTTTTGAATTACGTTACGGCAAATGATAAGATTTTGGAAAACATTCAAGAGCAATTGGCTAGTCAAGCTAGGGACACGACTAAAAACACCAAGGAGTTAGCTAATTTTGTGAAGGAAAATCTAAACATGAGAAATGAGTTGAAAAATGATTTTGCTAATAAAATTAGAGGTCAAAACAATAAAATT
Organism: Glebionis coronaria; assembly: GCA_025667525.1. NCBI lineage: Eukaryota > Viridiplantae > Streptophyta > Magnoliopsida > Asterales > Asteraceae > Glebionis > Glebionis coronaria. The sequence goes on from CM046874.1 coordinate 150,467,089, forward strand.
GAACAAATTCATGCTAGGCTTGAACAAAGAATTGACCAAAAAGCCGCTAGTCAAGATCTTAAGTTTAATAGTCAAGATGCTAAGCTTAATGCCATTTTAGAAGCCGTCATGGGAAACAAAGCCTCTACTTCGGGAAGTTTGCCTAGTAACACCGTATCAAACCCGAAGGGAGAGATGAAAGTGATTACCACACGAAGTGGTAAGGCACTTAAAGAACCGAATCCTCAACCAATTACTCTAACGGTGGAGGAAATTGAGGAAGAACCCGAGGTGGTGGTCGAAAAGGAGCATATCTCAAGCCCACAAAGTACCGCTCATGCCACACCTACGGTCGACCCTTTACCAACATTGGAACCCGAGATTCCAAAGGCTATGCCTATGCCCCAACCCACACCACCCTTGCCTTACCCATCGAGACTTAGGAAGGAGAAACGACAAGAGCGCGACAATTATCAATTTGAGCTTTTTATGAAAATGTTTCGTGAGTTGCACCTTAATGTGAGTTTCGCCGATGCTTTGGTCATGATGCCTCGATTTGCCGCTAACTTTAAGAGTATGTTGAACAACAAGGAGAAATTGCATCAATTGTCTAGTTGTTCGTCGGTTTATCTTAATCGCATACCTCAAAAAGTCGGTGATCCCGGTAAATTTTTGATCCCTTGTGCAATTCAAGATATGGAAGAATGCTATGCCTTGGCCGATCTTGGTGCTAGCATTAATTTGATGCCACTTGCAATCTTCAAGTCGCTCAATCTTCCTAATCTTACTCCTTCACTAATGTCTATCGAGATGGCCGACCATTCCACGATTCGTGCATGTGGTTTGGCGGAAGACGTTTTTGTGAAAGTGGGGAAGTTCTACTATCCCGTAGACTTTATCGTCGTTGATATCCCCACGGATCCTCAAGTTCCTCTTATTTTAGGTCGTTCGTTTTTAGATACGTCTATGGCTTTAATTGATGTTCATGCTAGAAAGATCACCTTACGTTTCAACGACGAGGAACTTGTTATAAACGCAACTCAAAATTCTCAACTTTCTCATGTTTATTCCGTTGCTACCATAAACCTCGTTGATATGATCGACGTGGTTTGCGAGGAATTTTCACAAGAAGTTTTAGGGTTTGGTGATGAAGAAACTAGTGGCAATCCCACTATGTTAGATCCAATTCTTGATAATTCGACACCAACCTTCACTCCTTTTGAAGGTGGTAGTTTTACGTTGGAAGAATGCAATGTTCCACGTACTTGTGACGAAGACCTCGACAACGATGAGGACTTCTCGATTATCAAGGATTTTCTTAACGATTTCCCATTTCCTCCACCCGAGGAGGTTATGAGTATCGAGCCCAAATCTTCACTTGAGGAACCACCCATCCTTGAGTTGAAAGATTTACCTCCTCACCTCGAATATGTCTATTTGGAGGAGGGCGACAAGTTTCCGGTTAATATTGCGAAGGAAATTTCGAATGATGAAAAAACCGCACTTGTCGATGTTCTAAAAGATCACAAAGGGGCGATTGCGTGGAAGTTATCCGACATTAAGGGAATCGATCCCAAGTTTTGTACCCACAAAATCTTAATGGAGGAGGATTTCAAGCCCACAATCCAAAGTTAAAGTAGGGTGAACCCCGAAATTCACGACGTCATCAAAAAGGAGGTCCTTAAACTCCTTGACGCAGGAATGATTTACCCTATTTCCGATAGCCCTTGGGTGAGTCCTATTCATTGTGTCCCTAAAAAAGGAGGAATGATCGTTGTGCCAAACGATGCCAACGAGTTGATTCCCACTAGACTCGTGACCGGATGGAGAGTGTGCATCGACTATCGAAAGTTGAATGAAGCCACTCGAAAAGACCATTTTCCCTTGCCCTTCATGGACCAAATGTTGGAGCGTCTTGCGGGAAACGATTTCTATTGCTTTTTAGATGGTTTTTCCGGTTACTTCCAAATTCCCATCGATCCTCGTGATCAAGAAAAAACTACGTTTACGTGTCCATATGGAACGTTTGCCTATCGTAGAATGCCATTCGGACTTTGCAATGCACCGGGAACCTTTCAAAGGTGCATGATGGCTATTTTTCATGATATGATCGAGAAGACGATGGAAGTCTTCATGGATGACTTTTCCGTGTTTGGTAATTCGTTCACTTCGTGTTTGTCGAACCTTGAGAGAATGTTAAAACGTTGTGAGGAAACCAACCTTGTGCTCAATTGGGAAAAGTGTCATTTTATGGTTAAGAGTGGAATCGTCTTAGGGCACAAGGTCTCGAAAGCGGGGATTGAGGTAGATCAAGCTAAGGTAGACGTCATCGCCAAATTACCTCATCCCAAAACCGTCAAGGGAGTTAGGAGTTTCCTAGGCCACGCGGGCTTTTATCAACGATTCATCAAGGATTTTTCAAAGATCTCTCGACCCATTACACATCTTCTTGAAAAAGAGGCACGTTTTGTCTTTGACGAAGATTGTGTACGAGCCTTTGAAATCCTTAAGAGGAAACTTACCGAAGCTCCCATTCTTGTTGCTCCCAATTGGAATCTCCCCTTTGAACTAATGTGTGATGCTAGTGATTACGCCATTGGGGCCGTTTTGGGGCAACGTCATGATAAGCACTTCTTGCCTATTCACTATGCTAGCAAGACGATGACCGAGGCTCAACTAAAATACACTACAACGGAAAAGGAGTTCCTTTCCGTGGTGTATGCATTTGAGAAGTTCCGACCTTACCTCGTCTTGACAAAATGCATAGTGTATACGGACCATTCGGCTATTAAGTATCTTATGGCAAAGCAAGATGCTAAGCCTAGATTACTTCGTTGGATTCTCCTCCTTCAAGAATTTGATCACACCATCGTTGACAAAAAAGGAGCCGAGAATCTAGCGGCCGACCATCTTTCTCGTTTGGAAGATCCTCACCAAAGTGTTTACGAGCCAAAGGAAATCACCGAAACATTTCCGCTCGAGACACTTGGTGTAGTGAATTCTAAGCTTGATTCTTCTACCCCATGGTTTGCGGATTTTGCAAATTACCATGCGGGTAACTTCATCGTTAAGGGTATGACGACTCAAGAAAAACGAAAATTCTTTCGTGACGTCAAGTTCTACTTTTGGAACGACCCTTACTTGTTTCGAACTTGTGCGTATCAAATCATCCGACGTTATGTATTTGGCACCGAAGCTTCTAACATCCTTAGAGCTTGCCATGAGGGACCCACGGGTGGTCACCACGGTGCCAATCTCACGGCTAAAAAGGTGTTTGATGCTGGCTTCTTTTGGCCTACTATTTACCGAGATGCACAAGATCTTGTGAAGTCGTGTGATGCATGCCAACGACAAGGCAAAGCCTCACAAAAAGATGAAATGCCACAAAATATCATCCAAGTGCGTGAGATCTTTGACGTTTGGGGTATAGACTTTATGGGGCCGTTCCCATCATCTCGTGGTAATAAGTACATTCTCGTTGCGGTTGACTACCTATCTAAGTGGGTGGAGGCCAAGGCCTTGCCCACCAATGATGCTCGTGTGGTAGTCAAGTTTTTGAAGCAATTGTTTTCTCGGTTTGGAACCCCTCGTGCTATCATAAGCGATCGTGGAACCCATTTTTGTAACGACCAATTCAAAAGGGTTCTAAGGAAATATGGGGTTACACATCGGCTTTCTACGGCTTATCACCCACAAACGAGTGGGCAAGTCGAGGTTTCAAACCGAGCTTTGAATAGGATTTTGGAGAGATCCGTTGGGGAAAACCGACAATCATGGTCGGATAAGTTGGACGATGCTTTATGGGCCTTTCGGACCGCTCATAAGACGGCCATTGGGTGCACTCCCTATAAGCTTGTGTATGGAAAGAATTGTCATTTGCCTATCGAGTTAGAACACAAGGCTTATTGGGCCCTAAAGCATTGTAATGATGATATGGAGACCGCGGGAAAACACCGGAAAATGCAATTAAATGAATTGGATGAATTGAGGGATATTGCTTATGAAAATTCATTGATTAATAAAGAGAAAACTAAAAAGTTGCATGATTCTAAAATTAAAAACCGGGTTTTTAACATTGGGGATCAAGTTTTGCTTTTTAATTCAAGATTGAAAATCTTTTCCGGTAAGTTGAAATCCCGTTGGTCCGGTCCATTCACCGTGACTCAAGTGTTTCCTTATGGGACCATCGAGCTAGCTCAAGATGATGGTCCTAACTTCAAGGTGAATGGACATAGGTTGAAGCACTACTTTGGCGGGGAAATTCCATCCTTGAACTACCTCGACCAAGTCACCTTCCCCAATGATAATTAGTATTGAGGGGATAGAGTCGAGCTCATGACTCGGTAATCAAAAACGAGGTGCCTCGTGGGGGAGTCCCATGCTTATCCTATGTACATATTATCGCTTTCTAATGTAGCTTACGTGTGGGGATTTGTGCCCTTCCTACCTTTGTTCCGTGGTTGTTTATGAATTGTGGTTTTTAGATCATGATCTTCACGATTGGAGCCTCTTGTGTTCATTTTATGGGAGCACTCGATCGTTTGCTTTGGAGACGTTTCTCAATATCCATGATATATCCTTTTGATGTTCTAACCTTAGGTTTTTAGCACACGTCATAAACAGCTTTAAATTTATTGGTTACACCCTTTCCATGCTAGATTAGGCATTCGACTACGTCTCTAGTATGGGGGTGTTTGCACCCCTAGACTCGAAAAATTGAGGACAATGTTTAACTTTAGTATGGGGGGGGGGGGGGTGAATAGATACTTGCCTTGCCAAACCTTCACGCTTTCCAAAGTTTATCTTTTTGTTTATCGTTTTGTTGCAAAATAAGGCTAAAAATGGCCAAATTTTAAATTTTTCTCATGTGTTATAAGTGTTTGAAGACACGAATGTAGGTTTTCCGATGGCGAGAATAAGAGTAATTTTTTACTCGACCGTGCGTGTTGAGCACTTAGCTTTGGTTCCTTAACTACACATTAGGCTAAGTCTCTTAAATGAGGACGAGAAATGATAGAGTTAATTATAAGTTACTATGCTAAACGTAGGGTACTCGTATTCTTTCAAAAACTCATGTGTTCTCGTTGTTTGCTTATTCTCCCTTCGCATGTAAATATTTTTTGATTAATAAATATTGACTTAGCGGTTTAGTTAGGATTGTTGGTTTCTAATCTTTTCTAGTAGCTTCCGTGTAATTAAATTGGGAAGACATTAAGGTATCGCCAGCGTCACGGTTTTGAAGTATTGGCACCCGAATAATCGAAAGCTTCACCCAATAATAAGATTTCAAGTGCTCACCTAAATCTAGCAAACAATTTGAAGCCCCACAAGGCCGAAAAATCTATGCAAAATTGAAAGTGAATCAAGCCTTAATCTTCGAAGCTTTAAAGATCCAAAATACGCCTTAGCGTGAGGATATACGTCTTTGGCTAATAAAACCACCGATGAGGCGGATAATAAAAGGCAAGGCAAGACCGAAGTCATAATAAAAGCTTCATGGCGAAGTTGAATAAAAGATGGAGGTAAACCAAAGATAATAAGGCCCTTCCGTTAGGGGGCGTATAAAAGTCATGGTAATAAGTCTCATGTTCAAAACCGTTATAAAACCATGTTTATCGATTCTTCTTGTCAACTTAATTTTTTGACATCGTTGTCTATTAGGAGGGGTTATTGATTTGATGGTCTTAGCTACACCGTTAGGACTCTATTTTTAGACCTAAATCTCTATTATCGCATAAGTCAACAATGTATCCTCGTGAAACATTCAAGACAAAATAAAATATAAGAGATACAACTTAGGAATAATGGGAGGATAAGTACGTGATTAGGGCATATGAGTAGTGTTAGAATTACTAACTTATAATGACAATGATCTCGTTGCACGCTTGGCATGGAATTGGGGTGAAAATCGAGGACGATGAAATTATTTCTAACGAAGCATTCACGTGTTCTTATTCTATGAACCTAAACGTCCCATTTTGCGATGAAAATCATACATTATGTCTAAAACGCAAGTAGTAGTAATAGTAGTAGTGTAGCTAGTTTATCATTCAATAAAGTGAATAAAAATGAATTTTGGAGATGCTACGATACTTTATTCTAGCATTGCGTGAGGGCACGGCAATGGTTTAGTATGGGGGAGTGATGAGACTGCTTTTATACATAGTCTCATCGTCCAAATCGGGCTTAAAATGCATTAAATATCATCAAAATACCCAAATATATGCTTGTGTTTGTTGCTTGTGTATTTTAGGTACGGATATTGAGAAAATGACAAAAGATCACAAGAATCAGTCAAAAACGAACACGGGAAACGAAGCTGCACGATGAACCAAGCCCTAATAAAGAATTTTCCAAGAAAACCCTTGAAGATTTGAAAAATTATGAAGAAGGGTCCTCCAATATGGAAGAATTGACACTTTATACCCTTGTATCTTCATAATTACAAGTTTGGTCCCTAAAGTTTGTCAAAATTACAAAAAGGACCCTTAACTTTGAAGAATTGGCAAATTTAGTCCCTCAACAAAACTAAATTGTCAATATTGGTCCTCCAAGAAGTCAACAAACAAGTCAAACCTTGAAGAATGAAGAAAATGCCAAAATCAGTCCTTCAAATATCATAAATTTACATTTGAAGTCCTTGAAACAAGATATAAAACATTTTGTGCCAAAATTGCCAACTACCCAAAGTTGTTTTACAAAGGAAATGAGTTTAGTTGCTGTTTATACAAAGTGAAGAGAGTAAGGAACTATGGGGACTGAAACTGCCAGACAACTAAACTTCAACATCCAACCAGCTCTTAACACCTCACCATAACCCACCCATTTACCCAAACCCTTACCCGTCCAACCCATAACCCATAACCCAATACCCAGGTTTATTAAATAAACCTGGTCAAACACCCAGTCAACCCCTCTTAAATTTCCCACCCAAACACACTTTTTAAATTAACCACCCCCAAAAACGGGTTAAACCTGGTCTAATCCCCCCATAAACCCTACTTAATCCCAGATTCAATACAACTAAAAACAAGGGGGTTTTGTTTCTTCTGCTCCAGATCCTTGATTCACAACTTTGTCATCAAAACCCACATCCCAAATAAACACAAGACACACCCATGTGTCTTGTGGGACCCTCCCCTGCACCCGTCTTTGTCCCCAAACCTCAATACCAGACAAGTTAAACGGCTGGATGGTAGTCCTTGGTCCCCAAGCACATTTTAACGTCCCTGATCATCCAACACAACCTGGCATCTTCACATGACACCACCAAGATCACATGTTGCACAATTTGACCAAGAATTTCAAGATTCGTCCAAGGGCACTTTGGGAAGATTACACACTAGGGTTTTCACATTCTAGATAGTTCTGTAGTCCACTATATAAGGACGTATAGGTTTTTATTTGTTCTTGTTCCTTGTTTTTTCTCCTTGAATCACAACTTTGTAAATCCAGTTTTTTTTTATGAATGAAAAATGGTTTAAGGTTTGTTGATGAGAAGCAAAGAGCCAGTTATTTATATTGTTTGAAGTTTTGTTGAATTCTATTGTTGATTTACTTGTTTTAAAAGGTTTTCAGTTTTCCTAAGTTTTCAAAATTTTCAGTTAAGAAAAATCAGTTTTCTTATATTACTGCTTTCTTTTTAAAAGCTTTAAGCTATAGGTTAACTTGTCAATAAGTTAATCCTATAGCCTAAGCTCTTGTACCAGTTATCTTTTGTTCTTGGTCATCTGATTTTGGCAGGTTCAAATAAAGGATCAATATCATCATCATTTTCATTTCATAAACAGCAAAGAAAGTCTGCACAGACCCGAGTCTGTATGGAGATGGCAAAGCAGCCATTGTTGGGCCTGGATGTAGGCCCAACAAGGTAGAATCCTTGTTTCCCTTTTCAGTTTTTAAAAAGTTTTCAGTTATTTGTGATTTTGCTTGAAATTTGTGAAGAAGTTGTTAAGTGTTTGTTTGACTGATTGGATATTGCTTATTTAAGGTTAGTATGCATGTTTAGATAGTTTAGGAACCAGTTGGTTGAGTTTTGTTAGGACTTGCTTTGTTAAAAATCATTTTCAGAACTTAAAAGGGTGTTTGGATAAGGGTATAACCTAGGGTATAAGTTTTGCATCTTTGGTTAAAACCTGTTTATTACACTTATTAGGGTGTTGGTAGGTTGTATGTTAGTTTGGTTTTCAACTTGGTAGGATTTAAAACAAGTTTGTATGTTAAAATTTGACTCAATTGGTGAAATCAGAAAAGTGCTTGGTTTGACTGATTTTGGTGAAATTTGTTCATCAAACTTTGTAATTTGTTAGAAGTAGGGTTTAAGTAGGATTGTGTACTGCTTTTATGCCATGATATTGATTTGTATGCAAGTTATTGTCCATTGAAATCCGTTTTTATGCATGTAATCTAGCTTTACTGTTCATCAGAAACAAGTTAGCTTAATCAGTAACTTTTGGTGCCTTTTGTGTGAAATTTTGTTAAGTGATCTGTGTGTTTTTGTGTTTAAATAGACTCCTTATACACAACTGAGTATAAGGGTGCCTTATTGTCCAAATAAGCACTCACAATAAGCTCTCCTGAGCTTATTGGTCAACTGACCAACAAATTAACACTACCAGTGGGAACTCCTTTCCCACTGATAGCACACTTGTTTCCACTGCTATACAAAAGGACAAAGTCCTTGAAGTGTCACTTTAAGGAAGTTTAACTTTTTGTCTTTAGTGCTTGAATTTGTGAATTAGACTTTCAAATTTGTTTCAGTATTTTTCTTATTAAATTTGTGATTTTTCTGTTTAAATAGAATTTTTATTACTGTTCATTTAGTATTTTTTAGGTTTTATTGCATTTTTAATTAATTTTTAATGTTTCTGTTTTTGGCATTTAGTGCCAAAAATACTTCTTTTTCAGTTTCAACATTTTTCTTTTATTAAGAAAAACATTTTAAGATTTTTAGTCAAAAAATATTTTACTGTTCATCTTTTTATTATTTTTTAGAATTAATTTAAGTTAATTAGGGTTTTATATTAAACTGTTTTTGTCTTTTAGTGGTAAATTTATTATTTTTCAAACTTTTTCATTTTTCTACTGTTTATTAGAGTAATTTAGGATTTTTAAAAGTGTCAAATTATTTTTGGTATTATTTTATTATTTGTTATAATTAATTTAGTTTTAAAATAGTTTTTAGTGATTTAAAAATAGAAAAGTAGTTTTTAAAAATTAGAAAAAATACTTTTTAGTCTTTAGATAATATAAGTAAGTTATTTGTTCAATAAAATAATATTTTGGACATTTTGATTAATTATATTTAATTTTAGGGCTTTAATTAGCATTTAAAATTGAATATTTAATTAATAAAAGGTTTTAAAATATTTTTATTGGAATTTTATTCTTATTTATATTATTTTAGACTTGTTTTAGCTTTTAATTTATTTTTTAGGTTTAAAATTTTTAATTTTGTAGTTTTTTACGGTTTTACGTGAACGCCTTTTCGTCTTAGCTCGATCCGTCTTCGTAACCGTCTTTCTCTTCTAATCTCATTTCTTTCTTTCTTTCTCAATAATATAATCACAAATCAAAATCAATTCAATACACAACGCACTTGCCTCCTCAAGAACGAACTCACTTTTAGGGTCATTCACACACGGTTTTCCTAAATCGTCGTGCATACTTGCCCTATTTTGTCATCCTTTTCCTAAAGGGTAGCAAAAACTCCAACATCAACGAGACAAGGAAAAGGAACAAGAACGAAATAATTATCAATTTGAACTTTTTATGAAAATGTTTCGTGACTTGCATTTCAATATAAGTTTTGCCGACGCCTTAGTCATGATGCCTCGATTTGCCGCGAACTTCAAAAGTATGTTGAATAACAAAGAGAAATTGCAAAAATCGTCTAGTTGTTCATCGGTTTTTCTTAGCCGCATACCTCAAAAAGTCGGTGACCCCGGCAAGTTTTTAATCCCATGTGCTATACAAGACATGGAAGAATGCTACGCCTTGGCCGATCTTGGTGCTAGTATTAATTTGATGCCTCTTGAGATTTTTAAATCGCTCAATCTTCCCAATCTCACTCCTTCAAGAATGTCAATCGAGATGGCCGATCATTCTACGATTTTAGCTTGTGGAGTAGCCGAGGACGTCTTCGTGAAAGTTGGAAAGTTCTACTATCCCGTAGACTTTATTGTTGTTGACATTCCCATCGATCCTAAAGTTCCTCTAATTTTAGGTCGATCATTTTTGGATACCTCGAGAGCACTTATCGATGTGCATGCTAGGAAAATCACTCTTCGTTTCAATGAGGAAGAACTCGTCATTAATGCAACTCAAAACTCCACACTTTCTCATGTGTATTCTATCACGTCTTTGTACAATGTCAATCCCATCAAAAACATTTGCAAAAAGATTTCAAAAAGAGTTTTAGAAGTTGTTGAGAAAAATGAAGTTCCGTCCCCTCCGCCGGTGGAGGTTAAGAGTGTTAAGCCTACGTTTCCAATCTCGAATGATTCTTCGGATGATGAATGTGTTGATCCCAATGGGGTAGTTTTCTTTGTTGACAAACGTTTTGAGAACTTACCACCACCTTTACCAAAACGGTTTTCAAATGTGAGAATTTTTAGTGTGACTAACATTGCTTTAGAAACACCAAATATTTTTGACATAATTAAATCGGGTTTTCACAAGGAGAGTTTAAAAGATGAAAAAGGAAAAGACTTTAAATTGGATTTAAAAGATTTTTCTACAACTCTAACTCCGTCATCACCACGTGTATTGAGTGCTACAAGCTCGTCTTCTCCTTTTGACGATGCTTTGTGTGGACCTAGTGTGGGGGAAATCCCTTATGTTCCCTCCCCTTTCTCCACTGAGGACGAGATATTTGATCCCAGAATTGTTTATAAAGGGAAATCTCGGTCTTCCACCGATGCAATAAATGGAAAATCTTTCTATTTGATTGGTGCGAGTCTACCTCGAGTAGCTCAATGTTTTCATGACTTACCCATTGTCCCACCCTTCTATTTCTTCTCATCTATTTTCTTGAAACCCTTTGGGTTTATGTTGACTCATGATGAAGTGGCGTTGATTTGTTTTTCCAATGAAAACGAGAACGCCATCTTCGATCCCGGTATTTTGCACCATCAAAGGACTTAGTCCTTAATACCGGTTGTTTTTGGGCCTTGTTTATCATGTAAGCCCCACTAAAAATTGACCATACCATGATTATCCCTAAATGATCACATTTATGGGGATTCGAGTCGAGCTTTTGACTCGGTAATCAAAAACAAGGTGCCTCGTGGGGGAGACCCATGCTTATCCATGTACATATTATTTCTTTCTAATTAGTTTAATGTGAGGGGATTTGTGCCCTTCCAACCTTTGTTCCGTGGTTGTTTGTGAATTGTGGTTTTTAGATCATGATCTTCACGATTGAAGCCTCTCGTGTTCGTTTTATGGGAGCACTCGATCGTTTGCTTTGAAGACTTTCTCAATATCCAAATGATATATCCTTTGATGTTCTAACCTTAGGTTTCTAGCACACTTCATAAATGGCTATTAATTTATTGGTTACACCCTTTCCATGCTAGATTAGGCATTCGACTACGTCTCTAGTATGGGGGTGTTTGCACCCCTAGACTCGAAACATTGAGGACAATGTTTAACTTTAGTATGGGGGGTGAATAGATACTTGCCTTGCCAAACCTTCACGCTTTCCAAAGTTTATCTTTTTGTTTATCGTTTTTGTTGCAAAATAAGGCTAAAAATGGCCAAATTTTAATTTTTTTTTCATGTTTTATAAGTGTTTGAAGACACGAATGTAGATTTTCCGATGGCAAGAATAAGAGTAATTTTTTACTCGACCGTGCGTGTTGAGCACTTAGCTTTGATTCCTTAACTACACATTAGGCTAAGTCTCTTAAATGAGGACGAGAAATGATAGAGTTAATTATAAGTTACTATGCTAAACGTAGAGTACTCGTATTCTTTCAAAAAACTCATGTGTTCTCGTTGTTTGTTTATTCTCCCTTCGCTTGTAAATATTTTTTGCTTAATAAATATTGACTTAGCGGTTTAGTTAGGATTGTTGGGTTTCTAGTCTTTTCTAGTAGCTTCCGTGTAATTAAATTGGGAAGACATTAAGGTATCGCCAGCGTCACGGTTTTGAAGTATTGGCACCCGAATAATCAAAAGCTTCACCCAATAATAAGATTTCAAGTGCTCACCTAAATCTAGCAAACAATTTGAAGCCCCACAAGGCCGAAAAATCTATGCAAAATTGAAAGTGAATCAAGCCTTAATCTTCGAAGCTTTAAAGATCCAAAATTCGCTTTAGCGTGAGGATATACGTCTTTGGCTAATAAAACCACCGATGAGGCGGATAATAAAAGGCAAGGCAAGACCGAAGTCATAATAAAAGCTTCATGGCGAAGTTGAATAAAAGATGGAGGTAAACCAAAGATAATAAGGCCCTTCCGTTAGGGGGCGTATAAAAGTCTTGGTAATAAGTCTCATGTTCAAAACTGTTATAAAACCGTGTTTATCGATTCTTCTTGTCAACTTAATTTTTTAACATCGTTGTCTATTAGGAGGGGTTATTGATTTGATGGTCTTAGTTACACCGTTAGGACTCTATTTTTAGACCTAAATCTCTATTATCGCCTAAGTCAACAATGTATCCTCGTGAAACATTCAAGACATAATAAAATATAAGAGATACAACTTAGGAATAATGGGAGGATAAGTACGTGATTAGGGCATATGAGTAGTGTTAGCATTACTAACTTATAATGACAATGATCTCGTTACACGCTTGGCATAGAATTAGGGTGAAAATCGAGGACGATAAAATTATTTCTAACGAAGCATTCACGTGTTCTTATTCTATGAACCTAAACGTCCCATTTTGCGATGAAAATCATACATTATGTCTAAAACGCAAGTAGTAGTAATAGTAGTAGTGTAGTTAGTTTATCGTTCAATAAAGTGAATAAAAATGAATTTTGGAGGTGCTACGATACTTTATTCTAGCATTGCGTGAGGGCACGGCAATGGTTTAGTATGGGGGAGTGATGAGACTGCTTTTATACATAGTCTCATCGTCTAAATCGGGCTTAAAATGCATAAAATATCATTAAAACTGCCAAATATATGCTCGTGTTTGTTGCTTGTGTATTTTAGGTACGAATATTGAGGAAATGACAAAAAGATCACAAGAATCAATAAAAAACGAACACGGGAAACGAAGCCGCACAATGAACCGGGCCCAAATCTGGAATTTCCAAAAATGGCCCTTGAAGTTTTGAAGATTGGCAACTTTAGTCCCTCATTTTTGAAGATTTGGCAAGATAAGACCTTGAAGATTTCATTGTTGGCAAAAGAAGACCTCCATGTTTGAAGATATTACAAGAATGGCCCTTGAAGAATGCAAGTTATGCATTTAAAGTCCTTGTTTTAAGTTTGAGAAAGTATTTGTGCCAAAATTGACAATCTGCCAAAGTTAATTACAAAGGAAATGAGAATGTTGCTGTTTTAATACAAAGTGAACAAAGGAAAGAACATTGGGGACCATTTCTGCCAGACATATAAACTTCACCCACCAATACCATCCTGACACCTCACCATTTAACCCGACCCTACCCATTTACCCTACCCATGCCCGTCCAAACCCATAACCCAAACCCAATACCCAGTTTATTATTAAACTGGTCAACCCAGTCAAACCCCCAAATCTTTCCCACCAAACACCTTATTTAAATAAAACCTTTACCCAAAATAGATTAAACCCCCACTAATCCTCACATAAACCCTAATTTTACCAGGTCCAATTAACTTTAATCCAAAGGGGTTTTTGTTGAGCTGCTCCAGATTGCTAATTTACACCCTTGTCACCAAAACCCACATCCCAAATCCACCCCAGACAAACCCATGTGACACCCCCAAGATTCCCCATTCACGTCTCTTTCACACAAAACCCCAAACCAGACAAAATCAACGCCCAGGATTGTATTACTTGGTCCCCAAGACCATTTTAACGTCCATGATCAAACATATACAGCTGGACATCACAAGAACTTTTCAGAAATCACATGGACGATTTTTTGACCAAGATTCCAAGTCAAGACCAAGGGCATGTTAGGAAATTCACCCATTAGGGTTTTAGCTTCTAGTTTATTCTATTCAGTTGTATAAATACTTGTGGCATGTCACAAGTATCTTTGTTCCAGATTTTTTTCAAGTTATTGTAATCCCTTTTAAATTTTTATAAAGTTGGTATTTTTTAAATTATAACTCCTTTTATGATTTTAAAGTTGGTGTTAGCTTGAGAGAATCTGAGTTCCATATTTCATTTGATAAACACTTTGTGTTTGTTTCAGTTTTCAAAAAGGTTTCATAATTTGTTTGAAAATTTTTTAGAAATCCAAGGGTCCTATGAAGTGAAAGTGGAATTGGATTCCTGGATTTCTGATATTTTTCTTGTTTCAAAAAGTTTTCAAAGTTCAAGGTTGACTGTTTTTGTGAAAAAGGTTTAAGAAAGTTTTAAAAGTCAGAAAGCGCATATTGTGTTTGTTCATTGATCTTAGCAGGTTTCATTGGAAGCTTGTTTTGTCCAAGGTTCTGCTCAGGCCTCAGCCTGAAGGAGATGGCTAAGCAGCCATTGTGGGACCTGGATGTGGGTCCCACAAGGTAAATCTCTATTTCCTTGTTTGAATTTTCAAATTTTCAGTTTTATTTGATTTTGCATGAAATTGATTGAGTTGGGATATTTTCTGTTTGAATTAGTTTAAAAAGGTTGTTCTTGCATGTTTAAATGTATTAGGATAGATTTGGTGAAGTTTTGTGTAGGTTTGTTGTGTTAAATCTCATTTTTCAGTTTTTAAAAAGTGTTTGGATACGGGTGTTAGCATAAGGTTGTGAGAAGTACAAGTTGTTAAAGCTGTTAAAATCAACTCCTTTTGTTAACTTTGTGTTATACTAGTATTTGAGATAGATTTGGTTAGCTTTGGCATAGTCTTGTATGCATAAAACCTAAAACATAGCTAAAATCTGTCATAGCCTTAAACTGCATGATTTTTGTGTGATTTTTGCCATCTAATCTTGTACCTAGTTAGAACTTAGGTTAGGATTGGACTTTTGCTTGATTAGGGTAAGTCTGTGAGTGACTTGAGCAAGATTTGGCCAACCAAATCTCACTCAAGTGCACTTTGCATCAGCAAAGTGCCCACAACAGCCTTCCTTTTTTATACAGTGACTAATTTAGTGCGTGTCTGCCTGAATTTGTGAAGAATTTGTGCCATCACTCCTGAAATCTGTTAGGGTTAAGGTTTAAGCAGGGATTGTGATTGATTGTATGTCATTTGCTTGGATCGTGAACAAGTTGTGAACACTTGAATCTCACCATTTTGCCAATTGAACCAGCAATATACTCCCAGACCTGTGCAAGTAAAATCAGAAACTTTGTGTGCCTTTTGTGTGAATTTTTGGGAAGTGACTTGTGTGTTTTCTTGCATATATTGACTCCCTATACTCAACTGAGTATAGGGGTGCCTTATTGCCCAATATAAGCCCTCAAATAAGCTCTCCTGAGCTTATTGGTCAACTGACCAACAATTTACACTAGCAGTGGGAACAAACTTCCCACTGGTAGCACAAAAGTTAGCACTGCCAAGCTAAAGAACAAAAGTCCCAACATGTCACTTTCAGAAACCTAGAAATTTTGTCTTTTGTGGGCTAAAATTAGAATTAGGGTTTGAAACCAGTTTTAATATTTTTCTTATTTTATTTTTGATTTTTCTGTTTAATTAGAATTTTTATTAATGTTCATTTACTATTTTTTACATTTATTAGCTAATTTAAATACTTTTTATTATTCTGTTTTTGGCATTTAGTGCCAAAAATCATTATTTTTCAGTTTAAACATTTTTCATAGATTAAGAAAAACATTTTAAGATTTTTAACTAAAAAAAGTTTTTACTGTTCACTTTTTATTTATTTTTTAGAATTAAATTAGTTTAATTAGGGTTTTATTCAAACTATTTTTGTCTTCTAGTGAAAATTTTTATATTTTCCAAACTTTTTCATTTTTCTACTGTTCATTAGAGTAATTTAGGATTTTTAAAATTGTTAAATTTTTTTTGGCATTATTTTATTATTTTTTATAATTATTTTAGTTTAAAAATAGTTTTTAGTGTTTTAAAAATAGAAAAATAGTTTTAAAAATTAGGAAAAATACTTTTTAGTCTTTAGATAATATAAGTAAGTTATTTGTTCAATAAAATAATATTTTGGACATTTTGATTAATTATATTTAATTTTAGGGCTTTAATTAGAATTTAAAATTGAATATTTAATTAATAAAAGGTTTTAAAATATTTTTATTGGATTTTTATTCTTATTTATATTATTTTAGACTTAGTTTAGCTTTTAATTAATTTTTAGGTTTAAATTTTAATTTTGTAGTTTTTACGGTTTTACGTGAACGCCTTTTCGTCTTAGCTCGATCCGTCTTTGTAACCGTCATTCTCTTCTCACCCCATTTCTATTTTCTTCTTTTCTCAATATAATCACAAACATAAATCAATTCATTACACAACGCACGTGCCTCCTTGGGAAACGAACTTGAACTTATTTGGTCATTAGTGCTCGGTTTTCCTAAACCGACACTTAATACTTGCCACTTTTGTCATCCTTTTCCTAAAGGGTACAAAAACTCTACATCATTTACCTTAAGAAAGAAAAACGTATACTTGAAAAGGTACATGTTAGGTTTTTAGAAAGTAAACCTAGTGATCCTGAGAGTGGTCCAAATTGGTAATTTGACTTGGAACCTCTATCTAGGACATTGAATTATATGCCTGTTACTAATCCAAACATTATGAAGGTAACTTCAAATGTTGTGGAAGAACCAGTTGTTGATATTTCAGGTAAACAGGTTGATGATGAGGTTAGATCACAAGCAGACAAAACAACACCCATACTTGAGTATGTTTCCATTCCCATATGGACAGATGCATTTGCTGCTGCTGCTGCTGCTGGAAAGGAAAAAGGTGGTCCCCAAGTATCAAAGTTGAAAACATGCATGATCCTTCAGGCACTGACAAAGGAAATTCTGGCGCTGACAAGACAAATTCAGGCGTTGATGGCTCAAACGTTGACAGCTTTGGTTCAGGCGTTGACAGATCTTTTGACCATCTTTTCTCTTCCAATAATTTTGAACAAGCTGAACCTTCAAACAAGAATGGAGAGGTTCATTCAGATGATGATGGAAGAGAGTCTGAAGAGGATATTGGTAACATGGAAGATAAGATTGAGGACAATACACTTATTGAAGGAGGAGTGCTTACTTCTACAATCAAAAATCATCCTCCTTCTCTAATTATTGGTGATGTGATGACTCCTGTGCAAACTAGAAGGTCTCATCAGAATCATGGAGGATTTATTGCCAATATTCACAAGAAGGTTGATACCCCTCTTGTTCAAGCATGTTTGTTTTCCTGTTTTCTGTCACAACAGGAACCCAAGAAGATTTTTGATGCTCTCAAAGAACCAAGTTGGGTGGAAGCAATGCAGGATGAGCTTCACCAATTTGCTATTCAGGATGTTTGGGAGTTGGTTGATTGTCCCAGACATGTCAGACCTATTGGGACAAGATGGGTTCTTAGGAACAAAAAGGATGAGAGAGGCATTGTGGTCAGACAAGGCACGTTTAGTGGCATAAGGATATACACAAGAAGAAGGGATAGACTATGAGGAGGTCTTTGCACCTGTTGCAAGGATTGAGGCTATAAGGATTTTTCTAGCCTATGCTTCCTGCATGGGATTTACAGTCTAAAAAATGGATGTGAAGAGTGCTTTTATTTATGGCATAATTGCAGAGGAGGTGTATGTAATGCAGCCTCCTGGTTTTGAAGATTCAGAACATCCAGACAAGGTGTATAGAGTGAAGAAAGCTATGTATGGACTTCATCAAGCCCCAAGAGCATGGTATGGCACATTATCCACCTATCTGGTGGAAAATGGATTTAAAAGGGGCACCATAGACAGACCTTGTTTACAAAGAAGACTGGTAAGGATTTCTTACTTGTACAGGTCTATGTGGATGATATCATCTTTGGCTCTTCTAGTCCAAAGATGAGTGAAGACTTCTCCAAACTCATGACAAACAAGTTCAAGATGAGTGCAATGGGGGAGATGAACTTCTTTCTAGGGTTACAAGTACAACAGAAAGAAGATGGTATCTTCATCTCTCAAGATAAATATATAGCAGAAATCTTGAAGAAGTTTGGCTTTTTTACACATGAGAAACGGGCTAGCACACCTATGGATTGGGAACACCCTTGGGGAAAAGTTGGAGATGGAAAAGAGGTGGATGTCAGGCATTATAGGTCAATGATTGGTTCATTGATGTATCTCATAGCTTCAAGACCTGACATTATGTTTGCTGTGTGTGCATGTGCACGCCGTCAAGTGACTCCCAAAGAATGTCATCTTCATGCTGTCAAGAGGATTTTTAGGTATCTTAGGTGTTATCCATACCTGGGATTATGGTATCCAAAATATTCCCCATTGGAGCTTATTGCATATTCAGACAGTGATTATGGTGGTGATAAATTTGATAGAAAATCCACAATTGGTGGATGCCAATTTCTTGGGAGTAGACTGATATCTTGGCAATGCAAGAAACAAACATTGGTGGCCAATTCTACAACTGAAGCAGAGTATGTTGCTGCAGCTACTTGTTTTGGACAAGTCTTATGGATTCAGAACCAGCTGTTGGATTATGGGTATAATTTCATGCATACCAAGATTTTTGTAGACAATAACAATACTTTATGCATTATTAAAAATCCTGTACATCACTCTAAAACAAAACATATAGAAATTAGACATCATTTTATAAGATATTGTTTTGAAAAAGGTTTAATACAACAAGATAGGGTTGACACAGAAGAAAATGTGTCTGATTTATTAACTAAACCTTTTGATACCGGAAGATTGCAATACTTGGTAACAAGTATTAGAATGATCAATCTCACTTAATATGTGTTTTGGGATCTTATTGTAAAAGTATGTACAGGATATGCATTTGTTATTGGTCTTTATACAAAATTAGATTTTCCACTTTATTTGTCTAACGCTGACAAAGGTTATTTTAACGCTGATAAGTGTTAATTTGACGTTGTCAGCAACATTTTAGTTTTGTGGTTTTTGATCTAATTATGCAGGCGTTGTTAGCATTGTACCATTGGATACAGAGTTGCTTATGGATTCTTGGAGCATTATTGGAGCATGTTTCAATTTATGGATGAGGGTTGGAATATTTATATTCCTATCTTGACATAAATTTTTATTACATGCATATTATTTGGCAACTTATGTATCATAGTTTAAGGGGAGGTTTAGGAACCTTTTAGGACTTTTTGGGTATTCTTATAATACTCTTATCACAATTCTAGATTGTGTCCACTGGTGAGTATGAATTAGTTTACTAACTCATGAGGCACTGTAGCATGCAAAGTTGATATACTATGCACGCTGCCAAGACTTTTTGGCCTAGAATTGGGAGTGGTCTGTTGGGAGACTTGGGTATGATTTATATTGGGCTTACCTGGGAAGTTACAATGGATCTTATGAGATAACTTTACTGTTAAGAACTTTGGTTAGCAAGGGACACTAGAGGACTGTTATGTCTATCTTGCATAAGCAAGTGTGCATGATTGGACAGTGCTTGCCACCCTATAGTAATTTTCAGTTTATAGTTTATCTTCACTAGGATAAATCACTTTGTTAAGGTCCTTTTTCATTTTTATGATTTTTATTTTTGGACGTTGACAGATATGTTTCCAAACGTTGTTAGGACCAATTTAGACGTTGACATGGCTTTTTCCAACGTTGACAAGAATATAGCCGTTGGGCGTTGATGGGTTATTTTTTTTACCGTTGACACTCATTGGGTCCTACCCAGTTGTTATTTTTGACGAAAATTGGGGCCGTAATTTTAGGAGTTGGTAACTTTTAAATAATGAACAAGATAAGTTATTTTCTTTTCAAGATTTTCATCATTCTATTTTGAAAATAACTGCCTCATTTTGACCAATCACATGTGCCTACCTCTCCTATATATATGGCTCTTTCTTTTTAAACAGGGTAATTTCATATTCTTGTCTAACAAATTTTTCTCCTATCATTCATCTTTAATAACCTTTGACACAGCTTTCTACATCAATGGCGCCTAAGTTTAACCGAGTGACTTGGTATTAGGATTCAGAAGTCAGCATAACATGGTTGCCTATTTGGAGGCTAATGATGCTCTGTTTCCTCAATATACTCAGATGATGGCGTATTTGAATGCATCCCCATTATGGTATGCACTTTCTCATGCTCCTATATTCCTGTCACTCATATTAAACAGTTTTGGAAAACTGTTAGTTCCTCAACGCTTAATAATATGACTACATTAACTGCTATTGTCCATGGGCGACCATGGGTGGTTACTGAAGCCTTGGTTCGCCAGGCTTTGCATCTTAATGATGTAGATGGTATAACCACTCTACCCATTGGTGAGATAGAATAGGGACTTCAAGCTTTGGGGTATCCTTTCCCTGAAGAGGGTACTTTAAACAAATATAATAAACAGGAATTTCCCCCAACTTGGAAGTACTTAATACATGTCATCCTTCAATGTTTAAGTCCCAAAAGTACTGCACATAATGAAATTAACAGATCCATTGCTAGTGCCATTGTGTGTATCGCTAATGGGAAAAAGTATAACTTTTCTAAACTAATTTTTGATGGCATGTGTAAAGACAAGGATAGCAAGATGACTTTGGCTTACCCAAGATTTTTACAAATGATTTTTGATGAACAAAGGTATTGCACCAGGGATCATGATGATTTTTATACGATCCCTGTGCAAAAGAAAGTTATTTTTAGTAAGATGAATTCACCCCCTCACAGAGACCTACCCTTTACCCAAGCCATGCTTGCTGTTATTGCAGCAGCACACCCTCAACCTGACCTACAACCACAACTTGACCCATTACCAGAACCATCACCTTCACTTCAACATATGGAACTTGACCAAAATCCCTTCAACGCTAACACATTAAATGTTGGCGCTGATACTTCAAATCCAAACGTTGACACCTTTCTACAACAGACCCAAACACCCCTTAACCTTCAAACTACTACCCAATCCACATCATCTTCTTCACCCCCAGACTTTAGGATGGAAAAACGCCAAAGGACTATTAGAGTGTTCTCCTCTGGTGGTCCTAGCCATGTTGTAGAGAGAACCACCACCACAAGTGTGGTTGGTGATATGGGTGGGGCTAGGACTATTGGTGCTAGCTTAGATGCAGGCCAAGCCAGTCCTAACATCATTAAGACCTCATCCATGCCCCATGAATCTACTTTAGGAGGTCAAATTCCCATTCTAGAGGAGGACAGATTGGAACCATATACAATGTTGGAATTGACGGCTGTCTGCATTAGCTTGCAAAAACAAAATGCAAATCTGGTACATACTATCACTACACAAGGCCTTGAACTCAAGCAATTGAGGGAGAGGATTGTTATTTTAGAAGGTGCTAACAATAGGCGTGGTATGGAGGATTCTTCCAAAGGGAAGGATGAGCAGATACATGTGAGTGACAAAGGCTCACATGATGGAGAATCTTTGGGCGTGGCTGAAGCTCTTACAGATTTGAAGAAGCAACCAGGTTTTGATGTCTCTTTGGTTACTCCTACAAATTTGAATTTATCCTTTACAGCAATGATAGAGCAGTTCACAAGAAGCGCTAACAAGAGTAAGGTGAGCGTTGTCAAGCAGATTTTGGACGTTGACAAGCCAAAGCGCTGACAAGAGTAAGTTGGGCGGTGACACACACGTTTTGGACGTTGATAAACCTGCAAATATGGTTGATGTATTCCAGTCATCAGCTATCATCAAGGAAGTGTCTTCACAGGTACCATCACCATCTTTACCGATCATTGACGCATTAGATAGGGTAAAGGAATTATGGTAGAAACAGAGGTTCCCAAGGATGCAGCACAAGTAAAATTTGATTCAATGTTGGCTGCACAAATTATGGAACAAGAAAGGAAAAAGGTTATTGAGTCACCATTTGTGGTTACTTCTGAGGAACAAGAAGGAAGTAATGATGAGAGCATAGATTCAAGTGTTATGATTATTGAAGAACCAGAAAGACTTGAATATGGTGATGTGTTGGCAAGGGAGAAACTTGCAGAGTTAAAAATGTAGATTATGATATGCTAGAAGTTGCCCAGATGTACTTTGCTTGGGAGAATAAGGTCATGGAGAATCCAGATATGTCTTTATCAGATCAGATTTGGGGATTGGAGATTCTTCTTAGGATTCAAAAGGATTGCCAGGTAATCCTAAAATATAAGGCCAGCAAAGTTTTCTCACAGTCTAAGAGAGAAAGAAGGGAGCTTTATTATATGTTGCTTAGATGTCATCAAGGAGGATGGACTTTTTAGAAGTTACAGGAATTGTCCTTTGATGAATTGGAATATAAGGCTTATCCTATTTGGGCAAGAGTGCAAGAGATGAACACTATCAAACTTCTTTCAGTTGAAAGGAAAGAAGAACTTGCAGAGGAGATGGAGATTCAAAAGGCTATGATTGTACCAAGACCATTGAAGAAGGGCGTTCCACTTGAGTTTCCTTCAAATTTGAATAGAGTGAATCCCAGTAAAGCTGTTATTAGAAAGAGTATTAAGCTCTCACCCATGGAAGCTTCAGATGTTGTGAAAGTATTACCTCATGATTCCAGAAACCCTATCATTAGTTATGGAGAAGATGCAAGTGGGTTTTGGATGATTGGTAGATATGGGAAAGAGGTACATACTTTTACTACTCTTATGTCTTTGTTTACAAGTATGGATAGGGAAGACTTGACAGACCTTTGGAGGTATTGCAGGCCAAGTATGAGACTGAAGCACCTACTTCAGTCAATGGAATAAAGCTTTGGTCAACATTCAAGAGAATGTGTGCACCAGAAGAAGAAGATCCAGTTTGGAAGGATCTTGAGGATGATATCAGTGGACTTCAATGGCGTCTATATTCAACAGCTGGTGTGTATCATTTGAGTTCTACAAAATTTTCTGAGTATCTTCTTGTGGATGCTGAGTATCCCATGTCCAAAGAAGTTTTGAAGAAAATGATGACAACACAGCTTGAGATAGACTACTCAAGTGACGTGGCCAAAGATTTAATTAGATATGTTTATTTCCAATTTGATAAGATTTGTAAGAATCCTCCTAGTTCTTAATTTTTATTCAGAAACTTGATTACTAGAGTAGATATCAAGTTTAGGGGAGGATTATTAGGAATAAAATATAGCCAAGGCACTTGGACGCTGATAAGAGCAATCGGGACATTGATAAGAAGAAATCAAGCGTTGACAAGACAAGCGTTGACAGGAAGAAGTCAAGCGTTGATAGGAATAAGTCAAGCACTGATAGAAGACTTAGTCTACACGTATTATGTTTCTAGTATGTTTCTAGTAAAGATATGATTGACAGTGTATTTTTCTTATGTTTATCTTTACCTAAAATAGCTGATACGTAGACTCTTGTACAAGGCTCCTTATTCTATAAAAGGAAGCCTTTAGGTTTTAGTTTGATATACGTTTTCACACTTTCATTGTACGCAAGTTTGTTTTATCAATCAAAGTGAAAGTTTGGTTTACATTATTTGTGTGTTCTTGTTTAAGTATTAATTCCGTATAATACTTGAATTGTTACATATACAACAAAGTTTCTCTACGTGTTTAACTTGATTTAATATCGTTTACACAAGCTAAATCGATTTGAGTTTGGGATCAACATCCTCAACGTTCTTCGTACCATTTTGTAAGTATTTTGCGTATCTTATTATCTAACGAAACTTTTGTTTGCTTCCAATGTGTTATACATTGATGGATATTCTTGATCATATCCGCGACACTTTCCCAAAAGATCTAATTGTTTACTCACGCCCGCTTAAGGAGAATGAGGAGCCACTGCGTGTCCGAGCTGAGAGAAACACCATGGACCTGGAGATTGGTGAAGCATCATCTGCCTATGCGCAAGAAGACATAGGTGCGGAACAACAACAACAACAACAACAACAACCGCAACAACAAAACAACCCCAACAACCACAACCCCAAAAGCAACAACCAGAGGGTATTCCTACATTATCAGAATTTAATTTGGTTGAGAACGCTGAGATTGCCGCCTACCAATTTAAGAAGTAAGAAGAGGTGGCCATCAGTTTGTCCCGGAAGAGACAGAGGATCCCACCTATCACCTCTCGGAAATCTACGCGTGTTGAGGTCGGGTCATCTATCGCAGCCACTCAAGGGCATCAAGAAGAAACCTCCGCCGAGCACCCCTCAGAGGAAGATATAGGTGACAATTTTAATAGAACTCCCCCACAGACTCCCCCCACCATCATCAACCTAAGGTGAGTGCCGACAAATATATCCCCTTATGTGACTGCTCTTTGCTTGTTCGTTTATATATCGTTGATGCTCTCTATGTTTATTTATAGTCATGACCAGGAGAATCCCTCTCCTGTCGATGCTGGCGTGTCTTCCCCCCAAGGATACTTCTGCAGCAGGGGGAAGCGCGTATGTGGAGGATCCCATATTTGGGCCTGAGTGGAACCTTCCTAGGTCTTCTGATTTGACAAGCGCTTTTGACTGCACCAGCTTTCTAGACCATATCGTGTCTCCTGGGCCGGCGAGCATGCTTCATGGGTTTAGTGATGCTGCCCTTGTCGATGAAGTGAGCTATGTGTCCTCGCAGAACATGACACTTATGTTGAGTGTTAGTAGAAGATTTATGGAGTTATCTGCGCAAGTCCAGGGTTCAGAAGAAAAACTAGCTCAAGCCAGTGAGGAAAAGGCTAAAGCTCTTCAATACCTTCAAGAGAAAATTGCTGATGAGATAGAGAGATGGAAACTGGATGCTGCAACCATAGATATGTTGTCCGAGGAGAGGGATGAGCTTGCGACCACTTTATTAGAGGAGCGTGCTCAGTTAGACCAGCTGAAAGCCTCCAACACAGATGCAATGAAGTCTTCGAGCAATGCAGAGACCATATTTTCGCCGCGGTTGACGCCTTAGGTGCGCAGGGAAAAAGGAGCATAGGTGATCTCGCGGACCAACTCAAACACCTTAACGTGGAATATGATGAAGACCTGTACCCGTGCCTAATGCGTGAGGTTGCGGAGAAGCGTTGGTTGGTACGCCGTAGTTTGCGCTTGGTGGCTATGGGTGCTCTTGAAGACCCACAAGCTCGAAGGCGCTGAAACCCAAGCAAATTTTCATCTGAATCCCGCCAAAGAACAGCTTATGGTACTGGTTTTTGCTCACCCTCGTGATGCGCTGAACCCATTTCGAATTACAAGAGAGGGCCCTTTACCGGAGGTGCTTGCGGCACATGAAGGTTTATTAGTATTATAACAATTATATAAAACCCTAAACGAGATCAAAGCACATATAGCGGAAGCGATTTAACAAGATCATAACTAATAACACAATTATAATTAATCGAATTAGGGTTACGTATCTTTACGCTAAAGCAATTCGACAAGACAAAGAACAAATCACCGATTCGGGTTTAAACCGTATATACCAAGATATAGTCTAAAGTAAGACTATATTATGTTCTTCTACACACGTAATACAACGAGCTAACCGTGATTCTAGCACGTGAAAACCGAGCTGCAAAGCTTGTAATTAATTTACCCAACAACCCTAGAGAGGGGCTAGGACTAGATTAAGTATACAATCGATCAACCAAGAAAATCAACCAAAACCTTTTGTTGATGGGGGGGAGTCGATCGACCAAAAGAAAGAGAAGGGAGAAGATTAATTGTTGTGTTAACTATGAGGGATAAGGAGGTGTATTTATAGGCCTAAACACTTATAACCTAAGATAAATAAAAGGCAACAAATGCCCCCCCCCCCCTTGGAGCCCTTAATTCGGCCGCCTATAACACCCTTAGGGTGTTCCGGAATCTTCCAAACTTCTTTCCTTTTGTTTATCTATACCATATATTTATTTAACGCTCATTATAACTTAACTGTTGATTATTTAACGACCGTTAAGGTTATATAGTTACTTGCTCGGTTAAATTAATAAATACGTAAATATATTTCAAATAAATTAATAAATACAATATATATTTATTAATTATATTAACTCTTTACGTATTGTGTGTAATCCCGTAATCTCGAGTTCGATCCTATCACATGACTATTAAATATAAGTCCATAAACTTACAGCTCCCACTTGGACATATTTCGAATATCGTGATTACATTGACTAGCGTCTAGTTACACTAACAATGCCTCTAGTACAACTTGAGTAAGGTCTCCTGGACAAAACCTTTTAGCGATTCTGCATCGTTATTATTATCCTTTTATTTCTAATACAACGTTAATAAGGATATGGATCTCAGTCATTCCTTTCATTAACCATTCTGTTTCTCGTTCATAGATTCAACAAGATTACCAAAACAAATTTGGGTGTGGCCACGCAAACATCTTACTAATCCCACGAGGGCCCCAGCTATATTAAACTCCAAAACAAAATTGGAGGAAATAAAATCCATATTGACTACGAGCAAAACTTATGAATTTTGCAACACTTCCGAAAACAATCCTTATAGCTACCATTTACGTTTAGCGTTAGATTATTCCACAGAGGTGCACTAGATTCATAACAGTTTCCTGGTATCTCAAGTCTAAGGATAACTATTTATGTTTTACTTAATGATAAAGATCCATAAAGTAATAGTAGTAACATATAGTTGGGATAAGTCCTATATTCGATTCATCGAATATCATCCAAAATTGACCAATATACTTTCAAGTATACTCTGTCACTATTTTGATGTGTCTTAATTTAATAATACTCCCATATTATTAATCGACAACGCACATTTAGCATAACTTTTATTCATGGATTAAAACATGTAAAGTTAGGATACACTTATTAAATAATAGAAATAAAAGAAACTCAATCTTTATTTCATTATATAATAATGTCACGACATCCTTTTATCTAAATACTAATCACAGATTTATTGCATGAGTTTGCTAACTAGTTGCAGCCCAATCGCCTTGGCATGCTTAACTATCTTTGGTCTAGGCAATGCCTTAGTCAAAGGATCTGCTACATTATCATCTGTGAGAACTTTTATCAATTTAATTTCCCGAGCTTCAACTTGTTCTCGGACGTAGTGATGTCTACGCATAAAGTGTCTGGTGCCTTTCATGACGCCAGGGTCATTGGCAAATATTATTGCGGCAGGATTGTCACAATACATATCAATAGGTTCTTTAATTGAAGGCATCACTCGAAGATCTTCAATAAGATTCCTAATCCAAACAGCTTCCATTGCAGCTTCTGAAGCAGCCATGTACTCAGATTGAGTAGCATGCATTGCAATCGTTGTCCGTTTCTTGCTCTTCCAATCAACTGCTCCTCCATTGATAAAAAAAACGTAACCCGTCTGAGACTTCGTATCGTCTTTATCACATTGCCAGGACGCATCACAGAAACCTGTAACATTCAGTTCTGTGTCTGGTTTTCCACGATATACCAAAAACATATCTTTCGTACTCCTCAAATACTTTAGAATATGTTTAACAGCAGTCCAGTGGAGCTTCCCTGGATTCTGTTGGTATCTACTGACCAAGTTCTGAGTGAACGCCACATCAGGCCTCGTGCATCTAACAACATACATTATAGATCCTACATCTAAAGCATAAGGCACCTTCTGCATGTATGCCTCCTCTTCAAGAGTTGATGCATCCATCTCGTGACTCAGATTATGCTTAACTTCTATAGGTTGAAAACCTTTCTTGGAATTATGCATATTATACTTCTTCAAAATCTTATCTATATAAGCATCTTGACATAGACCAATTAACCGTCTTTTCCTATCATGATAGATCTTAATTCCCAGAATGTATGCAGCTTTTCCTAAATCCTTCATAGAAAAACATTTACCAAGATAATCCTTAACAGCTTTAAGTCTTGGAATGTTACTTCTCATGATTAATATGTCATCAACATATAGGACTAGGAATACTACATCACTCCCACTAGCTTTGCGATATACACATGGCTCATCACGATTCTGAACAAATCCAAACTTTTTGATTTGTTCGGCAAATCTTTTATTCCATTGACGTGATGTTTGCTTCAATCCATAAATGGATCTTTGAAGTTTGCACACATGTCCTGGATTTTCAGGATCAACATACCCTTCTGGTTGCTGCATATAGATGTCTTCATCTAAGCGACCGTTCAAGAAGGCAGTTTTAACATCCATTTTCCATATCTCATAGTCATAGTATGCTGCTATAGCTATGAGAATCCTAATAGCTCTTAAGTCTGCTATAGGAGAAAAAGTCTCCTTGTAGTCTATGCGAAAAGTTTGAGTACAACCTTTAGCTACTAAACGAGCTTTATAGGATTGTACTTTTCCGTCCATGTCGGTTTTCTTCTTGTATATCCACTTGTGTCTCACTACTTTAGAATTTGGTGGTGGTTCTATAAGAATCCAAACATCATTTACTTTTATGGATTTCATTTCCTCATCCATAGCAACCATCCACTTATCCTTCTCAGGATCAA
Organism: Glebionis coronaria; assembly: GCA_025667525.1. Lineage (NCBI taxonomy): Eukaryota > Viridiplantae > Streptophyta > Magnoliopsida > Asterales > Asteraceae > Glebionis > Glebionis coronaria. The sequence continues at coordinate 150,495,721 of CM046874.1, forward strand.
GTATGGCGGATTTATAATTAGCGGGTTCACCAAGACCCCCTAACTCATTATCATCCTCTATGTTAAGACACATATTGCTATTTGTGTTTTTAATCCTTGCGGATCTACGTAGAGGAACTAATTCCGGTGGAACCTCCAGACTTTCTGGTTCTACAGGAATTACATCGCTAGTGTTTTTAGAAGGCAATGTATCTATATGACTCTCCTCAAGATCATAATTTCTTTCACTAGATTCTTGATTTACAAGATCAGATTCAAGGAAGTCTCCATACCTAGCAACAATAACTTTGTTCTCAGGTGGATAATAAAGGTAGTAACCCATAGTTTCCTTAGGGTATCCTACAAAGATACATTTTATAGATCATTGTTAGAGTTTGTCTCCCGAGTCACATTTCACATACGCCTCGCAACCCCAGACCTTTAAATAAGACAAATTTGGCTTCTTGCCATGCCATAGTTCATATGGTGTCTTATCGACCTTCTTTGTGGGAACCATATTTAATATGCGAACAACAGATTCTAGAGCATAATCCCAAAAGGATAAAGGTAAAGTTGTAAGCTTAAACATAGATCGTACCATATCCAATAATGTACGATTTCTCCTTTCGGATACACCATTTTGTTGTGGAGTATAGGTAGAAGTAAGATGCTGAACAATTCTATTCTCATCTAGATAATCTATAAACTCTTGACTTAAATATTCACCACCTCTATCAAAACAAAGAGCTTTAATCTTCTTCCCTAATTGCAGTTCTACTTCTACTTTGAACACTTTGAATGTTTCAAATACCTCATGTTTATGCTTAAGTAAATAAACATAACCATAACGGCTATAATCATCCGTAAATGTTAAGAAGTAGCTAGCACCTTTCCTTGACGTATGTCTAAGTGGTCCACACACATCAGTATGTATAAGTCCAAGTAGATCAGTAGCCCTTTCAAAATTGCTATTAAAAGATTTCTTGGTCATCTTTCCAGAGAGACAAGACTCACATTTATCAAATGATTCATCATTGATATTTTCCAAAATACCTTCACGTTGAAGCTTTTGTATACGAGTCTTTCCAATATGGGCAAGTCTATAATGCTAAAGATAAGAAGAGTTCTTGTCAAACTTTCTCTTCTTACTCATGCTAAATACAGATTTATCGTTCTTGGATTCATTATCATGCATGTCTAATTCAAACACACCATTCACATAAATTGCATTAAAATAGAAAATACCATTTTCCAAACAGAAATTCCATTATTATCAATCGTGTGAACGAATCCATTATTTAACAAACAAGAAAAGGAAATAACACCCCTAACAATTGTAGGTGCATAATGACAATCATTTAATCTTAGAACTAAACTCGAAGGTAAAACTAGATCAACGTTCCTATAGCTTCAACCGCTGCTTGTGCGCCATTGCCCACTTGTAGATATTGTTCCCCATAGGAAAGCTTCCTTTCCAGATTAAATCCCTGCAGCGTATTACAAATGTTAATACCGCAGCCCATATCATATACCCAGGAATTTAATTTGTATGTTAAATTGAACAATTCAATCATAAATAAAGTACCTAAAGTTGCAGCGCTCTGCTCAGACTTCTTTATTTCTCGCAATTCTTCGAGGTAAAGAGGGCAATTCCTCTTCCAGTGACCACTTGCCTTGCAATGGTGACAAGTCTCATCCTTTTAAGATTGACTCCTCTTAGCAAAGTTTTTCTTGGGTTTCGAATAAGTCGCAACTTGTTTGCCCTTATTACCCTTGCCTTTTCCTTTCTTCTTGTTCGTTTGCGGTTTTGGCTTACTCACTCTACCCTTTTGTATGGTTAGTACATAAGGCGTAGCGGTAGGTGCCTTGTCTTTTAACCCCTTTTCATAGTCAATGAGCATTGCATGCAAATCATTAATTGTCTTCCATGTGCAATGCATATTATAGTTTCTAACGAAATCATTGAAGTCCTTGTTAAGCGACCTATTGATCAAGTTGATAGCCATATTATGATCATAGGATTGTCCTAGTGCAATGAGTTGTTCCATATAACCCCTCATCTCCAAACAATGGGCACTTACAGACTTTCCTAGAGCTTGCTTGCAGTTATGCAAAGCATCTACTAAGTCATAGATCTCCACAGCTTACGGCTTCTCGAACATAGCCTTGAGCTCATCAAGCATTCGCTTTGGAGAAAATAGCTCATACTTCTGTTGCAGTGCAGGAGCCATCTTTCCTAGCAATAAACAAGCCACCTTAAAGTGCTTCATAACATTAGCAGCGTGTTCAAGCCTTTACGCATCATATGCTCCTTCAGCAAGATCCTCCGGATAGGGAGTCGTCAAGATATCGATAGTACCCGCTGCTCTCAAGACAATTCTTAGCGAGCGGTACCAATCATTGAAGTTTGGGCCAGTAAGTTCAGGTCTTTCAAAGAAAGCTTTGAATGTAGAACTTATCGTGTTATTGGTGGGTTAAGCTATTTCTACAGAAATAGGTTCAAATATTAGTATTTTTGGTAACAAAATACTTTCAAGAAAATAAATTACCCCGGTTTCAAAACCATATTATTTTCCTTGAATTCTAGAACTATATTAACATAGATCTATTACATCAGTTGATCTGCTAGTAATGAATGTACTCAACACAGCGACTTGTCGAACAATTCAATTGACAAGAAATTTTCAATTTCTAGATATTAAAGGGATTTACATTGCCAAAAACATTTTGCATTGTAAACATGTTTCATCCATTCTGAATGCATTAAGTTTCCATATCTCACTGAGTAACTTAATTAAGTCATCTAATCTGAGTAACGTAAAACCATCATACGAATTATCATTCTACAAATGGTTTTCTCTCTATCACAACATCATCCAAAAATCTCATTTGATGACGAAGTAATTTCAAGTGGTCGTCAATTAGGAGCATTCGACTTAAATTTTAAGGGTATAAATTTTGATATCAAAATCTACGTATGGAGAAGCATGCATACAATCTCCATAGCATAAGTTTAATAAAACATTTAGTAAACTTATTCATGAGATTAAATTTCTTCATAAATTATGTCACGGTATTGGTTATACCAATTAAAGAATTTACCCACAACTCATCACATCGTACTTTGATAGAACTCGGCTACGCACAAAGCAATACCCTTATTCATTGTGGTTCGGATGTGAATTTGTGGTAAATCACCCTTAAGGTACAATTCAATTAATAATCGTAGGTAATTCCAATTTGACGCACAGGCGAACCGGGAATTTAGTCAGCGACTAATGGCATAACACCTCTTTCCTTAACCGGGTACATGACCAGCGGTGCGTTAAACCCACTTTATAGTTTGTCTAAATTGAGTAGGCCGTTAGATTATTATTGCAATTCATCAATCAACATAATCTTATGTAATTTAAATCTCTTAACAAATCATTATTTTTAATATGATTTAGTTCATATTATTTCTTTTCAAAAAAAAACCCTTGTTTACAACAATTCAACAATTTTATATATAAACAAGTAAAAAAAACTAAATCATAAACACATAATAACAATTTATATGTGCAACAAATAAATCAAATAGCCACATGCATATCGATTTATTCAATAATCATCAAATTTAGGTCTTTGTATCTCTATATAAAAGTCTTCCCTAATTCTAGATTTATTAAATCAAATAATCACGTAGCACACAAAATCATATAAACATATAATTTTACGATTCATGAAAACATGCACGTAATCATGGAATCCCCACAAATCTTAACAATTAAATCTCTACAGATCGTAACCATACAAACAATTAATCATGTAATTTAATCTAAAATTATCCCACATGTAATTTAGGGTTTCAAAACAATTCTTTTTTTTATATTAAAAATAGAGTAAAAACCCTAATTTTTAAAAAACAAAACCCGAATTTAATGAAAACATAAAAACATGTAGTTTTAACTCAAAACAGTTATAGTTAAAAAAACTTTAGATTGTCGACAATTATAACATGTTAAAACGGCTCTCGATGCCACTGAAGGTTTATTAGTATCATAACAATTATATAAAACCCTAAACGAGATCAAAGCACATATATCAGAAGCGATTTAACAAGACCATAATTAATAACACAATTATAATTAATCGAATTAGGGTTACGTACCTTTATGCTAAAGCAATTCCACAAGACGAAGAACAAATCAGCGATTCGGGTTTAAACCGTATATACCAAGATATAGTCTAAAGTAAGACTACGTTCTTGTACACACATAATACAACGAGCTAACCGTGATTCTAGCACGTGAAAATCGAGCTACAACACTTGTAATTAATCTACCCAACAACCCTAGAGAGGGGCTAGGACTAGATTAAGTATACAATCGATCAACCGAGAAAATCAACCAAAACCCTTTGTTGATTGGGGGAGTCAATCGACCAAAAGAAAGAGAAGGGAGACTATAATACGTTCTCCTGGTATGAATGAAGTCTTTCGCACCCTAGCGTCGTAGTAACCCTTCATTTTAGATTTTGCTTTAGCTTCATTGATCGCTGCCAACTCTCGTCTTTCATCAATTATATCCAAGTTCAACCATAATTCATCGTCGTTCGTAAACATGTCGACCTCCGTTGCGCGAAGAGTTGGCAATCCTATTTCAGCTAGAATAACCGCCTCCGTCCCGTACGTTAGGGCGAAGGGGGTATCTCTGGTTGCGGTTTTTATTATGGTGCGATGTGCCCATAACACGTGTGATAATTCATCAACCCATTTCTTGTTCTCCTCCCCTGTTCGCGCTTTTATGTCATCCCCCAGGCTCCTATTCTCTCTTTCAACTAGTCCATTAGATTGTGGATGGTCTACGGATGCGAATCGCTGCTTTATATTGTTTTTCGCGCACCAGTCTTTAAATAGGTTCTCCGCGAATTGTTTTCCATTATCGGAGACGATTTCCCCTGGTAGCCCAAAGCGACACACTATATTATCCCAAACGAACCTTTTCATTTGGTTGCCCGTGATTGTTGCTACAACTTTTAGCCTCGATCCATCTCGTGAAGTAGTCCATTGCGACTATTAGAAACTTAATCCCTCCGGCTGCCACAGGGAAAGGTCCTGCGATGTCGATCCCCCACTTGTAAAATGGTCAAGGAGAAGTAATAGGTGTTAATTCTTGTTGGGGTTAGCGCGGCACCGGTCTGTGCACTTGGCAGTCGTTGCACTTTGAAATAAGTGTCCGTGAAACTGAGTGCATGGTTGGCCAGTCATATCCGCTGCGGAGCGATTTTGCCACCACTGATCTGGGTCCTGCGTGCATGACGCAAGATCCCTCGTGTATCTCGCTGATGACATATTGCGCCTGCTGCGGTCCTACACATCGTAACCATGGATGAAGGAATGATCGCTTATCCCATCTCTAACTTCAAATTGTCTCGAGCATCTGCGTATTCATCGCGCCTTAGTTTCATAGTTGGGAGTGATTCTTCTATCAAGTATTCCATGATCGGTTTCATCCATGTAGGACCTTCCTCTTCTATGACCAATGCAACTTCATCCTCCTTTATGGATTATTCTTTGAGGATCTCTACCAAAACTTAATTAGATAAGTGTGTGAAGCTTGTAGATGCTATCTTACTGAGGGCGTCAGCCTTTTTGTTCTCCCCCCTTGGTACTTGACGTATCACGAACCTATTGAAGCCTTTGATTAATGATTTAGCTTTTTGAAAGTATTATACCATATTATCCTTTTTTGCCTCGTATTCGCCTAGTATGTGATTTTCCACTAAGCGAGAGTTCACATTTGCTTCGAGATTGCGTACGTCCATACGGGTTGCGATATGTAGTCCTGCTATGAGTGCTTCATATTCTGCTTCATTGTCTGTAGCTGTGAATTCAAATCGTAATGCGTACGTAAACTCCATACCTTCGGGGTTGGTGAGAATAAGGCCTGTGCTAGATCCATCTATGCAGGAGGATCCATTTGTGAATAAGACCCATGGGTCTTGGTCATCCTCATCCCGTATAGATGTTTGTTCGCCTTCCTCTGGCTTTTCAATAATGAAGTCTGTTAGAATATGTCCTTTGACAATATTACGTGGTCTATACGTAATGTTGTGTTCTCCCAGTAGAACGCTCCACTTCTGTAGTCTTCCTGCAACGTCTGGCTTTGATATTATCTGCTTTCTTGGTTGGTCCGTGATGACCGCTATTAGATGAACTTGGAAATATCATCGTAACCTTTTTGCTGCTAATACCAATTTCTCCATTGGTGTATAATTCAATTCTGAGATTTGTAAGGCTCTGCTTATGAATTATACTAGTGTCTGTATGTTTTCTCTATCCGTCATTAGTACTGCGCTGATTGCTCCGTGCGTAGCCGAAAGGTATATTATTAATTATTCTTTCAGTCGAGGTGCGACCAACATGGGTAGCGAAGCTAAATGGCTTTTTAGTTCATCGAAGCCTTTTTCTGCTTCTTTTGTCCAATTAAAGTCTCCCTTTTTATGCACTTCTTGAGTGTTTTGAATAAAGGGAGTGATTAATTTGTTGATTTAGACAGAAATCTGTTTAATCCTGCTAGCTTTCCATTTAGCGATTGTACTTCCTTCTTTGTTATTAGGCTTTGGATTTGTATGACCGCGTCTGTCTTCTCTGGAAAAGGTTTAATGTCATTAGGCTCTATCATGTACCCTAGGAACATGCCTTCCGTGGCTCCAAAAGTGCACTTTTTGGATTTAGCTTCATGTTTATTTTCCTGAGCGCGGAGAAGGTTTCCTCTATATCACGGATGAGTTCATCCTCCGTGTGGCTTTTTATGACCAAGTCATCAACATATACCTCCAAGTTACGCCCAATCTGACTGTCGAACGCCTTGTCTACCAGTCGTTGGTACGTAGCACCCGCGTTCTTGAGTCTGAATGGCATTTTAGTGTAGCAGTATACACCTTGGCTAGTGTGGAATGTTGTATTCTCCTCGTCTTGTTCTGCCATTTGTATATGGTGGTATCCTTTATATGCGTCCAAGAAGCATTTAAAGGGATACCCGCATAGTGATTCGACTTTCCAGTCTATCTCTGGGAGCGGATAGCAATTCTGAGGACAAGCTTTATTTAGATCTGTGAAATCAACACACATGTGCCAACTGCCATCGTGCTTTTTGACCATTACTGGATTGGAAAGCCAATCATGGTAGTAGACTTCTCGCATAATTCCTGCGTCTACCAGCTTTTTGACTTCATCTAGTATTGCTTTAGTGCGTTCTAGATCTTGTCCCCTTTTCTTTTGTCTGACCGGTGTATATCCTTCGCGGATTTGCAAATTGCTCAGCTATTGATCGTGGTACACCAGTCATATCTTTTGGTTCCCATGCGAAGATGTCTAGATTATCCTTTAAAAGTTGACACATGTGTGACTTTCCTTTGTCGGATAATGTTCCCCCAATTTTTATCTCTTGAGCTGGATATTCTGGGTGAATTGCTACCTTTAGATTTGGTGGTGAGCTTACTTTTGGCTTTGCCGTTACTCACGGTGGTTCCGTAACTATGTTACACTCCGCGAGTGGCACGGCTGTATTGAAGATCGTCACAATTCCTCCTTCCATTAGGAATCTCATCATGTCGTGGGCCGTAGAAGGTACTGCTCGCATTGCTAAGATGGCGGGTCGCCCAATGATTCCGTTAAACTGTGATGGTGATCGTATTATCAGAAAATTAATTGAGACTTTCGTCGAATGCTCGTCATTTCCTACCTTTACTATCAGCTTTAACTGGCCCAAAGCCCATACTGCTTCTCTATTAAAACCAATGAGTGGTGAAGTCGCAGGTACCATTTGGTTCTGTATCTCTGGGCTTAGTTTTAAGAAGCAGTGCTCATACATGATTTCTGCCGATGAGCCTCTGTCGACATACATACGGTGAATGCTATGATCGCCAATATTTACTTCTATTACCAATGGGCCCTCTGCCACAGTGTTCACACTGAGGGGAGGAAAAGAGATGTCTCTCCCTCTCGAGAACCTCTGGCTCACCTTTTGCTTAGTCCTTCGTTGCCACGTTTGTACCATGTAAATGGTTGTGATTGTATCCTTTGGCTTTTGTTTTTCGTCTTCAGTGACTTCTTTGACAAGGTGCTTCAGCTTACCCGTGTGTACCAAGCTTTCAATGTGCTTTTATAGCTGGATACACTCGTTTGTGGCATGTCCCTTTTCCCCATGGTACTCGTAGTATCTATTGCCTATGTGTCTTTCCACTGGAGTGGCCATTGGTAGTGGTCTTGGGAAATTCGCGCCCTCTGATGTGAGGATCTCTCTCGGGGTTAACTTGAGTGGCGTGAATAAAAAAATGTTGTTGCACCCTTATTTTTTGGTTCCTTGGTATTTAGGATTCTGGGATTCTCCTTGTATGTTAGTTTGTTTATTACGCACGTCGCGGGATCTGTAGCTAGAAGTATTTTGCATGGCTTCCATGGCAGCTGATTCTCCCTGTATGAAGGATCTCACCCTTTGCATTACCCCATCAAAGGTTTCCGGTGTCCTCTCGTTTAACTTTCATATTAGATCTTTGTTATTTATCCCTGCCACGAAACATGATACTTTCAAGATCTCCGTGCATTCTTTTATCTGGAGGCATTCGTCTTTGAAGCGCTCTAAGAAGTCTTATAGGTATTCACCCTGGTTTTGTTTGACTCTTGCTAGTGATGCAGCGCTCCTGTCGTATCTCTTTTGTTGGACATGGTTTCTTTTGAATGCTTACCGTAATACTTCGAATCCGTTGATTGTTCGCGGTGGGAGTCTGTCAAACCAGTTACGCGCGTTTCCTACAAACGTAGAGTTGAACATGTTACACCATACAGGTTCGGGCCATTTCTCAATTCTTGCTTGCGATTCAAAGACTTTCAAATGATCTTCTGGATCTGTGGTGCCATCATATGTTTTGACGTTCGTTGGCATGCGATGCTTTATTGTATCATGATAATACTGTATATTCCTTGTGAAAGCGTTTTTTCTTGCCTTTCTCCATGGTTGTGAGAAGTCGTGGTTTTTTCTTTTGTGTGAATAGAAAACGCGTTCTTCCCCTCCTGAGCTTTCTGGGGAGGAATATCTGCACCACGTTTTGTATGACGACTGTTGTCTGATTTTGAATCTGATGGGTCATTGTCTGAGGATCCTACACGTCTTTTTACTTTTATTACCCGCTGGTCCTTCATGTATTTAGTAGCGAGTGGGAGCAGAGCTTGTAAGTTGTTTGCTACATATTCTTCCATCGCGCGTGCATTTGTAGCAATAACTTCCTCGCTTCCCGCTGGTGTGAGGGGTAGTTTTTGTTTGTCTTTGTTGAGAGGAGGCTGAGCCGATCTCTATCCTATGTCCCTCTCCTCTATGTTAGGTTGGGGTTGAGAATAGTGAGTGAGCTCCTCGAAGAGGTGGATTTATCACATCACGGCTGTTTTCATCGCTGGAAGATCCAGGGGTGTCCCCCATGGATGTGATTTGACCGTCTATCATCAATGATCTTCGACCACCTCCATCCGTTCCTTTTCTTGTCATGTTTGGAGTTTAGTGTAGGGTCCTACGGATGGCGCCAACTTGTTGATACAAAAGTTGGATGAACCGTTCTTGACCCGAATCAGGCTTAATTCGGGGTCTTGTGGCTCCGGATCTTGCACCAAGTGAATCTTATTTGAAGACCCTTGTACACTAAATAATAAACATCGTTAGGCTTATCATGGGAGCGTGTCCCACGATTAGACTCCGACGTGAGAGTAAGTAATTAGTTTGAGTATATGTGAGGGTTTTAGGGTATTGTGTATCGTACCTTTGTGGAACCTCTAAGGTTCCTTTTATACCCGAGAGAGTCCCGGTTGGCCTTTCCTTTTCTTTCGGCCCAAAGAAGAGATAATGACTCAAAATAGCTTGATCCTTATCGCATAACTGAGGCAAGTGCATATCCCTTTCCTTTAGGTGAATATAATCATAAGATAAATTATATTATGTTATTATCCTATCGTGGTGCGACGAGGATACAACTAAGTAACCAACCATCGTGCGATAGTGGTTTACCGGGCCTCCTGGGACGCGTGCGCGCTGCGAAGTAGTGATCCATACCTAATGGACACGGGTAGTACCCGTGGGTCGGGTTATCCAACCCGAATAGGGACTATACGTCATCACATAATGTTACAATTTCATCTTTGACAAGTACATATGAATTATGTAAAATCAAACATGAACTTGATCATTGGTTTTTCAAAATTCGTTTTTAGGTAAGCATTAACAATGCAATTACCAATGTGTTCAAGGGTTCATATCAATTCCATCATTCAACCAGAATACTTTAGCTAAAATTCGGATTTGTTCAATAAGTGGATTTTACTGAAATCGCAAGGAATTCAAACCTAAGTAATCATAGCACTAAAACTATGTCAACCCACATTCCTAATTAGGTTCTAATTCGATTTTAATTTTAAAAATTCCCAATTATGAAAGTAAGAACCCTAGAACAAATTGATTGAAATTGAATGAAGATACTTACATGTTAGATGAAGGATGAGTGAAACCCTTGTCTTAAAACCAATTAACTTGAGTGATTGGAAGCTTTTAAAACCTTAACAATGTTGGTTTTTGTTGGAACCCGTCGCCACTAAGAAGAAAGAAAGAGTGGGGGTTTTTGAAATAATGTTATTTTAAATAAAAACTGATTAATTTAATCTCAGTGGGCCGCGGTTTGATATCAATAACGAACCGTGTATTTGAATCGCGACAATTAAAGAACCGCCAGCAAAGGTTGCATTTTAACCAAGGAAATGAAAGAAAATTTTGAAACCAAGTTTTTTCTAAAATAATTAAAACATATATCAAGCCTTTTGAAAATCATTGGACCATTTTAAAACTAGGTAACAATGCCTTAATGAAGGATTACGAGTTAAATCGAGACCGAAAAAGACCGAATTAGACCGATACAAAAAACAACTACTCGTAAGAAAAGAGAAAGAAGAGAGAAATCAAGAGGAGTTAATCAAGGCTAAGTTAAATGCTCAAGAGATGAATGACAATATTCAAGTTTTAGAAATGAAGAACTTGTGTCATCTATAGTGGTTTAATACGTGCCTTTCCGGCGTAAGTCAAAACGGTTTTGGTAATGAACCATACGAAGCAATTTTGTTATATAGAGTAAGAACACTTACTAATAAATGTTTTAAACTTTTACAAAACATGAGAAAAAGTATAGATTCACTTTCTCCCCCACGTGATCGGACAAAAATCTTTGTTTAGGGTTACAAAGACAATATCCTTTGAATATTTCAATTCCAAATGTGTAATATCCTAACTACAACTTATGATGTAGTTTGGTATCTCAAAGAATCAATCATTCATCTTAGAGATAAGCTCAATTACACATATTACACATGATATAGGGCCTACTAACCGTATGAGTTGCAAACCATAAAAATCATTCTTGATACTTTAAGCTACTACTAACTCACACTCCAACACCAAAGTGAGTCAAGTATCCAAGACCATGAAGGTTTGAGAGGGTGAAAGAATAAAATCACATACCACAAACAAATGCCAAGGCAAGGATTCCAATAACAACCAAATAGTCAAGTAATGATCAATAGGTTGTGTGGAAGGACGAAAAAGTACATTAGCCGCAAAGTGCATCCCAAGTCTTCTATGGATTAATGCAACACCCAAACTTGACCAAAGTGCATACTAAGTCTTCAAGGACTAGTATCACATACACCAATCTTGATATCATCATCCAATGATGTTGGGGATCAAAAGGAGATGAGTCTTGTACAAGTGCAAGTAGCTCAATCCACAATTAAGTTAATGATTAGTCTTCATGAGTACCTACACAAAGAAAGGTACAAACTAGTAGATACATTTCAAGAGAAAATCTAAAATGCATATAAACTACTAATCAAGATAGTTAGCTAAATTACCAATTAAAAGGTCTATTTGTTATTGAAAAATAGTTTTGACTAAGAGAAACTTTAGTACAACAAACCCTTCTAATTTGAGGAGACAATATATCGATCCAAGCTTTAAAGCACAGTATACTTCAAAGATCTTGAGTGACCATCGCTCTGATACTAATTATAAAAACTAGAAGGGGGGTTGAATATTTTCTCTTATTTAAGGTCCTAATTAAAAATTCTTTCAACTAGGTTTATCCCAAAATTACCTTATACTTGAAAACTAGTTCCATAGTTGTTAGGTTAAATTCTAATGCATTAGCAATATCTAGTGATAGTGAAATGCAATGTAAGAATAAAAGCATAAGTAAAGAGTAAGGAAAGAAACAACCTAAGGTACGATACCAAGATTTATAGTGGTTCGGAAACGAAGCTCTCTTTTCGTTCCTACTTCACTCCTCGAGTACACCTTACTCGAGATTTTCACTATATCCAAAAGCTCCCTTCTTGGCGGAGAAAACCTTACAATGTCGCTTACATTATTTTCTGACACTAAGCTAAATGTTGAGACCTAATATTAGCTAGGACCAATCTACACACGTCGCCTACTTCACCATTTTCCTACACAATGCTAGATGTCGAGTTCTAATCGAAAGCCAGAACCAAACTTCGTCGGCCATCTTCTTTTCCGACACAAGGCTAGATGTCGAGTCCTAATACAAAGATAGAACCAATCTTCACAACTTTTCACTTTCAAGTTTAGTGAGAACTTACAAGACACATACACACATCACTTTGTAATTTAGTGAGAACTAACACACAACACTTATTACAACTCAAAAACACATATCCATGTATACACATGTAACTTGAATCTACACAAGACAAATTCAAGTATACACATATACAATGGATTTACACAAGACTAATCCAAGTATTCACAAATACCTTGGATCAACACAAGACTAATCCAAGTATACACAAATACATTGGATCTACACAAGACTCAAATAAACAAAATGATGAACATGACTAGATCTAAAGAATGATGATCTTCATCAAAGCTTCATCTTTAATCACATCACAAATGTGTGAGTGACCTTATCTTTGGACAAGTAAATAAGAGGATCAAGAGGATAATCATAAGTAAACATAATTAACAAATTAAGTGATCATTTACTAATGATTGAAGAACATAGAAAGAAGATAAGAAGCAGAAAGATTTGTCCAAAAAGGTTCCTTGGAAAATGAAAATATGATCTACTATTTATAGGAGACAAAAAACAACGGCTCCTTGGGCGCAGTTCAATAATTAGCATGCGGTTCATTATCACTAAAGAACCGCATAGCTATATAACGAACCACAAGTAGTAGACTTTGCTCCTTTTTGTCTTTTAGTAGGAAAATGTAATCTGGGGTAGTCTAAACCCTCAAAGGATATTCCTATGGCATTTGGAATATTCCATATTCAAAATTTCATTTTCTAATTTAATAAAATATTTTCTTAAAAATAAAGTTTATTAAAATCTTTTGTCACATTTGTATAAATGTGAGTTTTGAGGTTAATCACTTTCTATGATCACAAAACATGATTAAGATATGTTTGTGTTAGAATTTATTGATTATTACCTTGGTGATAGTGTTTGTTGAATAATTCGTCTTTCGGTTATCTTTGACGATAAATGTTTTTACACCTTGTCGTGATCAAAACAAAGAAAGATTATTTAACACTAATAATGTTTTAAGGCATTGATTGCATTAACAATACTTGTCGAAACTGCTAGAGGTTTTGGCATATGAATGCACATACTTGGTTTTGTTGAATCATGTAATGACACTTGGACATCCGAGTTATGTTGATGTTAATGTCGAAGTTAACTTGATATCTTGTGGTATTTGAAGAATTTTAGCTGCATGATTTGAAAATGGTTGTGGTCTCAAGTAATCTTCAAATCATGTTATATATTCATATCGTAGGGTCATCCATACGTGCATAATTCATGTAACACCCCCATTTTACCTTGACGCAACGGAATAATATTTTTAGGGGTATTACTTCATGATATGAAAGCAAAGTAATAGAAAACAGCTCATAAGAGTGTTTAAATAAACTTAGTTATTATTTATAAAATTATCATTCAAAATCAGAGATTTTCAATAAAACAAATGTACATACACTGTATGTAACAGGTTCCCGAGATCTAGAAAATAGGTTTGAATGACAAAATCTTCCAAGATTATATCTCTCTACGTCATTAGTATGCTGCTCCATGCTATTAATTTCAATACCTGAAATATATGCTTAAAGTCAACACGAATGTTGAGTGAATTCATAGGTTTTAAAATCAGTTTGAATACAAGATCCTTTTTCTTGAGCTACGTTGTTATTTGCTCGTAAGTTTGAATAATATGATGATTCAATTGCACTAAGATTATGATACCGCGACCAGACATAGGAAGCAACACTTTGCCCTTATGAAGAAGTCTGCCAAACTATCCTTATTAGCAAAATAAAGTATGCCTGTTTGACCACTGAGGTGCTAGCAAGTGCGACTTGCCCAGACAGGAGATGTCAGTCTCCAATAGTACTATTTACGATATTAGCGCTCATTCCGAGAAATGATTAGCGGTTCACATTCAAAAAGGGACTTTCATAAGCAGCAGTAAACATAGTGTCAATGAATCATATCTAGAAAGCATACCAAAAATACTTGTATTCCAATTTAGCATATATCCCCCTCACGGGTTTTGAAATCATTTGAAAGTATTATACTTTAGTGAGGCTATGAACTCACTTTATGTCCAGTAATCTTGTCGGGTTTATTTCACACGGATCAACTTGAGCTAACAAACAAGAACGTGGTCTCACACCAACCTGTTTTAACATAATTGGTATGGTATTAAGTTTTTTAATCTTTTGATCAATCTATTTAAGCATTTGGTTTTATTGTATCTAATTATTATTTGGTTGTAATTCTAGCACCATTGTTCGTGCCATCATACTCAGAAGCCATTCTATAAACGTTTGAGGAGCGAGGGCACTTTAAATCGTAAACCTAACCACTAAGTCAGAACGTAATATCGAGATGGAACATCTTTGTACAAAGCTACCTTCTAACATGATACTTTCATTACTTCCTCATATTAATAATTAATCTTCTTTAGTTTCAAAGTTGGCAAAAATAGCCCTTGTAGTTATAGATTGGTATATTTACACTTTTTACCCTTAAAGTATATAGTTTTAGTATTTGCATTTTAAACCTTCATTATTTAACCTTAAGGTCTCAAAATTTACAAATTTTATTCTTATAGCTTTTATTTCATAAAATGACACGTTTTGCCCAAAATGTTAAATAGTTCAAAATTGACAGTTTTAGTCCCTCAACTTGTAAAAATCACATAACAAGCTCAAAAATGATCCAAATGATCTAGGATTTGAAAAAAAAAATTATGAACACATTTATAACTATAATAACAACATTTCTCTAGACTTATTGCTTTTTAAAAGGGTTTTTTATTATTATTTTATGTAAATTACAAAACTAAGGTTTTAAGACATCTTTAACTTATAACTTTCATTTAAATGATGAAATGACTTAGCTTCTTTTAGATTATCTTTATAACATAACTTTGGCATTATAAAAACTCTAAATAAGTATTATAACAAGATCAAAGCTTGGCTAACATAGATTTTACCTAGGTAGCTCCAAAATGGCTCCTTATGCCTTCTTATGAACACAACTTGCTATCAAAACTTCAAGAGCTTCAATGGCAACCTTATTGACCTGGTTTCTGGTCTTAGGGGATGTCCTAATACATATATAGTGGTGGATATGAAGAATGGGTAGGAGATACAAATTAAACAGGGTGCAAGTTTGGAATGAAGACTATACGCCTCTTTTTATACCATTTTGGAAACTTAGCCTCCAAGTTCTAGCCTAGGACGTGTAAGATAGTTAGGATAGTGACTAAGGGAAGCTCTGGAAGTCTATGCAAGTCTAGGGGCTGAGTGTATAAGCTAGTTTGATCAAATCTTCCATTTGTGGCCAAAAATAGATCACGACTAGGAATGGATGAGAACAATGATGTGTAGCAAGCAAGGAGCTTACCTACCTGCTTTTAGAACTTCTAAAATATCCTAGGATTCATAAATATCAGGTTTTTAAACTTGGAATGGAGGGAAATGGTTTGAAAATGAGTTTTGGAGGGAAAAATACAAAACTGGGTTTTAAACTAGGGCTTGTAACTTATGGATTATGTTTTTGGTGATTAAGGACTTGGGAAAGTGATTAGTGAATGATTAGGGCTTAATTAGGGTTTAGACATTATATTTAATAGATTTGGGTCCTTGGTTTGGAGTTTAACAAAGGTTTAATGTGAAAATGGGAAGTATACTTATGTAGATTAGGGTTTCCTAATGATCTAGGGTTAAATCTTAGTAAAAGGCTTTATCCTTCAATTAGCTACTGATGTAAACTTAATTTAGGTCCTATAAATTGATTTTTAAGTGTACAATGAGTTCTCACACTTGGTTTAATATTTTAGTTTAGGTAAACTTGTCTAAAGAGTGAAACTACCTATTTTGACCTAATTTACAAGCCATGCATTGGAATCTTGTACTTTGTGCATTAGGGTACTTTTACATTGTCTTAATATAATATTATAACGTTAATGAAGTCCTATGCATATTTATAGACTTGTCCAAAAAGACTAGGTAGTGATTCCATGTAGATTTCTTAATATAAGGGTTTTTAGGTCATTAATCCTAATGATTTTCTAACTTGGGTAATTAGGGTTTATATCCTTATGTATGCTTATTCTAGGGCTTATATGATATGTTTATTACTTCTATGTTTTCTACATTCTTGGTTTAAGGATTTGTGTAGGTTGATCATATTCTAGGGTTAATTAAGGGAGCTTAAGATCCTATGCTTTGATAACTTGTACCTTATGCTTTATGAACTTGTAACTTAACTTGAAATAGATGTATAATCTTAATAGGATATGTATTTGAGTTTTATAAAATTTTTGACAAAATACTAGACTCTAATTCTGTGACAATCCGTCAATTTACGATTGATATTTTATTCTCAAATATTATTTGAAAATATTATTTTAATGATACAATATGAACTCACATATTTTTGGGAAGAAATTTGGATTTACGTCTTGGAGTAGCATCGACTACGTCTAAACCGGAGGATTCAACGTTACGTGCTTACGTTTATATACACCGTCTTTGGTGACAGTCCGACATTTCAGAAAATAAATTTATCCGTGAATATTATTTTTGAGTTTTAAATTTGTGTTAGTTCATAAACTCACAAATTTACGAGAAGAGATTAGGACTTACGATTTTATTTTAACGTCTTTTACGACTAAACCGGAAACCTTAGGATTACGTATTTACGTTTTCGAACTCCGTTTTTGATGAGACAATTTTTATTGGATTCGTTTTGTGACGTCGATTCATAATTTATAAAAACGTTTTTCGTAAAACGACCCGAGGGCACGCAAATCGAGGAAACTAGAATCGAGGAGTACCCGTAAATAAATGGGATGAGACAAGTGGGACACTTGTCCCACCCCACTCTCAAAACCGGCCTAACTAGCCACAATGACACTTATGTGTCAAGTTTACACCTTATTAAGTTACACATGTAACTTAAGCTTACCAAGTAAGCTAAGTTCCATCAAAACTACTACCTAAACCATTTCCCACACACACACAACATGCAATACCACTCAAAAACTCACAACTCTCTCTCTCTCACTCATCTATGCCGTCCCATATTCATCTTCAAACACCAATTTCATACAAATTTTAACCATGAACATATGTTATAATCAACATATGTTAATCTCCATTCAAAAAGATGAAGATTGGTGCAACTTATAACATCCATGGAGGAGTTTTCATGGTGTCATGGGGCTGATTTTCCACAAGGAGTTGATGAAGATTGGAGTTCTTGAAGATGGTGTTGGCTAAGCACAAGTTTCACCATCAAAAACCATGCCAAACTCATAACCTACATCAAGTTGGTGGTATAAAGATTGTCCTCCTCAACTTCTTGTTATTTTGATTATGTAAACATGTATTTTATTTCCTATTTTATATATTTATGATGATTATATGATGATAAAAATGTTATGTGGGGATTTGTTGTTGATAATCATGGATAAAAAGATGAAAAACTATAAGAAACAAGTCTAAAATCTTGTCTAAATATGTTGGCTGTGTAAAACAGTAAAGAAGTAAGTCATAAACTGATAAAATGATGAAGTGGAATAGATTTACAGTAAGCTATGGGTCTTGTACACATGTGAGAGTTGGCCATGCAATGGAATCAAAATAATGAGTGAGATATGATCAAAACAAGTTTAGGGTATAAATCTGAAGTTACTGTTTTGGACGATTTTTAGAAAATACTTAAAGGATGATTCAACAGTAGCTATAGAAGAGTTAAATGTAGCAAATATCATGTAGTTTATGTGATAAAAATTTGAGCTTCTATCTCCATGTAGAACTCAAGATATGGCATTTTTGGTGAAGATGAAGTTAAAAATCAGATTTTTGGAAATTAAAGAATAATACTATTATATAAGCACTCACATTTTAATATATAAAATGTAAAATAAAAACCCACTAACTTATAAAACTTATTTATATAAATATATATAAAAGGTTAATCAAATGGATAAATTATATAAATGGTGGTGAAATAATGTTTATAAGTAATAAAAACTATAAATATGATTTTTACGACTTTTTCGGCTATTGCCGTAAAATTAACGTTTTTGTTAAATAAAACTTAGATGGTTGGACCCGTCTAATGAAAACTTTATAAAATTTATATACTGATATATAGACATGTATAACAAGTGAAAACCGATAAAACCCGAACTATAGGGCATACGGACATTAACGAGCTAAGTAAACATATTGGACTAATACTTGGGCTAATAATTGGACTAAATAAGATAAACACCCATAAAAAGAACCTATTGGGCTTAACCCATTTGGGCACAACTTGAAAGTGTATGTACTGATAATATAAGTACAAAATGTATTAAAATAAGTTAAATAACTTATAATAAGTTTATTGGACTTAAAATACATAAATAGGTAAAACTAGTGAACTAGTATAAACGTTACCGACACATAACACTAAAATGAGTAAACGAAAATATGTAAACCCACTTGATCATCATATACAAATAATCATCATATGTATACATAATTGATATTTTTATAAAGTCATTGGACAAACGTCTAAGACCGATTATTATTTGTCTAGGTTTCCGTGATTGAAGCACGTACCGTACGTCCGAATTGCCGATAACCCGCCTTCCCATATCAACGTGAGTTCATAGCCTCGCACTCTTTTAAATGTTTTATAAATGTTTTATAAACCCGCGAGGGAGATAACATGTTAGTTTTTATAAAATAGGACACAATTTGTCCCGATTGTTTGTTTATTGATTTTGGACCCGAATGATTGAATGACCCGATTGTATGACCCGATAAATGATTAAAGGACCCGATAGATGAAATAAAATGGATTATTAAAGTTAGGTTATGTCACTAAAAGTCCCATTAGCATGAATTGTGAACTACCGGGAGTTGGTAGACGGCTTATGCATTTAATAGTACTATTTGGGGACGATCACCCCAGTTCGCGCCTTGACGGTTGATCTCCGTCGTGCCACATTGATTGGTAAGCGAATTTATGTATGAGAAGATTTCCAATAGTGTGACCTTTGTGACGACACGCTACTTCAGATGGGCAAAATTGGTATCGGGTTAGCTACCCGTTTTGGTTTAGTAAGGTAACAATGTCATGCGGCTTATAATAATCCAAATCACCGAAATACTATTAGACGCTTCGAATTACGATGTATTGCCTGACTAGCAATACAGGGTCATACTATTGATATTATGATTGTATTTTGGTTTTCATAACCATATTCATATAACGGTTTTTATTTGATTTTATACAACGTTATAAGACGTATTGTATGATGTTTTTACGACATTGGCTCGTATAATAATTTTTAAGGTACATGCCTATATTATGATTTTCGATAAGGATTTGTATAAAAATGATTTTGGCTATTTCATGGCCTATCAAAACGATTTGTACAAAATGAATTTCAGTAATACTTTTATACTGATATTGTATTGATGGAATTTATTAAACTCTATGAATTCACTCGGTGTTATCGCTGACCTTTTCTTTTAACATGTTTTATCTCAGGTACTTGAAGGTAATTCTCGGGAAGACGACAAGAATTCATGGCCCGCACTTAAACAATATTTTTCCATTCAAATACTTTGTAAAACTTTTGTATGAAATGAAAAGACTTGGGACCGATGTAACTTTGATGTTTATGAATGGAAATGATTTATTAATAAACGACGCGATTTTTAAGCGTTGTCTATGATGTGAGTAATGTGCTATCCCGTAACACCAACTAGTCTTCCGCTGTATTGAGTTGTATGAATTTGGGGGTGTTACAGTTTGGTACCAGAGCTCTCGTTATAGAGAACGAAAGATTTTTAAAACTAAGGTTTTGAATAAAACTTTTCAAAATCTTTTAACTATAAACATTTTTCTAAAAATGTCTAAAAATCTTTTGACTATAACGGTGCCGAAGAATTCCCGAGTTACCGACAAGGCCAAGACTGAGAAGTGTTATTTTAATATATATATATACTTGGATTATATATATATATATGATGTAAATTGATTACATAATTGTTTGATGATTATTTCGATATTTATACGAGGTATTTATACGACGTAGATTGTCACAAGTAACCCTAACTCCCCTAGTAAATTAATCGAAGCTATTCTCGTAGGAATTCTAGCTATCCTAGATCTAAACCAAGTTGTGGATATTTATGATCCCAACAAATGGTTAATATTCGTAGAAATGTAGATAGTAGTTGATTGTGATATTGAAAAAGAATTGGCGAGATTAAAACTGATATCGATGTCATGACGATCTTTCCTTATAGAGTGGAGTTTGACAAAACGTTACCACCTAGAAAGATGTCATCTGATTCGTTGTCATCCAATTCTTAAATTTGAAATCGAAAGGGTGAATGTTGCACTTGAGGCTGTTATTGGAACCATTACCCAAAAGCCTCATGCCACTAATACCTTTCCGAGAAGTCTAGTTGAATGATCAAGTCATTTCATATTAATGACTCATTTGATAATTGTTGTTGTAAGAGCTAATAGGATTGGAAATTAAGTGTTGATTTATATTGAGATTGTATTGCCTTTACAAGGCCGAAGAATAAGATTGTAAGTATTGGAATATAATGTAGGATATCGAATTGAGTATAATTGGTTAAGACTTGAATAAAGTAAAATTTAACTCGTATAGAATATGAGATTATTAATAGAAGTCGTTAAATTTTGTGATTGAATTATAAGGTTTTAATTGATTGTAGGTATGTGTTAAGGGTTGTTCCTAGGCCATTTTCCACTAATGAGGATGCCCAGTGTCCAACAAATAAAATGAAGAAATCTTCTTCTGAATTGGGACCGATGGATCTTCCGGGACAGGTGGGACACCTAATGACTCTTGTAGATTAGTATTCATTGTGGTATCTTTTGAAAATACCTAACTTAACTGAGATATCAGTTGGTAGGATGAGTTCTGAGAATTGTATGACATAGTGACACGTAATGTGTTACGGTACAATTCTGACTTGTTTGTGATTAATGAAAAAGACTACCTTTGATTGCTAAATCTTACATGTATCGATGTTATCTACCTTTTATTGCTTCATCCTAATGTTCGCATTAGTGACGCAACCATTGAACATGTACTCATCTCGAATTGAGTTACGTTGTGGATTATACTCTTTGTATTCCTGAGTGCCATCGAAGTCATGAACCTCATGATTATTTGGCTAAGCTCATTTCCTATCATATCGTAGTTAATTCTTGGTGAACAAGCTTTCATCACTCTTTTGCAGATCACACATTGTTTTTATAAAGTTGAAACGGTATCCTTTGAGAAAAATTGAATTTTCATCAATATAAGGATTATGCATAGTGAGATTTATAAGCGATTGTTATTTGAATGAAGTTGTTTATAAAACACTTTGGAAAACCTTATTGTTTTCATAACAAAGAAAATCTTTGTAAATTTATTTTTGATTCTTATTTAAGAATTAAGCACGAAAATGTTTTTATTATAAACATAATGATAACATTTTGACGAACTGAGTATTGCATCGTTAATCTTGAAATTGTATATAGTTGCGCGCCTACATACAATTTGGAATGGACTATGCAAGACTGATTAGTAGTCACCATAAAACTAATGAATAAACACTACATTTTCTTTAAGAATTGTGAAAGATTAAATTTTAATGAGATCTGCAAGAAGTGAAAAATAAGGACATAATGTTAGGGACACCTACATATGTGCCTGTAGCATCTATTCTTCTGAGTTAAATTTACTCATCTGTGGAAATTGTCTTATTTGACAATTGACAATTCTTTCTTGTCCAATTCTCCCGTAGTGAGATTTCTTAGGAAAAGTATTTGATTATCGAGTGTTGATACCCGACTGGATGTATCGACGTTCCTATCATTTCTTTTGATTTAATTTCATTTGAATGACCTGGGTAACGATCCGAGGAGCTTTCGAATGCGTACTCAAATTATGAAAACATGGGATACATTCATGTTCGTTAAATGTTTTCGTCTGTATCTGATTTGAAACTTTATCGCGTAGATTATGCGTTGACCTTACTCTTTAAATGGTAGTTGTGTCTCCATATATCCTTGAATATGGTGGAAGGATTATGAATTATTAAAGTCTTTTGAGAAGTTCACATCTTATCAACGATATTGAAACTGGAAAGTTGATAGTGCCAGTGGAATGAATTGATTGATTATGACATGACGACATTGTCTTAATTGATGGGAACTCGAGTAGAATTTCCCTAAATGATAAGATGTTGATTATCAAAAGTGAACTAAATAATTCTTGACGGATGACCATATCCTGCATTTAGACTTGAGATTATATTGTGATTGGTTGTAAATTAGTCATAGATATTATAATCTAGTAAGAACCTAATATGAATTTATTTAAAAGATGATAATGTTATCTGAAGCTTTAGTAAGTGTTTGTTGGTGAATTACCTAGACTTTCGCCATTAAGGCAAGTTGAATTTGGTATTGATTATATTCTCAGTGTTGCACCTGTGCCTTGTGCACTGTACGTCAGCACTATCTAAATTAAAGGAATTACCGTATAACTGAGAAAGTTGTCGGAGAAAGATTTTATTATACCAAGCCTGTCATCCTGAAGAGCTATGGTGTTATCTTTCCTTATATTTATAGATTACTGTGAATTGAGTAAATTGCAATCGAAAACAATATCCATAATTCGAAATGGAAGATTTGTTCGATCATTTACAAGGTTTTTGATCCATAGCATGGTTATCATCAACTTCGCATCTGCGAAAGAGATTATCTATTCCAATCACTACATCCGGTGCTTGTGATGAACATTATGAGTTTCACGTGATGTCGTTTGGATTGACCGATGCACATGTAGTAATCATAAATTTAATGAATCACGTGTGTAGGCTGTAATTTGATAAATTCATGCTCGTGATCATTAAGGACTATATGTTTGTATATAAGAATAATAATGAGTTAATAATTATTTATAGATTGCCCTGAATTGGCTAAACAATGAAAACCTGTACCTTAAATATTTAACATATGATTAAAGACTTAATCCTTTACATAAATGACCGTTGGATTAATAATGGTAAGATGTATGCATATAGACTCTTCAAAAATTAAGAGCCCTTTTAAGACTTTGGATTTTACTAAAAAGAAAGTGAAAATATATTTTGACAAATATTTTAACAAAGGATTTTAAGGGATTATTCCCTTATACACAAACCATCTAACTAAACTTCTGTTTAGGGGTAAATGTTTGTGTATACTTTTTGACAACTTAAGAGGAATTAAGGAAACTATATAAAACATGACTTGAAATTTGAAATGATAATTTACGCTTTTCAAACTAAGGAAATTTGACCAAAGTATAAACAAAGATTATTCAAACATTTACGAATCTTATTAATTATTTTCGATAAATCAACAAAAATCTTGTTAATTAAATTCAAAATTTATTTTTGAACATTTTATATAATTGGTCGAACTAAGAAATTTAAAACTTATACGTTTCATAAAAATTAACTAATAATTATTTAATTAATTATGATAATTATCGACGCTTTAGACGTCGGAGTGAGTAAAACAGATAAAGATAAAAGTAAAGACGAAAACTAAAACATAGAAGATATGAAGAAAGAATTTTGAATAAATACGGTTGTGATATTTATTTCATGAGGAAAGTGAACGTAATTACTGACGCATAATATAGAAAGAATATCTGAGTAAATTGTGGACACGATAATCACATCATCATGAGAAGCCGATAACGTTAAATGTTTTAAAAACCACTTGTGGTTGCCTAAAAATAGAGGATTGTGAGATAGAGTTAAATTGGAATTTGTAAGTATAAGTATTCTATGTATGTCATTTTTGACTAAAAGTATCTTTGTCTGAAGAAGTTGTACTAATGGCGATTATGAAGGCAGACATCGCCTCATACATTAGTAAACGTCTAGCTATTGCAAAGGTCATCATCTGAATTTGATTCGATTTGGGTCATCGTCGACAGACTGACCAAATCTGCTAATATCATTCTCGTTAATGATAAATGCAAAAGAGTTATGTAAACATAGCATGCCTGTATCGATCATCTATATCAAGATCCTCGCTTCGCATCGAATTTCTAGAGATTTGCTCAGAAATCATTGAGAACGAACCTTGATGAGAGTACTATGTACCACCCCAAATCGAAGGGACGAGGTAAAGTAACGATACAAGGTAATATAAGTGTTGTTTTATGTTTGAATGATTGACCTTTGGTAATAGACCGTATAATCGTTTTCCTTTGGAGAGATTATCATTGATAATCATCGTATTAGGATTGAGATCGAATCTTGTTAGGATCTAAATCTTAGAGCATCTGTAAGCAAGAGTTGAGATGAAGACATCCGACATACACCCATTGTGAGTTGGACATGTCTCTTAGGTTTAAGGTTTCCTATGATGGTGAACCTATCCTTGCAAAATACCCGACCCGCGAGATCTGAAATGATTGTTGAAATTAGGATTTGATTATTAACCGCCGATAGTGGGCAAGAGGTTATCTGAATATGAAATGTAGATCTTGAAGTGCCAAATGGGTAGCGAAGTTATGCCACAATTTTTAACTTTGGAAAAATGAATTCATGATCTGACAAATCATGGGATATAAGTCCCCGTTGTTTGGGACCATTGAGATGGTATAAAAGATTGGTTTGAAAGGCATGTAAGCTGGATCTACCCTAGGACTTCACAGAATGCG
Source organism: Glebionis coronaria (assembly GCA_025667525.1). Classification (NCBI taxonomy): domain Eukaryota; kingdom Viridiplantae; phylum Streptophyta; class Magnoliopsida; order Asterales; family Asteraceae; genus Glebionis; species Glebionis coronaria. Next base: position 150,521,063 of record CM046874.1, read on the forward strand.
TGAATTATGTTTCGTAAATCGAACTTGATGGAATATCTATCAAGTGAAAATCTGAATTATTCTTAGTAGAGCATAGATCGGCGAAAAGTTGCATTCATCAGAAACCCGTGAACATCATGGATAGAGAAAGTAAGTCAACATTTAGCCTGATCTTATTCTCGTAGTTATGTTTGCTGAAACTCGCGTATTGTAATAAATTGCACTTGTGAGAAAAGACCGAATGTGGAGGAAATACCCACATGGCTTTAACTCTATAAGAAGCGAGTAGTAAGGTAAGATGATCTTTGAGGACAAAGATCCTGTTTAGGGGTAAATGCTGTGACAATCCGTCAATTTACGATTGATATTTTATTCTCAAATATTATTTGAAAATATTATTTTAATGATACAATATGAACTCACATATTTTTGGGAAGAAATTTGGATTTACGTCTTGGAGTAGCATCGACTACGTCTAAACCGGAGGATTCAACGTTACGTGCTTACGTTTATATACACCGTCTTTGGTGACAGTCCGACATTTCAGAAAATAAATTTATCCGTGAATATTATTTTTGAGTTTTAAATTTGTGTTAGTTCATAAACTCACAAATTTACGAGAAGAGATTAGGACTTACGATTTTATTTTAACGTCTTTTACGACTAAACCGGAAACCTTAGGATTACGTATTTACGTTTTCGAACTCCGTTTTTGATGAGACAATTTTTATTGGATTCGTTTTGTGACGTCGATTCATAATTTATAAAAACGTTTTTCGTAAAACGACCCGAGGGCACGCAAGTCGAGGAAACTAGAATCGAGGAGTACCCGTAAATAAATGGGATGAGACAAGTGGGACACTTGTCCCACCCCACTCTCAAAACCGGCCTAACTAGCCACAATGACACTTAAGTGTCAAGTTTACACCTTATTAAGTTACACATGTAACTTAAGCTTACCAAGTAAGCTAAGTTCCATCAAAACTACTACCTAAACCATTTCCCACACACACACAACATGCAATACCACTCAAAAACTCACAACTCTCTCTCTCTCACTCATCTATGCCGTCCCATATTCATCTTCAAACACCAATTTCATACAAATTTTAACCATGAACATATGTTATAATCAACATATGTTAATCTCCATTCAAAAAGATGAAGATTGGTGCAACTTATAACATCCATGGAGGAGTTTTCATGGTGTCATGGGGCTGATTTTCCACAAGGATTTGATGAAGATTGGAGTTCTTGAAGATGGTGTTGGCTAAGCACAAGTTTCACCATCAAAAACCATGCCAAACTCATAACCTACATCAAGTTGGTGGTATAAAGATTGTCCTCCTCAACTTCTTGTTATTTTGATTATGTAAACATGTATTTTATTTCCTATTGTATATATTTATGATGATTATATGATGATAAAAATGTTATGTGGGGATTTGTTGTTGATAATCATGGATAAAAAGATGAAAAACTATAAGAAACAAGTCTAAAATCTTGTCTAAATATGTTGGCTGTGTAAAACAGTAAAGAAGTAAGTCATAAACTGATAAAATGATGAAGTGGAATAGATTTACAGTAAGCTATGGGTCTTGTACACATGTGAGAGTTGGCCATGCAATGGAATCAAAATAATGAGTGAGATATGATCAAAACAAGTTTAGGGTATAAATCTGAAGTTACTGTTTTGGACGATTTTTAGAAAATACTTAAAGATGATTCAACAGTAGCTATATAAGAGTTAAATGTATCAAATATCATGTAGTTTATGTGATAAAAATTTGAGCTTCTATCTCCATGTAGAACTCAAGATATGGCATTTTTGGTGAAGATGAAGTTAAAAATCAGATTTTTGGAAATTAAAGAATAATACTATTATATAAGCACTCACATTTTAATATATAAAATGTAAAATAAAAACCCACTAACTTATAAAACTTATTTATATAAATATATATAAAAGGTTAATCAAATGGATAAATTATATAAATGGTGGTGAAATAATGTTTATAAGTAATAAAAACTATAAATATGATTTTTACGACTTTTTCGGCTATTGCCGTAAAATTAACGTTTTTGTTAAATAAAACTTAGATGGTTGGACCCGTCTAATGAAAACTTTATAAAATTTATATACTGATATATAGACATGTATAACAAGTGAAAACCGATAAAACCCGAACTATAGGGCATACGGACATTAACGAGCTAAGTAAACATATTGGACTAATACTTGGGCTAATAATTGGACTAAATAAGATAAACACCCATAAAAAGAACCTATTGGGCTTAACCCATTTGGGAACAACTTGAAAGTGTATGTACTGATAATATAAGTATAAAATGGATTAAAATAAGTTAAATAACTTATAATAAGTTTATTGGACTTAAAATACATAAATAGGTAAAACTAGTGAACTAGTATAAACGTTACCGACACATAACACTAAAATGAGTAAACGAAAATATGTAAACCCACTTGATCATCATATATAAATAATCATCATATGTATACATAATTGATATTTTTATAAAGTCGTTGGACAAACGTCTAAGACCGATTATTATTTGTCTAGGTTTCCGTGATTGAAGCACGTACCGTACGTCCGAATTGCCGATAACCCGCCTTCCCATATCAACGTGAGTTCATAGCCTCGCACTCTTTTAAATGTTTTATAAATGTTTTATAAACCCGCGAGGGAGATAACATGTTAGTTTTTATAAAATAGGACACAATTTGTCCCGATTGTTTGTTTATTGATTTTGGACCCGAATGATTGAATGACCCAATTGTATGACCCGATAAATGATTAAAGGACCCGATAGATGAAATAAAATGGATTATTAAAGTTAGGTTATGTCACTAAAAGTCCCATTAGCATGAATTGTAAACTACCGGGAGTTGGTAGACGCTTATGCATTTAATAGTACTATTTGGGGACGATCACCCCAGTTCGCGCCTTGACGGTTGATCCCCGTCGTGCCACATTGATTGGTAAGCGAATTTATGTATGAGAAGATTTCCAATAGCGTGACCTTTGTGACGACACGCTACTTCAGATGGGCAAAATTGGTATCGGGTTAGCTACCCGTTTTGGTTTAGTAAGGTAACAATGTCATGCGGCTTATAATAATCCAAATCACCGAAATACTATTAGACGCTTCGAATTACGATGTATTGCCTGACTAGCAATACAGGGTCATACTATTGATATTATGATTGTATTTTGGTTTTCATAACCATATTCATATAACGGTTTTTATTTGATTTTATACAACGTTATAAGACGTATTGTATGATATTTTTACGACATTGGCTCGTATAATAATTTTTAAGGTACATGCCTATATTATGATTTTCGATAAGGATTTGTATAAAAATGATTTTGGCTATTTCATGGCCTATCAAAACGATTTGTACAAAATGAATTTCAGTAATACTTTTATACTGATATTGTATTGATGGAATTTATTAAACTCTATGAATTCACTCGGCGTTATCGCTGACCTTTTCTTTTAACATGTTTTATCTCAGGTACTTGAAGGTAATTCTCGGGAAGACGACAAGAATTCATGGCCCGCACTTAAACAATATTTTTCCATTCAAATACTTTGTAAAACTTTTGTATGAAATGAAAAGACTTGGGACCGATGTAACTTTGATGTTTATGAATGGAAATGATTTATTAATAAACGACGCGATTTTTAAGCGTTGTCTATGATGTGAGTAATGTGCTATCCCGTAACACCAACTAGTCTTCCGCTGTATTGAGTTGTATGAATTTAGGGGTGTTACAAATTCAATGTATAGTGGATTTTATATGCTAATCTTGGTTACTAGGTGTTATCTTGTAATTAGCCTTGGATTAGTAAATACTAGTAATTTGGGATCAATTAACTTTCCTTTATATGATAGATTGTAATTAGTACATTGTTTTTTATAATAGTACATAGATTTTATGTAATTAGCCTTGATAATAGTACATTGCTTGAAATATTGTTTATCAAGGATTTCTAGGTGGTGATCTAGACTATTATGTGCAATTACTTGTACTTAGCTTTGTATGGTTAGTCCTTGTCATTCTTAGGTATTATTATGTCCTTAGAGTATACTTAATAACTTGTTTATGTTCCATAATGACTTATTCATAAGTGTTCTTCATTCATGGTTTATCATTCTTGAGTTTACAACTCATTTATAGGAATTCTAGGGTTTCTAAGGGAATTTAGGGCATCATGGTTACATTTCAGATGTTCTTATTCATATTGAACTTATTAGATCTCTTTTATAACTTTAGACTTGTATCTTTCATTATTATAGGAATGTGTGGTTATAATAGTTTATGGTATGAGAAGCAGTTCATTCTACCAAGTAATACACAAAAAGTAAAAATTTCTAGTGGCGTTTCCACTCCTGTTCAATCATAGCATATATTACACTTGTAAATTTTATGGGTTGTCATCATTCAAGCTCACCAGTGAGCTTGGTAGCAGGTCAAACATGTTGGGTTAACTTAATTAAATTTTATTTCACTCCTTCAAGTAAGATTTTTAGATATACAATGTATCGATTATGGGTAAAACACGACTAATATCTTTTTTACAAATAGTTAATGAGCTTATCTTGATATATCCACATGATGTATTCATTACTCGGTAAAACACGACTAATATCTCTTTGCGAATACCATCTGGTTGTAATAAAAGATATTAGCTGTTATGTATTAGTCTTTATTAGACTAAGTCATGTCTAGGGGATAATTGAGTTTCCTAAATAGCTTATAACAATAAAGGTCGGTTGGTTGTGTCGAAGCCCAACCCGACCCGTAGTCAATGTAATAGTCGGTTCCCCCTCATCTCTATAAAAGGAGGTGAGGGGGGATATGATTCACAACGCTTCTTTATCAATAAACTGATCTAATCGATTAGGGATATATACCTCGTGGGTTTTCTTTTCTGTCGATAGTTCTTTGATCGTGGTTTCCGCATCTAGTGGCCAGGTTGTAGGGATGTCATCTTACAAGTGGTATCAGAGCTCGTTTTCGTGGGTGCTAGTTGCTAGGATCGATCTAAGAGGGTTTTTGGTGTTTAGGTTTTTTAAACATCAAACAACAATAGGTATCGACATAAAAAGGTTCTTCTTCTTCAAAGCTCGTTAAGGTTCCAAAGGATCGGTGTTCGAATTTTTGCATCGAGTGGATTGGTGGTGTTTTTTTGTGGCTGGAGTTACAGAGAGATAAGGGAAGAAGATAGCGGTTGTGTTTTATAGTTGGTATATAACTCAAAGGGGTTTTAAATTTTTGGGCCAAAAGTGATTGGGCCAAGATTTTAAAAGGAAAAAAAAACTTTAATCAAGTTTGGATTTATTTGTATTAAGTTTTATAAAGTTAATTATTTTTGTTTTTATAAAACAAAAAAAGGTTTTTACTTTGAATTATTTGCACACATGGGGACTTTGTAATTCGTGATTGTGAGGTTTACTATATCACAAGGTTTAGCGAATTACCAAGGGGACTTTTTCGGTTTGTGATTGTGAGGTTTTTCACAAGGTTTAGCAAATCAACAAAGGTATAAAGAACGTTCAAGACTTGTTGAGGTTGCAAGATCTCTTAGGCTATTAGAGATCTGTTTTGAAAAATCAAGAGTACGACAAGGGTTACTTTTAAAGGCGTCAAATATTTTCCTGATTTAAGGGTTGTCGATTTATTGGATAGGTTAATTTCCAAGGTTCGGTCGATATTTGAGTAAGAAAGGGCTTTCTTTTGAAGGGTTACTTGGTTTGATCGGTTTCTAAGATTTTTATCTTAGGGTTATATTGATAAGTAAGGGTGTTTTATACACTGGATACATTGCTAGATTGTGTTTTTGTGTAGGTAAAAATCACAAAAGGTTAAACGGTTAACAAAGGGTTAAAATAAGATGACGCTGAACAAATTTGACATCAAGAAATTCAATGGGAATAATGACTTCGGGCTATGGCATGTAAGGATGAAGGATTTGTTGGAATATTTGGGATATTCAGAACTAATAGGATAGGTATTCTATTTGAAATAAGGGTTAGATGCAACATTGGAGGAATTACCCGCCACCACAATGGTGGCGTACGATAACGTCATTCAGAAAAAGGCTTACAACGCATTGATCTTGTGTTTAGGTGATCGGGTACTACAAGAGATCACCAAGGAGACGACTCCAGCGGGGATTTGGAAAAAGTTAGAGACTTTATACATGACAAATTCTTTAGCTAATCGTTTGTACTTGAAGCAAAAGTTACATACTTTTCAAATGCATCCAGGTAGGAGTCAGTCTGAACATATTGATAAGTTTCACAAGCTTGTAAGTGATTTAGCGGCTATAAATATTTCTATATCAAAGATATGTATTTTACATTCTTCAAAGGGGTGTTTTCACCACAATGGAGATTTCTAGTTTATAATCTCCTACATTGCATGAGTCAGAAACGTGCTTCTTAGGATCATTTTGGAAGTCATCTTGCAACCGCATTAGTTTGTCATTTTTCACAAAGAACTTACAATTTTAGTCATATAACTTTTGTTAACATGTTGAAGAACGTGAGTAGTTCAAATAAATTCTTAATGTTCCCAAGATTTCTTATGACCATCATCAATGGGATGGGTCATTCTTTGGGGAGTTATAAGAGAGAGTACCAAACTCCTATTCTCACATCTAAGGTTTTTGGACAAATGAAAAGAGCTACATAGAAATGGAATGGGGTGGTGGTATCTTTGATAACATGTATGCTACAAATTCTTAAAGCTCGTAATGATGAAGGAACAATAAGCCCAACTGTGTCCCAACCCACATCACCCAGAATTGAAGATATCCCCTGTACTTCACAACCAACTCTTAGGCATAGACACAAACAAATATTTCAAGTATATCAGCTTGGGACATCTACTTTACATCTTGTAGCAGATGAGACTACTAGTGTTGGTGTGCCTAGTAGCACTAGTAGGGCTACTCCTATTGTCGATGAAGTAGCACATGGGATGAGTAATGTTTATAAGACCTCAACTAGGTCTAATGATTCACCTACAATGGTTACTTCTCTCAGAAGTGATGAGGACAGATTGTCACAACTTGAATTGACGGTTTTTACTCTTAATACCAGATTCTATTCTCTAGAAAAGACAAGGGATGATCAAGTTAGGTTTTTTGCTGCACAAGCTAAAGAACTTGTCAACTTAAGAGAACTGATGCAGGAAATACACTTAGATCACCCATCAATAAAGCTTCGAATCCCTTCCTAAGAAGAACCTTCTCACGATTCTGCTTCTGATGACCTCCTCATCAATCAAAGGGAGGAATTAGAAGTTGGAATGATTCATAAGGAGCATCAAGAAGAAATAGATGTGGCTGAAACTGTTTTAGGAAAAGAATTCTAAGGAAGCTTCCATCCTATGATCGTCCATGTGTACCTGCCGTATCGGACATGGAAAGAAAATACGGTTGAGCAATACGCTCAGTGAACGGATATAATGACATGATAAGAATAACTGAAACATAAGCAAAAGATATGACATGCAGTGGAATATGTGTAAGTCCTGGAAAACCTGGAACATGTTTTATAAACTGGTTTATAACTGAAAAGTCTTAAGTTTCAACGCATGCAATATAGTTTAAATTCTGACGAGCTCATATAGGTCACAACAAGTATCAACGTGCATGAATACTTAGAGGGGTGACCTCGTCATGCAATTAGAGGGGTGACCTCTAATAATATATGTAACACTCCAATTGTTAAAATGGAATATCACAGTAATATATGGCGTGTCATCAAAGCATGCAAGGTAAATGTCTAAACATTCATGACCATAAATGGAAATACCGGAAACAAACATCGGTAGTACAAGTAACTCAACACAAGCAAATATAAGTACTGTAAAGGAAAAGGACTAAACAATGTCCAACATGAGATAAAGTAAGTCAAAGTATGATAAATGCATAAGATATAGAAGGTTGGATAAGTTCCATCTGAATGCACATACTCTTGAGATCCTACTTGCGACCTTGGGTACCTGCCGTTTGGGAACATGGAAATGGAAAACGGCTGAGCATAACGCCTAATGCACAAATATACAATAAAGCATGGAAACATAGAGTAATGAAAGCATATAAAGCATGAAAGGCAGCGGAAATGAATAAGTCCTAAGAAACCTAGATGTAAGACATGTTTTACTGGTTTTAGTTCTGAAAACATAGCTTATGTTTACTTATAAAAATCTGTATTAGTTTAATATACCAAAATCAAATATAGGTCATGAGGTCAACAGCGTGCATGAATACTTGGAGGGGTGAGCTCGTCATGCAATTAGAGGGGACGCCTCTAATGAATATGGTAATGGGTAGGAGGGATCAACTCCTTGTGAAGGATGCAAGGCACAAACCTCATTCACCATGAAATCATGACTGACACTGTAACTAGGATGCACCCATACGTCCCACATGATAATATAATAATAAAGGTCAAATAAACTGAAAGGGACGCCACGAGCTATCACTCCGCCGTGGTGAAGTCATAACACTAGTACCTCTAGTGTTATGGTTATGGTACCTCCATAACTAGGTGAAACTAGCATGCATGTATATGGCTAAGGTAACTAATAAAACATAAGCATTTAAATCTGTAACTACTGGGAAAACAGTTGGCTGCATACGGGAAACCCTAATAAAGGAAGAGATTGTCCTTATTGAAGGACGGGAAATCCGTACCTCGTGTCCAGTAGAAGCTAACGAAAATGCTGAAGAACCTACTACACCTTGACGAATAATACTACATAGGAATAGGGACATGTATGAGTTTTCTAAATTACATGTGTTTTACTGGTTCTAAGTGTTCTTAGCTTATTATTCATGTTATGTCATGTTTTAACTGTTTAAATGTTAATCTATAGTTATTCTTGTATTCTGTTGTTTATTATTCATGTAGTATGGTATTATAATACTTGTATTGTAATACTAAGTAACTTTCTAAAAATAGAAGGTTTCCATAAATAGTAAGTTTTTAAAATAGAAAGTTTCCAAAAATAGTAAGTTTCCATAATTAGAAATAAGCTGGATTATTAATGTCAAGTAACGTTTAATTAGTAAAATACAAGTCATGGTTCAAGTATTATAACTTATTACATAATTAACTTGGTTAATTTAATAAACTATACATTATAAGAATTTAATTAAAAATACCATGTTTTAATTAAATTAACTAAGTAAATACTTAGGTTAGTCATGAAATATTAATTCTAATATTTTAACCTAAGTCATGCATTTAATTAATATTAAAAGGCTTGAAAATAATTTAATTAAACTATTAAACTTGCTTTTAAAATTCCCGAGCCCGAACCCGTATTTAAAAATGTACCCGAGCCCGAAAATGCCTAGCCGACACCACCCAGCCGGCGGCTAGTGGTGTCAGCCGGCGGCTGAACAATCATCGCAGCCCCACCAGTGGCTAGACCGGTTAACCGGTTGCCACTGGTTGGCCACTGTTCCCACTGCCAAGCCCGGCTAGCCACTCCCCGAGCCTGGTTCACACCGACAGTTGTCGGTTCCCACTGTTCTTGTTAAACCGAGCCATACTGAGACCCTAGTGGTCTCGGTTAGCCCCGTAACCAAACCAAACCCAACATCAACCATACCTAGACTCTACGTCGGGGTCCCTCTTCGTGTGTCCGAGCCAAACAAACCAAGCCGAGACCCTAAGCGGTCTCAGTGGTGGTGATTAAAACAAGCCGAGAGCCTCTTGGCTCTCGGTTGTGTCTCGGCCAAAAAAAAGCAACACCTAAACAAACCTTTTACATGTTTTCTTGATTACCCTTACATGTTTATGATTTGTTTTTAAGGTTTCTCACATGAAATCATAATAAAACATAAAAAGAATGAAAGAAACGGGTTATGATTAATACCAAGTGCGTAGTTGTTTAGGATTAATGAATACGAACACAAACACGTAGTTTTCCGAGATCAAAAATCAACAAACACCCCTTTGGTGTTTGTTTCTACCGGTGGCAAGAGAGAGAGAGAGAGAGAGAGAGAGAGAGAGAGAGAGAGAGAGAGAGAGAGAGAGAGAGAGAGAGAGAGAGAGAGAGAGAGAGAGAGAGACTTAGGGTTTTCTTGTTTTTGATAATTATGTTATGTTTAATTCCCTGGAGGAATAAGTTTAGGATTATACTTGGGTCATGGGCCAATCCCATTCTTTCCTTTCTTTTGCTCTCTAGCCACGAAACCCTTAAAGCCCAAGACCAAAACCGTAACTTTTCTAGTTAAATTAATTACATGTGTAAGTTCGTATTTTTATTTATCGTGCATTTATATGTCGTGATCGTAAACACATTTATAATATATACGTAAGTACATGTTATTTAATATCGTGACACGTGAAATATATTATTAATGGAAAGTTTAAATTTTATCGTATTTTCGTGTATTTACTGTTCATGGTATTTTAATGCGGGTTTTACAACTCTTCCCCTCTAAAAGAACAATTCGTCCTCGAATTGGAGAATACATAAACTGAAGAAACATACCCGAATCAAAACTAGAAATGAGGGTACGAAGTCCATATAGACTCCTCCGTCTCCCAAGTGGCTTCCCGCTCAGGATGATCCCTCCAGAGGATTTTGACGAATGGGATCGTCTTCCTCCGCATGACACGATCTTGTCGTTCAAGAATTCTCTCGGGTTCTTCGACATATGAAAGACCCTCTCGAATTTGATCACGCGGATACTGAACAACATGAACTGTATGATAGTTTTATCCTCTGAGTATGGACATATGGAACACGTTGTGAACGTGTGATAGATGAGGCGGTAACGATAAATGATATGACACTTCACCAACGCGTTCAATGATGTCGAATGGTCCGATGAAGCGAGGACTGAGCTTCCCTCTGATTCTAAAACGTTTAACTCCTCGTACAGGTGATACCTTGAGTAAAACATGATCACTTACGTTGAAAGATACATCTCTGCGACGTTTATCAGCATAGCTCTTCTGGCGAGCACGAGCTTCCTGAAGCTTTGCCTTGGCGACAACGACCTTATCATTGGTCAACTCAATCATCTCTGGACCCTCAATCAGTCGTTCGCCCACCCGATCCCAGCAGATTGGGGCGCAACACTTCCTACCATACAACATCTCGAATGGTGTACACTCGATGCTAGCGTGCCAACTGTTGTTGTATGCAAACTCTACTAGATAGATATAATCATCCCAGTTTCCTGCCCCTTCTCGAGCACACGCCCGCAGCATGTACTCTAATGTCTGAATGGTATGCTTCGACTGTCCGTCGGTCTGAGGATGAAAGGCAGTTGTGAGCTTAAGTCTGGTACCCCAAGCTTTCTGCAGACTCTGCCAAAATCGTGAGGTGAAACGGGGATCTCTGTCAGAGATGATTTTTGATGGAGTACCATGTAGTCAAATGATCTCCTTCTGAAAAGTGTCTGCCAATTTGCTTACCGGATGCTCCTTGCGGATTGGCAGAAAATGAGCAGATTTGGTCAATCTATCAATAATAACCCAGATGGCGTTGTGTTTCCTCTGAGTCACTGGAAGACCGGTAATAAAATCCATGGAGATTTTGTCCCACTTCCATTCTAGAATCTCCAGTGGTTGCAGTAATTCAATAGCTCTCTGGTGTTCGATCTTAACCTGCTAGCAGATCATGCATTTAGAAATGAAGGTGGCAACATCCTGCTTCATACCACTCCACCAGAAATGCTGCTTGATGTCGTTGTACATCTTGGTAGAACCAGGATGTATAGTAAATAGAGAGCTATGAGCTTCAGTTAGCACAACTTCCCTGAGTGTAGAGTCATTAGGAACAACTAGTCTAGTGCCCTGCCATAAGATACCGTCATCATCAACGCAAAACTCCGTCTGCTGATCAAGGTTCTGAATGATAGCCCAAATCTCACCATCGTCCTTCTAGGCTTCCTTTATCATAGAATGTAAGTCTGGTTCCACTCTAAGACTCGCCGAGTAACAATGCTGTCCTCGTACACAAAACTTAATATCGGTCATCTCCAGGTCACGGATGATCTTGCAATCCAGATGCCAACAATCATATCCGACCTTCTGCTTAGAGCATCTGCCACCACATTCGCCTTACCAGGATGGTACTGAATGTTGGTGTCATAATCCTTTAGTAGCTCTAACCATCTTCTCTGTCTCATATTTAGTTCATTATGGATGAAGATTTAATTGAGACTCTTATGAGCTGTAAAGATATCACATGATTCACCATACAAATAATGCCTCCAGATCTTCAATGTAAAAACAACTGTTGCAAGCTCCAAATCATGAGTAGGATAGTTTTCTTCATAAGGTTTAAGTTGTTGTGATGCGTATGCAATAACCTTCACATGTTGCATGAGAACACAACCCAGACCCTTTCCTAAAGCGTCACTATAGATCTGAAATCCACTTGTACCAGATGGGAGAGTAAGAATCGGTGTATTCACTAACTTCTGCTTAAGGTATTCAAAGCTCTTCTTTTCCTCAGTCCAGACAAATTTCTCTCCTTTCCTCATCAACTTAGTCAAAGGTAAGGCTAGCCGTGAAAAGTTCTATACAAACCTGCGGTAGTAGCCAGCTAAACCCAGAAAACTCCTGACCTCTGCTGCAGATGTAGGTCTCGGCCATTTGGTGATAACTTCAACCTTTTCAGGATCCATGGTGATCTCCTCTACAGATACAATATGGCCCAGAAATGACACCTTGCTTAACCAGAACTCGCACTTGGAGAACTTGACATACAGCTGCTTCTGACAAAGAATCTACAAGACTGTACGAAGGTGTTCCTCATGTATCTCCTTGGATTTGGAGAAAATTAGGATTTCATCAATGAAAACAATAATGAACTTGTCCAGAAACTCATGGAAGACACGGTTCATCAAAACCATGAAGACTGTTGGAGCATTTGTGAGTCTGAATGGCATGACTACGAACTCATAGTGCCCATAACGTGTACGGAAAGCAGTCTTAGAGGTATCCTACTCTTTAACCCGTAACTGATGGTAGCCGGACCTTAGATCGATCTTGGAGAAATACTTGGCGCCCTGAAGTTGATCGAAAAGGTCATCAATACGCGGCAAAGGATAACAATTTCTGATCGGGATCTTGTTCAACTCACGATATTCTATACACAAACGCATGTTGCCGTCTTTCTTCTTCACGAAAAGTACCGGTACACCCCATGGCGATGCACTGGGACGGATGAAACCTCGCTCCAGAAGTTCCTGCAGTTGATCTTTTAATCATTTAAGCTCAATAGGAGCCATGCGATAAGGAGCCTTGGAAATTGGCTCTGCTCCTAGAATGAGCTCAATTCCAAACTCGACTTCACGAACAGGTGGTATGCCCGGAAGTTCATCAAGAAATATGTCAGGAAATTCTGACACAATAGGCTGATCTTGGATCGATGGAGACTCGGTAGTAATGTCATGAATATTGGCTATGAAGCCCTGACAGCCATGTGTTAGTAAAGCGCGCGCCTCCATGGATGAAATAATTTGTACTGACCTCCCTGGCAAAAAACCATGGTGTATGTACTCTGTAGATTTAACATCACCGAAGATAACTCGATAAGTGTGGCAGTATATCGTAGCCTGGTGTTTGGATAACCAGTCCATGCCCAATATCAAATCAAAATCGCACATGTCCAAAGGAAGTGCGTCAAATCTACGGATTTTATCATCAAATTCTAGAGGAAGATCTCTGTACACCTGGGTGATTCGTAGAGAGTCCCTAAGTGGCGTGGAAATGCTTAAGGCATTATCTAATGGCATATGGGAAATCCTAACACGTACAACAAAAGTAGTTCTAGTATCAAACAGAACGCATGCTGCCAAACCATTCATAAAGAGATTCCCGGTGATGGTACCTGAAGTCTTGTTCGCTTGATCTCTAGTAGTAGTGAACACGCGACCCGAAGTAGGAGGTGGTTTGGAGTCGGCATGTCCAGAGGTGCCTTCTATCTCACCTTGGCGACAATCCTTCTACTGATGGCCTTGTTGGCCACACTTGAAACAACCACCAGTACCCCGACGACAAATACCAGAATGTCTGCGCGAATAAGTAGGGCATATAGGATGCGTGAATCCTCCAGCAGGCGTCCTAGCTAGCTGAGAGCCTGTTTCAGGATTCCATGCATGAGACATGACCGTGGAACATAAGTCATGATTACATAGAAGTTTTAATGGTTACCAGATGAAGTAGAACGGTTAGGCTGTGAACCTCTACGGTCCTGATCCCTGCCGTTGGTATTGTTCTTGTTGTTGTTCGATTTATTGGCATTGTTATGGTAATTATCATTACCGCCACGTCTATCTGAACCAGAACGATCGTTGGTCTGACCGTTTCCCTTAAATGCTTGCTGTTGAGCGACCGCAGGCTTCCGGTCGTCAGTCTTCTGTCTGAAATATAAAGTTGGACAGAGGATGATATGTGTTGGGACTTAGATATCTTGAGTTGATATGACAAAACAAGATGAAGGACCTAGTAGTAATATATTAGCTTAGATAGTAAGCTAGGGTTGTGATGTAACCCTAGTCCCTCTATTATATAAAGAGGGCAGTACCTTGGTTGTTATTCATTCATTCACAAACAATGTAAACCATAGGGGTGTGTGTGTTCCTCCTGGCGTCAAGCCTATAAGGCGCCAGGACTAGTAGCTTATTAGTAGTCAGCTTATTAGTAAGCTTATTAATAGTAATCATTTATTAGTGAAAGCCTTGTTCTTGGTTATGATTGTGTTTATTATGATTCTGCTGTGCATTTACAATCATGATCATGATATCCCAGATGAGTCTAGATCCTAAGACTCAACAAGTGGTATCAGAGCTTGTTGGCTCTCGATCTGGTTGATCTACAAGGTTTTCGTTAGTATTTTCTCTTTTTAAATAAATAAAGCTGTTGATCTAGGGTTTTTCCCAACAAACCCTAGATGATTCGTGCATGATGTTGCTGCTGTAGAAGGTGAAGACGGCTGCTGTTCTTAATGATTAGGTTTTGTAATAAAACCCTAGATTCGTTATTTTAATAGAGGCAACAGGTTTGTGTGGTGTTGGTGTTCCTGCTGATCTAGGGTTTTTCCCAACCCTAGATGATTGTGGCTGATGTACACATGATGTTTCTGGTACGTTGATGATCATACTAGCTTTGGGTTTTGGTGGTTCGTTCAAATCTTAGATTCATGTTCTGATGATCATGACGAAATGGTATTGCTGTTGGTATTTCATGATGATTATTGTAACCAAAAGATCCACCATGAGGCCGAATGTAAACCCTAATTTGTTTAGGGATTCTGATTAAGATCAGATGAATACTTTTGGGCGTACAAACAATCAGCAATTGGACATATTGGTGTGGTCCAACATCATCAAAAGTACAAAGGGTTTGGTAGCGAATAACAGTAGGCCTTGGACCTCCAAAAGAGACATATGTTGGGACCATGGATTTGTTACATTATTTTGTTGGAGCAGTTGTACACAGGAAGGTACTCTACATGCGCTTATTTCTGTTTATACTCTTTGTTCATACTATGTGGTCCAGAGGAAAATAGATATGTTCGACTGAGTAAAAGAATGGCAGACCTAGGGTTGCTATTTTGTAGGGATTATCTTTGATTTTCTCTTTAGCTTAGTCGTGGGTATGAAACAGTCAGTTGTGACTTTGGCTGATTTTTAGGGATTGCTTGATACGTTTTTTTTAAAAGGTTATACAAAAGATTTTGTGGAGTTTATTTATGGGAATAATATGCAGCGTGGATGTTGACAGCTAGCTGTGTGACACGAAGATTATGAATGGCATGATGGCATGATATGTTGATATATGCCCACATATGAGAAAACGGTTACTTGTTCCTAAAAATATGGTGGACACATTTTTATTGAACGAGATTTCTGGTGGGTATATATTATTTGGCCATAATTTGTGGAGAATAGGTCAAAACGTGTGGAATAAATAAAGAAGGTCAAAAATAGTACGGGTTGAGCTCCTAGTTTTTAGGGGATCCACATTCTTATCTATTCTACAAACGTGCTAAACAAATTCTTTCCATTTATCTGATTATGGCTGGCTGGACGTGGACACATAATGATGGGCTAGATATTTTGGGCTTAAGGTACACAAAATAAAGGTTTTATGCTCGTTAATTACAAAATATCGTCCATATATTATTTTGGTACCGGTTCTTCTATTTTTTACAGTGATAGTCCTTACGTCACTTCCAATATTGGAGGAAGATGTGTTTGCAGAGCAACAGTTTGAGCGGCAGTGTGGTGACAGTTAGCAAAAAAAAAAGGAAGAGGGTTTGAGATGCTACTGGTAGGTTATGTTGTTCCTACTGGTGACCTATGGTTCCTACGGGTCATATATTGTTCGTGGTGGTTTTGTTCTCGGTTCCTCCTAGTAATATTTGATGGTTCCTCCTGGTTGAATCATCGGTTCATACTAGTCGGTTTCTACTGGTCCGTACCACTGGTCAGTTCCTACTGGTTTGTTCCTCCTGGTAGGCGTATGTTCTTGCTGACTTGATTTTGGTTCCTGCTGGCTTGTTGTATACTAACTTTCGTTGGTCGGTTTTGGTTCCTACTAGTCAAGTAAGATTGCTTTTAGTGACTAGTCTGATGTCACTACTGTTACTGGAGGAGGAGTTCTCAGCCATCATCATTTCGTTGTGGAGATTCATTGAAGAAGACATTTTCTTATCACTTATTTTATGTTGTAGTTGATTTTCACAGGTTTTGTGCTCTTATCATATCCTAAAAAGGGAGTGGAGGACCTTTTTACGATAACTTGCTTGGTTTGTATGGTGACGAAGACTTGACATATCTAGCGAAGGGGTACGATCTATTCATATCTTATAAGGAGTAGCAGCCTTTTAAGATAACTTGCTCTATGCGTACATTTGCTATCACTTGAAGGGGTTACGTTATTGTGCTCAGCGTCTCATTTATTTGAGGATTTTTGTTCAAGCTCGATGTCACGTGGTTAGTGCAAGACATAAGACACAAGTTTGGGAGATTCCACTTCTTCATCAAATTTGTTATACTTGATTTTCTTCATTAGTGATCTCTCCATGGAGCCTACTGGATTTGTTGTGCACTTCTTAAGGGGAAGACGATCCCTTTTGAGTTGATGTGACAAAAAGGGGAAGAATGCATGGATCAAGGGGAAGCTTAGCCTTCATCTATATTAGCTTCAGGGGAAGCTTGTGCTTACTGGTTTTGTCAAATCAACTAGGGGAAGATTGTTGGGACTTAGATATCTTGAGTTGATATGACAAAACAAGATGAAGGACCTAGTAGTAATATATTAGCTTAGATAGTAAGCTAGGGTTGTGATGTAACCCTAGTCCCTCTATTATATAAAGAGGGTAGCACCTTGTTGTTATTCATTCATTCACAAACAATGTAAACCATAGGTGTGTGTGTGTTCCTCCTGGCGTCAAGCCTATAAGGCGCCAGGACTAGTAGCTTATTAGTAGTCAGCTTATTAGTAAGCTTATTAATAGTAATCATTTATTAGTGAAAGCCTTGTTCTTGGTTATGATTGTGTTTATTATGATTCCGCTGTGCATTTACAATCATGATCATGATATCCCAGATGAGTCTAGATCCTAAGACTCAACAATATGGAAATGAAAATACTGAAAGAAATGAATGGATTACAATTGGTGATTGAAGATACCTCTTCACTGATCTATCATCACCACACTCCTCTCGTTCCTAAAGCATCTCAAGCTTTCGGGCTGCATCGGCCACCTGTGCCACTGTAGTAAACGTAGCACAAACCAAACTGTTGGCAACCAAAGTACGAAGAGCCCAACAAAACTTCTCAGTTTGCTCCTCAGCAGTACCAGCGGCTGCTCCCAAGAATCAAGCCAAGCAAAGAAACCTCTGCATGAATTCGTTACTGTTCTCCCCAGCAACTTGTCGGATATTATGATAATCCCTCTTAAGCTTCTCCTGCCCAGCATGCGGGAAGTACTGATTAAGGAAGAGCTCCTTAAACTGGTCCCATGTCAGCAGTGCAACCCAATTATCACCACCATTGGACTGCTTAACTGACTTCCACCACTGCATTACATCACCTTCAAACTTATAGCAAGCTAGTCTTGCCTTGAAAACGCTGTCACAACCCATCGCATCAAATATCTTCTCAATATGAGAAATCCAAGCTTCAGCCTCGTTGGGGATATCAGTCTGCTCAAACGAACGGGGTCTCTGTTTGTTGAATCGCTCTAACCAAGTCATAAGGGTAACAGGCGGTGGAGGTGGAGGATTGTTTTGTTCTGAGGATGAGGGCCAAATTAAACGCCCTGGGCTTGAATTTCAGCATGAACTTCTTTCCTAATTTCATTGCGAAGTTGGGGAAAGATGGCTTGCAAAGCTGCATTGATAGCTGCGGCCAATTCTTGAGCATTGCGTGTGTTCACCATCTGACAGTTTAAAACAAAATGCAACATAAATAATGAGTCTGAATAAATATGACATGAATAGAAAATGCATGAACAGTGTATAAAACATGAATTTGTTTATGATGCATAAAATAGTTTTAAAATGCATGGTAAATTAAATATGATGATATGTGCATGAGTGAACGCCTATGGGTCAGTTCACGAAAACAAAAAGGCAAGTGTGGACGCCTATGGGTCGATCCACTAAACAAACAAAATGTTTTGATAAAAACACATGCGACTAAATAGGGCCAGTCCTGTACCAGCCATAACTTAGTCAAAATTCCGGCGACAATGAGATGAAATGCATGAAATGAATACATGAGATGAAAATGAAATGAATGCATGAAAACCAACTGTCAGTTCTAAGAAGACGCTGGTGACTACCTGTAAATCACAGGTCATGTATTACAGAGTTACAGGTCGAATCCTTGGCTCTGATACCATAATTATAACACCCCATTTGTTAAAATGGAATATCACAGTAATATATGGTGTGTCATCAAAGCATGCAAGGTAAATGTCTAAACATTCATGACCATAAATGGAAATACCAGAAACAAACATTGGTAGTCCAAGTAACTCAAATCAAGCAAATATAAGTACTGTAAAGGAAAAGGACTAAACAATGTCCAACATGAGATAAAGTAAGTCAAAGTATGATAAATGCATAAGATATAGAAGGCTGGATAGCTTCCATCCGAATGCACATACTCTTGAGATCCTACTTGCGACCATGGGTACCTGCCATTTGGGAACATGGAAATAAAAAATAGCTGAGCATAACGCCCAGTGCACGGATATACAATAAAGCATGGAAACATAGAGTAATGAAAGCATAATAGAGCATATAAAGCATGAAAGGCAGCGGAAATGAATAAGTCCTGAGAAACCTAGATGTAAGACATGTTTACTAGTTTTAGTTCTGAAAACATAGCTTATGTTTACTTATGAAAATCTGTATTAGTTTAATATACCAAAAGCCAATATAGGTCATGAGGTCAACAATGTGCATGAATACTTGGAGGGGTGACCTCGTCATGCAATTAGAGGGGATGCCTCTAATTAATATGGTAATGGGTAGGAGGGATCAGATCCTTGTGAAGGATGCAAGGCACACACCTCATTCACCATGAAATCCAGACTAACACTGTAACTAGGATGCACCCATAGGCCCTACACGATAATATAATAATAAAGGCAAAATAAACTGAAAGGAACGCCACGAGCTATCACTCCGCCGTGGTGAAGTCATAACACTAGTGCCTCTAGTGTCATGGTTATGGTACCTACATAACTAGGTGAAACTGACATACATGTATATGGCTAAGGTAACTAATAAAACATAAGCATTTAAATCTGTAACTACTGGGAAAACAGTTGGCTGCATACGGGAAATCCTAATAAAGGAAGAGATTGTCCTTACTGAAGGACGGGAAATCCGTACCTTATGTCCAGTAGAAGCTAATGAAAACGTTGAAGAACCTACTCCGCCTTGACGAATAATTCTACATAAGAATAGGGACATGTATGAGTTGTCTAAATTACATGTGTTTTACTGGTTCTGAGCGTTCTTAGCTTATTATTCATGTTATGTCATGTTTTAACTGTTTAAGTGTTAATCTATTGTTATTCTTGTATTCTGTCGTTTATTATTCATGTATTATGGTATTATAATACTTGTATTATAATACTAAGTAACTTTCTAAAAACAGCAGGTTTCCATAAATAGTAAGTTTCTAAAAATAGAAAGTTTCCAAAAATAGTAAGTTTCCATAATTAGAAATAAGCTGGATTATTGATGTCAAGTAAAGTTTAATTAGTAAAATACAAGTCATGGTTCAAGTATTATAGCTTATTAAATAATTAACTTGGTTAATTTAATAAACTATACATTATAAGAATTTAATTAAAAATACCATGTTTTAATTAAATTAACTAAGCAAATACTTAGGTTAGTAAGGCTTTAACCTAAGTCATGCATTTAATTAAATTAATAAGGCTTTAAAATAATTTAATTAAACTATTAAACTTGATTTTAAAATTCTCGAGCCCGAATCCGTATTTAAAAATGTACCCGAGCCCGAAAATGCCTAGCCGACACCACTTAGCCGGCGGCTAGTGGTGTCGGTCGACGGTTGAACAACCATCGCAGCCCCACCAGTGGCTAGAGCGGTTAACCGGTTGCCACTGGTTGGGCACTGTTCCCACTGGCAAGCCTGGCTAGCCACTGCCCGAGCCCGGTTCACACCGACAGTTTCCGGTTCCTACTGTTCTTGTTAAACCGAGCCACACCGAGACCCAAGTGGTCTCGGTTAGCCCCGAAACCAAACCAAACCCAACATCAACCATACCCCGACTCCACGTCGGGGTCCCTCGTCGTGCGTCCGAGCCAAACAAACCAAGCCGAGACCCTAAGTGGTCTTGGTGGTGGTGATTAAAACAAGCCGAGAGCCTCTTGGCTCTCGGTTGTGTCTCGGCCGAACAAAAAGCAACACCCAAACAACCCTTTTACATGTTTTCTTGATTACCCTTACATGTTTATGATTTGTTTTAAAGGTTTCTCACATGAAATCATAATAAAACATAAAAAGAATGAAAGAAAAGGGTTATGATTAATACCAAGTGCGTAGTTGTTTAGGATTAATGAACACGAACACAAAAACGTAGTTTTCTGAGATCAAAAATCAACAAACACCCCTTTGGTGTTTGTTTCTACCGGCGACAAACAGAGAGAGAGCAAGAGACTTAGGGTTTTCTTGTTTTTGATAACTATTTTATGTTTAATTCCCTAGAGGAATTAGTTTAGGATTATAATTTGGTCATGGGCCAAGCCCATTCTTTCCTTTCTTTTTCTCTCTAGCCGCGACACCCTTAAAGCCCAAGAACAAAACCGTAACTTTTCTAGTTAACTTAATTACACATGTACGTTCGTGTTTTTAATTATCGTGATCTTAAACACATTTATAATACATCCGTAAGTACATATTATTTAATATCGTGACACATGAAATATATTATAAATGGAAAGTTTAAATTTTATCGTATTTTCGTGTATTTACTGCTCATGTTTACTGTTCATGGTATTTTAATGCGGGTTTTACAATATTAGTCTGGGTGGAGGGATCAACTCCAATGTGATGGATGTAGAGCACACACCACAATCACCATATAAACATGCAAAACATGTACTAGGATGCACCCATACGCCCCACATGATAATAATAATAATGGCCATAGTGATTGAAGGGACGCCGCGTGAAATTCCTCTCGTCGTGGAAGAGTCATGACACCGGTGCCTCAAGTGTCATGGTTATGGTACCTCCATAACTAGGTGAACATGGTCATGCATGTATATAGCTCAGGCAATTTAAAATGATAGCATGGAAAACAATGAAAACATTTTATGAACTAAAAACTGGGGAAGACAGATGGCAGCAAACTGGGAATCCTAATCATGCAAAGAAGAGAATGTCCTTACTGAAGGACGTAATATTCGTACATTATGTCCAGTAACGAATGAAGATGGAAGACGGAAAGTACTACTCCGACTTCACGAGTGCTACATAATAAAGGACGTGTTTGAGTTGTATGTTCATGTATAACTTACTGATTCTTAGTTTAATTTACTTGTTCTTGATAGGGGTGTAATCGAGTCGAGCGGAGCTCAAGCTTAGTAGGGCTTGAGCTTGGCTTGATACTAAAATTGTAGGTTCGAGCTTGGCTTGATAGCTTGTCAAGCTTTACCAATTCAGGCTTGAGCTTGGCTTGATAAAGCTTGATAAAAGCTTGAGCTTGGCTTGAAAAGCTTGAATGTGTATAAATTTAATTTTTTTTATAGTGAAACTCATCAATAAACATATGTATAAAATAAAAAGACAAAAAACATTACTTAAAACAATTTTGATTTATTTAACATTAATAAAACCCATAACAAAATCATCGTGCAATCTTGGTTTCAAATTGTGTTTTGCACTCTAATACAATTAAGGTCCCAAAGGCCATTGCATGATGTGAATCCGAGCACAATTTAGACACATTGCGTTTAATATAAAAAAGAGTACAAAAAATATTTATACATATATTGTATTCCACCAAGTAGCGAGTAAATTCAATAATTAAATTTACAAAAATAAAGAATCATTTAAGATACAAAAAACTAAAATATAAATGTAATAAGAGTTAAAAGTCTCTTTAAAATATATTTTTTATTAATGAAATTAGCCCTTAAAATTATGTTAATACTCAAACTAACAATTAGTTGCCTATATAAATTCATCATAAAAACATATTTTTGATAGAGCTTGAAAAAGCTTGATAAGAACTCGAGCCGAGCTATCAAAATCTTGAGCTTGATATAATTTCGAGCTATTTTTTGGGCTTGAGCTTGATAAAAGATTGGCTTGATCGAGCCAAGCTCGAGCTCGAGCTCGAGTTGCTTGATAAAAGCTTGACTTGATTACACTCCTAGTTCTTGACTTGTTCTGCTTGTTCTTGACTTGTTTTACTTGTTCTTGACTTGTTTTACTTGTTCTTGACTTGTTTTACTGTTTCATGTTTGATGTTCGTTTGCAAGTCTTAAATTTGTATTACAAGGTTTAGACAAAACAAGGGACTAAAAGACAAACACGGGCAAGTATACCCTTTCGTTCGTAATATAGCTTTGTAGTGGTAAGTCAGGATCGTTCGCTGAGACTTAGTTTCGTTTTGGTAATCAAGATAACAATTGAAGAAGTAGTATCAATAATAACAAATATGACTAATATGGGATAGTTCGTATAAATTCGTGATGATGATAATAATGATCGAGATATGTTTATGTAGGTAAAGCGTGATAATCCCTTTTCGTCAAAACGGCGTTTATAGAATTTACTTGGGTTGATTCAAGACTTATGTTTATTTAAGCGACTAAGCTCAAAACAAGTTTAATATTTTATCAAGTTTCTAAGCGGATTTCTCCAACCAAAGATTCATGACCATATACAAGTTCTAGAAAATTATTATAACAATTTGCGTTTCTCAACACCAAACTATCGTAACAAATCAACTTAGATAAAATATGGTTTGTAGAACTAGGAGGTAAAATGGTTCTACAACATTAGCTTGAAATCATTTATAAAGGATCATATCATAGCATCATCACTAATTATAGTCACATACCCATATAGTCACAAATAGCTTAGCCTAACATAGTAATTAAAGTAACAATTGGAAAAGAGTAAGAGAATATCATACTTAGATTGGATTGAATAAACAAGTACACAAGAGTCACGATTGTATCGTTCCTCCAAGAATCAAAGAGTGGAATACTCTCGTTACAAGTATCTCTCAAAAGTGGATAATACTGAAAATTTACTAAAAGGACTAAAATACTCGAGCTATGGAGTATTGAGAGAGAGAGAGGTGTGTGTAAAATGAGTGGAAATGGCCTCTATTTATAGTGTTGTCTGGGGTCAAATGTGCGCCGCACTTCTCCTCAAGTGCGCCGCACTTTGGAGATGAGAATATGCGCCGCGCTTACAACTTTGTGAGCCGCACTTCTGGGCGATTCAAAATCTTCTTTTAATAACTTTGGCCTTATTGCATATTGAGGCCCCTTCTTTGCATATCTTCACTTTGCTCCTTCATACTTTATATCTGCATATAAAACACAATATATTAAGTATCGGAAGCTCTTATTTATACTACAAAGTGGCATTATAATGATAGGTTGAATATGTATAGTTAGGTCGTTATCAATGTTTTATCATGTATTTCTTAGTATTATACGTTTCATGTGTTCTTGATTAATGTATTTCACGTTTCATGTATTATTATACTTGATGTTTCCATAATGAGTAACTTTCTAAAAATAGCAGGTTTCCATATATAGAAGCTTTCCAAAAATAGCAGGTTTCCATATATAGCAACTTTCCAAAAATAGCAAGTTTCCATAAATAGTAAGTTTCCAAAAATAGTAAGTTTCCATAAATAGTAAGTTTCCATAAATAGTAATAAGCTTGTTTAATAAGCATATAGTATAAGCTGAGGCTTAATAAACATATTTTATAAGCCATGATTTATTAAATGATAATATACTAAAGTTTATACAATTAAATATATTAGTATATGATAATAATTATTAATTAATAATATAAGATGATTTATAAAGTGATTATTAATTAATAATAAGCATGATTTACATTTTAAATAAACTTTACCATAACTTGATAATTGAATAATTAAATTAAAGATTTTATTTAATTTAATTATACCATGGTTAAAACGTAATTAATTAATTAGGATAAGTCCTTAATTAAATTTAATTCAATGTGCCATGTTTAATTTCATGAATAATTAAATAAAATAATTATATCCTAAGTCCAAAATTAATTAACCAAAATCATAACCAAACACCCCCTTGTGTTTTGTTTAGCCGAGCCCCAAAAATTAAGCCCACCGAGACTTATGTCTCGTTGCACGAAACAAACACCACCCCGAACACCCACCGGCTGTGGCCTGTAGCCACTGGCTAGCCGGGGGTTGCCACTGCCCAACCAACGCAGCCGCTGCAGCCCATAACGTACGACTGCTTGGTTTCCTGTTGCCACCGACAACAGTGGTGTAGCCACTGTTGTGCCCTGGTTTGCCACTGTGCCTCGTTTAGGGTTGCGGCTGGTTGAACAACACAGCCACCGAGACCACCATGTCTCGTCTGGTCGGCTGTATATCCCACCGAGACCACCTCGGTCTCGGTTTCCGTACAAACCCACAAACCCGATTTATTTTCATGTTTAATTCAATCATAACATGTGTTATTATGTTTTGATCAATGTATTCATGATTAAATAACAATCATCAAAAGAAAAGATAAAAATGGTGATACCGAAAGTGATATGATTTAGGAATGAATGACCCGAACACGAACCCAAAAATAATAAAGATTAAAAAACTTTCTTCTTCCCCTTTTTCTTGTTATTGGCCGGCGGCTACTCCACAAACCTTAGGGTTTTCTTATTTTTTGTAAAACTTGTGAATACAACTACAGGGAATGGTTTTGTTTGATAGATAAATGCTTAACGGACCAGGCTTGGGCCCTTTCTTGTTCTTTCTTTTTAGGCCGGCCACAAACACCCCTTGTAGTACATTTTCGTTTTCGTGTTTTGTTAATTCGCGTGTATTAACATTCATGACGTAAGTTCATGTTTTAAATTCGTGTTAAATCTTGTAGTGCATTATTTATTATACATAAATACTTGTCATTAATTCAATAGTATACGTAATACTTGTCGTGCAATTAAATAATATATAATTAATTTGTATTTTCATGTAATTAATGTCTTCATGTATTTTATGCGGGCTTTACAACTCTTCCCTTCTAAAAAGAATAATTCGTCATTGAATTGATACGATAAGCTGAAGATAACATACCCGAATCATAGACGAAATTGAGGATAAGATGTACGGATAGACTCCTCCGTTTCCCAAGTGTCTTCCCGCTCGGGATGATCTCTCCAAAGGATCTTGACAAATGGAATAGTCTTTCTCCTAATGACACGATCTTGGAGATCTAGAACTGCTTCGGGTTCCTCAACGTAGGATAGATCCTCACGAATCTGATCGAGTGGATATGAAGCAACGTGTAGATGATGATAATTGTAACCTCTGAGTAAAGATACGTGGAACACGTTGTGAACATGCGATAGCTGAGGAGGTAACGCCAAATGATACGATACCTCACCGACACGATCGAGGATCTCGAACGGTCCGATGAAACGAGGTATGAGCTTGCCCTTAATACCAAAACGCTTGACTCCACGTGCTGGTGATACTTTTAAGAAAACATGCTCACCAAGCTGGAATTCTAATGATCTGCGATGTTTGTCAGCATAACTCTTCTGACGAGCACGAGCTTCCTGAAGCTTCTCCTTGGCAATGACGACCTTCTCATTGGCCACCTCAATCATCTCTGGACCCTCAATGATTCTTTCACCAACCTGATCCCAACAGATTGGAGCACGAAACTTCCTGCCATACAACATCTCGAAAGGTGCACACTTGATACTTGCGTGTCAACTGTTGTTGTAGGCAAACTCAACCAAACAGATGTAGTCATCCCATTTC
The DNA here is from genome assembly GCA_025667525.1 of Glebionis coronaria. Lineage (NCBI taxonomy): Eukaryota > Viridiplantae > Streptophyta > Magnoliopsida > Asterales > Asteraceae > Glebionis > Glebionis coronaria. The sequence goes on from CM046874.1 coordinate 150,547,630, forward strand.
CTGTCCACTCTAACGCACAACTACGTAACATGTCTTCCAATGGCTGAATAGTACGCTATGACTGACCGTCGGTTTGAGGATGGAAAGTTGTACTAAGCCTGAGTCTGGTGCCCCAAGCTTTCTGCAAATATCTCTAAAAATGAGACGTGAATCGCGGATCTCTGTCTGATATGATATCTGATGGTGTACCGTGTAGTCGCATTATCTCCTGCTGGAATATTTCTGCCAATCTGCTAAGTGGGTGCGGATTAGAAGGAAATGTGCAGACTTGGTTAAACGAACGACAGCGACCCAGATGGCATCATGTTTCCTCTGAGTCTGTGGTAGTCCAGTAACAAAATCCATGGAGATCTTGTCCCACTTCCATTTGGGAATTTCTAATGGTTGTAGCAAACCACTAGCTCACTGATGTTCTATCTTAACCTGCTGGCAGGTCAGACATTTAGAAACAAAAGTAGCCACATCTTGTTTCATACCGCTCCACCAAAAATTCTGTTTGAGATCATGATACATTTTTGTGGAAGCCAGATGAATAGAAAATGGAGAGTTGTGAGCGTCAGTCAATAAGGCCTCTCTAAGTGTAAGATCTTCTGGAACATATAACTTGGTACCCTGCCATACAATGCCATCGTCATCTATACAGAACTCAGTCTGTTGATCAATGTTCTGAATAATCGCCCATATCTCACCGTCGTCCTTCTGAGATGCCTTGATCTGAGAAATTAAGTCCAACTCAACTCTCAGATTAGCCAAGTAATCATGTTGTCCACGTACAAAAATCTCAATGTCTAAACGTTCCAGATCACGAATAACTTCTTCCTCTACCTTAATGCCAGCAATCATGCCTGGTTTCCTGCTTAAAGCATCAACCACCACATTAGTTTTACCCGGATGGTACTGAATGTTGGTGTCATAATCCTTCAGTAATTCTAACCATCGTCTTTGTCTCATGTTTAGTTCTCGCTGAGTGAAAATGTATTTGAGGCTCTTATGGTCAGTGAAGATGTCACATGACTCACCATAAAGATAGTGCCTCCAGATCTTGAGTGCGAATACAACTGCTGCTAATTCCAGATCATGAGTGGGATCATTTTCCTCGTAAGTCTTAAGTTGTCGTGATGCATAGGCAATCACCTTCCCATGTTGCATGAGTACACAACCAAGTCTTTTTCCCGAAGCATCGCTATAAATCTAAAATCCACCTTTTCTAGATGGGAGAGTAAGAATAGGTGCAGAAACCAAACGCTGCTTAAGTTCTTCAAAGCTCTTCTCCCGCTCATCATTCCAGATGAATTTTTCTCCCTTACGCATAAGCTTAGTCAAAGGCAAGGCTAAACGTGAGAAATTTTCTACAAACATGCGGTAATAGTCAACTAATCCCAGAAACCTACGATGTCAGTCTTGGCCATTTTGTGATAGCCTCAACCTTCACAAGATCCATGGTAATCCCTTCTGCTGAAACGATGTGGCCCAAAAATGCCACCTTACTTAACCAGAATTCACACTTGTAAAATTTTGCATACATTTGCTTCTAGCGAAGAATCTACACTACCGTGCGAAGATGCTCCTCGTGTTCTTCCTTAGATTTCGAGAAGATCAAAATTTCATCGATGAATACAATGACAAATTTGTCCAAGAACTCATGGAAAACTCGGTTCATCAAATCCATGAATACCACTGGAGCGTTCGTGAGCCCGAAAGGCATAACTACGAACTCATATTGACCATAACGTGTGCAAAAGCAATCTTAGAAATATCCCGCCCCTTCACTCGCAGCTGGTGGTAGCCTAATCGTAGATCAATCTAGAAAAGTGCTTAGCACCCTGTAGTTGGTCAAACAAATCATCAATATGTGGGAGGGGATAACGGTTTAGGATCGTGATCTTGTTCAGCTTGCGGTAGTCGATACGTCTCATACTACCGTCCTTATTCTTAACAAACAGCACATGTGCACCCTATGGTGATACAATCGGGCGAATAAAACCTCTTTCCAGCAACTCCTGCAGCTGATCCTTCAACTCCTTGAGCTTAATGGGAGCCATGCAATAAGGGGCCTTGGAGATAGGTTCAGCTCCTGGAATAAGCTCAATGCCAAACTCTTCTTCACGGATAGGTGGTATACCTGGAAGTTCTTCTGGAAATATATCTGAGAATTCTGAAATAATCGGCTGATCATGGATAGATGAAACTTCAGGCAGGAAACCATTATGAATGTACTCAGGAGCTTGAACATCGCTGAATATGACCCGATATGTATGGCAATCAATCGTGGCATGGTGTGCTGCTAACTAGTCCATGCCTAAAATCATATCAAATTTGCATATGTCCAAAGGAAGTGCGCTGACAGGATGAATCTTGTCATCAAACTCTAAAGGAAGATCTTTATACACATGGGTAATGCGAACAGAGTCTTTTATAGGTGTGGATATATTTAACATGTTATCAAGTAGTGTAGGTGTCTTATTAATACGGCAACAAATGTAGTGGATATTACTGAATGTGTCGCCCCCGTATCAAACAAAACGCAGGCAACATGTCCAAACATAAATAGTATGCCAGTAATGGTACCTGAAGACTTGTTGGCCTGGTCCCTAGTAGTGGTAAACATACGGCCAGATGGTGTTGGTTACTGAGGGGCATGTCCTGATGTACCAACGGTTTCCCCCTTCTTGCAGTCCTTAATGAGATGACCAGCTTGTCCAAACTTGAAGCAGACACCATTAGCACAACGACATGGTCCAGGGTGTCTTCGTCCATAAGTGGTGCAGACGGGATGGGTATACCCTCAAGTGGGTACCCTAGCTAGCTAAGAGCCTAATTCAGAATATGTATGCGTGAGACGTGATTATTAAGGCATAAACATTACTACACTGAAAGTTTAGGTTATAATACCAAATTGAGCTAAACGGTTACGTTACTGACCCTTGCGGTCCTGATCACGGCCGTTACCAGAGTTCCTGTTAAAATGCTAAAATGTTAGAAGTTGTGTCATACAGCAGCTTAACATGGAAGAGTTTAATTTTAAGGTACCTGTTGTTGTTGTTGGAGTGGTTGGCATTGTTACGGTAGTTACCACTACCGCCACGCTTGTCAGATCCATTACGGGCGTTTGTCTGACCATGGTTCCTGTAGTTATTCTGTTGAGTTGCCGACTGGTACCGGTCTCTACCCTTCTGCCTGAAAGATAAAGTTAAATAGAGCATGATATATAATTGAAAGTAATGAGATGGTAACGCTTGATGACTGAAGTATACCTCTTTTCTGGTCGATCCAACTCCTCAAACTCATCCATCTCCTAAAGAATCTCCAAACTGCATGTTGCATCAGCAACTTGTGCCACATTGGTGAATGTAGCACACAACAGACGATCAGTAATCGAAGTAAGAAGAGCCCAGTGGAAATGCTTTGCTTGATCCTCTGTTGTGCCAGTAGCTTCACCCAGAAAACCAGCTAGCCTGAGGAAACGCTTCATGAATTATGTGCTAGTCTCATCCACCTTCTGACGGATAGCATGATAATCCCTCTTCAGTCGCTCTTGTTCAGCTCTAGGGAAGAACTGATTCTAGAACAACTCCTTGAACTACGCCCATGTCAATGTGGTAAGCTATGCCTCTCCTCCATTTGACTGCCTATAAGCCTTCCACCATGCTAGGGCATCGCCCTCAAACTTATAGACTGCTAACCTAGCCTTGTAGATCCCATCGCAACCCATATCGTCGAAGATCGTCTCCATATGAGAAATCCAGTTCTTAGCATCGACGGAATATCTACCTTCTCAAATGATCGTGGCTTCTGCTCGTTGAAGCGTTCCAGCCATGTGTGAAGTGTGACTGGTGGAGGAGGAAGAGGATTTGCATAATTTGGTATAGCCTGAAATTCTGCCCGAATCTGATTGTGGATTTAGGGAAGCATAGCCTGCAAAGCTGCATTGACAGCTGCAGCGAGTTCCGCATCTGTGCGTGTGTTAACCATCTAACAGTTTCAAAGGAAGTAAATGATTAATCGGTTAGAAACATAAGTTATTAATGAGATAACATGGAAGAAGTATGACAGTATGACAATAAAATCTGATAATAACTGGTGTGGACGACTATGGTTCAGCCCACAAAATTCGAAAGAAAGACATGTGACTGGGTATGGACGACTATGGTTCAACCCATACCAGTCTAATTTCGAAACAACACATGTGACTAAGTATGAATGACTATGGTTCAATCCACACTAGTCAAAACTTAACAGAAAATAAATGACACATATAATAAAATCAACTGTTAGTTTAGGAAGATCCTGGTGACTACCCACTAGTCACATGACAAGCTTTAGAGCCTACAGGTCAAAACCTTGGCTCTGATACCATAATTGTAACGACCCACTTTGATAAGAATACCGTTACATGATAATTATGGCATGTCACTAAAGAATGCAAGGTAATACGTCTTAAAAACATAAATGACCATAAAGAAAAGCTGGAATGAAACATCGCCCCCCCTAACATAAGCTCAAACATGCATAAAGTAAAGAATGTAGAAAAGGACTAAACATTTTCCGACCAAGCATAAGTATATGAAATGCAAAAGGAAAAGAAGTCTAAGGAAGCTTCCATCCTATGCACGTACTCTCAGTTGCTCAAGTTCGTCCCTTTGTACCTGCCGTACGGGACATGGAAATAAAATACGGTTGAACAATACGCTCAGTGAACGGATATAATGACATGATAAGAATAACTTAAACATAAGCAAAAGATATGAAATGTAGCAGAATATGTGTAAGTCCTGGAAAACCTGGAACATGTTTTATAAACTGGTTTATAACTGAAAAGTCTTAAGTTTTAATGCATGTAATATAGTTTAAATTCCGACGAGGTCATATAGGTCACGACAAGTATCAACGTGCATGAATACTTAGAGGGGTGACCTCGTCATGCAATTAGAGGGGTGACCTCTAATAATATAAGTCTGAGCGGAGGGATCATCCAATCTGATGGATGAAGAGCACACACCAAAATCACCTTGTAAACCTGTAAAATATGTACTAGGATGCACCCATACGCCCCACATGATAATAATAATAATAATGGCTAAATTAACTGAAGGGACGCCACGAGAAATCACTCTCGCCGCGGAAGAGTCATGACACCGGTGCCTCAAGTGTCATGGTTATGGCACCTCCATAACTAGGTGAACATGGTCATGCATGTATATAGCTCAGGCAATTTAAAATGATAGCATGGCAAACAATGAAAACATTTTATGAACTGAAAATTGGGGAAAACATATGGCAGCAAACAGGGAATCCTAATCATGCAAAGAAGAGAATGTATTTACTGAAGTAAGGAATATCCATACCTTATGTCCAGTAACGAATGAAGATGAAAGGCGGAAGGTACTACTCCTACTTCACGAGTGCTACATAATAAAGGACGTGTATGAGTTGTATGTTCATGTATAACTTACTGATTCTTAGTTTAATTTACTTCTTCTACTTGTTCTTGACTTGTTTTACTTGTTCTTGACTTGTTTTACTGTTCCATGTTTTATCATGTATTTCTTAGTATTATACGTTTCATGTGTTCTTGATTAATGTATTTCATATTTCATGTATTGTTATACTTGATGTTTCCATAATGAGTAACTTTCTAAAAATAGCAGGTTTCCATATATAGCAACTTTCCAAAAATAGCAGGTTTCCATATATAGCAACTTTCCAAAAATAGTAAGTTTACATAAATAGTAAGTTTCCATAAATAGTAAGTTTCCATAAATAGTAATAAGCTTGTTTAATAAGCCTATAGTATAAGCTGAGGCTTAATGAACATATTTTATAAGCCACGATTTATTAAATGATAATATAGTAAAGTTTATACAATTAAATATATTAGTATAACATAATAGTTATTAATTAATAATATAACATGATTTATAAAGTAATTATTAATTAATAATAAGCAGTATTTATATTTTAAATAAACTTTACCATAACTTGATAATTGAATATTAAATTAAAGGTTATAATTAATTTAATTATACCATGGTAAAATCGTAATTAATTAATTAGGCTAAATCCTTAATTAAATTTAATTAAATGTGCCATGTTTAATTTCAAGAATAATTAAATAAAATAATTATATCCTTAGTCTAAAATTAATCAACCAAAATCATAACCAAACACACCCTTTGTGTTTGGTTTAGCCGAGCCCCAAAAATTAAGCCTACAGAGACTTATGTCTAGGTTGCACGAAACAAACACCACCTCGAACACCCATCGGCAGTGGCCTGTAGCCACTGGCTAACCTGGGGTTGCCATAGCCCAACCAACGCAGCTGTCACAGCCCATAGCGTGCGGCTGCTTGGTTTCCTGTTACCCCCGACAGTAGTGGCGTAGCCACTGCTGTGCCCTGCTTTGCCACTACGCCCCGTTTGGGGTTGCGGTAGGTTGAACAACACAGCCACCAAGACCACCATGTCTCGGCTGGCCGGCTGTAGATCCCACCGAGACCACCTCGGTCACGGTTTCCGTACAAAACCCACAAACCCGATTTATCTCATTCATAGCATGTGTTCTTATGTTTTAATTAATGTATTCATGATTAAATAACAATCATCAAAAGAAAAGATAAAAATGGTGATGCCAAAAGTGATATGATTTAGGAATGAATGACCCGAACACGAACCCAAAAATAATAAAGATAAAAAAATTTCTCCTTCTCCTTTTTCTTGTTCTTGGCCGGCGGCTACTCCACAAACCTTAGGGTTTTCTTATTTTTTGTAAAACTTGTAAAATAAAACTACAAGGAATGGTTTTGTTTGATAGATAAATGCTTAACGGGCCGGGTTGGGCCCTTTCTTGTTATTTCTTTTTAGGCCGGCCACAAACACCCCTTGTAGTACATTTTCGTTGTGGTGTTTTATTAATTCCCGTGTATTAATATTCATGACGTAAGTTCGTGTTTTAAATTTGTGTTAAATTTTTTGGTGCATTATTTATTATACATAAATACTTGTCATTAATTAAATAGTATACGTAATACTTGTCGTATAATTAATTAATATAAAGTTTTAATTAATTCCTATTTTCATGTAATTAATATCTTCATGTATTTATGCGGGTTTTACAAAGGCAGTAAAGGAAAAAGGAGATATAACGAAATCATGCGAATCAAAAGTCATGTGGAGTATAAAGAACTAGAGGAGTAAGAGATATCAAAGATTATAAACAATCATAATAAGGAATGCCCACGAGCCTACATAATGCTTACACATGATACATGAATAAACCTAATCACACGTATGTACCTCCCTAATGTACCAAATTTGAAATAGGGTGTATTGCACACACACACCAATCACTAAAAAAATGAAACATAGTACCTAGGATGCATCCATACGCCCCCTTCAAAACAAAGTCATATGTGTACATTAGATCGATGACTAGAGCGCACACACACATATAATAGCATAATAAATGCACGCCAAAAGAGAACGTCGTGGACCAATCACACCGCCACAAATGGTGTCACGTCATTAGTGCATCAATGATGTGGTCATGGTACCTCCACGACTAGTTACATATAGCTCGGGCAAAGGAAAACACAAACAACAAATTTCAAATAGGTGTTAAAGGCAACCAACGAATGACAAACAGATGCATACGACACATAACGAACAAAGGAGAATAACAAGATCATGAAATTCAGAATCATAACATGGGGAACATAGCAATGGCATCAAAGATTAAACAAAATAGGTTAAAAGTGAAGAGGAAGGTCCATACGGAAAGGACGGAATATCTGTACCTTAATGGAAGCGCTAACAGAACCCTAACACAAACAACTAAGGATTAGACACGCGTCACCAAATCTACATAAAAAATGTTCATATATATTACTTACCATAAATAGACCCTCACTATTTAAGTTTCCATAAATAGATGTGTGACACTACCAAATGTTTTCTTATTATAGTTTTACACCTTATTTTTAGGTAACTTACACTACTTAAAGACCCAACCAAAAGAAATCCATAATTTCTATAAAAAAATCACAGAGGCTCCCATAAGGGTCTATTAGGCCTCCATAACTTCGCTTTAGCCCAAACAACTTTTAAGCCAACATTTGGCCCATTTTCCCAAAACTAGCCCAAAATCTGCCATGGCATAACATATAGAAAATTTGAACTCGTTTACCCCACTTAGACATCTTAATAAAAAAATAAAAAAATATTGTAGACGTCTAAACATATGGACATAATCATACTAAAAGGGATTTATCATAAACCTGATAGATTTTGAATTAAAATATCTACACTACAACTGAATTTTTTAGACTGAAATTTTGGTTTTGACGCTTTATCTTGTAACATAAATTAAATGTACTTCGAGACCTCATAAAAAATTAAAGGAGACCTGTTCCGGAAAGTAGACTCAGAGCACATAATATTAGGCATTTGAAACACCCAAAAACCTTTTATAAAACTTACGTTATGGTCGTTTTAATCTACCTTAAATTCTGGAATGCTCAAACAACAACAAATGCTCAAAGATTTGACCCATCCAAACCACCCTAGGGCTTCTAATTCTTGTTAATTATGAATTAAAACCATCATTAATGACACTTAGGGTTTCAAATCATAAAAATCAGTATGTTACATAATTAAAACCCTAATCACCATTACTTAATTTTTGTGTTCTTATTACATCTTTTATTTTAATAATAATAATGAATCCATGATGATACATGGAAGTACATGGAATAGAGTATACTTACCAAGGAAGAATATAAGTGATTGATGATGAATATTACCACCAAGGAATAACCAAGACACCAACACCAAGAAGGAGGAAGAAACTGCTTGAATTTTGAAAATGAAGGATGAATGAGAATGATGAAAAATACGGCATAAGAATTCCCTAGAAGAGGATTTGTATTAAACTTAACATGTTTCCAAAATTACAAAAAACATGTTTTATAACTTATACAATTTACTTAATATAACACCATGCCTAAAATTATAAGGTTTTGCTACATTCTAACAATTCATTCTTAAAATAGGTTTAGTAAAAAAAATAAAAGATTTTTCCAAAAACTTAGCCATAAGGCCGGATTTCTTTAAATGACATCGTTTTAAAAAAAATTATTACCTTATGTTATTTTTCAACTATTTACAAAAATCATAACATAAGGTTTTTATTTCCAAAGTCTTTTATTATACCTTAGGTTATTTTCAAAATTCATAAAATAAAGTAGGTAATTCAAAATTTCAAATTTTCGGGTTTTACAACTCTACCCATCTAAAAGAAATTTCGTCCTCGAAATTAAAGTAGGTAATACGGGTTTTATAATAATGATGTTGATGATCAGGGTTACTTAGAAGAAAAGATTGATGAGATGATGAGACAGTTGGATTGGTCTGAGGAGTTAGTTGCAAAATTCATAAGAGAGTATGACAGTTTCAAAAGCTTTACACCCATGGATGAAAGATATGAACTGGTTGAAATGACTTTGAAGTACCAGAAACATAAAGAAACTATTTTGGCTCATAAGGCTAAACAAGAAAAAGTCTTAGACTTTAAAGCTTCAAGGAAACAATATTACAAGGAAATTATCAAAGGTTATAAGTTATGGAAGGACAAAAATTTCAAGGAAAGGACTTTTGAAGAACTTGAAAAGATTGTTATTCCAATTATAAGAAGCATTGCGAATTTTGCAGGACCTGATTCAGGGATGGAGAAAAAGCTTCAGGATGATCATCAAATAAGGATGGAAAGGTGTAGATCCAATAGAAAGAGATCTACATAAGATGTTCAAAGTTTTGTCTTACAACAACCTTGTCATGAAGCTGAAGGGTCATATACTATAAAAAGGCATAAGAGAATGACCCCAATTGAAAGTTTCATAGCTTAAAGTTTGTGTCATCCTAATGCATAATTAAAAGAATGCTTGGAATTGGTTGTTGCAGATACTGCAGTGGTACATTTAAATTCAAAATATCCAATCATCAATTATGAGATTCAATATGAAAAAAAGAAAGATGGAGGAAAATCTATAGAGATGGCAAATGAATAGAAAAATATCAGTTCTTGGATAGCATGATCTAAGTCTAAGACAAGGAAGACTTGAATGACTTATGAAAAATCTTGAAATAAAGATTTGGGATTGATAAAGCTACAACTGGTCGTAACTTAATGGATATCTATCTATGGAAAACCATGAAGAACATGTATGAACCAAATGATAGCAACAACATGTGCACTGGTATTTGTATAACTCTTATGAGGTATATCAATTGGTTATGACACATGTTTCTACTTATTTACTTATAGACAAGGTCTATCCATTTTCTCATAGCACTTTTAAGAAGATGATGAACTTTCAGCTAAAGGTAGATGTGAAGGATCAAGTTGCCATTGATTTTCTCAGATTTCCTCATAGTCAAATTCAGAAGTAATTCAAATTTTGGTATTCCTATTTTTATTCTAGAAACTTGTGACTTTATAAAGGTAAAACACAAGTTTAGGGGAGGATTGTTGAGAATTAATTAGTGTTGGTTTTGTTACACTATCAGTATTAATAATATTAATGTTTGTAATGGCAATATTAGTCCTGGTATTGTTTGGTCAAATATGGCCAAATTGGACATGGATAAATCTTAGTGCTGGTTGTGTTAGTTAATGATGGTAGGTGGCTAAAAACAGAAGACGCTTAGGATATGTATAGAAGATATTATGTGTATATCTTCTAATATTTAAATTATTCATTCAGATCTTTATCTTTTAAATTACTCATCGGATTATAAAAGGAGGTCCTAAGATAGGTTTAGATATATATTTTCTTTGTAACTTTATTTCAAGGTTGTAACCCTAATACTCTGCATTATATTATTCGTATTATTAATAATAATATTGAAGTGTTGGTTTATATTTTTTGTTTAGTTACATATCATATCATAATATCAAAAAGTAAATTCCGCATACTCTTTGATATTATCTTAAGATTTCTACTAAAACTCTTTAAAATTCTTTCTATTTAGTTTAAGGCTACAAGTTAGGCTCAAACGATCAAACAGATCAACACTATACATCGACACAAATAAAAAAATATAAAAATTATGTAAAAATATGACTCCCAACAATGTGCGGACACCAAACTACTTGTTATCGCAAAACTGCAGTATCTTTTTGGCCCATTTTCAAATCATGATTAAATTTTGAGTTAAATACATTATTCGTTCTTATGGTTTGTCGGGTATAACGGTTTTGGTCCAAAAGTTTGAAAAGTAAAGGATCTAGTCCTATTTTGCTTGACCCGTAACAATTTTGGTCCCAAACGTTAGTTGACTAACATTTGACCGTTGAATAGGAGATAATTTTTGTCTTTTTATATAAATTATCAAAACTCAGTTAATCTTCTATAATTCTCTCTTTTTACCGAAAACTAATTCCAACATATTTATGGTTTTAGGGTTTACTCATTCTCTCTCTCTCTCTAAACCACATTTACCATCTACGGCAGCCAGCAGTCTGCCACCGCCACCAACATCCCAACCACCATGCTCTCACTCGAATCTCTACATTAACACCACGAATCTTCAATCATAACACTTCAAGAACACCACCACACCACACCACTCCTCAACCACCACGAATTAACCACACCACTCCTCAACCACCACGAATTAACCAAAACTTCAAGAACACCACCACACCACTTCTCAACTACTCACCACGATTCTGCTAGATCTTGAAGAGGTTATGTAGTGATGTTTTGGTTTGAAACCCACAAAGATTAAACAAGAAAAAAAGAGCTAGGTTGAGCTCTTGTTCATGTTTCAAAGAAAAGAACCAAATGATATTTGGTAAATGATAAAGTGAGATGAGTTTGTGATATGATGCAAAAAAGATGAATGTTTGTGATTCGTTAAAGTGAGTGGTTGAGTGTGTTCGGGAATACTCGGTTTTAGCAAAAGGAGAAAAAAGCAGTGATGATGATCAAAAGGATAATACTTGTTTTGAAAAACTGTGGTACTAGTTTGGAGTTTTGTTTTGTTGTAGGTTTGCTTATGTTTTTGTGTTATCACCACCATCGAAACAAACTCTTTTTTCCTTTATTCGGACCTGTCTCATTTCCTCATCACATTTACAACAAGTGATAAAGAAAGGCGTGGTTGGTGTTATTATCCTTATATTATTATTATTTTAAAAAAAAGTAATTATAAAATAATGAAAGCAAGGGTATTTAATTCATTGCACATCATTATACGAGGGTATTTGAGTCATTTTATGTAAATTTAACAGTCAAAATTAGTCAAACTAACGTTTGGGACCAAAAGTGTTACGGGTCAATCAGAATAGGACTCCTGTTACTTTTTAAACTTTTAAACCAAAATCGTTATACCCGACAAATCATAAGGACAAAAAATATACTTAACTCTTAAATTTTTTCTGCTTGAATCTTAACGCAAGTATCACTGATAACTAGGTTTTTACCTAATTAAAAAGATTCGTTGATGTGTATCTAATCGAATTGATCCTGGTTAACTATGCGACTCAGTCGTTCTTTGGTGGAAACAAAAGTTTGTCGTTGTAGTGTAATTAAAATGCAAGACTTAAAAGTAAATTGGCGGTTAATTAAATCTAAAACTAGTTAAAACTTAAATTGTGCGATATTAAAAATGTAGCTTAAAAAATAAAACAAAGCAAAAATATAATTCTAAACCCCAAACCATTGGAATCCAGATCGGAAAGCTGTCACCAAGTCAGTCGGAATGTCAGATCAGAATATAGGTACAAAAGCCATCGGAATGTAGAAAAATGCTATCTATCGGAATGTTTGAAGTGCAACCTATCAGAATGTTTGTTCAGATCGGAAAGCCCAGATCGCAATCCTAGATCGGAATGTTGCTAAATAAACTTGGGCAGCACTTCATCTTAGCAAACCTCAAGAGCCGTCGGAATGTGCGATCGCAATGTGCGATCGCAATCCCAGATCGGAATGAGGGTGATGTTACTCTAGATCGCAATCCCGGATCGGAATGCAAAACCCTTGTCCTATGCTGTCACCATCGGAATGTGGGTGATGCAATCGCAATGTGTAATTTCCTTTCTTTCCGATGGAGTTACAATTTCGTAATAAGCTCAAGTCCAAATAAGCTAATTCTAATAAGCAGTAACAAAATACTAAAATGAAATGAAAGCAAAACGAGACAATAAGCTAAAAAGTTAAAACCTTTCGAAATGTAAAAGACGAAACTTAATGAAATGGATTTAACAAAGATAAAACTTTTAAGAAAACTTTAAAAACAATTAAGCTAAATACCAAATAAGCACATAAGATTGTCAAACTTGTGGCTTATTTCGTATGAAAACTTAAAGGGAAAAGAAAAGACAAAACTTTCAATCGAATTAGCAAACAGATTAAGCAAACCTTGCTTAATCCGAATTTTAAAACAAACCAAAATAAGAGAAAGGTAGAAAGAGAATGATAAAAGGAACTTGATCAAAAGTAAATAAAGATTAAAGCAACAAAATTAAGAACACTTACTTGGAATTAAAATGAATTAAAGGTGCAAGACAAGTATTTAAATGACATGTAATTAAAAGGTGGAAGAACTAATTGTCACTATTAGCCAACAAAAACTAATGAAATGAAAATGGGTGCTATTTATAGGAGATTAGGGAGGTGCTTAGGAAGCTTCCTCCCTTCTTTCTACTTTCTTTAATTGCGTCATCAATTCCTTAATCTTCTTAATCTTTTGACTTTAATGACTTTGTCTCAGGATTTCTTCAAACTCGTCTTGTAATTCTTCAATAAATTAGACTTGAGTTCTTCGCTTTTAGTAAACTTCCGTCTTTTGACTTTTTCTTCGATAAATCTTCAGAATTGGTCTTGGACTTCCGTTCTTTTTGCACTCTTGATTACTTGACTTCGTCTTTCGTCTTTTTCTTCGATAAAAGCCGGTGAATGCCCGTGTTTTCTCCACTTTTCACCTTTTCGTCCTAAATCACAACAAAAACACAAACCACGCATAATTCCGACATAAATGACATAAAATACACGTTTTGGATCGGTTATTATTGTAATTAAGTGGTAAAAAGGATGGGTGTTTACACACCTATCAAATCCCCTACACTTGACCATTGCAATGTCCTCATGCAATGCATTAGTTACAAAGCACGATTACACTTTTCATCATAATCAATCCACGTTGGCCTTTATTAAAGAGATAGAAGATTCTAAACATTCAAAGTAAAGAAATCAAAAACATACCTTCGGGTTTTGGAAATGTCATGAATGATCACCATCCTCAAATTTTCACTTTCTCCAAACCAAGCTTAAAAACGAGATCATTGTTATTATAAGTTAGCAAACTAACACGAACTCATGTGAGCCAATTATTTACTTAGACTCCCTTATTCCTAGGTGTATCTCTTATATTTTATAATTGTCTTGAATGATCACGAGGATGCATTGTTGACTTATTTTGATAGTTATTTAGGCTGAAAATAAAGTGGGACGATTTAATCAATAGTTAGCTAAAGGAAAAAATCTTTTAAAACTGCTTCTCGGGACCTCATAAAGTTCATATCTTGGCATAACTCGCTTCGCGATTTGAGACCTTTCTCGGACCGATATTTGGCAGCGACTTCATACTTCAAATCTTGAGAGACGTTCATGAAATAATGGTCTTCTATTCATTTAGGAATTTCTTCACTTGAAGTTTTGAGAGATTCTTCATATTTGGACCACGACTTCTTCATTTTTCTCCAATCTTTATTTTGGACTTTGATATACAACGATCCGCCTCCTTTTTGGACTTGGATCTATTTATCCTCATACCTTGCTAGGGTCTTTTCGGATAGACTTCTCCATGATCTTTTGGGGAGTACTTACTTTTCGTCGTGTGTCTCGATCCTTCATATTGATTTTCGATAAATGATTCTTCACATCACTTGGGATCTTTAGCAACAAAATGTAGCCCTCATGCCTTGTTAAGGCCTTTTCGGACTCGACAATCTTAGCATCCCGCTTCAATAAGTTATGCCTTGGCTATGAACTCTAATCCATACCGAGCAACTTTTAAACGATCTTGGGCTAGAAGCTAAGTAACTTTTCAAATCGTACAACCTTATTTATTGCAGATAAATTTATTAACAAGCGATGGGAGAATAGGCTTATAATTAACTCACATAATTTCATGAAAGAATACCAAACTTATAATTGGCTCTATCATCTCTCGTTCACCACAATTTAAAATCTCAAGTAATGAGACTCGTGGATGCTTAGCTTATTAAATCAAAGTTTTGGGTTTTCGAGTCGTCTATAGGATCTTGCAAATTCTTAGACTTTTTCAAGTTTAGAAATCGCATTTTAAAGTTCCCTAGATAAACAACTCTCTAAGATCAATTGTAGGAACTTGCGAAAATTTCTTGTTCTTAACGCGTGAGAGTTAAGACTTTCGCGTTTTATAGCTCCCTATATAAAAGCCTAGCAAAACTTGACTTAAACACGTTAAGGATACTAGCTAGAGTAAACTTAGGTAAGTAAACTCTGGTTGAGTCAAAAGATTCACAACATTTGAAAACTAAAACCACTTTATTAAAGATTTATTCTAATAAAGAAAGAAAATAACTATACAAAAGGAAAAACTAATAGCCCAAAATAGATCAAAAATTTTGAAAAATGTCGAAAAATTGATTTTCCGGTTAAAATGAGGACAAATACAAGGAAAAGGGCACTTAACTTCGATAGAAGTCCCCCCTACACTTAATATAAACATTGTCCTCAATGTTTAAGCATGTGGGATTAAACTCCCCTACACTTAGGACATTGTGCACGTTGTTTAAATCACGCTAAGGAAGAGACAACTAAAGAGATTCCTATTTTAATATTGGAAAATATAAAATAGTGAATCGAAAAGAGTTTAGGATAGAACCGGGAAAAAGGGAACACGAAATCACGGTTCGTCAAAAGTCATCAAAAGTGTGTCTTTGAGCGCTCGAATCCCTGAATGTAAGAAGAGAGGAAATAGCAAACACCAACGGGTCTCCCCTACACTTAGGATAAAGAAAGCTAAAAGATAGATACATGGGTTGCCTCCCAAGAAGCGCTTGATTTTTGTTCACCGAGTCGTGAGCCTGACTCGACCTTGATTAGCATAGGAAGAAGCATGAAACATATCCACCGGGATCAAAGACATAGTTTTCGTCCATCAAATAGCACAAGCTTAAGGCGAACAAGGCAAGCCAAAGAAGAATAGGCAAGGTTCCCTTAAGCAAAGACGGAGCACGGTGGGAGCAAGTATGGTGAGGTGCAAGCATATCTTCAGTAGTTCCAAAAAAAATTTCTTTTATTTCATCAGATGGATACTGAGATGGCGGAATAATATCGATACCGGGGTCGAACACCTTTTCCTTTAGGGGAAAATAGCACTCAGGCTCAGCAGAATTTGAAGAACATCCGCAAAGAAGATGCACAACCTCGTCCTTAGAAGGTGGACAAAGAGGTGTCAAATCATACGTGCTGCGGATGCTGGTGTCGACCGGTTGCTTCTCCTTTGAAAGAATTTTCTTCAAATCCGTAGTAGGATCAAGACGATAATCATCAAAGTCTAAAGGAGGAGCATCACTCTCATGAGGGAAGTATGTATTAAGAAAAGTAGAGAAGTCTTCCTCAAATGAGTAATCATCCAAAGTAGGATTAAGCATGGTTGGCGTAGGATCTTCATCATGTGAAGAATCACTCGAAAGAGTATCGGCCTCATCAAAATCATCATATGTGGGCATGTCGGGATACTCGGAAGTAAAATCATCATAATCATCTCCATCTGAGCTAGAATCATCATCATAAGCATCAAAGATCGGTGGAGAATCATATATGGGTGAAGGTTCCAAATTGGAGAGAGAAGCATCCACATCATCTTGAAACAGTGGATTATTAATGCACGAATCGAATAGAGGATTGTTGTAGATGACAAAATTATCGAGCACATTAATCATATTCGCGGATTCTCTTCCAAAGGATTTGCTTGTAAGCTTTCCCATTTCAAAAACTTGTGCATCATCCCCGACTCTTAAGATGAGCTCACATTTATCCACATCAATTAAAGGTCGACCGGTTCTAGGGCGTCCAAGTATTAACGGAATACGAGGGTCCATTTCATAATCAACAACGACAAAGTCGACCGGAAAAGTGAATGTGCCAACTTTAATGAACACATCTTCGGCAATACCAACGGGGTAAGCGAGAGTGCGATTGGCTAGCTCAAGAGTCATTTTGGTGGGTGTAAGGTCGGGCAATGATAACTTTTTCCAAACACTTAACGACATCAAATTAATACTTGCCCCGAGATCGGCTAAGGCAGTAAATTTTTCGGTTTGGTTAAAAGTACAAGGTAGCACAAAACGACCAGGATCTCCAAGTTTCTCTGGAAGTTCTTTAAGAAGGACGGCAGAACAATTTTCATTCAATCGAGTATTAACAAACTCGGCCATCTTCTCCTTCTTGTTAAGCAATTCCTTAAACATCTTGACAAATTGTGGCATTTGAGCAAGAGCTTCAACAAGGGTAAAGGTGATCTTCATGCCGGCAACCTTTTCCAAAAGGTGAGAGACTTGAATATCATTCTTAGTCAAAATTCTAGCTTTGTTGAGTCGAGAAGGGTAAGGAATGCTGGGGTTGGGTGTTGGAGGTGTAACAGGTGAGGGTTGAGATGTTGAAGGGTTCTTCTTGGGTACATCGTCATGAGGAGGCGGAGACGGTAATGGTGTACTAATACTAGGTGTGGGAGGAGTAGGGATAAATGATGGTGGAGGAGGTGTAGATGATGGGGGTGGGATAGGTGGTCCTACTAAAGTAACTCCACTACGGGTAGTAATAGCACTAACATTCACTCGCGGATTGGTGACAGTGTTTGAAGGTAGAGAACTCGAAGTAGAAGGTTGGGTGGTGGGCAAGAAACTAGCCAGCATATTCTTTAAATCATTCGTTTGATTGCTGAAGGAGGATTGAATATTATCTCGAAGCTCGGATCTGATGTCATTCCCTTTCTTGGTGATATCTCCTTTCAAATTAATAATTTGGCTCTACAGATTCTTGATTTGCTCACCTTGGGTTCTCATTATAGCTTCAACATCTTGATTGATGGGTGGGGTTTGTTGAGCGGGTGGGTGATAAGGATTAGAAGCTCTAGGTGGGATTTGGTTGCTTCTATTGTAGTTGTTGTTTTGGTTTTGGTTTTGAGGAGAAAAACCGGGTGAAAGGTAGTTGTTGGACCGGTAACTCAGCAAATTTCGATCCCCTTGAGGTCGGGCTTGGTAATTTTCCGGTGAATAATTACCATAAGCCGCATACACGTTTTCTGGATTTCCTTAAGTAGAAGGACAATCAGTGTATGAGGGAGGACCGCCGTATGTTTCACAAGGATTGGCTACTGCTTTAACTTGTTGGTTTGTAGCGAGAAGCAAGATATTTTTGTTCATTTCTGCCATCATGCGGGTGAATTCGGTCATATCGGGGTTTGCTGAAGTAGAAGAAACATTGACTCTCGGGTTGTTCCTTGAAGAAGCGGAGGAATCCCAGTTTTTGTGGTGAGTAGTCATGTTCTCAATAAGCTCTCTACACTCCTCGGGTCTCCTTTTCATAAATGTGCCACCGGCGGCTGCATTAATCGTATCACGATCACGAAAAGTCAAACCGTTGTAGAAAGTATCAATTAAGGTCACAAGGAACATGTTGTGGTTTGGACAACGATCGATCAAAACATTATATCTTTCCCAAGCATCAAAGAGAGATTCATCGGGTTCTTGCATGAAACCGCTGATTTGATTGTGAAGGCTCGTGACCATGGATGGTGGAAAGTAGCGCGACAAAAAGCGTTGAGTCATGTCATCCCAAGTATGAATGGAATTCTTCGGGAGACGATCAAACCATTTCTCGGCGTGGTGTGATAAAGTATGTGGGAAGAGTTGTAGGCGAAGAACATCCATTGTGGCACCGGGCAACTTCATGCTTTGAGTGATTGTAATGAATTTGTCGAGGTGTTTGTTGGCATCATCATCAGGCATTCCTCAAAAAGGATTTGTTTGCACTTGCTGAATCATGTGGTGCTTCAACGAAAACTCCGGAGCCGTGATTTGCATCGGCGCAATCGGTCCTCCTCGTCCAAACATGGTAGGTTGACAAAGCTCCTCCATTGTCCGAAGATCGGGCTGTGGAAGAACATTGTTGTTGTTATTGTTGAGGTGCGGTGGATTATTGTTGTTTTTCACACATGCCATACTTAAATCTTCTCGAGTCTCGGGCTCTTGATAATTAGAAGATCTAGTACGCATACACCTACAAAGGCAAAAGAAAACAATACCAAATACAAAGACAATATATATACACAATAAAAATAAAATCTTTTTGGATTTTTGAAAATTTTAATTTTTATGTGTTTTTTAACAATTTTTTAATTTTTATGGTTTTTTAAATTTTTTAAGCAAGAAAATAACGCTCACGAATGAACGGATCCCAAAAAGCAACGCGTCTCTCACAGAAAACCGTTAATCTTTACGAAAAGAGCCGGCAGCGGCGCCATTTGATAACTAGGTTTTTACCTAATTAAAAAGATACGTTGATGTGTGTCCAATCGAATTGATCCTGGTTAACTATGCGACTCAGTCGTTCTTTGGTGGAAACAAAAGTTTGTCGTTGTAGTGTAATTAAAATGCAAGACTTAAAAGTAAATTGGCGGTTAATTAAATCTAAAACTAGATAAAACTTAAATTGTGCAATATTAAAAATGTAGCTTAAAAAATAAAACAAAGCAAAAATATATTTCTAAACCCCAAACCATCGGAATCCAGATCGGAAAGCTGTCACCAAGTTCATCGGAATGTCAGATCGGAATATAGGTACAAAATCCATCAGAATGTAGAAAAATGCTATCTATCGGAATGTTTGAAGTGCAACCTATCGGAATGTTTGTTCAGATCGGAAAGCCCAGATCGCAATCCTAGATCGGAATGTTGCTCAATAAACTTGGGCAGCACTTCGTCTTAGCAAACCTCAAGAGCCGTCGGAATGTGCGATCGCAATGTGCGATCGCAATCCTAGATCGGAATGAGGGTGGTGTTACTCTAGATCGCAATCCCGGATCGGAATGCAAAACCCTTGTCCTATGCTGTCACCATCGGAATGTGGGTGATGCAATCGCAATGTGTAATTTCCTTTCTTTCCGATGGAGTTACAATTTCGTAATAAGCTCAAGTCCAAATAAGCTAATTCTAATAAGCAGTAACAAAATATTAAAATGAAATGAAAGCAAAACGAGACAATAAGCTAAAAAGTTAAAACCTATCGAAATGTAAAAGACGAAACTTAATGAAATGGATTTAACAAAGATAAAACTTTTAAGAAAACTTTGAAAACAATTAAGCTAAATACCAAATAAGCACATAAGATTGTCAAACTTGTGGCTTATTTCGTATGAAAACTTAAAGGGAAAAGAAAAGACAAAACTTTCAATCGAATTAGCAAAGAGATTAAGCAAACCTTGCTTAATCCGAATTTTAAAACAAACCAAAACAAGAGAAAGGTAGAAAGAGAATGATAAAAGGAACTTGATCAAAAGTAAATAAAGATTAAAGCAACAAAATTAAGAACACTTACTTGGAATTAAAATGAATTAAATATGCAAAACAAGTATTTAAATGACATGTAATTAAAAGGTGGAAGAACTAATTGTCACTATTAGCCAACAAAAACTAATGAAATGAAAATGGGTGCTATTTATATGAGATTAGGGAGGTGCTTAAGAAGCTTCCTCCCTTCTTTCTACTTTCTTTAATTGCGTAATCAAGTCCTTAATCTTCTTAATCTTTTGACTTTAATGACTTTGTCTCGGGATTTCTTCAAACTCGTCTTGTAATTCTTCAATAAATTAGACTTGAGTTCTTCGGCTTTTAGTAAACTTCCGTCTTTTGACTTTTTCTTCGATAAATCTTCAGAATTGGTCTTGGACTTCCGTTCTTTTTGCACTCTTGATTTCTTGACTTCGTCTTTCGTCTTTTTCTTCGATAAAAGCCCGTGAATGCCCGTGTTTTCTCCACTTTTCACCTTTTCGTCCTAAATCACAACAAAAACACAAACCACGCATAATTCTGACATAAATGACATAAAATACACGTTTTGGCTCGGTTATTATTGTAATTAAGTGGTAAAAAGGATGAATGTTTACACACCTATCAATCACACGATTTTTTTTCTTTTTTTTTTAAAATATACATTTTCAACTTTAATCGTCATAATCATTTGGGGTTGGCCACCCAACAATGAGTTGAAATGATATCAAACTTATTTGTCTTTGGCAAGTCGTTTTCAAGTTTAGTACGTTGTATAATTAAAATGACCCTAGTCATGATCGAATGAATCATGGCCATACTCTTTAATCTTATGAAGTATGAACCACATTGTGACATTAGTACATTGGTTGAAGATTGAAGAAGCGATATTACAAGTATTTTTTATGAATTGAAATTTTTATATCGTTTAATACTACTAATACATATTTTACTCCAATTTAGGGGTGTAATCAAGTCAAGCTAAGCTCAAGCTTTATAGAGCTTAAGCTTGCTTTGATAATACAATTGTAGTCTTGAGTTTGGTTTGATAGCTTGTCAAATTTTAACAATTTAAGCTTGCGTTTGATTTGATAAGGCTTGAGTTTAGCTTGAAAAGCTTGAATATGTATAAAATTATTTTTTTATAATAAAAAACTTATTAATAAAAATATATGTATAAAGTAAAACAAACAAAAACCATAACTCAAAACTAAATTTCATTTATTTAGCAATAAAACCAAAAATAACATAATCGTACAATATTGGTTTCAAAATGCGTTTTGCAATACGATACGATTAAAGTCCCAAAGGCCATAACGTGATGTGATTGCTAACGCAATTACGACACCCTCGTATTAAAAAGAGGACAAAAAATATTTATACATATTATATTTCAACAAGTATCAGGTACATGTAATAAATTTATATAATTAAATTAATTATTTAAAATACGATGAATTATTTTATAAATTTATCAAAAAATATATTATTTATTTATGAAATAAGCTTTTATAATTAAGTTAATACTAAAAATAAGTTGCTTAAATGAATTAATCATAAAAACACATTTTAATAAAGTTTGAAAAAGCACATTTTAATACTCAAATTAAGTTAATACTCAAATTAAGAATAAGTTGCTTAAATGAATTAATCATAAAAACACATTTTAATAAAGCTTGAAAAAGTTTGAGAAAAGTTCGAGCTAAGTTATCCAAACCTTGAACTTGAGCTTGATATATGTTTCATGCTATTTTTTGAGCTTGAGCTTGATAAAAGCTTGGCTTGATCGAGCCAAACTTAAAATCAAGCTAAAGTTACTTGATAAAAACTTGACTTAATTACATCTGTACTCCAATCTCTATTATCATTTTTTTTTATTTAATGATGATTAATTTTAAATGTAAAGAAAAACAAAATTTCTCATCTTAAGAGAACAACACTTTTTGATTGCCTAAAAAGTATTGTTGTAAAAGTTTAATCCAAAGTTACGTTTTGCCCCCCAAATCAATCATGTCAAAAAATTTATTACGTTTTCATACTCTGAATAATGATCTGTTGCATACATATGAAAAGGTTAATAACGTAAGGTAACGATTCAAATACCTTTAAGTTCAATTGGATTTTAATACAGACTGCTCATTGAGCTACCATCAACAACATAACCTACGGCGAAGAACAAAACTTCTAAGACTATGTGTTGACGAAAAAAGTGGTAGCAGGAAGCAACAATCAGAATCATTAGCGAAAAGCAGTAACTTTTTGTTTTGATAAAACGTGTGATAACATTATGTATAACTATGATAAGTTTAGTTGAACCAAATTTAATTGAGACTTGGGTATCTAAGGTATATCTAAGGTATGTTTGGTGAAACATTAAGTTATAAGTTGTTAATTAAAAAATTGTTAATATTAAGATACAAGTTGTATTTATTTTTAAAAAAATGTTTGATATATTAGTTGTTTGCTGTAAAATTAAGATGTTAAATAATTTAAAAGAATATATTTAAATAAATTATTATATAGTTGGAGGTATATTAGTAATTTACAGCTTTAACAGTGTTTAATAATTTAAAAAACTTTATAAATCAGCTTTAAAAACTACTTGTTTAAAAGAAAAAACTAACAGTTCTAAATAATTGTTGTACCAAACAAAACTATTAAATTATTTTTAAAAAAATTAACAGCTTTAAAACAACTCTTTTCAAACAAACCCTTTAATTTAGAGTTTGATATCCTTGTTCGAGAGGCTATTGTTTATTTGTTTACTTATTATAAATACACATGCGATCTTTATATTATATGCTCGTGAATCATGTTTAATCAAACAAATAAATATATATCTTACATGATAATTTTTATGTTTAGGATTAATTATATGTAACTTGTTTGATAAAAATGAGTTTGTATGTATGAAGTTTTTTTTTAAAAATCTAGCTGATACGTAATGCTTTTTTGTTTGTATATTTTAATAAATTTTTTTGCCAAAAACGAGTAATTAGTAGTCTGATGTGAAACCAACGACGCGTACTTTGGTGTTAACAACGACATCGTTGGTCCTAATTTTGACGATAACAAACGTTTGGCTTACCTCTCAAGCTCTCTTATCTCTTATGTGTTCCTTAAAAAGGATAAAAGGCACTCCAATACATAAGGAATGTTTGATATTTTTAAGAGATGGAATGAATTGTTTAAAAAGATCGTTGAAATTAAATATTAAAACATGTAATTTGAGCTTATTTATGCAAATGTTTTTAACCACAAATTTGGAATCCCAAACTGAGCTAAAAAAGCTTGAAGATCATACTAAAATCAGATAACAAACCATTTGCCATTTTTGGAACAACACCGAAAATCGAATTTAAAAGAAAAATTATTTTCATTCATCACACTCCAAATTTTATATTCAACACCTGCTACTAGCTGAAAAAACTTTATATTTTTTTAATACAAAAAAAGTAACTACAGTAATAAAATAATTTTCCACCATTGTCATCCTCATCATCCATAAATATAAATAAAAAAAAACACACACCCAGTCACAGTCTCACTTTCTTATCCTTACATGGCTCACAACAACCTCCCTTGCGACAACGACAACCGTTGCATGATCTGCAAATCAATCCCACCTTCCCACCTAACTCTCACGTGCAAAACATGCGCCACTCCATGGCACCTCACGTGTCTCTCATCTCCTCCACAAACCCTATCCGAATGGGACTGTCCCGACTGCTCCGATCTCTTTCCTTCTCACGCGCCGTCTCACGCGCCTCCGGATGAAGCCACGTTGACTGGCGCTGTTCGCGCCATTGAGTGTGACGTGTCGCTTTCTGAGTCGGAGAAGGCGAGAAGAAGGCAGAGGCTGTTGAGTGGTGATGGAAATGAGATCGGTGGTGATGACGTGGCAAGTGGGAGTGATGATTTGTTGAAGCTGTTGAGTGGGAGTTTTAATTGTTCCTTTTGCATGCAGTTACCGGAAAGACCTGTTACGGTATTTATATAATAATTTGAATTATATACATATTTTTTTAATAAATTTATAAAATGGCCTAGTGGTAAGTTATGGTTGTACATAAATTGTGGTTGGCCATGCGGTCATGGTGTGAGGTCTCAAGTTTAATTCCTAGCGCAGAGTTGACAACTCTGAAGTGTTCACGCTAACCTTATGGAAAAAAAAGAGAGTTTTACTTGGTTTTAGTTTTGTGGCGGTTTAGTTGGCCAAAAGGTTGGAAAGCATGGTTACCCAACTAATCTAGGGTGTTTGAGCCCACCGCCACACAAACCAGTTAAAGCCCATCCCTTTTTTTTTTTGGAAGGTTGGTATGCATATCGGTGGAGTAATTGAAAAATACATGTATACGCGTGAGTGCGTGACACAATATACTAGGACAAGGTTCATTTCAAAGAAAACGGGATTTTTAACGAAAAACTACACTAGGCGTCAAACATCCATCAGGTTCTCGTGACCCCCGGGAACAGAGACGGAACCAGGACTAAATATTGTCGGGTGCATAGAAAATTTTGAAACTTAATACTAGAAAATAATTTTGGTTGACAGGGTGCATTTAGCATACATTTAGGAAAAAATATATGTTTTTTTCAAAAATTAACACTGCATCGAAAAAATCCATAAGTTCTTCCGTCCCTGCCTAGGAACCCACCCTGTTTGTATGGCCACATTAGGCTGTCTGGACAAAAAGTCGAGAACTCTCACATTTTGATGTTGAAAGTCACAAGGAGTGTTATAAACACTAGATTATACTTTGGTGGTGTCCTTTATATACTTGTATATCAATGTGATGAATGACTGATGATTGTTTTTTTTTTGTTGTTGCTGAAAATGGATAAAAATAGAATGTGTATATTTCTGGTAATATAGTGAGTGGTCCATTTGTGTACTATAAGTCTATAAGTATTGCTCAAAATTGCTTGAGTGATTTTATTTATGGAATGTTTGGTGTACTTTTTTTGTGCTGTTGGAATATTTGGGAACCAAAGGGAGCACTGACATATAATGCATTATATAGCAACCATAGTTTGATCTCCACTTGCATATAGTAGTACTTCTGCTACAATATGCACACTTCTTTTTTTTCATATAATAGTACTTCTGCTACAATAATCAAAGCGAGTCTATAGACACAAAATTACCCAGTACTTGTACTGATTAGATATTAGTCCATTTAGTTTTCAGCTTAATAACCATAAAAGAAGTTCAGATGGTTGCGTAATAGGATATATATTACATCTTCAACAAGTTTATTTCATGTTTTGCATGACTCAAAGATTATCTGTTTATGTTACAGACACCTTGTGGTCATAACTTCTGTTTGAAGTGTTTTGAGAAATGGATTGGTCAGGGAAAACGTACTTGTGCCATATGTCGAGCTACAATTCCTTCTAAAATGGCAAGTCATCCTCGAATTAACTCGTCCCTTGTTATTGCGATCAGAATGGCAAAAATGACAAAGTCGAGTGCAGTTTCTGGACCACCTAAGCCATACTATTCTATTCTGAACAAAAATAAACCAGACAAAGCGTACACCACTGAGCGGGCTAAGAAGACCGGGAAGGCTAATGCTTCCAGTGGAAAGATATTTGTGACTGTTGCACCTGATCATTTTGGACCTATTCTTGCAGAGAATGATCCAGAGAGAGGAACGGGAGTTCTGGTTGGAGAAACCTGGGAGGATCGTATGGAATGTAGACAGTGGGGTGCTCATCTTCCTCATGTTGCTGGTATATCCGGACAGTCTCATTATGGTGCTCAATCTGTAGCACTATCAGGAGGGTATGAAGATGACGAGGATCATGGAGAGTGGTTCCTCTACACAGGAAGGTACGTGATCCACTTGAAAACTTTGTTGTTTGACAACCACGTTACAGTGCCCTTTTTGTTTGGTATTGATTGGGAAATTTGTTTTTTTCTATGCTGTAAAACATGTCTTTTTGCTGTACTCAGTATTAATATAGTTGTAACTCTTTTAATAATTTTATTCCACCAAGACATGTATCTTTATTTGCAAAGTTTTGGTTATTGGCAGTGGTGGGAGAGACTTGAGTGGAAATAAAAGGACCAACAAGACTCAGTCATTTGATCAGAGGTTTGAGAAATACAATGAAGCTTTACGGGTTAGTTGCAGAAAAGGCTACCCGGTACGTGTCGTGAGGTATAGTCTTGTGGCATATTTTACTAGTTGAGCTACTTATGGTTCAATGCATCAACTTGTTATTTGCTAGATGCCCGTATTCACAAATAGTATGCATTCTGTATCACTTGTATGATAGTAAGCCTTTGGACCTGACAATACTCTATATAAATGGACAGGTCACACAAAGAAAAACGATCTGCTTATGCACCTGAGCAAGGAGTACGGTATGATGGAATTTACAGGATTGAAAAATGCTGGAGGAAACCTGGAATTCAAGTAGGACATCACACTATCCGTTTAGATTAAATAATAGGATTCACAAAAACACTCTGACATTTAGATTCTAATAGGGATACAAGGTATGTCGGTATCTATTTGTTCGTTGTGATAATGATCCTGCTCCATGGACAAGGTTTGTCGTTGCCATCACCATTGTTGTATTTTGCTAGTTTGATTCTGTAACTAATTCTGAGTTAAGTCATCAGTGATGAAAATGGGGATCGTCCAAGGCCTTTTCCTTCTATTGATGAGCTGAAAAATGCAACCGATATAACCGAGAGAAAGGCTACTCCATCTTGGGATTATGATGTGAGAACATGATGCAACTTCTTGCTGTAGGATTAAATTTAGTGTTCATTTTTCTTACTATGACAGTTCTAGGAATTGGCTATTAGCTTTATTCCATTGTAAATTATTTTGTGCAGGGGGATAAAGCTCGTTGGTTGTGGAAAGTTCCCGCACCAGGAAGTAGAAAATATGTATACAATGAAGATACTGAGGATGGCAGTAGTACAAGAAAAGTCCGGCGTAAAACACAAATGTCTGTGAGTGAACGCCTCTTGAAAGGTTTGTACTTTGTTTATGTTAAGTGATAGTAGAGGTGACAAGATGGGTTGGCAGGGTCCCATTCGCTCTCTTTGACCTCTAAGTGCTCTCTGTTTGTATTAGTCAAAATGCTAACTAGATGATGTATATGGTACTGCAGAGTTCTGCTGTCTCATCTGCCACAAAGTGATGACTCTTCCACTTACTACACCTTGTGCACACAATTTTTGCAAGTCCTGTTTGCAGGATACATTTGAGGGACAAACTTTTATGATGGAGAGAACATGTGAAGGTAGACGAACATTACGGGCTAAAAAGAACATCATGAAATGTCCCTCATGCTCTAACGACATTTCTGAATACCTGCAGAGTCCACAGGTAAATGAGATATATGTGATATGGACATATGGTACTCTAGTATATATTGCTCAGACTTGATAATATATAAGCATCGACTTTTGTATCGGCAGGTGAATAGAGAATTGATGAGTGTGATTGAATCACTTCAGAGGCAGACCAAAGAAATGGAGGAATAAATACCTTGGATTCGGAAATTGATGTGAAGTTTAGAAAAGAAATCAAGCAGGTTTCAAAGCGGAATAAAGATGGCGCAGCCAGAGTAAGCACGCGAAGCAATAATGGTGAACAAGAGGATGATGGTGTTGCATGAGTTTATATTGTTTTCTGGTTTCAGTGCTATGGGAATTTCGACAAGTATGAGTTTATTATAGTGAAGTGATCTTATGATGCTTTTATGGCAACAAATATGAAGATCATGTGGATTTATGTATCCTTGCAAGTATTATCACATATAAAATGAACCTGATTCCTGCTACTCTGCTAGTGGTTATATCCATCTTTGCCTAAACTTTGTGTTTGGGTAACTCTGGACATTTATGTTATTCTAAGGCTGGTGTTTGACGCATAAGCTTGTTTCGTATGTTATCCACTAAGTTTTTACTAAACACTGGATCAAGTTGCTAAACTTTTGAGTTGTTTTCACATATTAATGTTAAGCGGATCAAATTGATTATAAAAGCATGAATTTCATTAGGACGGAGTAGTAGGTGGGTTCTTACGGTGAGCCCCGCGTGAATTCCTACTCCCATGGGTGTAATCAAGTTAAGCTTTTATCAAGCAGTTCGAGCCAAACAATGGGTGTAATCAAGTTAAGCTTTTATCAAGCAGTTCGAGCTCGAGTTTGGCTCGATCAAACCAAGTTTTTATCAAGTTCAAGTTTAAAAAATAGCTTGAAACATATATCAAGCTCAACCTATTGATAACTCGGCTCAAACTCTTATCAAGCTTTATTTAAATGCGTTTTTATGATTAATTCATAACTTATGCTTAATATGAGTATTAACTTAATTATAAAGGCTTATTTTATAAATAAATAATATATCTTTGATTAAATTTATAATTTAGCTTATCGTATTTTAAATAATTTATTTAATTTTATAAATTTATTACATGTACTTGGCACTTAATGAAATATAATACGTATAAATATTTTTTATACTTTTTTTTAATACGAGTGTGTCGTAATTGCGTTAAAAATCACATCACGCAATGGCCTTTGGGACCTTAATCGCATTGTATTGCAAAACGCATTTTGAAATCAAGATTATACGATTATGTTATTTTTGATTTTATTAATGCTAAATAAATCGAATTTGATTTTGAGTTATGGTTTTTGTTTGTTTTACTTTATACATATGTTTTTATTAATGAGTTTTTTTATTAAATGAATAATTTTATATCTATTCAAGCTTTTCAAACCAAGCTCAAGTTTTTATCAAGCCTTATCAAACCTTATCAAGCCAAGCTCAAACCTAGATTGTTAAAGCTTAACAAGCTATCAAGCCAAACTCAAGCGTACAATTGTATTATCAAGCCAAGCTCAAGCCCTATAAAGCTTGAGCTCAGTTTGACTCGATTACACCCCTACCCCCATCATATATATCACGCTTGAGTTGATACTCACTATGGTGAAGTTTTCACCATAGCGACTTACATTCTATCCGTTTTTATTCCCTCTTGTTTTTCTTTATGAATACCACATTATCCCATTTATTATCTCCAAATACACTAACTTTCAATATTTTTCACATAAAATTTCTAAAATCAAAATGGTGTGCTCCTTTTCACACACCGTTGACGAGATTAAGGTTATAATTCAGAAACACATAATTGAACAACAACGTCATATGCGATTACAACGCTAGCCTATGATTTCGATGCCGCGCACGAAGCTAAAACAAAACCGCACACAACATGTGAGAAATGCCGTGATATTTCCCCACTGAAATGTGCTTTAATCGATACGTTTCTAAGTAATGAATCTAATAATGATTAAAGTCGACAAAATTGGAGGTCGAATTGAAAAAAAACTGAATGGCTGAATAAATTGGGTTCTTCGTCCTAAACTCATATCGCTTTTTCATCCCAATCTCAAACAACTCATATCGGTTTTTCATCACAACAACACTGACGCCGAAATGTTTCTCCTAGTCCACCCTATCCAAACAACTCAGATGGCTTAGTTAAGGACATTCAGTTTCATCAATTTTACTATGATGAAAAGGTATTGAGAGAAACGTTGGAAGAAGAAGAAATGGCACACAGGGAGCTGGAGGCGGAAATTAGGGCCGAAGAAGATTACCAAGAGACATTCTGTTGGGAGTTATCTGGTTAGTTATCAGATTCGGATCCGGGAACTGACTAATCGTATTATGTATTTTTATTTTATCTATCTAGTAGTGTATTTCCTTTCATATTGTATTTGAATTTCAGTAATTTAAATGTTTTACGTATTGAATAAATGTTTTAATTTTCGTATAATAAGTGTTTACGTTTACGTTATTAGTTTACGTTTTGATTTACGAATTAATAAATTTAAGAAGAAAAAAATATTGGTATGACGTGGCGGTGAGTTTCTCACCGCTGTAAAGTGAGTTGAGTGAGTAGAGAAAAAAAAACTGAGGTGAATATGAGTTTCTCGCTCACCACTCCATTCAGCCTTAGTTGTTTCCAAAAGTTGACATAGACTTTCAAAGTTTTTTTTTTCGAGCCATATATCTATCTCTACTATATATAAATAGTATATCATTTTGTCAAAAAGTTGTAAATTTTTTGTATAAAAATTATATCTTTTTGTTAAAAAGTTGTAAAACTTTAACAATAGATTTTGACTTTTTCACATAATATATATAATCGGGTCACGGGTTCGACCATTAAATCAACTCGGTTGCGTCACCGGGTCATATGATCGATCACCGGGTTAACCCGATCGAATCACCGGGTCACGAGTTCGACCAAGGGGTCACAGGTTCGACAACCGGGTCAAACCGGTTGAGTTGTCGGCGCACAGGTTCGACCAACGGGCGAGTCGAGTCACCAGGTTACCGCTTCGACCATCGGGTCAACCCGGTCGAATCACCGGATTACCAGTTTGACCATCAGATCAATTAGTATATTATTAACTATTTGCTATTAGATAATTTTTGTAGTTATACGTGAATACACGTCTAGTTAGACTAATGGTGAAAGCCATGTAGCCTTAGCTGAAATTCACATATTCAAATTAATCCTCCTATCAAAGCTAATTACAATGTTACGTGATTTACATGTTTGGTTTGTATGTGGCTACGAGTGGATCGAATTCCTGTCTTTAAGAGTATTTATCATGTGGTAATTCTAAATGTAATTTTGTGATGTACACATTATTTCTGTATGGTCTCTCATGTGCTTTTATCGGATAATAAGTTGTAGCCGTGCAAATAAATAAAGGGTTAATATACACACAACTTACTAAAGTTTGACAAAAGTAACGATTTTGTTACTAAAGTTTAATACCTTACACTTAGGTTACTATTATATACAAGTTTGACTTATTTGTTATTAAACGTTTAGAAAAACTATCCCGCCGTTACTCATGAGATGAGTTACCGGTTAAGCAACAGGTTACCTTATTTTTTGCCATACTTTAGTAACAAAATAGTTACTTTGGCCAAACTTTAGTAACCTGCGTGTATATTAACCATTTACGTTTTGGCCAGTTTTTTTTCCGTTTTCGTTCGTACTTTAACGTTGTCGTCAGTAAATTTACGTTTTAGTCAGTAAATTTACGTTTTCATCAGTAAATTTACGTTTTCGTCAATAAACATACGTTTTCGTCAGTAAGTTTTCGTCTGTAAACTTACGTTTTCGTCTGTAAACTTACGTTTTCGTCAGTAAATTTAGGTTTTCGTCAATAATTTTACGTTTTCATCAGTAAACTTACGTTTCCTTAAGTAATACGTTTTTGTCAATATCTTTACGTTTTCGTCAGTAAATTTACGTTTTTGTCAGTACTTTTAGGTTTTCCTTGGTATTTTTTACGTTTTCGTCAGTAAGTTTTCGTCTGTAAACTTACGTTTTCGTCAGTAAATTTAGGTTTTCGTCAATAATTTTACGTATTCATCAGTAAACTTACGTTTCCGTCAGTAATACGTTTTTGTCAATATCTTTACGTTTTCGTCAGTAAATTTACGTTTTTGTCAGTACTTTTAGGTTTTCCTCGGTATTTTTACGTTTTCGTCAGTAAATTTACGTTTTCGTCAGAACTTTTACGTTTTCGTCAGTAAATTTACGTATTCATTAGTAATCTTACGTTCCGTCAGTAATTTTATGTTTTTGTCAGTATTTTTACGTTTTCATCAATAAATTTACGTTTTTGTCAGTATTTTTATGTTTTCTTGGTATTTTTACATTTTCGTCAGAACTTTTATGTTTTCGTCAGTAAATTTACGTATTCATCAGTAATCTTACGTTTTCGTCAATAATTTTACGTTTTTGTCAGTATTTTTACGTTTTTGTCAGTAAATTTATGTTTTTGACAGTACTTTTATGTTTTCCTCAGTATTTTTACGTTTTCGCCAGTCAATTTACGTTTTCGTCAGAACTTTTACGTTTTTGTTAGTAAATTTACGTTTTCGTCAATAAATTTACGTTTTCATCAGTAAACTTACGTTTTCGTCAATATTTCTACGTTTTATTCAACGTAAAATACTGACAAAAAAGTAAAAATACTGATGAAAACATAAATTTACTGACGAAATCGTAAGTTTACTGACGAAAACGTAAAAATACAGATGAAAATATTCATTTACTGATAAAAACGTAAGTTCACTGATGAAAATGTAAATGTACTGACGAAAGCGTAAAAATACTGACGAAAACGTAAAAATACTGAGGAAAATGTAAATTTATCACGAAAACATAAATTTACTGACGAAAACGTACATATACTGACGAAAACGTAAATTTACTGTCGAATATGAAAATTTATTGACGAAAACGTAAATTTACTGACGAAAACGTAAAAATACTGACGAAAACGTAAAAATACTGAGGAAAATGTAAATTTATTGACGAAAACTTAAATTTACTGACGAAAACGTAAATTTACTGACGAAAATGAAAATTTACTGACGAAAACATAAATTTACTGACGAAAACGTAAATTTACTGACGAAAACGTAAAAATACTGACAAAAACGTAAAATTACTGACGGAAACGTAAGTTTACTGACGAAAACGTAAAAATACTGACAAAAACGTAAAATTACTGACGGAAACGTAAGTTTACTGATGAAAACGTAAAATTATTGACGAAAACGTAAATTTAGTGACAAAAACGTAAATTTAATGATGAAAACGTAAGTTTAATGGCGAAAACGAAAGTTTACTGACGAAAACGTAAGTTTACTGACGAAAACGTAGGTTTACTGACGAAAACGTATGTTTACTGACGAAAACGTAAATTTACTGACGAAAACGTAACTTTACTGGAGAAAACGTAAGTTGGAGTTCACGTAAACATGCAACTTATAACTACAGGTAAAAACATTATGGGTAACTTGAAGTTCAGGTAAACAATAGATTAGTAACCCAAATGTAAGGTTTTAAACTTTAGTAACAAAATCGTTACTTTGTCAAACTTTAGTAACTTACGTGTATATTAACTCATAAATAAAACCTTGTTAGTTGTCAAAATTCCATAATAAAGTTATAACTTATTCTCACTTTATAAGCATGCTGGGTTATGGGTGATAAGGTGATGAGATTACGGAATGGATGTTCCATATGCTAACTTTCAACTTTGTATTGTTGTAAGCACTCGAGATATCTTTAGGAAAAAAGGTTCAATGATGCTAAATTTTGTTTAAAGCATGAGTTTGACGTGTGAATTACATAATTTTGATTTATGTGACGCCTTTATGGGGCATCACTCTAGACAGAAAATTAACACACTCAAAACATAATGAGTTTATTGATTTTTTTGTTCAAGTTGAGTAACAATGACATATCACTAGGGTGAGGTTATTAATACTTTCTCTAAAAAACCATTTATACCCTCTTGTTTTTTATTATTTTTTTATTTTTATAAATTTATTTATGTTAAAAAACTTGTTAATGCAAAGTAATGCTTAAAAACATTGTTAGTATTAATTAATCTTTCTTAATTTTGATCACGACAAATTACAAAGACATTTATTGTCAAACACAATCATAAAACGAATTACCTAACAAACACTATCATTAAGGTAATAATCATTATACTAACATATCTTAATCATGCTTAGTGATCATAAAAGTGATTAGCCTTAAAACTCACTTTTGTCAAATGTAACAAATTTTTTTAATAAACTTTATTTTTAAGAAAATATTTTATTAAAATAAAAATATAAATTTGAATATGGCATATTCCAAATGCCATAAGAATATCCTTTGAAGATTTAAACAGCCTCAGATATTTCAAATTCACTAAAAGACAAAAAGGAGCGGACTCTACGCCGGCGGTACCTTAGCACCTACGACGGTTCCTTATCGATAAGGAACCGCGGGCTCCAATAAGGAACCGCGGGCAGATATAGCCGTTGGATGTTTGTCTTATAAATAGTGGATCAAATCTGTATTCTCATTCAACCATTTTTGGACATCTTCTTCAGCCTTCTTTCTCCTATCTAATCCTAGTCATTTGTAAATGATCACTTAATGTGTTAAGTATGTTTACTCATGATTATCCTCTTGATCTCCTTCTTTACCTTGTCCAAAGAGAAGATCACTCACACACTTGTGATGTGATTAAAGATGTAACATTGATGAAGATCACCTTCTCCTAAAGATCTAGTCATATTCATCATTTGTTTATTTGTGTCTTGTATAGATCCAATGTATTTGTGAATCTTGGACTAGTTGTGTTCATCCAAGCTATATGTGAATACTTGGATTAGAGTTGTGTAAATCCATTGCACATGTGTGTGCTTGGATTTATGATGTGTAGATCCAAGCTACATGTGTGTACTTAGATATGTTTAGTTGAGTTGTAATTAGTTGTGTTAGTTCTCACTAAACTATAAAGTGATGTGGTTGTGTCTTGTGAGTTCTCACTAAACTATAAAGTGATGTAGTTGTTTCTTGTGAGTTCTCACTAAACTATAAAGTGATATGTAGTTGTGTTGTGTGAAGTTCTCACTTAGCTTCAAAGTGAAGAGTCGTGAAGATTGGTTCTAGCTTTGGATTAGAACTCGACATCTAGCCTTGTGTCGGAAAATGGTGAAGTAGGCAACGTTGTGAAGATTGGTTCTAGCTTTGGATTAGAACTCGACATCTAGCCTTGTGTCGTAAAATAGTGATTTTCCTCATTAGCTTCATCATGTAAGGCATTAATGCTACGAGACGATGACGAACCCAAATTGGCAACACTCGGTGTGTTACGAGGGCTATAAACCTTAGATCTATTCTCGATGATTTGTAAAGCCTCATTGGTCGTTTTGCACAAAAAATTACCACCCGCGGTGGCATTCAAGTAATCTCGTTCATGATCATTAAGCCCTTTATAAAAAGTATCAATTTGATGCAATTCCGAAAAATCATGATGTGGACATTCATGTAACATTTCTTTAAAGCGTTCCCATGCCATTGAAAAACTTTCATTATTTCTTTGCACAAATCGTGAAATCTCATTTTTCAAGTGTGTTGTTTTAGATGGTGGAAAAAACTTGTTCACAAACTTAGAAACGAGATCACCCCATGTCAAAATCGAATTTGGCGGTTCTTTCTCAAGCCAAATTTTTGCGGGTCCATCTAACGAGTATGGAAACAACATCATCTTAATGGCGTCATGTGGAACATCCTTAAACTTGCTAGTAGCGGCGAGAC
The DNA here is from genome assembly GCA_025667525.1 of Glebionis coronaria. Taxonomy (NCBI): domain Eukaryota; kingdom Viridiplantae; phylum Streptophyta; class Magnoliopsida; order Asterales; family Asteraceae; genus Glebionis; species Glebionis coronaria. The sequence goes on from CM046874.1 coordinate 150,583,404, forward strand.
GGTTAAAATTCCTAATGTGATAATGCGGGTTGTCTTTCTCATGACCTCTAAACTTATTAGCTTGCAACATCGACATTAAACCCGTCTTGATCTCGAAATTCTCCGCAAGGATGGCGGGAATCACAATGGCCTATCCAAAATCCTCGGTGGGTGCTTGTAGCAACTCCATCATAGTACGATTAGCCATGACGACTTCTTGTTCTACAATAGGTTCAACAATTGGAGGTTGTTCTTCAATCAACGTCTCTTGATTAGCTTGCTTTTGAAGACGTTTACGAGCTCGTTTTGCTTGATTACGAGTGATCATAAACTTCACGAAGAATGGGAGGTGAGCAAAGAAGATTCTTTTTGGGTGTTTTGTGAATTTTCAATTTTTTTGTGTTTTTGATTGTATTTAATTTTTTTTTGAATTTTGGTGTATCTTCGTAGACAACAATCTACAAAATCTCTCCTCGAATCAAACTCTTGATTAAAGAAGCCTCAAAGGAATGAAAACGATCACGTGGAGTGAACGCCTTCGAATGACTTTAGAACTTTGGTGAAAACCAAATCGTTCAAGAGGGTTTAATCACAAAGAAACCAAGCAAATATATTATACGTAATAATACTTTGGGGCGGCAAAACCCTCGATTAGCCTTCAATCTCAAAATACTCACAAGCAAGCGGGGAAATGAGGCGGCGCGAAGCACTTAAGAGCCTTTTTCCTTAGGGTATATTTTATAATACCCGCCTTATACCCACCTTATAGTTTGTATTTTTCAAAATCGAGCTTCACGAAAGTATTTATCTATTTTTGCCTTTTTCTTTTTGTTTGAGATTCGAATACAATAATTAGGAGATCAAATCCCAATTAAGGTTGTGTTTTCACACTTTTGGAGATATTGTTTATTTGTTGTGATACTTAATACAATATAGTAATAATATTTTCACAAGAAAAACCAAGAAAACCGATAATACGTATTAGTAGAGTTCTACTAATACAAATACTATATGGTTAATATTAAAAACAACAAGACAAATTAATCACGACACACCTCCCCGGCAGCGGCGCCAAAATGATTGTGGTAAAATACGTCCTTTAGGAAAAGGAGCGTAAAAGCGGTAAGTATTAAGTGTACGTTTAGGAATATGTAAACACTAATGACCCTTGTGGTATGAAAGTTCGTTTCCCAAGGAGGTATATGTGTGTGAAAAACTTGTTAAATGTTTGTGATTAACAATTGGTTTTAGAAGGGGATGAGAAAAGAAGATGACGAAGACGTGAAATTAATACTACGACGACAAAACGTAAAACCGTAAAAACTACAAAAATAAAAATTAATTCTAAAAATTACCAAAAATTCACCAAAAATCAAAATAAATAAACTAAGAGTTTAACAATGATCAAAACTTTTTCAAACCTTTTAAATAATTAAATATTTAATTTTTAAATGCTAATTAAAGCCCTAAAAATCAAATAAATTATCAAAAAGCCCAAATAAATATTTTTCAATTGGAAAACCTCTAAAATGACCTAAAAAGATTAAAAACTATTTTTAGAAATTTTTAAACTAATAAAAAATATTTAAAATGATTTAAAAACTATTAAAACTTAAAATAATTATAAAAATTAATCTAGAAGTGATAAAATTATTCTAAAAGTTGCAAAAATCCTATTTTAATGTATTTAAGCTAAGAAAAATGTAAAAAGTTGGAAAATGTGAATTTTGAAAAACAATAATAAAATAATATTAAAATAATATTAAAAATCCAAAAATTATAAAAAATTCTAAAAACTTGCAAACTAGTTTATTTTAACCTAAATAATCAGAAAATGAAAGTGAAATGACAAGAATACCTCTATTGGGCCCTCAAATGGGCCAAAACCAAAATCAGTCAACACAAATGGGCTTTTTAGCCCAAAAAGTCAAACTTGGCCCAATTGATTTGAAAAAGCCCAATCTGACTCAAAATTTAATTCTAAACACAAAACTCTAAAGGCCCAAAAGATGAATGTGAGCTTATCACAACTTAATAAGCAAACAACTTATTCTTATTGGGCTTTTTAGCCCATTAAGCAATAAGCTAATTCCATAAGCTCTAATTTGACACACAACCTTCTTTTGGGATGATTATGAGATCTGTAAAAAGAAATTTTGAAAAAAACAAACTCAATAAGCCAGAAATAAGCAAAGTATTATTTCACTAAAAGACAAAATAGTCGTTTTTGAGAAATAAGGCACCTCAGGACTTGATTCAACTTGCAAAAGATCACAAATGGACTCAATAGGGCAAAACAATCAACAAAATTCCAATAAGCAAAACCAATAAGCCAGAATAAGCCAATAAGCACTTATGAAAAAGTCAATTAAGTTGGTTTTCTAGTCAAACCCTAAAGTCAACCCACCAAATGCTCCAGTATGAACAAATGGGTCAAATAATGAGCACCTATTACAAAATCCAAGTTGTTGCTGGTTAAAAGAAGCTATTATAGCTTATTGATAAGCTGACACCAAATTAACACTAGCAGTGGTAACTAGTAGGGGAAAGGAGTTCCCACTGCTTTGACTATTTGACCAAGCTTTTTAGAGAGATTTAGTTGGATTCAATTGGAGACAAGGGCGTCCTTGTGATCAGTGAATCACAAGTAGTCAATAGCAACAAGAAAATCCAAATTTGGTTCACACAATAAGCCACAAATGATGAAACAGTCACCAGATCATGCACAGACATATGAAATAAGCAGTTATGCACTTAATAAGCAGATTAAGCCTGAATAAGCCAACCAAACTCAACAGGATGCATACACAAGCTATATAAACTATGAATAAGCACAAATAAACTTAAATCAAACACTGAATCAAAGTAAATAACAAGATCAAAGCATATAAAGTTACTGATTAACAAGGTGCATATGCAGAATCCTATTTGCTGATCTATTTGACACTAGATCTAAATTCAAGCCTCAAATCCTACTTCCCTGGTGTAGTTAACCTAGATTTAACACTTGTTAACCCTATTCTATGATTAGATCTAGGTGTCCCCTAAATTTCAGTCAATTTCACCAAGTAAACAAGATTTTATACCCAATTTGTGAATCAAGGTGTTTCAAACCAAAAAATGTGCAGCAAAGCAACCAAGTATATTAGATACACAAGTACTAGCAGATAGCAACAACAACAACCACTCAAAACACCACAAATCAAACTTATGCAGTTAACCCAAACACCCCTTAAAAACCTGTTTTCACAATTTTTCAAAGGATCATCCAGATTCAAAGCACAAATCAAACCTCAAACACTTCAATATCATCAAACAACACCATATTAACAATAATCAACCACAAAATCACAGATTCAAGAACAAACAAGCCAATATCACAAAATTCAGAAAAATAAGAGATAAATTGAAAAGGGAAGAAGGTGCAAACCTCCAAGACCTACATCCAGGCCTTGGATTGTTTGAGCTGAGGTACTAGCAGAACAAGTACCAGCTTCCAAGCTGCTAAGAAGAACAAACCACAAAAATGAGATCAAAATAAACCAAACTTTCTGATTTTTGAAACCCAAGCTTTATCAACTAAAACTTTGCCTCAAAAACCTTCAAACATGTAAATGGAACTCAGAATCAGGCTATTCTAACACCAACTTTTAACAAAATATAAAAGAGATTTCTCAAAATGCAGAAAATCAAATTTTATTAATTAAAAAGGAATTACAAAAATTTAATAGCCTAAAACTGGAACAAAGGGACTCTCACATGTTGAGGTCTCCTTTTATAGGCAAATGCCAACCTAACACTATTCACAAACCCTAGAACTGAATTCCCTAAAATGTCCTTGAGTCTTCTAGACGTTTTCTTGGTGTGAGCTGTCCAAAGTGATCTTGGCTGTTCATTTTAGCTTTGGAATGAAGCAAGGATCCTTAGCTGTTGATTTGGACACGTCAGATAACTTGGAGGTGAAGTTGTCATGTGATTGGTTAAACGGGAATTAGGGGTGGGGTCCATAGTGAGTGGGATTAAGGGTTTTAAGGTTGGGATGTGTTTCTGCACATGTGAATCACACAAGTGCCAGGGTAATTGAAATTAACCCTTTGTTTTAAGTGGGGTAAAATCTGGGTGGTGAAAAGTGAATAGTTGTCCTTTTGATCCGTTTTTGGTGGAGTGGAAATGTGTTTGGCGCAATTTGAGTTTAAATGTTTCAAGTTAACACCTTTGGCCCTTGTGTTTTCAGAAAACTTGTAAAATGTGTTATTCAGCCAACAAAATCCATTTCCTTTGTTAACAAGTTTCATAACTTGACATTTTTGGCACCAAACTTTGGAAAAAGGTTTCAAAGGGTTGTTTTTGCCATTTTTGGATATTTTAAGGGCTGATCTTGGACATTGTTGATCTTCAAAGGTCTTCAATGCAACTTTAACTTCATGAGGGACCATAATTGGCAATTTAGAATTTTTGAGGGACTAAACTTGCCATTTCTTCAAAGTTGAAGGACCATTTGTGTAATTTTGACAAACTTAAGGGACCAAACTTGTAATTATGAATATACAAGGGTTTTAAGTGTCATTTCTTCATTCAATGAGGATCAATCTTGCATGTCTTCAAGTCTACAAGGGTATTTGTTGAATATTTCATGATTAGGGCCCGGTTCTTTGTACGGCTTCGTTTCTCGTGTTCGTTTTTCCTTGTTTCTTGTGATCTTTTGTCTTTTTCACGATATCCATACCTAAAATACACAAGTAAACAAACACAAGCATATATATGGTATTTTATGACATTTTTATGCATTTAAAGCCCGAAAAGAACGATGAGATCATGTATAAATGCCATCTCATCAGTGGGCGACGTTGTGTAGATTGGTCCTAGCTAAGATTAGGTCTCGACATTTAGCTTAGAGTCTGAAGATAATGTAAGCGACGTTGTAAGGTTTTCTCCGCCAAGAAGGGAGCTTGTGGATATAGTGGAAATCTCGAGTAAGGTGTACTCGAGGAGTGGAGTAGGAACGATGATAGATCCTCATTGCCGAACCACTATAAATCTTGGTGTCTTCCTACTAGGTTGTTTCTTTCCTTACTCATTACTTACATTCATTATCATTATACTTACTATACATTGTTAATGCATTACAATTGAACCTAATCATTATGCAACTAGCTTTCAAGTAAAAGATAGTTTTGTGCACTCACCTAATTAAAAGGAATTTTAATTAGGAGATAAATCGATGAGAAACTATTCACCCCCCCCCCCCTTCTAGTTTCTACAATTGGTATCAGAGCGATGGTGACACAAGATCTTTGAAGTATATTGTATTTTAAAACTTGGATTGATCCATTGTCTCCTCAAATTAGAAGGTTAAGTTGTACTAAAGTTTTTTCTTTGGTCAAAACTATTTTTTTGTTGAAAATAAGCCTTTTAAAATGTTAATATTGCATATTACTTAAATTAGTAGTATTAATGCATTTTAGATTTACTCTTGAAATATATCTACTAGTTTGCATCTTGTTATGTGTAGGTACTCATTAAGATAAATCATTCTATTGATTGTGGATTAAGTTACTTACACTTGTAGAAGACTTATCTTCTTTGATTTCCAACATCATTGAATGATGATATTAAGACGGGTAGAAGTGATACTAGTCTTTGAAGACTTAGTAGTCACTATTAGTCATAGTTGGGCTTTGCATCGGTTCCTTGAAAGATCGGAATGCAATTTGTGGCTAAGGTACGCTTTCGTTCTTCCACACGCCCTATTGATCATTCTTTTGATCATTAATTGACTATATGCTTGTTCTTGGCATCCTTGCCTTGACATTTATTTGTGGTTTGTGATTCTTTCCTTTTTCCCTCTCAAACCTTCATTGCTTGGATACTTGACTCACTATGGAGATGTAGGGTGAGTTAGTAGAAGCTTAAAGTATCAAGCATGATTTCCATGGTTTGCACCCTTACGGTTAGTAGGCCCTATATCATGTGTAACTTGTGCAATTAAGCTCATATCTAGGATGATTAGTGAATCCATTGAGATACCAAACTACTTCATTAAGTTGTAGGTGGGTTTTACATATTTGGAATTGAAATATTCCAAGGATATTGTTATTGCTAATTCTAGCAATAATTATCCGATCATGTGGGAGAGAAAGTGAATCTATACCTTGCTCATGTTTTGAAATAGAATAAAACAACTCTTGAAAATGATTTTATTCTATGCATCAAAATTGCTTGGTATAATTCATTACCAAAGCCGTTTAGACTTTCTTCGGAAAAGATCGTCTTAAACCACTATATATGACACAAGCTCTTCACCTCCTCAATTTGAAGAATGTCATTTATCTCTTGAGCAATGTTCCTGGTCTTGATTCACTTCTCTTGACTCCTCTCCCTTTGCTTCTTTGATACGAGTAGTCGTTTGTTCGTTTCGGTCTTTTCCTATCTCGATTCAACTCTTAATCCTTCAACAAGGCATTATTACCTAGTGTTGTGGTGGTCCAATGATATCCTAAAAGGTTTAAGATATATTTTTAAGTATTTTAAAAATTTTGGTTTTCAAAAATTCATCGTTTTTCTTTGATAAAAACCTGCCTCTGTAGGCGGTTCTTTATCTCTGGCGGTTCCATAGCGCGGTTCCTTATCGATAAGGAACCGCGGGCAGAATCTTTTGTTAGAGCGCCAGGTTTTGTAAAATAACTTTTTTCAAACAAGACCTTCTCTCTCCTTCACACACAGCCGACGGTTTTTCTTTGTTTTTCCACCATTGTTGAAGCTTCAAAAACCTTCAATCACTCAAATTAATTGATTCAAGTTCGTGGGTTTCACTCATCCATCATCCAAGATCAATTAATTGTAATTTATTTCTTTCAATTTCATCTAATTTGTTCTAGGGTTCATACATTCATAATTGGGGATTTTTAAAATTGACATTGAATTAGAACCTTACTAGGAATAAGAGTTGACATAGTATTGTTACTATGATTCCTTAGGTTCATATTCATTAAGATTTCACTAAAACCCATTTGTAGAACAAATCCGAAGTTTGACTAAATAATTTGGTTAATTGATGGAATTGATATGCACCCATGAACAAGTTGGTAATGACATTGTTAAATGCTTACCTAAAAACCTTGTTTTAAAAAACCAATGTTCAAGTTCATTATTGATCTTACATGGTCAATGTGTCATTGTTGATGATGAACTTGGTACATTGTGGATATGAGAATGATAAGGATTAAACCTTGGTTTATCAAGAGATTGATAAAACACATTCTCACTTTCTTTGATTTTTGGTCTATATGTAACATATGAGTAATTGGAGAAATATGTTTATATGTTATTTTTAGGTGCTATCATCATGACTACAGGATATCAAAATGACCATCTACTTACTAGAAGATACATGCCTAATCCTTCTTTGACAAATCAAACTCGCTCTTTTCAAAACACTTATCATAATCTTGAATCTTGTTGTTTCCATGAAGGACGTATTGTTCCTTCTAATCTTCTTGGACTTGACTTCATTCGATTCATGTTCAATACCATTGGCTTTGATTGTTTGCTTGACATCGGTGAGCCAATATTTCCTTCTTTCCTCATGGAATTCTTTAACTCGTTCAAGTTAATACACATCAACAATGGTCTATCTATAAGATTTTCCATCAAGGGGAAGACCTTTGTGTACACTCTTGAGGAATTTGGTGAGATTCTCGGAGTTCCATACGAAGGTCAATGTAGGTTCACCGATGCTTGGGGTTTAAACCGCTTAGAATCGCCCCCTATTGATGTGCATTACTTGACTGATATTCCTTCGGCTTCGGCCATCTCTCGTGCCCTTGCTTCACCTCGTGAACATCCTATTCTTGGTAATTTTGAAGGAGAATTTCGTGCTCTCACTCCTTGGGAATTACTAACTAGCGATCTTAGTGATTTTATGGTCCCTTGGGCCGAAATCATTAAGGAGAATGCAATGTGTTTGGTTGGTTATCGCAACCATGTACCTGCTTGTCTTTCACATATGTTGTATTGTGTTGCTACCACTACTCCATACAACCTTGCATTTTTCATAGCTAGAAGGATTAGATTTGTTCTCAATGGATCTCGTTCTACTCTTCCTTATGCCATGATTCTCTCACAACTTCTTAAGAGAGTTCTTCTTGATCATCCTCCTCTAAATCCTTCTTCATTTCACTCCGTGGTTTGAGTCATGTTTCCTATTGAAGGGAATGTCTCTTCAGTTCCCACGCATGACTCAAATGAAGATGAATATGTCTCTCAAGACAATTCTCTCATTTCTCGTTATGATTTGTCATCATCTATCTCTCAATTGTCTTCACTAGACATTGATTCAGACTATAAATATTGTGTTAATCTTCATCTTCAAGATCGAATCAGAAGTGAATCAAGGCAAGGAGGAAATGCTCATAGATGAATGATATATACCACTCTTGTGAGACTAACATATGTGTAAATATGTATGGATTGTTGAACTTTATCTCTTTTCTTATCTCTATTCTTAGGATGTTGTGTATTCTTTAACTAACAATTTGTGTTTGGATTACCTAGTATTTTAATCCTAATTATCCATGGTGTCGATTTTTCGATTTACATGGCTCTGTGCATCTTGTGTGTTAGATAGCCTCTTAGTTTTTGATTATTAGTTCACTTTGGCTTGATAAACCTTAGTATAAAATCTGGGCTAGCAAAAGTTTAAGGAAGTGCTATCTTTAAACACCTCTGGTCGCGGTTCAATATCAAACCCGCGGTTCTTTAGCGATAAGGAACCGCGGACCTACGCAGGGAACCACCTAGTACTGTTTCAACAGAATCTTTACTTTACACTATTTTCTTTAATCTGTGTAAAACTTTGATAAAACTTTTGCAAAAACCTGCACTTTCCTAAACTAGGCTACCTAATTTCATTGTTCACATAAAATAATTTTAACCTATTACTAGTTTGGATCATCCACTTCTCTTCTTAAACCCTCTCTTGTTGATTGTGTTCTTCATCCCTTCAACTCTTCTCTTAACCTCAACATTCAACCATGGTATCCACTAGAACATCCAACTCCTCCAAAACCTCCTCACCCAAAAGAAGCCTTAAGGTGAATCTCAAGTCCTCCAAACTTGGTTCTCCATCTTCTTTCAAACCAAAAAGTGAAGCCTCACCTATTCTCATCTTCTCATCACTTTCACCACCACTTGCTTCATGGAAAACAACCTCAACCCATGGTACTAACAATTCACATGGTTCTACCTCCTCTTCATTCCAATCAAGAATGAATGAGTTTTCCTCTCCACTCATTTCTAGCCCTCCCTCAAATGTGAATGCTCAACCACAACCTCATCAAAGGATTCCCTTTGTTTTTTAGCCTCTTCCTTTCACCCCACCAAATTCACCTATCTCACCAATTTCACCCTTGGATACCATGCCTTCTCCTCATCCTCCTACCTCCAACACTCCTCTCTTGGGTGTTCCCATTTCTCGTTTCTTGTGTGATCCACACTTGTTTGATTTTTTCATGCACAATGGAACAAATTGTCCTTGTTGCTTGAAAAACTTTCACCTCATTGATATCCTTAGGTTGGAGATGATTGGGGCTCACATCAAGTTGCAAAGCTTCTTGTTGAACCTATTTGCTAATCCTCCACCTCCTAGGAGATGAATGATGGATTTTTTAAAATTAACATATTTTTCAAAAGAAGGTCAAGCCCAAAGAGAACTATGAATTCAAGACCTAATTGTTAGCTATCTTTGTAGTAGTTAATTGTCTTTTTATTTCTTGTATTTCCTTTCTTTTTCCTCACGACTTTCTCATGTGGATGATTTATGGATATAGTTTTATGTGTTTGTATCTATGTGATCACATTAAACAACTTCAATTTATTTAAAATTGAACCTAAATCTATTACAACATCTAAAAACTTGACTTAAAATTGGACCAAATTGTTATTTAAATATTTTGTCACTCTTTGTCAAGACATTCTTTGTGGATGTGTTGCTTTTATGCAACCCTAGCATACTCTAGTGCTAAAAGAGGTAAAAATCCAAGATTTGCAAAATTTTGAAAAAGTCTTATTTTCTCCAAAACATTTGAAAATCAAGGTTTGCTGTCCACTGGACGCGGTTCCTTAGCCCCCAGGCGGATCCATATCGATATGGAACCACGAGCTATTTTAAAGAACCACGTTTGGTAAAGCTGTTCTTGGCTTATTTTTGGTCTTTCTTCTTTGACCACTGTCTTGGTTAAGATTCTTTGTTTACCCTATTTGGCTAAACATTTCCTAAAACCTTTCTTTTTCATTTCAAATCTTTGCCTTATCTATTTTCTTTAAATTCTTCTCTTTTGGGAGTTCTTTTCTTCATTCCTCATAATGCCTAATTCTTCCTTTCCTAACCTTGACATTTCTTTGTCACAAACTTCTCAACCTAAAGCTTCTTCTTCTAAGCTTTCAAAGAAACCAAAAATCTCGGTTAAACCCATTTGGATAAAAAAGAACAAGAATCCTCATGATTCTTCTTCTCCAAAATCCTCTAAGAATTCCTCTTTCTCTCTAATTCAATATTGGAATGAGACTTACTCTATAAATCCAATTACCAGAGAAAAAGAAAATTTTCCACCACCACCTAAACCTTTCAATTCTCCTCAACTCAATGACCTATCTTCTTTTCCTAACCTCACTAGGCATTGTGAAAACATCTCTTATCCATTATCTCCCTCTCAACCAACCTCTATTTTGATGGACATCCCCCATCTAACGACTTTGTTTTGCATCATGGTTCCTCGTGTGCTTGCTGTCTTTTTCAACAAATTGAACTTGCTCATATCTATGACAACCTAAATTTCCTTGAATTCCTCCTCACTCGACCTCCTCTCAAAGGTTTCGTTCCCGTGAACAAAACTTCGAATGATGCTTCGTCGTCTTTCTTTTCCAACTAAAGCACATTTTGTACTTTAATTGTTTGAGTCAATAACACTTAAGCAATCTTGAAGATTATCACTATTAGAGTAGTTTATGCTTTGTGGTCTATTTTCCATATTTTTTGCTTTAAATATTCATATTGTGTGTATGAATATTTCTCTTGCATGTTATTTCATATTTATGTAATATGAATATTATGTGTGTTATCTTTCCCTCTAATTCTATTTCACACATTGGTTAAAGAGTTGATCATGATTAAAACTTAAAATTAATTATGGGTGATTTCATAAATTCTAAATTTTAACCCATTGACATTTTAAATCATCTTTGATTGGTTTGGATATTTCTTTTCTTCCTTTATTCCACCAATTGAACTATGATGTTGTCAAGACACACTCTTTGGACATACTTAGCAAATGCTTACTTCTAATTTGAGATTTCTTTTCCTTCTCCCTCTGAAGTTAGTTAGTAAGTAGTGCACATACATAAATCGGTGTTTCTTTTCTTTCTTCTAACCTTTGTTTAGCATTTCACCTTAGCTCATTTACTTGGTGCCCCAAGCAAGGGGAAGTAAGCACCAAGGGGATCTACTAGCAAAAGTCCGGTTCTTTTCTTCTTCAAAGACTTGTGCTAACCTTTTTTCTTCGACAAAGGGGGAGAAATGATAGTGATAAACTCGTTAATAATTCGAATAAACGTGTATGTTACGTAAATAAGTTTATAGTTTGTCGTAATAAAAAAGGGGGAGATTGTTAATGCAAAGCAATGCCTAAAAACATTGCTAGTATTAATTAATCTTTCTTAGTTTTGATCACGACAAATTACAAAGACATTTATTGTCAAACACAATCATAAAACGAATTATCTAACAAACACTATCATCAAGGTAATAATCATTACACTAACATATCTTAATCATGCTTAGTGATCATAAAAGTGATTAGCCTTAAAACTCACTTTTGTCAAATGTAACAAAAGATTTTTAATAAACTTTATTTTTAAGAAAATGTTTTATTAAAATGAAAATGTAAATTTGAATATGGCATATTCCAAATGCCATAAAAATATCCTTTGAAGGTTTAAAAAACCTCAGATATTTCAAATTCACTAAAAGACAAAAAGGAGCGGACTCTACGCTGGCGGTACCTTAGTACCTACGGCGGTTCCTTATCGATAAGGAACTGCGGGCTCCAATAAGGAACAGCGGGCAGATATAGCCGTTGGATGTTTGTCTTATAAATAGTGGATCAAATCTGCATTCTCATTCAACCCTTTTTGGACATCTTCTTCAGCCTTCTTTCTCCTATCTAATCCTAGTCATTTGTAAATGATCACTTAATGTGTTAAGTATGTTTACTCATGATTATCCTCTTGATCTCCTTCTTTACCTTGTCTCACACACTTGTGATGTGATTAAAGATGTAGCCATTGATGAAGATCACCTTCTCCTAAAGATCTAGTCATGTTCATCATTTGTTTATTTGTGTCTTGTGTAGATCCAATGTATTTGTGAATACTTAGACTAGTTGTGTTCATCCAAGCTATATGTGAATACTTGGATTAGAGTTGTGTAAATCCATTGCACATGTGTGTGCTTGGATTTATGTTGTGTAGATCCAAGCTACATGTGTGTACTTGGATATGTTTAGTTGAGTTGTAATTAGTTGTGTTAGTTCTCACAAAACTATAAAGTGATGTGGTTGTGTCTTGTGAGTTCTCACTAAATTATAAAGTGATGTGGTTGTGTCTTGTGAGTTCTCACTAAACTATAAAGTGATATGTAGTTGTGTTGTGTGAAGTTCTCACTTAGCTTCAAAGTGAAGAGTCGTGAAGATTGGTTCTAGCTTTGGATTAGAACTCGACATCTAGCCTTGTGTCGATAAATGGTAAAGTAGGCAACGTTGTGAAGTTTGGTTCAAGCTTTGGATTAGAACTCGACATCTAGCCTTGTGTCGTAAAATAGTGAAGTGGTAGGTGTTGTGTAGATTAGTCCTAGCTAAGATTAGGTCTCGACATTTAGCTTAGTGTCTGAAAATAATGTAAGCGACGTTGTAAGGTTTTATCCGCCAAGAAGGGAGCTTGTGGATATAGTGGAAATCTCGAGTAAGGTGTACTCGAGGAGTGGAGTAGGAACGAGGATAGAGCCTCGTTGCCGAACCACTATAAATCTTGGGGTCTTCCTACTAGGTTGTTTCTTTCCTTACTCATTACTTAGATTCATTATCATTATACTTACTATACATTGTTAATGCATTACTTTCAAGTAAAAGATAGTTTGTGCACTCACCTAATTGAAAGGAATTTTAATTAGGAGATAAATCGACGAGAAACTATTCAACCCCCCCCCCCCCCCCCCCCCTTCTAGTTTCTACAAAACTGATAATCTGAAAATAGAAAATAAAAATTATGAAACTTAATAGATCAAAAATATTAAACTGACAAAAATACGAAACAAAAACCACTAGAGAAAATGTGTGGTTTATTCACGCTTATTTCTTCACGGAATAGACATTGTAGAATTTTTGTTATTTGTGTCCACAAAAAATAGCGTGTAAAAATACTAAACGGATAAAAGCGTGCAAAATGTTAAACAACGCTTAAAAGCGTGTAGAAATTTGACTAACAAATAAAGAAAAGAAAAGAAAGTGATGCTTAAAAGCGTAGACTAAATTTGCAATCTAAAACCAAGTAGATGCTTTTGCTAACTCAAGTGGGGTTATTGATTTAGCAGCGGGTCTACTAACTCAATTGAAGCGGGTCAAAGCGGGGTTTATCTCCCATTCACAAATAACAAAGGGAAATAAGAGTTCCCCAATTCACAAATAAGAAATCACTCGTTATTATCCCCAATTCATAAATATTTATCAACCTTTTTTTGATTCACAAATCCAAATAACAAATCCATTCACAGTTTATATCGATTTACAAATCTAATAAGTTTTTTGATTCAAGTAGGGTTATCGATTCATGAGGATAAATGGCGGTTACTCGGTTATTGATTCATGATTGTAGTAAAATTACACCCTTTAGGAAAAACAACGTATAAGCGGCAAGTATTAAGTGATGATTTAGTAAAATCAACCACTAATGACCCAAAATAAGTTCGTTTCTCAAGGAGGTTGATTGTGTGTGATAAACTTGTAAGTTTTGGATTAATATTGATTAGAAAGAAAAAGGGAAGAGAAGAAAATGAGGGATACGATAAAATTAAGTTAAGACGTAAAAATGTAAAATCGTAAAAAGTGACAAAAATAAAAACTTGCGCTAAGAATTCCCAAAAAAATTCTAAAAATATAAGTAAGGTTTACAAATGATCAAAACTTTTTGAAACTTTTTAAATTATTTAATATTTATTTTTTTAATGCTAATTAAAGCCCTAAAATCAAATACATTAACAAAAAGCCCAAATATAATTTTTTTCTACTTGTAAACCTCAAAAATATTTTACTAAAGCTAAAAAGTAATTTTCCAGATTTTTAAACCTATTAAAATCATTTAAAAAAAATTTAAAATTAAAATAAATATTAAAAATCCAAAATTTATAAAAAAATTTAAAAACTTGCAAACTAGTAAATTTTAACCTATATAATCAGAAAATGAAAGTGAAATTACCAAAATACTTTTATTTGGCCCCCAAATGGGCTATAATGAAAAACAGTCCAAAGTTATTGGGCTTTTTAGCCCAAAACCAAAAAGTCCACAAAAAGCTCTAGAAAAGAACAGGCCAACTCAAAATTCAATTTTAACAGAAAAGTCTAAAGGCTCAAAAACTGAATATGAGCTTATCACAACTTAATAGTCAATAAGCTTATCCTTGTTAGGCCAATAAGCCCATTAAGCAATAAGCTGATGCCATAAGATCTGCTTAAACACACAACCTTCTTATGAGATTTTAAACTTATTTGCAAAAAGATATTCTGAAAAAGACCAAGAAATAAGCCAGAAACTTGAATTAAGCTTTTTCACTAAAAGACAAAATAGGCGGGTTTGAGTTCTAGGGGGTTTCACAAGCTGATTCTTTTTGCAAAAGCTCTCAAATAGCTTAACTAAGGATAATCAAAAAGAAAAATCCCAAAAGTCCAGTGAAATAAGCTGTAGAAGCCAATAAGTTGGCTGAAAAAACCAAATAAGTTGGTTTTCTAGCAAAACCTTAACCAAATAAGCTGAAACCTTTCAGAATTGATATTAAGCTGAGAAAAATGACACCTATTACAAAAACAAAGTTGTTGCATGTACCAATAAGATAAACAGAAAAATAAGCCAAATTGAGCTTATTTGACCAAATGTCAAACTTGATGAAATTTCTTCCAAGTGTTCCAGGGATGTTTATAAGCTTGTTTTAAGACTTTTTGATGAAGGACTTAAGGATAAGTCCCTTGAATCAAGCTAACCAGTTGGTTAACTTAACTTGGTTTTGGCACAAATTAGGCCAATAAGCCAGTTCGCTTATCAGTCAAGCAAATAAGCAACAAAGACTTAAAATAGCAACACAAGCAGCCAAATAATCAATAACAATCAACAAAATAACAGGGCAAGCACTAGACAATCAAATGCAACCTAAAACACAAGTGGTCACTTTGATGCTGCAATTGACCACTTCAGCCAACTTCAATAAGCTATAACTCACTCAATAAGCCACCAAATGAAACAACCAAGTATTGCACAGATACACACCAACAAAAACTACTTGCAAACCAAAATTCAGACCTTGAATCCAAGTAACAAAGATTTGCAGCCCTTTGATGTGTTTGACCAAATCCAAAACACTTAGAACTTGTTTTATGAAAACTTGCAAAACACTTGTCCAGCCTTTGTGATACTTAACCAGCTATCAAACCTCACTTAGATACATGTGATAAACGGTTTTAAACCCTAAGAACCAAGGGCACAAGGCCACAAGGCCTTTTGATCCCAAAAATCCCAAGCAGCCTTGTTTTACCACTTTTCAAAGAAACTTTTTATTTTCAAACACAACCTACTGATTTTATGGTTCAAATACCTCAACTAGGTGACACTAAGCAGACTTAAACAATAAAACAAGAAACACAGACACAAGTTCACCAAATCACATAGCAACTTATCCTAGCAGATTCTGACCAAAATTTTATAAGAGAAAAGGTAAGAGAGAGTGCACCTCTTCCCCTTAACTTCCTAGGGGAAGTCAGCTAAGCTCCCTAGAGTGTGATTCAACAGCTAGAACACACCTAGGGTACCTTGAACAAGAAATGAGTATGGACCTTGTTTGATGGTTCAACCGTTGAACCTCAAGGCCTTGGATCTTCAAAACAAACAACAAACAGCCTATCTAAAGGTTGATAAACCTTCACAAGCTTGGTGTAAACAAGCTTGCAAGAGCTTATAGCTTTTGGAAGGGGTTAGCACAAGTAAAATATTCAAAACAAAAACCCTTTTTGAAAATTTTCAAAACTTGAAAACCTTTTCAAACCAAAATGAATCACTACCAAACTTTGCAAACACAATAACAATGATGGTGGAACTCAGATCCTAGCAACTAACACCAACTTCAACAATGAAAAAGGAATCACAATTGTAAAACTCAAAATACCATACTTTTCATTAAACTGAAAGGAATTACAATAGTGAAAGTTAGAAAATGGAACAAAGGGACTCTCACAAGCTGAGGTCTCATTTTATACTACTCTAAAGACTATTCTAGAAGAGAAAAATACATAAACCCTAGCCTAGAATTGCCAGAAATGCCCTTGAATTGTTTTGAGTTGATGAGTTGTCCAAATGTGATCTTGATCGTTCATATTGTGCTTGGGGACCAAGTAGTAGTTGTGGGTGGTTGATTTGGCCACGTGTGATTCCTTAGAGGCTAAGTCGCAGCCTCATTGGTTTTTTGGTGAATGGGTGGGGACCATGGGTGATGGGATGTGTGATGTGAGGCGTGGGATAGATACGTATGAGGGTGAATCACAAGTGGGATGGGGTAATTGGAATTAACCCTTTGTTTAAGTGGGGGTAAATTTTGGGTAGGGACGGTGAACAGTAAAAGTGTTTGATCTGTTTTTGTGGAGTAGAAAGTGTTTGGCGCAATTTTGAGATTTGAAAGTTTGGTTGTACATGTTTAGTCCTTGGTTTTTAGCAATTGTTGCATATGAAGTTTAAACAGCCTATAAACTCATATCCTTTGTTAATGAAGTTTATATTTTCACACTTTGGCCACAAATACTTTTCCAAAGTATTTTTAAGGACTTCTTTTGTAATTTCTTGATTCTTGAAGGGCTGAAATGGACTATTCTTGAAACTTTAAGGTCTTTTCTTGTATAACTGACATTGAGGAGGACTAAAAGTGACAAGTCTTTATATTTGAGGGACTAATCTTGCCAAATCTTCAAACTCAAGGGCCCTTTTGTAAATTTGACAAACTTTAGGGACCAAACTTATAATTATGAATATACAAGGGTATAAAGTGTCATTTAATGATGAAGGACCTTTCTTGTACCTCTACAAATCTTCAAGGACTTTTTCTTGGAATGATCATAACTTAGGCCCGGTTCATTGTCCGGCTTTGTTTCTCGTGTTCGTTTTTGCTTGCTTCTTGTGATCTTTTGTCTTTTTCACGATATACATACCTAAAACACACAAATAGAAAACACAAAAGCATATAACATGGTATTTTATGACATATATTAGCATTTAAAGCCCATTTTGGATGATGAGACCATGTATAATTGCAGTCTCATCACTCCCTCATACTAAACCATTGTCGTGCCCTCATGCAATGCTAGAATAAAGTATCTAAGCAACTCAAAAAATCATTTTTATTATCCTTTATTGAAATGTAAACTCACTATACTACAACTACCATGTGTTAAAGACATGGTATATGATTTTCATCACATGAATGTGACTTTTAGGGTCAAAGAATAAAAAACAAGCAAATGTTTTATAGAGTAAAATTCGTCATCCTTGATTGTCATACATTCCATGCTAAGTGTAAAAAGGAGATCATTGTTGGTACAAGTCACAATGCTAACACTAATCATACACTCAAATTGTGTAATACTTTTTCTCCCCGTAATCCTAATTATTAAGAAATGAAAGATATCTAGAATTTTTTAACTATTTGTCATGGATCAAAAGGATTCATTTGAATTATTTGAGTATCTATTAATCCGAAAATAAAGTTGAAACGGATTATTTAATAAGTAGCTAGAGGACACGATCTTTTAAAACGCTCCTTATAATCATAAAAAGTCCATATCTCCTCACAACTTTGATCACGTCGTGGGACCTTTTCCGGACCGATATCTGGCATGTGTTCCGCACTTCATCTTGACAGACGATCTTTAGTTATGGTCTTCTCTTCATTTATGGCATACATGTGACACCCCAAAATTGAGTCAAACGCAGCGGAAATAATATTTGGGTGTCACGTAGGTGGATCAACAACAGACAGAATATAGAGCAACAGATAAAAGATTATCCTTACATTTATTACATGATTGAAAGTGCAAATAGTATTAAAATAGTCTTTAACATTGTTCAATAGTTTGAATTATTCCCCAATTTATAAAACCCCAGATGAGCTCTATAAATGCAGCCTATCATGATGCTTGACTCCATGCACACCAATACCTGCTTCAGTTTCCTAAGAAAACATGCTTAGAGAGTCAACATAAAGTTGGTGAATTCACAGGTTTAATTAAAATCAGTTTGGACATTAAATATTCACTGAAGTAGTAATGCACAAAGCATCAATACTTAAAAGTAATTACATTCCCATATTGCCCGAAACTGAAACTTGACAGTTAAGTCCTTAACAAATAAGGACCCTTCGCCTTATAAAAAGGCACCCATAACAAAAATAAGTGCTGACATGTGAAACATCTGTTGTCCTGGCCTAGGCACAGTGAGCATGACTCACCTAGATGGGGACGGTCAATCCCAAATAGATCTATTTATAACATTCAGGTAATTCAATAATTCTAACAGTTTCGGATGCACGGGTCATGCGGGTTCATCTACAATAGGCAATGTAATCAAAAGTTTCACAGTTCAATCCATGTCCATAAAATAAAATATGTTGCATGTTTTCTTCCCCATTAAAAGGTTTAAAAGTTTGACAATATATAAAGTGGGGCCATGAACTCACCTCAGTAGTACAGCAATAAGTTAGTAGATAAATCTGATAAGGATGCTCACGATACAATCAACGACCTAAATAATTATAAGGTCTCAGTAAATGCATAACATAATGCATAAAAGTTCCAAAATAAATCTGTACATGCTTAAACTGGTTTTAAGCATTTTATTACAATACTTGTATTTTTGTTCATCGTCGTACAAGTTCTAATGGTATTTATTTTAAGTATAAAATAAATAATAAGGTTAAATTAATTAATCCATTTAATTAATATTTTGTACTTACGTTGTTTATAAAACACTTTAAATATTTATAAAGGATAGTTTTATATACATTTAAAGTAATAGGAAATAAATATAATTAATATATTTATTTTATAAGTTAATCGTTTTTAATTTATATTTAATATATAAATAAGGTTTATAAACGTATATCATTTTATTTAAAATCCATGTTTACGTAGTGTTTATAATTATTAAATTATAGGTTGGAAAAATAACAATTGTTACGTTTATTTTGGTTTTACGTTTTAAATAAAAGGTTTACATATATAGGATTTTAGGCTTCGTAATACTTTGTATAAAATACGCTTTAGTCCTTTTAATTAAATAATTACCCGCGGTTAAATTACTTTTATACCCCTAGGGTTTCTAAATCTTTCAAGTAATTACAGTTTTGGTCCCTCCCTAGTTACAAGTGTAACTAGGGTTTCTTTAAGTTTCATTAATTGGCAAAAATAGTCCCTAAAGTATACGGCTCATTTTAGGGCTTATTAAATTTTCACAAGTTGGCAGTTTTAGTCCTCCAACCTTCGGCTTATATTTAAGTTTATTACAAGTTACACAAATGCCCCCTAGGGCTTGAATATGTTTCGGCTAAAGGAAAGATTGGTCCCTAGGGTTACTTAGGGCTTAAATAAGTTTGCTATCTTGGCATATTTGGCCCCTAAGGCTTATATTAAGTCTCGACTAAAGTCCAAAGTGATCCCTAGGTTTTCTAAAGTTTACACAACTTACCCTAACATTATATTAATTCCTTTTAAGTCCTTTTTATCACCTTTAAGTTTCGGAATGTTCAAAACAACACCCTCCACTCTCGGTAATATTTAAAAGTAGTCCAAAAGTTTATATTTTTGGAAAATAAGTTTCTACACTTGTTTATTTAGATCCCTTTACTTTATAAATTTATAAATTCAACCCGAAAGTTTTGTACTTGCTATATTTAATCCAAAATTTTGTAGATTTATTATTTTACTCCAAAACTCTTATAGATCTATACTTTCAACATGAAACTTTATAAAATTATATTTTTGACACTAAAGTTTTATAAAAACATTTATTTAGTGAAAATGATTATTTATCTAGGCAACTTATTATAGTGAGCTTAAAACTAATCTTATAAGGCATAATAGTGATCTTAACATTTTAAGGCACCTAAAAACATAAATCTAATGTTTCTAGTTATATCTAAACATTACAAGATTACCCAAAATAATATTATGAGCTTAAAACTCACGTCCAAAATTCATGCATGTTTAGGTTTTCATGGTTTTTCAAGTTTAACAAGATCATGGTGATGTGTTCTTCATGGTTGACAAGTTTTTACATCATTTTATGCTATATCAAAAATCAAGCCGTAGGTCATCTTAGGTTTTTAGGGTTTCATTGTTTGTTTAAATGTTAACTTTTATCAAGAATAACCATATATATTAATATGTATGAAAGTAAATGTATTAGAAAAGATAGGTTTTAACTTGGACTTACTTGTTTAGATAGGTTTAGGAGGGATAGGAGAATGAGTAGGAACAAGTAACAAGCTTTCAACAATGGAGGTCTAGGGGACCTTAATTAAGCCGTGGGCTTCAATAGGGCTTCTAGGGCTCTTTTTCTTGCTTCAAGGATCAAGGTTCTTGTAGGATGAGCTTAGGATTAACCTTTATATAGTAGGAGACATATTATAGGAGTAGTAGATAACTTGAAGATTCAAAAATGGTGGAATGGTGGTGTTTGCCGTAGGTAGTGAGAGAGAGATAGGTGATGAGATTGCAAATGTTATGTGTTGTGTGTTGAGTGTGTGTTTCGGCTTATGACAAAGAGATAGAGAGAGATCCAAAGTGTATCTTTGTACCTTGTACAGAATATCTACTAAGATATGCATGGATACTCATTGGATACACTTGGTATATACACACATGCTCAAATTGGTAAATTGACTTTCTTCCTTTCTTGCAATGTTGTTTCCGTGTGTTTTGGATCCAAGGGAGACAAGAAGTGACTGTGGATTTGCTATAAGCTAATCCGGTGGTCTAGGTGGGTGGTGGAAGATGGTAGCCATTGTTGATAGAGATAGAGAAGAGAGGTTGTGTGTGAAAGATTAAGAAAAGTGTATTTACAAAATGAAAACACAAAATGAACACAAGAAACACCCCTCCTTGGAAGCTAAGGAGGGGTATATATAGTCACACACGACCCTTAAACTATACATTGTACCTAGTCTAGTCTAAGCGTGTGTGACTATGATAACTAATGGGAATTCTTAAATGTCGTCACATAAAGTGAGTTTCCAACAATCTTCCCCCATGGGACGACGTGTAGAATTCCTTACAATATTTTTCCTAACGAGTACATAATGATAAAGAACAAGAGCTTTCATGAAGCGTCCAATGCTGATGATGTCTTCTGAGGCCTTTGACTTCAAAACGACTCATCTTTAAAGTAACTTGTAGTAGAAATACTGTAACGGCACGAGCTAAGTAACCCATACACTTCTGGTTAAGGAGAAGCTTCTGAATTAACTTCCCCCTAATTCATGCCACATAAACTTGATGTAGAAGCTTTTAAATAGCTTCCCCCTAAACCGACAATCCTCATAAGCAACTTCAAAGCTTTCAATAAAGCTTAGAATGATTAAGCGCACAACGGAATCTAACAAGCAAATCCCATCATATAACATGATAACGTTGCTAAGAGGGATTGAAAGTTTGGGGCACACCAAGTAGATCAACAACTTCTCTTCTCACGTTTGAATAATTCTTCTGAATTTTTCTTCCCCCCTGAGAGTTCAAGTTATGCATACCAGAAAGAATCAAGACATTTCTTCCCCCACATAGTTGAAGAAAGTAAATCAATCCCAATTATGAAGCTCAAATACTGAAGTGGACACTTTATCCCATTCATGAAGTTGACATCGTAACACCAGAGTCAATTAAGTCCCAGAAATGCACATATCTTCTTCCGGAGATGCACCAGAGTCAATTAAGTCCCGGGAGTGCATATAGGATAATGATGATGAATAATTGCAACAACCAAACAATTAAACATCGAATCAGTAGTGTACCGTTTAGAGATTGATAACGCCACGAGTTAAAACACTGATTTTCTCTACGGCTATGACAAATGTCATCCCGGAATGTCTTCAAATCAAAATAAGGTATGAAGTTCATCACGTGTACTCGTTGTGCGTTCAATGTGTCTTCTTCTTCCCCCTTGATGGTTTCGAAAATCGGAACCATCAATAAATCATACGCACATGTACCTGAAATCTCGTGAGAATAATAAATAAGCTGAATTATATATTTTGTGAGAATCAGCTGTTGATCGAAAATCTCTACTCATAAACTCTCCATGGCTATCTTTACCAACCCACTTGAAAGCAATTTGAAGTGACCACTGATAGAATGAACCGGATACATCAAACTTGAAACTGAATAAGAATCCTTCGATCTTGTGACTTAAGCTTGTACTATTGTTGAATGAAGAGCGGTGGAGAAATCTCTTAGTACTCAATGCATCACTGAAGAAGTCTATAAGCACAACACCTCTTGAAATTATCCATGTAGACTAAGCGCGTGACACTGAGTACAACAATGTAACCCCTTTAAGTGATAGTTATCCGAGTCATCAACCAACCACCCCGAACCCGGAAACTAGATAAACAAGTCGTCATTCTAAGATTAAGCACGAGCAAGTTATCTGTTCAAGGATAAAATAAGTACACGCCTTTGAAGAAATTCATCTCCAACTTCAAATAATAATAATACCCGAACCAAAAAAAATCTGTAGTCACTAAAAATATACCCAAATCTTTCTTGGTCTCAAAAATAAAACTTGTCACTTTGTCTCGTCTTTTTGTCACGACATTAAGTCATATCATTATGTCTCAACTTTTAAACTCGTCACTTTGTCACGTCACACGGTCATTGTCAAACCCCGATAATATCCAAAGTATATCATAATACACAAAAATTTATTCAAAATAAATAATTTTGAGAAAAAAAATTCGTGTATATTGTGATTTGGATCACACGGTCCATCAAGCCATTTACTAACCAAATCATGGCCCATTTTCGGGTAACACATGTAGCTGGGAAAGAATAAAAACTTTTAGTAACGAGCCCATAAATGCGACCGGTCCACCCAACTCATTATATAAGCAAGAATTCCTTTTATTTAGGGTATAGTTAACCCTAATCTCGTTCTTAGTTTTATCCGCCCCCAAATTTCTCTCACTACTCCTCCCTTCATCTTATCCATCACCTCAAAACCTCCGTCCCCTACATCTTTCTCCCATCAACAGTCAAGAATCTCATTGACTTAAACCCCTACATACATCATTCGAGTATATTTCAATCCAAATAAAACAAATATCATCACTGCTTTTGATCAATCTTTCTTCGACACATGATGAATTTAGCTTCAAGATCTTGATTAAAGATCTCAGGTAAGGTGTATATTGGTTGCATGTCGTTTTGGATTAAACGAATCAAAGACAGATTGTAACATAATTGTTACAGATCTTACTTTAAGTTCAAAAAGCAAAGATGGTGTAGACCATTCATAGATCTTGATGATCTCGGAATGCAAGCTGGTTTTTGTATAATTAAACGAAGTAAAGAGTAGATTGAGACACACTTGTTGTTATCCATCCTTCTTTAATTTTGAAAATTAATAACAGATTGATGATGATATATTCGTTTTTGTTTCTGATCTTAAGTGATCTACATATGCATAACGAAATATTCTGAGATCATATTTTGATTGTTAAGTTTCATGTTTGAGTTCGAGTCTTAGATGAGATGGGATTATGAGACGAAGGGTTTAGGTTAGTTATGGTGTTGATTGGGAGTTAAAAGGTGGGAGTGTGAAAATAGACCCAGTGAGTTAATTGAGTCAACTCGGTAATTACCGAGTTGACTCGGTTGAGATGGTTTCGGTCAAAAACTGCATGGTCAAGATTTGTTAAACTGCATCGAAGTCCAAAAGGTATAGCCATCGCAGTCAATTTTCACATCCATCGCAACAGTCTATCTTGTTTAACCCATCGTAGTCTAAAAAAATGCCACCGTAACATGAGTCCATCGCAGTGTAACTTGTTTGAACCCATCGTAATGACTTAACCAAGCCATCGCAGTCTGTTTAAGCAACATACCATCGAAGCCCAAAACTTTGAGTCCATCGCAGTCAAGATGGACCCATCGCAGTCTAAACAAGAAGAGTCCATTGCAGTCTTAACTAGTTAAGCCATCGCAGTCAAAAGATTTGGCCATCGTATCATGATGTCCCATCGCGATGGTACCCATCGCAATGGTACCATCTTAGTCTACCCATCGCAATCAATGCGATGTACCATGAAGCTGAAACCTTATCCATATCTGTACTTTTTCCATTTTTTAGGATCTTACTTTTCTGGGTCATCTTCATCATGTGAATACAAAAAAAAATACCAGAAAGAATGAAACTTTATCAAAACCCAGTCACCAAAAATACCAGATTTAAGAAAATATGGCAGGTTTGACTTCTTTTGACCAGGAAAAGTTTGATAGATTGGACCAGTGGGTTATGAAAACCAGATGTGGACTGTGACAAAAATCATTTGACCAGGATAAATGTAACAACTTTTGACCATGATAAGAATGGATATAAGAACATGTGATAGTGATAAAAAACACAACAAACCGTGACAAAAAATGATATAGATTCGGACCAAAAAAAATTTTTAGACTACCTAAATCAAAAACAAGAACGATCCAAGGATGGAACCGAGGCTCTGATGCCAATTGTGGATTTGCTATAAGCTAATCCGATGGTCTAGGTGGGTGGTGGAAGATGGTAGCCATTGTTGATAGAGATAGAGAAGAGAGGTTGTGTGTGAAAGATTAAGAAAGTGTATTTACAAAATGAAAACACAAAATGAACACAAGCAACACCCCTCCTTGGAAGCTAAGGAGGGGTATATATAGTCACACACGACCCTTAAACTATACATTGTACCTAGTCTAGTCTAAGCGTGTGTGACTATGATAACTAATGGGAATTCTTAAATGTCTTCACATAAAGTGAGTTTCCAACAGTGACTAAGTATAGTAAAAGGGTATGGTGTGTGTAAGGGTTTGTGTAAGAAAAAGTGAGGTTGGTATAGGAAAAGTATGGTTATGCATGTATTTTTGTAAGTAAGCATGGTTAGTATAGGGTTTTAGTGGATTAAACACTTGAGTACTTACAAGCTAGCTAACACATGATGGTAGTGTATGCATGCATACATCTACACGTCTAATATATGCATGGGGAAAGGGTTTTTGATAAATTTTGCCAAGTGTTGTATGATAATAATAGTCCTTGTATATTATTGTAGGTATTTGTTGTGTTGTAGGTATTTTTGTTGAAGATTTTAGGTAATTTAGTGAAAGTGTATATTAAATACATCACTAAAATTATTTTACTTAAATAAAGTAAATAAGTGGCAATGTAAAATAATGTACATTGTTTTAAAGTGTTTAGGTATTTATTCCTTTTAGGTAATATATGTAAATATATACATATAAAAATAAATCCAAGTACTTAATAAATAAATTAAGTAAGGTTACAGTTTATCTCAAAAATATGTACTGAGGTGATGAGTTTATTATTAAATCAAGTAGCCAGTCAGTTGCCAGAGTAGTCAATAAATGACTAAAGGTTCATATAAATGTAAAATAAATATGAAAAGTAGTATGACAATAGGTATATGATAATTAATAAGTCATATAAAAGTGAAATTACATAAATTCCAAAAATAAGTAGTACAACAGTTGACAAAGTCGATAAGGTAAAATCAGAGGTTTTACAGCACCATCCTGTTATTTTAACTTTGTCCTCAAAGCTTAAGATGAAGCTATTGGTCAGGTGAACAAGTGTGGGTACTTGGTCTTGAACGAGTCTTCTCGTTCCCAAGTGAACTCAGGACCTCTCCTAGAGTTCCAACGTACTTTGACCAACGGGATGCGACTGCGTTTCAATTTCTTAATTGTCCTCTCCATGATTTCCACTGGTTCTTCTACGAACTGGAGTTTGTCGTCAAATTGAACTCCCTCCAATGGCATAGCCAGTGGTTCTTCAGCATAGCACTTCTTCAGGTTAGACACATGAAAGGTAGAGTATACCCGACTCAGTTGTTGGGGCAACTCTAAACGATAAGCTACTTCCCCGATCCTGGCTATTACTTTGAAAGGGCCAACATAACGTGGATTCAGTTTTCCACGTTTGCCAAAACGTACTACACCCTTCCAAGGTGATACCTTGAGCATAACATGGTCACCTACTTCAAATTGCATAGGTTTGCGTTTCAGGTCCGCGTAGCTCTTTTGTCGATCGCGAGCAGCTTGAATTCTCTGCTTGATGAGGACGATATTGTCTGTAGTATCCTGGATTAACTCTGGTCCAGTGAGCTGAAATTCACCTACTTCTGCCCAGCACACAGGCGAACAGCATTTGCGACCGTACAGTGCTTCAAAAGGGGCAGCCTTGATACTGGCGTGATAACTGTTGTTGTAGGAGAATTACACTAAAGGAATATGGTCAACCCGTCCATTTCCAAAATCAATCACACATGCCCGTAGCATGTCCTCTAGAGTCTGGATGGTTCATTCACTTTGACCATCAGTCTGCGGATGATAAGCAGTACTCATATCCAAATTGGTACCTAAGGCTAGTTGGAAAGCCTTCCAGAAGTTTGACGTGAACCTACCATCTCGATCACAGATTATCGACACTGGTATTCCATGTTTGGTCACAATCTCCTTCAGGTACGTCTTAGCTAGTTTTGCAAGGGAATCGTTCTCCCTAATTGGCAGGAAATAAGCGGACTTGGTGAGTCGATCGATGATTACCCAAATAGTATCGTAACCGTGAGATGACTTTGGGAGTTTGGTGACAAAGTCCATAGTGATGTTGTCCCACTTCCATTTCGGTATCTTGGGTTGTACAAGTAAACCCGATGGTCTCTGGTGTTCAGTTTTGACACGAGCACAGGTCAAACATTTCTGAACGTAGGTGGCAATGTTGGCTTTCATATTCGGCCACCAATATAACTTCTTCATATCCTGACACATCTTTTCAGATCCGGGATGTACAAAATATTTAGACTTATGAGATTCATGCATGATCACGTTCCTCAAATCTCCATAGCAAGGTAACCAACTTCGTCCGTGAAGGCATAGGGTTCCGTATGCTCTGGGTTCTAACTTCTCCTTGCTAAGATCGGTTCTGAGCATTCCCCCGACATCTTCCTTCACGAGGTTTTCTGGTAATTGAGCTTGAGTCTAAGCTTCCAAAATCTGTTTGGGTAGATCCAAACTGATTGTCATAACTAATGCCCGAACTCTCATAGGAGGGTCCGTTTCCTTACGACTTAAAGCATCAGCAACCACGTTTGCTTTACCCGGGTGGTATTTGATCTCGCAGTCGTAGTCACTCAGTAACTCAATCCAACAGCGCTGTCTCATGTTCAACTCCTTCTGATCCAATATGTGTTGCAAACTTTTATGGTCAGTATGCACGGCGCACTTTGTTCCGTATAGGTAATGTCTCCAGATTTTGAGAGCAAAAACTACGGATCCAAGTTCTAGATCGTGAGTGGTGTAATTCTTCTCATGCTTCTTCAATTGTCTTGAAGCGTAGGAAATCACTTTCATCCTCTGCATCAATACTGCACCTAAGCCTTTGTGTGAGGCATCACAATATACAACGAAATCATCATTGCCTTCAGGCAAGGCCAGTATGGGTGCACTGCATAACTTCTGCTTGATCAGTTGGAAAGCTGATTCTTCCTTCTCTCCCCAATCGAACTTTATTCCCTTCTGTGTGAGTTTGGTCATCGGTTTGGCTATTTTGGAAAAATCTTCAATGAATCTGTGGTAGTACCCGGCAAGGCCTAGAAATTGGCGGATCTCCGTCGGTGATTTAGGAGATACCCAATCCTTGACAGATTCGACCTTTGCTGGATCCACGTGAATACCGTCACAATCGATGACATGACCAAGGATATGCACTCTAGGAATCCAGAATTCACATTTGGATAACTTAGCATAGAGTTGCTCCTCCTTGAGTACCTTTAGTACTTGTGCAAGATGTTCCCCATGTTCTTGTTCGTTCTTGGAATAAATGAGTATGTCGTCAATGAAGACTATCACAAATTTATCCAGGTAGGGTCTGCACACATGATTCATAAGGTCCATGAAAATAGCTGGTGCATTGGTCAACCCAAATGGCATAACCTGGAATTCGCAATGACCGTAACGGGTTCTAAAGGCTGTTTTTGGAATATCTTCCTCTCTGACTCGTAGCTGATGGTATCCAGATCTCAAGTCAATCTTGGAATACACACTTGACCCTTGCAGTTGGTCAAATAGGTCGTCAATGCGAGGAAGCGGATAACGATTCTTCACAGTTAACTTATTCAGCTCTCTGTAATCGATGCACATTCAAAAAGAACCATCTTTCTTTTTGACAAATAACATAGGAGCTCCCCATGGTGAGGAACTGGGTCGAATGAATCCTTTGTCAGATAGTTCTTGAAGTTGTTTAGCTAGTTCTTTCATCTCTGATGGTGCCAACCGGTATGGAGCTTTAGCTACAGGTGCCGCTCCGGGAACCAAATCAATTTGAAATTCCACTTGTCGGGTCGGTGGTAAGCCTGGCAACTCATCAGGAAAGAATTCTGGAAAATCTCGGACGATGGGTACGTCCTTGATTTGCTTCTTCTCGGGCTTGTCTTCTTCATCTGTTTGAGAAATATGGGCCAAGAAGATAGGACATCCTCTCAACAAATATTTCTGAACTTTTTTACAAGAGATAACACTAAGTCTAGTGTCAGCGAGGTCGGTGTTACCGTCGCCTCGAATGATTAGAGTTTCGTTTCCCCACGGAATACGAACTAGCTTTTCGTCACAAACAATGACTGCGCGGTATCTCACTAACTAGTCCATGCCAATAATAACATCAAAACTACCAAGGTTTACGGGGATAAGGTAAATGTTGAACGGATCTTTGGAAAGATTTAAGGTACAACCTCTAATGATAGTGTCAACATCTACAGTTTTACCGTCAGCTAATTCTACGGAGTAAGGGTGATCTAAGCTTGTAGGAATAACTT
Organism: Glebionis coronaria; assembly: GCA_025667525.1. NCBI lineage: Eukaryota > Viridiplantae > Streptophyta > Magnoliopsida > Asterales > Asteraceae > Glebionis > Glebionis coronaria. Next base: position 150,612,814 of record CM046874.1, read on the forward strand.
CTAGTACTTGGCTAAACTCAGTGGATATAAAACTTCGGTCTGCTCCAGTATCGAACAAAACAAATGCATAATGATTGTTCAATAGAAACGTACCAGTAACGACATTTGGATCGGGGTTGGCTTTTGCATTGCCGACCACGTACACTCTGGATGAAGCTCCTCCACTGTTCTTGTTCTGGTTGGCCCTCTTAGGGAAACTTGGTCTCACGTGTCCTGGTGCTCCACACTCATAGCACACAACTCCCTTCTTGGGTCCATTTTTGTTTCCTCCAGTAGCGTTGTGGTTCCCCTACTGTCCATTCCCGTTCCGACGGGCATTGTATCCACCCCTGTTGTTGTAGTTCCCAGTGTTTTGAGTGGGTCGGGCCTGAGTGACAGCATTAACTCGACAGGTTTTAGCAAAATGACCTACTTGTCCACATCTGTAGCAGGTCTGGCATGGGCTATCAACAGTATGGTGATAGTTGCACTTTGAGCACAAAGGTTTGGCGCCCACGTACGAGTTAACTCCTGCAGAGGTAGCACTGTAAGCTTGCCCAGCATTCTGCTTCTTAGGATGCTGCTGGTGCTGACTGCGGAAATACTCTTCTGCCTTTCGCTTGTTGTCAGTATGCCTCTCGGATATGTTACAGACTCTTTTGTTTATCAACTCAGTAGCGAACTCAATGGCACTCTCGACGGTAGTAGGTCGAGATGCGAGCACACTATCGTGAATGGCGTCTGGGAGTCCCCCCACATACTTCTCAATCTTATCTTCCTCTTCCACAAACATTCTGGTGCACATTAGGGTCAACTCTTGGAACCTCTGGTTGTACGCAGTGATGTCATTGTTCCTACATCTGAGATCTCACAATTCAATCTCCAGTTTCTTCATTTCTCCCCTTGGATAATATTTCTCTGTCATTCTCTCCTTCAACTCAGTCCAGTTGAGAGCATAGGCAGCATCGTGTCCAAGAGTAGCAACAACAGAGTTCCACCAAGTAAGAGCACTCTCAAGTAGGGTGCAGGTGGAAAACTTCACTTTGTTCTCTTCTGCACAGTCGCTGATGCGAAAGACCGTTTCCAACCTCTCAAACCACTGCATCAGTTACACCACTCCTTCCTTGCCCTTGTAGTAGGAAGGCTTACATTCCAAGAAGTTGGGGTAAGAGCAACCCCTGGTGGTCTGATTATTCCAGCGGTTGTTTGAATTTTAACTATCGTCTACGTTTCTGCTGGCAGCCATCGCAGATGAGATGCCTTGATCAACCATTTCCCTTAGTTGGGCAGCAGTGACGTTTTGGGTAGTCTCGGCATTGTTGGGGTTCGTTCTAGTGATTACCATTTTTCTATAATTATACACAAAAATGAAATCATTAGTTCAAGGTATTAGCACAGTTTTATATAATTACACGAAAAGAATTTTCATGCATAGACTTTGCAACAAATTGGATAACCTGTTTAAGGTTCATAATATAATACAGTACAGGATATAATCAAAAGCTAATGAGTACATGCCATAAGTCTAGAATAGGAATACAGCACAAAATGCACAACCTGATCCAAGACAGATCACAGCCCGCCTGTCTGGGATGGTGGTACATGAAATCTAAAGTACATCATCTATGAATCCCTAATCTAAATAGTACAGTACAAGGATACAACTGACTAAAGAAAAATACAAATACAAGAGATCCTATATCATGATAGCCGGGATGCAACCCTAATAGCTTATCATGATATACAAAAGATCTAGTACATCTAATCTACTGGTGCCTAACTGACTCCTCGGATACGGCTGGCGCCACGGGCGGAGATGAGACAGTCGGTTCCTGCATGGCAACCTACATCGCGGTCATGTAAGTCCTAGTCTCCTTGAGCAGTCGGAGTGCCTCAAGGAACTGGTCTCTAAGAGTCTGCTGAACTCCCCGGAGATGAGCGGTCTCTGACGTCAACCCCTGATGACGGACCTCCTGGAGGAAGAAGAATATAGCCAGAGTCTCCTCTATGGTCAAGAGGGCAGTATGAAAGTTCGTCTGCTGGCTCTGGAGCAGGTAGATCTGCTCACGGGGGAACTCATTCTCATCCAGCAACCACTAGAGAGAATGGTAAGTAGTCGACCACGCCCCTCGTGCAGCGTGCGCCTCCGAACTCACAGTCCATGATAGAAGGTCCTGGCGCTGCTGTAGAACAGCGCGCTCAGTCTGTCCAGCCGATAGCAGAGCAAGAATGTCTGCTACATCCTGGGCCTGGCGTGTGGCCAGTGCCGTGATCTGGGCCTGAACGGGGTCAGCATGTCTGGCCCGGGAACCCTCACCGATCTCAAAGGTGGAATCGAGAGGTGCCTCGTACCTCCTCTTACTAGGTGGTAGAGACTCGGGTGTATGCTCCCGTCAGTCACAAGTGGTACAGGTGGTATAGCAGCAGGAGGCTGGACCTCTTCCCCAGCGGGGAAAATAGGTGGAGTAGAAATAAGTGCCTCGATGGATGCGGCGTCGACAGAGGCGTGACTATCGCCGAAGTCACTAGCAGATAACCATCCACATAAGACGGTCGTCGGAGATACGACAACAGGTGTATCGGTAGGTGATGTCATGATAAATCTGAAAGTAATATAGGTTTAATTGATATAAGTATAAACTTACTCAAGTTAAAAGTTTTGGGAAATATAATTTAAAATTATATAATAGTGCCGTTTAACACTCGCCATGCTAAAGGTTACGTTAATACTTATAAGATTAATCAACCGAATGTTAATAATCAATGCACAGGAAATCACACAATCGATGTATGCTCTACGGTCTATATGCTTAACTATTCTAGTCCCGAAAATCCCAAAAGAATTTTAAAGCAGTTATAGTTCAGATTATATAAAAATTTTATTTTTATATTTATTTTAATTTTGCTCTGATTCTCTATAACTATCTCTCTGATACCATTCAGTGACACCCCCAAGTTGAGTCAAACGCAGCGGAAATAATATTTGGGTGTCACGTAGGTGGATCAACAACAGACAGAATATAGAGCAACAGATAAAAGATTATCCTTACATTTATTACATGATTGAAAGTGCAAATAGTATTAAAATAGTCTTTAACATTGTTCAATAGTTTGAATTATTCCCCAGTTTATAAAACCCCAGATGAGCTCTATAAATGCAGCCTATCATGATGTTTGACTCCATGCACACCAATACCTGCTTCAGTTTCCTGAGAAAACATGCTTAGAGAGTCAACATAAAGTTGGTGAATTCACAGGTTTAATTAAAATAAGTTTGGACATTAAATATTCACTGAAGTAGTAATGCACAAAGCATCAATACTTAAAAGTAATTACATTCCCATATTGCCCGAAACTGAAACTTGACAGTTAAGTCCTTAACAAATAAGGACCCTTCGCCTTATAAAAAGGCACCCATAACAAAAATAAGTGCTGACATGTGAAACATCTGTTGTCCTGGCCTAGGCACAGTGAGCATGACTCACCCAGATGGGGACGGTCAATCCCAAATAGATCTATTTATAACATTCAGGTAATTCAATAATTCTAACAGTTTCGGATGCACGGGTCATGCGGGTTCATCTACAATAGGCAATGTAATCAAAAGTTTCACAGTTCAATCCATGTCCATAAAATAAAATATGTTGCATGTTTTCTTCCCCATTAAAAGGTTTAAAAGTTTGTCAATATATAAAGTGGGGCCATGAACTCACCTCAGTAGTACAACAATAAGTCAGTAGATAAATCTGATAAGGATGCTCACGATACAATCAACGACCTAAATAATTATAAGGTCTCAGTAAATGCATAAAAGTTCCAGAATAAATCTGTACATGCTTAAACTGGTTTTAAGCATTTTATTACAATACTTGTATTTTTGTTCATCATCGTACAAGTTCTAATGGTATTTATATTAAGTATAAAATAAATAATAAGGTTAAATTAATTAATCCATTCAATTAATATTTTGTACTTACGTTGTATATAAAACACTTTAAATATTTATAAAGGATAGTTTTATATACATTTAAAGTAGTAGGAAATAAATATTTATTTAAAATCTATGTTTACGTAGTGTTTATAATTATTAAATTATAAGTTGGAAAAATAACAATTGTTATGTTTATTCGGGTTTTACATTTTAAATAACGGGTTTAAATATATAGGATTTTAGGGTTCGTAATACTTTGTATAAAATATGCTTTAGTCCTTTTAATTAAATAATTACCCGCGGTTAAATTACTTTTATACCCCTAGGGTTTCTAAATCTTTTAAGTAATTACAGTTTTGGTCCCTCCCTAGTTACACGTGTAACTAGGGTTTCTTTAAGTTTCATTAATTGGCAAAAATAGTCCATAAAGTATACGGCTCATTTTAGGGCTTATTAAAGTTTCACAAGTTGGCAGTTTTAGTCCTCCAATCTTCGGCTTATATTTAAGTTTATTACAAGTTACACAAATGCCCCCTAGGGCTTGAATATGTTTCGGCTAAAGGCAAGATTGGTCCCTAGGGTTACTTAGGGCTTCAATAAGTTTGCTATCTTGGCATATTTGGCCCCTAAGGCTTATATTAAGTCTCGGCTAAAGTCCAAAGTGATCCCTAGGTTTTCTAAAGTTTACACAACTTACCATAACATTATATTAAGTCCTTTTAAGTCCTTTTTATCACCTTTAAGTTTCGGATATGTTCAAAACAACACCCTCCACTCTCGGCAATATTTAAAAGTAGTCCAAAAGTTTATATTTTTGGAAAATAAGTTTCTACACTTTTTTATTTAGATCCCTTTACTTTATAAATTTATAAATCCAACCCGAAAGTTTTGTACTTGCTATATTTAATCCAAATTTTGTAGATTTATTAATTTACTCCAAAACTCTTATAGATCTATACTTTCTACATGAAACTTTATAAAATTATATTTTTGACACTAAAGTTTTATAAAAACATTTATTTAGTGAAAATGATTATTTATCTAGGCAACTTATTATAGTGAGCTTAAAACTAATCTTATAAGGCATAATAGTGATCTTAACATTTTAAGGCACCTAAAAACATAAATCTAGTGTTTCTAGTTATATCTAAACATTACAAGATTACCCAAAATAATATTATGAGCTTAAAACTCACGTCCAAAATTCATGAATGTTTAGGTTTTCATGGTTTTTCAAGTTTAATGTGACATCCATCAAATTTTTCATCTTTAATTCTTCATATAGTGGAGTACCTTAATTATTTACCAATGAGGTGCCGATATAAATGTATTATTTACTTTGCTTTGCGGACAAAGCCCTCTTTAGGGAGAGCGAATGTAACAACTCGAGTTTTTTTTCGTGTCTATTAGTTTATGAATGAAACGTACGAGTTAATAAACGTATTATGCATTTGCCGTGTGTCTATTTGAATTATTTTCTGAATCCCTCGTGATCACGCATATCCGTCTTTGATTCAAGTCATGTGTCGATTTGTTATCAAGTTGTTCATATTTCGTTTTCGCGTCTAAGACTTAGACACTTGACAAACCTGGGCCGAATGGTATATTGGTGCAAAATGTACAAGAATTTAAATTGTGAACTTTTATTTACTTTTATTCCAAAACTTGTTCAACAAGAGTCAAAATTCAGTCATGGACTTGAGTACATTGTTTATTCACCCACTAAACACTACAATCCAGCACACATGCCAAGTTTACCCAAAATGGGTACATCACAAGCATACCAATTCCAGCTTTAGTCTAACCCTAAACTAATAATACAAGTTAAATACAGCCCAAAATTATCCAATGTCCAAACATAACACAAATATTATCCACAGTCCAAATTATTACAAAAATTGTTCCTGGACAAGTTTCAAATACAAATCCTGGGTGAAAGTAAAGAGTAGTGTCAAAGCCGATCCATCCCTTCTCGTCCACACCTGCAAACCGAAACGAAACATCCATTGTGAGTCTTTTAATCACCTCTTTATTTTTCTGTACAAGTCGTAGTTGTGCTTGTCATTGTAACCAAACCTGCGAAAATAAAACAAATGTGTTAGTCATTGTTACGGTTTGGTTTTAACCAAAAATATGAAGACAAATCATAGCATTTTTAACTTGGACTTTGACCACAACCCCATTATTTTTTTGTCAAGACCAAACCGAGACCCCATTACCATATCTTTTACATTACTTCTGTCATGACCAAACCAAGACCAAACCAAGACCAAACCGAGACCAAACCGAGACCAAACCAAGACCCTTTGTTTCTGCCGAAACATTTACCACTCAAAAGTAACCATAACCCAAAATTTATCTATTTCATTTTACAGAAACATCACCAAACCATCAAATAAGCCGCGGGTATAAAACCCCCCTTATTAATCCGAAACCCTAAAAATTGTAAACCTTTTTATTCACGAAATTAATACATCATATATTCCAAAAACGTTATTTAATTACAAATAATCAACCATGTACAAAAACCCCCCAATTTATATAAACCCTAATTTCATTTTATTAATTTAAACCCTAATTAGACCCAATCAAAACACGAATTAATTAATTAATTTAATTGAAACCGAGGTATGAATAAACCCCCAAATTTGACCGAAACCCTAATTTTTACAAATCGGCTATATGTTGAAATTAACATGTTTTTATGATAGAAAACGTTAATTAATTGTTATTAAACATGAGATTTAGAAAAACCCCCAATTATTTTCGAAACCCTAATTCGATTATTATTAAATCCGAGAGCCTTTGCTCACAGCTTGCTTATACGAACGTCTTAACACCATAAACCCCTTTTTATAAACGAAAACCAATAGACCATCTAATTAAAAGGGAAAAGGATGTAAAACTTATCTGTGATTGACGAATCTATCATTTATCCTCCTGGGGAACGCCTCGAAATCAAATCGGTTTGATGTGGGGATGAAACCCCACATCCCACGCGTGTTTAATCATCATAAACCATCACAAATAATTGATGTTATTAATCTGGAAACCATCTTAGCCATGGGAGGGCTTAGATCCGATCTATTTTTAGAGAGAGAGAGAAAAGGGGCGGTGGGAGTGTTTTCGAGAGAAGAGAGAGAGATGTCTGAGTGTTTTGGGAATTTGTGAGTTATGAAAACACGTATTAACCCTTATTTGCCTTGTTTGTGTCGCCTTGGGCCATGCCGGGTCAAATGACCATTGGGCCGAACCATTGATTGGGTTAATGTGGTTATTGTGGGCCAGTTTGGGTACATTGGGTTATTTAAGGCCCAAAAAGCGAAATTTGTTTAACTTAAGTGTATATTTAGCCCGTAAAACTCAATTGTTTAATACTCGACTTTTATGTATCGTGTTTTCCGTAAACGAAAAGTATTGTCAAGCACAACTAAGATGTCGTGTCTTTTTATTAGTATAATTTTTAATGTCGTAACACGATCCTTATAATTAAATAGGTCGCGGCTAGCGTAACCGTACTCTCGAGCTACCTTTACCATTTGTCACTTTGCTGATTTACGAGGTGAGTTTATAGCCCCATGTTTAACTATTTTTACTGCTTTTTGAGGTGAGACATTGCTTGATTTAATGTATGAACACAAGTGCATTTACTGATTTATATATTAGTCTAAGTCCCACTAAAAACCCAGTTACTTTGGCCCGTGAATCGTGAACCGTTAATTACTTTGTGTAAGCGCGAATGTTATGGATAGATCTATCGGGATTGACGTCCCTGTCTGTCTTGTCCAACAAGTGGACAAGTGGGCACAGTTTCATTTGAGTCTGAGATAGGATGTCGTGGGTTTAGGCATCCAGTTGGGCTATATTTATATGATTATACTACCGGTGTTGTTAACGTTTCGGTGTCACGAGCTTAGACTGTAATAAATACTTTTAGGATGACTTTGTATTTGTTATATTGTCATCACTTTTGGGAAAATCTTGTGGTTCATTAAACATTTCAAATTAACTAAACCTATGAACTCACCAACTTTATGTTGACGCTTTAGCAATGTTTTTCTCAGGTATTAAGAAGGAAGATGCTAAGTGAGGTCTCATGCATTGCCGTCATTTCTGTTGAAACAAAAATCATTTGTACTATATGGAAAACTATGTTTTGTAACTGTGACCAGTTTTATGCTTCCGCACTATGTTAAAACTATTTATTTTATCAATTACAAGTGATCTATTTTCCGAACGTCTCATTTAGAGGTCGTTCTTTGTAACTGTGCGTGTATGATAATCATGACGTCACCACTCCCTTGTTGCCATTATACTCTGATATTTTGGGAGTGTGACAGATTGGTATCAGAGACATGGTTATAGAGAACTAGGTTGCATTTAGTAACTCTAGACTATAACTGCTATGTGTTTAATTGATTATCATACGGATTGTAAGTATTAAGTATATATATATACATGGATATATATAAGTAATAAATGGGATACATGTGATTTAACAATTACGAGGTATATTTACATAGGTTACATGTGCAACAACAAAATCTGAATTATGTTATATGGGATACATGTGGGTTCAACAATGATTGCTATGTTATGTTAATGTCCCTTTTTACGGACTAATTATATGAGGTATTTACACACATTTATTTTGTTTATGTTACAGCGATGTCTTCTTCTGATGATTCCACATCTACAGGAGCATACTACAACCGCAGTTCACAGTCGACTATCAGTTCATCAGTAGGACTACCTAGAGGATCACCATCAGGATATCCGTGGTACCGGATGATTTCAGACGATGAGACTGAGAGAGAGACTGAGGAGGTTCATCGTTCACCGATCCGTATCCCTGATGCATCAGCTGATGACGTACTTAGCCTAGAAGGCGGAGGAGAGGATGACCTAGACGCTGATGTGGTGTAGTCACCAGGTCAGGCATCAGTCACTAGGGATGAGACGATAGAGGAGACAGAGGATGATGATATGGAGTTCACCGATGGGGAAGGTGAACCCATGGAGGTCACTGACACTGAGGACCCTCCTACTACATATGCTGCTACTCCTAAGGTTTCCCTCGCACACATCTCCTCATCTTCATCTGAAGACGAAGGGGAGAGGACTGACATCCCTACTCCAGCACCTGGTACACTGCCTTTCTACTATGTTAGGCGACGTCTTCGAGGGAGAGCTGCCCGACCACCACTTTCACCTTACCGACCCCTCATACCTTTCACTACCACTGACAGGCATGCAGCCCGCACACCTGCCAGTCCTGTTCCAGAGGTGTCACTACTACTACCACCACTAGAGACTGTACCTGCTGTGTACCAGGAGATGCTTGCTGATGTTGGCATCTCTACTGGGCCGAGAGCTACGACTCCTCTTCCTAGGAGAGCTACATCGATAGTGGTGATGCTTGGGGCAGCAGATGGATGTGTGACGACTCGTTTAAACATGTTGGAGGATGCTGTAGAGGCTTTGGGTGAGGAGTATAATGAGGTGCAGGATAAGCTGGAGGCACTGGCAAAGAAGAGTCCAGTTAGGGATGAGACAGTATTGACGGTTTGTGTGACCCGTCTACGAGGACAGCTCCATGCTGTTCTTGATCAGATGGATACCATGCCGAATGCTCGTCTTGAGGAGATCGAGAGCCTGATGACCCGTTGGGGAGTAGAGCCATTGGTTGAGACAGGCGGACTAGAGGCACCTGTGGAGGACCCTGTTGCAGACTTGGATAAGAGGTTTAGGGCCGCTTGTTATGATACCGATGTTAGACTTAGAGATTCCCAGGCTCGTGAGATCGTGGTTGAGAGGAGGTTAGCAGAGTTGAAGAGAGAGCTTCATCAGCGCCGTGAGGGCACTAGTTAGATTTATCCTGTACCATTGACTTATTGTTGTACGACCACTAAGCTTTGAGGTTTATCTCAGCTAGTTGGCATTTTCTTTTTTTTTATTTATTATGACGACCAAATTATGATGTATTACAAAACAATTCTATGAATGATATTATGGGTTACAAAAATTGTGAGATCATTATATATTGTGTATTATACCCTGGAGCATTTCATAATTGTATTGTGCGTGCCATGCATGTTATGTCTGGCAAAACTCATTGTCCTATTACCTTTTTAGATTATGGCGCCAGTTAGAAGATCTGAGACACAGAATCCACCAGCTACTACCGGTGGAATTGATACCGTCATGCTAAGTCAAATGATCGCCGAACGGGTGGCCGAGGCACTCGCAACAGCCGAAGCAAATCGTACAGCAAGCACACAGGAGGAGACCAACCAAGGAGCTACTAATGCCATTGCACGGACTTGTACCTACAAGGAATTTCGTGCAGTTACGCAAGTAAGTTTCCGCGGTACTGAAGGAGCAGTAGGTTTGACCAGATGGTTTGAGAAGTTAGAATCCCAATTTGGGATTAGCAATGTTGCTGAAGCTGATAAGGTAAAGTTTGCGTCAAGCACGTTAGTGGATGGTGCTTTGACTTGGTGGAACGTCTATGCTCGTGCAGTGACCATTGACGTTGCCCAAGCGACGCCCTGGAGTGAGTTTAAAGCTATGTTTGTGAGGAAATACTGCCCACGAAATGAAGTCAAGCAGATGGAGGTTGAGCTGTGGAACCTGAAGGTCAAGGGTACCGCTCTTACTGCTTACAATCAGCGCTTTCAAGAGCTGATCTTGTTATGTCCCGAAATGGTGCCCAACGACGGCCGATTGTTGGAGCGATACATTGAAGGACTACCTTTGAGCATCAAAGGGAATGTGACTTCATCCAAGCCAACTGATTTGCACGAGGCAATCGATATGGCACAGAGTCTGATGTACCAAGTGGTACAAGAGTTGGGAGAAAATACTGGGGATAAGAGGAAGTGGTCTGGCAACCACTACAACAACAATACCAACAATACCAATAACAACAACAACACAAACAACTACAACCAGAACAAGAGACAAGAAGTAGCAAGGGTGTTTTCTGCTGGACAAGGTAATACTGGAAACTACGCTGGAAGACTTCCTTTCTGTGGAAAGTGTGGCCGACATCACGAAGGAGCATGTCCCCCTACGTGCTACAACTGTGGGAAGGCCGGACATAAGGCAAAGGAATGTCGAGCACCACCTCGTCCTACTAACCAAAGAGGACCTGGAACACAAGGTGGCCAAGGAGCAAATGTCACTTGCTTTGGATGTGGAGAGAAAGGTTACTACAAGAACAAGTGTCCAAGCAGTGGGAACCAAGGTCGTGGTAACCAGATTCGAGGCAATCAGAATCACAACCAAGGAAACCAGAAGCAGAATCAAGGGAACCGGGGGGGAATAACCGAGCCGCAACTAGTACTCCTGGAGGATTCACGGCACCTAGCAAAGTGTATCATCTCTGTGCTGAAGCTGCAGTGCAGGACAACAATGTTGTGACTGGTACGTTTCTAGTCAATAACAACTATGCTTCAGTACTATTTGATTCTGGTGCGGATAGGAGTTTTGTGTCATCTTTATTTAGTGAACGCCTAAATATTACCCCTACTGCGTTAGATGTTAAGTATAATGTAGAATTAGCCGATGGGAAGTCAGTAACCACCGACGCTATTCTGAAAGGATGTAGTATAAGGTTACAAGATCGTTCGTTCAGTATCGACTTACTCCCCATAGAATTGGGAAGTTTTGACGTCATCATTGGAATGGATTGGATGTCGAAGCATCACGCGGAAATTGTATGTCATGAGAAGTGCGTCCGTGTTCCTTATGGAAACGATGTACTAATCATACAAGGCGAAAGAAGTGGAGTGAAGAATGGATCAAGACTGGAAGTCATCTCATGTATTAGAACCCAAAGATACATTGAGAAGGGATGTCCAGTATTCTTGGTTCAAATAACACAAAAGGAAGGAGAAGAAGATCACGAAAAGAAAGTGGAAGACGTACCGACCGTTAGAGACTTTCCCGACGTATTCCCAGAGGATTTACCGGGATTACCACCAGCACGGCAAGTGGAGTTTCACATAGAGCTTACACCAGGAGCCGCGCCTGTTGCTAGAGCCCCATACCGCTTAGCACCGGCCGAGATGACAGAGTTAGCTGAACAAATAAAGGAACTTTCTGACAAAGGTTTCATTAGGCCAAGTTCCTCACCTTGGGGAGCACCGGTTCTATTTGTCAAAAAGAAAGATGGATCCTTTAGGATGTGTATCGATTAGCGAGAATTGAATAAGCTGATGATAAAGAACCGTTACCCATTGCCAAGAATTGACGATCTTTTCGACCAATTTCAAGGATCTAGCATATACTCGAAGATCGATTTAAGGTCAGGATATCATCAGCTAAGGGTTAGAGAGGAAGACGTTCATAAGACGGCTTTTAGAACCCGTTACGGACACTACGAGTTCCAAGTTATGCCTTTCGGTTTGACAAACGCGCCTGCGGTATTCATGGATCTCATGAACCGAGTTTGCAAACCATACTTGGACAAGTTTGTGATTGTATTTATCGATGATATTCTCATCTACTCTCGTAATGAAGAAGAACACAAGGAACATTTGAAGACCATACTAGAGCTGCTAAGGAAGGAGAAGTTATATGCAAAGTTTTCCAAATGTGAGTTTTGGATAAACACGGTGCAATTCCTTGGGCATGTAATCGATAGCAGTGGTATTCACGTTGATCCTGCTAAGATCGAGGCCGTGAAGGATTGGGCGACCCCAACAACACCCACGGAGATCCGCCAATTTTTAGGTCTTGCTGGTTACTATAGGAGATTCATTGAAGGTTTCTCCAAGATAGCTAAACCAATGACGGAGTTAACTCAAAAAGACAAGAAGTTTGAGTGGAAAGAGGATCAAGATCTGGCATTCCAGACATTGAAGCAAATGTTGTGTGAAGCACCTATACTAGCCCTACCTGAGGGTAATGAAGACTTTGTGGTGTATTGTGATGCATCCATAAAAGGGTTAGGTGCAGTACTGATGCAAAGGACTAAGGTCATTGCTTACGCATCAAGACAACTAAAAGTGCACGAGAAGAACTACACAACTCATGACCTGGAGTTGGGAGCAGTGGTGTTTGCCCTGAAGATTTGGAGACACTACCTTTATGGCACAAAGTGTGTTGTATTCACTGATCATAAGAGTCTACAACACATTTTGAATCAAAAGGAACTCAATATGAGACAACGACGTTGGTTAGAGTTGCTTAGTGATTACGATTGCGAGATCCGTTATCACCCGGGCAAGGCAAATGTCGTGGCCGACGCTTTGAGTCGAAAGGAGAGAGTTCTTAGGGTGAAGGCCTTGGTGATGACCATTGACTTAGACCTTCCATCCTTAATTCTCAAGGCTCAGAAAGAGGCAGTCGAGGAAGAAATTCTCAAGACTGAAGATGTTGAAGGCATGATAAAGAAGTTAGAAGCTCGCTCGGATGGAACGTTATGCCTTGATAGTAGGAGTTGGTTACCGTGCCATGGTGACCTACGACCTTTGATTATGCATGAGTCGCATAAGTCAAAATACTCCATACATCCGGGATCTGACAAAATGTATCATGACCTGAAGATGTTGTATTGGTGGCCGAACATGAAGGCGGACATTGCTACATACGTTAGCAAGTGCTTGACTTGTGCCAAGGTCAAGGCCGAACATATGAAACCATCAGGATTGTTGGTCCAACCCGAACTGCCAAAATGGAAGTGGGAAAGGATCACTATGGATTTCATTACAAAGCTACCTAAAACCTCAGCCGGATTTGACACCATTTGGGTAATCGTCGACCGACTCACCAAATCGGCTCATTTCATACCAATCAAGGAGACCGATGGAATGGATAAGTTAGCAAGAACATACTTGGAGGAAGTAGTCACAAGGCATGGTGTGCCTGTGTCTATAATCTCCGACCGAGATAGCCGATTTACTTCGCAGTTTTGGAAGTCACTGCAGAAGGCGTTGGGAACGCAGTTGGATATGAGCACTGCGTATCATCCCCAAACAGACGGTCAAAGTGAAAGGACCATCCAAACCTTAGAAGATATGCTGAGAGCTTGTGTGATCGACTTCGGAAATAGATGGGATAGACACCTACCTCTGGTGGAGTTCTCATACAACAATAGTTATCACACTAGCATTAAGGCAGCACTGTTCGAAGCACTGTATGGTAGAAAGTGTCGTTCACCCGTGTGTTGGGCAGAGGTTGGTGAAGCACAACTCACTGGACCCGAGATCATACACGAGACTACTGAGAAGATCTTTAAGATCAAGAGCCGTATGCAAGCCGCAAGAGATCGACAAAAGAGTTATGCTGACATGAGACGCAAACCCCTTGAGTTTGAGGTTGGCGATAGAGTCATGTTGAAGGTCTCACCTTGGAAGGGTGTGATTCGCTTTGGAAAGCGTGGAAAGTTAAATCCTCGTTATATTGGACCATTTAGGATCATAGAGAGGATTGGCCCCATAGCCTATCGTTTGGAATTACCTCAAGAACTTAGCCGAGTGCATAATGTGTTCCACATTTGCAATCTGAAGAAATGTTTAGCCGACGAGACACTCGTTATTCCTTTAGAAGAGATTCAACTCGACGACAAACTCAACTTTGTAGAAGAACCGGTAGAAGTTATGGACCGTCAAGTCAAACAGCTCAAGCAAAGTCGTATACCTATTGTAAAAATCCGTTGGAATGCGCGTAGAGGTCCAGAATACACGTGGGAACGTGAAGATCAATTCAAGAGCAAGTACCCCCATCTTTTCGCTAATCATCCTACTACAACAACGTCTTGATTTCGTGACGAAATCTCTAAAACATGGGAATACTGTGACATCCGTCAAATTTTTCATCTTTAATTCTTCATATAGTGGAGTACCTTAATTATTTACCAATGAGGTGCCGATATAAATGTATTATTTACTTTGCTTTGCGGACAAAGCCCTCTTTAGGGAGAGCGATGCAACAACTCGAGTTTTTTTTCGTGTCTATTAGTTTATGAATGAAACGTACGAGTTAATAAACGTATTATACATTTGCCGTGTGTCTATTTGAATTATTTGCTGAATCCCTCGTGATCACGCATATCCGTCTTTGATTCAAGTCATGTGTCGATTTGTTATCAAGTTGTTCATATTTCGTTTTCGCGTCTAAGACTTAGACACTTGACAAACCTGGGCCGAATGGTATATTGGTGCAAAATGTACAAGAATTTAAATTGTGAACTTTTATTTACTTTTATTCCAAAACTTGTTCAACAAGAGTCAAAATTCAGTCATGGACTTGATTACATTGTTTATTCACCCACTAAACACTACAATCCAGCACACATGCCAAGTTTACCCAAAATGGGTACATCACAAGCATACCAATTCCAGCTTTAGTCTAACCCTAAACTAATAATACAAGTTAAATACAGCCCAAAATTATCCAATGTCCAAACATAACACAAATATTATCCACAGTCCAAATTATTACAAAAATTGTTCTTGGACAAGTTTCAAATACAAATCCTGGGTGAAAGTAAAGAGTAGTGTCAAAGCCGATCCATCCCTTCTCGTCCACACCTGCAAACCGAAACGAAACATCCATTGTGAGTCTTTTAATCACCTCTTTATTTTTCTGTACAAGTCGTAGTTGTGCTTGTCATTGTAACCAAACCTGCGAAAATAAAACAAATGTGTTAGTCATTGTTACGGTTTGGTTTTAACCAAAAATATGAAGACAAATCATAGCATTTTTAACTTGGACTTTGACCACAACCCCATTATTTTTTTGTCAAGACCAAACCGAGACCCCATTACCATATCTTTTACATTACTTCTGTCACGACCAAACCAAGACCAAACCAAGACCAAACCGAGACCAAACCGAGACCAAACCAAGACCCTTTGTTTCTGCCGAAACATTTACCACTCAAAAGTAACCATAACCCAAAATTTATCTATTTCATTTTACAGAAACATCACCAAACCATCAAATAAGCCGCGGGTATAAAACCCCCCTTATTAATCCGAAACCCTAAAAATTGTAAACCTTTTTATTCACGAAATTAATACATCATATATTCCAAAAACGATATTTAATTACAAATAATCAACCATGAACAAAAACCCCCCAATTTATATAAACCCTAATTTCATTTTATTAATTTAAACCCTAATTAGACCCAATCCAAACCCGAATTAATTAATTAATTTAATTGAAACCGAGGTATGAATAAACCCCCAAATTTGACCGAAACCCTAATTTTTACAAATCGGCTATATGTTGAAATTAACATGTTTTTATGATAGAAAACGTTAATTAATTGTTATTAAACATGAGATTTAGAAAAACCCCCAATTATTTTCGAAACCCTAATTCGATTATTATTAAATCCGAGAGCCTTTGCTCACAGCTTGTTTATACGAACGTTTTAAAACCATAAACCCCTTTTTATAAACGAAAACCAATAGACCATCTAATTAAAAGGGAAAAGGATGTAAAACTTATCTGTGATTGACGAATCTATCATTTATCCTCCTGGGGAACGCCTCGAAATCAAATCGGTTTGATGTGGGGATGAAACCCCACATCCCACGCGTGTTTAATCATCATAAACCATCACAAATAATTGATGTTATCAATCTGGAAACCATCTTAGCCATGGGAGGGCTTAGATCCGATCTATTTTTAGAGAGAGAGAGAAAAGGGGCGGTGGGAGTGTTTTCGAGAGAAGAGAGAGAGATGTCTGAGTGTTTTGGGAATTTGTGAGTTATGAAAACACGTATTAACCCTTATTTGCCTTGTTTGTGTCGCCTTGGGCCAGGCCGGGTCAAATGACCATTGGGCCGAACCATTGGTTGGGTTAATGTGGTTATTGTGGGCCAGTTTGGGTACATTGGGTTATTTAAGGCCCAAAAACGAAATTTGTTTAACTTAAGTGTATATTTAGCCCGTAAAACTCAATTGTTTAATACCCGACTTTTATGTATCGTGTTTTCCGTAAACGAAAAGTATTGTCAAGCACAACTAAGATGTCGTGTCTTTTTATTAGTATAATTTTTAATGTCGTAACACGATCCTTATAATTAAATAGGTCGCGTGTGACAATCCGTCAATTTATGATTGATATTTTATTCTCAATATTTATTTGAAAATATTATTTTAATAATACAATATGAACTCACTTATTTTTGGGAAGAAATTTGGATTTACGTCTTGGAGTAGCATCGACTACGTCTAAACCGGAGGATTCAACGTTACGTGCTTACGTTTACATACACCATCCTTGGTGACAGTCCGACATTTCAGAAAATAAATTTATCCGTGAATATTATTTTGGAGTTTTAAATTTGTGTTGGTTCATAAACTCACAAATTTACGAGAAGAGACTAGGACTTACGATTTTATTTTAACGTCCTTTACGACTAAATCGGAAACCTTAGGATTACGTATTTACGTTTTCGAACTCCGTTTTTGATGAGACCATTTTTATTGGATTCGTTTTGTGACATAGATTCATAATTTATAAAAACGTTTTTCGTAAAACGACCCGAGGGCACGCAAATCGAGGAAACTAGAATCGAGGAGTACCCGTAAATAAATGGGGATGAGACAAGTGGGACACTTGTCCCACCCCCATCAAAACCGGCCAACACAACATAACTTAACACTTGATGTGTCAAGTTTAGCTACCAAATCTTACACTTGTAAGTAAGCTTACAATGTAAGCTTTTACACAACAAAACCACAAACAACAAACCACTACCTCTCATATCTTACATGCAATACCACACATTCCTCTCAACCCTCTCTCTTGGTGCCGTCCCACCATCACCTTCAAACTCCCATTTGATCCAAATTTCACCACAAATCTTATGTTATTCTTTCATAATATGATGTCCTTTTGAAGACCTATTGATTGGAGGTGATCATAACATCCATGGAGGAGTTTTCTTGGTGTCTTGAGGCTGATTTTCCACAAGGAGTTCATGAAGCATGGTGGTCATGAAGATGGTCTTGGTGCATCACAAGTTTCTCCATCAAAAATCCATGTTTTGATCAACCTACATCATCATGGTGGTATAAAGATTGTCCTCCTCATCTTCTTATTATTTTGATTATGTAAACATGTATTTTATTTCCTATTGTATATATTTATGATGATTATATGATGATAAAAATGTTATGTGGGGATTTGTTGTTGATAATCATGGATAAAAAGAAGAAAAACTATAAGAAACAAGTCTAAAATCTTGGATAAATTTGATGGCTGTATAAAACAGTAAAGAAGTAAGTCATAAACTGATAAAATGATGAAGTGGAATAGATTTACAGTAAGCTATGGGTCTTGTACACATGTGAGAGTTGGCCATGCAATGAAATCAAAATAATGAGTGAGATATGATCAAAACAAGTTTAGGGTATAAATATGAAGTTACTGTTTTGGACGATTTTTAGAAAATACTTAAAGGATGATTCAACAGTAGCTATAGAAGAGTTAAATGTAGCACATATCATGTAGTTTATGTGATAAAAATTTGAGCTTCTATCTCCATGTAGAACTCAAGATATGGCAGTTTTGGTGAAGATGAAGTTAAAAATCAGATTTTTAGAAATTAAAGAATAATACTATTATATAAGCACTCATATTTTAATATATAAAATGTAAAATAAAAACCCACTAACTTATAAAACTTATTTATATAAATATATATATAAAAGTTAATCAAATGGATGAATTATATAAATGATGGTGATATAATGTTTATAAGTAATAAAAACTATAAACATGATTTTTACGACTTTTTCGGCTATCGCCGTAAAATTAACGTTTTTGTTAAATAAAACTTAGATGGTTGGACCCGTCTAATGAAAACTTTATAAAACTTATATACTGATATATAGACATGTATAACAAGTAAAAACCGATAAAACCCGAACTATAGGGCATACGGACATTAACAAGTTAAATAAACATATTGGACTAATAAATGGACTAAATAGGATAAAAACTTGTAAAAAGAATCTATTGGGCTTAACCCATTTAGGCCCAACTTGGAAAGTATACATACTGATAATATAGGTACAAAATGGATTAAAATAAGTTAAATAACTTATAATAAGCTTATTGGACTTAAGACACGTAAACGGGTAAAACTAGTAAACTAATATAAAAGTTATCGACATATAACACTAAAAGGAGTAAACGAGAATATGTAAACCCACTTGATCATCATATATATATAATCATCATATGTATACATACTTGTTATTTTTATAAAGTCATTGGACATGAGTCTAAGACCGAGTATTATTTGTCTAGGTTTCCGTGATTGAAGCACGTACCGTACATCCGAATTGCCGACAACCCGCCTTCCCACATCAACGTGAGTTCATAGCCTCGCACTCTTTTAAATGTTTTATAAATGCTTTATAAACCCGCGAGGGAGATAACATGTTAGTTTTTATAAAAGTTTGGACACCATTTGTCCCGATTGTTTGTTTATTGATTTTGGACCCGAATGATTGAATGACCCGATTGTATGACCCGATAAATGATTAATGGACCCGATAGATGAAATCAAATGGATTATTAAAGTTAGGTTATGTCACTAAAAGTCCCATTATCATGAATTGTGAACTACCGGGAGTTGGTAGACGCTTATGCATTTAATAGTACTATTTGGGGACGATCACCCCAGTTCGCGCCTTGACGGTTGATCCCCGTCGTGCCACATTGATTGGTAAGCGAATTTATGTATGAGAAGATTTCCAATAGCGTGACCTTTGTGACGACACGCTACTTTAGATGGGCAAAATTTGTATCGGGTTAGCTACCCGTTTTGTTTTAGTAAGGTAACAATGTCATGCGGCTTGTAATAATCCAAAACTAACGAAATACTATTAGACGCATCGAATTACGAAGTATTGCCTGACTAGCAATACGGGGTCATACTATTGATATTATGTTTGTATTTTGGTTTTCATAACCATATTCATATAACGGTTTTTATTTGATTTTATACAACGTCATAAGACGTATTGTATGACGTTTTTACGACATTGGCTCGTATAATGATTTTTAAGGCTTTTTATAACCATATTCATATAATGGTTTTATTTAATCTATACAACGTTGCAAAAACGTATTGTATGGTGTTTTTAACGATAATGATTCGTATAACGGTTTTTATGGCAAATGCCTATATTATGATTTTCGATAAAGATTTGTATAAAATGATTTTGGCTATTTTACGGCCTATTACAATGAATTGTACGAATTGATTTTTGGTACTAATTTTATACCAAAGTTATACTGATGGAATTTAATAAACTCTATGAATTCACTCGGCGTTATCGCTGACTTTTTCTTTTAACATGTTTTATCTCAGGTACTTGAAGGTAATTCTCGGGAAGACGACAAGAATTCATGGCCCGCACTTAAACAATATTTTCCATTCAAATATTTTGTAAAACTTTGTATGAAATGTAATGACTTGGGACCGATGTAACTTTGATGTTTATGAATGGAAATGAATTATTATTAAACGACGCGATTTTTATGCGTTGTCTATGATGTGAGTAATGTGCTATCCCGTAACACCAACGAGTCTTCCGCTGTATTGAGTTGTATAAATTTGGGGGTGTTACAGTTTGGTACCAGAGCTCTCGTTATAGAGAACGAAAGATTTTTAAAACCAAGGTTTTGAATAAAACTTTTCAAAATCTTTTAACTAAAAACATTTTTCTAAAAATGTCTAAAAATCTTTTGACTATAACGGTGCCGAA
This sequence comes from Glebionis coronaria, assembly GCA_025667525.1. Taxonomy (NCBI): domain Eukaryota; kingdom Viridiplantae; phylum Streptophyta; class Magnoliopsida; order Asterales; family Asteraceae; genus Glebionis; species Glebionis coronaria. Next base: position 150,633,473 of record CM046874.1, read on the forward strand.
GAATTCCCGAGTTACCGACAAGGCCAGACTGAGAAGTGTTATTTTAATATATATATAACTTGGATTATATATATATGATGTAATTTTATTACATGATTGTTTGATGATTATTTTGATTTTTATACGAGGTATTTATACGACGTAGATTGTCACAAGAAACCCTAAATCCCCTAGTAAATTAATCGAAGCTATTCTCGTAGGAATTCTAGCTATCCTAGATCTAAACCAAGTTGTGGATATTTATGATCCCAACAAATGGTTGATATTCGTAGAAATGTAGATAGTAGTTGATTGTGAACTTGAATAAGAATTGGCGAGATTAAATCTGATACCGATGTCATGACGATCTTTTCTTATAGAGTGGAGTTTGACAAAACGTTACCACCTAGAAAGATGTCATCTGATTCGTTGTCATCCAATTCTTAAATTGAAATCGAAAGGGTGAATGTTGCACTTGAGGCTGTCATTGGAACCATTACCCAAAAGCCTCATGCCACTAATACCTTTCCGAGAAGTCTAATTAAATGTGTGAGTCATCTCATGCTAGTGACTCATTTGATAATTGTTGTTGTAAGAGCTATAGGATTGGAATTAAGTGTTGATTCATATCGATCTTTTATTGCCCTATTAAGGTTTATAAATAAGGTTGAAGTATAGGAGAATGAGGTAGGATATCGGATCGAGTATAAAATTGGTTGAAACTTGAATAAAGTGAAATTTAACCCGTATGGAATATGAGATTGTTAATAGGAAATTATTAAGTCATGTGATTGAACTATAAGGTTTTAAATGATTGTTGATTCGTGTTAAGGGTTGTTCCTAGGCCATTGTCCACTAACGAGGATGCCCAGTGTCCAATAAATAAATTGAAGAAATCTTCTTCTGAATTGAGACCGATGGATCTTTCGGGACATGTGGAACACCTAATGACTCTTGTAGATTAGTATTCATTGTGGTATCTTTTAAAATAATCCCTAACTTAACTGAGACATCAGTTGGTAGGATGAGTTCTTGGAATTGTATGACATAGTGACACATAATGTGTTACGGTACAATTTTGACTTGTTTGTTATTAATGAAAAGTATACCTTTGATTGCTAAATTCTACATGTATCGATGTTATCTATCCTTTATTGCCTCATCCTAATGTTCGCATTAGTGATACAACCATTGAACAAGTACTCATCTTGAATTGAGTTACGTTGAGAATCATTCTTCGTGAGTGCCATCGAGGTCATGAACCTCATGATTATTTGGCTAAGCTCATTTCCTATCATATCGTAGTTAGTTCTCGGTGAGCAACTCTTCATCACTCTTTTGCAGATCACACATTGTTTTTATAAAGTTAAAATGGTATCCTTTGAGAAAATTTAATTTTCGTCACGATAAGGATTATTCAAAGTGAGATTTATAAGTGACTGATATCAAAATGAAGTTGTTTAAGAGACGATTTGGAAACTTAATTATTTCCATAACAAAGAAAGTTATTGTAAATTTATTCTTGATTCTTATTTGAGAATTCAGCATGAAAATGATTTTACTATAAACATGGATGATAAAATTTTGACGAACTGAGTATTGCATCGTTGATCTTGAAATTGTATATAGTTGCGCGCCTACATACAATTTGGAATGGACCATGCAAGGCTGATTAGTAGTCACCATAAAAACTGATTAATAAACACTACATTTTCTTTGAAGATTGTGAAAGATAAAATTTTAATGAGATCTGCAAGAAGTGAAAAATAAGGACATAATGTTAGGGACACCTACATATGTGCCTGTAGCATCTATTCTTCTGAGCCGAATTTACTCATCTGTGGAAATTATCTTATTTGACAATTCTTTCTTGTCCAATTCTCCCATAGTAAGATTCTTAGGAAAAGTATCTGATTACCGAGTGTTGATACCCGACTGGATGTATCGACATTCCTATCATTTCTTTTGATTTGGTTTCATTTGAATGACCTGGGTAACGATCCGAGGAGCTTTCGAATGCATACTCAAATTATGAAAACATGGGATATATTCATATTCGTTAAATGTTTTCGTCTAAATCTGATCTAAAATTCTCTCGCATAGATTAGGCATTGACCTTACTCTTTAGTTGATAGTTGTGTCTCCACGTATCCCTGAAATTGTGAAGGATTATGAATTATTATTAGTCTTTTGAGAAGTTCACATCTTATCGACGGCAATAAAACTGGAAAGTTGGTAATGCCAGTAGAATGGATTGATTGATTATGACATGACGACATTGTCTTAATTGATGGGAACTCGAGTAGAATTCCCCTAAATGATAAGATGCTGATTATCAAAAGTGATCTAAATAATTCTTGGTGGATGACGATATCCTGTATTTAGACTTGAAATTATACCGTGAATGGTTGTGAATTAGTCATAGATATTATAATCTAGAAAGAACCTAATATGAATATACTAAAAGATAATTATGTTATTTGAAACTTTAGTAAGTATTTGTTGGTGAATTACCTAGACTTTCGCCATTAAGGCAAGCTAAATTTGGTATTGGTTATATTCTCGGTGTTGCACTTGTGGCTTGTGCACTGTACGTCAGCACCATCTGAATTTAAGGAATTACCGTACAACTGAGAAAGTTGTCGGAGAAAGATTTTATTATACCAAGCCTGTCATCCTGAAGAGCTATGGTGTTATCATTCCTTATATTTATAGATTACTGTGACTGAGTAAATTGACAATCGAAAACGATATCCATAACTCGAAATGGAAGAATTCTTCGATCATTTACAAGGTTCTAGCAAATTTGATCCACGGCATGGTTATCATCAACTTCGCATCTGCGAAAGAGATTATCTATTCCAATCACTACATCCGGTACTTGTAATGAACATTATGAGTTTCACGTGATGTCGTTTGGATTGATCAATGCACATGTGACATTCATAAATTTGGTGAATCACGTGTGTAGGCTGTAAATTGGTAAATTCATGCTTGAGATCATTAAGGACCAATTGTTTGTATATAAGAATAATAATTAGTTATAAATTACCCTGAATTGGCTAAACAATGAAAACCTGAACCTTAACATGTGATTAAAGACTTGAACCTTTACATGATTTAACCGTGTGAGTAATAGATAATGGAAGCTATCTTGACTTTTCAAATGTTAGAACCGTTAACGCTTAGGGATTAAAAATTTAATCCTTTACATAAAATGACCGTTGGATTAATAATGGTAAGATGTATGCATATAGACTCTTCAAAAAAAAAAATTAAGAGCCCTTTTAAGACTTTGGATTTTACCAAAAAGAAAATGGAAATATGTTTTGACGAATGTTTTAACAAAGGATTTTTAAAGGGATCATTCCCTTATACACAAACCATTTAACTAAACTTCTGTTTAGGGGTAAATGTTTGTGTAAACCTCAAGATAACTTAAGAAGGACTGAGTAAAACCATTTATACCATAACCTGAAAACTTAAAACGACAATTTTTGCTTTTCAACTAAGAAAACTTTGACCAAAGTATAAATAAAGGTTTTTCGAACATTTACGAATCTTATTAAATATTTTCGATAAACCAACAAAAATCTTGTTAATTAAATTCAAATTTAATTTTGAACATTTTATATAATTGGTCGAACTAAGAAATTTAAAACTTTTACGTTTACGCTTCAAAAAAAAAAAATAAAAAAATTAATTAACTAATAATTATTTAATTAATTATAATAATTATCGACGCTTTAGACACCGGATTGAGAAAAACTGATAAAAATGATAGTTGAGACGAAACTGAAACATAAAGAATATGAAGAAAGAAGTTTTGAATAAATACGGTTGTGACATTTATTTCTTGAGGAAAGTAAACGTAATTTCTGACGCATAATATAGAAAGAATATCTGAGTGAATTGTGAACATGATAATTATATCATCATGAGAAGTGAATATAGATACCGACGCATTATGTAGAAAAGATAAAGAACCAGGTAGGACATGTTCCTTAAAAATGAAGGTGAAATTGCCGAACAATATAAAAATAGCCGACGATTGTAAAAAGAGATAATATACATAATGAAAGGTTTCGCTGATAATGTGAACCATTAAAATTGAGAAGCCGATAGCGTTAAATATTTTAAAGACCACATGTGATTGTCTAAATATGGAGGATTATGAGATATAGTTATGTTGGAATTTGTAAGTATAAGTATTATATGTATGTCATTTTTGACTAAAAGTATCTTTGTCTGAAGAAGTTATACTAATGGCAATTATGAGGGCAGACATCGCCTCATACATTAGTAAACGTCTAACTATTGCAAAGGTCATCATCTGAATCTGATTCGATTTGGGTCATCGTCGACAGACTGACCAAATCTGCTAATATCATTCCCGTTAATGATAAATGCAAAAGAGTTATGTAAACATAGTGTGCCTGTATCGAACATCTTTATCAAGATCCTTGATTCGCATCAAATTTCTTGAGATTTGCTCAGAAGTCATTGTGAATAAATCTTGATGAGAATACTATGTACCACCCCAAATCGAAGGGACGAGGTAAAGTAACGATACAAAATACTATAAGTGCTGTTTTATGTTTGAATGATTGACCTTTGGTAATAGACCGTATAATCGCTTTCCTTTGGAGAGATTATCCTTGATAATCGTCGTATTAGGATTGAGATCGAATCTTGTTAGAATCTATACTAGAGCATCCGTAAGCAGGAGTTGATATGAAGACACCCGACATACACCCATTGTGAGTTGGACATGTCTTTTAGGTTTAAGGTTTCCTATGATGGCGAACCTAACCTTGCAAAATACTCGACCCGCGAGATCTGAAATGATTGTTGAAATTAGGATTTGATTACTAACTGCCGATAGTGGGCAGGAGGTTATGTGATTATGAAATGTAGATCTTGAAGTGCCAAATGGGTAGCGAAGTTATGCCACAATTTTTAACCTTGGAAAAATGGATTCATGATCTGACAAATCATGGGATATAAGTCCCCGTTGTTTGGGACCATTGAGATGATGTGAAAGATTGGTTTGAAAGGCATATAAGCTGGATCTACCCTAGGACTTCGAAGACTGCGTGAATTATGTTTCGTATATCGAACTTGACGGAATATCTATCAAGTGAGAATCTAATTGTTCTTAGTAAAGCTTAGATCGGCGAAAAGTTGCATTCATCAGAAACCCGTGAACATCATGGATAGAGAAAGTAAGTCAACATTTAGCCTGATCTTATTCCCGTAGTTATGTTTGATGAAACTCGCGTATTATAATGAATTGCACTTGTGAGAAAAGACCGAATGTGGAGGAAATACCCACATGGCTTTAACTCTATAAGAAGCGAGTAGTAAGGTAAGATGATCTTTGAGGACAAAGATCCTGTTTAGGGGTAAATGCTGTGACAATCCATCAATTTATGATTGATATTTTATTCTCAATATTTATTTGAAAATATTATTTTAATAATACAATATGAACTCACTTATTTTTGGGAAGAAATTTGGATTTACGTCTTGGAGTAGCATCGACTACGTCTATACCGGAGGATTCAACGTTACGTGCTTACGTTTACATACACCATCCTTGGTGACAGTCCGACATTTCAGAAAATAAATTTATCCTTGAATATTATTTTGGAGTTTTAAATTTGTGTTGGTTCATAAACTCACAAATTTACGAGAAGAGACTAGGACTTACGATTTTATTTTAACGTCCTTTACGACTAAATCGGAAACCTTAGGATTACGTATTTACGTTTTCGAACTCCGTTTTTTATGAGACCATTTTTATTGGATTCGTTTTGTGACATAGATTCATAATTTATAAAAACGTTTTTCGTAAAACGACGCGAGGGCACGCAAATCGAGGAAACTAGAATCGAGGAGTACCCGTAAATAAATGGGGATGAGACAAGTGGGACACTTGTCCCACCCCCATCAAAACCGGCCAACACAACATAACTTAACACTTGATGTGTCAAGTTTAGCTACCAAATCTTACACTTGTAAGTAAGCTTACAATGTAAGCTTTTACACAACAAAACCACAAACAACAAACCACTACCTCTCATATCTTACATGCAATACCACACATTCCTCTCAACCCTCTCTCTTGGTGCCGTCCCACCACCACCTTCAAACTCCCATTTGATCCAAATTTCACCACAAATCTTATGTTATTCTTTAATAATATGATGTCCTTTTGAAGACCTATTGATTGGAGGTGATCATAACATCCATGGAGGAGTTTTCTTGGTGTCTTGAGGCTGATTTTCCACAAGGAGTTCATGAAGCATGGTGGTCATGAAGATGGTCTTGGTGCATCACAAGTTTCTCCATCAAAAATCCATGTTTTGATCAACCTACATCATCATGGTGGTATAAAGATTGTCCTCCTCATCTTCTTGTTATTTTGATTATGTAAACATGTATTTTATTTCCTATTGTATATATTTATGATGATTATATGATGATAAAAATGTTATGTGGGGATTTGTTGTTGATAATCATGGATAAAAAGAAGAAAAACTATAAGAAACAAGTCTAAAATCTTGGTTAAATTTGATGGCTGTATAAAACAGTAAAGAAGTAAGTCATAAACTGATAAAATGATGAAGTGGAATAGATTTACAGTAAGCTATGGGTCTTGTACACATGTGAGAGTTGGCCATGCAATGGAATCAAAATAATGAGTGAGATATGATCAAAACAAGTTTAGGGTATAAATCTGAAGTTACTGTTTTGGACGATTTTTAGAAAATACTTAAAGGATGATTCAACAGTAGCTATAGATGAGTTAAATGTAGCACATATCATTTAGTTTATGTGATAAAAATTTGAGCTTCTATCTCTATGTAGAACTCAAGATATGGCAGTTTTGGTGAAGATGAAGTTAAAAATCAGATTTTTGGAAATTAAAGAATAATACTATTATATAAGCACTCACATTTTAATATATAAAATGTAAAATAAAAACCCACTAACTTATAAAACTTATTTATATAAATATATATATAAAAGTTAATCAAATGGATGAATTATATAAATGATGGTGAAATAATGTTTATAAGTAATAAAAACTATAAACATGATTTTTACGACTTTTTCGGCTATCGCCGTAAAATTAACGTTTTTGTTAAATAAAACTTAGATGGTTGGACCCGTCTAATGAAAACTTTATAAAACTTATATACTGATATATAGACATGTATAACAAGTAAAAACCGATAAAACCCGAACTATAGGGCATACGGACATTAACAAGTTAAATAAACATATTGGACTAATAAATGGACTAAATAGGATAAAAACTTGTAAAAAGAATCTATTGGGCTTAACCCATTTAGGCCCAACTTGGAAAGTATACATACTGATAATATAGGTACAAAATGGATTAAAATAAGTTAAATAACTTATAATAAGCTTATTGGACTTAAGACACGTAAACGGGTAAAACTAGTAAACTAATATAAAAGTTATCGACATATAACACTAAAAGGAGTAAACGAGAATATGTAAACCCACTTGATCATCATATATATATAATCATAATATGTATACATACTTGTTATTTTTATAAAGTCATTGGACATGAGTCTAAGACCGAGTATTATTTGTCTAGGTTTCCGTGATTGAAGCACGTACCGTACATCCGAATTGCCGACAACCCGCCTTCCCACATCAACGTGAGTTCATAGCCTCGCACTCTTTTAAATGTTTTATAAATGCTTTATAAACCCGCGAGGGAGATAACATGTTAGTTTTTATAAAAGTTTGGACACCATTTGTCCCGATTGTTTGTTTATTGATTTTGGACCCGAATGATTGAATGACCCGATTGTATGACCCGATAAATGATTAATGGACCCGATAGATGAAATCAAATGGATTGTTAAAGTTAGGTTATGTCACTAAAAGTCCCATTAGCATGAATTGTGAACTACCGGGAGTTGGTAGACGCTTATGCATTTAATAGTACTATTTGGGGACGATCACCCCAGTTCGCGCCTTGACGGTTGATCCCCGTCGTGCCACATTGATTGGTAAGCGAATTTATGTATGAGAAGCTTTCCAATAGCGTGACCTTTGTGACGACACGCTACTTTAGATGGGCAAAATTTGTATCGGGTTAGCTACCCGTTTTGTTTTAGTAAGGTAACAATGTCATGCGGCTTGTAATAATCCAAAACTAACGAAATACTATTAGACGCATCGAATTACGAAGTATTGCCTGACTAGCAATACGGGGTCATACTATTGATATTATGTTTGTATTTTTGTTTTCATAACCATATTCATATAACGGTTTTTATTTGATTTTATACAACGTCATAAGACGTATTGTATGACGTTTTTACGACATTGGCTCGTATAATGATTTTTAAGGCTTTTTATAACCATATTCATATAATGGTTTTATTTAATCTATACAACGTTGCAAAAACGTATTGTATGGTGTTTTTAACGATAATGATTCGTATAACGGTTTTTAAGGCAAATGCCTATATTATGATTTTCGATAAAGATTTGTATAAAATGATTTTGGCTATTTTACGGCCTATTACAATGAATTGTGCGAATTGATTTTTGGTACTAATTTTATACCAAAGTTATATTGATGGAATTTAATAAACTCTATGAATTCACTCGGCGTTATCGCTGACTTTTTCTTTTAACATGTTTTATCTCAGGTAATTCTCGAGAAGACGACAAGAATTCATGGCCCGCACTTAAACAATATTTTCCATTCAAATATTTTGTAAAACTTTGTATGAAATGTAATGACTTGGGACCGATGTAACTTTGATGTTTATGAATGGAAATGATTTATTATTAAACGACGCGATTTTTATGCGTTGTCTATGATGTGAGTAATGTGCTATCCCGTAACACCAACGAGTCTTCCACTGTATTGAGTTGTATAAATTTGGGGGTGTTACATCGCGGCTAGCGTAACCGTACTCTCGAGCTACCTTTACCATTTGTCACTTTGCGGATTTACGAGGTGAGTTTATAGCCCCATGTTTAACTATTTTTACTGCTTTTTGGGGTGAGACATTGCTTGATTTAACGTATGAACACAAGTGCATTTACTGATTTATATATTAGTCTAAGTCCCACTAAAAACCCAGTTGCTTTGGCCCGTGAATCGTGAACCGTTAATTACTTTGTGTAAGCGCGAATGTTATGGATAGATCTATCGGGATTGACGTCCCTGTCTGTCTTGTCCAACAAGGGGACAAGTGGGCACAGTTTCATTTGAGTCTGAGATAAGATGTCGTGGGTTTAGGCATCCAGTTGGTCTACATTTATATGATTATACTACCGGTGTTGTTAACGCTTCGGTGTCACGAGCTTAGACTGTAATAAATACTTTTAGGATGACTTTTTATTTGTTATATTGTCATCACTTTTGGGAAAATCTTGTGGTTCATTAAACATTTCAAATTAACTAAACCTATGAACTCACCAACCCTATGTTGACGCTTTAGCAATGTTTTTCTCAGGTATTAAGAAGGAAGATGCTAAGTGAGGTCTCATGCATTGCCGTCATTTCTGTTGAAACAAAAATCATTTGTACTATATGGAAAACTATGTTTTGTAACTGTGACCAGTTTTATGCTTCCGCACTATGTTAAAACTATTTATTTTATCAATTACAAGTGATCTATTTTCCGAACGTCTCATTTAGAGGTCGTTCTTTGTAACTGTGCGTGTATGATAATCATGACGTCACCACTCCCTTGTTGCCATTATACTCTGATATTTTGGGAGTGTGACATTTAACAAGATCATGGTGATGTGTTCTTCATGGTTGACAAGTTTTTACATCATTTTACGCTATATCAAAAATCAAGCCGTGGGTCATCTTAGGTTTTTAGGGTTTCATTATTTGTTTAAATGTTAACTTTTATCAAGAATAACCATATATATTAATATGTATGAATAAATGTATTAGAAAAGATAGGTTTTAACTTGGACTTACTTGTTTAGATAGGTTTAGGAGGGATAGGAGAATGAGTAGGAACAAGTAACAAGCTTTCAACAATGGAGGTCTAGGGGACCTTAAACAATCCGTGGGCTTCACTAGGGCTTCTAGGGCTCTTTTTCTTGCTTCAAGGATCAAGGTTCTTGTAGGATGAGCTTAGGATTAACCTTTATATAGTAGGAGACATAGTATAGGAGTAGTAGATAACTTGAAGATTCAAAAATGGTGGAATGGTGGTGTTTGCCGTAGGTAGTGAGAGATAGATAGGTGATGAGATTGCAAATGGTATGTGTTGTGTGTTGAGTGTGTGTTTCGGCTTATGACAAAGAGAGAGAGATCCAAAGTGTATCTTTGTACCTTGTACAAAATATCTACTAAGATATGCATGGATACTCATTGGATACACTTGGTGTATACACACATGCTCAAATTGGTAAATTGACTTTCTTCCTTTCTTGCAATGTTGTTGCCGTGTGTTTTGGATCCAAGGGAGACAAGAAGTGACTAAGTATAGTAAAAGGGTATGGTGTGTCTAAGGGTTTGTGTAAGAAAAAGTAAGGTTGGTATAGGAAAAGTATGGTTATGCATGTATTTGTGTAAGTAAGCATGGTTAGTATAGGGTTTTAGTGGATTAAACAATTGAGTACTTACAAGCTAGCTAACACATGATGGTAGTGTATGCATGCATACATCTACACGTCTAATATATGCATGGGGAAAGGGTTTTTGATAAATTTTGCCAAGTGTTGTATGATAATAATAGTCCTTGTATATTATTGTAGGTATTTTTTGTGTTGTAGGTATTTTTGTTGAAGCTTTTAGGTAATTTGGTGAAAGTGTATATTAAATACATCACTAAAATTATTTTACTTAAATAAAGTAAATAAGTGGCAATGTAAAATAATGTACATTGTTTTAAAGTGTTTAGGTATTTATTCCTTTTAGGTAATATATGTAAATATATACATATAAAAATAAATCCAAGTACTTAATAAATAAATTAAGTAAGGTTACAGTTTATCTCAAAAATATGTACTGAGGTGATGAGTTTATTATTAAATAAAGTGGCGAGTCAGTTGCCAGAGTAGTCAATAAATGACTAAAGGTTCATATAAATGTAAAATAAATATGAAAAGTAGTATAACAATAGGTATATGATAATTAATAAGTCATATAAAAGTGAAATTACATAAATTCCAAAAATAAGTAGTACAACAGTTGACAAAGTCGATAAGATAAAATCAGAGGTTTTACAATACATCTTATTCTTGATTTAGAGATGCTTCCTTTTTGACCACAACTTCATTCACTTGTCTTTCTTCCTCATTTTGGGACTTAGATTATGCAATGATCCGCCTCCTTTTCGGACTTGGATTCATAAATTCGTCCTCATACCTTGTAAGGGTCTTTTTGGACTCATAGACTTTTCTGCAGCCTTATTGGAGTACTTTACTTTTCGTCGTGTATCTTCATCCTTCATTTTGGATTGAGATTCGTGAACTTCACATCTTTTTGGATTTAGCAACAAAAGGTAATCCGCATGCCTTGTTAGGGCCTTTTTGGATTCGCCAATCTTCGCATCCTGTTTTGATAAGTTATGTTTTGAAAATGTACTTTATTACAATCATAATTAACTTTCAAACGATCTTGTTCTAGTAGCTAAATACCTTATAAACCGTATGTCCTTTATTTATTGCAATTTATTTTTCCTAATGCATTGATCTTATGGGAGAAAAAGCCACAATTTAAACACATGAGTTTTTGAAAGAACGTTTTCATGTTCTACGTTTAGCATAATCACTTGTCTAACTCTTTCACGTCTCGTTCTTCACTATCTAAAGACCTATAATTAAAGAGACTCTTGAATACTTAGCCATGCAAGTCAAAATTAAACCTAATTTGGATTAGCTTCATTAAGACTATATTAAATCGAAGTTTTGGGTTTTCAAGTCACCTATAGGAGCTTGGAAGTTCTTAGACTTGGAAAAGTTTAGAATTTACGTTTTAAAGTTCCCTTGATAAGTGACTTTCTAGGATCAATTATAGGAACTTGCGAAAAGTTCTGTTCTTAACCCGTATGAGTTAAGACTTTCGCGTTTTAAAGTTCCCTATATAAAAGTCTAGCAAAACTTGATTCAAGTGGGTTAAGGAATGTAAAGGGCTCCAAATGCCCATCAAGTCGAAAATTAAATCTTATTCTACCCAACAAAAAATATACATTCGTGTCCTAAAAACACTTATGAAAACTAAGAAAATTTTTAAAATTTGGCCATTTTTAGCCTTATTTTCCATAGAACAAAAACAAAACGATGAACTTGGAGAGCATGAGGGCGTAAGCAAGGCAAGCATCTATTCACCCCCATACTAAAAATAAACATTGTCCTCAATGTTTCGAGTCTAAAGGTGGAGCACCCCCATAATAGAAACAAAGAGTCAAATGCTTAGGATCTAGCATGAAAAGGGTGATCAACAATATATCTAAAGCCGTTTATGAATTATGCTAATAGATTATCGTTATAATAATAAAGGATATGTCGTGGATTCGTGAAAAACTTCTTCAAGAAAACGATCGAGGCTTTCGTAAACGAACACGAGAGTCTTCAATCGTGGTGATGATGATGATCTAGATAACACATTCACAAATAACCACTAGACAACGAGTTGGAAGGGCACAAATCCCCTCACATTAACTACATTAGAAAGCGATAATATGTACATAGATAAGCATGGGAACTCTTCCACGAAGCACCTCGTTTTTTTAATACCGAGTCATGAGCTTGAATCGATCCCCTCAATGCTAATTATCATTGGGGAAGGTGACTTGTTCGAGGTCGTCCATAGAAGGGACTTCCCCACCAAAGTAGTGCTTGAGCCTATGTCCGATCACCTTAAAGTTAGGTCCATCATTTTGAGCTAGCTCGATGGTCCCATAAGGAAAAAACTTGTGTTACGGTGAATGGAACCGACCAATAAGATTTCAACGTTCCGGAAAATATCTTCAAACGAGAGTTAAAAAGTAACACTTAATCACCAATGTTAAAAACCCGGTTTTTAATCTTTGAATCATGAAACTTTTTAGTCTTTTCCTTAAAAATCAATGAATTTTCATAAGCATTATCTCTTAATTCATCTAATTCATTAAATTGTATTTTACGGTGATCTCCCACGGTCTTTAAGTCAAAGTTTACATGCTTTAGGGCCCAATATGCCTTATGTTCTAATTCAATTGGCAAATGGAAATTATTCCATACACCAACTTATGAGGAGTACACCCGATTGGGGTCTTATAAGCGGTGCAAAAGGCCCATAAAGCATCATCGATTTTATCGGACCATGAAGCACGGTTTTCTCCAATTGACCTCTCCAAAATCCTCTTTAATGCTCGGTTTGAAACCTCGACTTGCCCACTCGTTTGTGGGTGATAAGCCGTAGAAAGACGATGTGTAACCCCATATTTCTTTAGAACCTTTTCGAATTGGTCATTACAAAAATGGGTTCCACGATCGCTTATAATAGCATGAGGGGTTCCAAACCGAGAGAATAGTTGCTTCAAAAACTTAACTACCACACGAGCATCATTCGTAGGCAAAGCCTTGGCTTCCACCCACTTAGATAGGTAGTCGACGGCAACGAGGATATACTTGTTTCCATGAGACGATGGGAACGACCCCATTAATTCAATGCCCCATACGTCAAAAATCTCACACACTTAAATTATGTTTTGTGTCATTTCATCCTTTTGAGAGGATTTTCCTTGACGTTGGAAATAATCACATGACTTAACAAGTGCGTGTGCATCACGATCGATAGTAGGCTAAAAGAAGCCAACATCGAACACTTTCTTAGCCGTGAAATTAGCACCGTGGTGACCACCCGTGGGTCTCTTGTGACAAGATCTAAGGATATTAGTAGCATCGGTGCCAAAAACACAACATGTAACGAGTTGATCCGCACAAACTCGAAAGAGATAAGGGTCGTCCCAAAAATAGAACTTGACGTCACGAAAGAATTTTCGCTTTTGTTGTGTCGTCATACCCTTGATTATGAAATTGCCCGCATGGTAATTTGCAATGTAGGCAAACCATGGGGTGTCGTCCTTAGAATTCACCACACCAAGAGTCTCGAGAGGAAATGTTTCAGTAATTTCCTTGTTCTTGAACTCATTTTTGTGAGGATCTTCTAAACGAGAGAGATGATCGGCCGCTAGATTCTCGGCTCCCTTTTTGTCAAGTATGGTGACATAAAATTCTTGTAGGATGAGAATCCAACAGAGAAATCTCGGCTTCGCATCAAGCTTAGAGAAGAGGTACCTGATAGCCGAATGATCCGTATACACTATGCTTTTTGTTAAAACGAGATAAGGTCAGAATTTCTCAAAAGCATACACCACGACAAGTAGTTCTTTTTCCGTTGTAGTATATTTCATTTCAGCCTCGGTCATCGTCTTACTAGCATAGTGGATAAGTCAGAAGTGCTTTTCATGACGTTTCCCTAAAACGGCCCCAATTGCATAATCACTTGCATCGCACATGATTTCAAAGAGTAATTCCCAATTAGGAGCAACAAGAATGGGAGCTTCGGTAAGTTTCCTTTTAAGAGTTTCAAAAGCTCGAGCACAATCCTCATTGAAGATGAAAGAAGCATCTTTTTGTCAATAAGGTGTGTCATAGGTCGAGATATTTTTGAAAAGTCTCTGATGAATCGACGATAAAAGCCCGCGTGGCCTAGGAAACTCCTAACTCCCTTAACGGTTTTGGGATGAGGTAATTTGGCGATGATGTCTATCTCAGCTTTATCTACCTTAATCCCCGCTTTTGAGACCTTGTACCCTATGACGATTCCTTGTTTTCACATAAAATGACATTTTTCTCAATTAAGCACAAGGTTGGTTTCTTCACAATGTTTTAACATTTTTTCTAAGTTGTCTAAACATGACGTGAACGAATCATCAAACACCGAAAAGTCATCCATGAAGACTTCTATCGACTTCTCTATCATATCATGAAAAATAGCCATCATACACCGTTGAAAGGTTCCTGGTGCATTACAAAGTCAGAATGGCATTCTACGATAAGCAAACGTTCTATAAGGACACGTAAACGTAGTTTTATCTTAATCATGAGGGTCGATAGGGATTTGAAAGTGACCGGAAAAACCATCTAAAAAGAAATAGAAGTCATTCCCCGCAAGTCGCTCCAACATTTGATCCACGAAGGGCAAGGGAAAGTGGTCTTTACGAGTGGCGTCATTTAACTTTCGGTAGTCAATACACACCCTCCAACCGGTCACAACACGAGTGGGAATTAACTCGTTGTTTTCGTTGGGTACAACAGTCATTCCTCCCTTTTTAGGGACACAATAGATTGGGCTCACCCAAGGGTTATTGGATAGAGGATAAATCATTCCCGCGTCAAGAAGTTTTAAGACCTCTTTTTTAATGACATCGTGAATTTTGGGGTTTACCCTTCTTAGACACTGGATTACGGGTTTGTAGTCCTCCTCCATTCAAATTTTGTGAGTGCAAAATTAGGATCGATTCCTTTAATGTCGGAAATTTTCCACGCAATTACCCCTTTGTGAGTTTTCAAGATTTTTATAAGTGCGGTTGTTTCGATATCGGAAAGATATTTCGCAATAATTGCTGACAACTTATCTTCACCTTCTAAAAATGAGTATTCTAGATGAGGGTAAAGGTCTTTCAATTCAAGGATTGGAGGATCCTCAATTGATGATTCCGGTTCAACACTCATAATTTCCATCGGCGAAAAATTAGGTGGAATTTTTTCGTTACTAAAAGTCATATTTTCTTCATTGTCGATAAAATCTCCTCCTTTGAATGGAGCGAGAGAATGTGAATTATTTGCAACAATAGGATCTAAAATAGTGGGATTTCCACTAAGAGAACCTTCAGAAAATCCTAACACCTCTTGTGAAAATTCATCGCAAACTATGTCAATTAAATCAACGTGATTTATAGTAGCGATAGCATAAACATGAGAAGGTGTCGAATTTTTGGTAGCATTTATAACAAGTTCCTCCTCGTTAAATCGTAAATTAATCTTTCTAGCGTGAACATCGATAATCGATCTCGAGGTATCTAAAAATGGACGGCCCAAAATTAGAGGAACTTGAGGATCCATGGGAATATCTACGACGATAAAATCGACCGAAAAGTAGAATTTCCCAACCTTAACAAAAACGTCTTTGGCCACTCCACATGCGAGAAACGTAGAATGATCGGCCATTTCGATGGACATTTGATATGAGCAAAAACTCATATCAATTTATCAACAAATCACCCTAAAACACAATAAAAATACCTAAACTTTGTGCTATAAAGCGGAATTATGTGGTATGTTTTGTGTTTGTGCTCAAATAGGTAAGAAGGATACATTTTCAAGCAAACAAAGGAAAATCAAGCTTAATTTGATGAAAAAGACAAAGAAGGATCAAAAGTGACAAGACTTTGAAGACAAAGGACCTATCTTGACAATCTGCCAAAGATGAAGGACCAAAAGTGCAAATATGACAAAGTCAAGATCAAAGTCAAATCTGGTCAACTATCAAGTCAACTCAGTCAAAGGATCATTTTTGTTCAAGAATGAAGTTTGAAGGACCAAATATGCCAAAGAAATGAAGTTACTAGCTTAAAAATACAATCTGCCAAGTTCAAGGGCTAATTCTGCCATTTTTGGAAAGATAAACCAAGTTCAATCCATGTGACAAAGGGCCAGCCAATGAGAATGCAAGAAACCAATGCCATGGATTGCCAACTCATTGCATTAATTGCACTTCAGCCGCCAGTCATTAATTGGTCAAAAATCCCAACAGTAAAACCCACTCAGACTTTTTCAGCCAATGAAATGGAGACATGCAATAATTGGTTTATCCAAAATAGATAGTGATCCGCAACTCATGCTGAGAACCAATAATACTTTGCCACGTGCATCTTCAAACTCAAAACGCGCCCAGGAGTGGAAATTCACTACACTTTATATCAAGAGATGATATAAACATTAATCTTGCTCAAAATCACAAGACGAACTCAATGGTCACAACCAGTTAAGCTGAAATCAAACCAAGAGAAAACCCCCAAATCTGTTCTTCATCAGCAAAATTCATTTAGCAGATTTCTGACACGTGGAAGCCTGGGATTGGTTCTAACACGTCACCAACCCCAACTGCTCTACTCCTGAAGTCTATAAATACCATGTTTAGTTCTCATTTCTGGTAGTTGTAGAAAGTGTGAAATCACACACACTTAGTTTTCCTCTCAATTCATTTCTTAGTTTCAGCTTAACAACTCAAGAGTTTGACACACTCTTGAGTCTGTTATAGTTAGTTGTAACAGTTTAACTACCCTTGTAACTACTTTCTCACTCACTAAAATTCAAATTTCCATTTTCCCTCCAAAATTTCTCATACTACTTACTGTTCATTACCTGCTTCATTGATATCATTAGTGCTGATATTGGTTTGTTATGATCATAACCTGATCATAGTGAACTAATTGAGAAGATTGTAGCTGATTTGTTGATCCAGTTCATTTCTAGCAGAATTTGATGAGTTCCAGTCCAGTTATGGTGATTCTCATGGTTGTAGTTGATTGATTGGTTGTTGATTAGTGTTTTCTAGTGCTAAGGTGGTGGTTAGCACTAGAATAGAGAGCTCAGCGCTCCTCTACTCCCCAAAGGAGGCCTTTACTTAAGGTTTACATGTTCTGATTTCAGTTCCACTAAACAGTTGATGCATGCTTCATTCCTAGATAATCTTGCTTGATTTCATGATAAAATGTGTTAAAGTCTTTAATTGATCTGATCTTAGTGATTGTGTAGCTTCATTGTAGCTTAATCTGCTTATTAGTTTTGTTACTTGACCTGTTTTCAGCTTATTTCAGTCAGTTTAGCATTGTTAATCATTTAGTGTTCTAGTTGGATAGAGTACTTGTAACCAGTTCTCATATACTTCATTTTGATTGATAAACTTAGTTAGCTAAAGCTTTTTACTCAGTTTAGTCCTTTGCTCAATAATCATTCACAAAAATTTCCAAAAGATCAGAAAGTGGTGTTTGGCATTAGCCTTGATTCAGATTTTAAGTGATAGAATTTGGCAAGCTTTGGTTCATTTTCAGTTTATTAGTCATATAAAACAGTTTTAAGTCACTTTTAAGTCAAACATTTGGTCAAAAAGGCAAATGGCCATCTAAAAAGATTGGGTCAGTTTTCTTCTAGTTCCTGTTCAGAAAGTTGTCAATTTGATTTGCTTAGCATTTCTTTGTTATTTAATGAAATAACTCCAAACCAGTTCTCATTTCTTACTCAACATATGAAGTTTCAAAGTCTATAAGGAAACTGTACAGTATTAGGTATTAAGCTAGAAATAAGCAAAAGTTTAAGACAATAAGCAAATGCAAGTTACTGTAACTTGGTGAACTGCTTTTCCATATCTCCATTTTCACTTCATTAACTGGTCAATTTTCTTTCACAAAATCAATCCATAAGTGCTCCTGGTTGAATTTTGAGATTTTGAGCTTATTAAAATTCTTGGTCAACGTAAGTCAACATAAGCACTCTTTTTGCTTATTTTAAGTTTCTGAGCTCATTACTGGATGAATTTTCATGAGATTTGATTTCCCGTTCTTATTTTGAGCTTATTAACAAGAATCTTCACTAAAATCTAGTTGTACAAGTCTGGATTAGCTTATAGCTTATTTTGTGCTTATTGAAATTAGCTTATCAGCTTTTTAGTAAGTTTCAGCCAATTTCCTTGGATAGGTCTAGTTTAAATCTGATTTTAAGCTGTTTGCAACTTGTTTGGTCAAAATTGGTTGAGAAATAAGCTCAAACGAGCTTATTGAAGGTTGTAACCCGTTTTTGGTAAAAAGTTTTCAAAAATTGCATTATAGTCCTTGAGGTATTAATCTGTTTTTAATCATGGCTAAACTTGCTAGTTTTTAGGTTTTGCAAAAACACAGTCCTTACATTTTCAAGTTTGTTCAAATTCAGTTAGGAAGTTTTGAATTAGTTGGAAAATTGGTTACTTGTTCTGATAGTTTTCATTTTCAGTCCTCATAGTTTACTGATTTTGCACATTTAGTCCTTGTACTTTTCAGCTTTATATTTTGAGCATTTAAATTTCATAGAATTTACATTTCTAGTCCTTTTAGTTTGTAAAATTTACATTTTGCATTTTAATTGAATAAAAACTTGGTATTTGCACTATGTTTTACATATAAGTAGACGTTATTTTTCATTTTTGCAAGGCATTGTTTGAATTAGCAATAGAATATCCAAAAAAAACATTACCAACCAAGAACAATTAAAAACCCGATCTTGTTAGGACTTTCAATTTGTTAAGAACTGAGAAAAACGAACTTCAACTATACACATTTCAAATGGCGCCGCTGCCGGTTCTTTGACTTTACGAGAGACTATCGATTGACAGTTTTCATTGGCTTTTGGGATCCGTTCACCTAGTGAACGTTATTTTTACGTATCATAAATCAAAAACAAATAAAAAAATCAAAAATATAAAAATATATAAAAACTAAAAAATTAACAAAACAATTCTTTTCCTAAAGAATTGACCAAACAAATAAAAAAATCCAAAAAACAATCTTTTTCCTAAGAGATTGCACCCAAAAATATATATTATTGGATTCTCTCGGTTTTTATGTACATATAGTATTTTCTCTTAAAAACTCATAAATACAAAATATTTTCCATATATTATTATAAGTAAATACGTATACGTATAAGAACAACCAATTCACATATTCTCCATAAGTATTGCCAAGGCAATACACCGTGTTGAGGGGCGTTCCGGTCCTTGACATGTGTATCGATCAAACAAAATAAAGCAAGAATAGATAAATACTCTCAATAAGCAACAATTCGAAGAATACAAACAATTAAGTGAATAGAAAGGCGATGTGCTATAAAATGCCATCTAAGGGTCAATAGGTACTTAAGTGCTTCGCGCCACCTAACCCCCCCGTTCACTTGTGAGTATTCTAAGAAGGAAGGCTTCATTGGGGGTCTTGCACCCAAGTAGTACATACGTATATTATTATTTTCTTGTGGATATTTCATATTGAAACTCGAAGAGGATAATCCTTTTCTCTTCAAAGTCACACGAGAGTTTCTCTCTCATTCCTCGTATTGAGTTGCATGCTCACTCGCGGGTGTGCACAAATACTGATTGGTGTACAACCTCTTCCTCCGAAAAGGAAGAAAAAGAGAAAGAGTAAGACCACCACCGTCCATCAAGCCGATCACGAGAATCGTGCATTGACTCATCCACAACAAGAAGCCATGGCTGTTGATAATCGTTCTTTGATGGAACGTTTTCAATCCAATGTTCACGGATATGCTAATGCTATTAGGATTCCCGACATTCTCGCAAATTCATTTGAGCTAAAAACGGCTATGATTACCTTGGTTTCTAACACACCTTTCTATGGTCACAAGAATGATGATCCTCATGATCACCTTAAGAGATTCCTTGCTCTTTGCAATACCCTTAAGTACAATGGAGTTCCACATGATGCTATTAAGTTGATATTAGTACCATTTTCACTAGAGGGACCCGCTAAGCATTGGTTAGACACCCAACCACCCGATAGTATCACCACATGGGATGGTTTCACTACTAAGTTTTTGAACAAGTTCTTTCCTCCATCTAAGACCACGGCTTTGAGGAACTTAATTATAGGCTTTCAACAAAAACCTAGTCAATCCTTTAGTGATGCTTGGGAGGAGTTTAGAGAGTTATTGAGGAGATGCCCTAACCATGGATTGGATGAAGTTCACCAAATCAATACTTTCTACGATGGCCTTAAACCTCATCACCAAGATTCACTCAATGCTTCCGCGGGAGGGAATATTCTTCTTAAATCCATTCAAGAGGCCGTGGACATCATTGAGACTAAAGCAATGGTTCAAACAAACACTCAATTTGAAGAAAGGGTTCATGTTATCCAAAACAATTCTCAAACACCTTGTGATAACCAATTCCTCAAGTATCACCAAGAGCTCATGCAAAAGATAGATAGAGATCATGAGATGAGTTTTAAGGCACAACAAGAAATGATTCAAGCAATTAAGAGCCTTTCATTGAACAATTCGTCAAATGATGTGCATGCCATTACTCTTTCTTGTGTAACTTGTGGAGGTCCCCATTCCTATGAACAATGTGATAAGGTGCAAGGTTATCAAGGGGAATGTTATGCTTACCAAGAGGAACATCGTGAACACTTCAAGCCAAATATCAATCCCAATAACCTTTCTTACAAGTCCCAAAATTACCTTACTCCACCGGGATTCCCACCCCAACCACCCACCCAAATTCAACAAAATCCTCCTCAAGTGTTACAAAGGAATCAAGGGCAAAGACCACCTTACCAAGGGAATAATTATAGACCACCAAATACCTTTAACAATCAAGGAAATACCTTTCAAGGCAACAACCAAGGGTTTTACAATCAACCTCCACCTTTCCAACCCCAAGGTTTTCAAGGAAATGTGCCACAAGATTATAACACAATTGAGCTTCTTCACAAAATGAATCAAGAGCATGAAAGGAGGTTCCAAGCTAATGAGAAGAGATTAAGAGAAATGAATGAAGCTCATGAGAGAAGAATGAGAGAAATGCATGAAGATACAAATAAGAAGTTTATGATGCTTTATAATCAAAGACCACAAGGGGCTTTACCTTCAAACACACAAACAAATCCAAGAGCAAATGTCAATGCTATTACAACAAGAAGTGGAAAGACAACAAAATATCCTTCACCTCCTAAGTCTCCTATTGTTCCACCCACTTTTGTTCCTACTTGTGACAAGCCTTCTACCTCTACTTCACCACCTCTAAATGCGCCCATTTCTCCCACTACAACACCTACTCATGAAGCACTCAATAAGGAAAATCCTTCATCAACCACTCAACCACAACCAAAACCAAGTCTTCCTTATCCATCAAGATTGAGAAAAGAAAAGCTTAAGAACAAGGATGATATCCAAGTTTCAAACTTTTTGAGGATGTTCAAGCAACTTAACATCAATATCTCCTTTGCGGAAGCTTTAGCCAATATGCCTAAGTTTGCTAAGATGATTAAGGACTTACTTTCTAACAAGGAGAGATTGGTGGATTTGCCTAATGCTTCCTTGAATGAAAATTGCTCCGCGGTTTTGCTTAAGAAGTTGCCTACTAAGCTTGGAGATCCGGGGAGGTTTTTGATTCCTTGCAATTTCCCGGGGGTGGAAAATTGTATGGCTTTAGCGGATTTAGGAGCAAGCATAAACCTCATGCCATTATCGGTTTGGAAGAAACTTTCACTTCCCGAGCTCACTCCTACTAAGATGACTCTTGAGTTGGCCAACTGTACTATAGCTTATCCGGTGGGAATTGCGGAAGATGTTTTTGTGGGGGTTGATAGATTTACATTTCCCGCGGATTTTGTGGTGGTTGATTATGATATGGATCCTAGAGTGCCTTTGATTGTTGGTAGGCCATTTTTGAGAACGGGTCGTACTTTAATAGATGTGGCGGAAGGAGAACTTACAATGCGGGTAGGAGATGAGAGAGTTGTGTTTAACATGGGGAAGTTGTCTAAAAAGTCTAATGAGCCCGAAGCGGTAAAACATATTGATGTTGTGCATGAGGAGGAAACACAAGATGATATTCTTGATGAAGTTTGTGATGAATACTTTTATGAAGCTTGCTCAAGTGGAGATTATGATTTACCTCATGTTGAGACCATTGCTTCCATTACTTCATTTTTGGATTTTCATGAACATCAAGAGCTAAACCTTGGTGAAACCCCATATGACAATCCACTTTTCCACAATGATAATCATATTCATGGGGACTTTAGTGATGGAGAATCTTTTCTTTGTGATAAACCAACATATGATGACTATAGTGATGATGAGATTTCTACTTGTGACTCTCCATTTGTTGATGATCATACTTCCTTTAGTTTTGAGGGATCACCAATTTTTGATAGACCAATCTATGATGTTTATGGTGATGAGGCGGATTCTATAATGGATGAGAGTGATGAGTTTTTAGCGGAGGATATATCTTTTGAGTACACTCTTGGTTATCTTGATGAGGAGGGGGACATACTCTATTTAGAATCTCTATTGCATGAAGATCCTTTACCTTCTTCCTTGCCCACCTCAACCTTTCAAAGTGATAAAGGCAAACAAGTCATGATGGTTTCTTTCAAGAGCTTGTTGTTACTCATGCCTCCACAACCTTTCTCTCACCATGTGTACTACAAAGGAGAATCTTCTAAGGCAATCAACACTTGTTGTTTTCCCATCAAGGAATGGATTTTTGATCCTGGCATAGAGCTTGCTAAATCATCTCAGTATCCGCCTGATGCAACAAAAGGAAAACTTGTGAAAGATTTGAGAGTTTTACCCTATCACCTTGTGAAGAACATATGGGAAACCATTTTGGAAAACCACACCTCACCCTTTTAACCATTGCTTGGGATGTTAGTTGTGGCTTTGTGTTATACGTGGGATGGTAATTATGTATTTGATCCTGGGGGATACTTATGAGTTTTGCTAAATGAAAACTTGTTTTACCTCATCATGGATATTTTTCTTAAAAAGGGCAAAATTTTTCTTCTCCATGATAGGTTTTAGACACTTTTGAGTGTGGGACGAGTCGAGCTAGAGACTCATTAACTCAAGCATCATATAACTAGGTTTAGAGTGTTGTAGGTTAGCAATAAAGGTATAGACTTGGAGATAAGTGTAGGGGAGACCTTCTTTTGTCTTCATGATTGTTTGTAGGGTTGCTCACTCATTTCATGCTTTGGAGATTATGGAGGAGGCCCTTGTATCCGGTTCACTTCGTTACTATTGTGATCTTTCATTGACAACTTGTGCTTAAACATGAATTCACTAATAGTTGTCCTTTCCTTAACTTGGGTTAAGCAAAGTCTATTCATTGTCATAAGTGTAGGGGAAGTTTTTATACTTCCATGCTGTTAAACATTTAGGGCAATGTTTAGCTTAAGTGTAGGGGGGTCTTCTATCGAAGTGACCTTACCTAGAACTTGTCATTGTCTTTCATGATAACATGGAAAATTAATTTTTCAAACATTTTTCAAATTTTTGATCTACTTTGGCCACCAAAAATATGCATTCATAATTTTTGCATTAATCATTTTTCATTTGCATTTGCATTGTATATATTTCTTCTTTTACTTTTCATCAAAGAATATATAAAAAGAGAAAAATATAATAAAACATGGTTTAACAAATTTAGATTTCTTTGACATATTAGGCCCGCCATGGATATTTTGACTCAACCCGAGTTTGCTTATCTTAGCATTCTCTAGCTAGTATCCTTAACCATGTAGTCCTTCATTGGTCTATTAGGCTAAGCATCCACCAATCTCATTATTTGAGATTTTAAATTTGTGGAGAATGGGAGATGATAGAGTTGAAGCAAGTATAAAAGGGCTAGATAAACTTCATGATAATTACTTATGGCTAAACCCTTCTCTTCTTTACCTCTATTTTCTTCGCATGTATATATGTTAATAAATAATCAAGAACGGTTTTAATCGGTTTGTAATATCTTATGCATTTTTGTCTAATCATTCATGGTTGATATAAGTACGTCTTAAGATTCTAAGTTAGAAAGTTTTATGTGTACTAGACTTATGTCATGCTCAATATTTAGCGGGTGTTTTTCCTTTTATTTTTTTCAAATTTCTTTGCGAGGAATAAAGAAAAATAAGAGCGGCTTATGAAAAAAAATGAGTGGCTAGAAAAAAAAGAGAAAAAGAAAAAAAAGAAGAAAAGAAAAAAATATATATACAAGACTCCCAAGAGGGGCAGTGTGGTGTTAATTATAGTGACTATTGAGTTCCAATATTACCTTGACGGGTTGCGGGGATTCAATAGATTGCTCCAATACAATATTACCTTGACGGGTTGCGGGGTTGAAGATCCAAAGTCTCAAAAAGATGGCGGATGTAAATTATTGCGTGAGTTTTATTTTTCTTTCCTTAGCGAGTGTGTAGCTACTTATGAAAGCATGACATGAGGATTTTACACATAAGGCGAATGACTTATTACTCTTAAAACGGACTTGTATTAATTGTGAGCGGTGTTTCAAGTAATGGATGAGAGGATTACTTAGGATTAAAACTGTGCTTCCTTATTTTTGGATTTTACATTTCTTATACTTCTGTAACACCCCCAAATTTGTACAACTCAATACAGCGGAAGACTCATTGGTGTTACGGGATAGCACATTACTCACCTCATAGACAACACCTAAAAATAGCGTCGTTTATTAATAAAGCATTTCCATTCATAAATATCAAAGTTACATAGGTCCCAAGTCATTACATTTCATACAAAGTTTTACAAGTTATTTGAATGGAAAATATTGTTTAAGTGCGGGCCATGAATTCTTGTCGTCTTCCCGAGAATTACCTTCAAGTACCTGAGATAAAACATGTTAAAAGAAAAGGTCAGCGATAACGCCGAGTGAATTCATAGAGTTTAATAAATTCCATCAATATAACTTTGGTATAAAATTATTACCAAAAATCAGTTTGTACAAATCATTGTAGTAGGCCCTAAAATAGCCAAAATCATTTTATACAAATCTTTATCAAAATCATAATATAGGCATTTGCCTTAAAAATCATTATACGAGCCAATGTCGTAAAAACAATCATAAAATACGTCTTATAACGTTGTATGAAAATAAAAACCGTTATATGAATATGGTTATGAAAACCAAAACACAAACATAATATCAATAGTATGACCCTGTATTGCTAGTCAGGCAATACGTCGTAATTCTGAGCGTCTAGTAGTATTTCGTTAGTCGGATTATTATAAGCCGCATGACATTGTTACCTTACTAAAACAACAACGGGTAGCTAACCCGATACTCAATTTGCCCATCTAAAGTAGCGTGTCGTCACAAAGGTCACGCTATGGAAATCTTCTCATACATAAATTCGCTTACCAATCAATGTGGCACGACGGGGATCAACCGTCAAGGCGCGAACTGGGGTGATCGTCCCTAAATAGTACTACTATATGCACAAGCGTCTACCAAATCCCGGTAGTTCACAATTCATGCTAATGGGACTTTTAGTGACATAACCTAACTTTAATAATCCATTTAATTTCATCTATCGGGTCCTTTAATCATTTATCGGGTCATACAATCGGGTCATACAATCATTCGGGTCCAAATCAATAAACAAGCAATCGGGACAAATGGTGTCCTATTTTATAAAAACTAACATGTTATCTCCTTCGCGGGTTTATAAAACATTTCATAAAAATATTTAAAAGAGTGCGAGGCTATGAACTCACGTTGATGTGGGAAGGCGGGTTATCGGTAATTCGGACGTACGGTACGTGCTTCAATCACGAAAACCTAGACAAATAATACTCGTCTTAGACTCTTGTCCAATGACTTTATAAAAATAACAATTATGTATACATATGATGATTACATATATATGATGATCAAGTGGGTTTACATATTCTCGTTTACTCATTTTAGTGTTATATGTTGATAACTTTTATACTAGTTTACTAGTTTTACCTATTTACACGTTCTAAGTACAATGAGCTTATTATAAGTTCTTTAACTTGTATTAATCCATGTTATACTTATATTATCAGTATCTACACTTTACAAGTTGGGCCTAAATGGGTTAAGCCCAATAAATAAGTTTATAAGTGTTATAGTCCATTTTTGTTGTATTATTAGTCCAATAACGTTAATTTAGTCCGTTAACGTCCGTATGTCCTATAGTTCGGGTCTTATCGGTTTTTACTTGTTATACATGTTTATATATCATTATATAAGTTTTATAAAGTTTACATTAGACGGGTCCAACCATCTAAGTTTTATTTAACAAAAACCTTAATTTTACGGTATCAGCCGAAAAAGTCGTAAAAATCATGTTTATAGTTTTATAACTTATAAAACTTAACAAGTTACCATTTTTAATAAAATGTCCACTTATTTACCATTGTACATATTTATATAAAGGTATTATATAAGTTAGTGGGTTTTAATTTATATTTTATACTATTAAATTTTGAGTGCTTATATAATAGTATTATACTTAAATTTTCAAAATCTGATTTTTATCTTCACTTTCACCAAAACTGCCATATGTAGAGTTCTATATGGAGATAGAAGCTCAAATTTTTATCACATAAACTACATGATATGTGCTCCATTTAACTCTTCTATAGCTACTGTTGAATCATCTCCTAAGTATTTTCTAAAAATCGTCCAAAACAGTGAACTCAGATTTGTACCTTAAACTTGTTTTGATCATATCTCACTCATTACAATGATTCCATTTCATGGCCAACTCTCACATGTGTACAAGACCCATAGCTTACTGTAAATCTATTCTACTTCATCATTTTATCTGTTCATGACATGTTTATTTACTGTTTTATACAGCCATCATTTTTAAGCAAGATTTTAGCCTTGTTCTTTATAGTTTTTCACCTTTTTAAGCATGTTTATCAACACCAAATCCCCACACAATATTTTTATCATCATATAATCATCATATACATATACAATAGGAAATAAAATACATGTTTACATAATCAAAATAACAAGAAGATGAGGAGGACAATCTTTATACCACCAAGTTGATGTAGGTTATGATTTGGACATGGTTTTTGATGGAGAAACTTGTGCATAGCCAAGACCATCTTCAAGACCACCATTCTTCATAAACTCCTTGTGGAAAATCAGCCCCAAGACTCCATGAAAACTCCTCCTTGGATGTTATAATCACCACCAATCTTCATCTCTTTTGAAGGAGATTAACATATGTAAGTTATAACAATAGTTTGTGGTTAAATTTGGATCAAATGGAGGTGTTTTTGGTGAATATGGGACGGCATAAATGGAGTGGGATGAGAGGATTTGTGGTTTTTGCATGTAGTGGAAATGAGTTAGTGGTATGTTGAAAGTGGTTTTGATGTAAGTCTTAGCTTACATGGTAAGCTTAAGACATGTGTAGTAGTTGTTTATGAGGTTTTGACACCTCATGGTGTTAGTTGCTTAATATGGCCGGTTTTGGGGGTGGGGCAAGTGTCCCACTTGTCTCATCCCCATTTATTTACGGGTACTCCTCGATTCTAGTTTCCTCGATTTGCGTGCCCTCGGGTTTACGAAAAACGTTTTTATAAATTATGAATCAACGGCACAAAACGAATCCAATAAAAATTGTCTCATTAAAAACAGAGTTCGAAAACGTAAATACGTAATCCTAGGGTTTCCGGTTTAGTCGTAAAGGACGTTAAAATAAAATCGTATGTCCTAATCTCTTTTCGTAAATTTGTGAGTTTATGAACCAACACAAATTTAAAACTCCAAAATAATATTCACGAATAAATTTATTTTCTGAAATGTCGGACTGTCACCAAAAGACGGTGTATGTAAACATAAGCACGTAACGTAGAATCCTCCGGTTTAGACGTAGTCGGCGCTACTTCAAGACGTAAATCCAAATTACTTCCCAAAAATAAGTGAGTTCATATTGTAACATTAAAATAATGTTTTCAAATAATACTTGAGAATAAAATATCAACCATAAATTGACGGATTGTCACAGCATTTACCCCTAAATAGGATCTTTGTCCTCAAAGATCATCTTACTACTCGCTTCTTATAGAGTTAAAGCCATGTGGGTATTCCCTCCACATTCGGTCTTTTCTCACAAGTGTAATTCATTACAATACGTGAGTTTCATCAAACATAACTACGGGAATAAGATCAGGCTTAATGTTGACTTACTTTCTCTATCCATGATGTTCACGGGTTTTTGATGAATGCAACTTTTCGCCGATCTAAGCTTTACTAAGAACAATCAGATTTTCACTTGATAGATATTCCATCAAGTTCGATTTACGAAACATAATTCACGCAGTTCTTGAAGTCCTAGGGTAGATCCAGCTTATATGCCTTTCAATCCCAACTTTTACATCATCTCAATGGTCCCATACAACGGGGACTTATATCCCATGATTTGTCAGATCATGAATTCATTTTTCTAAGGTTAAAAATTGTGGCATAACTTCGCTACCCATTTGGCACTTCAAGATCTACATTTCATATTCACATAACCTCTTGCCCACTACCGGCAGTCAATATTCAAATCCTAATTTCAACATTCATTTCAGGTCTCGCGGGTCGAGTATTTTGTAAGGTTAGGTTCGCCATCATAGGAAACCTTAAACCTAAAAGACATGTCCAACTCACAATGGGTGTATGTCGGGTGTCTTCATCTCAACTCCTGCTTACAGATGCTCTAATATTTAGATCCTAACAAGATTCGATCTTAATCCTAACACGATGGTTATCAATGATAATCTTTTCAAAGGAAAACGATTATACGGTCTATTACCAAAGGTCAATCATTCAAACATAGAACAGCGCTTATAGTATTTTGTATCGTTACTTTACCTCGTCCCTTCGATTGGGGTGGTACATAGTACTCTCATCAAGGTTCGTTCTCAATGATTTCTGAGCAAATCTCTAGAAATTCGATGCGAAGCGAGGATCTTGATATATAGATGATCGATACATGCACACTATGTTTACATAACTCCTTTAAATAAAAGAGTCTATTTCTTCATCAAGATTCTATCATTAACGAGAATGATATTAGCAGATTTGGTCAGTCTGTCGACGATGACCCGAATCGAATCAAATTCAGATGATGACCTTTGCAATAGTTAAACGTTTACTAATGTATGAGGCGGTGTCTGCCTTCATAATTCGTTATCAGTACAACTTCTTTAGACAAAGATACTTTTAGTCAAAAATGACATACATATAATACTTATACTTACAAGATTTCCAATATAACTATATCTCACAATCCTCTATATGTATACAACCACAAGTGGCCTTTAAAACATTTAACGCTATTGGCTTCTCACTTTTAATGGTTCACATTAGACGCGAACTCCTTTTATTATCTATATCATCCTTTTTACAATCATCGGCTATTTTTAAATTGTTCGGCAATTTATTTTGCACCTTCATTATTAAGGAACATGTCCTAATTGGTTCTTTATCTTTTATACATAATGTGTCAGTAATTACGTTCACTTTCCTGATGAAATAAATATCATAACCGTATTTATTCAAAATTATTTCTTCATATCTTCTATGTTTCAGTTTCGTCTTTACTATTATCTTTATCTGTTTTACTCAATCTGACGTCTAAAGCGTCGATAATTATTACAACTAATTAAATAATAAACATTTAGTTTTTATGAAACATAACGTAAAAATTTTAAATTTTCTTAGTTCGACCAATTATAAAAATGTTCAAAAATAAATTTGAATTTAATTAACAAGATTTTTGTTGATTTATCGAAAATAATTAATAAGATTCGTAAATGTTTGAAAAATCTTTGGTTATACTTTGGTCAAAATTTCCTTAGTTGAAAAGCAAAAGGTATCGTTTCAAATTTCAAGTGATAAGTTATATAGTTTCCTCAATTCCTCTTAAGTTGTCTAGAAGTATACACAAACATTTACCCCTAAACAGAAGTTTAGTTAAATGGTTTGTGTATAAGGGAATAATCCCAAAAAAATCCTTTGATAAATTATTTGTCAAAATATTTGTCAAAACACATTTGCACTTTCTTTTTGGTAAAACCCAAAGTCTTAAAAGGGCTCTTAATTTTTAAAGGGTCAATATATTTCATTATCTATTACTCACACGGTCAATTAATGTAAAGGATTAAGTCTTTAATCTCATGTTGATTATTCAAGGTACATGTTTTTATTGTTCGACCAATTCAGGGCAATCTATAAATAATTATTAACTCATTCTTATTCCTATAAACAAACATATGGTCCTTAATGATCACAAGCATGAATTTATCAAATTACAGCCTTCACACGTGATTCACCAAATTTATGAATGCTACAAGTGTATTAGTCAATCCAAACGACATCACGTGAAACTCATAATATTCATTACAAGTTCTCGATGTAGTGATGGGAATAGATAATCCTTTTCGCAGATGCGAAGTTGATGATAACCATGCTGAGGATCAAAAACCTTGTAAATGATCAAACAAATCTTCCATTTCGAGTTATGGATATCGTTTTCGATTGTCAATTTACTCAGTTCATGGTAATCTATAAATATAAGGAATGATAACACCATAGCTCTTCATGATGACAGGCTTGGTATAATGAAATCTTTCTCCGACAACTCTCTCAGTTGTACGGTAATTCCTTTAATTCAGATGGTGCTGTCGTACAGTGCACACGCCACAGGTGCAGCACCGAGAATATAATCAAATACCAAATTCTACTTGCCTTAATGGCGAAAGTCTAGGTAATTCATCAACAAATACTTACTAAAGTTTCATATAACATAAACATCTTTTAATACATTCACTTTTTAAGTTCTTCTAGATGAAAATATCTATAACCAGTTCACAACCATTCATGTAATAATTTTAAGTCTAAATACAAGATATGGTCATTCATCAAGGATTATTTAGATCACTTTTGATAATCAACATCTTATCTTTTAGGGAATTCTACTCGAGTTCCCATCAATTAAGACAATGTCGTCATGTCATAATCAATCAATCCATTCTACTGGCACTATCAACTTTCCAGTTTTATTGCCGTTGATAAGATGTGAACTTCTCAAAAGTCTAATAATAAGTCATAATTCTTCACAATTCAGGGATATCTGGAGACATAACTAACCTTAAAAGAGTAAGGTCAGCGCATAATCTATGCGAGAGAATTTCAAATCAGATACAGATGAAAACATTTAACGAATATGAATATATCCCATGTTTTCATAATTTGAGTACGCATTCGAAAGCTCCTCGGATCGTTACCCAGGTCATTCAAATGATATCAAATCAAAAGAAATGATAAGAATGTTAATACATCCAGTCGGGTATCAACACTCGGCAATCATATACTTTTCCTAAGAATCTTACTACGAGAGAAATAGACAAGAACAGAATATCAATTGTCAAATAAGACAATTTCCACAGATGAGTAAATTCGACTCAGAAGAATAGATGCTACATGCACATATGTTGGTGTCCCTAACACTATGTCCCTATATTTTTACTTCTTGTAGATCTCATAAAATTTTAATCTTTCACAATCTTTAAAGAAAATTTAGTGTTTATTCATTAGTTTTATGGTGACTACTAATCAGCCTTGCATGGTCCATTCCAAATTGTATGTAGGCGCGCAACTATATACAATTTCAAGATTAACGATGCAATACTCAGTTCGTCAAAATTTTATCATCATGTTTATAACAAAAACATTTTCATGCTTAATTCTTAAATAAGAATCAAAAATAAATTTACAAAGAATTTCTTTGTGTTGGATTGAAACACACGACTTATAATGATATAGAAATGTAGATGAAGATTAAACCAAAAAAGAAAGATTAGATTAGATGAAGGAAAAGAGAAAAACAAAAGATGTGAATTCGTAGTGAGAGAAACACAAACGTTTCTCTCTCTACAAAACAAATGAAATGGAAGACACACACACAAATGAGGCTTAGGAGGCCTTTTATACTAAGTAGTAAGTGTTTAGGAGGCCTTCCTCATTTGTGTGTTCGGGACTAATTCCCGTTACATAAACATTAATATCTAAGAACTCTCGACACCGTTGAATAGTATTTTTCACGAGCTTCGCAACGGTATATTATATGACCATCACTTTAAATACGGCTAACAGTCTCCCCCTAAGGGGTGGTCATGTAATATGTGACTTCACTTCGTTGGTGTTGCAGACTTTGAAGCTCGTTGTCTTGAGAGTTCTTTCATAGTTCCTTTCATGACTTGTGATCTTGGATCTTTGATCTTTGCCTTGACTTGATCTTGTAACTTTTCCAGCTTGTGTTCTTGTGTCTTTACCCACATACTCATGTTTTGAGTTGACATGAAAGCTTGTTAACAATCTCCCTTGATCATCAGAGTAGCGGAAGTCTTTGTCTTTAGATGTTCTTGAGCTTTCTTCAATAATCCTGAATATGTGGCCTTGAATTGCGACTCTTGAGATAACGCCACCGTTTGCATTCCACCGGTTTCCCGTTATACAGTACGAATACTGTACCTGTGATCAGGTAAGTTCAAAGAACTTCCTTGACAGGATTTCCAGCTGTGGTAGCCGTTCTCAATACTTGAATATATCGAAAGATAATTCAAAGTAAGGAGTGAATCATGCAGTTCCATTCTGCTGATTAGGTCGTCAATTCACTTTCCTGGAACAAGTCTGAATCAATTAAGAATCAAACCATCGTTGCTTTCCAGTTGACACAAGTTTGATTCATATAGAATCGCACAAGTTACCTACCGCAGTGCTGTTTGATGATGACACTGGAAGGATTTCCATTCGTCACTGTAAATACTGAAAAGTATTACTCTGAATGTTCTGGCAAGATCATAAAGATATTGCGTCGAGACCTGGAACGAGTTTGAATCAATTAAGAATCAAACCACTGTTGCTTTCCAGTTAGCATATGTTTAATTCAAGTGAATCTTACATATGACCTACCGCAGTGCTGTTTGAAGTTAACACTGGAAGGATTTCCATTCATCACTGTGAATACTAAAGAGTATCACTCTGAATGTTCTAGCAATATCACAAGGATAGAGCGTAGGACTCTGTAAATCATCGCTTGTGTTCTAATGATGAACGACAATTGATCTATGGAATAAGTGTCCTAATGAGATTTTTGATGAATCTCGTTGGCTTTAGACTCTATAAGTGCACGTTTATTTAGTGATCGGAGGCTGGAGCAGACTGCCACCTATTCAATATCTACTATCTCGGAGTGAGAAAGTTGATAGAAATGAGTTGAACTCCGTGACAATAAAACAAACTTCTTTTGAGAGAAGCTTGAGTAGGCTGGGAAGGGTTGTGCGTTGCATCACTGGGTCCATGATGCTTTGTCTTCAGTATCAGAAATCATCAAAGTGATTCTGATAATAGATGTATTGACCCGGTTTCTGCCTAAGTTGTATGGAGGGCTTCTTTCTTTACACCCTTTATCCTTACATTTCTTTTTCATTCTTCAACCCCTTCAATGCTTACCAAGATGTCATAACTAGCACCTTGTTGTGATTGTTCCAGTGCTAGCTTAAGTCATTAGTCGGCATTATTCCCGTACACTCAACTACTCCATCTTTCCTAAGGACTTCTAAGTTCTAATGGATTGTCCCTGGGAAGATCCTTCCGGTTCTGGTTGGATCATAGGACGAATACCTAACCACCTTTTGACACCAATATCGTCGTGATTAATTATGTTGAAGGGTATGGATATCGTAACCAGAAAAATCATTTGAAAATGCAGTCAAGGTGTTGATGAAATCAATGTTTACACCTTGAAAGTTCTCTATATAACCAAAAATGCTCCCCCTACATATGTGCATCACAAAAGGAAAGGTTTTTGCACATATTAGGAAGAGAAAGCACTTACATCAAAGATATTATCCAAGACAACACATTTTAATCACTATTCTCCCCCTCAAAAATTGCATGAAATTGAAATTTTTGTGAAATTAGTGATGAAACATGGAGAGAATAATGAGTCATGAAATTTTGGAAAAAGGTTTATGAAATCATTATACTTCCCCTTGAAAAGAGATTCTATTTAAATAGGGGAGTATATGAGCACATTGTTTTGAAATACCTTGAAAAATTGTGCTCAAAAGTCCGTGAAAATTGGGTTCATGAGCTTAAAACTTTGAATGTTTTGATAAAAGCTCATGACCGAGAAAAGCGAATTTCTCGTTGTTGAGGATAAGTCAACGACTTTCCTTTCTTTTGGGGACCGGGTTATAGTCTGACATGTGACTATAAGCCATTATGAGAAGAAAAATAGAAAAGACATGTTTTGAAAACATTTAAACTCTCATTCGAACTTTATGTACGTACCCGTGTCGTTATTGAACAACATTTCTAAGCACGTCCATATTATCGATGCTGAGAGACATGTCGTAGAAGAATATTTTTGGTATTTTTTGAAAGGTTTTCTCATTTTTTTATTTTGTTTTTATAGGTTTTATATTTTTGTATTTTGATTTTCTGATAAATATATACAAGATTACTGCGAATGTGCAAGACGTTCAAGTTCATCAGGAGTGAAACTACGCATACCAAGTCGACGAACCAAGAATTCAAATCTGTCTTGAGGAAGAGCTTTGGTGAAGATGTCGGCTAGTTGGTAGTCCGTCTTGACAAAGAACAGTTCGATCGTTCCTTTTTCCACATGCTCCTTTATGAAATGGAATCGGACAGCTATGTGCTTGGTCTTGGAGTGTTGGACCGGGTTGCAGGATATGGCTATGGCTGATTGTGAATCACAATAATTAGGGACTTTGTTAAAGAAAAAGCCATAATCCGTGAGTTGTGTTCTCATCCAAAGGACTTGAGCACTACACACGGATAAAGACACATATTCTGCTTCCGCGGTTGACAACGCCGTACAGTCTTGTTTCCTTGATGACCAGCTCACTAGCTTCTCGCCTAAGAATTGTGCTCCACCGGAAGTGCTCTTGAATGTATCCTGACATCCTGCATGATCGGCATCTGAAAAACCAGTGAGATCTAAACCAGAATCCTTCGTATACCAGAGACCCATGTTAATGGTTCCCCGGAGATAACGAAAGATCCTTTTAACCTCCTTGAGGTGCTTCTCGGTTGGCTGAGCCTGGTACCGAGCACATAAACAAGTAGCATGCACAATGTCCGGTCTGCTTGAGGTTAAGTACATAAGGGACCCGATCATACTTCGGTATTTTGTAGCATCTACAAATGTCCCTTTCTTATCCAAATCAAGCTTGTGTTTAGTGTCCATTGGAGTACCAATAGGATCACAGTTATCCATACCAAATTTCGTTAGAATCTCAAGCACATACTTGGACTGATTTATGAAAATACCACGGGGGGATTGGTGAACTTGGAGACCAAGAAAGAACGTCATTTCCCCCATCATGGACATTTCGAATCGACTTTTCATAAGGTCGGCAAATAATATGGAATATTTTGGGTTAGTAGAACCAAATATAATATCATCTACATAGACCTGAGCCACCAAGATATCGTTTCCGTAGTGCTTGATAAACAACGTTGGGTCAATGGTTCCTTTGCTGAAGTGATTTTGTAGAAGAAATGATGATAATTCGTCGTACCATGCCCTCGGTGCTTGTTTCAAACCATAAATTGCCTTTTTCAACTTGTAGACATGGCTTGGATGTTCGGTATTAATGAAACCTTCAGGTTGACATACATACACATCTTCTTTTAATGGCCCATGCAAGAAGGCCGTCTTCACGTCCATTTGATACACAGTGAACGATTTGTGTGCAGCATATGCCAAGAAAATCCTAATAGCTTCCATTCTAGCAACCGGGGCGAAGGATTCGGCGAAATCAATTCCCTCCTGCTGTTTATAACCTCTCACAACTAGCCGAGTCTTGTTCCTAATGACCGTTTGCTCCTCATCCATCTTGTTTTTGAATAACCATTTCAGGGTAAGCGGATCGATATTGTCCGGTCGAGGTACTAACTCCCATACATCGAGTCGGATGAACTGATTGAGTTCTTCTTGCATAGACTCAATCCATGATGCATCGGTCATTGCTTCTTTCACACTTGTTGGTTCCATTATGCTGACTGATAGTGCATAGATACACATATCACCATCGGTACGCAGCTGATTTCGTGTTAGACCGGTCGTGAGAGATTGCCAATCACTTGAACCAAAGGATGATTCTTAGTCCATTTGTGTTCATGTGGAAGTGTATAAGAACCTTGATGCGAGCTCGACGGATCCACATATGGTGTTGAAGGCTGAGTAGTGCTTGTGGAAGCCGCAAATGGATTAACAAACTCATGTTCGTTGAGCATCGCATTGTTTGCATTTTCAGCAACTATTTCATTCTGAAGATGAACATGAGTAGGAATTTGCTGAGAATGTTGTTGAGTTGCGTCAGCAATCGGAGAAGTGGTTGGAATGTTTTGAGGTACTATGGTTGAGGTTGACGTAGATGGTGCAGAAGTAGATGCCGATGGTGTAGATGCAGTCGGAGGTTCTTGAACTACCGTAGCAGGTGCAGTCGGGGCATTTTGAGGAACACCAAATGATGAAGGACCCTCCATATATTCATCATAAATAGGCCCAAATAAAACTTCCAAGTCACGTTCCGAAGGTTGTAACGATGAGATTGCTGACGGCGCAAATTGAAGCACGAGTCCTGAACTTACGTGTCCAGAAGTCTGACCTTGAAGCTCGGGATGTGAACTTCTATGCTGAGAGGCCATACCCGAGAGTTCATCAAAGGTAACGTTCATAGTCTCCATTACCTTTCTTGTCCTTCGATTATAAACTCTGTAAGCACAAGCAGTTGAAGAATAACCAATGAAAAAGCCAATATCACCTTTAGGTTCAAGTTTACCGATATCTTCACGATCATTCTTCAGATAACATAAAGCACCGAAGACATGTAAAAATGAAATATCCGGTTTTCTTCCATTAATGATCTCATAAGGTGTTTTGTTGAAACGGGTGTGAATAATGGAGCGGTTTTGAGTATAACATGCAGTTGCTATAGCGTCGGCCCAAAGGAATAACGGTGCACTAGAGGAGAGAAGCATCGTTCGAGCAGCTTCAACTAACGTGCGGTTCCTCCGTTCCACAACTCCATTCTGCTCTGGAGTTCTTACAGCCGAAGTTTGATGAGAAATCCCAACTTCTTCAAAATAAGCTTTCAATTTCTGATTTGTGAATTCTGTACCGTTATCCGTTCTCACAATAATGACAGGGGCTTGCAGTAGAACTGATGTTTTCTTCAAGAAGTTAATAATTACATCAGGGGTTTCATCTTTTGAAGCAAGAAAATGAACCCATGTGTAGCGAGAATAGTCATCCACAATGACAAGGACATACCGCTTTCCATTAATACTTTTGATTCTCATTGGGCCACACAAATCCATATGTAGGAGATGTAACCTATTCGTTGAGTTGGGAACAGGTTTGGGTTTGTGAGGCTTCTTCTTACTTTTACCTTGCTCACATGAAGGACAAAGATGGTCTTTTGTATATTTGAACTTTGGAAGACCGGTAACGAGATCATCTTTCGCGAGATGGGTGATGGCATCGAAATTGAGATGAGATAACCTTTGATGCCATAACCACGACTTTGTTGATGTGGCTCGGGCCATGAGACATTTGAAAAAGATCAATGGTGTAAAGGTTGGTGGTACGATTTCCTTTCAACAGATCAATTCCTTCAAGATCTCTTACAAAACATGTATGACTTCTGAAAGCGACCTCCAAGTCTGAATCACAAAATTGCCCAACCGAGAACAAGTTATGTCCCAAGCCATCAACAAAAGAGACTCTGGTGATGATTATATTTCCCCAATGAAGATCACCATAGCCTAGAATTGCTGCAACATGATCATTTCCAAATCGAACAGTTCCCATGAAACGCCATACAAAGTTCTTGAGAAGGCTTCGATTCCCAGTCATATGTTTGGAACAGCCCGAGTCCACGCACCAGAGACAAATTTCAACAGCCTGCCAATGATAAGAGAAACAAATATTTTGGCAACCGATGAAATAGGTTCCTGTAGGGTTAGAAGAGAATTAAGCCGTATCACATACCGACGTTTCACTGTCAGTATGAGATCTACTAGTGTCGATAATTTTGCCATTACAGTCAAAATTTCTACCAGTAGGCAACCATTTAGAGGTGAGTCTAGGGCTACTAGGCTTAGCAAGACTTTCTGTGGACCCTACATGCGTACTTTTTGGAACATACACCTTAGCCTTAGGAGTGCGTTGTTGTTCACTGACTGACAGCTTGTCAAGTCGAGTGTAACCACCATAATTCAAACCATTCATAGTCAAACCACAAGCATCATGACTAAAAGTAAAAAAACATTTATTACATTTAGCACAAATAACTTCAGATTTTTCATTCCGAATAGCAAGCTTAAAGTCATTACATTCAGATGAATTAGGTTTCTGATTATGATTAAAAAGCGGTAAATTCCTAGGGTGTTCTTCTACTTCCACATTATTGATCTTGGGACGACTACTTCTAGAGGCAAAAGGGACCCTATCATTCCTTGTATTGCTCGTAGGCTGTGGCCTTCTGCTCTTAGTGTAGTTGTTTATTCCTGTAGAAGAAGACACGTGTCTATTAGAATTAGCACTTTTTAAATCAATAACTTGTGGTTGAGCTATAGTGATCGGTTTTGTCCTAACGCTTGCTTTACTTTGTTTGCTAGGCACAGAGGGAGAACTAACACGAAACATTCCTGGGGCAATCACAGCAGTTTTCGTTCCAGCAACCTTGGGAAAAGGTGTCACAGCAATACGAGTGGGTCCCGAGGATGCTGGTTTCTGGATCATCGTATCCACAATCGAGCTAGATTCAGAAGTCTTATCTTTTAACAAGGCCTTTAACTTACAGTTCTCACATATTTTATCAATAAGTTTCTGAAAGACAGACTTACTTTGTTCAACAGCCCGCTTATATGAAACAACAACAGATTCTAAATCTGCAATCTTAGCCTTAAGCTTCTGAACATTAGCACTACTAGCACTCTCTAACCCTGACGAGGCCAAATTTGTTTCTGAAACCCCTCCTAACTGAGCCTGCAACCGTACGATAGTTTGTTGCATTTCATTGTGAGCTTTTTCATACGAAATCTTGTCATATTTGCATTCATCACATTTTTTGACAAATTTATTCCAAAGATCGGTGAATTCTTTATCCTTTTTAATGACATAAGATTCCATTTTCTCTTTCATATGATCAAGCTCAGTTTGGAGGTTCTCATTATGCGACATAGAGGTACCTAACTCGACATGGCTACTATCAATACAATCACGAGCTTTAGAGAGGCGTTCAAGATCGTTTTCCAAAACTTTGATTTTATCAAGAGATTCATCAGCTTCCTTCGTCAAAGATTTAAAGTCTTCAACAAAGTTGGCTAGTTCTTTTAGAAAAGCGTTTTCCAAATTTCCTAACCGAGCATCAACTTGATTAATAATCGGATTAATATCGTTTTGAAGAATTTTCTGAACCTCAATCTGAACAGGTGATGTAAAATTACCTCCAGTTATTTTTGAATTAACAACACGTTTAAGGATGACAAAGTTATCTTTAAGCTCGTTTAGAAATCGGCGAGTGATACTCGGTTTAGGAGGGTCATCAGACAATTCCTCACTTGGTAGCAAAAGCATTTCAGTATTCGTTTTAGACCGAACAAAAACAGTTGGCGGGTTAACTTTCGGATAATAAACGGGTATCACTTCTTTATCAAGCTTTTGCATTCTTAAACGAGACTCTACAGCAAGTTCAGTAGTTTCCTCGGAATCATGCACACTAGGTGGATCATGCTCATCAGACAATAGCACACTACCATTATATAAAGTTTCATTAGTGGCCTGAACTTTCTTAAGGTATCCTGGATTAGGGGGAAGAGGACAACCTAAAGCCATTTTGTATCGAGTGTAATTTATATCATTCACTTTTGGTGCGAGCATATTTATCGTCTGCATAGTTTGGCCACGTTTTACTAAAAGGTTGTCTAATTCTCTAATCCTATCTTGCGCATTGCAAAAATCCTCAAGAAGCCCATCTTCTCGAATTTTGAAATCATGTTTTAGCTGTTTTCTTTCTTCTTGTAAATCAGAAACAATAGATTTTTCAGTTGAAAGTTGTTTATTAAGAGAAGTGATTTCATCATTCAATTCGCTTATCTTTTTAGCACTACTTAAGTGTAAGGCATTTAACTTCTTAGTGGTGCATTTTTCTTGATAAACCGATGTAGCATGAGCTTGTTCAAGTTCCTTGATTTTTTCATGATGAATCTCAAAACTTTTCTCCCGTTCCTTATATCCCGCAAGCTCAGTGGTCAATTTGGCATTAGTTTCTCTAAACTTATTATTAACCACCGTAGCATGATCTACATCCTTAGCAAGCTTATCAAATAGAGATTTATAATACGCATGTGTCTCATCAGGAAGGGTTGTAGGCTGGGCAACTTGATCTACACTAAGGTCCACACTAGGCTCATTTGAAATAATATTACTAGTATTCGTTTGATCCTCGTGTGTCTCAATGTAGGGCTCAAGCATCTCAGTATACTCTTCCTCCTGATTAGACATATTATATATATCATTATCGTCAAAACTTGGGTGTACCTCAGAGGGACCGTCTGCATCATAAACGGGAGCTCTGTCATCATGCATTCCTGAGGTTGATGCTTGCTGTAAGTTTGCCATCAAGATGTAGTTGGCATTCACCTCTTCTTCCTCGTCATATTCTGCAGCAGAAGCCATAAGATCAAATTCCTCAGCTTGAAGTGGGATTCCTGCCTCTTCTTTTTGTGCTATAAGAAGCTGAGTCTGAAGATAAGCAGCATCCCTCTTCTTTTTGGCTGTGCAATCTCGAGCATAATGACCAAATCCCCTGCAGTTGTAGCACTGAACCTGACGATTGTTGTTTCCATTTCCCGTACCAGTATTCTCAGCCCTTGCAGCCATAATGTTTCCCATCTGGTTACCAACCGCTGGCACAACTATTAACCCATTCTGATTACCCGCATTCGGAACACCCGGATTTTGACCACGGTTTTGACCATACTGATTTCCTGCATTGCCAACGGTCTGCCCAGCATTCTGACCATATTGTTGAAACTGAGTCCCAGTGTTTCCAGCAACTACCAATTGGCGATCTTGATTCGCATTCATAAAAGGTTGAGCAATCTGCCTATTTCTAGTGTTCGAGGAGATTCTCTGATTGTTGTTGGTGGGGTTAATGGTGAATTTGAATGCCTTTGCAAGAAGGGCAAGACCAGTATTAATAGCATGAGTAGGATCGGTAATGTCATCAAAACAGGCAATGGGTTGTTGTAAGTAATTCATAGCAGCAGGATGTTGATATCCATAAGCAGTGAGTTGTTGTTGTTGTTGTTGTGGCATGAAGTTACTTGATGAGGGTTGATGGTAGGGTACCATGGGATATGACATAGATGATGGAGAGTTTGCCATAAAAGCCAATGGATCTTGTGTCTTGGCACGTCTTTCTGCCCTAACTTCGTTAGCTTCATCTTGATTCATCTTCAAATAGTCATACACTTGAGTGTAGTCAACGACATGAAGATCCTTGGTTTGATTGACAAGAGTGACATATCGTGACCATTCAGAAGGAAGATTATCAAGAAATTTGATGTTGGCAGCAATTTGTGCAGGTTCATGTTTGTTTCTTCTAAGATGGTTCATGAGGGTTGAAAACCGATGATAATAAGGTTCAATTTGTTCCCCTTCAGTAGACGTAAATTTCTCCCATTCATGAAGCAACTTAGTTTCCTTTTCTTGTAAACCGATTTCACTGCCCTTCATCATTTTCTGAATCCTAAGCAACATCTCGTGTGCGGTTTCACAACTATCGACAGCAGCATAAACATCTTCAGGAAGTCCCATAAGAATGACTTGAATTGCTTGATCATCAGCGTCGAGTTGTTTGGATTCAGCTTTAGTTAATTCTTCATCTGTTTGCTCATGACTTGAATCAGCTACTGGGTTAGCATTCGTAGGGTCCCCAGGCACAATAATTGTTCTTCTAACATACGGACCCTTTTGAATCGAGTTGACAATCAACTTTCCCAGAGGTTTACATTTTGCATAACGAAGGAGACGACTAGCCCATGTAGTGTAGTTCTCCTTGGTAAGCATGGGTGGACGATTCTCAGTACCCGCAGCATAGATATCTTGTTGAGACGTCATCGTAGAAGTCGTGTGAACAACAGGATCTCAATTCGTAGAAAGCGTGTGGTGATGTTAAAATTCCGAAACTTCCGATTT
Organism: Glebionis coronaria; assembly: GCA_025667525.1. Lineage (NCBI taxonomy): Eukaryota > Viridiplantae > Streptophyta > Magnoliopsida > Asterales > Asteraceae > Glebionis > Glebionis coronaria. Next base: position 150,676,390 of record CM046874.1, read on the forward strand.
TTTTTTTCTCAGTCCGACAATAAATTCCTCAGTCCGACAAAACGGTAAGCTGAAAAAATTAAGTATCGCCAAATTTTGAAATTGAGTTCGAGATAGCCAAAAACTAGTAGGGAAAAAATTTGATTCTACTTGACCTAATGTTGGCTTTTTTTTTGATCTTCGTGTAAACTATGTTCTGAGACTAGTCTAGATGGTGGCTAAGATTAAAAATTACTCAAACAAAATTTCCATCGGAATGCCCATCGGAAAATTCTATCGGAATGCTTCTATCGGAATGTCCTCCTATCGGAATCCTAGATCGCAATGATGACCTGTCGGAATGTTGCTTGTATCGGAATGACTTCAGATCGGAATATGTTCAGATCGGAATATGTTCAGATCGGAATACTTCAGATCGGAATGCTGATAAAATTTAGGCAGAGTAACGACTCAAAGTTCCTTAAGAGCCGTCGGAATCCCAGATTGCAAAGAGCGATCGGAATGTCCAGATCGGAATAAGGTATTGAAATGTTTAGATCGCAAAGTAGAACCTAAGGTTATTGCGATCTGGCCTCACGCGTTGTACTTTCCGATGGAGAAACTTGCAAGAATTTCGGAAAGATGAACAAACAAGAAATTTATCAACTTTTGATCAAAAAACTTGAGTTTTAGCCAAAACCAAGATGCCTAAATTACTACTACACGATTTAAAGAACGTATACGACTTAGACACACAAACAAACACGAAAATGTTTTTGATTTTTTGGCGAAAAACAATCAAAATCACACGAAATGCTTCAATACGAATCCCTTGGCGAATGATACCACTTGTTGGATTGAAACACACGACTTATAATGATATAGAAATGTAGATGAAGATTAAACCAAAAAAGAAAGATTAGATTAGATGAAGGAAAAGAGAAAAACAAAAGATGTGAATTCCTAGTGAGAGAAACACAAACGTTTCTCTCTCTACAAAACAAATGAAATGGAAGACACACACACAAATGAGGCTTAGGAGGCCTTTTATACTAAGTAGTAAGTGTTTAGGAGGCCTTCCTCATTTGTGTGTTCGGGACTAATTCCCGTTACATAAACATTAATATCTAAGAACTCTCGACACCGTTGAATAGTATTTTTCACGAGCTTCGCAACGGTATATTATATGACCATCACTTTAAATACGGCTAACACTTTGTTATGGAAATAATTAAGTTTCCAAAGCGTCTCATAAACAACTTCATTTTGATATCAATCACTTATAAATCTTACTTTGAATAATCCTTATTGTGATGAAAATTAAATTTTCTCAAAGGATACCGTTTTAACTTTATAAAAATAATGTGTGATCTGCAAAAGAGTGATGAAGAGTTGTTCACCAAGAACTAACTACAATACGATAGGAAATGAGCTTTAACCAAATAATCATGAGGTTCATGATCTCGATGGCACTCAAAAAGAATAATTCACAACGTAACTCAAATCAAGATGAGTACTCGTTCAATGATTGCATCACTAATGCGAACATTAGGATGAAGCAATAAAAGATAGATATCATTGATACATGTAGAATTTAGCAATCAAAGGTAGTCTTTTCATTAATCACAAATAAGTCAAACTGTACCGTAACACATTATGTGTCACTATGTCATACAATTCCAATATCTCATCCTACCAACTGATGTCTCAGTTAAGTTAGGGATTATTTTTAAAAGATACCTCAATGAATACTAATCTACAAGAGTCATTAGGTGTCCCACCTGTCCCAGAAGATCCATCCGTCCTAATTCAGAAGAAGATTTCTTCAATTTATTTCTTGGACATTGGGCATCCTCGTTAGTGGACAATGGCCTAGGAACAACACTTAACACGAATCAACAATCAATTAAAACCCTATAATTCAATCACAGGACTTAACGACTTCCTCCTAACAATCTCATATTCCATACGGGTTAAATTTTACTTTATTCAAGTTTTAACCAATTTTATACTCAATTCGATATCCTACCTCATTCTCCAATACTTTCAACCTTATTTATAAACCTTAATAGGGCAATAAAAGCTCGATATGATCAACACTTAATTTCCAATCCTATATCTCCTTCATCAATAGCTATCAAATGAGTCACTAGTATGAGATGACTCATACATTCAATTAGACTTCTCGGAAAGGTACTAGTGCCATGAGGCTTTTGGGTAATGGTTCCAATGACAGCCTTAAGTGCAACATTCACCCTTTCGATTTAAATTTAAGAATTGGATGACAACGAGTCAGATGACATCTTTCTAGGTGGTAACGTTTTGTCAAACTCCACTCTATAAGGAAAGATCGTCATGACATCGATATCAGATGTAATCTCGCCAATTCTTTTTCAATATCACAATCAACTAATATCTACATTTCTACGAATATCAACCATTTGTCGGGATCATAAATATCCACAACTTGGTTTAGATCTAGGATATCTAGAATTCCTACGAGAATAGCTTCGATTAATTTACTAGGGGATTTAGGGTTTCTTGTGACAATCTACGTCGTATAAATACCTCGTATAAAAATATCAAAATAATCATCAAACAATCATGTAATAAAATTACATCATATATATATAATCCAAGTTATATATATATTAAAATAACACTTCTCAGTTTGGCCTTGTCGGTAACTCGGGAATTCTTCGGCACCGTTATAGTCAAAAGATTTTTAGACATTTTGTGAAAAATGTTTATAGTTAAATGATTTTGAAATGTTTTATTCAAAACCTTGGTTTTAAAAATCTTTCGTTCTCTATAACGAGAGCTCTGATACCAAACTGTAACACCCCCAAATTTGTACAACTCAATACAGCGGAAGACTCATTGGTGTTACGGGATAGCACATTACTCACCTCATAGACAACGCCTAAAAATCGCGTCGTTTATTAATAAAGCATTTCCATTCATAAATATCAAAGTTACATAGGTCCCAAGTCATTACATTTCATACAAAGTTTTACAAGGTATTTGAATGGAAAATATTGTTTAAGTGCGGGCCATGAATTCTTGTCGTCTTCCCGAGAATTACGTTCAAGTACCTGAGATAAAACATGTTAAAAGAAAAGGTCAGCGAAAACGCCGAGTGAATTCATAGAGTTTAATAAATTCCATCAATATAACTTTGGTATAAAATTATTACCAAAAATCATTTTGTACAAATCATTGTAATCGGCCCTAAAATAGCCAAAATCATTTTATACAAATCTTTATCAAAATCATAATATAGGCATTTGCCTTAAAAATCATTATACGAGCCAATGTCGTAAAAACAATCATACAATACGTCTTAGAACGTTGTATGAAAATAAAAACCGTTATATGAATATGGTTATGAAAACCAAAACACAAACATAATATCAATAGTATGACCCTGTATTGCTAGTCAGGCAATACGTCGTAATTCTGAGCGTCTAGTAGTATTTCGTTAGTCGGATTATTATAAGCCGCATGACATTGTTACCTTACTAAAACAACAACGGGTAGCTAACCCGATACTCAATTTGCCCATCTAAAGTAGCGTGTCGTCACAAAGGTCACGCTATGGAAATCTTCTCATACATAAATTCGCTTACCAATCAATGTGGCACGACGGGGATCAACCGTCAAGGCGCGAACTGGGGTGATCGTCCCCAAATAGTACTATTATATGCACAAGCGTCTACCAAATCCCGTTAGTTCACAATTCATGCTAATGGGACTTTTAGTGACATAACCTAACTTTAATAATCCATTTAATTTCATCTATCGGGTCCTTTAATCATTTATCGGGTCATACAATCGGGTCATACAATCATTCGGGTCCAAATCAATAAACAAGCAATCGGGACAAATGGTGTCCTATTTTATAAAAACTAACATGTTATCTCCCTCGCGGGTTTATAAAACATTTCATAAAAACATTTAAAAGAGTGCGAGGCTATGAACTCACGTTGATGTGGGAAGGCGGGTTATCGGCAATTCGGACGTACGGTACGTGCTTCAATCACGAAAACCTAGACAAATAATACTCGTCTTAGACTCTTGTCCAATGACTTTATAAAAATAACAATTATGTATACATATGATGATTACATACATATGATGATCAAGTGGGTTTACATATTCTCGTTTACTCATTTTAGTGTTATATGTTGATAACTTTTATACTAGTTTACTAGTTTTACCTATTTACACGTTCTAAGTCCAATGAGCTTATTATAAGTTCTTTAACTTGTATTAATCCATGTTATACTTATATTATCAGTATCTACACTTTACAAGTTGGGCCTAAATGGGTTAAGCCCAATAAATAAGTTTATAAGTGTTTTAGTCCATTTTTGTTGTATTATTAGTCCAATAACGTTAATTTAGTCCGTTAACGTCTGTATGTCCTATAGTTCGGGTCTTATCGGTTTTTACTTCTTATACATGTTTATATATCAGTATATAAGTTTTATAAAGTTTACATTAGACGGGTCCAACCATCTAAGTTTTATTTAACAAAAACGTTAATTTTACGGTATTAGCCGAAAAAGTCGTAAAAATCATGTTTATAGTTTTATAACTTATAAAACTTAACAAGTTACCATTTTTAATAAAATGTCCACTTATTTACCATTGTACATATTTATATAAATGTATTATATAAGTTAGTGGGTTTTAATTTATATTTTATACTATTAAATTTTGAGTGCTTATATAATAGTATTATACTTAAATTTTCAAAATCTGATTTTTATCTTCACTTTCACCAAAACTGCCATATCTAGAGTTCTATATGGAGATAGAAGCTCAAATTTTTATCACATAAACTACATGAGATGTGCTCCATTTAAATCAACTATAGATACTGTTGAATCATCTTCTAAGTATTTTCTAAAAATCGTCCAAAACAGTAAACTCAGATTTGTACCTTAAACTTGTTTTGATCATATCTCACTCATTACATTGATTACATTGCATGGCCAAATCTCACATGTATACAAGACCCATAGCTTACTGTAAATCCATTCTACTTCATCATTTTATCAGTTCATGACATGTTTCTTTACTGTTTTGTACAACCATCATTTTTAAGCAAGATTTTAGCCTTGTTCTTTATAGTTTTTCACATTTTTAAGCATGTTTATCAACACCAAATCCCCACACAATATTTTTATCATCATATAATCATCATATACATATACAATAGGAAATAAAAATACATGTTTACATAATCAAAATAACAAGAAGATGAGGAGGACAATCTTTATACCACCAAGTTGATGTAGGTTATGATTTGGACATGGTTTTTGATGGAGAAACTTGTGCATAGCCAAGACCATCTTCAAGACCACCATTCTTCATAAACTCCTTGTGGAAAATCAGCCCCAAGACTCCATGAAAACTCCTCCTTGGATGTTATAATCACCACCAATCTTCATCTCTTTTGAAGGAGATTAACATATGTAAGTTATAACAATAGTTTGTGGTTAAATTTGGGTCAAATGGAGGTGTTTTTGGTGAATATGGGACGGCATAAATGGAGTGGGATGAGAGGATTTGTGGTTTTTGCATGTAGTGGAAATGAGTTAGTGGTATGTTGAAAGTGGTTTTGATGTAAGTCTTAGCTTACATGGTAAGCTTAAGACATGTGTAGTAGTTGTTTATGAGGTTTTGACACCTCATGGTGTTAGTTGCTTAATATGGCCGGTTTTGGGGGTGGGGCAAGTGTCCCACTTGTCTCATCCCCATTTATTTACGGGTACTCCTCGATTCTAGTTTTCTCGATTTGCGTGCCCTCGGGTCGTTTTACGAAAAACGTTTTTATAAATTATGAATCAACGACACAAAACGAATCCAATAAAAATTGTCTCATTAAAAACGGAGTTCGAAAACGTAAATACGTAATCCTAGGGTTTCCGGTTTAGTCGTAAAGGACGTTAAAATAAAATCGTAAGTCCTAATCTCTTTTCGTAAATTTGTGAGTTTATGAACCAACACAAATTTAAAACTCCAAAATAATATTCACGAATAAATTTATTTTCTGAAATGTCGGACTGTCACCAAAAGACGGTGTATGTAAACGTAAGCACGTAACGTAGAATCCTCCGGTTTAGACGTAGTCGACGCTACTTCAAGACGTAAATCCAAATTACTTACCAAAAATAAGTGAGTTCATATTGTAACATTAAAATAAAGTTTTCAAATAATACTTGAGAATAAAATATCAACCATAAATTGACGGACTGTCACAACTTCACACTTGAAATAATGACAAATTTGCCCACAAGTAATTTGCTCAAATAATAACCGGTTCCACATTTAATTGTCATGAATAAGTTGATGCACTTTTTACTTGTGAATACAATGATCCCATTTTTAAGCTTGGTATGGGGAAAGTGAAACTTGAGGGTGATAAATGTCCATGGTACCCAAGCCCTAATCAAAGTCATTGAATTCTTTATGAGTTAATTCCATCAAAACCATTTCAAGAAAAACCAAAAAGATATAGATAGAATTGTATTTTGTTCATTGCATTGCTAAAAATCAAAATCATGCATCATTTAGTTTAGAGTAGTGTAGATGCATTCCATATTGGCCAAGGTGGATTAATTATGAGGAGAATGTAAATTTGTGCTTTAAAATATATAGCATTGCATGAGGACATGACAATGTTCAAGTGTAGGGGATTTGATATGAGCAAAAACTCATATCAATTTATCAACAAATCACCCTAAAACACAATAAAAATACCTAAACTTTGTGCTATAAAGCGGAATTATGTGGTATGTTTTGTGTTTGTGCTCAAATAGGTAAGAAGGATACATTTTCAAGCAAACAAAGGAAAATCAAGCTTAGTTTGATGAAAAAGACAAAGAAGGATCAAATGTGACAAGACTTTGAAGACAAAGGACCTATCTTGACAATCTGCCAAAGATGAAGGACCAAAAGTGCAAATATGACAAAGTCAAGATCAAAGTCAAATCTGGTGAACTATCAAGTCAACTTAGTCAAAGGATCATTTTTGTTCAAGAATGAAGTTTGAAGGACCAAATATGCCAAAGAAATGAAGTTACTAGCTTAAAAATACAATCTGTCAAGTTCAAGGGCTAATTCTGCCATTTTTGGAAAGATAAACCAAGTTCAATCCGTGTGACAAAGGGCCAGCCAATGAGAATGCAAGAAACCAATGCCATGGATTGCCAACTCATTGCATTAATTGCACTTCAGCCGCCAGTCATTAATTGGTCAAAAATCCCAACAGTAAAACCCACTCAGACTTTTTCAGCCAATGAAATGGAGACATGCAATAATTGGTTTATCCAAAATGGATAGTGATCCGCAACTCATGCTTAGAACCAATAATACTTTGCCACGTGCATCTTCAAACTCAAAACGCGCCCAGGAGTGGAAATTCACTACACTTCATATCAAGAGATGATATAAACATCAATCTTGCTCAAAATCAAAAGACGAACTCAATGGTCACAACCAGTTAAGCTGAAATCAAACCAAGAGAAAACCCCCAAATCTGTTCTTCATCGGCAAAATTCATTTAGCAGATTTCTGACACGTGGAAGCCTGGGATTGGTTCCAACACGTCACCAACCCCAACTGCTCTACTCCTGAAGTCTATAAATACCATGTTTAGTTCTCATTTCTGGTAGTTGTAGAAAGTGTGAAATCACACACACTTAGTTTTCCTCTCAATTCATTTCTTAGTTTCAGCTTAACAACTTAAGAGTTTGACACACTCTTGAGTCTGTTATAGTTAGTTGTAACAGTTTAACTACCCTTGTAACTACTTTCTCACTCAATAAAATTCAAATTTCCATTTTCCCTCCAAAAGTTCTCATACTACTTACTGTTCATTACCTGCTTCATTGATATCATTAGTGCTGATATTGGTTTGTTATGATCATAACCTGATCATAGTGAACTAATTGAGAAGATTGTAGCTGATTTGTTGATCCAGTTCATTTCTAGCAGAATTTGATGAGTTCCAGTCCAGTTATGGTGATTCTCATGGTTGTAGATGATTGATTGGTTGTTCATTAGTGTTTTCTAGTGCTAAGGTGGTGGTTAGCACTAGAATAGAGAGCTCAGCGCTCCTCTACTCCCCAAAGGAGGCCTTTGCTTAAGGTTTACATGTTCTGATTTCAGTTCCACTAAACAGTTGATGCATGCTTCATTCCTAGATAATCTTGCTTGATTTCATGATAAAATGTGTTAAAGTCTTTAATTGATCTGATCTTAGTGATTCTGTAGCTTCATTGTAGCTTAATATGCTTATTAGTTTTGTTACTTGACCTGTTTTAGATTATTTCAGTCAGTTTGGCATTGTTAATCATTTAGTGTTCTAGTTGGATAGAGTACTTGTAACCAGTTCTCATATACTTCATTTTGATTGATAAACTTAGTTAGCTAAAGCTTTTTACTCAGTTTAGTCCTTTGCTCAATAATCATTCACAAAAATTTCCAAAAGATCAGAAAGTGGTGTTTGGCATTAGCCTTGATTCAGATTTTAAGTGATAGAATTTGGCAAGCTTTGGTTCATTTTCAGTTTATTAGTCATATAAAACAGTTTTAAGTCACTTTTAAGTCAAACATTTGGTCAAAAAGGCAAATGGCCATCTAAAAAGATTGGGTCAGTTTTCTTCTAGTTCCTGTTCAGAAAGTTGTCAGTTTGATTTGCTTAGCATTTCTTTGTTAGTTAATGAAATAACTCCAAACCAGTTCTCATTTCTTACTCAACATATGAAGTTTCAAAGTCTATAAGGAAACTATACAGTATTAGGTATTAAGCTAGAAATAAGCAAAAGTTTAAGACAATAAGCAAATGCAAGTTACTGTAACTTGGTGAACTGCTTTTCCATATCTCCATTTTCACTTCATTAACTGGTCAATTTTCTTTCACAAAATCAATCCATAAGTGCTCCTGGTTGAATTTTGAGATTTTGAGCTTATTAAAATTCTTGGTCAACGTAAGTCAACATAAGCACTCTTTTTGCTTATTTTAAGTTTCTGAGCTCATTACTGGATGAATTTTCATGAGATTTGATTTCCCGTTCTTATTTTAAGCTTATTAACAAGAATCTTCACTAAAATCTAGTTGTGCAATTCTGGATTAGCTTATAGCTTATTTTGTGCTTATTGAAATTAGCTTATCAGCTTTTTAGTAAGTTTCAGCCAATTTCCTTGGATAGGTCTAGTTTAAATCTGATTTTAAGCTGTTTGCAACTTGTTTGGTCAAAATTGGTTGAGAAATAAGCTCAAACGAGCTTATTGAAGGTTGTAACCCGTTTTTGGTAAAAAGTTTTCAAAAATTGCATTATAGTCCTTGAGGTATTAATCTGTTTTTAATCATGGCTAAACTTGCTAGTTTTTAGGTTTTGCAAAAACACAGTCCTTACATATTCAAGTTTGTTCAAATTCAGTTAGGAAGTTTTGAATTAGTTGGAAAATTGGTTACTTGTTTGGATAGTTTTCATTTTCAGTCCTCATAGTTTACTGATTTTGCACATTTAGTCCTTGTACTTTTCAGCTTTATATTTTGAGCATTTAAATTTCATAGAACTTACATGTCTAGTCCTTTTAGTTTGTAAAATTTACGTTTTGCATTTTAATTGAATAAAAACTTGGTATTTGCACTATGTTTTACATATAAGTAGACGTTATTTTTCATTTTTGCAAGGCATTGTTTGAATTAGCAATAGAATATCCAAAAAAACATTACCAACCAAGAACAATTAAAAACCCGATCTTGTTAGGACTTTCAATTTGTTAAGAACTGAGAAAAACGAACTTCAACTATACACATTTCAACATTTGAGTAAGATCCAGAAGTGATAGCGATTTCTACATGGAAAAAGGCATCAAATTAATGCTCGCGCCAAGATCGGCCAAGCCGAGGCATCCTTCCATCTCTTGAATATCACATGGAATAAGGAATTTGCCTGGATCACCAACTTTTTCTAGTATTCGGATAAGATAAACCGAAGAACAATTAGATAGCTTTGATCTTTTCCTTACCGTTCATCATACTTTTAAAAGTGGAGGCAAAACGAGGCATGTATAACAACGCGTCGGCTAAACTCAAATTAAAGTGCACTTGTTGAAACATTTTAATAAAAAGCTCGATTTGATGATTATTACGTTCATGCAATTTTTCCTTGTTTTGTCTCGATGGGTAAGGTAAAGGTGGTTTGGGTTGGGGCGTAGGCAACGACCTTGGAATCTCAGGTTCCATAATTGGTATAGGTTCTACCGTAGGTGTGGGTTGAGTGGTACTTCGTGGGCTTGAGATGTGCTCTTTTTCGACCACCACCTCAGGTTCTTTCTCGATTTCCTTCTCTGTAGAAGTACTTGGACGAGAGATTGGCTCTTTGAAAGTCTTACCACTTTGTGTAGTAATAACCTTCACTTCTCCCTTCGGATTTACAATGGTATCACTAGGAAGACCACCCGAGGAAGAGGTTTGATGAGACTGCTATTATACATAGTCTCATCGTCCAAATCGGGCTTAAAACGCTTAAAATATCATCAAAATACCCCAAAATATGCTTGTGTTTGTTCATTGTGTATTTTAGGTATAGATATCGTGAAATCAACAAAAGATCACAAGAATAAAGCAAAAACAAACACGGGAAACGAAGCTGCACAAAGAACCGGGCCCAAGTATGAAATTTCCAAAAATACCCTTGAAGTTTTGAAGATTGTCAAGTTTGGTCCCTCATGAATTGAAGACTTGTCACTTTTGGCCCTTGTAAATCTCAAATATACAAGTTTGGTCCATTAAGTTTCAAGATATTACAAGATCAACCCTTGAATAATGGTCAAATTGCATTAAATGCCCTTGTGAACATGTTTGGAAAATTTTGGTGGCCAAAATGAGAAAATAGAAAGTTTATTATAAAGGGGATTGATAGTTTTGAGCTGTTAAAACAAATTGACAAACATAAGGAACTTGGAGGGCCATTTGTGGGAGAGAAGCAAACTACCAATACCCTATACCGGGCTGACACGTAGCCCACTCACCATTTTTATCCAATCAAATCACCCCTTCGTCCACCTCACACATCCACTTCATTTTTTTAAAAACTGATTTTAATTATTCAGTTATAATTAGTGGGAAACATGTATTTTAAATTAAAACCACCCTAATCTGGATCTAACCCCCTTTTTAACCCTCCCAAGAACACATAAACCCTAATCATGAAACCCACTAATCACCCAAAATTAACCCACTATATCATGCAGATCTATAATTCCCCTTCCCCTAATCAAAACCCCACACCCATAATCTTCACCATGTGACCACAATGGCCCCACGAAGACTCCCCTGTCACCCCTAATATGGTAAACAAGGCATCTTGACAACAATCCATTGGTTCTCTACGTTTTCTTGTCCCCAAAGAAAATTTAAACGATCAAGATCATCCAAGACTAGCTGGCACATCACAATCATCCTTTGACTGGTTTTTGAAAACTTCAAACAAGGGCAATTCAGGGAATTACTTGTATTAGGGTTTTAGCTTGTATTATTTTATTCAAGTATTCACATGTATACTTGTTCCAGAATTTGTACTTTTTTAAAAATTATTAATGAAAGTGAACCTTTTTAAATTATACATTTCTGAGTTCCGTACTTCAGTTTTATTAGTGTAATCATTTACTTTGTTTTGTAAGAAAGTAGTTTCAAGTTATCAAAAGTTTTAGTTCAAGGTTTTTTATTCAAGAAATTTTTCCAAAAAGTGTTAGAGATCACGAATTGTGAATCTAAAAAACACAAGAAAGTGAAAGTGGACTTGTGTTTTTGGTTTTCACATTGGTGTCTTAATTTGGTTTTCATATTTCAAAAAGTTTGGTTTGAAAAAAATCAGTTTTATCAAAAAGGGTTTGGTTGAAAAATCAGTGTTATCAGTTTTTTTGTTTATTCATCATTTTTAATGTATCAAAAGCCACAAGCTGCAAGCTTGTGGCCTTTGATTACAAGAAGTTGTTGCTTGTTGTCTTTGTTTGTGCAGGGCTCCAAGAACAACACCATCAAGACCATCTCTTTTAACTTTTGCCATTAGAAGACATATTAAGCCTTGGGTCCCTTGTGGATTCCACCAACAGGCTCCTCTACAACTCATAAGCTTGCATAAGATCTAAACAACTCCCTATGGAAGGCATTCAGCCAGGTATTGGGCCTTGAACCCTATTGGTTAAGTTTTTTTGAGTTTTTTATGTGATTTATGTGAAAGTTGTATGAATCTGCTTCATTGTTGGTTTTCATGATTTGTTTATGTTTACTTGATGATGGTATGTATGCTTAGATAGATTTTAATCATTTTTGGTTAAGATTTGTATGATAGTTCTTTGTTAGATTTCATTTTCAGATTCTTATAGGGTGTTTGGGTTTATGGTTTTACCTGGCTTTGGGTGACACAAGGAGGGTTGAAATCAGTTAAACACACCAATAGGGGTAGTAGTAGAACATATCAGTAAGTATTTTCAAGTTTGGTGGCATAAATCAGATTTTGCTTGGTTATTTTTGGCATAAAATAGTCTTAAACATTCAACAGACTTTTAACTAGGTTGTTTTAGTTGATTTTGATTTCAAATCTTGGAATCAAGTAGTAATAGTGATACTTTAGGGTTGTGTACTTGTTTGATGTTATTTGGTGTGCTAGGGTGTGAATTTGTGTAGCTTGAAATCCACCAAAATAGTCAAACAAATCAGTCATTGTTCATTAGACCACCATTAGCTTCATCAGTAACTTATTTGGCCCATTTATGTGTGATATTCGTGTTTGAGCTGTTGTTTTTATTGTTTATTTGACTCCCCACAACCCAACTGGTTGTGGGGGTGCCTTTGGTTCCAAGAAATACTCAAAAATCAGCAAGCTACAAGCATTTAAGTCCCAGACCTGTTTTTTTTACACTGTCAGTGGGAACAAATTTCCCACTGCTTGCCTTAAAGTTCCCACTGCTTTACTAGTGGACAAAAGTCCACCTAGGTGTCACTTTTAATTTTACTTTTTTTTTGTCTCTAGTGGACTAATTTTGTCTTTTTTCATTTATTTTAATTTTCATGAGTTTCTTTATTTATTTTAGTATGTTTAGAAAAGTTTAATTTTAATTTACTATTCATTTACTATTTTTTAGATTAAAATCAATTTTAATTAGTTTATTTAATTCCTATTTTTGTCTTTTAGTGCAAAACTTTAATATTTTTTAGTTTTAAAAATTTTCTTAGTTTAAGAATATTATTTTAAGATTTTTAGTTTAAATGGTTTTACTGTTCACTCTTTTTCTCTATTTTTTAGATTTAATTTAAGTTTAATTAGGATTTAATTAAATCTGTTTTGTCTTTTAGTGTAATAAATTTCTTTTTTCAAACTTTTTAGTTTTTCTACTGTTAAGTAATATAAATTAGGATTTTTCAAATAGTAATATTAATTTTAGCATTATTTTATTATTTTTAATCATTATTTTAATTTAAAAATTGTTTTTAGCTTTTAAAAAAATAGAAAAATAGTCTTTAAAAATTAGGAAAAATACTTTTTAGTCTTTAAATAATATAAGTGAGTTATTAGTTCAAGAAAATAATATTTTGGGCTTTTTCTTAATTATATTTAATTTTAGGGCTTTAATTAGCCTTAAAAATTGAATATTTAATTAATAAAAGGTTTTAAAATTTATTTATTGAATATTTATTCTTATTTATATTATTTTATACTTGGTTTTCATTCTTAATTAATTTTTAGCTTTAGTTTTTAATTTTGTCACGTTTTACGTATGTACGTTCGCGTTTTATGTCATTACGTCGTAGTGTAATCGTAGTCGTAGCTCGTCTTTAATTTTTCTCTCTACAAACCAAAAAACGACACTAATCCAAACTTTGATTTTATATAATTGGGACTTAAATCACACACCTCCTTCGAGAATGAACCCGCATTTATTCGGTTTTACGTTTTTCCTAAAGCGCAACGCTTAATACTTGCAGCTCATACGCGTTTTTCCTAAAACGTGTACGATTTACCTACATCAATTTTTGGCACCGCTGCCGGGGAGGTGTTTTTGAGTTGCCATTATTATTATCGTGTTTGTGTGAGTAGTGCGTTTTTGCTTTTCAATTTTTGAAAAGCGTATATAACGTGCATACTCATTTTTGTTATTTTTCCTTAATATATTATAGTATCCAAATAAATCGTGTTTAGTTTTCCTAAATTAAACACAAACCAATCATTTTACTATATTGTAGATATCCCATTATCGTTTTCGTTTTTCTTGTGAATATTATTAATATACTGTATTTACGTAGAACAATAAATATACAAGTACTCCAAAAGCGTGAAAACGCAGCCTTAATTGCGATTTCATCACTCAATTATTGTATTCTAATCCAAAGCAAAAGTTTAAAGGCCAAATAGATAAATACTTTCGTGAGGATTAATTTCAATTAACACAAACTGTAAGGTGTGTATAAGGAGGTGGTATTTCACGACCTAAAGGAAAAAGGCTCTTAAGTGCTTAGCGCCACCTCCTTTCCTCCACTTGCTTGTGCGTGTTTTGAGAAAGAGGGCTAATCGAGGATTTGCCGCCCAAGTATTATCTACGTATACTATATTTGCTTATTTTCAAGATTAAACCCTCTTGAACGTTTTGGTGTTCCAACAATGTTCTAAAATCATCGAAAGCGTTCACCCCACGTGATTGTTTTCATTCTTTGAGGCTCAATCGAGAAATCGATTCGAGGAGAGATTTGTAGATTTGAGTCTACGTAATACACAAAAAATCCAAAAAAAATTAAAAACAAGCAAAAACCAAATAAATTGAAAAAACCCCAAAAAGAATCTTCTTTGCTACCCCCATTCTATGCTTAGTGCATGCGCACCCGATCGAAGGATTATTCTAATTCTAACGACGCTTCGAATCGACGTAATCGTAGTCGAAGGAATCAACGACATAGACGAGATTTAGAAACCGACGTTCCTAATATCGTTGTTGAAAAGATCGTAGACGAGATGGCCGACAATCGTTCGATGATGGCATTGCTCCAAGCGCCCCCGAGGGTTATGGAGACGCGATCGTAGTTCCCGCTATCGAAGCGGAGAATTTTGAGATTAAGAGCGGAATGCTTTTGTTAATCCAAGCTACGAAGTTTCGAGGTCGTGAAGCCGGTAATCCTCACGACCACATTCAAAATTTTGATCGTCTTTTAGCCCCCAGCAAGTTTAAGAACATCGACACCGATGTCGTCAAGCTTATGCTTTTTCCGTACTCGCTCGATGGTGCCGCCAAGGATTGGTACGAGAAAGAGCCACCTAATTCGATAATTACGTGGAAGGATCTCGTTTCCAAATTCGTTAATCATTTTTTCCCACCGTCTAAGACGACTTTTTTCAAAAATGAAATAACGAGATTTGAGCAAAAACTGAATGAATCTTTTAGAGACGCGTGGGATCGTTTTAAGGAATTGCTTAAGCAATGTCCTCACCATGGATTTTCCGAGTTGCACCAAATCGAGTGTTGCCAATGTCGCCAATGTTAGTAGTTCTAATCGCGACATTGAGAGAGTTGATGCGAAAGTCGACAAGCTAACAAATGTGTTTACGTCTTTTCTCGTCGAAATGCAAAAGAAAGACGCTCCCGCTACGGTGAAAGCGGTTGAGACTTCATGTACGTTTTATGGTGGACCTCATAATTATTACGAGTGTGCGGCTACGGATGGCCAAACGTCGAATGTGAGTGTGTTAAACAACAATTTTTCTAATCAAAATCAAAATAACGCCGGTCCATCGCAACAAGGCAAATATAATCAAAATCGTAACAATTTTCAAGGAAACAATCAACAAGGGAATTTTCAAAATCAAGGTTATAATCAAGGTCGGAATTTGAATTGGCAAAATCGAGACAATAATCAAAACTCGAATTTTTCAAACAAAAACAATCAAGGAAACAATTTTCAAGTGGGAATCAAGGAATTTTTCAAAGAAACAATCAAAACCAAGGGAACTTTAATTCAAATCAAAATAGTTCGTCAAACGATTTTCAAAATTACATGAAAACGAATGAGGCTAATATGAGACGATTAGAGGGAGAAATTGGTACTTTGAAAAACGATTTTTCTAATACTTTGAAACTTCAAAAAACGAAGAATGAGCAAGGATAAATTGATATTAAAAAGATGTTTTCGGCCATTATGAACAAAGCCTCGGGTGCTTCATCGAGTTCGTTACCTAGTGACACCGTTGCAAATCCGAAGGAACAATGTAAAGCCGCCTCGTCTCGTGGAAAAAGTCATGTCATTACCCCTACCCTTGATGGTGTTGGGTCAATTCAGTGCCTGATTTGTCCCTTGCACAGGATTTGGATGTAAAGTATCCTAAGTAGTGTTAGTCACTGAATTTACGTATGTTATAAGTTCAGTGTGTCATTCTTTAGAGTTCTTTAGAGTCTGCGAGATAGACTCATCATTAGCTGAGGCGGATCTCAGTAAGTGTGCAAAGAATCAAGGATGATGGAGTTAGTAAGTGATGACATAATAGCTTACTAACTCCTCAAGACTATTACTGATTACAAGACCTGAAGATGTTAAGAAGACCTGAAGAAGTGTCTTATGTATTAGTGGGCACATGTCTTATTAGCAATGAAGACAAAGGTTCAAGAGGAAGGCTTACTTTGTCAAAGGTGCAAAAGATGAAGACAACAAAGTACAAGGTGGTTACTTGTACTTTAGTAAAGCTTCTTAAGGAAGCTTCACACTCCCACTATATATATGTGGTACTTAAAATAAAATAGTTAATGATTCCCACCCACAGAAAACACAATGTAACACTTTAGTGGATAGGGGTTTCATCCTCCCATGGTTGCATAAGCTTAGCTAGCTATGAACATGGGAGTTTAGTTTGTCATTCATCGCCCAGTTGTTATTCCGCAAACAATCGGGCAAGTCTTGTATATTTGTTGATTCATTATTAATAAGATATACATACGATGAAAAGTACAAGCTTTGTTATTAGTTAGTCAATTGGTTTAATTGTGCATATTGTTCTTCATTGTTCTTCATAGATTCATGTTTGCACAAGTATCGTGGAACAACAATTGGTATCAGAGCGTGTTGGATTAATTACTATCCAGATCCGTTCAAATGGCTACTAATAACATATTTTTTAGCATAGTCAAATTTATCAGTATGTTCAAAAACTGCATATGCAGTAGCAGTTTTTGAGGGGGAGAGATACTACTGATATTTGACTACTGTTAAACTATATCCACACAAAACTTTATCTTATTCCCACCTTATCCCCACCCAAACCCCACGTGTACCCTCATACAAAACAACAATCCACCACCGACAATAAACAAATAAAAAACCCTCACTCCACACCGTCTCCTCATCCTTTATAGCCAAAACATAGATCCAAACTCCACCCACCGATTATGATTAAAAAAACCAGATCCAAATCATTTACACATAATATCCACATAACAAAATCTCATCACGTTTTCGTTACTAGGTCTTCAAAATCAAAAAAGAAACCACATGTCACACGACACTCAATTATCAACAAACTCACCATACACAAAGTCTATCACTTTATCCCATAATAGTAAACAAAAAC
This sequence comes from Glebionis coronaria, assembly GCA_025667525.1. Lineage (NCBI taxonomy): Eukaryota > Viridiplantae > Streptophyta > Magnoliopsida > Asterales > Asteraceae > Glebionis > Glebionis coronaria. The sequence continues at coordinate 150,693,981 of CM046874.1, forward strand.
TCGAAAATTGGTAAATCCGTTTCTTGTGGCCACGAGATGGGTTTCGGTTTCATAAGAAAATCGATTTTTTGGGTAAATAGGTTTGTGAAGATGTGGTATTGGGTATAGTGATTTCATAGAAACATGGTTGTGTTGATATGAACGAGTTCGAATGATTCGATTATTTTGTGATTAATAGATGAATATTGTTCATGGTGAATCAAATAAAAGGTGTGGATGGCGGTATTTGAATCACTGAAGTAGATGGTCAATGTTTTTTGTTCTTTTCGAGATGATATAGGTGCTTGGTGAAACTGATTAACATAATCAGTTGAAGTAATTGGGTTTGGGTTACGAAGATTCTTGGGGTTGTGGATTCGTCGTATGATTAGATTGGTTTGTTTGAGCAGGTGTAGGAGATGGTTTCGAGAATGAGGATGAGATTAAATGGGTGTGTGAGAATTGATTAAAAAAATCAGTGGATAAGGTGCACGAAAAATAATGTAGTGGTTGTTGAAGCTGATAAAAAAATATAGCTGGATAAGTTAGCTGATTTTGTAGTGGGTATAATGATTTCGAAGAAAGGCTGTTATGAAGAAAGTTCCTCGGGCCAGGCCGTTCATATATAGCTGTTTGGTTCCCTGATATGAGTTTGGTTGATCAGCTTGTAGTCTCAAATATTGTTATCAGGGGTATATGGTTGATGAATGAATGGGGATAATGAAGAGCTGATTAAAAAATCAGTAAAAGTGGAATGGGTAAATTAGTCGCTGACCTAAACCCGCAAGTCGAAAAGCCAGTGAACCTTCACATATTGCAACGGGTCGCTGAGAACAATCATACGGGTCTGTCGCTGAGCAAAACCCCCTGCCAGCCAAAATATTGAACATGGGAATGAACCCCTGTGTACCCAGCTGCTAAACCTAGACCCATGTAGCTGAGCGAACCCCCAGCTGAATGAACCAAGTTAATATCTCTCTGAACCCCCAGAATTCCTATTTGGCTGAAGAGACGAATCCCAGGTCAGAGACTACATCAGAGGTCATTTGAACCCCCACAACAGCGAACCTGAACCACTGACCCCAGCGAGCTGAACTGTTCATCAACAAACCTTATCCCTCAGCTTTGATGAACCATCAAGACTCTGACCCTCATCCCTGGTCCACAACTGTTATGGACCCCCAACATGTCTGACCCCTCGTCGCTGACTTGAACCCCCTGGTCACCAGCGATCCCTGAACCTTTTTCTTCTCAGGGCCCCTGTCCTCAATCTCTGTCAATGGACCCCTGTCCTTAACCTCTCTCTTTGGACCCCTGTCCCCATGTCCATAAATCCCCTGTCTCTAAACCCACAGCCACAGATAAACTTCAAACAACAAAGCCAACCAGCCACATCAGGCGTTTGATAAATTCCACAGCTGTTGATTTCGCAGCCGACTAAACCCACAACCACACAGCCATCACGTACACTGTGATTGATGAAGAAGCTGATTAAAAAAAATCAGCTTAACAAGGATTAGCTGGTAAGATGACCAGCTGATCAACATGCTATCTTTAGAGCCTTCAGCTGTTGAATTCAGCTGTTAAAGGACTTGGTCACTCAGGAATTTTTTTTCTCACACCAAGATAAAGAAAGAAGATATGTTCACAGCCCCCCTCCCCTCCCCAGCAGTTGTCACCCTCCCCCACCGCTGTAACTCCATCCGCTGTAACCCCAGCCACAGAGTTTTTGAGAGACCAGGCTGTGTTACAGGGAATTGGTGAAACATTAATTATACAGGGGTTTGATATCATCAGGGTTTGATAACATCAGGCGTTTGGTAGGAGATGAAATTTAGGGGGAGTTGTATTTCAGGCGAGATGAAGATCATCACGCTATGATTGTGTACTAGTATGTAACCGGTCAAAAGTTGCTTGGTTCCCTAGCAAATTTTGAGGGGGAGAGAAACGAGGACAGAGGTAAACTTGTGTTTATGTGAAGAAACATCAAGTTTACTCATGCTACATACATACTATCATACACAACACATAACCTTCAGGGACTTAGAATGTTTACATTTGGCTGATTGAGCAAAGTCACTGAAGATGGGTTGCTGAACAAGTTGCATTGTCTGATCTTTTATGGTTGCTGCGTCAACCATTGACCACACTTCTCTGATTGAAGGTAAATGAACTCGTGATCTACATTGGATATAATATGCTACTTTAATATATGCTAGGGTGAAGCATATGGTCTTTATGGTAAAGCATATAATATACTTCACTGATGACCTGAGGTGAAGTTACCTTTATGAGTTCTATATAAGCATCAGGGAATTGGTTCAAGTGTTTCTCAAAGTACAAGATCAGACATTGCAGTTCAGTAACAACTACAACAGGTACAAGACGATACAAGTTAGCGGATGACTTGAACTAGTAAAGCTAGTTATTCTTGGTATTCATTGTTGTAATATAGCAGGTAAGAAGAAGCCTTTATGCTCACTTACTGCTATTTAACTTAAGCTACTTTTCTATCCAAATAGGGGGAGATTGTTGGGTCAATTCAGTGCCTGATTTGTCCCTTGCACAGGATTTGGATGTAAAGTATCCTAAGTAGTGTTAGTCACTGAACTTACGTATGTTATAAGTTCAGTGTGTCATTCTTTAGAGTTCTTTAGAGTCTACGAGATAGACTCGTCATTAGCTGAGGCGGATCTCAGTAAGTGTGCAAAGAATCAAGGATGATGGAGTTAGTAAGTGATGACATAATAGCTTACTAACTCCTCCAGACTATTACTGATTACAAGACCTGAAGATGTTAAGAAGACCTGAAGAAGTGTCTTATGTATTAGTGGGCACATGTCTTATTAGCAATGAAGACAAAGTTTCAAGAGGAAGGCTTACTTTGTCAAAGGTGCAAAAGATGAAGACAACAAAGTACAAGGTGGTTACTTGTACTTTATTAAAGCTTCTCAAGGAATCTTCACACTCCCACTATATATATGTGGTACTTGTAATAAAATAGTTAATGATTCCCACCCACAGAAAACATAATGTAACACTTTAGTGGATAGGGGTTTCATCCTCCCATGGTTGCATAAGCTTAGCTAGCTATGAACATGGGAGTTTAGTTTGTCATTCATCGCCCGGTTGTTATTCCGCAAACAACCGGGCAAGTCTTATATATTTGTTGATTTATTATTAATAAGATATACATACGATGAAAAGTACAAGCTTTGTTATTAGTTAGTCAATTGGTTTAATTGTGCATATTGTTATTCATTGTTCTTCATAGATTCATGTTTGCACAAGTATCGTGGAACAACAAATTTTAACATATGATTATTAAAACATAACCTTAACATAAACCATGAACCGGATCGTGACTAGAAATCATGAACCGGACCCGTAATCAACTCCATACCCCGAACCACTTCGGGGTTCCCCCTTGTTTGTTGTTGCCGTGGGACCCACACCACCAAACCGAGACCTTGCGGTCTCGGTGGTGGTCCATATGCCAAGCCGAGACCCCCTTGGGGTTTGGTTTAGGCGCCGGCCACAACAAACACCCCTAAATCCTCCGTTTTGATTTACCCCATACCATCTACATGATTTATTTATGTTTTTAATTAGCTTTTTAAAAACATCATGTTCTTATTTAATTTTATTAAATCAAAACAAAAAGAAAAAGGATTAAAAAGGTACACCGAATTCGTGGATCAAACGAGGATGAACACACACGAACACTTGCACCAAAATCAAGATCAAAATCAAACAAACACCCCATTTCTTGTGTTTATGTGCGGCGGCCAAAGAGAGCAAGAAGGAAGGAGCCAAAAATCTTTTTAGGGTTTTTGATGTTTTTACTGTAAAGTGAAAAATGAAAACAAGATTTACCTTAACCCCCTTTTCTTAGTAAAATTTAGATGGGCTTGGCCCATCTCTTGGTGTAGTCGTGGGTAGGAGGCCCCACATGGGGTACCCGTACCGTTTTCCGTGTCTAATTATTTAAGTGTTCGCTCGTGTTTAGTCGTGTTCGTGTTTTATGTGTTCTCGTTAAATATTAACCGTGACTTAATATATTTATTCGTGTTCGCAATAAATATATATACGTAATTAATAGTAGCTCGTGATTTAATTACGTTCATGATTTCAAGATCGCATGTTCGTGATTAATTATTGTTTAAATACTTACTGTGTGTTCGTACGTAATAAATACTTATCGTGTTCTAACACGTACGTAATACGTAAAATTCTAACACGTGAACATAATCATACTATAAAAGAAAAGTTTTAATCTAGTACGTACGATCTTAAGGGTACTATTCATGGTAAAAGCATGGGTTTTACACCAAGGGTTCTTCTCTAGTGTGCTTAGCATTAGTTCTAGCCTTCTTTTCTTGATCCATAAGCCTATGAAGTTCATCATGTGAGGCTTGATCATCATTTGGTATCACTGATTGCTTATGTTGTGGGCTTTGCAATTGAGGTGAGACAGGAGACAAAAGTGGTACATAGATATGAGCATCATCATGATCATCCTTAGAGGAATTCTCTTCTTGAGTACATGTGCTTGTGACAGTTGTCTCTTTACCTGCATTGTTAGTTTGACAATCTTGTGGCACATAATAGTAATTCATGGAGTTGGTTAGATAATCTAAATCAAACATCCAAGCATAACCTATTCTTGGAACATTGGGCTTATTCTCTAAAAAGTTGACATGCGCATTCTTTTCTACCTTACCTGATGTCAAATTGTAAACCCTATATGCTCTACTTTTCAAAGAATACCCTACTAGATATCCTGAATCACACTTTCCATCAAACTTTCCCAACTGATCAAGAGTATTCAAAATTGAAGCATGACACCCAAAAGGTATTAAGTGACTTATGGTTGGCTTAGTGCCAGTCAAAAGTTCATAAGGTGTTTTGTTATGAGGCTTAGTTACCAAAACTATATTAAGCACATAACATGCAGTGTTGATTGCCTCTACCCAAAATGTATTAGGCAAAAGTGAATCAGCCAACATGGTCCTAGTAGCCGCAATTAGTGTCCTATTTTTCCTTTCAGCCACTCCATTTTGTTGAGGAGTCCTAGGATTACTAAATTGTCTCTTGATTCCCTTAGACCTATAGAATTCATCAAACTCGGTATTCTTAAATTTTGTCCTATTATATGTCCTAATGATTGAAACTTGTTTAGTGAATTTCTTTTCAACTAATGTAACAAAGTCTTTAAGTAATTCATTGGTTTCATTCTTATGTAACGTAAGGAAAACCCAACTAAATCAACTGTAATCATCAGTTATAACTAGGCAAAAGGTCTTGTGACTAATACTCCTAACAGAAACTGGACCAAACAAATCCATATGTATGAGTTGTAAAGGTTTAGTCACTGAATTGACAGTCTTGGTCTTACAAGAGGTTCTATGTTGCTTACCTTTTTGACAAGCAATACATGTAAGGTCATTTTGAAAAGATTTGGTAGGTAACCCTCTAACCAAATTTCCCTTAACAAGTTTGTTCAAGTTCTTAAAGTTCACATGACCTTGCCTCCTATGCCATAAACTAGACTCATCACTAGAAGCTTTAGCTACCAAACTTGTAATACCACCTATTGGAGTAATAGTATGAAGATTAAACTTATACATATTTTCTTGCTTGGGTACTTTGAGTAGTATTTGAGACTCCTTAGGCATCTCAAAATCTAAAGAGAGCACCATACAATCCGTATTTGTGAAAAGTACCTTGTTCTTTTTATCACACATTTGTGATACTGAGAAAAGATTGAATTCATTCAACTCTTTAACAAAGAACACTTCTTAAAACTCCAACCTTCTTGTATTGATCTTTCCTTTGCTAGTAATTCTGTCTTTACTTCCACCAAAGGCTACTGGTCCACCTCTAAATTCTTCAAATTCAGCAAGGTATTCTTTGTTCCTTGTCATGTGCCTTGAGCATCCACTATTACTTTGTCCTTCAATTCATTGATTAGATGCTCCTACACATGTAAAAACCAAATTAGTTTTTAACAGGGACCCAATCTACATTAGGCTTGGATCTTGTGGGGCCAACATACTTAAGTGTCTGATAAGTAGTTTTTTGGTATTCTGTAAGGCTACAAACACTCTTGTATTTCATGGTTCCAGTTATATAGTCAAAAACATAAGTAGGTTTAGTGTTTTTAGACTTTTTTTACTTAAGTACCATTTTAGAAGTACTCGGCTAAACACGTGATTTTTTCCCTTGGGAACCCACATTTGCATTGGTTTTGCATAAGGCTTATTTCTAGGTGACTTAGCAATCTCAAATAGACTCCTAGAAGGTGTGTGGGACTTTGGTTTCTTAGAATTTTAAACAGCGGTACTTGTATTTGTTCTAGCAGTACTTGCAGGTTTTGGTCTGCTGGTACTTGGACAACTTGACCTCAAAGGTACTAAACCTTGTTTCATAAGTACTGCTCTGGGTATAAAGTCTCTATTGGTTTGAGACTGACTTACTTTGTTGGTCATGTTTTGCTTATTCACCCTCTAAGCATAACCCCACTTAGTTTAACAGCCTATGGTCCCATGTTCCTTTTTCCGTGTACAATCGTACCTTGTGCACTTTTCTCATGCTTTACAATTACCTTTTTAGCAGCCTTTTATCTATCAATTTTATCTTCATGCACAATAGAGTCTTTGATAAAAATTACTTAAGCTACCACATACAAAACATCCGTTTCTTTTCAAAGAAGATTCAAAAGGTAAGTATGTCCTATTGTTCTTAAAACCTAGCCCATCCCTTTTGATACTACCATGATGTTTTGCATTGCTATCCATTGCCTTCCTAGGAGATCTCACCTGCCTAGAAGCAGAACTAGGTGTAGGCACATATCGCTCAAGCACAAAGATGCTCATAAGAGGTGGATAGACAACCTTTTTGGTCATTATAGGATCACCTGGGTCAAAATACTAGAGTCAGAGGTGCAATCAGTGTAGTTGCTAGAGTATGAATCAGAACCATTTAACTTTTTACCATAGACAGCTTTTGATTCATCTAACTCTACACTTTTATCAATATTTGGGGGCATGTATATTCCTGATAATGGTGAAGGAACTACCTTCATTCCTTCAGCATACCTATCATTCTCAAGAGTATTTTCTGAATCACTAGTACTATCAAAAATTCCTTTTGATAAGTCCTTGTCAGTCAGAGTTATCCCAGGTTGGTCCTGTATATATCCTAAGCCAGTTTTATCATAGTACCCCATTTAAGAGTTAATCAGCTTACCAATGCCTTTTGAAGATTTTTTCTAGTGATTAATTACTTCTCTTTCATTATATAAACTAGCTTTTAAAAATTCATTATCTGCTGTAAATTTTAAAAGTTGTTTTTTAAAGGCCTGGATCGTTTATCTTTTTCTGTCATTTGAAAAGTCAAAATCCTAGTTTTCTCTTCATAGTTTTGCTGACCCTTTTGAAACAAAATTATATTTGCTTCTAACTTAGCAACACCTTGTTTAAAAGCATTTACCTCTATAGTATATGTATTAACTTTCTGATATTGTTCTTCTAGTTCTACTTTAAGACTATTAAACTTAAGAACACAATCGTTAGAACAAGGATGTACCTTAGTGTCTCCATGAGAAAGAGCCATTAGACCATGTTCTTTTTCTTCATGTACTTGAGCCCAGTTGACCACTCCATCTCCTGTGACCAAAGCTTTAGAGCTTTTTGGAGTCCATGGACTTCTGTTTTCTCCTTTTGGGATACTTTTAGAGATTCTAAGGCCAGATCTGTTGTTTTTCTTGGACATCTGGTTGCTTCCTTTAGCTTTCTCTCTATTGCATTCTCTGGCAAATTTTCCAAGATTTCCATAGTTGTAACATTCAACCTTTGATTTGTCATATCCTAATGGTTCATTATGATCAACAGTCGTCTTCCTTCCAGTCCTTTTTGTAGAGTCTTCTGAATCTAACAAAGATCATAGCAGTTTGCCACTTTAGATCCATCTCTTTTATATCAGCATCATCCATCTGGAATAGATCATCAAGGGTTAACCTTGGTTTGTTGTCTTGACCAGCAAAGAATGAAAAGGCATCATTCTCATTGAACAATAATGGAGATTGTAACACCCCACTTGGATAAGTAGACCGTTACATAGTAATAATGGTGTGTCATCAAAGCATGCAAGGTAAATGTCTGAAACATAAATGTCCATAACGGAAAACCGGAATCAAACATCGGCTTCCGAGTATAAACTCAAAACATGCAGACAATAAATGAAGTATAAAGGACTAAACAATGTCCAAGCAGTACAAGTATAAGAAATGCAATAAAGAAAAAGAAGTCTGAGATAACTTCCATCTTATGCACATACTGTCAACTGCTCAAATCTGCTTGTGGGTACCGGCCATTGAAACATGAGAAAGAAACTACGGCGGAGCATAACGCCCAGTGAACAGATATAAAACATGATAAGAAGTATTAAGCTGAATAGAGATACAGAAATGAAACTAATAAACTGATATGTAACGTGCAGCGGAAAACCGTGTATGTCCTGGAAAACCTGGTTATAACTTGTAAAAGTAAACTGCTAACTGATAAATATGAAAATATGCATGTAGTGTATTTTAAGTGCCAAGAGCTTATATAGGTCATGTAATATAGCAACGTGTGCATGAATACATAGAGGGGTGACCTCGTCATGTTGTTAGAGGGGTGACCTCTAACTAATAAACTGGGTGGAGGGATCAACTCCAACATTAAGGATGTAGAGCACACACCATGTTCACCAGATAAACTGTAAATTGATAAAATAGGATGCACCCATACGCCCCACTGATAAATGGCCAACTGAAACAAAAAGGGACACCACGAGAAATCACTCCCTCGCAGAGGAGTCATGACACCGGTGCCTCAAGTGTCATGGTTAAGGTACCTCCGTAACTAGATGAAACTGGTCATGCGTGTATATAAAGCTCAGGCTATTAAACATGGTAATCATGGCAAATCTTGTAAAGTTTTATAACATATAAATGGGGAAAACAGATGGCTACAAACGAGAAATTCTAATCATGCATAGAAAAGAAAGTGCATATTTAAGGACAGAATATCCGTACCTTGTGTCCAGTAACTGACTGAAGATGAAAAGACGAAAGTCCTACTCCGACTTTACGCGATCTACATGAATAAAGGGGCATGTATGAGTTGTCTGTGTATGACATGAGTTATTGTTTTCTTGACTTGAATTACTGATTCTTGACTTGTTATACTTGTTCATGAATTATTCTATATTTTCCTTAATCATGGTATAGTTCGTGAGTTCTTGATAATAAAGTTCATGTAATAAGCTGATTTAATAAGCCCATAATAAAAGCTGAGGCTTATTTAATATATCTGATAGTTCCTGATTAATTAACAGTTAGAAAAGAAAAGAAAAGTAAAGTTTATAAAATAAATAATGTGACATGTCAGAACTTTTAGTTAATTAATAATTAATAAAACTAACATGGTTTAATCGATTATAAAATAATAAATCATGATATTAAACATCACCATAATTTGATAATTACATAATTAAATTAAAGGCTTTAGTTAATTTAATTAAACTTGGTTAACATGTAATTAACTATTATTATTCCAAAATAAATTAAACCGAGTTTACAACCAAACACCCCCTTAATGTTTGGTTTAGCCAAGTCTAAAGCTAAGCCCACCGAGTCTTAGCGACTCGGTTGCACGAAGATCAAAACAATAAAACATAAACAACTACACACCACAGCCCCTGCGGCTGTGGTTTCTTGATATTGACCGACCGAAACAGCCACCGGCTGCTGCCAGTTTCCACTGCCAGTCGTAGCCTAGCCCTTGGCTGTGTGGAGATTCCCACCGGCTACAGCCGGTTACCCACTGTTGGTCCAGAAACCCCCCACTGACTGGTCATGTTTACCGCTGATATACCCCATGCTGTGATTTGTGTTTGCGGATGGCCACAGAAAACTTACACCGAGACCACCAAGGTCTCGACTAGGGTTTATAATTCCAACCGAGAGTTTTTAACTCTCGATTTCCGTGACAAAAACAATCACAACCCGATCAAACCCCGATCCATTTTCTATTTTTATTCGTGTTTTAATTGTTCCATCATGTTCATATGATTTCAATACTTGGATTCATGTTTAATTAACCATAAACGATGAATGATGAATAACACAAACCCGAACCCAAATACAAATAAAAAACGTGGCCTCTTCCTTTTCTTGTTTTCTGCCGGCGGTACAAAACACGACAAACCCTACGTTTCTTTTTTTTTGTTTTGATAAAATGGAAGTGTAACCCCTGGTTGTTTAGTTGTGCTAATTGGGCTGGGCTTAAAGCCCATTTCTTTTTTTTCATTAATAATCGGATCCAAACAGCCCATGTGTACATAGTTTTGGTTTTCATGTTTATTATTTCTCATGTATTAAATCCTCGTGACTCGGCTTCGTGATTTATTGAATTAAGGTTTATTTATTATACGGGAATACTTGTCATGTACAATTAATATACTAAAATACTTGTCGTGAAATACTTAATAAACTTTTTTAATTAATCTGTGATTTATTGTAATAAATATGTTCATAGATTTTAAGCGGGTTTTACAACTCTTCCCCTCTAAAAGAATAATTCGTCCTCGAATTAGAAACATTATAATGTTGCGGGTTTTACAACTCTCCATCTCTAAAAGGAAAATCGTCCTCGAATTAGAGGTATGATAAGTTGATGAGAAATCTATAAGCTGAAAGGACACATAAGTTGAAAAGACATGTAAGCTGAAAAGGACATACCCGAATCATAACTGGAAATAAGGATAAGAAGTTCGTATAGACTCCTCCATTTCCCAAGTGGCCTCCCGCTTGGAATGGTTCCTCCAAAGGATCTTGACAATAGGAATAGTCTTCCTTCTCATGACTCGATCCTGACAATCTAGGACTTCCTCGGGTTCCTCAATATAGGATATATCCTCCCGAATCTGATCGAGTGGATAACTGACAACATGTAGCTCGTGATAATTATAACCTCTGAGTAAGGATACATGGAACATATTATGAACGTGTGAAAGCTGAGGAGGTAACGCCAATCGATACGATACCTCACCGACACGTTCGAGGATCTTGAACGGTCTGATGTAACGAGGACTGAGTTTCCCCTTGAGACCAAAACGTCTGACTCTACGTGCTGGTGACACCTTGAGAAAAACATGATCACCAGTCTGAAATTTCAAATCTATGTGATGCTTGTCAGCATAACTCTTCTGACGAATACGTGCTTCCTGAAGCTTTGCCTTAGCAATGGCGACCTTTTCATTGGTCAACTCTATCAGTTTTGGTCCCTCAATAATACATTCTCCGACTTGATCCCAACAGATCGGAGCACGACACTTCCTTCCATATAACATCTCAAAAGGATCACATTTGATACTTGCATGCCAACTGTTGTTGTAGGCAAACTCGACCAAGTAGATATAGTCATCCCAATTACATGTCCATTCTAATGCACATGCGCGCAACATGTCCTCTAAAGTCTGGATAGTACGCTCTGACTGACCGTCTGTCTGAGGATGAAAAGCCATGCTAAGCTTGACACTGGTTCCCCAAGCTTTATGCAGCTTTTTTCCAGAAACGTGATGTAAACCATAGATCTTTGTCTGATATGATGTCTGAAGGAGTACCGTGTAATCACACGATCTCCTGCTGAAATATGTCTACTAATCTACTGACTGGGCAATCCTTACGGATAGGAAGGAAATGTGCTGACTTGGTCAAACGGTCAACAATGACCCAAATGGCATCATGTCTCCTCTGAGTTTACGGTAACCCGGTGACAAAATCCAAGGAGATCTTATCCCATTTCCACTCTGGAATGTCTAATGGTTGTAGTAAACCACTAGCACGTTGATGCTCTATCTTAACCTGTTGGCAGGTTAGACATCTGGAAACAAAAGTAGCAACATCCTGCTTCATATCGCTCCACCAAAAATGCTGCTTAAGATCACGGTACATTTTGGCGGAACCTGGATGGATAGAAAACTAAGAGGTGTGAGCCTCAGTCAATAAGGCTTCCTTGAGAGTAAGGTCTTCTGGAACACATAATTTGGTACCTTGCCACACAATACCATCATCATCAATACTGTCACACCCCACCATGGCGGAATATGAGGCGTGACGTATGGATATCATCACAACAATAACGTGTCTATAGAGATAACTAAATGAAATGAAAATATCATAAATGGGCGACACAATGTCATGACAATATCACAAACAACGCAGGCGTCTAGGTAAGTAGGTAACAGGCCTACCTCTTACCAAAGACAAACAAATAAACAAACATCAAACATATAGGTGTCTAAAATGTACTACTTATACAAACATAAAATAAAGACTAAGAGGAAAGGGATTCCTCCTAATGCAATCCTAGCAGCCTCTAAACTCTAACCACTTCTAACATCATGCTTCTCAACTATCCCACCTGAAAATGACACTAAAATATGTCAACATAAAGTTGGTGAGAACATAGGTTTAAGTTATCAAAACATCTTAAGAAACCTTGTCAACCGCTTGTAAATAAGTTGAAGAAAACAAGTTAAAGCAATGGACCAAAATGTGATAATCATGTTACATACAACTACAAACAAAGCACAATCATATCAGTCAAGAACACACAATAAGAACAATGCACCACACTATTCGGATCTTTCCCACACCACTAGTGGAAGATGAACCATATCCCCATCGAGATATCTTGCCTCCAAGGAGACGATGCACAAGTACTCAGAACCAAGAACTCAGGACGGATCGTGCCCCACGGACACACATCACAACTGGTCCCATAGACGCCCATACATCTACGTACCATACCAAAACACAACCCAATCAAGATTCACATATCATAACACATATTAGAACACATACCAGAACACATAACAAAACACATAAGCACACATGTCACACAATAACACATCTATGTCCAAATATTTATAAAAATATAGTACCAAAACATTTTAAGAACACCACAAGTGTCATCTCCATCCCATACTAGAAGAAAACATTTAAAAACTCAGTAAAAATGGGACTATGAACTCACCTGATAGCACAACAAGCTAGCACTCCTGCAAACCTATAAAATCATACACGACACCCTTAGCTTAGGTCTTAACACCCAAGTTAAGTAAAAATCAAGGAGATGAATCTAATCCCCCAATCTCCACTATCTAGTTCTCTCACTACAAGCTATTCTATACGTAAAAATCCAGTTTTTCCCCGATACGGTTTACTAGTCACTAAACGATCACATGAAATGAACTTAACACCACACTTGGCTCCTACCCCACTGGATTTATGTTGTTTTATGATCTAAGAACTCCAAAAACCAATTTTACTTTCTACTTACATATTTAACCCTTTCGTTTAGTCTCTACGCCAAAAGTCGTTTTCACCAAAACTGGTTTTCTGTACATGCTAAATGTTTGTCACCAAAAGCCTGATCTAAACACCATAACTTTTATTGAAAAGATCCAGTACTTTCATATATATTATAAAGAGTTCCCAAATCAAAAATCTTTGCATATCTCATTCGTTTGGTTAGGTTTTGACTCAAATTTCCGAAATCCAAATTTATTCCTGAACAGCGCACTGTTTTTGTAAAAATTGTTTGACAACCTTCCCTAACTCCATATTCGACCAACCTTACATTTTTTAAAAGTAGACTCTCTGAAATTAATATTACAAAAAAGAAACTCCACCAAAGGTGCTACCTACTGCCTGGAACAGTCGACACAAGACAGCCTAAAAAATCATATTGTTTTACGCCTTTATGCACTAACCCTCTAAACATCATTAATTACCCCTAAATTATTAAACAAGAACCCTAAAATCATTAATGGATCTTAATTACTATATTTTCCAGAAAATTAATAAAATCCTAATCATCTCAATGATGGTTAATTAACACTGTGAACATGATTAATTAATAAAACATGAATTAAATTAAGGTTTTAATTAATCACTTACCTTGAATCAAGAAAAAGTTATGAAACCCTAAAAAACTCTTTGTGAAACGTCGACTAAGAAAACCAGAGGAAAAAAAATATGTGTTTTAATTTGTATTTATAATAAAACAATGAGAATCCTAGCCCAATACAAATAAATACTTTCCTTTTTTATTTTTTCCTTTTACTTTTTTTTCCACCGTCCTTTATAATTTTTTTTACCAAAAATAATATTTTTTTATTTTATTATTAAATTTGTTTTTTAATAATTATTTCCTTAATTATAATTTTTTATTAATCCCTTAATTAATTAATTACAACTAAACCTTTTAACTAGTCAATTTTATGCAATTACCGTAAAATACGTAAAATAAACAGTTTTATGAAAATTCTTAAAATATGAAATAAACTTTATAACTAAGTCCTAAATGGATGACGTAAATTATTCCTGTGACTAAATACCTCATTCGAGACCTCAAAATGCTAAAACCTAAATCGTAAAAATTACGATTTACTATAATACATATACGTACACATAAAATCCTAAAATAGCACCGCATGCTATCATAGTTACATCCAAGTGAACTATTGAGCACGAACTAACCCCATCATAACATTATATAATATACCACGCAATACACGAACGATAACTAACATCCAAACCAAGGCTAAAATATAAACATATTGCACGTGAACGCACACTAAGCACATAATCAAAGTCCAACAGTCAAAAGTGACAAATCCAAAATCTAGGGTTGTCACATCACTCCCTCCTAATAGAAATCTCGTCCCGAGATTTACTCCCAACCTCAAACTTATTAACAAATGAGGATACATATCCCTTATAAAACCTTCACGTTCAAACGTGAACTCAGTTTATACTAAAATAATCTCAACCAACAACACATGAGCCTTAACCGTCCGCGAGAAAACTTATTAAAACCATAAAATTATGTAACCAACCTAACTAAATCTCGCAACTCATCAAACAAGAACTGTCTTGAAACCAAGTTAGGAGTCGTCACATAACTCGACAGGTTCAAAACTGTCACCCCGATTTCAGTCTTAGTCATAAATACCATAAATTAAAACCCATCAAAATATAACCACGTATTCTAAGGTCGAATGAACTCTCAAATTATCCCAACTCAGCCCTATGTTGGCCCTTTAAGTGTTCATTGCCCCAAAATACCAAAAACATAAGTTTAAACCATGTTGTCCGAAAATTAACCTTGAACTTGACACTTGTACAGTTAATTAGACCTAGCTACTGACCTCCATTTACTAAACATTCTGAATATTTGAAAAGTAGGTTCCGAGTACATAATTTTAGGCTTTTGAATCACCAAAAAAACTTTAAAAACGAATAATTTATGACCAAAACGAGTTTAATCCCTAAAACCCCTTATTAATTACCAAATTCGAGCCCTAATTTATTTTAATACCTATAAATTAAACTCCCACCCACCCTATGATTAATTACATGATTTAACATATTTAATTAAATAATAAAAAATTCTAACTAAAGAACGATAACTTTAGGTGATCAAAACCAAAATATTTTAAAATAAACAAGCCATGCTAAAAATTTATATTCCACCTTATTTCAAACACGTTTTTGACACTTTACCCTCATTTTATCGACTACCAACAACTTTTTTTTTTACTATTTGCAAGTTCAATTTTTTACCATGTAAGACTCAAAACAAAAGATATCGATATTCCAAAAAGAAATCTCCACCCTCTCAATATCCTCTACACCAAAAATACCGTACAAACAAACACGTGAGATGAGGACTCGTTAAATGGGCTACTACAGAAGTTGAACATCCCAAAGAGAAAAGAACTAGCAAAACATCCTAAGAATACAACCGATAAGTAGAAGGGATAATGAATTAGGTTGCCTAGTCGCGTAGCCTAGTCTAACCCTTAAAAATTGCGTCTATGGAAAACAAGGTTATAAAGTTTATACTCAAAACACAAGTTTAAACCAAAATCTAAACCAACTCTGAATATTTGAAAAGTACGTTCTGAATACATAGTTTTAGGCTTTTGAATCACCCAAAAAGCTTTAAAACGAACAAGTTATGACCAAAAAGATTTTTACCTAAAACCTGCCTAGCCATTAGCGACAGTGTCTGACAATTTAGCGATAGATTTTGACAGTTTAGCGACAGTTTCTGCCTACTTCGATTTATACCCAAAAAACGATTTTAAACCCAAAAACCCCTAATTAATTACCAAATTCAAGACCTTATTTATTTTAATTCCAGAAAATTAAAAACACTCACTCATCATGTGAGTAATTACATGATTTTAACATATATAATTAAATAAGAACAAGAATTTAACTAAAGATCATTTGCTTTAGGTGATCAAAACCAAATTTTTTTTAATAAACAAGCCATGCTTTTATATTAAAAAAATTTATATCCCATCTTTTTTCAAACACGTTTACGTCACTTTACCCTTATTTCACCGACTACCAGCAACTATTTTAACTATTTGCAAATTCCATTTCTTTTACCACGTAAGACTCAAAACAAAAGATACCGTTACCCCAAATAAACAAAAAAACAAAGAAAATCTTAAACTATCTCAATAGCCTCTACACCAAAAGTACCGTACAAACAAACACGTGAAATGACGACTCGATAAATGCGCTACTACATAAGTTGAACACCCCAAAGAGAAAAGAGCAAGCAAACCATCCTAAGAATACAACCGATAAGTAGAAGGATATATACATATATAGGCATAGGCGTACATACACTCAAATCCATCCAACATATACTATACAAGCATGTATTAACCCTCTTTCATGCAACCATACTTAGGAATCTATTGATGTCGTGGTACTTGTATAACTATGTTGGCCACCATACTTATACCAGTCCCCTTTCACTAATGTACTCCCTCCTATGATGACAGTTATAAGAATTAATACTACACATAACACATCAGTCTACCAAATCAAATAGTCACATAGATCCTACAACTCATATAAGCACATAATCCACAACATAACATAAGGTCCAAAATTCCATGTATCAAAATAACGTAGCCAGGGCATGAAACATATAAACTCATAATCTAGCTGTACCAGCGTAGATAAAATTCAAAATGTATAAAGAACATGAAAATGTAATCAAACGAAATCCAACAATGACTAGTGTATACGACTATGGTTCAACCCGTACTAGTCAAAATTCGAAAAGAAAATAACATGTAGCTAAGTATGAACTTACTATGGTTCAATTCATACTAGTCAAAACATCGCGATAAATAACATCCAAACACATCAATTAATATAAAATGCACACATACTCCTATGACGCCTATATGTAGGGACCCTTAATCTATAGACTAGGCTACGCGACTAGGCAACCTAATTCTCTATAACCATTGGCTCTTATACCTACTTATGTTTTAGATCATGTAACAACATAATTTTTACGTATCGGTTGTATATAACAACATAATATAACCATACGGTGTTATATTCAGAATGTTTCGTAAATGGTACATAGATGTTAGACGCCCATACATCTATGTACCATACCAAAACAAGGCTACTCGCCTTACCAAAATCCACTGGGACGGTACGTGTCGCCCGATCCAAATCATAAACACAATCAAGATTCACATATCAAAACACATATCAGAACACATAACAAAACACATAAGAACGCATGTCACACAATAACACATCTATGTCCAAACATTTATAAAAATATAGTACCAAAACATTTTAAGAACACCACAAGTGTCATCTCCATCCCATACTAGAAGAAAACATTTAAAAAATCAATGAAAATGGGACTATGAACTCACTTGATAGCACAGCAAGCTAGCACTCCTATAAACCTATAAAATCATACACGACACCCTTAGCTCAGGTCATAACACCCAAGTTAAGTAACAATCAAGGAGATGAATCTAATCCCCCAAAAAGTTTTTAAAACGAATAAGTTATGACCAAAACGATTTTACCTAAAATCTGCCCAGACATTAGCGATAGTTTCTATCCCACACCACTTGTGGAAGATGAACCATATCCTTGTCGAGATACCTTGCCTCCGAGGAGACGATGCACAAGTACTCAGAACCAAGAACTCAGGACGGATCGTGTCCCACGCTCCACACACATCACATCTGGTCCCATAGACGCCCATACATCTATGTACCATACCAAAACATAACCCAATCAAGATTCACATATCAAAACACATATCAGAACACATACCAGAACACATAACAAAACACATAAGCACGCATGTCACACAATAACACATCTATGTCCAAACATTTATATAAATATAGTACCAAAACATTTTAAGAACACCACAAGTGTCATCTCCATCTCAAAATATAGCGCATTTATCGAATCACCATTTCACGATCCCCCAATCCCCGCTATCTAGTTCTCCCACTACAAGCTATTCTATACGTAAAAATCCAGTTTTTCCTCGGTACAGTTTACTAGTCACTAAACGATCACATGAAGTGAGCTTAACACCACACTTGGCTCCTACCCTACTGTAGTTATGTTTTTATATGATCTAAGAACTCCAAATACTAATTTTACTTTCTACTTACACGTTTAACCCTTTCGTTTAGTCTCTACGCAAAAAGTCATTTTCACCAAAACTGATTTCTTGTACATGCTAAATGTTTGAAACCAAAAGTCGACCTAAACACCATAACTTTTATTGAAAAACTCCAGTCCTTTTATATACATTATAAGGAGTTCCCAAATCAAAAATCTTTGGCTATATCATTCGTTTGGTTAGGTTTTGACTCAAATTCCCGAAATCTAAATTTATTCCTGAACAGCGCACTGTTTTTGTAAAAATTGTTTGACGACCTTCCCGAACTCCATTTTCGACGAACCTTACATTTTTGAAAAGTAGACTCTCTGAACTTAATTTTAAAAAAAAAGAAACTTGACCAAAGTTTCTACCTACTTCCCGGAACATTGACACAAGACAGCCTTAAAAATCAGACTATTTTACGCCTTTATGCACTAACCCTCTAAACATCATTAATTTCCCATAAATTATTAACACAAAACCTAAAATCATTAATAGATCTAAATAACTATAATTCGCATAAAATTAACAAAACCCTAATCATCTCAATTATGGTTAGTTAACATTGTAAACATGATTAATTAATAAAACATGAATTGAATTAAGGTTTTAAATGATCACTTACCTTGAATCAAGAAAATTAACGGAAACCCTAAAACTCTTTATTAATTACCAAATTTGAGCCCTAATTTATTTTAATACCAGAAAATTAAAAACTCTCACCCACCCTATGATTACTTACATGATTTTAACATATTTAATTAAATAAGAACAAAATTCTAACTAAAGAACAATAACTTTAGGTGATCAAAACTAAAATATTTTAAAATAAACAAGTCATGCTTATATGTTAAAGAATTTATATTCCACCTTATTTCAAACATGTTTCCGACACTTTACCCTCATTTTATCGACTAACAACAACTATTTTTTTTACTATTGGCAAGTTCCATTTTTTTACCATGTAAGACTCAAAACAAAAGATATCATTATCCCAAAAAGAAATCTCCACCCACTCAATAGCCTCTACACCAAAAGTACCGTACAAACAAACACGTGAAATGAGGACTCGATAAATGCGCTACTACAGAAGTTGAACATCCCAAAGAGAAAAGAGATAGCAAACCATCCTAAGAATACAACCGATAAGTAGAAGGGATATATACATATATAGGCATAGGCGTACATACACTTAAATCCATCCAACATATACTATACAAGCATGTATTAACCTCTTTCATGCAACCATACTTAGGAATCCATTGATGTCGTGGTACTTGTATAACTATGTTGGCCACCATACTTATACCAGTCCCCTTTTACTAATGCATTCCCTCCTATGATGACACTTATAAGAATTAATACTACACATAACACATCAGTCTACGAACTCAAATAAGCACATAGATCCTACAACTCACATAGGCACATAATCCACAACATAACATAAGGTCCAAACTGTCGCTAATGCCTAGGCAGATAATATTTTTTTTAATTTTATTATTAAATTCGTTTTTAATAATTATTTCCTTAATTATATTTTTTTATTAATCCCTTAATTAATTAGTTACACCTAAACCTTTTAACTAGTCAATTTTACGCGATTACCGTAAAATACGTAAAATATATAGTTTTATGAAAATTCTTAAAATATGAAATAAACTTAATAACTAAGTCCTAGATGCATTAAAACCATCCCATAAATTATTCCCGTGACTAAATACCTCATCCGAGACCTCAAAATGCTAAACCCTAAATCGTAAAAATCACGATTTACTATAATACATATACATACACATAAAATCCTAAAATAGCACTACATTCTATCATAGTTACATCCAAGTGAACTAATGAGCACGAACTAACCCTATCATAACATTATATAATGTACCATGCAATACACGAACGATGACTAACATCCAAACCAAGACTCAAATATAAACATATTGCACGTAAGCGCACACTAAGTACATAATCAAAGTCAAACAGTCAAAAGTAACAAATCCAAAATTTAGGGTTGTCACAAATACGGAACTCAGTCTGCTGATCAATATTTTGAACAATAGCCCAAATTTCACCATCATCCTTCTGTGCAGCTTTAATCCGAGAGAGTACGTCTGGTTCAACTCTCAGACTAGCCCAGTAACCTGTCTGTCCACGTACAACAAACTCGACCTCTAAACGTTCCAAATTAAAGATAATTTCTTTCTCCACTTTAATACCGGCAATCATACCTGATTTTCTGCTTAAGGCAACAACCACCACATTCGCCTTACCCGGGTGGTACTGAATGTTGGTGTCATAATCCTTCAGCAGCTCTAACCAACGCCTCTGCCTCATGTTAAGTTCTCGCTGCGTGAATATATACTTGAGACTATTGTGATTCATGAAGATGTCACACGACTCACCATACAGATAATGTCTCCAGATTCTGAGGGCGAAAGTAACCGCTGCTAACTCCAGATCATGCATGGGATAGTTCTCCTCATAAGGCTTTAGCTGTCGTGATGCATAAGCAATGACTTTCCCATGCTGCATAAGTACACATCCCAAACCTTTCTCTGAAGCGTCGTTGTATATCTGATATCCACCTGTACCAGATGGGAGAGTAAGAATAAGTGCTGAAACTAAACGCCGCTTGAGTTCTTCAAAACTCTTCTCTCTCTCATCATCCCATACAAACTTCTCCCCCTTGCGCATAAGTTTGATCAACAGTAAAGCCAAACGTGAGAAGTTCTCTACGAACCTGCGGTAATATCCTGCTAAACCCAAAAAACTTTGTACCTCTTGTTGGGAATAAAATGTAGCCAGTACACTTGGACGCTGACAAGAAGAAAACAAGCGTTGATAAGAAGAAAAAAAGCGTTGATAGATCAAGCGTTAACAGGAAGATGCAAGCGTTGATAGGATGAAGTCAAGCACTAATAGAAGACTTAGTCTACACGTAGTAAAGATATGATCGACAATGTATTTTCTATGTTTATCTTTACCTATAATAGCTGATACGTAGACTCTTGTACAAGGCTTCTTATGTCTATAAAAGAAGACCTTTAGGTTTTGTTTCATATAAGTTTTCATACGTTTAACACTTTCATTGTAAGCAAGTTAGTTCTAATCAATCAAAGTGAAAGTTTGTTTTAAATTGTTTGTGTGTTCTTGTTTGAGTATTAATTCCGCATAATACTTAAATTGTTTTATACACAACAAAGTTTCTCTACATGTTTAACTTGATTTAATCTCGTTTACATAAGCTAATTCGATCTAAGTTTGGGATCAACAAGTGGTATCAGAGCTTGTTGAGAAACTTTGATCTAAAGAACACAAGAACCCTAAATTTCCAAAAACCCTAATCTTCACAAAACCCTAAAAACATCATGTCTACCCCAGAAGTAAACTCCTCCTCCTCCTCAACCCACAACATCAAGATTCCCATGCTAGACCCAGACAATTTTGAGCTGTGGAAGTTTAACTTTGAGCAATATCTACAAATTCATGACTACACCCTATGGGAAATTATTGAATATGGAAACACATTCAATAAGGCTCAAAAGATTGCAGATGCCATCCAACAAAGAACAAATGTTCAAGGTTCTACTGAAGAGGATCGAAGAGAAAAACCTGAAGATGGTAGAGTTGTCTCAACTGAGGATATAGCAAAGAGAAGGGTTGACATGAAAACCCTAAGCATTCTGAAACTCTCTTTGGGGAAAGAAAATCAGCACAAATACAGAAGCTATAAGTCTGCAAAAGATCTTTGGGCAGCTCTTGAAGTTGCTTATGGTGGTAATGTTGATACTGTGCAAGAGAAAAAGAAGCAACTCTTGCATGAGTATGTTGTTTTTAAGGCTCAACCTAATGAGAAGCTAAGTAGTGTGAGAAGCAGACTTCTTGACATTACAAGCAAGATGTCCTTCATGGGAACAGTGCTTGGTGATGTTGATATTATCTTCACTTTTCTTAAAAGCCTTGGTGATGCATGGAAGATTGAAGCAAGGTCTATAATTGCTAATAACACTCACAAAAGTTCTACTTTTGATGATGTTTACAATAAACTGAGGCTGATAGAGAATGAAACTCTTTTGGATCATGGAAGCAAGTCTACCAATAGAAACATGGCCTTTTTCTCACATAGTGAAGGTCAATTTGATCAAAAGGATTCATACATGCACCCCGTTACTGGATCAACTTGTGTCAACGCTGGATCAAAACCTGTCAACGCCTCATTTTCAGACGCTGACACATACAAAGTTGACTCACCAAGAGTTAAGCATGATGGTATTGATCTGGATACTGTGTGTGCATACATTGCTTCATTGCCCAATGGTTTAGTGATTACATATGAGGACCTTGAGCAAATTAGTGATGAGCATTTAGAGGAGATGGACATAAAGTGGAATATGGCTCTTGCAAGTATAAGAGCAAACAGATGGAATAGAAGATTCAAGAAGACGATGACTTTTAATGCTAAGGACACTGCTGGATTTGATAAATCCAAGGTTGAGTGTTATAATTGTCATCGTATGGGACACTTTATGAGAGAATGCAGATCTCCAAGAAGATCTAATGCTAGAAAGCCCTCAAGCCAAATCATTAAGGCTCAAGATCCCAAAGCCATGGTTGCAATGCAAGAAATTGATGGTGTTGGATGGGATTGGAGCTATTTGGCTAAGGATGAGGAAGAGAATAAAGCTTTGGTTGCTGAAATGGAAGAAGAAGAGCATGTTCACTATGCTCTCATGGCACACTCCTCATCTTCATCAGACAATGAGGTATATGATGATGCTTTTTGTAGTAAGGGTTGTCGTCTAAACACTGAAAGACTTAACAAAGAAGTTTTAAAATTGTCAACAAATGTGGGTAATGAAAGGTGCAAGTTGTCTAACTATCAACTTGCTCTTACTCAAACTGAAAAGACTGTATCTGAGTATAAGAAAATGGAGCTTGACCTAAAAGATCAATTAAATATCTTAAAACATGATTTAAATGCTAGTACTGATATTAGAAACATCATGGAGAGGGTCAATGCTGAATTACATGCAAAGTTAGATGAGGCTATCAAAAATAAGGATAATATAGACCTTAAAATTCAGAGATTTGATAAAGCCTCACAAGCCCTAGAAAAATGTGTTAGTGAACGAAGGGATTCTAGGGATATGA
Source organism: Glebionis coronaria (assembly GCA_025667525.1). Lineage (NCBI taxonomy): Eukaryota > Viridiplantae > Streptophyta > Magnoliopsida > Asterales > Asteraceae > Glebionis > Glebionis coronaria. The sequence goes on from CM046874.1 coordinate 150,717,701, forward strand.
CTGGGATTGGGATGAAAGAATATACGGGTGTACCACCACCTGCTGGGGACTTCTATGGTATCCAAAGAAAGGACTTATCTTGGACTGGTTTACCAGAATTCCGAGAAGAGGAATTTATTCCTCCACCAAGAGTTCTTACCCCAGTAGAAGAATATAGGCAGAAGTTGACTGATCTGGACCAATGGAAGAAAGCCAACCCTACCTTGTTTGTTAAGGGTAGCATGCTTAGTGATAGCCCAAATGAGTCTACACCTATCAAAGTAACAAACCCAATCACTGGCAAGACTGTTGACCTTGGCTCAAACGTTGTTAGAAAACCTAGTATTAAATATGCAGAAATGTATAGAAAAACTAGGTCACCAAAAAGCCAAATTAGTGATAATGGAACAGGTTTCTTTTCTTCTAGACCTAGAGTTATGTCTAGAAAAGCCTGTTATACTTGTGGTAGTTTTTCACATTTAGCCTATAAGTGTGTCAACGCTTCAAAGGTCAACATTGACAAAAAGTCAAACAATGTCAAACCCAAAACTTTTGTTCAGCAAAGTTCACAAGTTGTTAGACCAGCCCCATTCTTTTCAAAAGGGTCTAATACTTATGGACAAAGACCTTTTCAGAAGACCAATACATGGTCTAATAGACAATGGGTTCCTGTAGCAAACCCTAGGTTCAACGCTGATAAGGGTAATTTCAGCGTTGACAAGACAAAATCAAACGCTGACAGAAACGTTGTCAGACCAAATAATGGTAAATATTTGCAACCACAGGGAAAGGGGTCTAAAGCTTCTTCTAGCTTGACATGGAGACCTAAGCAAGATCAAAACCCTAATTCAGATGGGATTTCTATGACCTGTAACAGATTTAATTATATTTCAAAGGTCATCACAAAACCAATTGGGGTTAACTAGGTGTTTAATCCTAAAAGGGATGAACAAAGGGTTTTTATGAGGACTAAGTCTGTTCTTGTTGAACAACCAAATGAATCCAAGTCTGCTCAGGCTTGGGTTCCTAAAGAAAACTAATTTGTTTTCTTTATGTGCAAGGCATTCAAAAGCAGGTTAATGATTATGGCTATTGGGATAGTGGATGCTCTAGGCACATGACTGGGAAGGAAGATTATCTCACAAACTTCACTCCCATTAAGGATGGTGACAAAGTTTACTTTGGAGGCGGATATGGAACTATCACAGGTAAAGGAACTCTTCTCACCAACAATTTGCGTTTTGAAAACGTGTTTCTGGTAAAAGAACTTGACTATAATCTGTTTAGTATATCACAAGTTTGTGATAACAAAAATAAGGTTCTTTTCACTGATACTGAATGCTTGGTGTTGAGCAAGGATTTTAAGATTCCAGATGAGAAATTCATTGATTATAGAACACCTAGGCATAAGGACATTTATAATGTGAATCTTAATGGAATTAGGATGAATAATAACTTGTCATGTCTTTATGCCAAGGCTTCAGTTGATGAAAGTAATCTTTGGCACAGGAGATTAGGGCACATTAATTTTAAAAATATAAATAGACTTGTGAGACATGGTTTAGTTGATGGTTTGTCTGAAAAGGCTTTCCACAATGACCACTCTTGTGTTGCATGCCTTAAAGTCAAACAGCACAAGGTCTCATTTAAGTCTAAACATGTGCACTCTAGTTCTAAACCACTTCACTTGCTGCATATGGACCTCTTTGGTCCAAATAATATAGAAAGCTTGAATGGTAAATCTTATTGTTTTGTCATCACAGATGATTTTTCTAGGTTTACTTGGACTTTCTTTTTAGCTTTGAAAAGTGACACTGCTGATACTTTGATTAACTTTATTACCCAAATTAAAAATAAGTCTAGTAATGAGGTTAAAATGCTTAGAAGTGATAATGGTGGTGAGTTTAGAAATAAGTTGTTGGATGATTTTTGTGCCAAGAAAGGGATTACTAGATAGTTTAGTGTTACCAGAACCCCACAGCAAAATAGGGTTGCTGAGAGAAAGAATAGAACCCTCATAGAAGCAGCCAGAACTATGTTGGCTGATGCTCACTTTCCCATAGCTTTTTAGGCTGAGGCTGTGAATACAGCTTGTTATGTTCATAATAGAGCATTAGTCAACAAGATTCATAACAAAACACCTTATGAGTTACTTTGGGGAAGGAAACCTAATATTGGTTTTCTTAAACCTTTTGGTTGTCATGTAGTTGTGTTGGATACTGGTGATGCCTTAGGTAAATTTAGTGCTAAAGGTGATGAAGGCTACTTCATGGGTTATTCAGTACAGAGTAGAGGATATAGGGTTTACATTAAGAAGGAAAACGTATACTTGAAAAAGTACATGTTAGGTTTTTAGAAAGTAAACCTAGTGATCCTGAAAGTGGTCCAAATTGGTTATTTGACTTGGAACCTCTATCTAGGACTTTGAATTATATGCATGTTACTAATCCAAACATTGTGAAGGTAACTTCAAATGTTGTGGAAGAACCAGTTGTTGATGTTTCAGGTACACAGATTAATGAAGAGGTTGGATCACAAGGAGACAAATCATCACCCATACTTAAGTATGTCACTATTCCCATATGAACAGATGCATTTGCTGCTGCTGCTACTGGAAAGGAAAATGGTGGTCCCCAAGTATCACCAGTTGACAACATACATGATCTTCCAGGCGCTGACAAAGGAAAATCTGGCGCTGACAAGACAACTTCAGACGTTGATGGCTCAACCGTTGACAGCCATGATCCAGGCGTTGACAGCTCTCTTGACCATATTTTCTCTTCCAATTTTGAACAAGGTGAACCTTCAAACAGAAATGGAGAGGTTCATTCAGATATTGAGGGAAGAGAGTCTGAAGAAGATATTGGTAACATGGAAGATGAGATTGAAGACAACACACTTTTTGAGGGAGGAGTGCTTACTTCTACACTCAAAAATCACCCCTCTTCTCAAATCATTGGTGATGTGATGTCTCCTGTTCAAACAAGAAGATCTCATCATAATCTTGGAGGATTTATTGCCAATATTCACAAGAAGGTTGATACCCCTCTTGTTCAAGCATGTTTCTTTGCCTGTTTTCTGTCACAACAGGAACCCAAGAAGATTTTTGATGCTCTCAAAGAACCAAGTTGGGTGGAAGAAATGCAAGATGAGCTTCACCAATTTTCTATCCATAATGTTTGGGAGTTGGTTGATTGTCCCAGACATGTCAGACCTATTGGGACAAGATGGGTTCTTAGAAACAAGAAGGATGAAAGAGGCATTGTGGTCAGGAACAAGGCACGTTTAGTGGCTCAAGGATATACACAAGAGGAAGGGATAGACTATGAGGAGGTCTTTGCACCAGTTGCAAGGATTGAGGCTATAAGGATATTTCTAGCCTATGCTTCCTGCATGGGCTTTACTGACTATCAAATGGATGTGAAGAGTGTTTTTCTTTATGGCATAATTGTAGAGGAGGTTTATGTAATGCAGCCTCCTGGTTTTGAAGATTCAGAACATCTAAAAAAGGTGTATATAGTCAAGAAAGCTATGTATGGACTTCATCAAGCCCCAAGAGCATGGTATGGCACATTGTCTACCTGTCTGGTGGAAAATGGATTCAAAAGGGGCACCATAGACCAGACCTTATTTACAAAGAAGACTGGTAAGGATTTCTTACTTGTCCAGGTTTATGTGGATGATATCATCTTTGGCTCATCAAGCCCAAAGATGAGTGAAGACTTTTCTAAGCTTATGACAGACAAGTTCAAGATGAGTGCAATGGGGGAGATGAACTTCTTTCTAGGGTTACAAGTTCAGCAGAAAGAGGATGGTATCTTCATCTCTCAAGATAAATATGTAGCGGAAATCTTAAAGAAGTTTGGCTTTTCTCCACAAGAGAAAAGGGCTAGCACTCCTATGGATAGAGAACACCCTTGGGGAAAAGTTGGAGATGGAAAAGATGTGGATGTCAGGCACTATAGATCAATGATTGGTTCATTGATGTATCTCACAGCTTCAAGACCTGACATTATGTTTGATGTGTGTGCATGTGCACGCCATCAAGTGACTCCCAAAGAGTGTCATCTTCATGCTGTCAAGAGAATCTTTAGGTACCTTAGATGTCATTCAGACCTGGGATTATGGTATCCAAAAGATTCACCATTGGAGCTTATTGCATATTCAGACAGTGACTATGGTGGTGACAAATTTGATAGAAAATCCACAACTGGTGGATGTCAGTTTTTTGGGAGTAGGTTGATATCTTGGCAATGCAAGAAACAAACAGTGGTGGCCAATTCTACAACTGAAGCAGAATATGTAGCAACAGCTGCTTGTTGTGGACAAGTCTTATGGATTCAGAACCAGCTGTTGGATTATAGGTATAATTTCATGAATACCAAGATTTTTGTAGACAATAACAGCACTTTATGCATTATTAAAAATCATGTACATCACTCTAAAACAAAACACAGAGAAATTAGACATTATTTTATAAGAGATTGTTTTGAAAAAGGTTTAATACAACCAGATAGGGTTGACACAGAAGAAAATGTGTCTGATTTATTAACTAAACCTTTTGATACTGGAAGATTTCAATATTTGGTAACAAGTATAGGAATGATCAATCTTACTTAATATGTGTTTTGGGGTCTTAGTGTAAAAGTATGTACATGATATGCATTGTTATTGGTCTTTTTGAGAAGTTAGATTTTCCACTTTATTTATCTAACGCTGACAAAGGTTATCTTAACGCTGATAAGTGTTATCGTGACGTTGTCAGCAACATGTTAGTTTTGTGGTTTTTGATCTAAGTGTGCAGGCGTTGTTAGCATTATACCATTGGATACAGAGTTGCTTATGGATCCTTGGAGAATCATTGGAGCATGTTTCAATTTATGGATGATGGTTGGAATATTTATATTCCTATCTTGACATAAATTTTTATTTACATGCATATTATTTGGCAATCTATGTATCACAGTTTAAGGGGAGGTTTTAGGAACCTTTAGGACTTTTGGGTATTCTTATGATACTCTTATCACAATTCTAGATTGTGTCCATTGGTGAGTATGAGTTAGTTTTCTATCTCATGAGGCATTGTAGCATGCAAAGTTAATATACTATGCATGCTGCCAAGACCTTTTAGGCCTAGAATTGGATGTGGTCTGTTGGGAGACTTGGGTATGCTTTGTATTGGGTTTACCTGGGAGTTATAAGGGATATTATGAGATAACTTAACAGTTAAGAATTTTGGTTAGCAAGGGACACTAGAGGACTGTTATGTCTATCTTGCATAAGCAAGTGTGCATAATTGGACAGTGCTTGCCGCCCTATAATAATTTGCAGTTTATAGGTTATCTTCACTAGGATAAATTACTTTGTTAAGGTCCTTTTCATTTTTACTATTTTTATTTTTGGATGTTGACAGATATATTTCCAAGCGTTGTTGTGACCAATTTAGACGTTGACATGGCTTTTGCAAACGTTGACAAGAATATAGGCGTTGGGCGTTGATGGGTTATTTTTGACCGTTGACACTCATTGGGTCCTACCCAGTTGTTATTTTTGACGAAAACTGGGACCGTAATTTTTGGAGTAGATAACTTTTAATTAATGCACAAGATAACTTATTTTCTTTTCAATATTTTCATCATTATATTTTGAAAATACTTGCCTCATTTTTTACCAATCACATGTGCCTATCACTCCTATATATTTGGCTCCTATTTTTTTAAACAAGGTACTCTCATATTCTTGGCTAATAGTTTTCTCCTATAATTCATCTTTTACAATCTTTCACAAGCAGGTTTCTACATCAATGGCGCCTAAGTTTAAACCAAGTGACTTGGTATTGGGATTCAGAAGTCAGCACAATATGATTGCTTATTTGGAGGCTGATGATGCTCTGTTTCTACAATACACTCAGATGGTGGCGTATTTGAATGCATCTCCACTTAGGTATGCACGTTCTCATGCTCCTCTCATCCCTGTCACTCATATTGAATAATTTTGGAACACTGTTAGTTCCTCAACGCTTAATAATGTGACTACATTAACATCTATTGTTCATGGGTGTACTTGGGTGGTTACTGAAGCCTTGGTTCGCCAGGGTTTGCATCTTAATGATGCAGATGGTATAACCACTCTCCCCATTAATGAGATAGAACAAGGACTTCAGGCTTTGGGGTATCCTTTCCCTGAAGAGGGTACTTTAAATAAATATCATAACAAGAATTTCCCCCAGCCTGGAAGTACCTCATACATGTCATACTTCAATGTTTGAGTCCCAAATGTACTGCACATAATGAAATTAACAGATCAATTGCTAGTGCAATTGTGTGCATTACAAATGGGCAAAAGTTTAATTTTTCTAAACTAATTTTTGATGGCATGTGTAAAAACAAGGGTATAAGATGACTTTGGCTTATCCCAAATTTTTACAAATGGTTTTTGATGAGCAAAATTACTGCACAAGGGATCATGATGATTTTTATGCGATCCCTATACAAAAGAAAGCTATTTTTAGTAAGATGAATTCACCCCCTCACAGAGACTTACCCCTCACCCAAGCTATGCTTGTTGTTATTACAGCAGCACAGCCTCAACCTGACCCACAACCACAACTTGACCCAATACCAGATCCCTTACCTTCACCTCAACACATGGAACTTGACCAAGAATCCTTCAACACTGACACGTTAAATGTTGGCATTGACACTAGTAATCCAAACGTTGACACCTTTCCTTCACAGACCCAAACACCCCTTAACCTTCAAACTGCCACCCAATCCACATCATCTTCTACACCACCTGAATATAGGTTGATAAAACGCCCAAGGACTACTGGAGTGTTCTCCTCTAGTGGTCCTAGCCATGTTGTAGAGAGAAGCACCACCACAAGTGTGGTTGGTGCTATGGATGAGGTTGAGACTATTGGTACTCGCTTAGATGCAGGCCAAGCCAGTCCTAACATCTTTAAGACCTCATCCATGCCCCATGACTCTACCTTGGGAGGTCAAATACCCATTCTAGAGGAGGGCAGATTGGAACCATACATAATGTTGGAATTGACGGCTGTCTGCATTAGCTTGCAAAAGCAAAATGCAGACCTGGTACAAACAGTCAATACACAAGGCCTTGAACTCAAGAAATTAAGGGAGAGGATTGTTCTTTTAGAGGATGCTCACAATAGGCGTGGAATGGAGGATTCTTCCAACTGGGAGGATGAGCAGATCCATGTGAGTGACAAAGGCTCACATGATAGAGAATCTTTGGGTGTTGCTGAAGCCCTTACTGAATTGAAGAAGCAACCAGGTTTTGATACATCTTTGGTTACTCCTACAAACTTGAACTTGTCCTTTACAGCAATGATGGAGCAGTTCACAAGAGGCGCTAAGACAAGTAAGGTGAGCGTTGACAAGCAGATTTTTTACGCTGACACACCAAGCGCTGACAATAGTAATTTGGGCGCTGACACTCAGGATTTGAACGTTGACAGACCTACAGATATGGTTGGTGTATTCCAGTCATCAGCTATCATCAAGGAAGTGTCTTCACAGGTACCATTATCATCTTTACCCACCATTGATCCATTAGATAAGGGTAAAGGAATCATGGTGGAAACAGAAGTTCCAAAGGATGCAGCACAAGTAGAGTTTGATTCAAAGTTGGTTGCACAACTTATGGAACAAGAAAAGAAGAAGATTGGTGAATCACCATTTGTTGTTACTTCTGAGGAACAAGAAGGAAGTGATGAAGGGAGTTCAGATTCAAGTGTTATGATAATTGAACAGCCAGAAAGACTTGAATATGGTGATGAGTTGGCAAGGGAAAAACTTAGAGAATTAAAGTTGCAGTAGATTATGATATGCTAGAAGTTGCTCAGATGTACCATACTTGGGAAGATATGGTTATGGAGAATCCAGATATGACTATTTTAGATCAAATTTGGGGATTGGAGATTCTTCTAAGAGTTTAAAAAGATTTCAAGGTAATTCTGAAGCATAAGGCTACCAATGTTTTCTCACTACTGAAGAGGGATAGAAGGGAGCTTTACTACATGTTACTTAGATGTCATGGAACAAACTGGACCTTTAAGAAATTGCAGGGATTAACCTTTGAAGAGTTGGAGTATAAGGCTTATCCCATTTGGGCAATAGTGCAGGAAATGAATACTATCAGACTTCTCTTAGATGAAAGGAGAGAAGAACTTGCAGAAGAGATGGAGATTCAAAAGGAAATGATTGTTCCAAGGACTTTGAAGAAGGGAGTTCCACTTGAGTTCCCTAAATATATGGATAAATTGAATCCCAGTGAAGCTGTTCTAAGAAGGAGCATTAAGCTCTCACCCATGGAAGCTTCAGATATGGTACAAGTATTACCTCTTGATGCCAGAACCCTATCATTAGCTATGAAGAAGATGCAAGTGGGTTTTGGATGATTGGCAGATATGGGAAAGAGGTACACACATTTACTACTCTTATGTCTCTCTTTGCAAGTATGGATAGGGAAGACTTGGCAGACCTTTGGAGGTTTTTGATGGCCAAGTATGAGACTGAAGCACCTACTTCAGTCAATAGAATAAAGCTTTGGTCAACATTCAAGAGAATGTGTGCACTAGAAGAAGAAGATCCTGTTTGGAAGGATCTTGAGGATGATATCAGTGGACTTCAATGGCGTTTGTATTCAGCTGCTGGTGTGTATTATTTGAGTTCTACAAAGTTTGTTGAGTATCTTCTTGTAGATGCTGAGTATCCCATGTCCAAAGAAGTTTTGGAAAAGATGAAGACAACACAGCTGGAGATTGACTATTCAAGTAACGTGGCCAAAGATTTGATTAGGCATGTTTATTACCAATATGATAAGATTTGTAAGAATCCTCCTAGTTCTTAGTTTTTATTCTGAAACTTGATTGAGTAGATATCAAGTTTAGGGGAGGATTGTTGGGAATAAAATGTAGCCAGTACACTTGGACGCTGACAAGAAGAAAACAAGCGTTGATAAGAAGAAAACAAGCGTTGACAGATCAAGCGTTGACAGGTGAAAGTTTTATGGACTTATATTTAAATAGTCGTGTGTTAGGATCGAACTCGGGATTACGGGATTGCACACATTACGTAAAGGGTTAATTTATTTAGTAAATATATTTATTATATTTATTAAATTAAACCGAAGCTTAACTAATGATCGTTAATAATTAAGAGTTAAGAATAAACGACCGTTATGGAATTAAATAGAAGAGAAAAGAAGGAAACAGGAAAGTTCCAGAAGACCCCATGGGTGGGCTTCCACCGCCGGTTATACAAGGCCCAAGGGGGGATTTTGTTTCCTAATGGTTTATTACTTTGAGAATAAGATTTGCCAAGGCCTATATAAATAGTCCCATAGCCTTCATAATTTTAATCCCACTCTCTTTTCTTTCTCTCTTCCTGCGACTAAAACCTAAGGCAAACACCCTCTTTAGGGTTCCTTTTAACCTTTGGTTTTGGTTTCTTTGTTTGATCAACTCCAAAGGAAAAACACCTTTTTTAGGGTTCCTTTTATCCTTTGGTTTTGGTTCAACAATAATCTAGTCCTAGCCCCTCTCTAGGGTTGTTGGGTAGATATTCCACAAGCGTAGAAGCACGGTTTACACGTGCTAGAATCACGGTTAGCTGGTTGTATTACGTGTGTACAAGAACGTAATATAGCCTTACTTTAGGCTATATCTTGGTAGTGTTCGTCATAAACCCTAATTGGTGATTCGTTGATGATCTTGTGGATCTTCGCTAGGATAAAGGTATGTAACCCTAATTCGATTAATTATAATTGTGTTATTGATTATGATCTTGTTAAATCGCTTCCGCTATGTGTGCTTTGATCCATATTAGGGTTTTTAATAATTGTTATGAACTTCATAAACCTTCAGTGGCATCGAGAGCCGTTTAAACATGTTATAATTATCGAGATCTAAAGACTGTTTATAACTAATAATTGTTTTGAGTTAAAACTACATGTTTTTTTTTTAAAAAAAAAATTAGGGTTTTGGTTTTGTTTTTTTTTAAATTCGATTTAAAAAAAAGGTCGGGTTGTTTGTTTTTTTTTAGCCGATTATAAATTAAAAAAAAGAGACAGTTTTTTTGTGAAACCCTAAAATTGCATGTTTTGATCTTTAGATAATTACATGATTAATTGTTATGTCATGTATTTAAGGTTACGATCCGTAATGATTTAATTAATTTGTTAATTGATTTAGGTGGAACTTTGATGAATTGCATGATTAATTGTTATGTTATGTGAATTCATGTTTCTATCCGTAGAGATTTAATTGTTATGTTATGTGGGAGATCCGTGATCAACATGCATGTTTTTCATGGATCATAAGTTTTATGTGGTAATTGATACGTGTTTTTTCTACATGTTTCATTTGATTTAATAAATCTAAAATTAGGGTAGATTTTATATGCATATAAAGATCTAGATTTGATGAATTTATTGAATAAATCGTATGCATGTGGCTATTTGATTTATTTATTGCACATATAAATTGTTATTATGTGTTTATCATTTAGTTTTTTTTGTACCTTCTTGTTTTCATAAGTTTTGTTTTAATTGTATGTTGCAACAAGGGTAATTTTTTACAAGAAAATTAATATGGACTAAATCATATAAAAATTAATGAATTGTTTTTTGAGATCTAATTGACATATGATTTGCGTTGATTGGAATTGCAATAATAACTTAACGGCCTACTCAACTTTGACAAACTATAAAGTGGGTATAACACACTGCTGGTCATGTACCCGGTTAAGGAAGGAGGTGTTATGCTTCAGCGCTGACCAAATTCCTGGCTTGCATGTGCGTCAAAGTTGGAATTGCCTACGGTTATTATTTACATAATTCCTTAAGGATGATTTAACCGCAAAAATTCACATCCGAAACACAATGAATAAGGTTATTGCTTTGTGCTTTAGCTAAGTTCTAGAAAAAGTACGGTGTGAATTTAGTTGTGGGTAAAATCTTTAATTGGTTTAACCAATACCTCAACTTGCAAATATATGATGAAATTTTAGTCTCACCAAAAAGTTTACTAAAAGTTTTATTAAACTTATGCTATGGAGATGTATGCATGCTTCTCCATACATGATTTTGACACCAAAATCAATACCCTTAAAATTTAAGTCATATGCCATCTAATTGACGAACACTTGAAGTTACAATTTTCGTCATATGAGATTCTGGACGATGTTGTAATGGAGAGAAAACTTCATGACTGAATAAGATTGCACATGAAGGTTTTATGTTCTTTAGATTAGTCGACTTAATTGAGTTACTTAGTAAGATCTGGAAACTTAAGGCATAAAGAAGGGATGAAACATGTTTACAATGCAAAATGACTTTCGCAATGTAAATCCCTTAGATATCTAGAAATTGCAAATTTGTTTGTCAATCATTGTTCGACAAGTTACCATCTTGAATACTTTCATTGCTAGCAGATCAACTGATGTGATGAAATTATGTCATTTTGGATTCTAGGTTTCAAAGAAAATACTATGGTTATTATTACCGGGGTAATTTTATTTTCTTGAATGGTATTATCAAAAATACTAAAATTGAATTTTGTAAATTCTTTTACAAATGTATTAATGCAACGTTACACCGTAAACGTAGTTTATTCCTTTATTGATCTACAAACCGTATAGTTGAGGATAGAGTCAATTTACAAATGAAAGATAAACCTAAAACTCTTTTTCATGAGTAAAGAAGGAGTTATAAGAATTTTAGAGATGTCAGATTCAAAATACATAACTCATAGCAAACTTTAATAGTTAAGAAAAGTGTATATTTTGAGTTATTAAAAGTTACCGCTAATTGGTTATAAGGAAAACTAGCATATTTGTCTAGTAGTTGTGCTTTGACCATTTATAGGCACTATTGTGGGGTTGGTAGACCTATTAAGGAAGAAATTGCATGTCAAGTCTTTCAAGTTAAAAGCAATTGATGGATAAGTCATCATTTACGAAGTATAGTACACTCTTAAACACTATAAGTAATTGTTACGAATGTGTTTTTCAAAAGTGTAAGAAAGTAAACACAACACTAACTATTTTCACCGATTATGAAACATTTTCAATGTTGTCAAGTTCGGTGGGAGAATTGTGTTGTATTACTGATTTTTATTAAAACATTCTCTAATTCAGTGGGAGTTACAAGCCTTGTTGTCTTGGTGATAACCCATGTTATCTTTAGTATGTTCTAAAATAATTACTTTCGAATTGTTGACACTAATATCTTCAAAGATAGTTATGTACTGATTCTTGTTGATTAAGTGATTCTACATCTACTTGTAAAAAGCTAATATATGTGGCACAATCATATTTTATATATACGAACGTTAGACGTGATGTTTATCTAATATATGAGGTTGTTCCATGCACAAGTGGGAGAAATGAACATTGTGTGCAAGAAACAACTCGTAAAGATATGATTTAAATGATTATCTTGAATTCAAGATAAGAGACTAACGATCTAATTAATAATTAGATGAAAGTTAGATCATGTGTCAATATGATTAAAAGACTACTTAAAAGTATATATATCATTCACGTTAAGAAACACTTGTTGTTTTGATTTAGTCATATGAAAGCTTGGACTAAATTGTAAACACGAGGGTAAAATATCCACATGTCGTAAGATTGGGCGTGGATTATTTTGCGGTTTCTTAAAATGGACAATTCCTTAAATGACATAAATATATAGAGTAATCTTATTCTACTAAAGTTAAATATTTGTGTATTCTTGAAATTACATAAATAGACATAGTAGTGAGTTAACTTGAAAAGATTATTGAAACCTAGTGGTGTTCATGATTACTTTAGTTATACGTGTTTATGATTTATTGAATAAAGTCACAAACATAAAGTCTTGAAAGACGTATAATATAAAGTAAGACGTTTATGTTTTAAAGACATGGAAATGAAGTGACTTTGTATTAGAAGTACTTGAGTTATAAAGCATGCAAAATGGTTAGGAAATCTATTATACCATTAAGTGATTTAGTTGGTATATAGGTAAACCGAAAGATATATATTTATCTTAATATTGTTAAGATTGACTTACAATATTTCCCTAATTGAAATACAACATTATGATTGTATGTTCAGTAGGAGAATCAAGCTCTCAATTTGATGGTGATGATTGATTCAAGATAACTATATCTTCTTTTCTTCTAAAATATATCAAGGTTAGAAAGTTGAGTATGAATTGAGCTAAGAAGATTAATAAGATACCATTATATATGGAATGTGATGAATCATGTTATATCTTAAATGAAGTTTGGATTTTGCTAAACTACTTATGAAGTGGATTGTTTAGAAAATAAAGAGTATGGAACTATCATTGTGTTTTGTAATGTCCCATATAGATAACGTTGGAGTGTTGATCTATTTGTTATGTATTTAAAGAGTAATTTTAAGTTACTAAAAGCAAGTGGGAGTTTTGATCTTGAAAGATAAAATTACAAGATACATGATCTTCTAAAATACACTAGTAATTATCATGAGGTAGGCGTGTAAATGCTAAACCTCAAGATAAAGGAATTTACGTCATAGGTCCGTAAGGATATCTCGGATATGCGACTTATATGCTGAGAATTATGAGTTACAAATAATTGTTGTGATTTGTTACCAAATATTGTTTTGGGTAAATTACTCATACTATGAATGTTATAGATGTTGTCCAAATAAGATAATCAATTTTAGATTTGGTTTATCTTAAATAGTTTCACTAGAAATAGGAGACGAGTTTCGTCAAAGGAAGAAAAACGCCAATTAAGGTGGTTTAATCTTTGTGTCGAAATCATATGGACAAAATTGTACACATATTTAATGTATGTACTATGAATAGATTATTAGGCACACTTAAGTAAATAATTGTGATTGAGTATTCTTTCCTAAACGCATTAAATATATAAAGTTTAATTGACAAATTTGGATATGTATGAACTGTTTCTTGAATGACTACTAGAGAAAGGACTTAAGTAATCGAAATGAGTTTATTACTTCAAAATAAATCTTTGGAAAAGTACAAAATGCAATTATCCATGAATGGATAAAAGCATGCATCTAGGAGATTATTCTTATGTTTAATTTGAAATCCAAGATTGGAGTTAAATTTGAATAAGATGATTTCTGAGTATTCCTAAAAGCTAGTGGGAGTATTATGGTTATTTTCTTAAATTATATGTGTCAAATAGACATGTAAGAAAGTAAGTTTTCATTCAAATTAAATGTTGATTTGGTTTACATTTGAGATGAAACTTTGCTTTGGAGATTTAGAAAATAAGATATACATAACCTTGGAACAAATAAATTTATTTATTTATGCGGTGGAAATACAACATAATATGTCATGTAGTAAATTTATATGGATATTTAGAACATGGATAAATCTAAATCTGGTTTGAGAAATTCTCATATGTGTCGTGTTGTATTTATATCATGCTTAAAATGCATGATGATTTGAATATATTAATCTATTTAAAAGTTATTAAATAACTTGTGTAATGAATATTCTGAAGGAATATGTTTGGAAATAGAATAACATCCTAAATCTTGGATCGGCTTCCATATTCTATAGATGAATAATTTTTCAATCGCTGTGCAAATTATCATAGCCAACAAATTTGGAGGTTTGGTTGGAATCAAACATTACATAATAGATATTAAAGGTAACGTATTCATATCTTTTATGACAAGTTGTAAAACTTGAAAAGATATAATTGAGGTAACACTCAATATTAGTCAATGGATCTTTTGAAGATGACATGTTGATTAAAGTTGCATTATATATTAAAGAATTAGAATACTTTGAACTTAAAATGTGTTTTGGAAGTTTAGGAAACTGGTGATCAAGGATGTTTCACAATATTGATACTATGTGGCAATATCAAATTGTTTGAATGCACATGTACAAGAGTTTCAATGAATTGAATTCTTGAAGAAAGTATTCTCAAAATTTCAATAGGTCAAGATTGGTTATTTTATGCTTTGCCAAACAAGTGTGAATGTCATTGTTAGAGGCATAATGCATAGACCATGTTTTCATGCATTGATCTATTTAGTATCTGGATAAAGGATGTTAAGACATTATTATTTAACAAAAATAAAGATTGTGTTTTGTTTATTCTTGTTATCTAATTTTGTATCCTATTTTACATGTTTTAATCCATGAATATTATGATATTTCTAAATGTCCATTGTTGATTAATGATATGGGAATATTATTAAACTAAGACAATTCAAAATAGTGACAGAGTATACTTGAAAGTATATTGGTCAATTTTGGATGATATTTGATGAATCAAATATTGGACTTATCCCAACTATATGATCTTACTTTATGGATCTTTGTCATCAAGTAAATCATAAATAGTTATCCTAAGACCTGAGATATCAGGAAACTATTGTAGATCCAGTGCATTTCTGTGGAATAATCTAACGTTAAACGTAACTGGTAGCTATAAGGATTATTTCTGGAAGTGTTGCAAAGTTCATAAGTTTTGCTTGTAGTCAAAATGGGATTCGTTTCCTTCAAAATTTATTTTGAAGTATATTACAGCTAGGCCCCTCAGGGAAGTAGTAAGATATTTGTGCGGCCGCACCCAAATTTGTTTTGGTGATCTTGCTATATCCGTAAACGAGAAACAGAATGGTTAATGTAAGGAATGACTAAGATCCCTATCCTATTAACGTTGTATTTGAAATGAAGGATAATAATAATGATAGTAAATCATTAAAAGGTTTTATCCAAGAGACCTTACTCGAGATCGGACTAGGGCATTGGCGTGTAACCAGATGCTAACCAATGTGATCACGATATTTTGAAATATGTCCAAGTGGGAGCTGAAAGTTTTATGGACTTATATTTAAATAGTCGTGTGTTAGGATCGAACTTGGGATTACGAGATTGCACACATTACGTAAAGGTTTAATTTATTTAGTAAATATATTTATTATATTTATTAAATTAAGCCGAAGCTTAACTAATGATCGTTAATAATTAAGAGTTAAGAATAAACGACCGTTATGGAATTAAATAGAAGAGAAAAGAAGGAAACGGGAAAGTTCCGGAAAACCCCATGGGTGGGCTTCCACCGCTGGTTATACAAGGCCCAAGGGGGGATTTTGTTTCCTAATGGTTTATTACTTTGAGAATAAGATTTGCCAAGGCCTATATAAACAATCCCATAGCCTTCATAATTTTAATCCCACTCTCTTTTCTTTCTCTCTTCCTGCGACTAAAACCTAAGGCAAACACCCTCTTTAGGGTTCCTTTTAACCTTTGGTTTTGGTTTCTTTGTTTGATCAACTCCAAAGGAAAAACACCTTTTTTTAGGGTTCCTTTTATCCTTTGGTTTTGGTTCAACAATAATCTAGTCCTAGCCCCTCTCTAGGGTTGTTGGGTAGATATTCCACAAGCGTAGAAGCTCGGTTTACACGTGCTAAAATCACGGTTAGCTCGTTGTATTACGTGTGTACAAGAACGTAATATAGCCTTACTTTAGGCTATATCTTGGTAGTGTTCGTCATAAACCCTAATTGGTGATTCGTTGATGATCTTGTGGATCTTCGCTAGGATAAAGGTATGTAACCCTAATGCGATTAATTATAATTATGTTATTGATTATGATCTTGTTAAATCGCTTCCGCTATGTGTGCTTGGATCCATATTATGGCTTTTAATAATTGTTATGAACTTCATAAACCTTCAACAGGAAGATGTCAAGCGTTGATAGGATGAAGTCAAGCACTGATAGAAGACTTAGTCTACACGTAGTAAAGATATGATCGACAATGTATTTTCTATGTTTATCTTTACCTATAATAGCTGATATGTAGACTCTTGTACAAGGCTTCTTATGTCTATAAAAGAAGACCTTTAGGTTTTGTTTCATATAAGTTTTCATACGTTTAACACTTTCATTGTAAGCAAGTTTGTTCTAATCAACCAAAGTGAAAGTTTGGTTTACATTGTTTGTGTGTTCTTGTTTGAGCATTAATTCTGCATAATACTTAAATTGTTTTATACACAACAAAGTTTCTCTACGTGTTTAACTTGATTTAATCTCGTTTACACAAGCTAATTCGATCTAAGTTAGGGATCAACACCTCTGTTGCAGATGTCGGTGTCAGCTATTTAGTGATAGCCTCAACCTTCGCAGGATGCATGGTGATCCCCTCTGCGGAAACAATACGGCCCAGAAACGCCACCTTACTCACCAGAACTCACACTTGGAAAATTTAGCATAAAGTTTCTCCTGTCGCAGAATCTGCAGAACTGTGTGAAGATGATCCTCATGCTCTTCTTTAGACTTAGAGAAGATTAGGATATCGTCGATGAATACAATAACAAACTTGTCCAATAACTCATGAAAGACTCGATTCATTAAATCCATGAACATTGTTGGAGCATTCATGAGACCGAATGGCATGACGACAAACTCGTAGTGTCCATATCTTGTGCGAAAAGCAGTCTTAGATATATCCTGCTCTTTCACTCGTAGCTGATGGTAACCTGATCGTAAATCGATTTTAGAGAAGTGCTTAGCACCCTGAAGTTGATCGAATAAATCATCGATACGTGGTAGTGGATAACGGTTACGAATCGTGATCTTGTTCAGCTCGAGGTAGTCAATTCACAGCCTCATATTACCGTCCTTTTTCTTGACAAACAACATTGGTGCGCCCCATAGTGACACACTCAGACGAATAAAACCTCTTTCTAACAGTTCCAGCAGTTGATCCTTCAGTTCCTTAAGCTCAATGGGAGCCATGCGATAAGGAGCTTTGGATACTAGTTTTGCTCCTGGAATAAGATCAATACCAAACTCCACTTCTCGAGTAGGAGGTATGCCTTGGAGTTCTTCTGGGAAGACATCTGGAAAATCTGAAATAATTGGTTGATCATGGATTAAAGATGTTTCAGAATTAGTATCATGAACGTCAGCTAAGAAACCTTCGCAGCCATGATGTAATAAAGCACGGGCATGTAAAGCTGAGATAATCTATACATGTTTTCCTGGTAGGAAACCACGGTGGATGTACTCTGGAGCCTGATCATCACCGAAGATGACTCGGTATGCATGGAAATCTATCATGGCACGATGTGCTGATAACCAATCCATACCCAGAGTTACATCAAACTCACACATGTCTAGAGGAAGTGCATTAACTGGGCGGATTTTATCATCAAACTCTAAAGGAAGATCTCTGTATACATGAGTAATCCGTACAGAATCTTTCATTAGCGTGGATATACATAGCACACTATCAAGTGGTGTGGGGGTCATGTCTATACTAGCGGCAAATGTAGTGGATATAACTGAATGTGTAGTTCTCGTATAAAAAAGAACGCAGGCAGCATGTCTGAACATAAAAAGGATTCTAGTGACGGTACCTGAAGCCTTATTGGCTTGATCCCGTGTAAGAGCAAACACTCTGCCTGATGTAGGTGGTTTCTGTGAAGCATACCCTGAGGTACCAGCAGTATCTCCCTTCTTGCAGTCTCTCATCGTGTGCCCCAGCTGTCAACACTTGAAACAGCCATTAGAACCACGACGACACGGTCCAGGGTGCCTCCTTCCACATGTGGTACATATAGCGTTAGTATAATCCGTAGGGGATACCCTGGTTTGCTGCGAACCTGGTTCAGAAAATGTATGTGTGTCATGATCATGGTGACATAACATGAATAATGTTGAAAAGTTGTGAATGCTATTACATAATTTGTTGGTCTAGTAGATTGTTGTCCCCTGTGACTTTGGTCACTTCCATGCCCGACATCTCTGTTGTTTAATTATTGTGAAGTTTAAAGAAGCACTTGTGTCTGCCAGAATAGTTGGAGTTACCATGGTTGTTGTCACTACTGCTTCTCCTGTCTGATTTGTTACGGTCATAGGACTGACCGTGGCTCTTGTAGCCATGCTTCTGAGTAGCCGAGTATGATCGATCTCTCCTCCTTGTCTGAAAGATATAATTGAACAATGCATGTTATATAATGAAAAGTAAGGACATGAGTTGAAATGATTATGTCTGATGAATGAAGTATACCTCTTCTCAAGTCGGTCCAAGACCTCGAACTCATCTCTTTCCTGCAAAAAATCTCCAAGTTGCGTACAATATCAGCAACGTGGGCTACATTGGTAAACGTAGCACATAACAGGCGATTAAGTGTAGAGGTACGAAGAGCCCATCTGAAATGCTTGGGTTGCTCTTCTGCTATGCCTGCAGCTTCCCCCAGAAACCCAGCTAGCCTGAGGTAGCGTTGCATGAACTCCGTGTTGTTCTCTCCCGCCCTCAGACGAATAGAGTGAAACTCTCTCTTCAGCCTCTCCTGCTCAGCATGAGGAAAGAATTGATCATAGAATAGTGTCTTGAATTGTGCCCATGTCATTGTGAGCAGCCATGCATCGCCTCCATTTGTAAGCTTGTACGCTCTCCATCATGCTAGGGTGTAACACCCCCAATTTTATACAACTCAATACAGCGGAAGACTAGTTGGTGTTACGGGATAGCACATTACTCACATCATAGACAACGCATAAAAATCGCGTCGTTTATTATTAAAGCATTTCCATTCATAAATATCAAAGTTACATAGGTCCCAAGTCATTATATTTCATACAAAGTTTTACAAAGTATTTGAATGGAAAATATAGTTTAGGTGCGGGCCATGAATTCTTGTCGTCTTCCTGAGAATTACCTTCAAGTACCTGAGATAAAACATGTTAAAAGAAAAGGTCAGCGATAACGCCGAGTGAATTCATAGAGTTTAATAAAATCCATCAATGTAATATCAGTATAAGATTTTTACTGAAAATCATTTTAATAGGCCATAGAATAGCCAAAGTCATTTTATACAAATCCTTATCGAAAATCATAATATAGGCGTTTGCCTTAAAAATCATTATACGAGCCAATGTCGTAAAAACATCATACAATACGTCTTATGACGTTGTATAAAGCTAAATAAAAACCGTTATATGAATATGGTTATGAAAACCAAAACACAAACATAATATCAATAGTATGACCCTGTATTGCTAGTCAGGCAATACTTCGTAATTCGGAGCGTCTATTAGTATTTTGTAAATTTTGGATTATTATAAGCCGCATGACATTGTTACCTTACTAAACCAACAACGGGTAGCTAACCCGATACCAATTTTGCCCATCTAAAGTAGCGTGTCGTCACAAAGGTCACGCTATGGAAATCTTCTCATACATAAATTCGCTTACCAATCAATGTGGCACGACGGGGATCAACCGTCAAGGCGTGAACTGGGGTGATCGTCCCCAAATAGTACTATTAAATGCATAAGCGTCTACCAAATCCCGGTAGTTCACAATTCATGCTAATGGGACTTTTAGTGACATAACCTAACTTTAATAATCCATTTAATTTCATCTATCGGGTCCTTTAATCATTTATCGGGTCATACAATCGGGTCATTCAATCATTCGGGTCCAAATCAACAAACAAACAATCGGGACAAATGGTGTCCTATTTTATGAAAACTAACATGTTATCTCCCTCGCGGGTTTATAAAACATTTATAAAACATTTAAAAGAGTGCGAGGCTATGAACTCACGTTGATGTGGGAAGGCGGGTTATCGGCAATTCGAACGTACGGTACGTGCTTCAATCACGGAAACCTAGACAAATAATACTCGGTCTTAGACGTTTGTCCAATGACTTTATAAAAATAACAATTATGTATACATATGATGATTTTATATATATGATGATCAAGTGGGTTTACATATCCTCATTTCCTCATTTTTGTGTTATGTGTCGATAACTTTTATACTAGTTTTCCTCGTTTTACCTATTTACGTGTTTTAGGTTCAATAAGCCTATTATAAGTTCTTAACTTGTATTAATCCTTGTTATACTTATATTATCAGTATCTACACTTTACAAGTTGGCCTAAATGGGTTAAGCCCAATAATAAGTTTATAAGTGTTTTAGTCAATTTTTGTTGTATTATTAGTCCAATAATGTTAATTTAGTCCGTTAACGTCCGTATGTCCTATAGTTCGGGTCTTATCGGTTTTTACTTGTTATACATGTTTATATATCGGTATATAAGTTTTATAAAGTTTACATTAGACGGGTCCAACCCTCTAAGTTTTATTTAACAAAAACGTTAATTTTACGGCAATAGCCGAAAAAGTCGTAAAAATCATGTTTATAGTTTTTATAACTTATAAAATATAACAAGTTACCATTTTTATAAAATGTCCACTTATTTATCATTGTACATATTTATATAAATAAAATCCAAGAGTTAGTGGGTTTTAATTATAATTTATACTATTAAAACTTGAGTGCTTATATAATAGTATTATTCTTTAATTTCCAAAAATCTGATTTTTATCTTCACTTTCACCAAAACTGCCATATCTTGAGTTCTACATAGAGATAGAAGCTCAAATTTTTATCACATAAACTACATGATATGTGCTACATTTAACTCTTCTATAGCTACTGTTGAATCATCTTCTAAATATTTTCTAAAAATCGTCCAAAACAGTAACCTCAGATTTATACCCTAAACTTGTTTTGATCATATCTCACTCATTACAATGATTCCATTGCATGGCCAACTCTCACATGTGTACAAGACATTTAGCTTACTGTAAATGGATTCTACTTCATCATTTTATCAGTTCATGATATGTTTCTTTACTGTTTTATACAGCCAACACTTTTAAGCAAGATTTTAGCCTTGTTCTTTATAGTTTTTCACCTTTTTAATCATGTTTATCAACAACAAATCCCCACATAACATTTTTATCATCATTCATCATCATATACATATACATAAGTGAAAGAAATACAAGATTACATAATCAAAAATAACAAGAGGATAGGAAGAACAATCTTTATACCACCATTAGTGATGAAAAGATGAGGTTTTTGATGAACAAGACTTGGTTCTTATTATCAAATCTTCAACTTTAGCAAGGAAACTTCTTGGGTACTTTGGATAGATGAACACCTCCATGAATTCAGCCCTTTAACCCCATGAAAACTCATTTTCATAGGTTAAGATCACCTCCAATCTTCATATCTTCAAAGGTTCTTCAACATATGTGTGAATAACACATGATATTGTGGTTAAATTGATCAAATGAGGGTGTTTAATGGTGGTGGTTGAATATGGACGAATTTTTGAGAGAGAAAAGGGATGAGAGAGTGGTTTGCATGTGTTGGAAGTGAAGAAATGGTTTAGGTTGATGGTTTTTGTAAGTTGTAGCTTACAATGTAAGCTTTAGCTTACATGTGTAAGTTACAAAGCTAACATTTTGACACCAAATGTAGTGAGGTGTAGTATGTTGGATGGTTATAGTGGGGGTGGGGCAAGTGTCCCACTTGTCTCATCCCCATTTATTTACGGGTACTCCTCGATTCTAGTTTCCTCGATTTGTGTGCCCTCGGGTCGTTTTACGAAAAACGTTTTTATAAATTATGAATCAACGTCACAAAACGAATCCAATAAAAATTGTCTCATCAAAAACGGAGTTCGAAAACGTAAATACGTAATCCTAAGGTTTCCGGTTTAGTCGTAAAAGACGTTAAAATAAAATCGTAAGTCCTAATCTCTTCTCGTAAATTTGTGAGTTTATGAACTAACACAAATTTAAAACTCCAAAATAATATTCATGGATAAATTTATTTTCTGAAATGTCGGACTGTCACCAAGGACGGTGTATGTAAACGTAGGCACGTAACGTTGAATCCTCCGGTTTAAACGTAGTCGACGCTACTTCAAGACGTAAATCCAAATTTCTTCCCAAAAATATGTGAGTTCATATTGTAACATTAAAATAATGTTTTTAAATAATATTCAAGAATAAAATATCAACCATAAATTGACGGATTGTCACAGCATTTACCCCTAAACAGGATCTTTGTCCTCAAAGATCATCTTACCTTACTACTCGTTTCTTATAGAGTTAAAGTCATGTGGGTATTTCCTCCACATTCGGTCTTTTCTCATAAGTGCAATCCATTATAATACGCGAGTTTCATCAAACATAACTACGGAAATAAGATCAGGCTTAATGTTGACTTACTTTCTCTATCCATGATGTTCACGGGTTTTTGATGAATGCAACTTTTCGCCGATCTAAGCTTTACTAAGAAGAATTCAGATTTTCACTGGATAGACATTCCATCAAGTTCGATTTACGAAACATAATTCACGCATTTCTTTGAAGTCCTAGGGTAGATCCAGCTTATATGCCTTTCAATCCCAACTTTTACATCATCTCAATGGTCCCATACAACGGGGACTTATATCCCATGATTTGTCAGATCATGAATTCATTTTTTTCCAAGGTTAAAAATTGTGGCATAGCTTCGCTACCCATTTGGCACTTCAAGATCTACATTTCACATTCACATAACCTCTTGCCCACTACCGGCAGTCAATAATCAAATCCCTATTTCAACAATCATTTCAGATTTTGCGGGTCGGGTATTTTGCAAGGATAGGTTCGCCATCATAGGAAACCTTAAACCTAAGAGACATGTCCAACTCACAATGGGTGTATGTCGGATGTCTTCATCTTAATTCCTGCTTACAGATTCTCTAAGATTTAGATCCTAACAAGATTCGATCTCAATCCTAATACGATAATTATCAATGATAATCTTTCCAAAGGAAAACGATTATACGGTCTATTACCAAAGGTCAATCATTCAAACATAAAACAGCACTTATATTACTTTGTATCGTTACTTTACCTCGTCCCTTCGATTTGGGATGGTACATAGTACTCTCATCAAGGTTCGTTCTTATTGATTTCTGAGAAAATCTCTAGAAATTCGATGCGAAGCGAGGATCTTGATATAGATGATCGATACAGGCACGCTATGTTTACACAACTCTTTTGCATTTATCATTAACGAGAATGATATTAGCAGATTTGGTCAGTCTGTCGACGATGACCCAAATCGAATCAAATTCAGATGATGAACTTTGCAATAGCTAGACGTTTACTAATGTATGAGGCGATGTCTGCCTTCATAATTGCCATCAGTACAACTTCTTCAGACAGAGATACTTTTAGTCATAAATGACAAAAATAGAATACTTATACTTACAAATTCCAACATAACTATATCTCATATCTCCATATATAGACAATCACAAGTGGTCTTTTATACATTTAACGCTATCGGCTTCTAAATTTTTAATGGTTCATATTAGCCGCGAACCCCTTTTTATTCTCTATATAATCCTTCTAATAAGCATTGTTTATTTTTATATCGTTCGGCAATTTATTTCGCACCTTCATTATTAAGGAACATGTCCTAACTGGTTCTTTATCTTTTCTACATAATGCGTCGGTATCTATATTCACCTCTCATGATGATATAATTTTCATGTCCACAATTCACTCAGATATTCTTTCCATATTATGCGTCAGTAATTACGTTCACTTTCTCCTGATGAAATAAATATCATAACTGTATTTATTCAAAATTCTTTCTTCATATTTTTTAAGTTTTAGTTTCGTCTTATCTATCATTTTTATCAGTTTTTATCAATCCAGCGTTTAAAGCGTCGATAATTATTACAATTAATTAAATAATAATTATTATAACTAATTAAATATTAAGTATTCAATTATTATGAAATTTAAACGTAAAGATTTTAAATTTCTTAGTTCGACCAATTATATGAAAATGTTCGAAATAAATTTGACTTTAATTATTAAGATTTTTGCTGATTTATCGAAAATAATTAATAAAATTCGTAAATGTTTGAAAAATCTTTGGTTATACTTTTGGTCCAAATTTTCTTAGTTGAAAAGCAAAAATTGTCGTTTCAAATTTTAAGTCATGGTTTAAATGGCTTCCTCAATCCCTCTTAGGTTATCTTGAGGTATACACAAACATTTACCCCTAAACAGAAGTTTAGTTAAATGGTTTGTGTATAAGGGAATAATCCCTTTAAAAATCCTTTGTTAAAACATTTGTCAAAACATAATTCCATTTCTTTTTGGTAAAATCCAAAGTCTTAAAAGGGCTTTTAATTTTTGAAGAGTCAATTTATATTCCATTATCCTTTTAATCACATAGTCAAATCATGTAAAGTATTAAGTCTTTAATCACGTGTTAATTATTCAAGGTATAGGTTTTTATCGTTCGGCCAATTCAGGGCAATCCATAAATAATTATTAACTCATTCTTATTCTTATAAACAAATAAATGGTCCTTAATGATCACGAGCATGAATTTATCAAATTACAGCCTACACACGTGATTCACCAAATTTATGAATGCTACATGTGTATTAGTCAATCCAAACGTCACCACGTGAAACTCATAATATTCATTACAAGTACCGGATGTAGTGATTTGAATATATAATCTTCTTCGCGGACGCGAAGTTGATGATAACCATGCTATGGATCAAATTTGCTAGAACCTTGTAAATGATCGAACAATTCTTCCATTTCGAGTTATGGATATCGTTTTCGATTGTCAATTTACTCAGTTCACAGTAATCTTACAAATATAAGGAAAGATAAAACCATAGCTCTTCAGGATGACAGGCTTGGTATAATAAAATCTTTCTCCGACAACTCTCTCAGTTGTACGGTAATTCCTTAAATTCAGATGGTGCTGACGTACAGTGCACAAGCCATAGGTGCAGCACCGAGAATATAACCAAATACCAAATTCAACTTGCCTTAATGGCGAAAGTCTAGGTAATTCATCAACAAATACTTTCTAAAGTTTCAGATAACGAAAACATCTTTTAATAATTTCATATTAGGTTCTTTCTAGATTATAATATCTATGACTAGTTCATAACCATTCACGGTATAATTTCAATTCCAAATATAGGATATCGTCATCTACCAATAATTATTTATATCACTTTTGATAATCAACATCTTATCTCTTCAGGGGAATTCTACTCGAGTTCCCATCAATTAAGACAATATCGTCATGTCATAATCAATCAATCCATTATACTGGTACTATCAACTTTCCAATTTTATTACCGTCGATAAGATGTGAAGTTCTCAAAATACTAATAATAACTCATAATCCTTCACAAATTCAAGGATATATGGAGACACAACTACCATCTAAAGAGTAAGGTCAACGCATAATCTACGCGAGAGAATTTCAAATCAGATTCAGACGAAAACATTTAACGAATATGAATATATCCCATGTTTTCATGATTCGAGTACGCATTCGAAAGCTCCTCGGATCGTTACCCAGGTCACTCAAATGAAATCAAATCAAGAGAAATGATAAGAACGTCGATACATCCAGTCGGGTATCAACACTCGGAAATCAGATACTTTTCCTAAGAATCTCAGTACGGGAGAATTGGACAAGAACGGAATATCAATTGTCAAATAAGACAAATTCCACAGATGAGTAAATTCAACTCAGAAGAATAGGTGTTATAGGCACATATGTAGATGTCTCTAACATTATGTCCTTATTTTTCACTTCTTGCAGATCTCATTAAAATTTAATCTTTCACAATCTTCAAAGAAAGTGTAGTGTTTATTCAGTAGTTTTATGGTGACTACTAATCAGTCTTGCATAGTCCATTCCAAATTGTATGTAGGCGCGCAACTATATACAATTTCAAGATTAACGATGCAATACTCAGTTCGTCAAAATTTTATCATCATGTTTATAATAAAAACATTTTCATGCTTAATTCTTAAATAAGAATCAAAAAATATATTTACAAAGAATTTTCTTTGTTATGAAAACAATTTAAGTTTTCCAAAGCATCTCTTAAACAACTTCATTTTGATATTAATTACTTATAAATCTCACTTTGAGTAATCCTTATTGTGTTGAAAATTATATTTTCTCAAAGGATACCATTTTAACTTTATAAAAATAATGTGTGATCTGCAAAAATGTGATGAAAGCTTGTTCACCAAGAATTTACTACGATATAATAGGAAATGAGCTTAGCCAATTAATCATGAGATTCATGACTTCGATGGCACTGAGGAATACAAAGGGAATAATCCACAACGTAACTCAATTCAAGATGAGTACTTGTTCAATGGTTGCATCACTAATGCGAGCATTAGGATGAAGCAATAAGAGATAGATATTATCAATACATGTAGAATTTAGCAATCAAAGGTAGTCTTTTCATTAATCACAAACAAGTCAAAATTGTACCGTAACACATTACGCGTCACTATGTCATACAATTCTCAGAACTCATCCTACCAACTGATATCTCAGTTAAGTTAGGGATTCTAAAAAGATACCACAATGAATACTAATCTACAAGAGTCATTAGGTGTTCCACATGTCCCGGAAGATCCATCGGTCCCAATTCAGAAGAAGATTTCTTCAATTTATTTTCTGGACACTGGGCATCCTCATTATTGGACAATGGCCTAGGAACAACCCTTAACACGAACCTACAATCAATTAAAACCTTATAATTCAATCACAGGGCTTAACGACTTATATTAACAATCTCATATTCCATACAGGTTAAATTTTACTTTATCCAAGTTTCAACCAATTTTATACTCAAGTCGATATCCTACTTCATTCTCCAATACTTTCAATCTTATTCTTCGGCCTTGTAAAGGCAATACAATCTCAATATAAATCAACACTTAATTTCCAATCCTATTAGCTCTTACAACAACAATTATCAAATGAGTCACTAGCATGAGATGACTCATACACTCAATTAGAATTCTCGGAAAGGTATTAGTGGCATGAGGCTTTTGGGTAATGGTTCCAATGACAGCCTCAAGTGCAACATTCACCCTTTCGATTTCAAATTTAAGAATTGGATGACAACGAACCAGATGACATCTTTCTAGGTGGTAACGTTTTGTCAAACTCCACTCTATAAGAAAAGATCGTCATGACATCGATATCAGATTTAATCTCGCCAATTCTTTTTCAATATCACAATCAACTAATTTCTACATTTCTACGAATATCAACCATTTGTTGGGATCATAAATATCCACAACTTGGTTTAGATCTAGGATAGCTAGAATTCCTACGAGAATAGCTTCGATTAATTTACTAGGGGAGTTAGGGTTACTTGTGACAATCTACGTCGTATAAATACCTCGTATAAAAATCAAAATAATCATCAAACAATCATGTAATAAAATTACATCATATATATATAATCCAAGTTATATATATATTAAAATAACACTTCTCAGTCTTGGCCTTGTCGGTAACTCGGGAATTCTTCGGCACCGTTATAGTCAAAAGATTTTTAGACATTTTGGGATAAATGTTTATAATTAAAAGATTTTGAAATGTTTTATTCAAAACCTTGGTTTTAAAAATCTTTCGTTCTCTATAACGAGAGCTCTGGTACCAAACTGTAACACCCCCAATTTTATACAACTCAATACAGCGGAAGACTAGTTGGTGTTACGGGATAGCACATTACTCACATCATAGACAACGCATAAAAATCGCGTCGTTTATTATTAAAGCATTTCCATTCATAAATATCAAAGTTACATAGGTCCCAAGTCATTATATTTCATACAAAGTTTTACAAAGTATTTGAATGGAAAATATAGTTTAGGTGCGGGCCATGAATTCTTGTCGTCTTCCCGAGAATTACCTTCAAGTACCTGAGATAAAACATGTTAAAAGAAAAGGTCAGCGATAACGCCGA
Source organism: Glebionis coronaria (assembly GCA_025667525.1). Classification (NCBI taxonomy): domain Eukaryota; kingdom Viridiplantae; phylum Streptophyta; class Magnoliopsida; order Asterales; family Asteraceae; genus Glebionis; species Glebionis coronaria. The sequence goes on from CM046874.1 coordinate 150,746,386, forward strand.
GTGAATTCATAGAGTTTAATAAAATCCATCAATGTAATATCAGTATAAGATTTTTACTGAAAATCATTTTAATAGGCCATAGAATAGCCAAAGTCATTTTATACAAATCCTTATCGAAAATCATAATATAGGCGTTTGCCTTAAAAATCATTATACGAGCCAATGTCGTAAAAACATCATACAATACGTCTTATGACGTTGTATAAAGCTAAATAAAAACCGTTATATGAATATGGTTATGAAAACCAAAACACAAACATAATATCAATAGTATGACCCTGTATTGCTAGTCAGGCAATACTTCGTAATTCGGAGCGTCTATTAGTATTTTGTAAATTTTGGATTATTATAAGCCGCATGACATTGTTACCTTACTAAACCAACAACGGGTAGCTAACCCGATACCAATTTTGCCCATCTAAAGTAGCGTGTCGTCACAAAGGTCACGCTATGGAAATCTTCTCATACATAAATTCGCTTACCAATCAATGTGGCACGACGGGGATCAACCGTCAAGGCGCGAACTGGGGTGATCGTCCCCAAATAGTACTATTAAATGCATAAGCGTCTACCAAATCCCGGTAGTTCACAATTCATGCTAATGGGACTTTTAGTGACATAACCTAACTTTAATAATCCATTTAATTTCATCTATCGGGTCCTTTAATCATTTATCGGGTCATACAATCGGGTCATTCAATCATTCGGGTCCAAATCAACAAACAAACAATCGGGACAAATGGTGTCCTATTTTATAAAAACTAACATGTTATCTCCCTCGCGGGTTTATAAAACATTTATAAAACATTTAAAAGAGTGCGAGGCTATGAACTCACGTTGTTGTGGGAAGGCGGGTTATCGGCAATTCGAACGTACGGTACGTGCTTCAATCACGGAAACCTAGACAAATAATACTCGGTCTTAGGCGTTTGTCCAATGACTTTATAAAAATAACAATTATGTATACATATGATGATTTTATATATATGATGATCAAGTGGGTTTACATATCCTCATTTCCTCATTTTTGTGTTATGTGTCGATAACTTTTATACTAGTTTTCCTCGTTTTACCTATTTACGTGTTTTAGGTTCAATAAGCCTATTATAAGTTCTTAACTTGTATTAATCCTTGTTATACTTATATTATCAGTATCTACACTTTACAAGTTGGCCTAAATGGGTTAAGCCCAATAATAAGTTTATAAGTGTTTTAGTCAATTTTTGTTGTATTATTAGTCCAATAATGTTAATTTAGTCCGTTAACGTCCGTATGTCCTATAGTTCAGGTCTTATCGGTTTTTACTTGTTATACATGTTTATATATCGGTATATAAGTTTTATAAAGTTTACATTAGACGGGTCCAACCCTCTAAGTTTTATTTAACAAAAACGTTAATTTTACGGCAATAGCCGAAAAAGTCGTAAAAATCATGTTTATAGTTTTTATAACTTATAAAATATAAAAAGTTACCATTTTTATAAAATGTCCACTTATTTATCATTGTACATATTTATATAAATAAAATCCAAGAGTTAGTGGGTTTTAATTATAATTTATACTATTAAAACTTGAGTGCTTATATAATAGTATTATTCTTTAATTTCCAAAAATCTGATTTTTATCTTCACTTTCACCAAAACTGTCATATCTTGAGTTCTACATAGAGATAGAAGCTCAAATTTTTATCACATAAACTACATGATATGTGCTACATTTAACTCTTCTATAGCTACTGTTGAATCATCTTATAAATATTTTCTAAAAATCGTCCAAAACAGTAACCTCAGATTTATACCCTAAACTTGTTTTGATCATATCTCACTCATTACAATGATTCCATTGCATGACCAACTCTCACATGTGTACAAGACATTTAGCTTACTGTAAATGGATTCTACTTCATCATTTTATCAGTTCATGATATGTTTCTTTACTGTTTTATACAGCCAACACTTTTAAGCAAGATTTTAGCCTTGTTCTTTATAGTTTTTCACCTTTTTAATCATGTTTATCAACAACAAATCCCCACATAACATTTTTATCATCATTCATCATCATATACATATACATAAGTGAAAGAAATACAAGATTACATAATCAAAAATAACAAGAGGATAGGAAGAACAATCTTTATACCACCATTAGTGATGAAAAGATGAGGTTTTTGATGAACAAGACTTGGTTCTTGTTATCAAATCTTCAACTTTAGCAAGGAAACTTCTTGGGTACTTTGGATAGATGAACACCTCCATGAATTCAGCCCTTTAACCCCATGAAAACTCCTTTTCATGGGTTAAGATCACCTCCAATCTTCATATCTTCAAAGGTTCTTCAACATATGTGTGAATAACACATGATATTGTGGTTAAATTGATCAAATGAGGGTGTTTAATGGTGGTGGTTGAATATGGACGAATTTTTGAGAGAGAAAAGGGATGAGAGAGTGGTTTGCATGTGTTAGAAGTGAAGAAATGGTTTAGGTTGATGGTTTTTGTAAGTTGTAGCTTACAATGTAAGCTTTAGCTTACATGTGTAAGTTACAAAGCTAACATTTTGACACCAAATGTAGTGAGGTGTAGTATGTTGGATGGTTATAGTGGGGGTGGGGCAAGTGTCCCACTTGTCTCATCCCCATTTATTTACGGGTACTCCTCGATTCTAGTTTCCTCGATTTGCGTGCCCTCGGGTCGTTTTACAAAAAACGTTTTTATAAATTATGAATCAACGTCACAAAACGAATCCAATAAAAATTGTCTCATCAAAAACGGAGTTCGAAAACGTAAATACGTAATCCTAAGGTTTCCGGTTTAGTCGTAAAAGACGTTAAAATAAAATCGTAAGTGCTAATCTCTTCTCGTAAATTTGTGAGTTTATGAACTAACACAAATTTAAAACTCCAAAATAATATTCATGGATAAATTTATTTTCTGAAATGTCGGACTGTCACCAAGGACGGTGTATGTAAACGTAGGCACGTAACGTTGAATCCTCCGGTTTAAACGTAGTCGACGCTACTTCAAGACGTAAATCCAAATTTCTTCCCAAAAATATGTGAGTTCATATTGTAACATTAAAATAATGTTTTTAAATAATATTCAAGAATAAAATATCAACCATAAATTGACGGATTGTCACATAGGGTGTCGTCCTCAAACTTGTAGACTGCTAATCTGACTTTGAAGGCTTACCCGTAGCCCATAGCATCAAAGATTTTCTCCATGTGAGAAATCCAGTTTTCTGCATCCGCAGGAATCACTGCCTGTTCAAATGATCGTGGTTTCTGTGGAGTTCATTGATCGTTTAGACTCAATGGTAAAAGCCACTAATCTAGGATTATCAATTGAACATATGATGTTAATCATAGCGAAATAGCACAACTTATCATAACAAGATGTTTAACAAAAAGAATTCTCCCAAAGTGCTTGTATTAATAATTAACACAAACAACTCTATGCATGTATACATTGAATCCCATGCCTAGAGATCAAAGCTTATTGTAGGTTACATTGTAAATTAGTGATATGAATGTAAAACCTACGTATGTTTCTTTTATAAACTAGAAAACATAGCTTACAAAGAAAGCTATTAAATTAATAAAAAGACTCCACCAGCTTGTAGTATTTAACTTTGGAAAAAGTAGTCCTTGTCTTCTTATTTATTGTTTTGACGCATCAACTCTTAATTTCGACCCAACAATCTTCCCCTAGTTGATGATGTCAAAAACACTTCCCCTTAAGTTCGTATTCTTTGTAAAACATATAACACCAAGGATCAATAGATTGCACTTTGTAGACTTCTTCCCCTTTTTGACATGATCCAAATAGGGGTCTTCTATGTAGGCAACCTTGACTTCAACCACTACTAACCAGTATCACACTTCTAATCCAAGTATTCTACATCTCAAATTACCCTCCATGAAGAATCGATGATGCATTATAATGAATTTAAGAAATATAAAACTTACATTAGTTGTAATAATACTCGCGAGAAGTAGTAAAAACCTTCACTTCATTGTCATACGTTAATGACTAACACTGTCAATTTAGCTTCCCCTTAAATTGTGCTAATCATTCTTGAATCTTTAAATTATGTAGGCTTTATGTAATGATCATATATGCAGAAATATAATTATAACTTACTTGATGATGAAGTAGAATAACCCGAACTTGAGTTTTATATCTTGCACTAACCACGTGAGGTCGAACTTATATAAAAAAGGAAAATATAAGCAGACCTCGATCTCTTTGTCAAAATCCTCATCATCTTATGAGACACTAAGCACAAATAACGTAACTCCTTCAAGTGATATCAAACAATCCTTGCTAGATATGACAAGTCGTTGTCACCAACCATAAGCGAACAAGCAAGTTATATATCAAGACGGGATTGAATCATCTTGAGATATGATAAAACACGCACCCTCGAAACTCAACTTCATCTTCAAACAAATAATAAAAACTTTTCTTCGTAATCAATGGAAATAAAACGAGACTTTATACCTATAAGAACTAGTTGTTGTGAATAAACCAAACTCCAAACCAAAATATCTCTAAAACTGTCTGTCAGTGGCTGCGAATAATGCTGTCAGCGGATAGAATACAAGTGTCAGTGGATAAATTAATCCACTGTCATTTTGTCAATGGCTAAATAATATGTGACAGCGGCTACAGAAATATACTATCTACTGTGTACCACTTCCATATACCCTTGCGTCATGTCTTTTATTATAAACTCGAATAACCAAAAGCAAAAACAAATCCTTGCGTTGAACCACTGAATCAACCAAGTAAAGCAGCCTATTCCTTGTCCAATGTAATAGAGCAAAAGTAAAACCTTGAGACTATACTTCTTAATGCACTTTCACCTTTTTGGCATATTTATAACGCTCAAATACAACATGTATTAATAAGCGTTATCTTCACTATTGATATAGTATTTGTGGTAATAAACGGACTTTTATTGCTAATATTGTGCACAGTTCGGTTATTGTATTTTATAGGAAGCAAAGATGAAGAAACGTGAATAAATAAATAGAAAGCGCGAATTGGAGGCAAAGGAATAAACGAGGCATGGGAACGTAAGCTCTCGTTTGAAGAATAATTGGGGACGAATGAGTCTTGGAAAGTTTAGAGGAAAGATGGAGGAAGAGATAAAGAAAAAGGACTAGAAAAGGAAAATGTGGAAGATGGCCCAGTTGCCACCAGCAACTTTTATTCTGCCACCAGCAAAACTACACCATTTTGCCACCAGCAAGAATGAAGTCGCCACCAGCAACATCACACCATTTCGCCACCAGCAGGATCATTTTGCCACCAGCATTTTGCTAGTCAGGTTTTAGCACAAGTCACATTAATACACTCTTAAACCACCACCATCAGTGGGAGGCTTCTCATTTCCCCTCCATAATAATTCCCAGACCTTTTTGCCTTCTCCCCAAGCCAAAATCATGTATAAATTAGACCTTAAGGTCATGGTTTTCAGTGTGGTAAATCCAATGATCATTCTAACCCTTGACAAAGGTTAGAATCACTATTTTTACATGACCCGAAAGACAATAAACCCTGTTAATCCTCATAAGAGGGACGAATTTCGTGAAGGAGATTCGGTTGGAGGTTCATTGGTTGATTGGAGGCTTTGGAATTGCTCTAATTTTATTTTGTTATTTCCTTGTGTTTTGAAGAACTATTGGTAAATTTTGGTACTTGAATTGATTCTCATTATAAATTGAGTATTGTTGAATGTTTGAGAAATTTATGAATTGTGTTCCAGTGTGTTTGAATTCCGAGTAGTGTGATATACTTGTGTGATGAACATGGATTCTAAAGGAGAGTTTGGTTTTATGATCAAGAGAATATAATTGGGTTTTGATGGTTGATAATTTCTTGAAACATGTTTTGATAATCAAATGAAATATTGCTTTTTATGGATTTATAGGTCGAAAGGATTTCTGGTAAACTATGTTCCAAAAGATTTATGCATGAGTCAATTTGGTTTCTTAGTGATTAACACTCACCTTGACGAGTTGGTTAAAGGAATTTGTCAAAAGATTTATCTTGGGTATTGGTCGAAAGAACCCATTCAAATCAAACTTATCTCTTTGTATTTTTTAACAAATGGGGATTATAATGAATTGGAATAGATGATCATAGGTCGAAAGGGTTTTTTCTACACCAATTTGTTAATATGGATTCTATGAAAAATACCATGGAATGGAATTCATGTACTTTAGATTTATGATTCATAGTTGCTAAACGCCCACAAATTATCTCTCCTATGGATGAAATGGAATTCACACAAGTATTACTTTTAATTATGTTTTCCTTTACAAAGTTAGTTCTAGCGGTAATATCGGTAGTGACAACCCTATTACCTACACCACCCAAATGTTTTGAATATACGCAAATCCCATGGTACGATCTTGACTTACCCGACTTTGCTACAATAGAACGAGTATACTTGCTCGTATGCGTAGTTAAGGAATTAATAAGTCTTGTTTATAAATGTAAAACTAGGAGTGCAAGACGCGCATCAAGTTTTTGGCGCCGCTGCCGGGGATTTGTTTATTTTTCATGTTATAATTATTACAAATTAGTGGTGGTGTTAAAATTTAGTTTTTAGTTTTAGTAAAAATTGAATAAGAATAGGCTTAGGATCTTATAGTTTAAATAATATGCTTGAATAAATGTGTCTTATCTTTATTTGATGTTTGCATTACATATTTCATAAGCTCACTTATACACATAAAATCACAAAAAAAGAGAATAAAAGCAATTAGGTAGTGTTTGGATTAGCCTTTATTTTGTTTAAATTAGGAGTTATATGTTTTTGTTTTGTTTGATTTTGTTCCTTTAATGAAAAACTTAAAAAATATGTTTTTAGAAAAATTCAGAAAATTGTGGTAAAAAAGAGATGGTAAATCGAGAAAAAAAAATTTGTGCAGGCAAAGTTGCCGCCGGCAAAAGGCCTTCTGCGAACCTGTTGCCGCCGGCAAGATGTGTCTGCCGGCCGGTAAAAGTGGGACTGTTAAACTTTAGCCGCCGGCAAAACTACCTTGCCGGCAAAACTACCTTGCCGGCAAAACTGGGACTGTAAAAAAAAATTAAAAAATTTTTGTTTGTTTGTTTATTTGATTTGTTTTTAGGGATATGGTTGTATGTTTAGTTGTATAATGTGTTGGGAATAAAATGTAGTCAAGACACTTGGATGCTGACAAGAGCAATTTGGAAGTTGATAGGAAGAAATCAAGCGTTGACAGAACAAGCGTTGACAGGAAGAAGTCAAGCGTTGATAAGAAGAAGTCAAGCACTGATAGAAGACTTAGTCTACACGTTTTATGTTTCTAGTAAAGATATGTTCGACAATGTATTTCCTATGTTTATCTTTACCAAGAATAGCTGATACGTACTCTTGTACAAGGTTCCTTAATCTATAAAAGGAGGCCTTTAGGTTTTAGTTTAATATACGTTTTACACTTTCATTGTACGCAAGTTTGATTTATCAATCAAAGTGAAAGTTTGGTTCATATTGTTTGTGTGTTCTTGTTTGAGTATTAATTCCGCATAATACTTGAATTGTTTCATATACAACAAAGTTTCTCTACGTGTTTAACTTGATTTAATCTCGTTTACACAAGCTAAATCGATCTAAGTTTGGGATCAACATAATGATTGATTTCTTTTACTAACGCTAACCCTAACGTTTATGAACTTTGTCATGTTAGTCTTATTCTTAAAGATGGATATTCTTAGCGAGATTTCCGCATACTTGAATGGGTTAGAAGGAGAACTCAATGAGTAATGTGACTCAAGTGTCACTAATGTGGAAAAAACCAAGGACGAAAAATGACTTGTATGAAGCTTTGCCTCACAAGAGTGTGATAATCAATGAAGAAGAATGTGAAAAAGCAATCTATCAAAGAGCCGAGTATCGTTCATACATTGAGCTGTTAATGCTGTTTGCTATTCCATGTACGGTTGACTATCAAAGGGCATGGGATGTTGAACTAAACCTTACTTACCCAACTAATTACATGACTGAAGAAATGTTGGGAAAGTTAGGGTTCGTGATCATTGGCTATACCGAATATGGAAGACGTGTGGTACGAGACGTAAGGGTGAACATCCATGGGTATGTATTTTTTACAGAATTCTATATCATAGATCACGCCGACATAGGTGAACCACCGGTGGTATTTGGTTACAAGTTTCTATGGGAGACTAGGTGTATTGTAGATTTTGAGCAAGGCACATTAACGGTCAATTTGACCAAACTCAAAAGTAAGAAAGATGATTATATTGAGTTTTTGGTTAAAGACAGACCTAAGGTTGAAAGCGAGAATGAAGTAGTAAAGATGGGGAAGGCAAAGAGAAACAAGAATACGGAGGCAAGAAAACTAACTCCAAACAATTACTTGCCAACACAAGTCGAGCACGGGGAAGGATCTCCATCCGCTTTTGTGCCCAATCCATTACCATTGGCTTATCCTCTCTCCAATAAACAAAAGGAGAGGATGAGAATTATCTTGAACAAGAAGTAGGAGGAACTCAAAGAACCCAAGCCAATCTTGGAGGTCTTGGAGAATTATGTAAGCTACCGGAAGAAGCTAGATGATATAGAAATGGGTAAGGCCCGTTTAGAAGGGAAGGAATTCAACGAGAATATCAAAGAAAGGGGATCATTAAACATTGTCTACCTAAGAAAATGCAAGATCCCGGAAACTTTGTCATACCGGTTCTAATCAATGGAACCACACCATTCGACGCATTAGCCGACACGGGGGCTAGTGTAAGTGTCATGTCGTACTCTATCTATCAACATCTTGGCTTGAGCAATCCGGAGTCATACTTTTCGAACTTAACTATGGCGGACAACACGCAAACCAAACCTATGGGCCTGGTAAGAAACGTCCGAGTACAAATCCAGTTTCAAGCTTATGTCATGGATTTCCTTATTATGGACATCCTGAAGGATAAGGACCTACCATTGTTATTGGGGAGGCCTTTTCTAAAGAAGTGTGGAGCGATTATTGATTTAGGACGAGGAACTATTGCAATTACAATGGTATTAGCGTTCATACTTATGCACCTAGACCAAGGCCAAAGCCTTGGTACTTCGACTTTCAAAGTGAAATGGAGGACGAATGGCTAAGCTGTTTCGAAGTTGGAAGAGATGATGATGGTTATCCTTTCTATGGACCATTGGGAGCACCATATTTAGGATGTGAAGATCCTATGGAAAGAGCTTTAGTAGTTGAAGCTTACTTCAACCCGTTTAAGAATATTCTAGTCTTCAAGAAAATGATGAACTTCTTGGGATCATTAGCGGTCTAATTGAAGAACCTTGATTGGGGACCGGACGGGGATAGTAATTATATGAGAAAAGAGGGAGATAAATTCAAACACGTAAAGATAGAAGTCACCACACCGTGTGGGAATGTGTACACACGAGGGTATAAGAAAAGCACACCAAGAGGAAGCTAGCAAAGAAGTTTAGGGCCGATGATGTATTGAACATGGAATACTTCATGGACAAGAAGAATCAAAGACTTCAAGAATAAAACAAGACAAAGGCTTAATCTTTTTCTTTTAATTTTCAGTTTTTTTTACACTATTTTGGTTTATTTTCTTGGTGGTTTGGTAATTTAGACAATTTTTGATTTTTGGTAATTTGGTTGATTTAGTTATTACGTTTTCTTTATTTTTAGGATTTTATAGACATTTTGTAAAAATTATGAAAATTGTCGACGGAATAAAAACCCGTTAACGACAAAACGCAAAAAAAAATCTGGGAACTTATGGGGATATAACCAACCCATAAGGAGTATTTGGGTTATTTCTCCCAAACACACAACCCACTCACACACACAGAATGCATAAAAAAAAGAGAAGAAAGAAGAATTTTTCTTGAGTTCTTTTTTGAAGAAACCAAAATGGCACCTAACAAGGTAATTGAATCCAACACCCATCTATTAATTTTGATTTTTTGATTCATGAATCTTGTGATGAGTACATTGAATTGATTAAGCATGAATCATAGGAATTAGATTAAGATGAGGTATGAATTTAGGAGATGGAGCCATTGATAGTGTGAGGGTAGATTAGTTTTGGTTAGATGATGATGAACTCAAGTGGGTTTTCATCAATGTAGTTGTTTTTTATCTTGTAAGATTGATTAAGCAATTTGGAATGATGAATAAATAATAATTGTAGATTTTATGTTATTAGTTTTGATTGTTTAGAGGAATGATTTCCGGAAAATGGATGATGTTCATAGTGTTTTGTTCCATTTTGAAGATAGTGGAAAATTGAGGAAGTGTTAGTGATAATGATAATATATATATATATATATATATATATATATATATATATATATATATATATATATATATATATATATATATATATATATATATATATATATATATATATATATATATATATATATATATATATATATATATATATATATATATATATATGATTTTTTTTTGGAGTTGCCGCCGGCAAAGTAGCATTGCCGAGCGGCAAAACCCCCACTGTAAACACCACGCCGCCGACAAGATGGAAAAAGAAAAGACAAGAGTAGCATGATGAGAAAGATGGATGTGATCATTTGGTGGTTATTATTTTTGCTTTTATATGTCAAAAATAATGAAGTCCTTTTTGATAAAATTGGCGGGTGCTCACGCCCCATCGGATTAAGATATGTCTACTATTTTTGTGTCTTTAGAGTTTTTAATAGATTTAGAGGAGTCAAATACAAGTTTATATTTTAATTTTGATTTTGGTTTTACTTTACTTGCTCAAGGGCGAGTAATGCTTAAGTGTGAGGGGATTTGATAACGCTCAAATCCAACATGTATTAATAAGCATTATCTTCACTATTGATATAGTATTTGTGGTAATAAACGAACTTTTATTGCTAATATTGTGCACAGTTTGGTTATTGTATTTTGCAGGAAGCAAAGATGAAGAAACGTGAATACAGAAATAAAAAGCGCGAATTGGAGACGAAGGAATAAACGAGGCATGGGAACGTAAGCTCTCGTATGAAGAATAATTGGGGACCAAGGAGTCTTGGAAAGTTTAGAGTAAAGATGGAGGAAGAGATAAAGAAAAAGGACTAGAAAAGGAAAATGTGGAAGATGGCCCAGTTGCCACCAGCAACTTTTATTCTGCCACCAGCAAAACTACACCATTTTGCCACCAGCAAGAATGAAGTCGCCACCAGCAGGATCATTTTGCCACCAGCATTTTGCTAGCCAGGTTTTAGCACAAGTCACATTAAAACACTCTTAAACCACCACCATCCATGGGAGGCTTCTCATTTCCCCTCCATAATAATTACCAGACCTTTTTGCCTTCTCCCCAAGCCAAAATCATGTATAAATTAGACCTTAGGGTCATTGTTTTCAGTGTGCTAAATCCAAGGATCATTCTAACCCTTGAAAAAGGTTAGAATCACCATTCTTACATAACCCGAAAGACAATAAACCCTGTTAATCCTCACAGGAGGGACGAATTTTGTGAAGGAGAGATTCGGTTGGAGGTTCATTGGTTGATTTGAGGCTTTGGAATTGCTCTAAATTCTATTTTGTTATTTCCTTGTGTTTTGAAGAACTATTGGTAAATTCTTGTACTTGAATTGATTCTCATTATAATTTAAGTATTGTTGAATGTTTGAGAAAGTTATGAATTGTGTTGCAATGTGTTTGAACTCCGAGTAGTGTGATATACTTGTGTGATGAACATGGATTCTAAAGGAGAGTTTGGTTTTATGATCAATAGAATATATTTGGGTTTTGATGGTTGATAATTTCTTGAAACATGTTTTGATAATCAAATGAAATATAGTTTTTTATTGGATTTAAAGGTCGAAAGGATTTCCGGTAAACTATGTTCCAAAAGATTTGTGCATGAGTCAATTTGGTTTCTTGGTGATTGACACTCACCTTGACGAGTTGGTTAAAGGAATTTGTCAAAAGATTTATCTTGGGTATAGATCGAAAGAACCCATTCAAACCAAAATTATCTCTTTGTATTTTCTAACAAATGGGGAGTATAATGAATTGGAATAGATCATCATAGGTCGAAAGGGTTTGTCTACAATAGAACGAATATCATGGAATAGTATAATGAATTTGTTAATATGGATTCTATGAAAAATATCATGGAATGGAATTCATGTACTTTAGATTTGTGATTCATAGTTGTTAAACGCACACAAATTATCTCTCCTACGGATGAAATGGAATTCACACAAGTATTACTTTTAATTATGTTTTCCTTTACAAACTTAATTCTAGCGGTAATATCGGTAGTGACAACCCTATTACCTACACCACCCAAATGTTTTGAATATACGCAAATCCCATGGGACGATCTTGACTTACCCGACTTTGCTACAATAGAACGAGTATACTTGCTCGTATGCGTAATTAAGGAATTAATAAGTATTGTTAATAAATGTAAAACTAGGAATGCAAGACGCGCATCACATATTATGAACAAGTAGCAGCTAAAGTAAAAAGAAAACCACGTTATAAAAGTATACCTTTCCTTTATATTAGCACATCATGTTTGAGACAATAAAGTCGATCAAAGTGGCCCCTCATGTAGATGCGATCATGCGTGTATTACTTTTCTGTCATCACGTATTCACTGTCTGCTCACTTCCTTTTTCCATGGACCATTCACACGAGAATAGTACTTTGCAAAAAATTCATCACGTGAACTCCATAAACATCCACAAAAACAATTTGAATCATCTTCAAACTGCTCGTTTCTTCATGTAATTATCTAGGGTTTCAACATAAACCCTAGATCTTCAATATTTATGAATCTATATTTTCTTGCTGATCCGAGACATAAGGATTTCCAATGATCAAGAATCGACTAATCATGCAAAATCAAATACAAGCTTCAAACATAATCATGAAAATTGAAACTCTAACTGCATTCATCACAGATCGAATGTTCATCAAAGATCGAATGTTCATCACCATGGCTTCTGATTCATCTTCTTTGCTGTATCGAATTAGGGTTTTGAGAAACCCTAGCTTCATTAAATCTGACCTTTAATTAAAACAGAATTTGGATAAAAACTTCAATCTTCTTCACAGCTTCATAACAATCACAGTCAGATATAAGGTTTTTCTATCAAACCATAAAAAGTCATTCACAACTTCAACAACGAACCGAGATCTGGAACAATATTCTAGCAATATACAAGCAGCAACATATCAATCACAACTTCATCAATCCTAGGGTTAGACAAAAACCCTAAAACTGATCTTCAGCGACACTAATTCTATCGCAGATTTGTCACAGTCTTCCAAACAATCGCAAAACTGTCGCTAAAACTGTCACTAATTTTGGACAGCGGCTTCACACGAACATAACACCTTGTAGATCCTAGATATCACGAGAGCCACCCGCTCTTATACCAATTGTGGAGTTCATTGATTGTTTAGACTCAATGGTAAAAACTATTAATCTAGGATTATCAATTGTACATATGATGTTAATCATAGCGGAATAGCACAATTGATCATAACAAGATGTTTAACAAAATGAATTCTGCCTAAGTGCTTGTATTAATAATTAACACAAACAAATCTATGCATGTATACATTGAATCCAATGCCTAGAAATCAAAGCTTATTGTAGGTTACATTGTGAATGAATGATATGAATGTAAAACCTACGTATGTTTTCTTTATAAACTAGAAAACGTAGCTTACAAAGAAAGCTATTAAATTAATAAAAAGACTCTACCAGCTTGTAGTATTTAACTTTGGAAAAAGTAGTCCTTGTCTTCTTATTTTGTTGTTTTTTACGCATCAACTCATAATTTTGACCCAATAGTTTCTGTTTGTTGAACCTTTCCAGCCAGGTAGCTAGGGTAGCTGGTGCAAGAGGAGGAGGATTATTGTTCTGATTCTGATTATGGTTTTGATTAGCTTCATACTCAGCCCGAATATGATCTCGGATCTGATGAAGCATGGCTTGCAGAGCTGCATTAATAGTTGCAGCAAAGTTCCTCGTTGGTGCGAGTGTTAACCATCTGGCAATTTCAAAGAGGAAAATAAAATGATTAATATGTTAGAAACATGGGATACATAACGTGTAAGATGCATGAAAGAGTTTATGAAGGCATAGCCGACGAAAATTGACATGAGCAAGTGTGGACGCCTATGGGTCGACCCACAAAATGAAATTTACAGAAAAGCACATGCGACTAAGTATGGCCAGTCCTGTACCAACCTTTTACTTAGTCAAAACTTAGAAAAATGAATGATAAAATGCATGAGAAACATGGAAGACAACAAACACCAAAATTTAGGAAGTTCCTGGTGACTACCCACTAGTCACAGGTCAAGTTTAGAGCCTACAGGTCGAAACCTTGGGCTCTGATACCATAATTGTAACACCCCACTTGGATAAGTAGACCGTTATATAGTAATTATGGTGTGTCATCAAAGCATGCAAGGTAAATGTCTGAAACATAAATGACCATAACGGAAAACCAGAATCAAACATCGGCTTCTGAGTATAAACTCAAAACATGCAGACAATAAATGAAGTATAAAGGACTAAACAATGTCCAAGCAGTACAAGTATAAAAATGCTATAAAGGAAAAGAAGTCTGAGATAGCTTCCATCCTATGCATGTACTGTCAACTGCTCAAGTCTGCCTGTGGGTACCTGCCGTTTGGAACATGAAAAAGAAACTACGACTGAGCTTAACGCCCAGTGAATGGATATAAACATGATAAGAAGTATTAAGTTGAAGAGAGATTCAGAATTGAAACTGATAAACTGATATGTAACATGCAGCAAAAAACTGTGTATGTCTTGGAAAACCTGGTTATAACTTGTAAAACTAAACTACTAACTAATAAATCTGAAAATATGCATGTACTGTATTTTAAGTGCCAAGAGCTTATATACAACGTGCATGAATACATAGAGGGGTGACCTCGTCATGCTGTTATAGGGGTGACCTCTAACTAATAAACTGGGTGGAGGGATCAACTCCAATGTGAAGGATGTAGAGCACACACCACATTTACCTAATAAACTGTAAACTAATAAACTAGGATGCACCCATACACCCCACTGATAAATACTGATAAGTGGCCAACTTAAACAAAAAGGGACGCCACGAAAAATCACTCCCTCGCAGAGGAGTCATGACATCGGTGCCTCAAGTATCATGGTTACGGTACCTCCGCAACTAGATGAAACTGGTCATGTGTGTATATAAAGCTCAGGAAATTAAACATCGTAATCATGGCAAATCATGTAAAGTTTTATGACATATAACGGGGGAATCAGATGGCTGCAAACGGGAAATCCTAATCATGCATAGAAAGGAAAGTCCATATTGAAGGACGGAATATTCGTACCTTGTGTCCAGTAACTGACTGAAGATGAAAAGACGAAAGTCCTACTCCGACTTCACACGATCTACATGAATAAAGAGGCATGTATGAGTTGTCTGCGTATGACACGAGTTACTGTTTTCTTGAATTGAATTACTGATTCTTGACTTGTTATACTTGTTCATGAATTATTATGTATTTTTCTTAATCATGGTATAGTTCGTGAGTTCTTGATAATATAGTTCATGTAATAAGCTGATTTAATAAGCTCATAATAAAAGCCTAGGCTTATTTAATATATCTGATAAGTCCTGATTAATTAACAGTTAGAAAAGAAAAGTAAAGTTTATAAAATAAATAATGTGACATGTCATAACTTATAGTTAATTAATAATTAATTATAATAACATGGTTTAACCGATTATTAATTAATTAATCATGATATTAAACTTCACCATAATTTGATAATTACATAATTAAATTAAAGGCTTTAGTTAATTCAAATAAACTTGGTTAACATGTAATTAAATTATTCCAAAATAAATTAAACCGAGTTTACAATCAAACACCCCCTTAATGTTCAGTTTAGCCGAGTCTAAAGCTAAGTCCACCAAGTCCTAGAGACTCGGTTGCACGAAGATCAAAACAATAAAACATAAACAACTACACACCACAACCCGTGCGACTGTGGTTTCTTGCTACTGACCGACTAAAACAGCCACTGGTTGCTGCCAGTTTCCACTGTTAGTCGTGGCCTAGCCCCTGGTGTGTGGAGATTCCCACCAGCTACAACCGGTTACCCACTGTTGGTACGGAAACCACCCACCGACTGGTCACTGTTTACCCCTGATATACCCCCATGCTGTGATTTTTGTTTGCGGCTGGCCACAGAAAACTGCCACCGAGACCACCAAGGTCTCGGCTGGTGGTTTATAATTCCAACC
The DNA here is from genome assembly GCA_025667525.1 of Glebionis coronaria. NCBI lineage: Eukaryota > Viridiplantae > Streptophyta > Magnoliopsida > Asterales > Asteraceae > Glebionis > Glebionis coronaria. The sequence continues at coordinate 150,762,718 of CM046874.1, forward strand.
GAGAGTTTTTAACTCTCGGTTTCTGTGACAAAAACAATCACAACCAGATCAAACCCCGATCTATTTTCTATTTTAATTCGTGTTTTAATTGCTCCATCATGTTCATATGATTTCAATACTTGGATTCATGTTTAATTAACCATAAACGAAAATAAAAGAAAAGGGTGATACCGATTGTGATACGATGAATGACGAATAACACAAACCCGAACCTAAATACAAACAAAAAACGTGGCCTCTTCCTTTTCTTGTTTTTTGCCGGCGGTATAAAACACAACAAACCCTATGTTTCTTTTTTTGTTTTGATAAAATGGAAGTGTAACCCCTGGTTGTTTTGTTGTGCTAATTGGGCTGGGCTTAAAGCCCATTTCTTTTCTTTCATTAATAAGTCGATCCAAACAGCCCATGTGTACATAGTTTTGGTTTTCGGGTTTATTATTTCTCGTAAATTAAATCCTCGTGACTTGGCTTCGTGATTTATTGAATTAAGGTTTATTTATTATACGCGAATACTTGTCATGTACAATTAATATACTGAAATACTTGTCGTGAATTACTTAATTAACTATATTGATTAATCTGTGATTTCTTGTAATAAATATGTTCATGGATTTTAAGCGGGTTTTCAGAGATCTTCCTTGTGAACTCTGAGTCATGGATGGACTACTATCAATGCTTTGAAAGTAAGTATTGTTAGTTGGTCCACTAGCCGGTGCTTTGAAAGTATGTACTGCTGCTTGATTCACCAGCGGTACTTTGAAAGTATGTACCGTCACTTTCTTCTGACACAAAAGCCAAGTTAGGCTTTGATACAGATGCTTTAGCTGGCTTAGTACCTGTAACATCCATCTCATATATCCTGATATTGTTATAAAGATGATCAAATGTAGTAAGATCCAAATCATCTCTTGTGATAAAGTGCATAGCCATTACTTTCCACTTTGGTGGAACCTCTCTTAAGAACTTTTGATTAGCTTCTTAATTGGGAATTGTTAGTCCATGAACTGTTAATTGGATAAGCAATTTACTGAACCTTCCATATCCTATATGGATCCCTTCTACACTAGAAATTGTGAAGTTATAAAATTCTTGCTTTAGCACCAGTTTCTTCATCTTTTTAGGTTTGTCGTTTCCTCTAAATTTAAGTTTAATTCCATCCCACATAACTTTTGCATCTTTGTAATGATGAAAGCTAGGTATAATATCTTATGAGAGTGCCATAGCCAAGGTAGTTCTTGCCCTTCTCTCCCTGATCTCAGCCTGAATGTCTTCAACAGTGACAGCAGGCAAAGCAATACATTTACCATCTGGAAGCCAGTGTAGCTTTTTAGTAGAGTTCCCATTCTTAATGACTTGCCACAGAGTGTGATCTGTGTGGTTCATATACTATTCTATCTGCATAGCCCATGTCTCATAGTTATCACTTTTGAGAATAGGAAGTTTTACAGCCGACAGAGTGTGGGGAGTAGATGTAGTTGCTGGTCTTGCAGCCACAACTTGTGTAGTTTGTGCAGGTGGCGGAGGTGGTACCAAAGGTGCACCTTGCACAACTTGAAGTTGTCACTGAGGTATGGTTCAGGGATCTGGAATTCATCTCCAAACTAAGGATGATCACCAGACATGATGTGAGTTTTTGTGGGTGAAGTTTTAGGGTTTGTTCTTCTTATTTAGAGTTTCTCAACAAGCTCTGATGCCACTTGTTGATCCATTTGAATAGATCGAGATCCTGTTAAGGATTGCACAATAGCTTGAAAACAAACTAGAGCACTTGAGAGACTCTTACTAAACTCTAATAAGTTATGCGGAATCTAACTTATGAAAGCAAAGAAGAACAACAATATACTCTAACTATTCGATTTTTTTATTATCGATTGTGGAGAAGGTACAATAAACTCAATGCACCTAATGTTCCTTTTATAGTGAAAGGAACCCTAGTATATTCTATTTAGATAAGTATATCACAGATGATATACTCTCAATATACTTAGAACATATCTTTACTAAAGATATTTCATTCCTTATCTATACTAGCAGTACTTACTTTTAGCTTAACAGTACTTAGCATGTACCACGCTAACACTAATAGTACTTACTATAACGAACGATACTTAGTACAATAACTAACGATACTTGGTACTTTTACAAATAATTCCCAATATTCTTTTTCATGTGAGATTAATACTGCTAGTGATGCTCCCATCAATTCAGGGAGGAAAAAGAGTGGTTAATTGGTGAGGAGCTTCATTTAGATGAGATTGATGTAGCCCAAACTATATTAGGGTTGAAATCAGCTATAGTTGATGAAGGTCTGGCTTCAGGGGAGGCCAATACTAGTAATGAAGCTGGTTATGGTGATTGCTTTGTTATTGTTGTCAATTAACTTGCTAGTGTTGTCAGTGAACTTGCTAGTGTTGGTGGTAAAACGTTGGATGATGGTTAGCAACAAAAGGAGGATGTTGCAAAGCAAAGTTCTGACGAGACACAAGATGATGGGTCTCAATGCTTATTTAGTCCAAGTCTCACTCAAAATGTTATAGTGACTATGCAAAAACACCTATGTAATTTTGCTAAGATTTGAAATAAGGGACCCAATAATTCAAGTGTCTACCTCTACAAGAGGACCAATCATTGATCCTAAAGACAAAGGGAAATATGTTTTTGTAGAAGAGCCAAAACAAAAGAAGAGAAAAAGAGGTCCTTTTGATCTTGATCAAGCAACACAAGCATTAATTAAGGCATCCATTCTTGAGTTTGAACAAGAATTGGTTGTTGATGCCAAAAAGAGGAAAGAGTAGGAAAAGGAGGATGAAGAGATTAAGTGGTTTGAGTGAAGAGTCAATGTAGAGGTGACACAACACTCTAGATAAATAAATGAGGAAGAGAGTTCTAGACTTTTTATGGAAGCTTATGTTAGACAGAGATGAGAGGAATGCTAGAATGACTACAAATCAGAAAAGACGGTATATGATTACTTTCATAGCTCATCAAACCACCAAAACAAAGAAATATCTACAAGGGTATTCCTATAGAGAGTGCTATAATTGTGTTATGAGGTCATGCAGATCTATGAATAATTTTTTGGACATGAAACTACAGAATAAAAAGGAGGATATTCAAAGGAAGATCACTAAGACAGATGAGGAGAAGATGAATAAATTCTTAGATAACTTAAAGAAGTTTGTTAAAAGAGATGATCTCTCTAAAGAAGATTTGAATGATCTTTTCACCATTGTTTCTAGTCAGATAAAAAAATGTTGAGCCTCTTCTTGTGTAAAATCCATGATTTTACCATGATTTTATGTAATAGATTTCCACCCAATAATCTTAGAACACAAACTCATCTGTTACATTTCTATGGGTCATGTGTGAATTCGTCTAAACATGTACATATACTTGTACATACACACTTGTTGAAATAAGATTCATAATGTGAACCTTGTACATAAAACTAGGGATAGCAAGTAGTAAGATGTATACTTAATATTGGAAATACTCAACACTTAACCAAAAATTAGAAAAATAAGCTACACCATGTATATGTGGCCGTGTATATGTGTATGCATAAGTTTAGGTATCCCTAAACATTCTTGGACTAGCCCAAAGTTATGTATTCCTTATGCTCTAGCCCAACTCAAGCCCACACAAGCCCACCCTTTCCTTTGGATAGCCTTACACGACACACACATGCATATGTGGAAGAAGAAGGGTTGTCTTGGAAAGGGAAGAGCTTACACTTGGCACAAATGTCCTTAACAAGGCAATCATGCCTTTTGCATTCTCTTTTCCTCTCTCATCTTTAAGCCGAAACACACACATCCCCATCTCTCATACATGCAACTCACTTCTCTCTACTTCTTTCTCTCTCAAACATTTCGGCCATAAGCCACAAAAATCCAAATTTGATTCATTAAATCAACTAAATCTTTGTCCCATCTTGATTAAAAATCATTTGGTGGCATCATTCTTTTGGAATCACTACAAACAAGCCCTAGCCAAATCATTATAGGTCACGGCTTGGTTTGTGTTAGGGTTTTCTCCATCAACTTGAGTAGATCTTATATCTCCTTGTTCATCTAGATCCTCTTTGGTACTTTTAGGCAAGAGAGGTATACACATCATAATCTTTCATTTCTTCATGCATGCATCTTCATACATCTATAAAAAAACAAGTGAATAACATGTTAAAAATCAAGATTTGGTAAGGTTATGACCCTTATGGGTCACGGCTTATTTATACAACATATGATCATGATTCAAAATCTTTTTAATAAGAAACTTATGACTTATGTGTTATGTGTTAAACTAGATTTAAAAACCATATGAAACCTTTTATAAGTCTAAATATGGCATGGGTTACAAATCTTGTTTATGGGACTTTGGTTAACCAATAACCATAGATCTCATGAAAAGAACTTGTGAAACCTAAAGATCATGAAAGCCATGACCTTAAAGGTCACGGCTAGAATGAGTAAAGGCCATATGATTTGTCTACTAAGTTTTGAATAGTAGAACATGAAATGTTACATGTTAAAAGAGCTATTAAAAATCATCAAAGTAACTTATGTGAATATATAGCCGTGGGTTACATATGACCCTAAAATGGGTTAGATGTACATGCATGCTTATAAAAACCTAGATCTAATGATAAGTGTTAACTTAACATGGTATACATGAAATAAGTTAGTAGATCTAATGGGAATATTGGGAAGGAACAATATAGCAATGGGGTATACATTGTTTCTTGGAATGATAGTAGCCTTGGAAACATGCATGTAACCTAGATAATCATAATGTGTTTTTGTAAATAATTACAAGATTTAAAAACTAGTTAAAGGAATATCTTGGAAATACCAAGATCTAAAAATATAGCCGTGAGCTATATATGAGGGTACATGGATCTATGTTTGATTTTTAGGTCTAGACATAGTTTAGATCTCATTTTGAACTTGTGACTTATTTTCTTGATGTGTACATAGTTAGATCTAATTTTGTAACACATATAAACTACATGCAACCTTAAAATAAGACTTGACTTATCTTAATAAGCTATAACCAATATTAGCCGTGGGATATAAGCTCCTACTAGAGCTTATGACCTACTTATAACCTTATAACACACCTAGATCTAATTTAGTATAACACATAAAACAAAATGTAAGTCTTATTCATTTAGATTGGAAAACTAAATATTAATAAGCTCATAATAAGCTTATAAGAATATCCTAAGTAAAAATATACATAAAATGTAAATTAATGTTAATGGACTAATTAAGTCCATGAAATGTTAATTCAAAACTTAAATGGACCCAATAAGCCCATTTTATAAATTATAGTGACTTAAATGGACTTAAGATCACAATTAGGCCCATTTAACTAATTAAAGGACTTAAAAATGTATTAAGCCCAATAGATGATTTAAAGGCTCATTTAAATAAATTAGTGGACTTGAAATATATTTAAGCCCACTAAAATAGTCCATTAGATGTTTAGCCCATTTAATGAGCCCATATAAAGTTTAGATGTTAAAATAAAAGTTTTTATAATAAAATATGACTTATAAAAACTTTTTGGATGAAAATGACAAATTATAAAGCTTAAGGACTAAAACCATAACTTATGAAACTTATTTTAATAAACTAGTAAGCACAAGGACTGAAAATGTAAATATCCAAAAGTCTAGGGTTTAATAATTATTTTCCGTAGCAACTTAAACCCTAGGGACCATTTTGGGAAGTTATTAAAAGTTATTTTGTCATTCTAAAACCCTAAGGACCATTTTGGCAATAGTCCGAAACTTAAAGAAGCCCTAGGGGCTGTTTTGTCATTTTAGTAAAGTTACAAAACCTAGATAATACTAGAGGGACTAAATCTGCCATAAGCCGAAACTATAACAAGCCCTAGGTGCTAAATATGTAAAATCCGAAAGTTATACTTGTTTAAAAATATAAAGGGACTAGTTTTGCCATATTTTGAAACATTTCCAAGCCCTAACCCTAAAATATATTTTAATTATAATAAAACATAATTAAAATACTTAGACCATAAGAGTTAAGGTATAAATTCTTAAGTTTAAATTATTTTATAAATTTTAAAATAATTTATGGGAACTTTAAAGTTAAACAAAATATTTTATATATTATATTTTTTTTATAAAATATTTATATTTACTTTAGGAAATAATTGTATAAACAATTATGAATATGTATTGTTAATACATGTACTCATATACTTTTAAGAAATAAAATTATGTGAACGTTAATTAAATTAAATGTTACTACGTAAATATATTATAAGTAAAACCCCTTATGTTTACTTAAATATAGAACGTGGTTATAAAATTTAACGGGATGTTATTGATACAAGTACTATAAACACAGATTAATATTTTAAGTGAAACATTTTCTTTTATGTTTACTTAAATGTAAAACTTAATTGTAAAATTGAATGATTACTATAAATACATGTATGCTAACTAATATTAATAGTTAAACATTTGATGTGAACTTAGAAATGAAACTTATATAAACAAGTTAAATGAATATTGATGATATTTGAACTATGGTTATTTAGATAAATACCATAGTATGAATAAACTAAATAAAATCTGTATAAGCATACATATATGTTATTTGTACTATCTATTAAGACTGTACTATCTGATTAGGCATAACTTTGGTGTGAGCTTTAATTGGATACCCGCGTTAAACAAGCAATTGCCTACTCCCAGGTGAGTTTACAGCCCCATATAAACTTTGATAAAACCTTCCCTTTTTGGGAAAGAAAATATGCAAACATATATTGGACATAACTGAATTGTATAAATTGGATTATGATTGCTTACTATTGAAACTTGTTGTAAATTGCCCGAATGTTATAAATAGATCTATTAGGGATTGACCATCCCCGTCTAGGTGAGTCATGCTCACCGTGCCTTGGCCGGGACAACAGACGTATACCATGTTGGAACTGGAATGGGTGTCTTTTTGTAAGACACTACGTCCTCATCTGTTGAGGACTATGGGGTTAAGCTTTAGTTTCGAATAATAAACAAATGTTATTTACATTTTAGTAAGAATGCTTTGTGCATTATTACTTCTATGATTATTGTATGTCCAAACTAATTAATTGTTAAAATCTTTTACCAACTTTATGTTGACCCCGTTAGTATGTTTTGCACAGGAATATGAAGTTAGTACGTGGTGTGTGCATGGTCTCCAGCATCTTAGAAATCGGCATCATAGGACTCGTCAGGGGTTCTATTTGGGAAACGAAAAAATCACCCATTGTCCCGTTTAAGACAATTTTTATTTATTTGTTTAAATAAACATGTAATCAGATTTAACTTACTTTTATCTTATGCTCTATGGACTATATGCTATCGATCCACCCTTGTGACATCTCTGTAGATTATTTCCGCATATGTTGACCCTACCCGGGGTGTCACAAAGAATGGTATCAGAGCATTAGTTATAGAGAACCAGATAAATTTTTAAATAAAATAAAAATAAGATGATTTTTCTTTCATTTAAAACTGGACTATAACTTATAAAAAAAATTGAGATTTTATTTTGGGACCGTCTTAGTTAAGCATACAGATCTTAGGGCATTTTATGCTATGTGAACTAATTGTATATATATATATATATATATATATATATATATATATATATATATATATATATATATATATATATATATATATATATATATATATATATATATATATATATATATATATATATATATATATATATATATATATATATATATATATGATTACTACACTTGATTATTAATACTGTTTAGTAAGGTATTGCTATATGTTAGACGCGTTAAACTTGAAAAATTTTATACTACATAGTAAAATACTGAAATGAGAATATGAGTAATATTAAACTAAACTTCACACTTGCTAATTGATAAATGAACTACTTACATGATAATACATATATAAATATTTGTAACCTTAAAACATTCTAATAACTGTTTAAAAAGGGTATATTTCATAAAGCATGTAATCTAAATAATACTGTTCTTTGTTTCTAAGCTTATACTCACTTCAAACTTAAAATAATACTATTTCAGAGCATCATGACTCCGCCTACTGCATCTACGACTCTTCCACCCAGAGTAGCTCCTACTCCAGTTGTTTGTTCATCCCCACGATCGACACAGTGTGGGTGGTTGTCAACTTCGGATTCAGAGGATGACCCAGCCACCGAAGCTGTACTCCCAGAGGACCCATTTTCTATCTCAACATCAGCCACACCGGCCCCAACCTCTATGGAGGAGGACCGGGTCCCTTCTAATATACCATCTTCCATGCCTCTGTTCTTTTCATCAGGCTATTTCTCAGGCCCGCACCCGTCTCCACTTATGAGACCGGGGAAGGCTCCGAGGCAGGACGTGTCGATTCCGTCCAGGCCTAGATCTCCGTATTGTCTGCACGCCATGAGCGAGAGATGTCCGACCTCCGCAACCAGTTGACAGTTAGTCAACAGAGCCATGCCGTCATCTATGAGCGTATCGACACTCTTTTTCGCACTAGGAGGGGAGATTCCCAGACCGCTAAGGCATCCAGGAAAGGACGGACGAGGCGCTGAAATGGTTATTGGATGAGAACTATTGCCTCCATCAGCGCGTTCAGGTCGTGGAAGGTCTGCAGCATCAAACCTATGCTGCCATTGCCACTCAGGAGCAATCATTATCCATCTTCTTTGATGCACTGTCCGGTATGATGGGGTTACTGGGGAGATGGCTTACCTCCGAGGGGTCGTCGATAGGCTCCAGAACCAGCTACTGTCTGCACTCCGTACGCTCAAGGAGACCCGAACGACAGTTAGGACTTTATGGAACACCAGGAAAAATTCTGCAGCCCCACCAGCTCCATCCGCACAATCAGCCTCGGGATCTTCTAGTGGACCATCCAGGCAGGATTAGTATAGATGTACTAGACTTCTTGTACATCATGGTAAGCTCGCGGGTTACATCCCGGCTATCATGATATAGGGTCTTTGTACTTTTATCTCTTTTTCCGCTTCTGGTGATGTAATCCCGTACCTTATCTTTCCTTTTTCTTTGGGCATGTATTTTGGATATGATGTACTTAAGACAATGTGTACCACTACCCGGAGCAAGGCTAGCTAAACCTTGTTCCGGATTTGATATGCTTGACGAATGTTTAAAATTCCCTACGGAACTTTGCATGAAATCACTCTCTTATGTTATATATGTTGTGCAACGTATTATATTATGAAATCCTGACAGGTTATCCAAATTTGTTATGAATTTTATGCATGAAATCATTCTCTTGCAAATAATATAAAGACTGCACTAACGATTGAATTAATAATCTTATTTTGTGTATGATTATAGACAAATGGTGATTTCCCAATCGAACCCCAATAATACAACTGTCTTCAATACCGCTAATACCGAAGTACATGAAGCTACTCATAATGTTACCGCTGCTCAACTCCGGGAGATGATTGATGAAGGCATTTCGGCAGCCATGACAGCCAGAGAAGCTAATGTGGGCGATGACCTAAACCCTGACATACGCAGAAACAACTTCAACAGGGGTTGTTTGTACCCCGACTTCTTGAAATGCAAACCCTCATACTACCGAGGAAAAGAAGGAGTTGTTGAACTAATGAAACGGTTTGAAATACTAGAGACAATTTTCCGCATCAGCGATTGTGCTAACGAGAACAAAGTTAAGTATGCTACATGCACTCTACTCAATAGCGCCCTTACTTGGTGGAACTCTGTGGTCACCACCCTTGGACATATCGCTGCTTATACTCTCACTTGGGCCAACCTCAAGGAACGAATGGCTGAGAAGTACTGTCCCAGAGGAGAAATGAAGAAGTTGGAAGTCGAGCTCTGGGATCTCAAGTGTAAGAACAATGATATCATTTGGTACAACCAAAGATTTCAAGAGTTAAGCTTGATGTGCACCAGAATGTTTCCTCTAAGGAGTGACAAGATTGAAAAGTATGTCAGTGGACTCCCTGACAACATTCATGACAGTGTGCTAGCTTCACGACCCACCACTGTGGAAGGTGCCATGGAAATTGCGACTGAGATGATCAATAAACGAGCCCGCAATCTGTCCGAGAGGCAAACAGATAACAAGAGGAAATCCGATGAAAACTCTCGTAGCCAACACCAGCAGCCTTCCAAAAAGCAAAATGTTGGGCAAGCAGATGACACTACCCCCACAACCCGCACCAAGAACTACTCAGGGACAAAACCCAAGTGTCCGAAATGCAACTATCATCATGTTGCTGGAGGACGATGTCAAGGATGCTACAAGTGCGGCCAACAAGGCCATTTTGCTCGCGATTGTCCAACCAATGTTGCCACCCCAGGTCGACCCAACATCAATCCTAGAAACTGCAACAAGGGCAAGTCCAACGTGTGAGGGAGTGGAAGTGGGCAACTGATAACTGGCTTTTGGCCCATATAAAAGTTAAAAGTTCGTTGTTTTGGTCTCTTCGAATTGAAAAACTTATTGTTTAATGTGTGACTCAGTTGAACTTTGGTGGAACAAAGATGTGTCGTTGTAGTTTTGAAAATAAAAGGTGCAAAACAATTAAAGTAAAAGTGCAATTAAAGTAAATCTAAGTCTAATTAAAGTAAAGGTGCAGGTAATTAAAAGCGAGACTAAAACTAAAGGGCAATAAAGTAAATAACGCAAACTTAAATCTAACTAAGGCAAACTTAAAATGCAACTAAGACTAAATCTTAAACTAAGGCAAATAAACTTAAAGTGCAATTAAGAAAAAGGCGGGAAAAATAAAGCTTAAAATGAAAAGGCAGAAATCTAAAAACTAAGATTTCCCTATCCGGAATAAACTCCTATTCGGAATAAATGCTATTCAGAATATCTGTCACCTATTCGGAAAGATTAGCCCTATTCGGAATATTTGTCTATTCGGAATGATTGACCCTATGCGGAATAAACCTCCTATGCGGAATAATCCTCTATTCGGAATAGTTGTCCCTATTCGGAATAAAGTTCTACTCGGAATATTCAGTCTATTCGGAAAATTCAGCCTATTCGGAAAGAACCTCCTATGCGGAAAATTCAGCCTATTCGGAAAACTATTCCTATTCGGAATAAAAGTCCCTATTCGGAAAGAGCTTCTATGCGGAATCCCTATTCGGAATATAGAATATTCCGAATAAGCCTCACAGCTAAACCCTTACTCTGAATATAAAGCCACTATTCGGAATATAAAATATTCCGAATAGTCCTCCAAACAAAAGCTTACTCGGAATGTTTCTGGGCTCGATCTCAGGGGAAGAACAGTAACCATAAACCGAAGAACAAGGGATAAGAAAATAGCACGAATCAAACAAAAACTCAACCAAATAAACAAAAAGATTAAATCAAACTAATAACAAAACAACTATTAAGCATAAACAATCAATCCAAAACAATCAAACTCACAAAACTTAATCAAAATAATCAAAACCCACTTAAATAAATCAACCAAAATCAAGAACATAAACATAAACAATAACAATCAAAGATTAAGAAAGGAAGAATGAGATTAACAAGATAAAGATAAAGCTTGACAAGAATTAAAAAGAAAAACTTACTTGAATTAAATGATAATTAAGGTGCAAGACAAGGTAATTAAATAGACAAGTATTTAAATAACAAGGTAAATAAAGGTGGAAGGACTAATTGTCACGATTAGCCAACAAAAACAAATGCTTAACAATCTAAACTATTTATAGGGGAGGATTAGGAAGCTTCCTCCCCTCCTTCATTTCTTGTTAATTGCAAGATTAAGCCCCTTTCTTCTTAATTCTTCATTAATTGCGTCATTAGTCCTTCTCTTCTAATCTTTCTTTTGAACTTGGACTTTAAGAACTTGTGGCTCGGGATTTCTTTTGAATTCGTCTTTAATTTCTTCAATAAAATAGATTTGAATTCTTCGGCTTTTGATAAACTTCCGTCTTTTGACTTATTCTTCGATAAATCTTCAGAATTGGCCTTGGACTTCCGTTCTTTTTCCACTTTTGACTTCTCGACTCCGTCTTTCATCTTTTTCTTCAATAAAAGCCGTGAATGCCCGTGAATTCTCGTGTTTTCTCCACTTTTCACAATTTCGTCCTAAATCACAACAAAAACACAAACCACGCATAATTCCGACATAAAAGACATAAAATACACGTTTTGGTCCGGTTATTATTGTAATTAAGTGGTAGAAAAGATGGGTGTTTACACACCTATCAAATCCCCTACACTTGACCATTGCAATGTCCTCATGCAATGCATTAGTTACAAAGCATGTTTACACTTTTTATCATAATCAATCCACATTGGCCTTTATTAAAGAGATAGAAAATTATAAAAATACAAAGCAAGGAAATTAAAAGCATACCTTGGGTTTTGAAAATGTCATGAATAATCATCATCCTCAACTTTTCACTTTCTCCAAACCAAGCTTAAAAAACGAGATCATTGTTATTATAAGTTAGTAAACTAACACGAACTCATGTGGGCCAATTATTCACTTAGACTCCCTTATTCCTATGGGTATCTCTTATATTTTATTATTTGTCTTGAATGATCACGAAGATGCATTGTTTGACTTATTTCGATAATTATTTAGTCTGAAAATAAAGTGCACGATTTAATCAATAGTTAGCTAAAGGACCAAATCTTTTAAAACTGCTTCTCGGGATATCAAAAAGTTCATATCTTGGCATAACTTGGTTCGCGATTTGAGACCTTTCTCGGGCCGATATTTGGCAGCGACTTCATACTTCAAATCTTGAGAGACGTTCATGAAATAATGGTCTTCTCTTCATAAATGGAATTTCTTCACTTGGAATTTTTGAGAGATTCTTCATATATGGACCACGACTTCTTCATTCTTCTCCAATCTTTATTTTGGATTTTGATATACAACGATCCGCCTCCTTTATTGACTTGGATCTATTTATCCTCATACCTTGTTAGGGTCTTTTCGGATACACTTCTCCATAACTTTTTGGGAGTTTTTGCTTTTCGTCGTGTGTCTCGATCCTTCATATTGATTTTCGATAAATGATTCTTCACATCACTTTTGGATCTTTAGCAACAAAACATAGCCCTCATGCCTTGTTAGGGCCTTTTCGGACTCGCCAATCTTCGCGCCCCGCTTCATAAGTTATGCCTTGGCTATGAACTCTCGTCATTATCGAGCAACTTTTAAACGATCTGGGGCTAGAAGCTAAGTAACTTTTCAAATCGTACAACCTTATTTATTAGCAGATAAATTTATTAGCAAGCGATGGGAGAATAGGCTTATAATTAACTCACATAAATTCACGAAAGAATACCGAACTTATAATTGGCTCTATCATCTCTCGTTCTCCACAGTTTAAAATCTCAAGTAATGAGACTCGTGGATACTTAGCCTATTAAATCAAAGTTTTGGGTTTTCGAGTCGCCTATAGGATCTTGCAAATTCTTAGACTCTTTCAAGTTTAGAAATCGCATCTTAAAGTTCCCTTGATAAACGACTCTCTAGGATCAATTATAGGAACTTGCGAAAAGTTCTTGTTCTTAACCCGTGAGAGTTAAGACTTTCGCGTTTTATAGTTCCCTATATAAAAGCCTAGCAAAACTTGACTTAAACACGTTAAGGAAACTAGCTAGAGTAACTTAGATAAGTAAACTCGGGCTGAGTCAGAAGATTCACAACGTTTGAAAATTAAAACCACTTATTCAAAGATTTATTCTAATAAGGAAAGAAAATAACTACGCAAAGGGATAAACTAATAGGCCAAAATAGATCAAAAATTTTGAAAAATGTCGAAAAATTGATTTTCCGGTTAAAATGAGGACAAATACAAGGAAAAGACCACTTAACTTCGATAGAAGTCCCCCTACACTTAAGATAAACATTGTCCTCAATGTTTAAGCATGTGGGAGTAAACTCCCCTGCACTTAGGACATTGTGCACGTTGTTTAAATTTTGCTAAGGAAAAGACAACTAAAGAGATTCCTATTTTAATATTGAAAAAAATAAAATAGTGAATCGAAAAGAGTTTAGGATAGAACCGGGAAGAAGTGGACACGGAATCACGGGTCGTCAAGAATCATCAAAAAGTGGATCATTGAAGCTCGAATCCCTGATTAAGAAGTGAAGAGAGGAAAACAAACCAAAGGGTCCCCCCTACACTTATGGTAAAGAAAGCAAAAAGATAGATGCATGGGTTGCCTCCCAAGAAGCGCTTGGTTTTTGTTTACCGAGTCGTTAGCCTGACGCGACCTTGATCATCAACAGAAGTAGCATGAAACAAATCCACCAGGATCAAAGACATAGTTTTCATCCATCAATAAGCAAGAGCTTAAGGTGAACAAGGCAAGCCAAAAGAGAAGTGGCAAGGTTCCCTTAAGCAGTGATGGAGCACGGTGGGAGCAAGTATGAAGCGGTGCGATCATGTCTTCAATAATTCCAAAGATTTTTCCTTTTATTTCATCAGGTGGATACTGAGATGGCTCTAAGATTGCAATACCGGGGTCGAACACCTTTTCCTTTAAGGGAAAATAGCACTCAGGGTCAGCTGAGTGTGAAGAAGATCCGCAAAGAAGCACAACCTCGTCCTCAGAAGAAGGACAAAGAGGTGTCAAATCGTATGTGCAACGGATTTCGGTGTCGATCGGTTTCTTCTCCTTTGACAAAATTTTCTTCAAATCCAAAGTAGGATGAAGACGATAAGATTCAAAGTCCAGAGGAGGTGCATCACTCTCATGCGAGAAGTATGTATTGAGAAACATAGAGAAGTCTTCCTCGAATGAGTAATCGTCCAAAGTAGGATCGAGTGATGGCGGAGGATCTTCATCATGTGAAGAATCGCTCGAAAGAGTATCGGCCTCATCAAAATCATCGAAAGTGGGTAGCTCGGGATACTCAGAAGTACAATCAAAATCATCCGAGTCTGAGCTAGAATCATCATCATAAGCATCGAAGATCGGTTGAGAATCATAAATGGGAGAAGCGTCCAAAGTAGGGAGAGAATCATCCACATCATCTTCAAAGAGTGGATTATCAGTGGAAGACTCGAATAGAGGATTGTCATAGACGGTAAAGTCATCGAGCACATTTATCATATTCACTGATTCTCGGCCTCCAAAGGATTTGCCTGTAAGCTTCCCCATTTTAAAAACTTTAGAATCATCCCCGACTCGTAAGATTAACTCACCTTCGGCCACATCTATTAAAGCACGTCCGGTTCTTAAGAATGGCCGACCAAGTATTAAAGGAATACGAGGGTCCATTTCATAATCAACTACAACAAAATCGACCGGGAAAGTAAATGTGCCAACTTTGATAAACACGTCTTCGGCTATACCAACGGGGTAAGCGAGAGTGCGGTTTGCAAGTTCGAGAGTCATCTTTGTTGGAATGAGGTCGGGCAATGATAGTGTTTTCCAAACACTCAGTGGCATCAAATTAATACTAGCCCCGAGATCAGCAAGGGCAGTAAATTCTTCAGTTTTGTTGAACACGCAAGGCAACACAAAACGACCGGGATCTCCAAGCTTTTCCGGAAGTTCTCTAAGAAGGACTGCAGAGCAGTTTTCATTTAAGCGTGTGTTGGCGAGTTCAATCAGCTTCTCCTTCTTGCTAAGCAATTCCTTGAATGCTTTGACAAATTTCGGCATGTGGCAAAGTGCTTCAACAAGGCTAATGTTGATGGTCATTTTAGATAGCATATCCACATATTTCGATACTTGACAATCATTCTTGGTTAGATCATTTGTCTTGCCTATGCGAGAAGGGTATGGGATTCTAGGTTGATAAGGGTTAGGTGAAGGTGTAGTTGGTGAAGGTTGTGATGTTGAAGGGTCCTTTCGAGATACATCGTCATGACGAGGCGGAGACGGTAATGGTGTACTACTACTAGGTGTAGGAGGAGTAGGGATACATGGTGGTGGAGGAGGTGTAGATGATGGTGGTGGGGTAGGTGGATTGACAATGGTAATTCCACTACGCGTAGTTATAGCACTCACATTAGCTCGCGGATTAGTGACGGTGTTTGAAGGTAGAGAACCCGAAGAAGAAGGTTGAGCTTCGGGCAAGAAACTAGCCAACAGATTCTTCAATTCAGTTGTTTGAGTGATGAAAGAGGATTGAAGATTATCACGAACCTCGGTTCTGATGTCATTACCTTGCTTCAAGATATCTCCTTTCAAATTGATTATTTGGCTTTGTAGATTCTTGATTTGCTCACCTTGAGTTCTCATGATTGTGTCAACATCGGGATTAAGGGGTGGGTGTTGTTGGGTGGGTGGTTGATAAGGGTTAGAAGCACGAGGTGGGATTTGGTTGCTTCTATTGTAGTTGTTGGCTGGATTTTGGTTTTGAGGAGAAAAACCGGGTGAAAGGTAGTTGTTGGAACGGTAGCTCAGCAGATTTCTATCCCCTTGTTGTCTAGCTTGGTAATTTTCCAGTGAATAATTACCGTAAGCTGCATACACATTTTCCGGATTTCCTTGTGTCGAAGGACAATCGGTGTATGAGTGAGGACCGCCACATGTTTCACAAGGATTAGCAACCGCTTTAACTTGTTGTTGTTGTTGGTTTGAAGCGAGAAGCGTAATACTTTTGCTCATTTCAGCCATCATGCGGGTGAGTTCGGTCATCTCAGGGTTTGCTGAGGTAGAAGAAACATTGACTCTCGTGTTGTTTCTAGAAGAAGCAGAGGAATCCCAGTTCTTATGATGAGTAGTCATGTTTTCAATTAACTCTCTACACTCCTCGGGTCTCCTTTTCATGAATGTGCCACCGGCGGCTGCATTTATCGTATCACGATCTCGAAAAGTCAAACCGTTGTAGAAAGTATCTATCAAAGTGACCGGAAGCATGTTGTGGTTTGGACAACGGTCGATCAAGACATTATATCTCTCCCATGCATCAAAAAGAGATTCATCGGGATCTTGCATGAAACCGCTGATCTGATTGCGAAGGCTTGTGACCATGGATGGTGGAAAGTAGCGCGACAAAAAGCGTTGAGTCATGTCATCCCAAGTGTGAATAGAATTCTTCGGGAGACGATCAAACCATTTCTCGGCATGATGTAATAAAGTGTGTGGAAAGAGTTGTAGGCGAAGCTCATCCATTGTGGCACCGGCCAACTTCATGCTTTGGGTGATTGTAATGAACTTGTCGAGGTGTTTGTTGGCATCATCATCAGGCAGTCCTCTAAATGGGTTTGTTTGTACTTGCTGAATCATGTGGTGCTTCAACGAAAACTCAGGAGCGTTGATTTGCATCGGCGCAATCGGTCCTCCTCGTCCAAACATGGTTGGTTGACAAAGTTCCTCCATGGTCCGAAGATCGGGCTGTGGAAGAGCATTGTTGTTATTATTATTATTGAGGTGCGGTGGCATGTTGTTGTTAACACCTGCCATATCTAAATCTTCTTGAGGCTCGGGCTCTTGATAATTAGAAGATCTAGTACGCATACACCTGAAAATGCAAAAGAAAACAAAACCAAACACAAAGACAATATATATATACACAAGAAAGATAAAATCTTTTTGGATTTTTGAAATTTTTAATTTTTATGGTTTTTTGAATTTTTTATGCAAGAAAAATAACGTTCACAAGTGAACGGATCCCAAAAAGCAACGTGTCTCTCACAGAAAACTGTTGATCTTTACGAAAAGAGCCGGCAGCGGCGCCATTTGATAACTGGCTTTTGGCCCGTATAAAAGTTAAAAGTTCGTTGTGTTGGTCTCTTCGAATTGAAAAACTTATTGTTTAATGTGTGACTCAGTTGAACTTTGGTGGAACAAAGATGTGTCGTTGTAGTTTTGAAAATAAAAGGTGCAAAACAATTAAAGTAAAAGTGCAATTAAAGTAAATCTAAGTCTAATTAAAGTAAAGGTGCAGGTAATTAAAAGCGAGACTAAAACTAAAGGGCAATAAAGTAAATAACGCAAACTTAAATCTAACTAAGGCAAACTTAAAATACAACTAAGACTAAATCTTAAACTAAGGCAAATAAACTTAAAGTGCAATTAAGAAAAAGGCGGGAAAAATAAAGCTTAAAATGAAAAGGCAGAAAACTAAAAACTAAGATTTCCCTATCCGGAATAAACTCCTATTCGGAATAAATGCTATTCGGAATATTTGTCACCTATTCGGAAAGATTAGCCCTATTCGGAATATTTGTCTATTCGGAATGATTGACCCTATGCGGAATAAACCTCCTATGCGGAATAATCCTCTATTCGGAATAGCTGTCCCTATTCGGAATAAAGTTCTACTCGGAATATTCAGTCTATTCGGAAAATTCAGCCTATTCGGAAAGAACCTCCTATGCGGAAAATTCAGCCTATTCGGAAAACTATTCCTATTCGGAATAAAAGTCCCTATTCGGAAAGAGCTTCTATGCAGAATCCCTATTCGGAATATAGAATATTCCGAATAAGCCTCACAGCTAAACCCTTACTCTGAATATAAAGCCACTATTCGGAATATAAAATATTCCGAATAGTCCTCCAAACAAAAGCTTACTCGGAATGTTTCTGGGCTCGATCTCAGGGGAAGAACAGTAACCATAAACCGAAGAACAAGGGATAAGAAAATAGCACGAATCAAACAAAAACTCAACCAAATAAACAAAAAGATTAAATCAAACTAATAACAAAACAACTATTAAGCATAAACAATCAATCCAAAACAATCAAACTCACAAAACTTAATCAAAATAATCAAAACCCACTTAAATAAATCAACCAAAATCAAGAACATAAACATAAACAATAACAATCAAAGATTAAGAAAGGAAGAATGAGATTAACAAGATAAAGATAAAGCTTGACAAGAATTAAAAAGAAAAACTTACTTGAATTAAATGATAATTAAGGTGAAAGACAAGGTAATTAAATAGACAAGTATTTAAATGACAAGGTAAATAAAGGTGGAAGGACTAATTGTCACGATTAGCCAACAAAAACAAATGCTTAACAATCTAAACTATTTATAGGGGAGGATTAGGAAGCTTCCTCCCCTCCTTCATTTCTTGTTAATTGCAAGATTAAGCCCCTTTCTTCTTAATTCTTCATTAATTGCGTCATTAGTCCTTCTCTTCTAATCTTTCTTTTGAACTTGGACTTTAAGAACTTGTGGCTCGGGATTTCTTTTGAATTCGTCTTTAATTTCTTCAATAAAATAGATTTGAATTCTTCGGCTTTTGATAAACTTCCGTCTTTTGACTTATTCTTCGATAAATCTTCAGAATTGGCCTTGGACTTCCGTTCTTTTTCCACTTTTGACTTCTCGACTCCGTCTTTCATCTTTTTCTTCAATAAAAGCCGTGAATGCCCGTGAATTCTCGTGTTTTCTCCACTTTTCACAATTTCGTCCTAAATCACAACAAAAACACAAACCACGCATAATTCCGACATAAAAGACATAAAATACACGTTTTGGTCCGGTTATTATTGTAATTAAGTGGTAGAAAAGATGGGTGTTTACACACCTATCAGCAACCGGGAAACCAGAACCCTACTGGTGGGAGCGGTAGCGGGCCGAAGAAAGATGTGGTATGTTACGAGTGTGGAACCCCTGGGCACGTGAGACCTGATTGTCCCAAGAGGGCCAACCAGAAGAGGGACGACAAGGGAACTCCTTCGCAAGTGTACATGGCTGGCAATGCCCCAACAAACCCAAGCTCCAGCATCGTACCTGGTATTTTTTTACTAAACCAGTGATATGCATCTATCTTGTCTGATACATGTGTAGACCAAAGCACTACAATTGCTAAATTTAGTAAGGTAATGGAAATCCCTCCGATAGTTCTAGGCTCCTATTATACTGTGGAATAGTCAACGGAAAAGTTATGATAATTAAACACCCTCATCCGAGGTTGTTCCTTAAAAACTTTCTGAGTCAGCCGTTTTACACCAATCAGATCCTAGAAAGCCTTGATAACTTTGATGTCGTTCTTAGCACAAATTGGCTAGCAAGTAACATGCAGTTATCCCTTATAGCCAAAAATGGGTTTGTGCACCTTGGTGAGATGAAACCTTGATTATACTGGGGAGCCATTACTCCGATATAGTTAATGCTAGATTTAATGTCATCTCAAGCACCAACGGGCCAGCGACTACTTGGTCCGAAAATATCCCGTTTCCCTAACCTGTTTCTTCCCTGCCTAACCCTGAAGGACACACCCAACTCACAATGGGTGTATTTTGTAGGGTTACTTCCGCCACCTAGACAACCCTAAACCTGAAGGGCACACCCAACTCACAATGGGTGTACTTTGTAGGGCTACGATCGGCATCCCCCGTAAGGAGATGTTGAATGTACTATGTTTTTGGACATTCCTCCTTCCTCTTCGGGTCCAATTAGTTCGACAACACCATCGTCCAGTAGACATTGGGAGATGAAAATTCCTCTCTTTAGGAGTCAGAATTTGTACAAATTTTGAACCAGTAATAGTGAATGTGTGACCCTTGTTACGACACCCTACAAGTCGCGCACATCTTTATTCCTGGTATCTTCTTCCATTTCCACCATTTGAGGTACTTCTTTCTTGCGTCTCTCTCACTCAGCCTCACGGCAAAGGAAGCAGATTCTTTGCAATTTCCTACGCAAACACCATCGACAACAATCCTAACCTCTTTGTTGGGTAGAAACTTTAGTATCATTAACTAATGTTTGTGTCTCGCTGACTTGAGGTAAAGATCTTAAGTCTTTTCTTAAAGATGTTAATATAGGAGGGGTTAAAGTTAAACATGTTCGTTTTACCTGCAACCCCCAATCTTTCATCCACGGGAATGGAAATATAACTTGTATCTCACCCATGAAAAGGATGTAGAAATTGTGCATCCCAGATTCCCCATCGTATGAAATATGTTGATGTGTCCTCCTCTTATTAGAAATCATTTACAATGGATTTTTCCTCCTAACAAAATTCACAACGCCAATGGTCCTCTCCCAGATCCAGGAAAGGTATGACTACAACACCCAATGAGAAGCCCGCGCCTATACATCCACAACAGTAGTCTCCTGTACTGCTCAATCGGATGTATAGTGCGATCCGGATAAAGATCTCTTTGCACTCCTCGCCTACCCATCCACAGCAGCAGTCTCCTTTACTGCTCAATCGGATGTATAGTGCGATCCGGATAAAGATCTCTTTGCATTCCTCGCCTACCCATCCACCGCAGCAGTCTCCTTTAATGCTCAATCGGATGTATAGTGCGATCTGAATAAAGATCTCTTTGCATTCCTCGCCTACCCATCAACAACAGCAGTCTCCTTTACTGCTCAATCGGATGTATAGTTCAATCCAGATAAAGATCTCTTTGCATTCTCTTCTGTTCACCTATTATGACGAAAGCTTCCATAAATGCCATATTAGGCGTATAAGAATAACCTAGGTGTAGACCACTTCGCATTCATGCCGCCATCCGTACCTGAGAGAGAACCTGAAACGAATCATGTGCTTAGAACATCTCTTACTTAAAAAATAACTAAGTTTTTAATAGCTTTGAGGACAAAGCTAAAATAACGGGGTGGTACTGTAAAATCCATGATTTTATGTAATAGATTTCCACCCAATAATCTTAGAACACATGTGTTACATTTCTATGGGTCATGTGTGAATTCGTCTAAACATGTACATATACTTATACATACACACTTGTTGAAATAAGATTCATAATGTGAACCTTGTACATAAAACTAGGGATAGCAAGTAGTAAGATGTATACTTAATATTGGAAATACTCAACACTTAACCAAAAATTAGAAAAATAAGCTACATCATGTATATGTGGCCGTGTATATGTGTATGCATAAGTTTAGGTATCCCTAAACATTCTTGGACTAGCCCAAAGTTATGTATTCCTTATGCTCTAGCCCAACTCAAGCCCACACAAGCCCACCCTTTCCTTTGGATAGCCTTACACGGGACACACATGCATATGTGGAAGAAGAAGGGTTGTCTTGGAAAGGGAAGAGCTTACACTTGGCACAAATGTCCTTACCAAGGCAATCATGCCTTTTGCATTCTCTTTCCCTCTCTCATCTTTAAGCCGAAACACACACATCCCCATCTCTCACACATGCAACTCACTTGTCTCTACTTCTTTCTCTCTCAAACATTTCGGCCATAAGCCACAAAAATCCAAAGTTGATTCATTAAATCAACTAAATCTTTGTCCCATCTTGATTACAAATCATTTGGTGGCATCATTTTTTGGAATCACTACAAGCAAACCCTAGCCAAATCATTATAGGTCACGGATTGGTTTGTGTTAGGGTTTTCACCATCAACTTGAGTAGATCTTATATCTCCTTGTTCATCTAGATCCTCTTTGGTACTTTTAGGCAAGAGATGTATACACATCATAATCTTTCATTTCTTCATGGATGCATCTTCATACATCTATAAAAAAACAAGTGAATAACATGTTAAAAATTAATATTTGGTAAGGCTATGACCCTTATGGGTCACGACATATTTATACAACCTATGATCATGATTCAAAATCTTTTTAATAAGAAACTTATGACTTATGTGTTATGTGTTAAACTAGATTTAAAAACCATATGAAACCTTTTATAAGTCTAAATATGGCATGGGTTACAAATCTTGTTTATGGGACTTTGGTTAACCAATAACCATAGATCTCATGAAAAGAACTTGGGAAACCTAAAGATCATAAAAGCCATGACCTTAAAGATCACGGATAGAATGAGTAAAGGCCATATGATTTGTCTACTAAGTTTTGAATAGTGGAACATGAAATGTTACATGTTAAAAGAGCTATTAAAAATCATCAAAGTAACTTATGTGAATATATAGCTGTGGGTTACATATGACCCTAAAATGGGTTAGATGTACATGCATGCTTATAAAAACCTAGATCTAATGATAAGTGTTAACTTAACATGGTATACATGAAATAAGCTAGTAGATCTAATGGGAATATTGGGAGGGAACAATATAGCCGTGGGCTATACATTATTTCTTGGAATGATAGTAGCCTTAGAAACATGCATGTAACCTAGATAATCATAATGTGTTTTTGTAAATAATTACAAGATTTAAAAACTAGTTAAAGGGATATCTTGGAAATACCAAGATCTAAAAATATAGCCGTGAGCTATATATGAGGGTACATGGATCTATGTTTGATTTTTAGGTCTAGACATAGTTTAGATCTCATTTTGAACTTGTGACTTATTTTCTTGATGTGTACATAGTTAGATCTAATTTTGTAACACATATAAACTACATGCAACCTTAAAATAAGACTTGACTTATCTTAATAAGCTATAACCAATATTAGCCGTGGGATATAAGCTCCTACTAGGGCTTATGACCTACTTATAACCTTATAACACACCTAGATCTAATTTAGTATAACACATAAAACAAAATGTAAGTCTTATTCGTTTAGATTGGAAAACTAAATATTAATAAGCTCATAATAAGCTTATAAGAATATCCTAAGTAAAAATATACATAAAATGTAAATTAATGTTAGTGGACTAATTAAGTCCATGAAATGTTAATTCAAAACTTAAATGGACCTAATAAGCCCATTTTATAAATTATAGTAACTTAAATGGACTTAAGATCACAATTAGGCCCATTTAACTAATTAAAGGACTTAAAAATGTATTAAGCCCAATAGATGATTTAAAGGCCCATTTAAATAAATTAGTGGACTTGAAATATATTTAAGCCCACTAAAATAGCCCATTAGATGTTTAGCCCATTTAATGAGCCCATATAAAGTTTAGATGTTAAAATAAAAGTTTTTATAATAAAATATGACTTATAAAAACTTTTTGGATGAAAATGACAAATTATAAAGCTTAAGGACTAAAACCGTAACTTATGAAACTTATTTTAATAAACTAGTAAGCACAAGGACTGAATTTGTAAATATCCAAAAGTATAGGGTTTAATAATTATTTTCCGTGGCAACTTAAACCCTAGGGACCATTTTAGGAAGTTATTAAAAGTTATTTTGTCATTCTAAAACCCTAAGGACCATTTTGGCAATAGTCCGAAACTTAAAGAAGCCCTAGGGGCTGTTTTGTCATTTTAGTAAAGTTACAAAACCTAGATAATACTAGAGGGACCAAATCTGCCATAAGCCGAAACTATAACAAGCCCTAGGTGCTAAATATGTAAAATCCAAAAGTTATACTTGTTTAAAAATATAAAGGGACTAGTTTTGCCATATTCTGAAACATTTCCAAGCCCTAACCCTAAAATCTATTTTAATTATAATAAAACATAATTAAAATACTTAGACCATAAGAATTAAGGTATAAATTCTTAAGTTTAAATTATTTTATAAATTTTAAAATAATTTATGGGAACTTTAAAGTTAAACAAAATATTTTATATATTATATTTTTTTATAAAATATTTATATTTACTTTAGGAAATAATTGTATAAACAATTATGAATATGTATTGTTAATACATGTACTCATATACTTTTAAGAAATAAAATTATGTGAACGTTAATTAAATTAAATGTTACTACGTAAATATATTATAAGTAAAACCCCTTATGTTTACTTAAATATAGAACGTGGTTATAAAATTTAACGGGATGTTATTGATACAAGTACTATAAACACAGATTAATTTTAAGTGAAACATTTTCTTTTATGTTTACTTAAATGTAAAACTTAATTGTAAAATTGAATGGTTACTATAAATACATGTATGCTAACTAATATTAATAGTTAAACATTTGATGTGAACTTAGAAATGAAACTTATATAAATAAGTTAAATGAATATTGATGCTATTTGAACTATGGTTATTTAGATAAATACCATAGTATGAATAAACTGAATAAAATCTGTATAAGCATACATATATGTTATTTGTACTATCTATTAAGACTGTACTATCTGATTAGGCATAACTTTGGTGTGAGCTTTAATTGGATACCCGTGTTAAACAAGCAATTGCCTACTCCCAGGTTTGTTTACAGCCCCATATAAACTTTGATAAAACTTTCCCTTTTTGGGAAATAAAATATGCAAACATATATTGGACATAACTGAATTGTATAAACTGGATTATGATTGCTTACTATTGAAACTGTTAAATTGTTGTAAATCGTACGAATGTTATAAATAGATCTATTAGGGATTAACCATCCCCGTCTGGGTGAGTCATGCTCCCTGTGCCTTGGCCGGGACAACAGACGTATACCATGTTGGAACTGGAATGGGTGTCTTTTTGTAAGACACTACATCCTCATCTATTGAGGACTATTGGGTTAAGCTTCAGTTTCTAATAATAAACAAATGTTATTTACATTTTAGTAAGAATGCGTTGTGCATTATTACTTCTATGATTATTGTATGTCCAAACTAATTAATTGTTAAAAAAATCTGTAAATTCACCAACTTTATGTTGACCCCGTTAGTATGTTTTGCACAGGAATATGAAGTTAGTACGTGGTGTGTGCATGGTCTCCAGCATCTTAGAAATCTGCATCATAGGACTCGTCAGGGGTTCTATTTGGGAAACAAAAACAATCACCTACTGTCTCGTTTAAGACAATTTTTATTTATTTGTTTAAATAAACATGTAATCTGATTTAACTTACTTTTATCTTATGCTCTATGGACTATATGCTATCGATCCACCCTTGTGACATCTCCATGGATTATTTCCGCATATTTTGACCCTACCCAGGGTGTCACATCTTGTTAGACATCCTATCTACAATTGGGATTTGTACAATGAGGTAACTGAATCTTATATAAGGGTGTATTAGAGAGTGTCTAAAATTGGTATTCAAGAATCAAAGGTATATCTTACCTTTGATGAGTTGCTAACAAGAGTAGATATAGATGATTTGGTGGAACTATAGGAACTAGTTAATAGTAGGGTTTGAGAAAGAATATCCTATTGATGACAAAGATAGGGAGCTTTGGGTTGAGATCAGAAGATTGTTTGAGCCAGATTTAACTGATGAAATATGGAAAGAGCAAACGATGAGATATCACATACTCATTTAGATACTTTTTGAGTCATGTGTAGTTCATCATGTTTTTACTATCGGGGGTTGTTAGGATATATATGCTCACTAAAAAGGAGTATCCTCTAGATGTTGGTGTTTTGGAACAGATAATAACATCAGGTTTTAAGATGACTAATGAATTTATTGAGATGGCTTTAGATTTGTTGCAAAGGGTACATGCTCAGTATGACAAAACTAGATTTGTGTCAAGAGGAAACTACCCTACATTTGGCACATGAGATAATAAAAGTACTTTTATACAGTTTTAATTATTCTCATTTTATTTTAGAAACTTGTGAATTTGAGAGGGGAATCATAACTTTAGGGAAGGATTGTTGAAAATAATTTTAGTGTTGTTTGTATTTTGCACTACCAATATTAATTGTAATAATGTTGGTAGTTATATATTAGTGTTGGTCGTGTATGTACAAAATTGGACAAGTTGGTCATGGTCAAGAATAGTGATGTCAGAGATACCAATGTTCCTAGGAAGATAAATATTTAAGACGTGTGAGTTATCAGCAGAAGATATTGTGTATGTATCTTCTATATTTGAAGATCTTTTTATGTAAAGGACTCCTTGTATTATTAAAGGATGTCCTAGGGTGAGGAATTATACATACATTCTCTTTATGTTTGTTCTAGACTTTAAGGTTTTTGTAACCATAATACTTGTTCAAGAGTATTTGTATTATCATAATAATATTGAAGTGTTTGTTATATACAATATGTCTTGATCATTCATAATACTTCACATTCATTCTTCATAATATCAAAAAGTAGATTCCACATACTATTTAATATTAATTCAAAGTTTCTACTAAGGCTGAGTAGAGGTTATTCTTCTTAGCCTAAATCTACAAGCTAGGTTTAAACGATCAAAGGAATCAACAAGCTTTCTCGTCCTTTTAACCTCCCTAAGCGATTTGAATCCTATGGCTGCGTGCTTCGCTTTGTGGTTTGTGGCCTTTCAATTCGATCGTGGACACTAGGCCATTTGATGCGATCTTTCACGCTACGTCTCTTAATGACCGGTGGAGAGTTATTGTCGAAGTCCATTTCCAGCGAAAGTTGGGGCTCCACATTGGTTCTCGTGTGATTGAAAGGACTAGGAGTCTGGGAATATAGACAAGACGTGTCCTAACCTCCTCCTGCTTATCCTCTCGCATTATTTCTAGCATGAGGGGAAGGAAAGTGTCGTAGTTTTGGGACACACATTCTCGAAGGTTTAATTCGAGATGTGGTTGCTCTGCTCCACCTACTGGTCGTGCTTCTTGTTGTGGCTTGATGAGACTCTAATTATACATAGTATCATCCTCCAAATCGGGCTTAAAACATGGAAAAATATCAATAAACCTTGCAAAATACCTTTGTTTTCCTCATTGTGTGATTGCAGGCTCGGATATTGTGAATTTACCAAAGATCACAAGAAACAAGCAAAAACGAATACGGGAAAAGAAGCCACACAAAAGAACCAGAGTCGATGTGGAATTTCTAAATAATACCTTGAAGAATTGAATATGTATAAGTTTGGTCCCTCAAGTTTGAAGAAATGACACTTTATACCATTTAAATCTTAAAAATACAAAAAGTGTCCCTAAAGTATCAAGACTTGTTAAGACACACCCTTGAAGAATCAATAATATGCAATTTAACTTCTTTTCTATGTTATATGAAAATACAAGGACTAAATGTGACCATTTGCAAAATATATTACAAAGGATAAAGCTACTAAATGTTTACTAAATGCCAAGGGAGTGTTTTGCAAATTGCTAAAAGTTTAAGGATCAAAACTGTCTAAAATAAACCCACTTTACCCGAATACCCAACCCATTATCCAACAAACCCAACAAGCCCAATAAGCCCAATCCCTTTTGTTAACCCGTTTTTAGTACAAGCCTAAAATTTGAATTATAATTAAACACGATTAACTATTGTTTTCCACAAATAAATTAAACCTTTGACTATTCACTATAAACCCCAACAACACACTCTCCCTTAATCCATCTTAACACAAAGGGGTTGTAACACCCCATTTTGGAAATGGAATATTACGCATAATCATGGCGTGTCATCAATGCATACAAGGATAAATGTCTAAGCATTATTCAACCATAAAAGGGAAATACCGGAATCAAACATCGGTAACCCCAAAGTAAAGCTCATCACACACAAACATAAATACTGTAAAAGGAAAGGACGAAACAATGTCCATAGCAACTGTATCAAAGTAAAGGGAATGCATAAAGTAAAGAAAGGCAGTAAAGCTTCCAATCCATATGCACGTACGTTTGAGATCTACGAGCGTCCCTGAGTACCTGCCGTTTTGGGAACATGAAAAGGAAAATGGCTGAGCAAGACGCTCAGTGCACGGATGTACAATATAGCATGAAATAGGATAAACATGTAACATATAACAGCGGAAGACTAAGTTCTGAGTAAACTGGTTAAGTATTAAGAAAACTGGTTTTATAGTTTGAAAAGCCTTATGTTTATCTTATGAAAACTGTTTTAACATAAATATACCATAGCCCATATAGGTCATGAAAAGGTCACGTGCATGAATACTTGGAGGGGTGACCTCATCATGCTGATTAGAGGGGATGCCTCTAATTAATATACTGGTTTGGGTAGGAGGGATCAACTCCTTGTGAAGGGTGCAAGGCACACACCACATTCACCATGATAAACTGAATAAAACATGTAACTAGGATGCACCCATACGCCCCACCTGATATAATAATATGGCCAAAACTGAAAAGGGACGCCACGAGCAATCACTCCGCCGTGGGGAAGTCATAACATTGGTGCCTCCAATGTTATGGTTATGGTACCTCCATAACTAGGTGAAACTGGTCATGCTTGTATATGGCTATAGATTATGCTAATTAAACATAAGCAGTTCAAAACAATAAAACAAATGCTGGGGAAAACAGTTGGCTGCATACGGGGAAATCCTAATAAGGAAAGAATGTCCATACTGAAAGGACGGGAATCCGTACCTCAAGTCCAGTGAATGAACGGAAGAAAGACTCCTACTTCTGGATCACTAACGCTACATGAATACACACGTGTATAAGTATCGATTCACTGATTACGTACTGGGTTTTATGTCTCATTTTAGCTGACTTGGTATGTTTTAGGTCATGGTTCACTGTTTAGAGCCTTAAACTATGTTTATCTTGTATTCTGATTAATCCGTTTAAGTATTACTGGTATTTCATGTATTATTATACTTACTGTGTAATAATAAGTAACTTTCCAAAAATAGCAGGTTTCCAAAAATAGAAAGTTTCCAAAAATAGAAAGTTTACAAAAATAGAAAGTTTCCAAAAATAGAAAGTTACCAAAAATAGAAAGTTTCCAAAAATAGAAAGTTTCCAAAAATAGAAAGTTTCCAAAAATAGAAAGTTTCCAAAAATAGAAAGTTTCCAAAAATAGAAAGTTTCCAAAAATAGAATTTACTGCTTAAAATAGATTAGTTTCTAAAAATAGAAAGTTTCTAAAAATAGATCAGCTGCCTTAATTAAATAAGTTTCCATATATAGAAGGTTTCCATAATTAGATTAGCTGCCTGAAATAGATAGATTTCCATATATAGAAGGTTTCCATAATTAGATTAGTTGCCTTATTTAATTAAGTTTCTATAAATAGAAGTTTCCATATTTAGAATTAAGCTGGTTACATAAGCTAACATATAAGTCTAAGTGTTTATAAGCTTGTTTCTTAAGTCATATGATATAGTATATAGTTTAATTATTATTTCATGTATTTTAATTAAGCTATAGGTTAAGCATTTTAATTAAAGTATAACATGTTTTAATTAAAATGAAATGAAATACTTAGGTTAAAATATGTATTATTATTATTA
Source organism: Glebionis coronaria (assembly GCA_025667525.1). Lineage (NCBI taxonomy): Eukaryota > Viridiplantae > Streptophyta > Magnoliopsida > Asterales > Asteraceae > Glebionis > Glebionis coronaria. Next base: position 150,792,633 of record CM046874.1, read on the forward strand.
ATAATATAACCTAAGTCATGTCTAAATTAATTAATTATAGGCATGTTTTAAATAATTAATTAATTATAACTTATAACATAAAATACTTAGGTTAAATTAATAGCATGCTAAATTAATAATTAGAATAACCTAAGTCATGGTTTAATTAATATCTCATGTTATTAATTAATTTATATCCTAAGTTCATGATTCATAAAAATTAACATGTAACATAGATCATGATTTAACCAACGAACCATGAATCGGGCATGAATTCGACACCGTACCCCGAGCCAAACTCGGGGCACGTGTGCCCCCTTGCTGCCGTGGGTCCCACATGAGCCAACCAAGACCTAAAATGGTCTTGGTGGTGGCGGCAATAAGCAAACCAAACCCTCCTCGGGTTTGTTTTGCTAGGCGGCTAAAAACAACACCCCTTTTAAATCATTCTTTGATTTTAATTAATACCAAAACATGTTAGATCAATGTTTAATTATCATGTTTAAATAAGAAAAACAATAACATATTCATGAACATAAACAAAGATTCAAAAGAATTAAAAAGAAGGGTTTAAAAAGGTATACCACTATGTAGCTTGGAAAAGGATGAACAAACACTGATTATAGCAATAGTTTTTAAGATCAAAATCAACCAATCACCCTCCTATGGTGATGCTAAGGTGGCGGCACAAAGAGAGAACAAGGAGGAGGAGAGAAAACTCTTTTAGGGTTTTTGTGTTTATTTCTTGAAAGTGAAAAATGAAAACTAGTTTTACTCTTTACCCCCCTTTACTTGTAAAAGTCCATGGGCTTAGCCCATTTCTTGTTGTTGTGCCGTGGGTATGGGGGCCCCACATGGGGTACCCATACCTTTCTCGTGTCCCGATGTTTCGTGTTCGTTCGTGGTTAAACGTGCTCGTGTTTAAAGTGTTTCTGTTTATTTTATCATGTCGTTTATCGTAATCTTAACGCTCGTAACTATACTATATGTATTTACGTAATTATTCTAGTTCGTATTTTAAATGGTGATCATGATTTAGTTATGTTCACGTGACATATTTATTAACTTTTTATCATGAGTTCGTACGTAATCGATACTTGTCATGTCATACACGTATGCACTTGCTTGATTATTAGCACATGAATGTGATCAATACTAAATGAGGTAAGTTTTAATCTAGGACGTACGATCTTAAGGGCACTATTCATGGTAAAAGCATGCGGGTTTTACAATTCTTCCCCCCTAAAAAGAATAATTCGTCCCCGAATTATAGATAAAGTAAGCTGAAAAGAAGTAACATACCCGAACTCAAAATATGAAGTGAGGGTAAGAAGCCCGGATAGACTCCTCTGTTTCCCAAGTGGCTTCCCGCTCGGTATGGTCCCTCCAAAGGATTTTGACGAAAGGAATCGTCTTCCTTCTCATGACTCGTTCTTGCCTGTCGAGTACTCGTTCGGGTTCTTCTATAAAAGTGAGATCCTCACGTATCTGTTCCAGTGGATACTGAACCATGTGAAGGGGATGATAATTGTACCCTCTGAGTAAGGACACATGGAACACGTTATGCACGTGCGAAAGCTGAGGAGGTAACGCCAATCGGTAAGATACTTCACCGATTCGTTCAATGATATCAAAAGGTCCGATGAAACGAGGAATGAGTTTTCCTTTGATCTCGAAGCGTTTAACACCACGTGCCGGCGAAACCTTGAGGAAGACGTGATCTCCCACATTAAAATGTATGTCCCTACGATGCTTATCGGTGTAACTCTTCTGACGTGACCGTGCTTCTTGCAACTTCTGTTTAGCTACCTCAATCTTCTCATTGGTCATTTGTATAATCTCTGGTCCTTCGAGTGTTCGCTCTCCCACTTGATCCCAGCAAGTTGGAGCGCGACACTTTCTGCCATACAACATTTCGAAAGGAGCACATTTGATACTTGCGTGCCAGCTGTTGTTGTATGCAAACTCGACCAAACAGATGTAATCGTCCCAATCACCTGTCCATTCCAACGCACACGACCTTAACATATCTTCCAATGTCTGAATTGTTCGCTCCGATTGTCCGTCCGTTTGAGGATGGAAGGCTGTACTCAGCTTAAGTTGTGTACCCCAAGCTTTTTGCAGACCTTTCCAGAATCGCGACGTGAAACGAGGATCTCTGTCTGAGACGATGCTGGAGGGAGTGCCGTGGAGTCTCATGATCTCCCTCCTGTAAGTATCTGCGAGTTTACTTACCGGATCTTCCTTGCGTATCGGTAAGAAATGAGCTGATTTGGTGAGTCGATCAACAATGACCCAAATAGCATCGTGCTTCTTCTTGGTAGGCGGAAGACCGGTAACAAAATCCATGGTGATTTTGTCCCACTTCCACTCTGGAATATCCAACGGTTGAAGGAGACCGCCCGATCGCTGATGTTCGATCTTAACCTGCTGGCAGGTAAGACATTTGGAGACATAAGTGGCTACATCCTGTTTCATACCACTCCACCAAAAGTGCTGTCTGATGTCATGGTACATTTTTGTCGACCCAGGATGTATAGAAAATGGGGAGCTGTGAGCTTCAGCTAACACTACTTCCCGGAGTTCTTGATTGTCAGGAACACAAAGTCTCGTGCCCTGCCAAACGATACCGTCTGCGTCCATTCTGAATTCTGTCTGCTTCTCCAAATTCTGAATTATCGCCCAAATCTCTCCATCATCCTTCTGCGCTTCCTTGATCCTAGTCAGTAACTCAGGTTCTACTCTAAGATTCGCCCAGTATCCGTGCTGCCCACGTACCATGATTTCGATGTCTAGCCGCTCCAAGTCTCTTATGTTTTGTTCCTTGATCTTAATGCCGTTGATCATTCCGGACTTTCTGCTGAGTGCATCTGCTACTACATTAGCTTTCCCGGGATGATACTGTAGGTTAATATCGTAATCCTTCAACAGTTCCAACCATCTCCTTTGTCTCATGTTCAATTCTCGCTGTGTGAAGATATACTTCAAGCTCTTGTGATCCGTGAAAATGTCGCATGATTCTCCATATAAGTAATGCCTCCATATCTTCAATGCGAACACCACTGCAGCAAGTTCCAAGTCATGCGTAGGGTAGTTTTCTTCATAGGGCTTAAGCTGCCGTGAAGCATACGCGATCACTTTCCCATGTTGCATGAGAACACAGCCCAGTCCCTTCCCCGATGCATCGCTATAGATCTGAAATCCACCTGTACCAGATGGGAGAGTAAGAATAGGTGCAGATACTAACTTCTGCTTTAGGTCTTCGAAGCTCTTCTCTCGATCTTCCGTCCAGACGAATTTCTCTCCTTTTCGCATCAGTTTGGTGAGAGGCAATGCCAGGCGGGAAAAGTTTTCCACGAATCTGCGATAATATCCAACTAAGCCTAAGAAACTGCGGACTTCTGTCGCCGACGTTGGTCTTGGCCATTTAGTGATAGCCTCAACCTTCGCTGGGTCCATAGTGATCCCTTCTGCTGATACAATGTGACCTAAGAATGCCACCTTGTTTAACCAGAACTCACACTTGGAGAATTTTGCATACAGCTGTTTCTGACGTAGAATCTGTAGTACCGTACGAAGATGGTCTTCGTGTTCCTCCGTGGACTTTGAGAAAATCAGGATGTCATCGATGAATACAATGACAAATTTATCAAGGAATTCATGGAAGATTCTGTTCATCAGATCCATGAATACTGCTGGAGCGTTAGTCAGGCCGAATGGCATGACCACAAACTCATAATGGCCATAGCGGGTACGAAAAGCAGTCTTAGCAATGTCCTGCTCTTTAACCCTCAGCTGATGGTAGCCTGACCTTAGATCGATCTTTGAGAAGTGTTTGGCTCCTTGAAGTTGGTCAAATAGATCGTCTATACATGGCAGTGGATATCTATTGCGGATGGTAATCTTATTAAGTTCACGGTAGTCAATGCAAAGTCGCATGTTGCCGTCCTTCTTCTTAACGAACAAGACCGGTGCGCCCCATGGAGATGCGCTTGGTCTAATGAACCCTCGTTCAAGAAGTTCCTGCAGTTGGTCTTTTAGTTCTTTTAGCTCTATGGGAGCCATACGATACGGAGCCTTAGAGATTGGCTCGGCTCCTGGAACAAGGTCGATGTTGAACTCCACTTCTCTTGCAGGTGGTATGCCTGGAAGTTCATCTGGGAAGACGTCTTGAAATTCCGAAACTACTGGTTGATCCTGAATCGATGGGGATTCAGCATCTATGTCGTGAACCGTAGCTAGATAACCTTCGCAGCCATGTGACAGTAATGCACGTGCTTGCAAGGTAGATATCACTTGTACAGACCGTCCGGGTATGAACCCGTTATGAATGTACTCAGGTGCATTAATGTCGCCGAAGATCACCCGATATGAGTGGCAGTCTATGGTAGCATGGTTCTTGGATAGCCAGTCCATGCCGAGTATCATATCGAACTCAATCATGTCTAGGGGAAGTGCATCTACTGCACGAACTTTATCGTCAAACTCTAGAGGAAGACTCTTGTATACCTGAGTTATTAATACAGAGTCCCTCAAGGGCGTGGAAATGGTAAGCCTATTTTCTAATGGCAAGGGAAGTGTCCTGATGTTCTTAGCATAAGTAGTGGAAATAACTGAATGAGTGGCACTCGTGTCGAAAAGAACACATGCAGCCTGGCCGTACATATACAAAATTCCAGTAATGGTACCTGTAGATTTGTTTGCCTGATCGCGCGATGTCGTGTAGACACGCCCAGTGGTAGGAGGCGGTTTAGTATCAGCATGACCCGAGGTACCCTCCATTTCACCTTACGGCAATCTCTCATACGATGGCCAGGGAGGCCGCACTTGTAGCACGCGTCGGAATCATGACGACATGGGCCAGGGTGTCTACGATGGCAAGTATTGCAAAGAGGATGAGTGAATCCTCCAGCAGGAGTCCTTGCTTGCTGAGGGCCTGCTGATGACAAAACGTGTTAAGAATAAAGTATATGCACGAGTATAAGACATATGCATCATAAGATATTCACCAGTGTTAGCTGAACGGTTAGGCTGAGAACCCCTGTGGTTCTGGTCCTTCCCGTTACCGTGGTTCCTGGTAGAGATTAATATAGTGTCAGCATGAGAGTTATAACATGAAATCATGAGAAGATGCGTAAATAGTAGGACCTGCTGTTGTTGGAGTGTCCCGCATTGTTACGGTAATTATCATTACCGCTGCGCCTTTCCACAACAGAACGGTCGTTAGAGTGACCGTTTCCTTTGGGCTGATTAGGCTGCTGCTGGGTAGCCGGCTGAGACCGGTCCCCAGTTTTCTGCCTGGAAGATACAGTTTAAGAGATGATTATAGAACATATAATGATAGGATGGGGTCTGGTTATCGATAGAACACGAAATGTTTACCTCTTGTCGGGTCTTTCAGCTTCCCCGAACTCATCGCGTTCCTGCAACATCTCAAGCTTCCTTGCTGCGTCGGCCACTTGTGCTACTGTATTGAACGTAGCACATACTAGATTGTTCGCGACCGAGGTGCGAAGTGCCCACCTAAAGTGGTGTGCCTGTTCCTCAGGAGTACCAGTTGCTGCCCCTAGAAAACCAGCTAAGCGAAGAAAGCGCTGCATGAATTCATTGCTATTCTCGCCCGCTCTCTGACGTATCCCATGGTATTCTCGCTTGAGTTTGTCCTGCTCTGCCTTAGGAAAGAACTGCTCCATCACTCTCTCCTTGAATTGGGCCCATGTCAAACCAGCGACCCATTCATCACCTCCTTCTGACTGCGTCAAAGCTAGCCACCAGTTGAGTACATCGCCTTCAAACCGGTAGCATGCCAATCTCGCCTTGAAGGCGGGGTCACATCCCATAGCATTGAAGATTTTCTCAATGTGAGTCAACCAGCTTTCAGCATCGCTGGGGCTATCAGTCTTTTCAAAAGCTCTAGGACGGAGCTTGTTAAATCTTTCCAACCATACTGCTAGTGTCACTGGGGGAGGAGGAGGAGGAGGTGCCTGATTCTGCTGCTGCTGATTGTTGGCAGCTTGGACTTCAGCACGAATGTCGTTCCTCAGTTGAGGAAGTAAGGCTTGCATGGCAGCCTGAATCGCAGCATTGAGCTGCTCTTGCTCGCGTGTGAGAACCATCTGACAGTATAACATAAACATATGATTAACAGTTCAAACATAAAATATAACTTATATATATACATAAAAAAAAATTATGCTAAAAAAAATTTTCACGAGAAAAATTTTATGCAAGAAAATCTTTGTATGAATGCATGATGCAGTTTTATGAAAACTTTTGATGCTCGAGAGTGAACGCCTCTGGTCGGTTCACTCAAAACAAAAGACATATCGAGGGGACGCCTATGGGTCGGTCCCAAATTTAAAAGTTTCGATAAAACACATGCGACTAAATAGGGCCAGTCATGTACCAACCATTACTTAGTCAAAAACCCTGTAACAATGACATGTATATGTATGCTTAAAATGATGAATGCATGAAAACAACTGTCAGTTCTAGGAAGACCGTAGTGACTACCCACTAATCACATGTCATATTTGAGAGCCTACAGGTCGAAACCTTGGCTCTGATACCATAATTGTAACACCTCATTTTGGAAATGGAATATTACGCATAATCATGGCGTGTCATCAAAGCATACAAGGATAAATGTCTAAGCATTATTCAACCATAAAAGGGAAATACCAGAATCAAACATCGGTAACCCCAAAGTAAAGCTCATCACACACAAACATAAATACTGTAAAAGGAAAGGACGAAACAATGTCCATAGCAACTGTATCAAAGTAAAGGGAATGCATAAAGTAAAGAAAGGCAGTAAAGCTTCCAATCCATATGCACGTACGTTTGAGATCTACGAGCGTCCCTGAGTACCTGCCGTTTTGGGAACATGAAAAGGAAAACGGCTGAGCAAGACGCTCAGTGCACGGATGTACAATATAGCATGAAATAGGATAAACATGTAACATATAACAGCGGAAGACTAAGTTCTGAGTAAACTGGTTAAGTATTAAGAAAACTGGTTTTATAGTTTGAAAAGCCTTATGTTTATCTTATGAAAACTGTTTTAACATAAATATACCATAGCCCATATAGGTCATGAAAAGGTCACGTACATGAATACTTGGAGGGGTGACCTCATCATGCTGATTAGAGGGGATGCCTCTAATTAATATACTGGTTTGGGTAGGAGGGATCAACTCCTTGTGAAGGGTGCAAGGCACACACCACATTCACCATGATAAACTGAATAAAACATGTAACTAGGATGCACCCATACGCCCCACCTGATATAATAATATGGCCAAAACTGAAAAGGGACGCCACGAGCAATCACTCCGCCGTGGGGAAGTCATAACATTGGTGCCTCCAATGTTATGGTTATGGTACCTCCATAACTAGGTGAAACTGGTCATGCTTGTATATGGCTATAGATTATGCTAATTAAACATAAGCAGTTCAAAACAATAAAACAAATGCTGGGGAAAACAGTTGGCTGCATACGGGGAAATCCTAATAAGGAAAGAATGTCCATACTGAAAGGACGGGAATCCGTACCTCAAGTCCAGTGAATGAACGGAAGAAAGACTCCTACTTCTGGATCACTAACGCTACATGAATACACACGTGTATAAGTATCGATTCACTGATTACGTACTGGGTTTTATGTCTCATTTTAGCTGACTTGGTATGTTTTAGGTCATGGTTCACTGTTTAGAGCCTTAAACTGTGTTTATCTTGTATTCTGATTAATCCGTTTAAGTATTACTGGTATTTCATGTATTATTATACTTACTGTGTAATAATAAGTAACTTTCCAAAAATAGCAGGTTTCCAAAAATAGAAAGTTTCCAAAAATAGAAAGTTTCCAAAAATAGAAAGTTTCCAAAAATAGAAAGTTACCAAAAATAGAAAGTTTCCAAAAATAGAAAGTTTCCAAAAATAGAAAGTTTCCAAAAATAGAAAGTTTCCAAAAATAGAATTTACTGCTTAAAATAGATTAGTTTCTAAAAATAGAAAGTTTCCAAAAATAGATCAGCTGCCTTAATTAAATAAGTTTCCATATATAGAAGGTTTCCATAATTAGATTAGCTGCCTGAAATAGATAGATTTCCATATATAGAAGGTTTCCATAATTAGATTAGTTGCCTTATTTAATTAAGTTTCTATAAATAGAAGTTTCCATATTTAGAATTAAGCTGGTTACATAAGCTAACATATAAGTCTAAGTGTTTATAAGCTTGTTTCTTAAGTCATATGATATAGTATATAGTTTAATTATTATTTCATGTATTTTAATTAAACTATAGGTTAAGCATTTTAATTAAAGTATAACATGTTTTAATTAAAATGAAATGAAATACTTAGGTTAAAATATGTATTATTATTATTAATAATATAACCTAAGTCATGTCTAAATTAATTAATTATAGGCACGTTTTAAATAATTAATTAATTATAACTTATAACATAAAATACTTAGGTTAAATTAATATCATGCTAAATTAATAATTAGAATAACCTAAGTCATGGTTTAATTAATATCTCATGTTATTAATTAATTTATATCCTAAGTTCATGATTCATAAAAATTAACATGTAACATAGATCATGATTTAACCAACGAACCATGAATCGGGCATGAATTCGACACCGTACCCCGAGCCAAACTCGGGGCACGTGTGCCCCCTTGCTGCCGTGGGTCCCACATGAGCCAACCAAGACCTAAAATGGTCTTGGTGGTGGCGGCAATAAGCAAACCAAACCCCCCTCGGGTTTGTTTTGCTAGGCGGCTAAAAACAACACCCCTTTTAAATCATTCTTTGATTTTAATTAATACCAAAACATGTTAGATCAATGTTTAATTATCATGTTTAAATAAGAAAAACAATAACATATTCATGAACATAAACAAAGATTCAAAAGAATTAAAAAGAAGGGTTTAAAAAGGTATACCACTATGTAGCTTGGAAAAGGATGAACAAACACTGATTATAGCAATAGTTTTTAAGATCAAAATCAACCAATCACCCTCCTATGGTGATGCTAAGGTGGCGGCACAAAGAGAGAACAAGGAGGAGGAGAGAAAACTCTTTTAGGGTTTTTGTGTTTATTTCTTGAAAGTGAAAAATGAAAACTAGTTTTACTCTTTACCCCCCTTTACTTGTAAAAGTCCATGGGCTTAGCCCATTTCTTGTTGTTGTGCCGTGGGTATGGGGGCCCCACATGGGGTACCCGTACCTTTCTCGTGTCCCGATGTTTCGTGTTCGTTCGTGGTTAAACGTGCTCGTGTTTAAAGTGTTTCTGTTTATTTTATCATGTCGTTTATCGTAATCTTAACGCTCGTAACTATACTATATGTATTTACGTAATTATTCTAGTTCGTATTTTAAATGGTGATCATGATTTAGTTATGTTCACGTGACATATTTATTAACTGTTTATCATGAGTTCGTACGTAATCGATACTTGTCATGTCATACACGTATGCACTTGCTTGATTATTAGCACATGAATGTGATCAATACTAAATGAGGTAAGTTTTAATCTAGGACGTACGATCTTAAGGGCACTATTCATGGTAAAAGCATGCGGGTTTTACAGGGGTTTTGTTTAAGGATTTGGAGATCAACAATTTCACATTCTCTAAACATATCCACACGCTTACATTTGCCACATCAGCAACCATACTCCGTCCCACATGCTCCCCAACTACAGACAATGAGAACAAGACAACAATTGGCAGAAGATGGACGATTGAGATCAATTGACTTGGTCACCACACAAAATAAATGGTCTTGGTTAACTTTTCCAGTTGTGGCATCACATGGGTTTGGTAGAGAGTCACATGCGGCACATTTGACTTCATATTTCAAATTCAAACTAGGAATCTATTGGCATCTTTCACGAATCAACAAAGGGCATTTCTGGAATTCGTATATCTAGGTTTCATAGTCTTCTTGTATTCTAGAAATTTCTTTCAAGTAGTATAAAAGCTAGCATAGGCAGTTGTAATATCTTTGTTCCAAAAATATTGTAAACTCTTTTTATCAAATAGTTAAAGTAATATTAAGACCTTGCAATTTTATGATTTCCAATTTAATTTACTTTGCATTTAAATTCGTGTTATTACTTTTCTACAAATGTTATTTCAATTTCAAAAGAGTTTTTAAGTTTTTTTTGTCAAATCCTTTTGAGATCCAAGTGTTATAAGTGATTGTATATGCTTGACTTGACAAATCAAGCACAATCAAACTTGTAATACTTGTTACTTTCTGTTGGTGACTCATCTTTTCATTCACAAGTTTCTGGTTCTAAAACATTTTATCAAATTTAGTTGATTTTTGTTTATTGGTTTATGTTCAGTAAGCTAGTTCATAAGCTAACTAACAAATAACTTTTGAGCTTGTTTACCTGGACTTGAAGTTTTTTGTTTGTAGTGTGTTAAACAAGTCTCTTTAGAAATGGCAAAAAGACTGTTGTAGTCTTTTCCTTTAGACTATTGTAGTCCAAAGGTTTGCACAAAGATCTCATAAGCTCATTTCCAAACAAAGCCATAAGATCAGAAAGTTCATGATACTTTGCATCATTGGTGGTTCCTTGGTCCGAACAATACCAAATGAGGTTTGCCAATTAAAACTCTAGCTTGATTGATCTATCTGTCCCAATCGTGCTTTTTGTGGATACTTGTATTATGTGGCCTTTTAGCTTATTTTTGAGTTGTTGTATGCTTACCATGGTATTCTTAATTGATATAAATTGTTGCTTCATTTTTTAGTTAGTATAATCAGTTACTTTCTTTGTTAATCTTGGTAATCTACCAATTAAAGGGTGTTTGGATTTCTATGTTTGAGGGTGCTTGACAACCACACTTAGACCTACTTGTTCTTGCACACTTTTAGTTGGTTTATAATAGTGTTTATCTGCTTTTTATTCCATGTTGTTAGTTTAAAATTATCATCTTAAGTATTCTATTTAAATTCAGTTAAACTGACTGATTTGTTGCTTCATTGAGTTGTCTGATATATGTTATACTTAGGTGGTGTGTTGTCTGATGTATATGACATGCTTGTATGAGTTAAATATCCTTTGGTGTTAAATTATGGATCTTACTTGTGTATTTTTGGCTAAAACCAGTGTAAATCATATTAGCTAGCATAACCTGCCCATTTTTAGCTTTCAAGTTTTGAAATTTTGTTCACAAATAGTTTAGAATAGTATATTCATTTGTTTTAAGGTTTCAATAGATATGGATTGCTTATTTAGCTTATCTGTTAAGTTGAAATTCACTTCTGTGCATTAAGGACTATAGCAAGGTAGTTTTCTTACCATTGTTAGTGTTATCTGTTACCACTGTTAGTATTGTTTGGGTTTGCCATTATTATTTTAGGATCTAGTTACTTGCAATTTGTCTTTCTTATTTGATTGCTAGTGTTTTGTGGTTCCTTGTTGTGTGTTAATTGTATTTTGAGCTGCCATATTATCCCAATAAGCTGAACACCAGGTTATTGGGTCAATTGTCCAAAAAACAAAGCATTAGGCCAACTTGTTAAGCTTGGATTCACATGAACACGGGTATAAGATCCGGAGGTCGGGGAGGATAGAAGTGGTGTTTAGCCATTTTAGAGAGAGAAACAAGTAACTAGAAAAGTGTGTTTATTCTAGTGAGAGAAAGACAAGTAAGAAATGAAAAGCCTCACCCCTCCATGGAAGTATGGAGGGGTTTATATAGCCCGGGACTTGGACTTTACATATGACAATATTAGTCCCTGCAAGTCCCGGCTATGAAACTAATGTAATTCCGTTAGTCTCACACATTTTAAGGCTAACAATCTTCCCCCAATGTGGTGACATACGGAATTACTTACAATGTTCCTAACAAATGCAAATACAACAAAAATATGACAGTATTAAGTTTGCTTCCAATGCTGAGGGTGACACCGTTGTCTTCAAGTCTTCTAGAAAAACTTATACCCCAGTTTGTATCCTCTTTGTCTTTGCTTGTTGAGGAACCATTGTATCATGTATGAACTGGATTAACTTCCCCCCAATTCATACCACATGTCTTGAAAAGCTTTCTTCATAGACTTCTTTTTGACGAAGCTTCTGAATCAGCTTCCCCCCAAACCAAAATCCCTGTCTTGAGCAGAATCTGTAGCTTGAGCAATCTTCTATCTTTGACATTTAAAGTACACAGCGGATTTTTGTAGAAGAAGAAGTAAACCCCACCAAGTAACTGCTACCTTAACATTTTTGGTCTTCATGATTATGAGTTTGGGGGAACATGTAAGAAATCAGCAACAAATCTTCTCACGCTTGTAGAATGCTTCCCCCTGGAAGTTGAACTAAGTACTTTAGAGTGGGAACTAAGTCTCCAAAGTACACGTTCTTCCCCCATGATGGTGACGAACTCTCAGAAGCATCATCTGACGTGTACGGTCAAAATCGCGAGATGTTCTTGTCGAAAGTATGATGGTGACGAACACTCGGTAGCGTTCTTGTCAAATGTATGGTGGTTAAGAACACTCGGTAGCATTCTTATCAAAAGTATGGTGGTTAAGAACACTCGGTAGCATTCTTTTCAAAAGTATGGTGGTTAAGAACACTCGATAGCATCATCTGACGAGTACAATCAGAATCACGAGAAGTCCGTGTCTAAAGCAGTAATCTTTGTTGACATTCTGTAGCTCAAGTTGCTCGTGAGAATTGGTTGCTGATCATATCTCTACTCTTGTACTCTCTGGCTAAACTTACCGACCTCGTATTCTTTCGGCTATCTGTAATGACCACTGGTGAAGTAAACCTGATATTCCAAACTTGAAACTGAAGTACAATCTCCCAAATTTGTTACTTACGCTTAGCACTGTGTTGATTGAAGAACGGTGCAGAGAAACGTCTCTTAGAATCTTATACATAAAGAGAGAGGTATAAGATGTAGAACACCTCTTGAAGTATCCACAACTCCCGGTGAGTGTGACACTGAGCACTACAACGTAACTCCTTAAGTGATAGTTGTCCATGTCTTCGACCATCCACCCCTTGACAGTGGAAACTAGATAAATCAAGTCTTAATCATAAATGCTGAAGCGAATCATCAACCGATAGAGGGGGTGAAAAGGCTCGATGATGAATTGAGTAGACGCCTTCGTGATATTCCACTTCACCTTCAAATAATAAATACCAAATCCACTCCGTAATCACTTGACATTACTTTGCCCGAATACTAGCCGTTTTGACAATTTTAGTGAATCTTAAAGGATCGTTTTGGTGTTTGTTTGTTTTTGTCATCGTGTTTGTTGTGTTTGTTTGAGTGTATTTAACTTGAGACCAATATTGACTAAAAGAAAGAGAAACCGTCAACATTGTGTAGCTAACTTTATATTGAAGCCCAAATCAATTATACACCCAACTGATGCGCGGATCGACCATATGTACCCATGCTCTGACGCATTCATGAGTCAGCCCACTCAAAAGAAATGATAACCTACGGATATAATTTCAGCATCATCAGCTCAAAATGAGAATCACATGGCTATTGGAACTAGGCCTAACAGACTATCAACTAGCGCACAAATGAAATAATTGGCCCATGAGTTAAACTATGATCAGCCTGAGTTGATTTTCTAGACCCGATCCATCAGAAAACCACTAGGATATAAATAAGCAATTATAACCTAATTTAAGTTATAACACCAACCCTAATCTCTTTCCATCGTTCCTCGTCAACAACCACCTACTCATTCCTCGAAGTCATCAAGTTCATCCACCAAACCTCTAGCTGCTGCTAAACACAAAGCAAAAGCAATTGTCCCCACTCCACCTCCAAAGTATGACACCGAGTCAGATGGAGACAGTGATGATGAACAAACTTCAAGGGACAAGAAGATTGAAGAACTCATGTCTTTACTCACCACAACTTATAAGAAGATCTACAAACCTACCAACAACAACCTCAGATCATCATCCAATGCTAGATATAAGGAAGTTGATCATGCACCTAGGTATGATCGTGATGCTAGGTATGATAATCAGAGGATGATGAATCAAGTTGGGGCTAGAGATACTGTAGGCACTCCGGTGGTGCAGACGACTGGGATTTAATGCTTCAACTGCAAGGGATTTGGGCACATGGCTAGGGAATGTAAGAAGCCAAAACGGGTTAAGGATTCGGGATATCACAAGGAAAAGATGTTGCTGTGCAAGAAAGAAGAAGCAGGAATTCCACTCACAACAGATGAAGTTGACTGGCGTGATGACACTGATGATGAAGCCAATGATCAAGAGCTAGAGGCACATTATGTGTACATGGCAAAGATTCAAGAAGTGCTTCCAGAGACTGCTGATACTTCTGGACCTATCTTTGATACTGAGCCAATTGAAAAGGTACCAACAAATGATAACTATAATGTGTTTGCTAATGAACGACGGCATCCTGAGCAACCCGAAAGCATCAATGACACATATGTAATGGACACGGAGGATAGCAATATCTCTACGGATTCACAGCATATGTGTAATGAAGACGGAAAAGCTGTTCAGGATACTGACTCGGATGAGGACCGTGATTTGCTTGCGTCTATTATTAATTCTTTAAAACGTGAAATTGATGAAAACAAAGAAGCTAATAAACGTTTGAAGCAAGCAAACACATCCTTAGCCGAGGAGATAGACAGGCTTAAAGAGTGTGATTATGTAAAAGAAGCTGATCGACGAGTTGCAATAGCTAATGGTTTGGTATATGAACGTAAGGTGCTCAACGAACAATATTGTTCTGAAGTAACACACGAAATTCATATGTCAAAACAGAAGATATCGGAACTTGAAGAACAACTGCTGCTACATAAACTCCAAATTACTGAATTAGAGTCGGTTAACAAAGAACAAACTGAGCTTTATAAAACTCGTGAAGAAAAGGATATTGAAAAAATTCTTGCTTTGGAAAAGAGAGTCGACACGTTAAACAATATTGTTTACAAAACGGGTCAGTCTATTCAAACTATGAATATGCTCAATAGAAATATGAAAACGAGTTTTGTCAAAGCCTGAATATCTCAAGAAAGTTCAAAGTACCAAGCCTGCTCTTTATGATATCGGTTGTTATGTTGATAATCTTGCTCTTATGCTTTCCCCTGACTGCGACGAAATCATTCGTCAACAAGAAGAAAGTCGATCAAACTTAAGTGATTTAATAAACCTTTCTGATTCTAACAATCATATTAAGTTTGTCCCTCAAAAAGACCTTTCAAAAGAACAAAAGATGTATAATAGTGTTCCACCACCAAGTGATGAACCACAAAAGAAAGTTTCTTTAAAAAGGAGTTTCAAAAAGCAATCAATTTTGTTAGAAAAGCGAATTTTGGATGAAAAACGTAAATGGGATGAGAAAAGCAAAAGTGTTCAGCAATTTGAGTTTATAAAACAAGGGGTTTTAAATTTGTACAAAGGTGTCGTCGACTATGAAAAAGTTTCTAGGGATACCATTTGGAATATTAAACCTAACCCACAAGTAGAAGTCGTCATTCAACAATGCATTGTTCCAACCATTGATGATCTTTCAAAAAATGTGGAAATGTTTTATAATGCTCTCACTGAGGAAATGTTAACTGATTTAAGCTATGTCAAATCTCTTGAAGATGAAGTTGATTTTCTTCAAATTAAATTAAAGACACAAGAACACCAACTTTCTAACGAAATTGATCGACTTTCTAAGGAATATTTTTATGCTGACCATATGTATGCTATACTTGGTGTGTATACCGATCTTGATCAATATTGTCATGTAGCATGTCTTGTGTCAGAATCGGACGCGAAATGTCGCAATCTTGAAGTAGAGCTTTTGAAACAAATTCAGTCATATAACAAACTTTCGAAAAGTTTTTCTCAACTTGAGAAACACTCCATTTCTCTTGAACTTGCTTTACAAAAAGGTGAAAAATCTCATAATCATAAAAAGTGTCAAGAAATGTCAGCTTCTTCGTTTCGTCTACTAAATGAAAAAGATTTCGAAATAAATGATCTGAAAGCTCAGCTAAAAGAAAGGGACATAGCCATAAGTGAGTTACAAAAACTCATTGAGAAAATCAAAGGAAAGTCTGTTTTGGGTAAACCATCCGCCGTTCGTCAACCGAATGCGGTTAAATGCCCTAAATCATCTATTTTGGGACAATACCCACAGACTTTGCCTAAGATAGGAAATGATAAGAGCACTAATGTGATAGCACCTGGAATGTATAAGATGAACACTAGGTCCACTCAAACTGGAACAACGCAGTTACCTCAAAATACTAGGAAAACTAATCAACGTGTGTCTTCTTCTACAGGAGTAAACCCCACTACTAGTGTTAGCGGACCACAGCTTAAGAGCACTAGAATTGAAGATAGAGTCATGCCTAACAATAGTCAAGGGAAGAAGAATGAAGTAGAAGATCACCGTAGGAATTTTAAGTTTTCTAAGAATAAAACGTCTGTAACTGCTTGTAATGACAGTTTAAATGCTAAGACCTCGAATGTTGAAGTTGTTTGTGTTGAATGTGGAAAATGTGTTCGTACTTTCAATCATGATGCTTGTGCTCTTAATCATAATGGCGTGAATACTAGAACTAGGAAGCCTATTCTTGTGCCCACTAGTACTAGAGAACCCACAAGAACTTTGAACCAATCCACTGATCAACCACTTAAGAAACTAAGTGCGTTAGACTCCACTACTCTGCGTAAACAAAACATATTAAAGAAGCTATATGAGAACATGATTAGGACATGTACACGGGGGTATTCGAGATTTACACCACCCGGATACAAATGGGTACCTAAGTTAACCACTTTAGTGATTGGGTCTAGGAATATCAGCTTGCCTGTAGACTTTGCATCTAGGCCCACTACTACTTTGGAACCCGTTTCTATCAAGGGCTCCCATTTGTCAAATGCTACATTGTCTTCTAATTCTTCTGCAGCTCGTCGAACTCATCCTATTCATAATGGACTCCGGGTGCACAAAGCACATGACGGGCAATCTCAAGCTTCTCATTAACTTCGTGGAGAAGTTTCTGGGTACGGTACGGTTTGGAAATGATCAATTTGCACCGATACTCGGATATGGAGACTTGGTTCAAGGGAATATCACTATAAAACGGGTTTATTACGTCGAGGGACTGAATCACAATTTATTCTCGGTTGGTCAATTTTGTGATGCGGATTTGGAAGTGGCTTTTCGAAAATCTACTTGCTATGTTAGAGACTACGATGGGAATGACCTTCTTACAGGTTCTCGTGGTTCTGATCTCTACACAGTAACTCTTCAAGACACATCTTCAACAAATACCATTTGCTTAATGGCTAAAGCGTCATCATCTCAAGCATGGTTATGGCATCAACGATTGTCACATCTCAACTTTGACACCATCAACTTGCTTTCGAAGAATGATATTGTGACCGGTCTTCCTAAGTTGAAATTCGTCAAAGACCATCTTTGTTCTTCTTGTGAGTTGGGGAAAGCAAAACGGAAGTCTTTCAGAACAAAGACTACCCCAAGCTCAAAAGGACGATTGGAACTTCTACACATGGATTTATGTGGTCCCATGCGTGTAGAAAGTTTTAACGGGAAAAAGTATATTCTCGTGATTGTTGATGATTACTCTAGATACACATGGACTTTCTTCTTAAGGTCCAAAGATGAAACACCAGAGGTTCTCAAAAACTTTCTCAAGATGATACAACGCAATCTTCAAGCTCAAGTCTTAACCGTAAGAACGGATAGGGGTACTGAATTTTTGAACAAGAACTTGCAATCTTACTTTCAAGAAGAAGGCATCAAACATCAAACGTTTATTGCTCGAACTCCTGAACAAAACGGCGTTGTAGAAAGACGGAACCGTACTTTGGTTGAGGCTGCTCGAACAATGCTTTCTGCTTCAAAATTACCGCTATTCTTCTGGGTTGAAGCAATTGCAACTGCCTGTTATACTCAGAATCGTTCTCTCGTTATCCCTAGACATGAAAAGACACCTTACCACATCATCAATGGCAGGAAACCTACTGTCAAATTCTTTCACGTATTTGGATCTTTATGCTATTCTTAAAGACGGTGAGAATCTCGACAAGATGAAAGAAAAAGGTGATGCATGTATTTTTATGGGGTATGCGACATTGTCGAAAGGATATCGGGTCTATAACAAGAGAACAAAGATCATTGTCGAAACAATTCATGTGAACTTTGACGAATTGCCACAAATGGTACTTGATCACAACAGCTCAAGTCCTGCACCTCAATGTCCAGCAATGGCACCTACACAAAACAGTGTACGTCCCGTGCAAGAATGTCAACAAAGTACTCCTACAGCAGACTCGACGGATACGACACATATGAATGAGTTGGTTGACTTATATGATCCAATGTTTGATGAATATTACTATGGAAACAATCAAGTTGTGTCAAAGCCTTCCGCTGTCAACACTACTGATGCACCCGAACAAAGTCAAAAAGACACAACTGCATCTACTTCAGCAACCGTTGCTCAAGAGACAATTCCATTGGATACTCAACAAACTCAAGAAACTGTCATACAACCAACATCACCAACCGTCAATGCTGAAGGAGAAAACAACAATCAAGCAGTCGATGCACAACCTGACGATGAAGAATTTATCAATCCATTCGGTACACCGGTACTCGAAGTCGGAGAGTCTTCTACTCAACATGTTGATCCGTCCAACATGCATACATTCTACCAACCATATCCATCCACTCACCATTGGACACGTTATCATCCATTGGAGCAAGTCATTGGAAATCCTTCACAACCGGTTCGAACACGCAGACAACTCGAAACCGATGGCGATGTGTGTATGTATGCACTCACCGTGAGTTCAACTGTACCTACAAACATCAAACAAGCCATGACTGATCATGCGTGGATTGAATCAATGCAAGACGAAATTCATCAGTTTGAACGCCTAAATGTTTGGGAACTTGTTGACCGACCCTATGGAATGTCAGTTTTAGATTTCAAATGGATCTGGAAAAACAAACTGGATGAAGAACAAACCATCATCAAAAACAAATCTCGTCTTGTGGTTAAGGGATACCGTCAACAAGAAGGCATAGACTACGATGAATCATTCGCTCCAGTTGCTCGTTTGGAAGCAGTCAGGATATTCCTTGCTTATGCTGCACATAAGGGCTTCACGGTTTTTCAGATAGACGTTAAAACCGCTTTTCTCAACGGTCATTTGAAGGAAGAAGTGTATGTGAATCAGCCGGAAGGATTCATCGATCCTCATCATCCTGACAAAGTCTATCGTCTCAAGAAGGCTGTATATGGACTTAAACAAGCTCCAAGGGCATGGTACGAAGAACTTTCAAACTTCTTGGTGTCCAAAGGATTCTCCAAAGGTTCTATTGATCCTACTCTCTTTACTAATAAATATGGGGATGACATAATGCTGGTGCAAGTTTATGTTGATGACATTATTTTTGGTTCTACGAACCCAAAACTTTCAAAACGTTTTGAAAAATTAATGCACAGCAGATTTGAAATGTCAATGATGGGGGAGCTAAAATTCTTTTTAGGCCTCCAGATTCATCAATCCCCACGTGGTATCTTCATTAACCAAGCTAAGTATGCTCAAGAGATACTTAAAAAGCATGGTATGACCTCATGTGCTCGCGTTGGTACACCATTGTCGACCACATCCCTAGACGCTGACTTGTACTCATATCCCGTAGATCAAACGCGATATCGCAGTATGATCGGGTCACTTATGTACCTTACAGCCAGTAGGCCTGATATTCATCATGCCACATGCTATTGTGCACGATATCAAGCCAGACCTACTCAAAAGCACCTCAAAGAGGTTAAACGGATCTTTCGGTACCTTAAGAATACCATTCACATGGGACTCTGGTATCCGAGGGAAACCGGTTTTCATCTAACGGCTTTTTCAGATTCTGATCACGCAGGTTGTCTTGATAGTCGTAAAAGCACTTCTGGTAGCATACAATTTCTAGGGGAAGACAAGCTTGTCAGTTGGTCGTCAAAGAAGCAGGATTGCACTTCGCTCTCATCAACTGAAGCAGAATATGTGGCTCTATCCGCGTGTTGTGCTCAAGTCCTCTGGATGAGAACTCAACTCACGGATTATGGCTTCCACTTTGATAAAATCCCTATGTATTGTGACTCAAAGTCAGCCATAGCCATATCTTGCAATCCGGTTCAGCACTCCCGCACCAAGCACATCGATGTCAGATATCACTTCATCAAGGAACAAGTGGAACGCGGCATCGTGGAATTATACTTTGTCAAGACTGAGTACCAGCTGGCAGACTTGTTTACAAAAGCTCTATCGAAAGATAGGTTTGCGTATCTCGTTGGCCGTCTTGGTATGAAGTATATGACTCCAGAAGACTTGGAGGTTTTGGCAAATGAAGCTGCTTGATATTCTCTCATAATGACTTCTAGGCGCATCACAGCTTAGAACTCGGACCTCAACTAAGGAAAGTTTATCTCGAACGATAACTTATCCTTCTCAACGAGAAATTCATATTTATCGGTCATGAGCTTCTCATAAAAACATTCAAAGTTTTTAAGTTCATGAAAAATGATTTCTAAGTAAATGTTAGCTTAGAACTCGAACTTCAACATAAGGAAAGTTTATCAGGGATGATAACTTATCCTTTACAACGGGAAATTTATTTTTCTCGGTCATGAGCTAGTCACAAAACAATAAAAGTTTTGAGCTCATGAAAAACGGACCCGAAAGGGGAGTGTACGTTTCAGTGTGCTTTCCCTAATCAATAGAAGAGAAGTCTTCTATCCTGATTATTTTAAAACCGTTGAACACAATTTTTCAAGAATTTCTCAAAAGGTTTTTCTAAATCTTTCAAAATTGTGTGTTCAACACTCCCTTCCTCATAATAGGTTTTTATATCTAAAAATGTCATATGTTATTTTGATCAGTTTTTGAGGGGGAGCGTTTTAAAATCAAGCCTTTTAATGTTGTTGGGTACATCTCTAAAATTGTCATATTTTATGTATCCAACACATTCCGAAAATGATATAAAATTGTCAAATGTAATATATTATATCGGAAAAGGCATCTCAACTCCGTACCTCAACATATTTTGTGGTGTCGTTTTTCTAAAATTTTGTCAAATTTTGTCTCAAGACACACATATATTGTTGAGGGGGAGCGACCCGACTGAAAATGTTCCATGATTCATGCGTGCACACATGTTTCTCTCCCATCGATTTTTCAGAAATTGTCATATTTTAATCAATTAGTATCTCTAATATGATGTTTTTATATTAGAGATAGGGGGAGAAAATGTGATTAAAATGTAATATATCGCAACATGTGATCTTAAAGACTCAAGTGCAACTCTTTCCTTCACATGCCAAACTATTTCGTATATCGATGCATGTGTGTAGGGGGAGCTTTTTGAAAAGATAAAACTTTCAAAGTGTTAAAAGTTTTGATTTTTATCAAGCACTTTGAATGGTTTTCAATGGTTTTATGGTTACGATCTTTACCCAAAACAACCTACTATCCATGACGGAACGATGGAGTCAAAAAGTGGTTTAGGATAGGAAACTAAGTCCTATGATCCAACCAGAACCGGAGGGATCTACCCAAGGACATTCCATAGCCAGAAATAGTTGTCCTTAGGAAAGATGGAGTGAAATGAAGCTGAATGCGGACCAATTACTTAAGTTAGCACTAGAACAATCACAACAAGGTGCTAATGATGACGTATTGGTAAGCATTGAAGGAGTTGAATATTCTGTGCAACTTAGGTAGAAACCGGGTTAACACATCTTTTGAAGACAAGTGTCATGGACCCAGTGATACGATGCACAACCCTTCCCCAGCCATTCGAGTTTCTCTCAAAAGAAACTTGTCTCATTGTCACGGAGATCAACACGTATCTATTGACTTTCTCACTCCGAGTCAGTTAATATTGAAAAGGTGGCAGTCTGCTCCAGCCTCCGATTACCAAAAATGCACTTATTGAGTCTAGAGCCAAACGAGATCTATCTATCATCTCATTAGGACACAATCGAGTCCTACGCATTATCCTTGTGATATTGCCAGAACATCTGAGTGATACGATTCACGATGAAGATGGAAATCCTGCTTGAGCCAGCATCAAACAAGCTCATGGTAGGTAACTTGTGCGATTCTACACGAATCAAACTTGTGAAAACTGGAAAGCAACTAAGCTTGGATTCTTAATTGATTCAAACTTGATTCCAGGTTTCTTCGCAAAATCCATGCGATCTTGCCAGAACATTCAGAGTGACACTCATTAGTGTTCACAGTGACGAATGGAAATCCTTCCAGTGTCAACATCAAACAGCACTGCGGTAGGTAACTCGCAAGATTCTCTATGAATCAAGCTTGTGACCAACTGGAAAGCAACAATGGTGCGATTCTTTTAGAATCAAACTTGTTCCAGGAAATCTGAATTGACGACTCTAATCAGACGGATAATTTATCCTTATGATTCACTCTTTACGTTCGCAGTCTGCTTTGAGACGGTCGAGTAAAGAGAACTGGCTACTACCGCCGAGAAACCCTGTCAAGGAGGTTCTTAATCGAATCTATCTGATCACAGGTACGGTATTTAATACCGTTTAACGGTCTTCACCGACCGGAGGTAAAACGCTACCGAGTTAGGGTGAAATGTTCAAAGCCATTTCATCCGTGTCTATATACGTTGCTGCATATCAAGAAGGTGGCGTAGCTGTACAACCGATGTCGATTCAGAAGTCACAAGAGCACAAGATGACGATAATCAAGATACCTAAGAATGTAAGAATGTAATAGGTCATCTTAGTCACAAGGAGTATAGATGAAGATCTCAAGCACTCAAAGTCAAATGACAAAGGCTCAAGATAAAGATCACGAAAGCATGAAGGAACAAAGCTGTTACAAACAAGATCAAGACCAAGATACAAGACCAAAGCAGGAAGATCTCCTCTACAAGAATGTATTTACTCAATCATCTTATGCTTTTTAAGCTTTTTAAGATGACTGATACATTGGGGGAGATTGTTAGCCCTATATTTTATATAGTCGAACAAGAATGTAATAGGTCATCTTAGTCGTTAAAAGGTCTTGTATTGTAATAGGCTAGTCGGGAAAACCGGGCTTGGACTTTAAGCTAATATTGTATAAGTTAGGGGCGTAAGCCCAAGACTAAGCCAAGCCCGGCCCAAGTCACAAACCCACGGCCCATGGAAAGCCCATTGGTTCGTGGGTATATAACCCTCTTTCACATGTGAAAGAGGGTGTTGGTTCATTTCATAAAACACATAGTTTTAGTGTAAACCTTCCACTTCTCTCTCTACTTTCTCTTTCTACTTTTCTTCTCTTTCTCTCTCTAAGAATCTTGTGTTATGGATTAAATGGGAACAACACAACTGCCTTTGACTCACATCATTGGTTCTTGCTCCTCAAGACCACTAAACAACTCTTTTAACACTTTTTTATAGATTAATATTGTTTGTTCTTCATTTTCAAGCTTTTCACAAGAGTTTGAATTTTGTTGACTTTTGTACAAAAGTGGCCTTTTGCTTATTTTCTTGTTTCTGTTTATTTTTAACTTGCACAACTTACTTTTTGTATTTAATCTTATTTTTCCCAGGTTTTTAATAGATTTCCAAGTTTTTAACTTATTTGGTTTTAGTTTTACTAGAAAACAAACTTATTTTACATTTTTCAAAGTGCTTATTTGCTTTTATATCATTTTCTACTTAGCTTATTGGGATTTTTCGTTTTTAATAGTCTTATTTATCTTATTTATAAGCTTTTGCAAAAAGAATCAGGTCCTAAGGTGGCTTATTGCTCCAAATCGACTATTTTGTCTTTTTGTGCAATAAGCCTTTTGTTAAAAGCAGCTTATTCACTTGATATTTTTGGAAAAAAATTTTATTGTTTTTATAATCCAAAAATATAAAGATCTGCTTAATTAGAGCTTATGGCATTAAGTTTTTGCTTAATGGGCTTTTCAAGGCCCATTAAGACAGCTTATTGCTAAATAAGATGTGATAATTTGCTTTTCAGCTTTTGGGCTTTTAGGATTTTGTTTTTAGAATTAAAGTATACATCAGCTAGGCCTTTTTCAAGTTTTAGTTTACAAAATTTTCTTATTCGGTTTATTTTAGGCCCATTAAAGTTTCTCATTTGATTTTGGCCCATTTATGGGCCTATTTAGCGTTTTAAATTATTTTAATTTCATTTTTGGTTTATTTAAATTATTTTAAACTAGTTTGCAACTTTTTAAAATTTCCTAAATTTTTTGATTATTTTAATATTATTTTGTCTCGATTTGCGTGAAAACGTAATTCGTCGTAATGTAATCCGTCTTAGTGTAACTTGTCTTTTTATTTTAAAACCCTTTATCTTCTAATAACGTTAACTAATCCAAAAACAATACTTGACCATAAATACCCTCCCGTCGAGAACGAACTAAATTGTCGGTTTACGTTTACGTTTCCTAACGTTTTTGTCTACTAATACTTACCACAACTTTAATTGTTGTAAAAATACTACATCAATTATGCCGCCGCTGTCGGGGAAGTGGTTTTAGTCATATTTCGTTGTTTGTTTGAGTATTTATGTTTTTTTACTTTCCATTTTTGGGAAGTGTTCATATTATTCATTTTTCGCTTTTTATTATTAGCCATAAAATAAATAGTGTTATTAGAACTCTAATAACACCGTATCATTTTTTGTTCGTTTTTATTGTGAATATTACTATATCGTATCTACGCACAAATAAATTTACATATCTCCAAAAGAGTGAAAACTCCCCCCAATTATTAGCGATCCGGTAATTTTTGGGCGTATCGATCAAAGAAAAGAAAAAGGCAAAATACATAATACTCTTAAGAGGTTTAATCTCGATTATTACCAACAATAAGGTGGGTATAAGGCGGTTGTTATAAAATACGACCTAAAGAAAATGTTCTTAAGTGCTTTGCTTCGCCTCGTTTTTCCGCTCGCTTGTGCGTATTTTAAAAGTGACGACTATTAAGGGTTTGCCAAACTCAAGTATTATTAATCTTATTTTGTTCTTATATTATCGAACCCTCGAAACGTTTTGGTTTTCAGCCAACGTTTCAAAGTCGAGCGAAGATTTTTACTTCACGTAATTACTTTCATTCCTTTGGATTCTCTAATCGAAGATCTTTGATTTGAGGAGAGATTTTGTAGATTTGTTAATCTACGTAATACACAAAAATACCAAAAAAATGAAAAAAAAACAACAAAAAGAATCTTCTTTGATAATCCCCAATTTCTTTCGTTAGTGAATGCGCACTCGATCGACCATTTATCCCACTCCGATTTTAAACAACGTACGGCTCGACAATAGACATCAAAGGAATCGAAAACAAAGACGAGAAGTAGGACCCGAGATTCCTAATATCGTAGTTGAAACCCAAGACGAGATGGCGGAAAATCGTATGATGATGGAGTTTCTCATTAATTTAAGCTTAACAACCCACTCTCCCTTAACCCGTCTTAACCCAAAGGGGTTTTGTTTAAGGATTTGCATATAAACACTTGCACATTCTCTAAACATATCCACACGCTTACATTTGACACATCAGCAACCATACTCCTTCTCACATGCTCCCCTTACACAAGACAATGAGAACAAGACAACAATTGAAAGAAGATGGACAATTGAGATCACTTGACTTGGTCACCACACATAAGCAATGGTCGTGATTAACTTTTCTAGCTGTGGCATCACATGGGTTTGGCAGAGAGTCACATGAGGCACATTTGACTTCATATTTCAAATTCAAACTAGGAATCTATTTTTTAGGAATCAACAAAGGGCATTTATTGAGTTCGTATATCTAGGGTTTCATAGTCTTCCTTGTATTCTAAAATTTTCTTTCAAATAGTATAAAACCTAGCATAGGCAGTTGTAATATCTTTGTTCCAAAAATCTTGTACACTCTTTTTATCAAATAGTTAAAGTAATATTAAGACCTTGTAATTTTCTGAGTTCCAATTTAATTTACTTTGCATTTAAATTCGTGCTATTACTTTTCTACAAATGTTATTTCATTTTTCATCAAAAGCGTTTTCAAGTTTTTCTTGTCAAATCCTTTTGAGATCCAAGTGTTATAAGTGATTGTATGTGCTTGACTTGACAAATCAAGCACAAGTGATGACGTATAGTCCCCAGCCGGGTCATGAACCCGGCCCACGGGTACTACCCGTATCCGTCCCATCACGGATGGGTGAGAATAATGTCATTTGAGCTTATGGGCTTGGATGAACAGTAACCGCACACATGTGTGCGGCCCACGGCCCGGCATGACCGGTACAGGGTTAGACAGAATCATATTCTATCTCTGAATATGATTCACTCCAAAGAAGAGGATATTCACTCACCATAATTAGAAGATAACAATCAATCTAATTCTAGTGCTTATCCTTTCCTTGGGGCCGAAGCATCAGTGACAGCCCATTAGGGTTTCACTGCCTATAAAAGGAACCCTCAAGGGTTCCACAAAGGTATTACGTTTTATACTCTCAACTCACTCAATTCTCATAAACCCTAAACTGATACTTACTCTCACGCCGGAGTCTAATCGTGGGAAACATTCCTACGGTAAGTCTAACGCGTGCTGTTTAGTGTGCATGATCCCAACCATATAGTTCACTTGGTGCAGGTGCAGGAGCCGGAGCCCAGCCAACCCGAATTAAGCCTAATTCGGGTCTAGCAAGGATCACCCAGTTTTGCATCAACAAGTTGGCGCTATCCGTGGGACCCATTACACTAAGCTAGAGCGAAATCTCATCTTGAATTCCCAATGACGAAGGGGCATTCCCAAGCTAATCCCAGGAACACGAATCCTGGAAATCGGAAGTCCCAAGGGGAAGGGATACTCATCCCCAATCAATCCCCTAGCCGCCCAGCGGGCGGACCTAGTAACCGTGGTGGTTTTCAGTCCATGGGGGTGACGAGCACGATCTCCATAACTCCCCCACCTACTTCAACCCTAGACAACCCTGATCCAGGGAGTGCGCCCAATCCCCCTAACAAGAAGCCGCGCAGACCAACGATTGAGGAGGAAGTAGAAGTCCAACCACTCAGCGAGGAGGATCTCACTCGAGTTCTCACGCAGAACTTTGATAGGATCGTCCCAGGGATTGCATCAAGGTTGAATCTAGGGAGAAACCTCCAATCTAGACTCAACTTTGGCAATACCGGACCAATCACCTCTTCCCAAAATCAGAGGAAAAGGAAAACCCGGCCTCAGGATCAGAGCATCTTCGAGGAAACTCCTCAACCTAGGAATGTGTTCGAGTGCATAGGAGATCGCCTCATACAGGAACTAACGCAGTCTCGAGAAGGGGGAGAGAAGTCCGACGGTTCACCCGAGCGACCAGACCGAGAGCTGACCAGAGCCGCTCGCCGCACAAGTGTGTGGGATAGGATGGACACTGGGAAGAAGGCTCCTGGCTCTTCTCAAAAGAGTGGTCCTCACCCAAGGGATGGGGCACCACCCCCGTCTCCAGATCCATCAGGAGAGGACTCGGATGACCATCCGCCCAAGCGTCGCCGACCTAGGCGTACCCCTCCACCACCACCAAACAATGATGAGTATTATGGTAGCCCTTATTATCGAGAGGCAGAAGCGGAGGATCTTTCCCGCCCGTGGTGTGACCCATGGGATGACCCTAGGCTCACCCGTCCATGGGCGGATCCCAGGGAAGATCCTTTTACTCTCCGTATACGGAACTACTCCGAGGACACAAAACGTCGCATGCCGACGTGTGTCAAGACCTATGATGGAACGGGTGATCCGGATGATCACCTCAAAATATTTGATACGCAGGCTAAAATTGAGCGATGGACCATGCCTATATGGTGCCAAATGTTCAATTCGACTTTGATCGGCAATGCCCGTGACTGGTTTGAGGGACTCCCTCCACGAAGCATTGATAGCTTCACGGAACTACGCACTGCGTTCAAGAATAATTATACTCAGCGGAAGAAGTATAATACGGATCCGGTCTCATTGGCAACTGTCAAGCAACGGCCGGGGGAGTCTACAGAAGCCTTCACTGAACGCTTCAACGACGAGTGCACACGCACAAAGACGATGCGGAACTCCTGAAAATCTCCGACTACATGCACGCCATAACAGATAGGGAGTTAATCAGGCGTCTCAATGACAAGCGTCCAGAGAAGTATGATGATCTCATGGAAAGGGTCAGAAACTTCATAGAGGGAGAAACAACGGTTGCCGCGGCTTATCCTTCCAAAGGAAACAGCTACCGATCAAACGACCAGTCCCGGAGACAGTCGGGTGGTCAAAGCAATCAAAACAGTAATAGGGGCTCAGACTACAAGAGCCAAAACAAAGGAGGACGGCCGGATGATAAGTTTACCCCCCCCTAAAGATGTCCTACCGGGAGATCTTGCTGACGGAAGGGGCAAATTTTCCGAGACCTCCCCCAATGACAACTCCGCCGGACCGTCGTCAAGGAAATCATTTCTGCGAGTTCCATAATGACAAGGGCCACGACACGGAGGAGTGTATCCAGCTCAAGAAGCACATTGAGTCACTGATCAAGTCAGGTAAACTCAAGCATTTGGTTAAGGATTGGAAGGATGGAAAAGACAACAAGAAGTATGACAAGAAGGATCCCCAAAAGGACAAACCTTCGACCATATACATGATCCAATCCAGACAATGCCACACGAGGCAGAAAATTGGTCAAAAAATTTCACGCGGCAGGGAAATCTCATTCCCTCCGATCACAGCAAGCGATGTGATTGATGCGCCTCTCACTATTGAGATAAGCATTGGAACACACAATGTTCGTCGCATGTATGTGGATGGAGGGTCATCAGCAGAAGTACTGTATGAACACTGTTTTGTGCAGTTACGGCCAGAAATAAGAAGCCAGTTAGTACCGGCCACGACGCAGCTCACTGGCTTTAGTGGAGACACCATCTGGCCGATAGGGCAACTGCGTCTGCTTGTAACCATTGGGAATGAGGAACACTCCACTACTGCGTGGATGAACTTCATGGTGATACGCTCACATTCTCCGTACAATGGGATCATAGGCAGACCAAGTATTCTGGCTATACGGGCGGTACCCTCCATGGCACACGGAATGATCAAGTTCCTTGTTGAGGGAGGAATCGTCACCATTTACAACACAATCGTACCAGCATCCGAGTTTCATACTGTAACAACACCGGCTCCACCTGTTCCACCCATAGATGGATCACCACCTCCCAATTGGAAGGTGGCAATCCATCCTGACTATCCGGAACAGGAGATATCCATAGGGGGGCTCTCTCGAATAGCGGAAAAAGGGCCATGTGCTCTCTTTTAGGTGCAAATCTAGATATATTCGCATGGGAGCCAAAGCATATGACAGGCGTACCACGCGCGATAGCAGAACATAAGCTCCAAATCCGCCAGGGGTACCAACCTGTCAAGCAAAAGAAGCACGGCCAGGCTCCTGAGCGCAGTCGAGTGATATTGGAGGAAGTACGGAAACTAGTGGACGCAGGTATCATGCGCGAGGTATACTACCACGAGTGGTTATCCAATCCGGTCATGGTCAAAAAACATGACGGAAGTTGGCGCATGTGTGTGGATTTCATAGATCTGAACAAAGCCTGTCCACAGGATTATTACCCATTACCGGAGATTGACTGGAAGGTGGAATCCCTATGTGGATATCCCTTTAAGTGCTTCCTAGACGCATATAAAGGATACCACCAGATCCAGATGGCGGAGGAGGACGCGGAAAAGACGGCGTTCCATACTAGTCAGGGCGTATATTGTTATACGAAAATGCCATTTGGACTAAAGAACGTCGGTGCTACATACCAGCGGCTTGTGGACAAAGCCTTTGACTCGCAGATAGGCCGCAACCTGGAAGTCTATGTGGATGACTTAGTCATAAAAAGTCATACGAAGGATGCACTTCTCCGGGATGTCCAAGAGACATTCGACACACTAAGGAGGATTAACATGAAGCTAAACCCAAAGAAATGCACGTTTGGGGCAACGAAGGGAATGTTCCTTGGATATATGATTGATCCAAATGGCATCAAACCTTGCCCAGAGAAGACGGACGCAGTAATACAGCTGCCATCCCCTCAGACACGGAAGGAGGTGTAATCCTTAAATGGGAAGCTGGCCGGGCTAAATAGGTTCCTATCCAAATCCGCAGAGAAGTCATTACCTCTATTTAAGACACTCAAGAAGTGCATTAGGAAGGGAGACTTCCGGTGGATAAAGGAAGCCGAGGAAGCTTTTGGCCAACTCAAGCAGCACCTTGCATCTCTCCCTATGCTAGTAGCTCCCCGGCCAAAGGAGGAACTCATTATGTATCTCTCAGCCACTCATGGAGCAATAAGTGCGGTACTCATGACGGATAGGGATACGGTACAAACTCCGGTCTACTTCATAAGTATAACACTACAAGGGCCGGAGTTGAATTACTCCTCTATGTAAAAATTGGTTTTGGCACTAGTGTTTGCTACAAAGTGGTTGCGCCGATACTTTCAGGCGCACCCAATCGTAGTCATTACTGACCAACCAATAAAGCAAGTCATCTCTAGACCGGATGTAGCAGGAAGGCTACAAAAATGGAGTATTCTATTGGGGGAGCATAATATATCTTATAGGCCAAGGACGGCTGTTAAAGGCCAGATCTTGGCAGATTTCTTGATAGAGAAGCCGGATGAGGAAAGACCAATCGTAAAACAAGACGAGACTCCAACAGAACCATGGGTGTTATTTACGGACGGATCTTCGTGTACGGATGGGTCAGGAGCTGGTCTCATCCTCACAAATCCGGAAGGAATGGAGTTTACGTACGCCCTCCGTTTTGAGTTCACAACCACCAACAACGAAGCGGAATATGAGGCATTAATTGCGGGTTTAAAAATCGCCGCTAGAATGGGAGTCCACAACCTTGAGGCCTACGTGGACTCACGGCTTGTCGCGAACCACATTCTAGGTGGATATGTGGCCAAGGAGGACAACATGGTCCGATACTTGGAGAAAGTCAAGTCACTCATCGTGGCTTTCAGCAAGTTTTCCATCAAGCAGGTGCCAAGAGGTGAGAACAAGAAGGCGGACGCTCTTAGCAAAATCGCATCCACAAGCTTCGCCCACTTGTCCAAGCAAGTCTTGGTGGAAATACTCAAGGAGAAGTCTATAACAGAAGGGGAGGTCGCTACTATAGTTGAAGAGGATGGACCTACATGGATGACCCCGATCATCAACTATTTGACTAGTGAAACCCTTCCAGACGATGAAAAAGCGGCGCGACGCATCAGAAGGAAGTCGCAGCACTTCGAACTTCGGGAAGGTATCCTTTATAAGCGCTCTTTCTTGCAGCCGTGGCTGCGGTGTGTTGGACCACGTCAGGCTACTTATGTAATCAGTGAAATACATGAAGGGTTATGCGGCATGCACGCAGGTCCACGATCCGTGGTAGCTCGAGCCTTACGGACAGGATATTATTGGCCTACCATGCACAGGGACGCACGCGACATGATTCGCAAGTGTAGTGATTGCTAAGTGCATAGACCAGTGCCGCGACATCCGCAGCAGGAGATTACACCTATCACATCCCCATGGCCATTCTATAAGTGGGGAATCGACATCGCAGGACCATTTCCTGTAGCTGCGGGGGGAGTTAAGTTCTTGATTGTCGCGATGGACTACTTCACACGATGGATAGAGGCCAAGGCAGTCAAATCCATTACAGGCAAACAAGTTAAAAAATTTGTGTGGGAGCATATTGTGTGTCGTTTTGGCCTACCAGGGGAAATAATCTCGGACAACGGTAAACAGTTTGCGGATAACCCATTCAAGGACTGGTGCGCATCATTGAATATCAAACGGCGCTTCGCGTCTGTTAAGCATCCGCAGACAAATGGCCTTGTGGAACGAGCAAATAGAAGCTTGGGAAACGGCAACAAGGCACGTCTGGATGAACGAAGTGCCAAATGGGTGGATGAGCTACCACATGTTCTATGGGCGCATAGGACTATGATCAAAACAGCCAACGGAGACACTCCATTTGCATTGGCCTACGGCACTGAAGCTGTTATACCAGCAGAAATTGGAATGTCGACCATCCGCACGGCGGAGGTTAATGTCGTCACGAACGACGAGCAACTGTGAATCAACCTGGATTTGTTGGAAGAAAAAAGGGAGATAGCAGCCATCAATGAGGCTAAGTCCAAAGCTAAAATGAAGGCTTATTATGACGCCAAGGTTAAAGGTGTTTCTTTTCGACCGGGAGATTATGTCTATCGTGCTAACGAAGCAAGTCGAGCGGAGAATACAGGAAAGCTGGGCCCTAAGTGGGAAGGGCCGTATGAGGTCACGGAAGCCTTAGGACGAGGCGTGTACAAGTTACGTGACATGGATGGCCGCGATCTAGAACGCACATGGAACATCTCCAATCTCAAAAGGTGCTATCTTTGAAAGCTACGGCTTCCGCATGGGTACTTCGCTATATGTGGCTTTAATGAAGATCCATGTACTCTATCTGTTTTGCTTCTTATGTTTTTTCTAGGTTCCTTTTTTTTTTTTAGGACTTATCATTCTCGTTCAAACAAAAAATGTAAACGTTCTAAATAAAATGCCGTGGTGCCTAGCTAGTTCCACGGCTTGTTTTGTACAAATTATTTCTTAGGATTTTGTTAGTCATGTGAATTTTAATTATTATTATAATATGCCATGTTTCATTCATATGCATTCATTCAATCACCGTACATGTACTATACGCCTCCAGGTGGGGTAAGAGGATTAAGTGAACCTACTAATTCAACTTGCCGCGTAAGAGGGATGCAACCCCAGCGACACGGATCATGTATCCTTACTAGACACCTTACCCACAAGACGTTGTGGTAAGTTTCGTATGCCGTACTCACGCAGTGCTTTGCATAGTAAAGACGCACGTCGCATGTCTAGTAAATTATAGACTTGTATGTATTTTCCCTTTTGTGTAAGACGTGACATGTCATGCAGTATTGGTATACAATATTCAACAAAATAAAAATACACGAGTTTCCAAATACATAACAAAATGGTCGTGGTCATCATGGACCTACATACAAAGGACAATTATTTCACACATGTCTTAGCCGTGTACATGCACGGATGAATAAAAGCTACAAATATTCAAATGTTACAAACCAAATTGTCTGAAATAGATAATAAGATAGGGGCACCCAACATGGGGGGAGAAACTTACCTATCTTCACTTGTTCCTCAGCCAAGCAAGGCAACCTCTCACCACGTTCCCTCCGCTTCAAGGCTTGAGCCGCATTCCTCTCCAGCACCCCGCTTAAGGGTTCTTCATCAAGCACGATCCTGGTTACGTCCTCATAGATAGGAAGCGTCAGGTGGCTGGGCGAGGGAGTGAAGGAAGCACGGGAATGACCCTCATCTTGAGAGAACGCACCAAGACTAAGCTTTTCCATGATCTCCATGTTCGATGCATCCTTCGTGGCCTCCAGCTCGGCCAAGAATGGATAATGTAGATCTCGCATCGTGTCCATGGAAGCAGTCATCTTGTTAGCAGCTTCAGGATTAAAGAAAGCATGCCTGGTGAAGTTCTCCTTTTTCTTGATTAGCTCTACGACCTAGACCATTCCTTCATGGCGGCCGTGGTCAATACCATATGACACAAGGCTTGCAAACTGTTGCACAAATTCAGGGGCCTCTAGTACCTTGGTGACGGCCAGACGTGCCCCATGTCCCACCATCCACCTACGGCCGGCAATGGCTGCTAGTAGTTGGGGGCATAGCACGTCGTCGCGTTCGGCGGTAAGGGTATCTATCATCACATCTTTTTGGGTGGACGCCTCCTTTAGCTCCTTGGTCATAACCCTCTCATAAGCAAGCTCCTCTTGTACCTTCTCCATGCTCTGGATTGTCATCCGAGCATCCTCAAGTTTCTTGGTAAGCACGGATACCTGGCTGGAGGAGGACTTGGCAGACGCCTCCGTTGCGGTCACCTATATGAGATATTACTTGTTAGATTATGTTTCTTGTGAAATAAGAGTGGTGCGTCGCAGATATATACCTTGGTTGTCGCGGCATCCAGTTTTGCCTCGAGCTCGGCCACTTGTTGGTCATAAGCATTCACACGGGCTGATTGCTCCTTCACGGTCGCCTCGACACTAGCAAGTTGGGACTGGAGGGCAGCAATTTGAGCTTCATTCTCCTCGATCATTCTCTCCTTCCGTCCAACTTTCCTCTTGAGGGACTCCACATGCCCAAGCGCGGCTTCGAATCTTACTCTCATTGAGGTGCCCATTGCCATTTGATGCACCAAGGCCCCGTTGTACTCATCCGCCAGTTCAGCATGGCTTAGTGCATTCACTTCTCGTACCAAGCCTGGTGGTATGCAGTTATTGAGGTACTCTCGGCATTCCTCGGCTTCCCTCATACGTGACGCAGTGGTAATATTCCAAACAGGGTTGAACGATTGAGGGGGGCCGGATGTTGGGAGGTCTTGGGAGGCTGTGGGGGTACCTTCTTCGAATACGGGACTGGATCTCGTGGCGGCCGTATGAAGCATAGGGTTTCTCTCCACTTCCTTTTCTTTTCCCTTCTCCATTTGAGCATCAGGTGGAGGCACGACACAAGTTTGTTCATTCCTGCAAAACAAGCATTTGGATACATATTAAGTATTGCTTAAAGGGAATTTGTCTCTCTTACTTCGCAAGATGGAGCCTTACATGTTATTCCCTGCTAATTCTGATGTAGTCGGGGGAATCTGAGTAACTGGATCGACATGTGCAGCCCGGACCGTCTCGGAGGCCTGGGTGGTTCTCCCAACAGATTGATATAAGGGGTGATCCTCTCGAAGTTTTTTGGCAGGGGCATTGTGTTCGCCAATCTCGGCCGGAGCGGCTCTTCTTACCCGCTTGTTTTTTCTGCGGGTACGCTTAGCGACGGGCTGAGCTGTTGCTTCTTCAACCTCCTCTTCAACTTCTTTTTCAGCTTTCTCATCTTCCTCTTCATTGACTTGTTGTACCTCTTCCTCATCGTCGCCCAGCATCTGGCGAAGGCTGGAGGTGGTCAAATCGATGTTGTCTCCTTGCTCTTCCCCATGTGCGGGAGTGGCAATCTTAGGCGGCGAGGAGGGCCCGGCTCCTCCTTCGAGCATCCTATTATCACCATCCTCGTTGCTGAAGTCGACGAGAGTCCTCATCAGAGTTGTTTCTTCTTCGTCCGAGTGGGGGTCCGGCACGGCCTCAAGAGCAACCGTCACGTTTCGGGTATGCTCAAGGAGGGGTAATTCGTTCTCACGTCTGGGATGAGAGCCCTCTGGTATGAGCTTTGGGTCGCCTTGACGTAGAAGTCCAAAAAAGTTCATTTCTGCCACAAACAACAAAATATGTTAGGCATTACAAAATAATTGAATGCGCTTTTTGGTGTACGGATGCTAGCCTACCTTCACCCTGCCTTCTCCAAAACACAGGATATCTGTTGGACGAGCCGAAATAGTTGCGGCTAATCCCTAGCAAACATAGAAATGCTTCGGGGAGGTTCCTATGGAATCCTGTCCTGTTCAGATCTATTTCTCGGGAGTGTTGGGGGTTATATGTACTAACGTGCGGCAAGGGATCGTGGGATACCCTATGTTTGAAGGCATAATCAGCCGACCATACTATCGAGTCAATGAAAAAGTAGTGGTCGTACCAGTTTTTCAATGAGTCCATGGGCTTATTATGAGACTGGGGGCTGTTAGGAGATCGTTTCTTAAAAGATAACCAACCATTTACTATGATGGGGGTGTAAAATAGCCGGAATAGTTCTACGGTTGGGGGGATTCTTCTAGCACGGCAAAGAATCTCGAATTGACTTATCTTACATGCGCCTATACAGTGAAGCTGACTAATATGTACATCATAATACCCTAATAGATCTATGAGGAAACGGGTAAATGGAATACGATAGTTGGCCGCATCAAAAAGGCGAGTGTAAAGGCCAATTTTACCCTCCGGAGCCTCAGTTATGAGGTCTCCGGCGCCAGGAAGTGAGGGGTGTAGGTTGGTAGGGATGAAATAATTGGTACAAAAGTGATCTAGTTGCTCCTGGGTCATTACATTAAACACGGATCTAATTGTGGGGTTGTTTCTGTGAGCCATTACTGAATAAAAAGGTAAGGACGTGGTATTCTAACCTGCGGAGGAAGGGATCCGTGCGTGGTTAAGTGAAGCTAAGAAGAAAGTTTTAATGGCAGAAATGTAGATAAGAACTGTGTGTTTCACACAGCCGTAGGGGTGGCTTATTTATAGGGTTGCCTCGTGGGTCATGGCCTGTTGGATGTGTGACACGTGTTTGCCACTATTCTTAATCGTGTGGTTAGGGTGCAAGTGGCAAGTGAAACGTTAGGTGGGACCCACGGGTCACTTCTGACTCAGACGATTACGCTGCTCGAGGTTCTGACTGTTTGCACTTTGTCAGTCAAAGTGGCAGGTGAACAGTTATTTATGTCGGGATATGCGGCTCTTACGTAAGACCCAAATTCAATGTTGCATTTAATTTGTCTCGGTCGTCACGTGCGACTGAGATAATCATGGAATAAATTCCTAAATCAGGTTGCCACGTGTGGTCGAAACAAATTCTTGGACAAATTATCATTTCCTATTTTTTCTTGGTACGTCCAGGGAGCGTCTTGATAGTCTAGAGGTTACGCCCATGGCTGTAACAACTAGACTGGGGGGACATGATGACGTATAGTCCCCAACCGGGTCATGAACCCGGCCCACGGGTACTACCCGTATCTGGCCCATCACGGATGGGTGGGAATAATGTCATTTGAGCTTATGGGCTTGGATGAACAGTAACCGCACACATGTGTGCGGCCCACGGCCCGGCATGACCGGTACATGATTAGACAGAATCATATTCTATCTCTGAATATGATTCACTCCAAAGAAGAGGATATTCACTCACCATAATTAGAAGATAACAATCAACCTAATTCTGGTGCTTATCCTTTCCTTGGGGCCGAAGCATCAGTGACAACCCATTAGGGTTTCACTGCCTATAAAAGGAACCCTCAAGGGTTCCACAAAGGTATTACGTTCTATACTCTCAACTCACTCAATTCTCATAAACCCTAAACCGATACTTACTCTCACGCCGGAGTCTAATCGTGGGAAACATTCCTACGGTAAGTCTAACGCGTGCTGTTTAGTGTGCAGGATCCCAACCATATAGTTCACTTGGTGCAGGTGCGGGAGCCGGAGCCCAGCCAACCCGAATTAAGCCTAATTCGGGTCTAGCAAGGATCACCCAACTTTTGCATCAACAACAAGCAAACTTATAATACTTGTTACTTTCTGTTGGTGACTCATCTTTTCATTCACAAGTTTCTAGTTCCAAAAGGTTTTATCAAATTTTAGTTGATTCTTATTTATTGCTTTCTGTTCAATAAGCTAGTTCATAAACTAACTGACAAATAACTTTTGAGCTTGTTTACCTGGACTTGATGTTTTTTGTTTGTAGTATGTTAAACAAGTCTCTTTAGAAGTAGTAAAAATACTGTTCTAGTCTTTTCCTTTGGACTGTCGTAGTCCAAAGGTTTGGACAAAGATCTCATAAGCTCATTTCTAAACAAATCCATAATATCATAAAGTTCATGAGCCTTTGCATCATTGGTGGTTCCTTGGTCCGAACAAGACCAAGTGAGGTTTGCCAATTAGTCTAGCTTGATTAATCTATCTGTCCTAATCGTGCTTTTTGTGGATATTGGTATTATGTGTCATTTTAGCTTATTTTGAGTTGTTGTATGCTTATCATGGTATTCTTAATTGATATAAGTTGTTGCTTCATTATTTAGTTAGTATAATCAGGTACTTTCTTTTTTAATCTTGGTAATCCGCCTATTAAAAGGTGTTTGGATTTCTATGTTTGAGGGTGATTGATAACCACACTTAGACCTACTTGTTCTTGCATACTTTTAGTTGGTTTAGAATAGTGTTTATATGCTTTTTATTCCATGTTAGTTTAAAATTCTCGTCTTAACTATTCTGTTTAAATTTAGTTAAACTGACTGATTTGTTGCTTCATTGAGTTGTCTGATATATGTTATACTTAGGTGGTGTGTTGTCTGATGTATATGACATGCTTGTATGAGTTAAATGTCATTTGGTGTTAAACGATGGATCTTACTTGTGCATTTTTGGCTAAAACCAGTGTAAATCATATTAGCTAGCATAACCTGCCCATTTTTAGCTTTCAAGTTTTGAAATTTTGTTCACAAATGGTTTAGAATAATATATTCATTTGTTTTAAGGTTTCAGTAAATTTGGATTGCTTGTTCAGCTTATCTGTTAAGTTGAAATTCACTTTTGTTAGTTTTGTGCATTTAGGACTATAGCAAGGTAGTTTTTTTTGCCTTTGTTAGTGTTATATGTTACCACTATTAGTATTTTTTTGGGTTTGCCACTATTAGTTTAGGATCTAATTACTTGCAATCTGTGTTTTTTATTTGTTTGCTAGTGTTTTGTGGTTTCTTTTTGCATGCTTATTGTATTTCGAGCTGCCATATTACCCCAATAAGTTGAACACCAAATTATTGGGTCAATTGTCCAAAAAAACAAAGCATTAGGCCAACTGCCTTTGACTCACATCATTGGTTCTTGCCCCTCAAGACCACCAAACAACTTTTTTAAAGCTTAATATTGTCTGTTATTCATTTTCAAACTTTTCGCAAGAGTTTGACTTTTATTGACTTTTGTACAAAAGTGGCCTTTTGCTTATTTTCTTGTCTCTGCTTATTTTTAACTTAAACAACTTACTTTTTGTAGCTAAACTTCTTTTTCTCAGTGTTTTAAAAGATTTCCCAGTTTTTAGCTTATTTGGTTTTAGTTTTACTAGAAAACGAACTTATTTTACATTTTTCAAAGTGCTTATTTGCTTTTATCTCATTTTCTACTTAGCCTTTTAGGAATTTTCCTTTTGAATAGCCTTAGTTATCTTATCTTTAAGCTTTTGCAAAAAGAATCAGGTCCTGAGGTGGCTTATTGCTCCAAATCGACTATTTTGTCATTTTGTGCAATAAGCCTTTTGTTAAAAGCAGCTTATTCACTTGATCTTTTTGGAAAATTATTTTTGCATTGTTTTTTATAATCCCAAAATATGGAAGTCTACTTAATTAGAGCTTATAGCATTAGGTTTTTGCTTAATGGGCTTATTAAGGCCCATTAAGACAACTTATTGCTAAATAAGTTGTGAAAAGTTGCTTTTCAGCTTTTGGGCATTTAGGATTTTGTTCTTAAAATTAAATTTTACATCAAATAGGCCTTTTTTAAGTTTTAGTTTTCAAATTTTTTTTGCCTCATTTTGGGCCCATTAAAGTTTCTTATTTGGTTTTGGCCCATTTATGGACCCATTTAGCATTTTTAAATTATTTTAATTTCTTTTTTGGTTTATTTTAAGTCATTTTAAAACTAGTTTGTAAGTTTTTATAATTTTTTATAATTTTTGATTATTTTAGTATTATTTTTGTCTCGATTTGCGTGAAAACATAATTCATCGTAGTGTAATCCGTCTTTGTGTAACTTGTCTTTTTAATTAAAAACCCTTTATCTTCAAAAAACGTTAACTAATCAAAAAACGATACTTGGCCATAAATACCCTTCCGTCGAGAACGAACTAAATTGTCGGTTTACGTTTCTGTTTCCTAAAGTTTTCGTCTACTAATACTTACCACAACTTCAATTGTTGTATAAATACTACATCATGGTTGCACTTATTGTGGAGAACAGTCTGTGATGGCAGTGCTATATTCTTCAGGGTTGGTACCGGTTGTTGTGGTGGTGGTACCGACGATGGTAGGGGTTGCGTCAACGGTAGCACTGTTTTCGGTTTTTTAGTTGTCACGAGTGGTGATCGTTTTCCAGTGATGTTGAGAACGTTCGCTTTTCTAGGGGTACTTTCTTGTCGAAAGCTCGACCTTCCCCATAATTGAGGTGGATGAGACAAGAGGAGTCTCATTTGTTGGGCCTTCTTTCCCATCGGGGTACGATTATGAGAAGATCTTGCCTTAGACATCGTAGAGTGTTAGTGTATGGTCTCACAGATGGCGCCAAGTTGTTGATACAAAATTTGGATAAGTTATGTTTGACCCGAATTAGGAGTAATTCGGGTGTTTGGGACTCCGGCTCCTGCACCAAGTGAAACTGATTCGGACCCTACACAAAGGAAAAATACCGTTAAGCTTATCATGGGACTGTTTCCACGATTAACCTCCGGCGTGAGAGTAAGTAATCGGTTTTAGGGTTTATAATCAAGTGTTGATTATGATGAGAATACGATACCTTGAAAATAACCAAATGGTTCCTTTTATAGCCGGTAAAACCCAATTAGGTTCCCACAACTTGCGGCCCAAGTGTAGGAGATATACTTGGGATCGTTATCCTTTAATAAGGAGAGCATATCGTTTCTTAACTTGGGTGAATCAAATCCTAATCGGATTGTGATTCTGTTTGATAACAGTCGTGTGCGGTTCACTACAGGATACTTGAAACCGCGTGCGACCCACCTCAGGCCAGGCCATTGGGCTGGTCGCGGTGAGTCGATCCATGCATGATGGACAGAGTATGAATAGTGTACGTGAGTCGGGTTGAATAGTCTGAATGGCCACTATACGTCATCAAATATACTAATTGATTGGTTGTCGAATAAATAACCCGGTGACCCTATTGGGTTGACCCGATGGTCTAATACATGACCCGATGACTCAACCGGGTTGACCCAGTGGTCGAACCCGTGATCCGGTGACTCGACCAGGTTGACACGATGGTCGAACCCGTTGACTCGACTTGGTTGACTCAATGGTCGAACGCACGATCCGATAACTCGATCAAATTGACCACGTGGTCGAACCCTTGACCTGATAACTAATATACTTGATTTTATTTTAGCAATTTATTTAATTTAAATATGAAAATATTAAAATTTCTAACATTTTTTATATTTGAGATACACTTTTTATATTTTATATATAATAAAGATATACAAATTCCAAGTTGAAAAAAGTGAACGAATACAAAATACCAAAATTAGACATTCCAAATGACCAAGTACAACATTTACAACATCAAAACAAAACTTGACACTACACTTATCATGTTATGTATGATTACATTTACTGTATTTAATGTAAAAAGTCATCATCGAGTAATAGCTTTTTACAAAAGCTTAGAAAGTATCAAGTCTTATTTTAAAAGCTTTTTAAAATTTTATTTTATAATATTTAAAAAGTTTTTCAATAACTTTATAAAATAAATAAAAGTCATTTGTATTTTATGCATTATAAATGCTCTAATTTATACAAAAGAATCAAGTGGTAACTAGCAAAGATTCATTACCACTAATTCATCAACGATTAGTTTCTTTATATGCTTGTTTCCTCATTGAAACGATAATTCGATAAGATATATAATTTTGCTTTATATCGGGTTTGGGTGACAACAACTCAACAATATTTTTCACCTGATTTAGATTCGATAATCGGACTCGAGTCCAATTAACCTGATTTTACTGACACTCTTATACATCTCTTCTATTCACTTTGAATCTCGTCTCGTCTTTCTATTTAAAGCATTATAATACATGAAGTTTTTAAAGATTTTACGCATTTAATGCATATGTATAACATGAAATGAAATGACTAAAAACATATTAGTAATTACTTGAGGTTACCAAATCATTAATAAAAAAAATTATAAAAAACTTTTTAACATAACATAAAAAATATTTTCAAAAGATTTAGAGCATTCACAATTCAAACTTGACAAAAAACTTATTATTATTTGAAAAACCCATTTGAATGACTTGATGGATTGTAACGATAGGTTTATTAAAAGCTTTCTAAAAAAGGTTGTTTCAATTACTAAGAGCATACGTAACGCATTTTACTGTTTTGAAAAACTTTTGTATAACTTTTCACCATTATAACACATAGATTTTCAAAAAGCTTTTATGAAAGACTCCAAGTTCTTTAAATAGTTGAAGCAAGAGTTTTTGTAATTAATGATTCATTGTTCTTACTTCTTTGTAGTTATTTTTTCTTTCAAAAGCTTTTATAAAAAAACTTAAATCACATGCAGTGCAAAAAGCAGCCATTGAATACCTTTTGTAGATCAAACATTAATGATTTCATTTAATTTTCTACTATCAATTTTTTTTCAAATCTTCTTTAATGCTAAAATGGCTTGTGATACTCCTTTTTATATGTCCTATTTACATTTTCAATTAATGCAAATTAATATTTTTTGTCAAACACTTCATATATATCAAGTCATATATATAGTAAAACTTTTATCACAATATAACAAATCATTTAAAAAGCATTTATAATTGTAAAAGGTCTTTTGTCAAACTATCCATTGCATTTATTCTTAGCATTAAAGCATGTTTATGTAATAATTTTTTAAAGAACATAATTTATTGAACAGTTTATTGTAATAAATAAAAAAAAGTCTTCTAAAGTATGAAGCATATCATATGCGGGTTAAAGCTATAAATTACCAACGAACTTTACTTTTTTTCTCGACATTATCAATATGAAACATATAATCCTATTATAATCATCCAAACTTGTTGGTACCGGCTAATATTAGGAACGTTATATTATTTTCCAAGTCATTTTCTTTTTCCACCTGCCATTAACTATTATTGAATTTATACAAGCCACATGCCAACAAGTTAGGTTTTCTTAACAGTACCCGTATCTTACCCCCACCATAAAACCTCGTATCTTCTAAGTCCATATTCCAGTTAGGGTTCATCAACATCATAATCAGTTCCTATTAAACATCATCTGCTCCAATTGGAAGTTAAAGTACAAACAACCCTTAACATCGAATGAAGACTTCAAGACCACCAACAATAAGGCCGGATATATTTTCCTTCATTAGCTGTCAACTTCAAATGCAGTGGAATATAACGGAAGCTCATCATTTGAGGTGATTTCCTACTCAAAAAAGTTATTCAATCCACTATCCCAATCATTTCGAAGCTCAGAAGTTGAGTTAAATTTCTATATAGTAACCTCCATCCATCCATATTCCCTCTTTTTTGGAACTTGATGATTATCATGTATACTTCGACGAGTACATGTTTTACTTTCACCGGGTTGAATACTTGAATCTTGCGATTATTGGTACATGTTTTTCTTTTGATGAATACAAGTTTTACTTCAATGAGTACATGTTTTTCTTTGATGATTATCATGTATCGAGTAACGGATTCTAAAACTGAATCTTGCATTTGAGGTTGAATACTTGACGTGATAAAAGCTCAATCACATCTTCGAATCTGCATATATAATATATTAAGGAATATGGAGTATGTGATTACACCGACTCTAATGCCATTATTGGTGGAGAATTGTAGATCCAAGTAGCATCAGATGTGGTTTTGATTTTGGATAGAACAAGAAGTAAAGTGGATATGGGAAGTGATAAG
The DNA here is from genome assembly GCA_025667525.1 of Glebionis coronaria. Taxonomy (NCBI): domain Eukaryota; kingdom Viridiplantae; phylum Streptophyta; class Magnoliopsida; order Asterales; family Asteraceae; genus Glebionis; species Glebionis coronaria. The sequence goes on from CM046874.1 coordinate 150,836,123, forward strand.
TTTAGTGAGGTGGGGTGATTTGGATAAGAATTAGGTGACTTGGATATAAATAAATAATGTAAAATAAAAATGACCTGCTAATCAAATGATGTGTAGGTTATTTGTACTTGGTAACCGGCTATTGTAAGTCAATTTTGAAAAAGTTTGTAACTTTAGAAAAATAATGAATTTAGGATGGTGATAATGGGAGTATATGTTTTATATTAGTATTATCGAGAAAAAAAATGAAGTACGTTGGTAATTTATAGCTTTAACCCTATCATATGCTCTAATGAAACAATGCTTTATTGATATATTTTTTTGAGTAAAGTGCAAAAATCATCCACGTGGTATGTTAAAAGTTTGAATTACATCATTCGTTAATACTTTATACAACGTACATCTTTATGTTTGTAAAATGGTGCACCATACATCCGTGATGATTGATGGTGAAAATAGTTTTCAGTTAACGGTTAAAACTATTTGTCAATTTAGAGCCGTTTTAATCTTTTTTAAAACTCAAGGATGATTTTTGCACTTAACATTTAAAAAAAAAAATAAGAAATTTTGTTTTTTCAAATTTTTTTCGAAAAAGTTTTTTTTTTCAAAAAAATTTCGAAAAAAGCTTTTTTTATAATAAATTTTGAAAATAGTTTTATTTTCCAAAAAAAAAATTGAAAAAGTTTTTTCCTCGAAAAGATTTTGAACATTTTTTTTCCAATAAAATTCAAAAAAAAAAATTATAAAAAAGTTTCAAAAATAGTCTTTTTTTTTTAAAAAATTCGAAAAAGTATTTTTGTTCTTAAAAAAATTTCGAGGTTTTTTATAAAAAGATTTCAAAAATTATTCTTTTTTCTAAAAATTCTTAAAAAAAGAGTAAAATATTTTTATCCTTTTTTCAACTTTTAGAAAGTTCTATTTTTTTTCAAAAGATAAGCAAATATTAAAACAAAAATTCTTTAAAAAAATGTATAAAATTTTTTTTTTCGAAAATTTATGAAAACCATTTTTTGAAAAAAAAAAAATTTCGAGTTTTTTTGAACAAAAAAATTAATTTTCCTAAAAATTATTGAAAAAAAATTATAAAAAAACTTTTTCCAAAACTTTTATAAAAAAAAATAATTTTGAGAAAAAAAACTTTTTTCAAAATTTTTTTTGAAAATCTAAGTGCAAAAATCATCCTTAGTTTGTAAAAGACTAAAACACCTTTAAAGTGACAAATAATTTTTTTTGGGTAAAAGGGAATGATACCCCGGTAAAATATATTAATCACCCAAAATCTGATAAGTACACTGAAATGTGACTGTGTGCCACATTAACCTCAAGCTAAGCTTGAACAGCCAATTCGAATGACATGCCAAACGAATTACATATTAACTACATAGCCAATGACTCCAATAGGAAAAAACCACCTAATGGAACATAAACAAAAAAGACGATCAATCATCTAAAAACTAAATTAGGAAGGTCCCAACGTCGAATATAAGCTTCACTATCCTTGGTTCTCTTGAACCTACACGATAAGAGCTTAAACCGAACTGCCGCGAAGATACAATCACTAACTTGAACAACATACCTTTTTGATTTTTTAAACAACCTCCAATTGCGTTCTTGCCAAATAAAATAACCTGTAGCAGCGAGCACCAATCTCGCAATCACACCATGGAAAGACTTCTTATTCGACTTCTCACCAATATGATCCACAATAGCATAAATATTATGGGGAACATTATCTAGGCCAGCAAGAGCTTTAGTACGATTCCAAACTCCATCCGCAAAAGCACACTGGAAAAACAAGTGATCATGAGAATCCGGAGTCGATTCGCATAACGAACAAGAGTTACCAAGATTCTGGTTCACGTCCCAAATAGACACCCGGTCTTGAGTTTTCAGCTTACGTTTAATTATAAGCCACAAATTAAATGCATGTCGAGGGATATTATTCGGAAACCACACCACATCATACCATAAAACATTGTCACCACGTGGACGGATTGATTCCCATACCTGGCTAACCGAGAATTGCATAGTCATACCATCAGTAGAGCGCCATTCTAACTGGTCATTAGCATCCAAAATGGGAACATTACATGTAGATAAAAATTGATACTTCCCCAGTAAGTATTGCGGCCAGGACCAGCTACCATCAATCAAAATATTACTAACCGTGGCATGAGGGGTTAAACCGGCTCTATGAATATCACGATAAGTGATATGGTCAGATAACGGACCAGCCATGCACCATTTATCGAACCATAAAGAAGTGCGAGTACCTGAACCAATCTTGTGGCAAAAAAAGTCACGTATTGTAGACCGTAAACCCAATATATTGCGCCATCCACAAGACACATTGCCACGAGCAGGAATGTCCCAAATAATTTTAACCTTTAAGTGAAACTATTTGCACTATCTGTCCTCAAGGATGTATTGTGCACCATTTTAAGACTACAATGATATATGTTGCGCGAAGTATTAACGAGGGTTGTACTTCAAACTTTTAACAAACCACATGGATGATTTTTGCACTTTACTCTATTTTTATTAAATTTCAAAATACAGTTTGGCTTGTTTGGGAAAAGTTTTTTTTGAAAGTTTTTGTTAGTTAGTTTTTTTTAAATAGTCTCCTTCAAAATAAGTAACTTCATTTGGATATATTAACTTCAAGTTTTTATTTTAAACAAGTAGCTATTAAATGAAAGGTTATTCATGAAGCTTCTTAAATTATTTAGAGTTGTTAAAACTTTAAATTATTGATATTGTTACACCCCCAAAATATCAGTGTTTGATGGTAACCGGGGCGCGTGAACTTCAATAACATCATACACTCAATCATAAAGAACTACATTTATATGAGTCATTTTGAAAAATATCTCGTTGATTTAATTAATATTAACAAGATTACACGATTTCATAAGTTTCGATTAGAGTACGAAAGCAAATAAAATTTTAAAATAACAACGAGATAATAGTTTTCATGGCATAAGTATTCGAAGGAAAATTAATTATGCATGTAAACTCCATATTACTTCACATAGAAAGTCGCTTAACCACCTGAGATAGAACATTGCTAAAGTTTTAACACAAATGTTGGTTTATAAGTTTAACTAAATTGATAAGCTATAACATAAGAATTTGAGTCATACATGATCTATTATAAGTGATATAATGACACATGTAAAAAGAATAAATACTATTGATTTTCTAAGCTCATGACACTAAGCCTTTAACATAAGTATGCCTTAGTTTTCATTGTTTCAAAATTTCAAATGCATCTAATGGCCATCTAACCAGCCGATCCCGAATGTGGGTGTCACCCCAAAATATACCTATCCACTTTCATGCACGTTTACTGTTGGAAACTAATGGTTCATGATTTGGGCAGAGTTTACGATTTTCAGTTTCAGATTTAGCTACCTAGGCCGCATCAATAGTTAAGTTTTTGTTTCCTGATTTCATTTATGTCCGACAATACAAAACAAGCAATGTATCTCAACCTAAGATATCATAAAACAATATATAAGTTAAAAGTATGGCTATATACTCACCTTGAAGTGATATCAAATAGTAGCAAGTACAATAACACAATAGCACAGAAAACGATGCAAAAAAGTTTTATCCGCAACCTAGTTATCAAATAATATATGATAATTTCTTAATTTTATCAGTTAGTCTCTACTTCTACTGAGTTTCTAGAGTCAAGTTCGATAAAAAAATGGATCAACATGCTGATCATTTTGGGGGTGTTATATGGCGTGTTTGGCATTGTGTTTAAGAGGGTGTTTAGGAATTGGGATCATAATACCTTACATTTAAGGGATGTTTGCCATTGAGTTTTAGACAGTGACGGGATGATATTTTGCTTATATTAAGCTACTGAGCTACTAACACGCTATTCCGTAAGACAAATATCTTTGCTCTTCCATGAGACAAGGATGCAGAAGTGGATGATGGAGATAACCAATTGTGTACCCCATGTTTGCCATTGAGTTTTAGACAGTGACATGATGATATTTGCTTATATTAAGCTACTAAGCTACTAACACGCTATTCCGTAAGACAAATATCTTTGCTCTTCCATGAGACAAGGATGCAGAAGTGGATGATGGAGCTAACCAATTGTGTAACCCCCCCCCCCCCCCCCCCCTTAGCAAGAAAGCCATTATATTTGAATGCTACTAACATATTTAAACAGTGTCATGCTAACGAATCAAGGATACAAGAGTGTCAAATAATTCCCATACAAGAGCACAAAAATTAACAAGAATCGATGTGTGCTAATTATCTCGCGATTGAAACTCAGTCATTCTGATAAGAGATTTCTATTGAAGACTAACCAGTTTTTCAATGGCTGCGTATTTCTATCATCTATTGCGAAATGTTGTTTTGTGTTATGACTTTTTATATACAAGTTTTCTTTTGGCTTGAGTTGTGAGAATTTTCGCTTATTGTTTGAAAATCAATATTTGTTGCTTTAAGAATTAAATTTTTGTCTTTCAACGTTTTATAGGCCACCCGTGATTTATCACAGGTTTATAGGCTAGTCAAATAATATATGTTTACTAGTCCTGCAAAATAAAATAGCTAAATGTAATTTGATCTTTAAGTATCTGCTTGAGTTTCCTTAAATGGTGATATTTGTAAAAATGTAATTTTTGTATTTAAGTGGTCAAATTTAGTGTATCTAACACTTTCTAAACAATGATATGTAATTTACACTATTAGGATTTTTGTAAACTAGGTTATTTTTCAAATAGTTACTTTGGGTTGACTCCGTGTTTGATCTTTAAATAGGTCAAATAATTAAGTGAAGTAGTGACACAAAATAAATTTAAAGTTTTAGAATTTTTTAAGTTGTATGGAAAACTAGATGAAATGCCAGAGTTTTGTAAATAAAGGTTGGGTTCGTTAACTGATGATATTACAAACTAAAAATAGTTTGAAATCTCGGCTAAGTCTATTGATGAGGTGTCAATTTATACATTTTTCGTGGTTATTTCACCCATATATTTGTCATAAAATGCCATAAAAACTTCTTAATTCCTTTCTTTTTGTTATGTAGCAATTTGGAAGCACTTGGGAGGTCTTGGAGGTGTTTTTCAAGCATTTTTAAGACTACAGAAAAAGTATGGTAGAGGTCAAGTCAAGATTGCACGGATTTATCAAGTCACAAAGAAAGTTTTAATAGGACCTATAGACGGCGTCACCGTTTGTACCTAACATCGTCGCATCGACCCTTCATACGACATCGCTCGTTTAACATGAAGGCATCACAACCTATCGATAGTAGAAGCCCATAGAAGATTCGAGGGTCCGACGACGTCACACTTTTGTACCCTTGTAAACATACAATTCGTGTATAGTTTTAGGGTTATCTTGGAGCAACCATTTTAAGCCGATTTTAGGGTTATAAGACCCAAAGAATCTCCATTGTATCACCAATATCAATTGAAGAACAACGTTTTCTCCATTTTTATTAATCATGTCTACGTGTATGATGATTATCTCTTATATCTTTCTTTTGTTGCTATGCTAGACTAAATTACTCGTTGTCTATTTGCGATTGCATTAAGTTATGATACGATCTTCTTGTGTTTGTTGCTTCTTGATTTGATCGTGTGCCCGTTAGACTCTATAAAACCATACTAGATCTTTATATCTTAGCTATTGATATGTTTAGGGAAACGTGGATGATTATATGATGCTACGACCATGGATGCATGCTATTTGGCCGTATTTAGGCTTGAATGCCTTGAACGTAGTGTGTACTTGTGTGTCTTGGTTTAGTAGATATCTTTAGGTGTTTTGTTAATGCATGTGTTAAATGACTATATCTAGGATTTGTCTATTATTCTAGGTTTATGATTTTGTCACTAAACTATTATAAGGGTGTATGTCAAGTGAGCAGGATTTAGTAAATGTCTCCATACAACTATGTTAGGTTTTACTTGTTTCGCATATGACTTGTAATTAATACAAACGGAAACACTTACATGTTTAATTAAGAAGGTGCGACGGGTAGCAAATACATTAAGAGAACATTATAGTGAGTAATGCATGACTTGATTAGGTAAACACATTTGATTTGACTGGTGAAATTCTACAACATTAGATTAGGATTAGAGTGTTAGTCAAAACTCTCCTCTTATACCCCGGATAATTTACTTGCTTTCATAAATAAAATACAAAAAGAATCTCCTTCCCACTTCTAGACCTTTTGTACGTTCGACACTGACCTCACATACTATTCCAGAGATAACGACAACAACCCCAAGTCCTTACATAGACTATATCCACAACCAAGTGCACTGCCCGAGAGGTTGTAAAACACGTGAGTGTAAGGGCAACCGAAAGTTCGTCAAGTTATTGGCACCGCTGCCGGAGAATAGTAAAGTTTAGTGTTCAACTAGTTTAGGTATACTCACTTGGTTCCATCTAAGTGAGCTTATTTAATACATGTTAATTAACTTTCTTATAGTCTATCTTTTTATTCGCTTATTTGTTTTGTAATATCTCGTTTATCATCATGATGAACGAAAATCCTCCTACACGCACTATCAAAAGTTATTCCACACCAAACCACGAGGGCTATCACAATACCACTGTTCTTTCCACCGAGGGAGACAATGATGTGGCACTAAGATCCGACACCACCCGGTTGGTGCAAAACGGTTGTTCCTTCCACATACTTTGATCCGACTAACATCTTAAGGACTTCCTTAAGATTGTTGACTCTCTTGCTGCCAAAGAACCGATAAAGAGAACTCGCGTTCACGCTTGTTCTAATTTTCCCTCAACGATAAAGAGAACCGCACAATATAATGAATCTATATTTTTGTCTGCATTTGTCACATATGACGTTTTGCTCATTAATGATATTCATTTCAACACAAACGAGTTATTAAATGACCACTCATGAAAAGCGTATAAACAATCACATGGATTAAATATAAAACACGCCTAACAACGACACACACTTGTAATATCCCCATCAATATTCATCGTATCCAACGATCATATGGCTTCTTCCGACACGAATCTATATTGTCATCAAAAGAATCCAATCCATACCTATAAGTTGTCCAACATTTTACATAAAAATCTTCTACTACGCCGTGATAATAAAACCCAGAATCCGACCAAAGTTAACCAGAAAAACCAAATACAACTATTATACTAGATTGCGTTTCTTCTCCAAATAAACATAATTTCACTCAATCGTCATAATAAAAACCAAAATCATACCAGTCATTCAACCAAACTTATCTTAATGAATCAAATACAACCGTTTTACCGATACTTTGCGTTTCTTCTGCAAATAAACATCATCTTATTAACCAAAATCCATACTTCATTTTCATCAACAATTCAACAAAACCTAAAATTAAAAACCATAAAATGTTTATAACAAAAATTGAAAGTACAATTCCAAACATGTGACAGCTAGTGAAATTAAAATAGTGATTTGACCCATGAATAATGAAAAAACCATTAAACAATTCCAAAAAGAAAGAAAAGAGAGGGTGGGAGGGAAAATTTGAAACCTGAAAACTGAAAACCCTTTTCAATATTTTCACATTCCCCCAATTAATTTCAAACCCACTCACTCTCATTTCAAACAACAAACAATATAAATACACCAACAACAAACACACAATCTCATCTCATCATCATTTTTCATTTTTCATTTTTATAAAAAAACAAAAAAACACATTTTTTTCTCACTTTTTCATTAAATGGCGGACCTCCCTTGCGACGGCGACGGCAAATGCATGGTCTGCAAAGCCACGCCGCCGGAAGAAGAAACACTCACGTGCAAGACATGTGTCACTCCATGGCACACCGAGTGCTTAACCACCTCTCGTCCCAAAACTCTTGCTGACGTGGCGCAGTGGGAGTGTCCCGATTGTACGGATCTGGGTGTGTCTCACGCGCCTGTGGCCAACGGTGGATCTGAGAAATCGGATTCGCTTGTGACCGCGATTCGCGCGATTGAGAGCGATGTGGGGCTTTCTGATGCGGAGAAGGCGAAGAAAAGGCAGGAGCTGTTGAGTGGGAAGAGTGGTGATGACGTGGCGGGGAAGGATGTGGCGAGTGGGAGTAAGAGTGGTGGTGGTGGGAGTGGGAGTGGGAGTGGGGGTGGGAGTGATGTGTTGAAGCTGTTGAGTGGGAGCTTTAATTGTTCCTTTTGTATGCAGTTGCCCGAGAGGCCCGTTACGGTATAAATTTATGTTTTTTTTTTTAATAACATTTATGGATGATAGATTGATTGGTTAATTGTTTTGATTTTTGTTTTTTGAAATTGATTATTTGATTATTATCAGGTTATTTCTATGTTGGTTTGTTGTAGATAATTGGTTTATAGTGTTGTTGATTTTGATTGTTTAGCAGGTTTTTTTGTTTTGGCTTATATAGATGGCTTATTTGGGTTTTGGCTTATGTGTTATTTGCTCACTTTTTGTTGCTCAGGGGGTGTTTGTTTTGGCATACGAAACATAAGCCTATTTCGGTTTATATATCATAAGCCTCAATTTTGTGGCTTATTTTGAGACTTATGGGCTTATATAAGTTTATCATATTATAATAAACTTATATAAGCCCATAAGTCTCAAAGTAAGCCACAAATTTGGGGCTATATGTCTTAACATAAGCTACAGATCTGGGGCTTATGAAATGTAATCTGAAATGGCTCATGTTTCATAAGCTGAAACAATCACCCCCTTAATTTGAAACTTTTTGGTGGCTTCTGGCTTATTTGATGGGCTTATGTTTTATAAGCTCCCTTTTGTGGCTTATTTTGAAAGTTTTTGGCTTTATAAACTTATAAGTTGAAAATTCAAACCAAGGCACAAAAAGCGAGCTTATGAAACATAAGCTTGAAACCAAACAAGCCATACACTAACTATAGAAGCCAAAACAAACACCTTGTCATTTTATTTGCAAATCTGTTTTACATGTTCAGTTGTTATGATATTTACTATGGTGTGATGTTGTGTTTTGAAAGCGTTAATACTAATGTTTTGTCTATTACTAATTTGTGGTATTTAGTTTGGGCGAAACTTAGTGCACGTATACTAAGTTCTTGTGTTAGTCTTGGAGCAAAAAACTTGATTTTGACTGTTTTGGTCATTATATATGTGTAATGTATTATGAATCAAAATTTGTTAAAAAAGTGAAACACTGTTTATTTGACTATTACAACGACTTAATTACATGCCACTTGTTTTGGTTCAGCTTATTATCTCATATTGCATAAATGTTGTCCGTTGTGTTTTGAATGTGATTTATGATCTTTAACTTGTTAATTAGTTTATGTATGGTGTTTGATCTTGTGTTGTTTATTTGATTATTAAGTTATTTGGGTGTCAGTTGGTGTGTTTTAAATGTGATTTATAATCTGTATATTATGTTTTCCGATGATCTTTAATCATTAAAATTGCCGTTGCTTTGTAGATTAGTCGGTTGTGTCTATATGTGATTATGATTACGATTTTATAGTTATGATACCTTGAAACTAAATCCGATGGATTAGTTTATTTGGATTACAAGAAATTGATTTAGATTATTTAATTAATTAGAGTTGGTTTACAAAAATGATTATAAATAATCAGAATCTGCCTAACTTTATGAGAAATAAATGTTTGATTTTTACTACCTTAAACAGCAGAAAGACATTTATATGCCATCTGATTTTGTGTAATATAAATTAAATATTATCTTATAACTTTGGTAATATACGTTCATGACACTTTCTATGTGCTAGTCTGAATGATTATCATATGTTTATGTTGCAGACTCCCTGTGGTCACAACTTTTGCTTGAAGTGCTTTGAAAAATGGGTTGGTCAGGGGAAGCGCACTTGCGCTATATGCCGAACCGCGATTCCTTCTAAGATGGCAAGTAATCCAAGAATTAACTCATCACTAGTTATTGCTATTAGGATGGCGAAAATGACAAAGTCAAATTCTGGTGCTTCTGGTCCACCTAAAGCGTACTATTCTGTTCTGAACCAAAACAAACCAGACAAAGCTTACACCACTGAGCGAGCAAAGAAGACTGGGAAGGCTAATGCTTGCAGTGGAAAGATATTTGTGACCGTTGCACCTGATCATTTTGGACCCATTACAGCTGAGAACGATCCAGAGAGAGGAATGGGGGTCCAAGTTGGGGAAACTTGGGAGGATCGTATGGAATGTAGACAGTGGGGGGCCCATCTTCCCCATGTTGCTGGGATTTGTGGGCAGTCTGATTATGGTGCACAGTCTGTTGCATTATCTGGAGGATATGAGGATGATGAAGATCACGGGGAGTGGTTCCTCTACACTGGAAGGTATATCATACACATTCTTATATTATGAACTACAGGCTTTTAGTTGCATCATGCAGGTTTTCTTACTGAAGCTTCTAAAATAGCAAATTTGAATGATTGTGTTTATTATAATATATTTTCTGTGTTATTACTGACAGTGGTGGAAGAGACTTGAGTGGGAATAAAAGGACCAATAAGACTCAATCATTTGATCAGAAGTTTGATAAATCTAATGAAGCTCTACGAGTTAGTTGCAAGAAAGGCTACCCAGTTCGTGTTGTCAGGTATGCTCATATGAATGCTCAGCAAATTCCTATCTTCCTATGACTTGTATGCTCGTATGGAGTCTGTATTTCATTTCATTTATATTGAGTTTTAATCAAATTGCTAACAAAACAAACAGGTCCCATAAGGAAAAGCGTTCAGCTTATGCACCTGAGGCTGGTGTTCGTTATGATGGGGTATACAGGATTGAGAAGTGCTGGAGGAAACCTGGTATTCAAGTAAGATGTGACACTATTTGACACCACACCTTGTATCAATTATCCAAAGAAAACATTTGCTGACACGTAGATTGTTACAGGGATTTAAGGTATGCAGGTATCTTTTTGTTCGCTGTGATAATGACCCTGCTCCATGGACAAGGTTTGTCATTTCTCTATTGTCAAGTTCTATATCATGGTAACCTCTGTAGATGGACGAGTTATTTACAACCTTATTACAACATCACAGTGATGAAACTGGGGATCGTCCAAGGCCTTTGCCTGTCATTAAGGAGCTGAAGGAGGCAACTGATGTAACTGATAGGAAGAGTCTTCCCTCTTGGGATTATGATGTGAGTTGATGCAGCTTTTTATTATGGGACTTTGCTATTTTCTACATTTTTTCTTGTGATTATTGATTCTTTAAAATTGGGTATTATATTATAGCAATTATAATTTATGGCTCTTGTGTGCAGGAAGAAAAAGCTAGTTGGTTGTGGAAAGTTCCTCCACCAAATAGTAGAAAACAAGCAGACACTGGAGATGTTGGGGATGGCAAACCAAGGACTGTTCGCCGTAAGACACAAATGATGTCTGTGAGTGAACGACTTCTAAAAGGTAAGTTTATTTATTTTTTATTGCTAGTTTTTGTGCCTGTTTTGAATATATAAAATGTTGAGCTTAAGAATGATTTCCTGTTGCAGAGTTCTGTTGCCTAATTTGCAAAAAAGTTATGAATGAACCACTTACCACCCCGTGTGCTCACAATTTCTGCAAGTCATGTTTGCAAGCTAAATTTGCTGGTCAAACTTTTATTAAGGAGAGGAATTGTGAAGGTAGGCGTTCATTAAGGGCACAAAAGAACGTCATGAGTTGTCCATCATGCACTAATGACATTTCTGAATACCTTCAGAACCCACAGGTATATCAAGCATCTATGCCATTTTTACATTATTTAAAGCAATCTAGGAGTCCTAGATAACAGTTTTTTTTTTGTGTTTATTCTTTTTATATAGGTGAACAGAGAATTGATGAGTGTGATTGAATCACTCCAAAGGCAGACTAAAGAAATGGAAGAAAATGCAGTATCAGAAGAAGAAATGCTGAAAACAGATGGGAAAAGTGATGATGTTAAAGAGGAAAATGATGATGTGAAGCCTGAGACTGAGGTTAAAGATATGGACTGTGAGACTGATGATTCAGCTAATGAAGCTGTCAAGGACACTGAGGAAAGTGAATCTGTCAAGGAAACTGTTACTGATGAAGCTGTCAAAGACGTCACTAAATCACCCAAAGTTAACAAGAAAAGGAAAGCAGGTCATTCTGACAATGCCCCTAATAAGAAGCTACATGAAGAGACCGATACCTTGATGGGTGATGCTGTTGATGATACTGGTAATGACATCGATGATACAAGTGCACAGCCTGAATCAGTTGAAATTGAAGAACCAAAGGTTGATAAGCCTGCAAAGGGAGGTAAGAAGACTTCAAAGCAAAAGAAAGATGTTGAAGCAAAATCCTCAACACCATCATCACCGTCATCACCAGCATCCCGAACTAGAAGCAAGAAGATTTAGCTGGAGGGTGGAGACGACTTTGCATGATTGTGCACAATGGATGTCTGATCTTATTTTTATCTTTTTGATAGGTTCCATATTGACATTAGCAATTTTGGAAAACTATGCCATCTTTGAGTCATCTATTGATGTGGTTAGGATGCTTTGATATTAGGTCAAATACATTGGATTGCTCTTTTGGTAACAATCATGAAAGTTATGATTTATCTATAACTTGTTAAAAAATTTACTTCTGGTGTCATGTTTATCCTGATAGTATTCACCTGCTGTTTTGTGATGGCATTGTAAAAATGCATGATCCTTCATTTTATATTGAGTTTTCTCTAACCATTCAAAAGCTTCACATATACTTTTTTAAGAGATGAAATAGTATGATTGGCGAAGAACATGAGCTAATAATGCATAATCAGTGAAACCAAGTGGCTGGTTCATTGGATTTGCTTGCAGGAACAAAATCAAGGCAATATGGCAATATAACGTGAGCACACAAATGAAGATTGTGCTTTGGTCAAGAAGGGACTGAGACTGACTTTACGTTCATGGTTGCACTGGTGAGTTTATATTTATCCATTTTGTATGTGTTTACAGGTGTAGGTGCTGTTTGGGTTTACGAAGTGCAATACAGTTTTTCTCATTATTTCGTAGTGCAGTTATTGATATGAAGTTGCTTAACCCAAACGCTTTAATCTAATAAGCACCTGCACATATAAATGGTTATTGCTAAATTCGATTAACAACTTCTGAAAACCTGGAAGTGTTTTGGATAAAGTTAACTAATATGTATCCAGGATGGAACCTTAAAAAGATGATTCGTTTGGTTAGATAAACAACTTTCATAATCAGTAAACTTAAACAACCAGGAACATACAAAATCCTGACTTCATATACAACAGGTTTTACATGATTGCATTCTACAGCTCAACAAAATATCTACAGTATTAGTAAACCATTATTACAATATTAGTAAACCATTATGAGAATATACAAGAATCTATTTAAGAGTTCTCAAAACTTTTGCTGCTCGAGTTTCTGTATTAAAGCTGCCTTTTCTTCTTCAGGTAAAGCTTGAAATATAAACACAGATTTGTCTCCAATATCATCCTGAACAAAATATCAGCTTAATCAGAAATATGGTTCATCTTAACTACAAATAGTCAAATATCATGCATAAATAGAATGGACTCCTGCCTCGGTGAAATCTACCTTAATAGGCTGAGTGAACTTTCTTGCTGCAAAAATCGTGAAAAGTGCCATCCACACGCCAAGCAGACTCACTTTTACTCCATCGTCCATTAAACCACTCTGGTCCGGAAAAGAAAAAAATATAGCATTATTCTTATTATTTTCTTACTAAACAATCAATGACTCAATGTTTCATACGCGTTTGTGTATATGATCCAAAATTCTAGGGGGTTTGGGATTGTACATTTAAACAGCTTATGCTTATAAGCAAAAAGAAGTAGATAAACAGCTTCTTGAAAACAACTTATTGCACTCTAAATATTAAGTACTCACCAACATCAAGAGTGTCTACATGTTATTAGACAAAAGCACTAAGCAATCCCAAATACCCTCATAATTAACATCAAGCAAGCCCATATATAATCAAAATTTATGTACCAGATGCCCGAGAAGAACCGAAGGAATGATAAATGTCAGAATTCCAGCTTCCAATTTGCCATAGCAAAGTCCTGTTTCGAGTTTCAACATCAACCAACCACACTTCAAACGATATGATACAAAATATTTCACAATAACTTTACCTTCTTTGAACACAAGACCGGTCAATGCCGCAAACAACGGACCAACGAACCAAACCGCACCAGGGTTCTCCACAACATACTGCACCAAACTCTCATCCACAGGTTGCGCCAAACATATTTTCGCAGCAACAGACCCAACAACACCAAGCAACCATAATGCTTGCAGAGTCCTTTTAATCTCAGTCACATAAATATGAATCAGAACCAATGACAACCCTAATCCAGTAGCACCAGTTGCATAAATTATATCAATATTTTGCTTCAAAATATCAGTCAACAGAAACCCATCAGGCAAAAAAGCAGTAGATGATGCAAGTACAAAAGATGCTGCAGCTGTCACTAATCCTGATCTGTATGATATCACCTGTTAGCAACACAATTAGCAACAGCCATATAATTCAGTCAGTAAATCTATATAAAAAGTGCAAAAAATATGCCTTTTTATTTGTGGGGCTAATAAAAATGTTCAAGTTCCGTCACTGAAATACCTCACGGATATCCGCGGAGTCTACGGACCAAGGACCGTAGACTCCTTGATAAACTTGGGGTGGTTCTAGTAAACCATCATCTCTTGCAGCCTGACACTTGACACTAAATGGAACCTTATAAAGAAGGGTATTGTTTGGTTTTGGATAACTATAAGATAAGGGCTGTTTGGAAGTGGGGAAAATAGTTGAAGAAGAAGCAGCTAAACTAGCAGTAACCATAGCCATAGACATAACCATTGTTGTTTTTGCTTAGTTTGGGAGTTACTGTTATTGGTTGTTTGGACAAAACATACAATTTTTGTTTTCTATTTTCTTTTTTCTTATATATTTTCTTGTTGATTTTCTATAGTCAAAATGTCAAATACTAGTACATTATTAGGTTGATGGGTTAAACTTCAGGTTGATGGGTTAAACTTCAGACATTCAACATGTATCAAACTTTGTTCAAAAAAAAAACATGTATCAAACAATGTTTTAAAAATGTTGGAAATACGTTTTTACGTATTTAGGAAGATTCGGTCACTCCGACAATATATTAAGTTGTAGCTCGTAGTCTAGATATCTTATAACTAATTAACAAGGAAATGCCTAGTCCATGTTATGTATGGACGACCCAACATTGTAAACCCAAGCCCATCTTATGGGCTTGGTATATAAACCGAGAGGGTGTGGTTTCATTTCATTTTTACACATAGTTAATCACTTTCTCTCTCTAAAGTGTGTGTGAAATCATCTATCTTTCTATCTCTTTCTCTCTCTAACATAAGCAAGGTTTACAAATCCTACAAATGGTATCAAGAGCCATGGGATGATTGTTTGGTTTTTATGTTTGTGTTCTTGATTCTCTCGCCCATTTTGATCCGAAATCACAGGAACCCAATTTTTTTTTTTTTTTTTTGTGCTTTTATGATTTAATCTGGATATACCTCATCTAGTTACTTGTTATAGTGATTTGGTATTGGTATTTTGGTTAAAAACACAAAATTTTTAGGTGTTTGATTCGTTTCTAGGCTTAAAATTCCGAATTTGTTGTGTACTATCCGAGAAAAGTGGTACTTTTGTCTCCATCGTAAAGTTGGTATCCATCGCAAAGTAAGCAGGGTTCTACATTGCGATCGCAAAAACCCTAGGGTTTCTACATTGCGATCGAAGAGTATTCCGATACCCCTTATTCCGACGTACATTGTGATCGCTCATTGCTGTGGATTGCGACGGAATTAAGGTAATATTGCAGCGTTACTCTGTCCAAATTTCGTCAATATTGCGATAGGTATTGCGATCAAGCATTGCGATAGTTATTCAGATAGACATTGCGACAAAACTTGTTTTGTGCATTCCGATAGCGTGACAAGATTTCCAAGATTTTTTTCAAAAACGTGTTTGTGTAATTTTGTCTTGGAATTTTTGGTTTATCGAGAACATAATTTAGGGGATTTCAACATTATTTCTCGGCTTTAACACACAACAACAAACACATTAACTTTCTTTCATTGTTCAATCAACTTTGCAAATCTTAACTTATTGAAATGGAGTACACATCTCTTACGGATAAGTCCATCCTTTCGGGTACGGATAATCGTCCACCAATGTTGGTGAAGACTATGTATGAGGAGTGGGCTTCCCGAATGGAACTTTATATGTTGAACAAAGAAAATGGACATCTAATTTGGGCATCGGTGCTCAATGGACCATTGGTATATGGTACTGTGACGGAAGGTGCTGTTACTCGTCCTCACACAACGGGTGAACTAACTGGAGATGCTAAGATACAAGACAAGTGTGATAAACAAGCTACAAATATCATTCTCCAATCCCTTCCTCCAGATGTCTACAAACTCGTCAGTAAACATAAAGTTGCCAAAGAGTTATGGGATAAAATTCGTGTTCTAATGCAAGGCACTTCGTTAACTAAACAAGACCGAGAGTGTAAGCTTTATGATACTTTTGATAAGTTTGCCTATGTCCCAGGGGAAACTCTCAATGATTACTATCTGAGATTTACCCTATTGTTGAATGAGCTCAATATCTATGGCATGGCAATTCCTACGTTTCAATTGAACACCAAGTATCTGAACACTCTTCCTTCAGAATGGAAAAAGTACGTGACGGATGTTAAATTGGCTAAGGACTTGCACAACACCAATGTGGATCAACTTCAAGCTTTTCTTTAACAACACGAATGTCATGTGATCGAGGCTCGTTTGTCTACACCTCAAGTTCATGATCCAATTGCCATGTATGCTTGTCAACAAAACATGGCTTATACTTATCAACAACCATCATACTTGCAGCAACCCCACCACACACCTATCAGCAACCACAACAACCATCTTATCAACCACTAATGATGCCACAAAAAGCATTTCAACAAAGTGTTCATCAACAATCTTTTCCACAACAACCACCACATCAGACATCACCATCACAAGCCAACATTTCTCCAATGGGCTATACTCCTTAGCAAGGATATTTTCTAATTGAAGCACAACCAGCACAAGCCTTCTACTCCAATGAACTTCCACCAATCCAAGCACCGGTCTTTACTCCAAATGATACGCCAGCTGATGTTCTAAACCATCTCACTGCCTACTTGTCAAAACTTGTTGCAACTAGAGGATTTCCACCAACAAACAATCAGCTCCGCACCTCTTCAAATCCTCGACAACAAGCCACTGTTCAAGATGGTCAAGTGACGGTGCAACCTATTCAGGAAAGGCAAACTTCATATGGACCTCCTACAAGGACTGTGAATGCTCAAGCTGTGAATTCTCAAGGTAATGGAAATAGAAGCCCTATTGGTCCTCAAAAGGCTGTGACTTGCTACAATTGCCGAGGACAAGGTCATATGGCTAGGGAATGCACTCAGCCAAAAAGGAGAAGGGATGCAACGTGGTTTTGTGAGAAGATGTATTTGGTCGATGCTCAGTCTAAGGGAAAGATTTTGGATTCAGAAGAGTTAGCATTTCTTGCAGACCCAGGGGCAGCAGATAATGAAGGCATTGCAGTCGTTTCCACTTCTAATGCAGCTTATCAAGCAGATGATCTTGACGCATATGATTCGGATTGTGATGACATTCACTCTGCCCAAGCTGCTCTCGTTGCTAATCTCTCTCACTACGGTTCTGATGTCGTCAGTGAGGTACCAACTACATCTAATAATATTGATGATAACCAACATCAAGTTGGGCATGAAAATGACAACCTCGAACAGCATTCGAGAACTAGTAACTCAAATGATGTGGTACCCAATCCTACACATTTGAGTGAACCTCAACCAAATTCTACGACGGGTATGGAATCTTATGCTCAACATGATTTGGTCATGGTGCCTAAACATATTATTGATCAAATGCATATGGCTCTTAAACAATCCGTAGATACGAATTCCACCCTAACAGCTGAGCTTGCGTTGCATAAAGAAAAGGTCAAAGCTTTTGAAATGGTCACTCAAGCTGAAAAAATAACTTATTCTGAATTTGACCAATTTCGTTTTAAAAAGATTGAAAACTTGAAAGAAATAGAATCATTAAAAGCTAATCTTTCCAATAAATTAAAAGCAAAAGAGTCGGTTGTCAATGATTTTTAGAAACTTAAAATGGATTTCGAAACTCTCGAGTCTAAAAAGTTTGAATCGGAAATTAATGCTACCAAACTTCTTAAATTCAAAGAACAGCAGCTTTTAAAACAATACGCTTCCACAGAAAAGGTTCATCTTTTAACTAAATCATTTAAAGAACTCGAACTTAAGCGTCTTCAAGATTTACCAGTGATTAGACTGCAATTATACATAGTCTCATCGTCCAAATCGGGCTTAAAACGCTTAAAATGTCATCAAAATACCCCTATATATGCTTGTATTTGTGTCTTGTGTATTTTAGGTACAGATATCGTGAAATCGACAAAAGATCACAAGAATGAAGCAAAAACGAACACGGGAAACGAAGCCGCACAAAGAACCGGATCCAAATCATGAATTTCCCATGAAGTCCTTGAAGTTTTGAAGATTGACAAGATTGGTCCCTCATCTTTGGAAGAATTGTCATTTTAAACCCTTGTAAAACTCAAATATATACATTGGGTCCCTAAAATGACGAGATTATACAAAATTGGCCCTTGAAGAATCCATTTATTGCAAGAAATACCCTTTTGACAAGTTGATAAAAGTTTTGGTGGCCAATATCTAAAGATGATAACTTAATTTGCAGAGGAAATAGGTTTTGAGGCTGTTTAATGTGAAGTGCAAAAGCAATGGAACATGGGGGGTCACTTCTGCCCAGACAACAAACTTGCACCAACCAACCAAGAGCTGACACCTCATCCTCCACTCACCCTCCCACCAATCGGATTCCTCCCCCCCTTCACGTCTAATTCCATCACCACCACTTAATTAATATAACTGATTATTCAGTTATATTAATTTTCCATCCCTAACAACAATTTAAATAAAACCCTTTCCCAAAACAGATTAAACCCCTCCCTAATTACCCCTTAAACCCTAAAAATTACCAAGATGAACTAAACACAAATCAAGGGGGTTTTGTTTAAAACACTCCAGATCTTTGATTGATGGTTAGATAACCCAAACCCAACCCTATAATCACCCACCAGCTCACCCCATGTGACTGTGGGGACCTCCCCTGCTCACGTCTCTATCCCCCAAACCCAAGAAGACGACCAAATCAATGGTAAATTCCTATTCCTTGGTCCCTACTCATTTTTGAACGCCCAAGATGACTCCAACAACTCAGCAATATCAGAATCATCACATGGGCATACTTTTGACTGATTTTCAAAGATTCTTCAAAGGGCAAAATTGGGTATTCATGTATTAGGGTTTTTTCAGTCTAGTATGTTCTATTATAGCCTATATAAAGAGGATGCAACCTGTGCATACCCTTTGTTCCAGATTTTTGTACAATTTGAACTTTAGTAATGAAAATGAAAAATATGAATTTGCATAATATGAGTTTCGAATTTAATGTTAGCTAGTTTTATCTTGTTCAAGTGTTTGAAAAGATAGATTGGAGTAAATTTTTTTCCTTTTACACAAGAAGATTTCAGAAAATACGTTTTGAAGTTTTGAAAAAAAAAGGTTTGAAAAATTCTTGAAATCAGTTTTAAAAAAGAAGTGAAAGTGGATTTTTGAAAATGGTTTACTGGTTTTGATAAGCTTTTATCAAGTGTTCTTCAATTTTTCTGTTTGGTTCATGTGTTTTTAGAAAAAATCAGTTTCAACAGTTTTTTCTTATTTAAGCCTTAAGAGATAAGCTGGCTTAATCAATAAGCCAGGCTTATACTCTTATGAGCTATTATTTCCAGGTCACTTTTTCTCTTCTTCTTTAGTCTTAGCAGGAACAAATCTTGCATATTGGTTGATGTTTGGAAATTGAAGCCCATCATCATCATCTCCTATTCATACCAACAAAGCTCCTCTCTGAAAATGATCAGCTCAAGCCCGGGCTTGATGGAAAAGGCACAAGCTGCCTTTGTGATGCTTGAATGTAGGGTCACCAGGTAAGGACTTGTATTTTCTATACTTGCTTGAATTTTTTTTGAGTAATGATGATTTAGAGTTTTAGGCTGTTAGGATGTTAGGCTAATGTTAGATATTGTTTACCTGTTGATCTTAGACATGTTAGGATAGAGTAGACTGGATTTGGTTCAAGTTAGGTTACCAATTCTTGGTTAAAATTCAGTTTTCTGTTTTAAAGGGATGTTTGGATTCAGGTTTTAGAATCAATTTGTGAGTTGCAATTGGTTTAAAATCATTTTAAGTACACTCTTTTAATTAGCTTTGTGTTGTGTCAACTCTGTGAGTTTGATTTGGTACCTTTTTGAAAGAGTTGTGTTGTCCCATATTATTTAGATGATTATAGAAAGAAAATAGATGAAAAGAGATGGATTCCTAGAGAGAGAAAGTAGTGAGAGAAAGTAGTGAGAGAAAGTAGAGAGAGAGAGATGATTAACTTGGTGAATATTAGATTAGGAATAATGAGAGTTACAAATGATCATCCCACCCTCCTAACATGCTAGGAGGGTAGTATATATAGTCCACCCATATACGGGCTTTAATGGGCTATATATTGGGCCGGGCTTGTCTTTTGGACTTTAATTAGTTTAAATCCAAGCCCGTGAACCACGACTATTTAACTATCTATTACAACGTTCTAATAAATATTACAATATAAACCTATGACCGAACATTCTTGTTTGACTCAATATTTTGAGGCTAACAATCTCCCCCAATGTGAGGTCATTCCTCTTTGATATTTGGATTCCAATGGAGATTTATGAATTTCGTCATAAATGAGTCTTGAACGTGTAACAGTAGTTTTGTTCCTTCATGCTGTGATCTTTGAGCCTTTGTCATTGTCTTTCGACTTAGTCTTTTATCTTGAGATCTTCAAATCATTCTTGACTTGTCTTTGCCATCTTGCGTTCTTATGTCTTTATCCACATGCTCACTCTATTAATTGTTGAATAAGTCTTTGGGCATGAATATGTGGTTTTGAATCTTTGACTTTGCTGAGTACACCGTGACGCCACCTTCTCGAGACAAAACATAGACACGGACTGAATGGCTTTGACATTCTTCCTAAATCGGTAGCGTTTTACCTCTGGTCGGTGAAGACCGTTATACGATATCAAATATCGTACCTGTGATTAGGTAAATTCAATTAAGAATCTCCTTGACAGGGTTTCGCGGCTGTACTAGCCGTTCTCTTTACTCGACCGTCTCAAAGCAAGACTACGAACATAAAGAGTGAATCAATTGGATAAATATTCGCTTGATTAGAGTCGTCAATTCAAATTCCTGGAACAAGTTTGATTCATTAAGAATCTTACCATTGTTGCTTTCCAGTTGACACAAGTTTGATTCAAAAGAATCTCACAAGTCACCTACCGTAGCGCTGTTTGATGTTGACGCTAGAAGGATTTCCATTCGTCACTGTGAATATTAATGAATATCACTCTGAATGTTCTGGCAAGACTATAAAGATATTGCGTAGAAACCTGAAACGAGTTTGAATCAATTCAGAATCAAACCACTGTTGCTTTTCAGTTTTACATATGTTCAATTCATAAAGAATCTTGCATATGACATACCGCAATGCTGTTTGACGTTAACACTGGAAGGATTTTCACTCATCATTGTGAATACTAAGTAGTATCACTCTGAGTGTTCTAGCAATATCACAAGGATATAGCGTAGGACTCTCTTGATCTTCATCCATGTGTCCTAACGAGATTTGATTGATCTCTTGGCTCTAGACTCTATTTGTGCACTTTTAGTGGTCGGAGGCTGGAGCAGATGCCACCTGTTCAATATCAACTATCTCGGAGTGAGAAAGTCAATAGAAGTCGTGTTGATCTCCGTGACAATAAAACAAACTTCTTTTGAGAGAAGCTTGAGTAGCTCGGAAAGGGTTGTGCTTCACATCACTGGGTCCATGATGAGTTTGTCTTCATGATGAGTTGACCCGGTTTCTGCCTAAGTTGTATGGAGGGCTTCTTTCTTTAGACCCTTTATCCTTACATTTCTTTTTCATTCTTCAACCCCTTCAATGCTTACCAAGACATCATTAATAGCACCTTGTTGTGATTGTTCCAGTGCTATCATCAGTACTTAGTCGACATTCAGCTACGTTCACATTCTACTCCATCTTTCCTAAGGACTTCTAATAATCTATTGGATTGTCCCTGGGAAGATCCTTCCGGTTCTGGTTGGATCATAGGACTTAAACCTAACCACCCTTTTGACACCAATAACGTCGTGAATTAAAGATGTTGTGGGTGTTTGATCGTAACCATGAGTGCTTGAGTCTTTAGATCACATTTTAATTACATTTTCTCCCCTATCTCTAATATATAAAATCATTTGATATTAGAGATACCAAATTTGATTAAAATATACTTTGAAAAATAGTCTTGAAAGTCTTCGGGAGAAAGATGTGTCAAACTTAGCATGAATTTTGTAACGCTCCCCCTCAAAAATTGATCCAATGGAATTGTCATTACGAGGATTTGATCCACATTAAACTTTTGAGGATAGGAGTTGTTGAACACACAATTTTTTAATGATTTTGAATATCATTGAGAAATTCTTGAAAAAATTGTGTTCAACGCTTTTTGAAAAATCAATTCTTTTTGTCGAAAAGGTTTTTCTAAAGCATAAACTTGAGTTCATAGACTTTGAATGTCTTGACGAATCCACTCAAGTGTAAGAAGATTTAACTTCTTTTGCTAAGGGTAAGAGCACGAAATTGTACACTCCCCCGTGAACATAGTTCCGGGTTGCAATCTGAAAGTGATTACAAGCCATTGTGTTGAGCTCAAAACGTTGAATGTTTTGTGACAAGCTCAACCCGAGATAGATTGCTCTACCCGTTGTTGGAAATATTGTCCAAAATAGACAATTTCCTTTTGAAAAGATAGAAATGACATGTTTTGAAAAATATTTACAACTTTCATTCGAGCTTTATGTACACACCCATGTCGTTATTGAGCGACATTTCTAGGTACGTCCATATTATCGATACTGAAAGACATGTCAAGAAGAATATTTTTGGATTATCAAAGATTTTTTTAATTTTGTATTTTTCTTTTTCATTAATATTTACAAGTAGATGTTTGATAGGTGAAGCAGGCTTCTTTGCCAGAACCTCCAGTTCTGCTGGAGTCAAAAATCTCATAACAATTTGCCTAACAAGATACGCAAACCTCTCTTTCGAAAGAGTTTTTGTAAACAAGTCAGCTAATTGGTAATCAGTTCCAACAAAGTATAATTCAACAATACCCTTTTCAACTTGTTCCTTAATGAAGTGATATCTGACATCAATGTGCTTCGTGCGGGAATGCTGTACCGGATTGTAGGAGATGGCTATGGCCGACTTTGAGTCACAGTACATAGGTACTTTATCAAAATGGAAGCCATAATCCGTGAGTTGTGTTCTCATCCAAAGAACTTGAGCACAACACGCAGATAGAGACACATACTCCGCTTCGGCTGATGAAAGTGACGTGCAATCCTGCTTCTTGGAAGACCATCCCACAAGCTTGTCTTGACCTAGAAATTGTGCACCACCAGAAGTACTTTTACGTGTATCAAGACACTCTGCATGATTAGAATCTGAATAGGCCGTTAGAAAGAAACCGGTTTCCCTCGGAAACCAGAGTCCCATGTGAATGGTATTCTTAAGGTACCAAAAGATCCGTTTAACATCCTTGAGGTGCTTTTCAGTGGGTCGTGCTTGATATCGTGCACAATAACATGTAGCATGATGAATATCAGGTCTGCTTGCTGTCAAGTACATGAGGGACCCGATCATGAAACGATATCTCGTTTGATCTATGGGTAATCCCTCCAAATCAGCATCTAGGGATGTGGTTGATAATGGTGTCCCAACGGGGTCACATGATGTCATACCATGCTTTGTGATTATCTCTTGACAATACTTAGCTTGGTTAATAAAGATACCACTTGGGGATTGGTGAACTTGAATTCCTAGAAAGAATTTTAGTTCGCCCATCATAGACATTTCAAATCTGGTGTGCATTACTTTTTCAAACCATTTTGAAAGTTTTGGGTTTGTAGACCCGAAAATAATGTAATCAACATAAATTTGCACAAGCAAAATGTCATCCCCATATTTATAAGTAAAAAAAGTTAGATCAATGGAACCTTTTGAGAAACCTTTGGAGACCAGAAACTTCGAGAGCTCGTCGTACCACGCCCTTGGAGCTTGCTTGAGTCCATAAAGTGCTTTGTGGAGACGATACACCTTGTCAGGATAATGAGGGTTGACGAATCCTTCTGGCTGCGTGACATAGACTTCTTCCTTCAAAGGACCGTTAAGAAACGCCGTCTTTACGTCCATTTGATAGACAATGAATCCCTTATGTGCATCATAAACAAGAAAAATCCTGACCGCTTCCATTCGAGCAACTGGTGCAAATGATTCTTCAAAATCAATACCCTCTTTCTGTCCATACCCTTTTGCCACTAGCCTAGATTTATTCTTGATGATCGTGTTCTCTTCATCCATCTTGTTTTTCCAGATCCATCGAAGATTTAATGGTATTACATCGTATGGTTTGTCAACAAGTTCCCAGACTTTAAGTCTTTCAAATTGTTGAAGTTCATCCGTCATCGATTCAATCCAAGCGTGATCAGCCATGGCTTCTTTGATGTTTTTCGGTTCAGCTGAACTCACGGCGAGTGCGAACATACAAACATCTCCATCGGTGTTGAGCTGTCGTCTTGTGCGAACCGGTTGTGAAGGGTTTCCAATTACATGAACCAAAGGATGATCTTGGGTCCAATGATGTGTTGAAGGATGTCGTTGATAAAACGTATGCATATTTGATGGATCAACATGGCGAGTAGAAGACTCTCCAGTTTCGTGTACCGGTGTACCGAATGGGTTGATAAATTCGTCTTCGTCAGATAATGCATTGTCTGCTTGATTTCTGTTCTCTGGAGCAATGACAGTAGTTGTGGATGTTGTAGGATCGATTGTTGAAGTGATATTCTGAGGAGGTAAATCTGCAGCAACCCGTGTTGAAGTAGATGAAGTTGTATCCATTTGTTGACGAGTGTCAGCGGAAGACTTCGATACAACTTGTTTCTCCCCCGTAAAATATTCATCATACATTGGTCCATATAACATTTCCAACTCTTCAATTGTCGTGTCGACTGTCATATCAGCTCTAGGAACATGTTCTGGAACCAGCGTTGAACTTGACGGTTCATTGCTGTGGTCTTGAGTTCTGAGTTCCGTGCGGTTGTGAACGGAAGTCGTTTGTCGTTGTGGATTGGGACTTAAACTGTTTTGTTCAAGTGCCATCTCCTGTAATTCATCAAATCGGATGTGAATAGTCTCGACAATCAATTTTTTTCTCTTGTTATATACTCTATATCCCTTAGACTGAGTTGCATATCCCACAAGAATACATGCATCACCTTTTTCTTTCATCTTATCCAAATTTTCACCATCTCGTATAATGTAACAAGTACATCCAAAGACATGAAGGTGTTTAAGTGAAGGTTTTCGATCATGAATTATGTGATATGGTGTCTTTTCGTGTCTTGGGATAATTAGGGAGCGGTTTTGTGTGTAGCATGCGGTTGACACGGCTTCGGCCCAAAAGTATAGTGGAAGTTTTGAAGCGGATAATAATGTTCGAGCAACTTCAACCAAAGTACGGTTTCGTCTTTCAACAACTCCGTTTTGTTCGGGTGTTCGAGCAATAGATGTTTCATGTTCAATCCCTTCGGCTTCAAAGTAGTTTCTCAGTTTTGAATTCAAAAATTCTGTACCTTTGTCAGTACGAACCACTTTAACTTGAGCTTGAAGACCACGTTGTATCAATTTAAGGAAGCTGATGAGAACGTCGGGTGTTTCATCCTTGGACCTCAAGAAGTGAGTCCATGTGTACCTTGAGTAATCATCGACTATTACCAGAATATATTTCTTTCCATTGATACTCTGAACACGCATGGGACCACATAGATCCATGTGAAGAAGATCTAACCGTCCTTTAGAGCTTGGTGTGGTCTTTGTTTTGAAGCTACTTCGTTTAGCTTTACAAAGTTCACAAGAAGAACAAAGATGATCTTTGATGAATTTCAAGCTTGCAAGGCCTCTCACAATATCTTTCTTGGAAAGCAGGTTAATGGTATGAAAGTTGAGATGAGAAAGACGTTGGTGCCATAACCATGCCTGAGTCGTTGAAGCTTTAGCCATGAAGCAAATTGGAGTTGATGAAGTTGTGTCTTGAAGTGAGATTGTGTAAAGATCAGTACCCCGTGTACCGGTAAGTAAGTCATTCCCATCATAATCACGAACAAAACATGTCTTCTTTCTGAAAGCAACTTCCAAATCCGCATCACAGAATTGACCAACCGAGAAAAGATTATGATAGAGCCCTTCGACGTAGTATACCCTTTTTATCGTGATATTCCCCTGAACCAAATCTCCATATCCTAGGATCGGTGCAAATTGATCATTTCCGAATCGGACCGTACCCAGGAACTTCTCCACGAAGTTAATTAGAAGCTTGAGATTCCCCGTCATGTGCTTCGTGCATCCGGAGTCCAGTATGAAGAGAATTATTTGTATCACCTGCAGAAGAGTTAGAACACGATGGAGCATTTGCTAAATTGGATACCACAGTAGTTGTGATAGTAGAATCATTAGTGTCCTTATCAACATTTAAAGGCAAACTAACACTCGTTTTCACATTTTCTGTCCTAGCTTTCGGCATCCATTTATATCCGGGAGGAAATTGATTAGCAAACCACCATTTCCAAGACTTTCTAGCAGACTCATATAATTCCTTAATTTTGCTTCTAGGATTCTTAGTGGTGGAGTCTGATGCATTACTTTTCTTAGTGGGGGTAGCACCAGAATGGTTCATCTTGCGTTTGGGTTTACTAGCTCTAATAGGCATCACAACTTGCTTCTTAGTTCTAGTATCTACACCTTTGACATTATTCATAACACACATAGAATGATTAGCATTAGCACACTTGCCACATTTGACACAAACAAATTTCACATTCATAGCATTCAAATCATTCACATCATTCAAATCGTCATTTCATGCGATTACAGACTTTTTATTCTTAAAAACATTCAAATTCCTAGGGTGTGCTTCTACTTCCTTTATCTTCCCTTGATTCTTGTGTTTCCAGACCTTATCATTCACTTGAGTGCTCTTAAGCTGAGGCCGGCTAACACTAGTAGTGGAGACTATTCCTGTAGTAGAAGACACACGAATATTAGTGTTTCTAGAAGTCTGAGGCGATTGAATAACTTTGTTTGTGGGCTTAGTGGTCATTCTATACATCCCTGGTTTAATCACATTATTGTGCTTAACGCTTGGTGCTATGGCATTCCTTATGGGTTGATTTTGTGGTAACCTTTCCTTTCCATCTATTTTGGGGGCAAACACAGGTTTTGCAAATGAGGAATTTGATAAAGTAGATGGTTTTCCCAAGATAGAGGATCTATTCACTTTAGAAGCATTGGGTTGTCGAACAACAGGTTTCTTAATGCTAGGTTCCACGATTTTCCCACCCATTTTAGCAACGAGTTTCTACAACTCTGCTATCGCTCTGTCCCTGTCTTGTAACTGAGCTTTCAACCCTTTAATTTCAAAATTCTGTTCATTCTTTTCTCGAAACGTTTGGGAAAGTTTTTCTTGCAATTTATTATCATGTGGAAAACTACCAACGTCTTTTTGCAAAGCAAGTTCAAGTGAATGACAATGTTTTTGAAGAAAATCACTTTTGTGTTGAAGTAACTCAAAAGCCTTTTTATCAACATTTTCTTTACGTTTCGAAAGCTCAATTTCAAGACGCTCACATTCTTTGCTTTTATCAAGATATTGGCATGCAACTTCAGAATATTCATCAATATCAGCACAAGATGTAAAATAAGCACACACAACATCTTTAGAAACGCATTCTTGCAAGAGTAAATCATATTCATCTGAAAAATCAGACTTCTCCATTTGAAGATCTTCAATGTGTTTCTCAAGAGATTCAACATATTTTAAATCATCATACATTTCAGTCCGAATGAACTCCTCAAGTTGAAGAACAGTTTGTTTAATCAACGCCGTGTTAGGAATTAAGAGTTCTTTCACAAGCAAGGTAATATCTTGAGGAATCGGACGTGTCCACTCAGCATTTTCACGTTTTTCCTAGTCTCTTTCAACAATAGATTTAACATTATCTATGTGGTGTTTAAGAATACCTAATGTTTTCCTACTCTTGCTTTTAGATTCATCTAGAGGGAGGTAGTTTATGTATTTGTAAACATTAGATTTCTTAGGGGCAAATGCTTTCTTCCATTGAATTCTCTTTTGTTTGCATTCTAGGAACACTTCCTCACGAGTTTTCTGAGTTTGTTTGTTGAAAAGGCCATAAAGACTATTCTCATAAGCATAATTATATGGTTTCACAAACTCCTTATTGACAAGTGGTTGACTATCATCATCCCAAAGGGCAGTCTCTTCACTATTGGCACTAACAGGCATGCAATCAAGATCAGTTCTTTCAGTCTCATCAAGATAAAGATGCGGGTTCGCAGCTTGAGCTTTGGCAAGGTACTCAGGACTTGCAAAGCTAGCTTGACCCTTAAACATCGACGGAGGTGCTAGCATTCTTACGGATTGAATAGAATCATGCGTTTTATAAACAACGTTCTTCAAAAATTCGACTTGTGCTTCTAGTTTCGTTACTTTTTCGGTTTCCTTATCATATCTACTTTTGAAGTCTTGTTTTAACGCATCTACCTCTTGTTTCTTATCCTCAATAATTTTAGCAGAATCTGTAGTGGTCATAAAGAGCTTTTGTTCAAGTTCATTAACTTTGGTATTGTCAAGGTACGTTTTTTGACGTTCATCCATTAAGAAAACATTATATTGACGCTTCTCTTTGGCTAATAACTCAAGAGTGGTATTATATTTGTTTTCAAAATCGTCCTTTTGATTTTTTAACGCACTTCCCTTATACCCCTCAAGCTCTTTGGTTTTCTGAAGGAGCTCATCTCTATAGCTTTCAGTCATCTCAGTAGATTTGATAAGAGCAGCTTTGCATTCTTCAAAACTTTGAGTGAGCGTAGCGTTTGCCTTCTTTAATTGCTTTTGACTCTTTTTATTTTCAGTGAAATCTTTTTGTAAAGTAGCAATTAAATTAGCAAGCGCAATACGTTCCTCTTCATCATATTCATTTGCATGTTGATCATCCTCAGACTCATTATTGCACATGTCTGATGAATCGGGTGTGGTATTGCTATCAACCGTTTCCATCATACACGTGTCATTAATGGAATTGGGTAGATCACTATGCTCAGGAATATCACCAAACACATTATATTCATCAGTAGTATGTACCTTATCGATTGGCTCAGTGTCAAAGATACGGCCATTGTCATCTTCATTGACTTTGAGAACTTCTTCAACCTTTGCCATGTACGAGTAATGTGCATCGAGCTCTTGATCAGAATCTTCATCATCAGTATCATCAAGCATTGCTCCTTCCTCACCTGACAATTTAACCCCTGCTTCCATTTTCTTGCATAGCAGCATCTTTTCCTTGTGATAGCTGAAGTCTCTAACCCTTTTCGGCTTCCTGCATTCCTTTGCCATATGCCCATAACCTTGGCAATTAAAACATTGAATCCCACTCTGCTGAACCACTTGACTTCCAACCGTTTCCCTATTTCCAGTAGCAGCAGCAATCCTCTGAGTATCATACTTGGCAGTTTGTCTATCATACCTTGTAGAACCCTCAACATGTGTTGGATTATGTCGATCATACCTAGAAGGACTTTCACCACGTCGACGTGTGTCATACCTTGGAGGTCTCTCAACATATCGGTTTTTTGTATTAGATGATGTGCGAAGATTGTTGTTGGTGGGTTTGTAGATTTTCTTGTAAGTCTTCATTATGAAAGCAATTTGTTGTTTCATCTCTCGGTTCTTTTGAGCTTGGTCTTCATCACTATCTTCTTTAGATGATGATTCAGATGGTGGTGATGGTGCTCTTGGCACTTTACCTCGAGATTTTGTGGAAGATGAAGACTTAGATGAAGTGGAATATCATGGTGAAGATGATGTAGTGGAATATCGTGGTGAAGATGATGTAGTGGAGTATGGCTTAGGAGCACGAGAGTGAGGATCTTGAACATGTTGAGTGGTAGTCACTAAAGCAAGTGGATTAGCCGTTTTCGCAACACGTTTAGCTCGAATCTCATTTGCTTCATTCTGAAATTGATTCAAGATATCAAAGAGTCGATGGTATGAGACCTCGTCTAACTTTTCTTGTTGTTTCACCAAAGTGACGAACCGTGTCCACTCGGGTTGAAGTTGTTGAAGAAATTGAACATTGACTTGCATGGTGGAGACTTGCAGGTTATTTCTTGTCATGTCATTCATTATCTTATAAAACCTAGAGTAGTAAGAGTCAATTGATTCTCCATCCCTTGAAGTAAACTTGCCAAAATTCCAAAACAAGTTTTGACATCTTGTTTGTTGAGTGATTCTCCTTGTTGCAAGCGTTCAATAGCAGTCCACATTTCATGTGCTGTAGGACAAGCATCAACTGTGGAATAAATGTCATCTCCAATCCCACTTAGAACCATATAGATGGCTTCCTTCTCCGCATCATGCCAAGCATAATCTTCAGGTGTGAGATCAGCTCTTGTTTCATCACGTTCACTTGCAGGATATGGATCAGTAGTATATGTGGCTGCTCTTGGAGGACTTGAGATTTTCTTGAATACATATGGTCCATGAGTAATACATTTCCTCAAGGCATTACCATTTGGTCTTGTATCAAGGTATCGTATGAAACGTGATTGCCATTGAGCATACCGACCAGATACAAGCATTGGTGGTCTCTCTTTATTCCCTGCCTCCATGATATTGTTGTTTGTGACACGATACTCTTGAGTAGAAACCATATCTAGAAACTTGAAATCGACGAAGTGTAAATGGATCTTAAGTAGATGTGTGTTGATTGTTGTTGTCGATGAAAAATGTTAAAATCCCCTAAAAATTGTCTTCACAAGAAACCAAAAAATCGAAAGCGAAAAATCACACGTAAAAAATTTCACTGTTGGGGTTTTTTCGGAATAACTAACATTTTCAGAAAAATTGGGTATTTCGGAATAATGAGGTTTTCAGAAAAATGCAAATCTTCGGAATAAGTACTATCTTCGGAATAATCTTCAGAATAAGCAAGTCTTCGGAATTATCTTCGGAATAAGCAATTCTTCGGAATAATCTTCGGAATAAGCAAGTCTTCGGAATTATCTTCGGAATAAGTAATTCTTCGGAATAATCTTCGGAATCCGCAATTCTTCGGAATAATCTTCGGAATGAAGACTTCTTCGGAATAATGAGTTTTCAGAACTTTCTTCGGAATAAATGCTTTTTCGGAATATTGTTGTTTTCAGAACTTTCTTCGGAATAAGTGCTTTTTCGGAATATTGTTGTTTTCAGAGAAAACACTTCTTCGCAATAGAAAACCCTTTTCCGAAAAACTGTTTTTTCAGAATAATAAACCCTTTTCTGAAAATTTTATTTTCGGAATGATCTTGAGGCAAAGAAACCGTAACTCAAAAACAATC
Organism: Glebionis coronaria; assembly: GCA_025667525.1. Lineage (NCBI taxonomy): Eukaryota > Viridiplantae > Streptophyta > Magnoliopsida > Asterales > Asteraceae > Glebionis > Glebionis coronaria. Next base: position 150,867,862 of record CM046874.1, read on the forward strand.
CAAATACCTCAAAATCTTGCGATTTTGACCACGAAAACCAAACCAAATCCCTACCAAATCGATATAAATGATTTATATCAAGATTTCTAGCCCGAAAATACTAAACAAAATTTAATTCGGGATGATTTATAGGGAAAAATCGACCGAATCAAATTCAAACTAAACAACCAAACACAATCTACCCCGTGGCGATTGATACCAAATGTTGTCCCATATTATTTAGATGATTATAGAAAGAAAATAGATGAAAAGAGATGGATTCCTAGAGAGAGAAAGTAGTGAGAGAAAGTAGAGAGAGAGATGATTAACTTGGTGAATATTAGATTAGGAATAATGAGAGTTACAAATGATCATCCCACCCTCCTAATATGCTAGGAGGGTAGTATATATAGTCCACCCACATGCGGGCTTTAATGGGCTATATATTGGGCCGGGCTTGTCTCTTGGACTTTAATTAGTTTAAATCCAAGCCCGTGATCCATGACTATTTAACTATCTATTACAACGTTCTAATAAATATTACAATATAAACCTATGACCGAACATTCTTGTTTGACTCAATATTTTGAGGCTAACAAGTTGCATGCAAGTTTTGGTAAAAACCTAGTAAAAAATTCAGTCAAGCCATTAACTGCCTTGATTTTGCAAAATTTGCCAATCAAATCTTGTAGATTGATAGGATTTAGGCTAGGTTAGGATTAGGACTTGATTTGGGGTAGCTAGGGAGTGAATTGAGTGAGTTTTGGCCAACCAAAACTCACCCAATTGCACATTGCATCAGCAAAAAAGCCAACAGCCACCCATTGGCATACAGTGACTGCATAAGGGATTTTTGGGCTTGATTTTGTGAAGTAACATATTGTTTTTATATTTTTCTTGACACCCCACAATCCAACTGGTTATGGGGGTGCCTTTGTTTGCCCACAAAACCAAGTAACAAGCAAGTTCTAAGCACAAAAGTGCCCAGACCCGATTTTCATTGAAAGCAGTGGGAAAAAATTTCCCACTGCTAGGGTAAAAGTTACCCCTGCTAAGCAAACAGACAAAAGCAGTCAACATGTCACTATCAAATTCTAGTTTTTTTGTCTTTAGTGGCCTAAAATAGGATTTAGAACTTGATTTTAATTTTGTTATTTTTCTTATTTTATTTTTGATTTTTCTTTTTAATTTATTTTTCAGTTACTGTTCATTTTCCATTTTTTAGATTTAATTGCATTTTAAATTACTTTTTATTTACTTTTTTTGTCTTTTAGTGCCAAAAATGTATATTTTTCAGTTTTGAAAATTTTCTTAGACTTAGAAAAATATTTTAAGACTTTTGGTGTTGGAAATACGTTTTTACGTATTTAGAAAGGATCGGTCACTCCAATGATACTGGGCTCGTGATCCAATATAGCCCATATAGCCCACATGTAGGGTGGGCTATATATACCCCCTCCTAGCATGTTAGGAGGGGTTGGTCATTCACTTTTCACACACTTAATCTAATCTTTCATTTTTCTCTCTAACCTCTCTATAGTTTCTCTCTCTACATCTTCATCTCTCTCTCTCTCTAATAATCATCTCCATAGTTAGATAATCCAAGGATTACGATAAGTCAACAATTGGTATCAAGAGCCATGGGATGATTGTATTGTTTATGTGTTTGTGTTCTTGATTCATACGCCTATTTTGATCCTTTTTACACACGTCCAATTTTTTTTTGTGTTTTTTGTGGTTTTTTCTTGATACAAATAATCTACATAGTTGTGGTAGTGATTTGGTATATTTACTTTGGCTAAAAACACAATTTTTTTTGGGTGTTTTGATCATTTTTTGGCTTAAAATCACGAATTGGTTGAGTTTTGTCCGAGAAAAGTGGGTTTTATTCCGACCAGGTCATCGGAAAAGGGTTTATAGGACATTCCGATCAGTGTAATCGGAATAGGGTTTAGATATTCCGATTTGGTACATTCCGATAAGGTACATTCCGATTTGGCACATTCCGAAAAGGAACATTCCGATTTGGCACATTCCGAAAAGGGACATTCCGATTTGGCACTTCCCGAAAAGGGACATTCCGATTTGGTTTATTCCGATTAGGGACATTCCGATTTGGTTTATTCCGATTAGGGACATTCCGATTTGGTTTATTCCGATTAGGGACATTCCGATAAAGGTTATTCCGATAGGGTTTATTCTGACGGCTTTCCGACTGATATTCCGATCACTATTCCGATCAACATTCCGATAATCAAAAATTCTTCCTTAAAAAATTTCGAACACACTTGCAGTTTGTGGAACGTGTGTAATTTTGTCTTGGAATTTTTGGTTTATCGAGAACAATTATTAGGGGATTTTAACATTATTTCTCGACTTCTACTCACAACAACAAACACAATTACTTTCTTTCATTGATCGATCACAAGTAATCCTTACTTTCATTTATCATCGATTTTCAATGGATTCGTTGAATTCGACATCTCGAGAGGGAGACTTGCATCTCATGCAAAACACAGCTAGAGAAAGTGATATAACGTTCTTTCGACTACTCCAGTCTCATCTAGTGACCATTTCTTGGTTTCAAGGAGGAAGCGAATTTCTGACAGTCTTCGGTCAAGATCGTTATATATTCATCGATTCCATATTCCTCAACTTGAACCAACTAGCTGAGCAACTTCACAAAGAAGACTTTAATCACTCTGCATCAGAATCTGCATATCAAGCTCTAGTGACACAACTTACGCACTTCTTCAAATTCAACATTCTTAAGTCTGACAATTCAGGGATATGTCAATCATTTCTTCAGTACACACAAACGAAGGTTAAAGAGTTTCGTGGTACATTGTTGAAATTAATGACATCGGTCTCGTCTTCAATTTATGAAAGATCCCGACTTCAGCAAACGTATGATAATGGAGTGCAAGAATATACGATGCAGATGCAAGAGGAGAATGATCATACGGTTGACAACTTGGAGCCTAACGATTGCAAGAGCAAGGATTCGGGAGGAAAGCATGATACAAGCAGCATGTCAGGGATTGATGACACCATACCCGTATCTGACGAAGAGTCTACAAATACGGTACAAAGGAATATGGTATATGATATCTATGCCGATGAACTAACGCATGTTGCGCATTCCGAACCTAATTATGACAAACATGGGATGAAAAAGGGTGATAGTTTTACCACTTCAGATTCATCCGATGTGAGTCAAAATGGGGGAGAAATTGTTCAGAATGCTATAGTTCATCATGATAAATGCTTTATGACTGCTTCTCTAACCGATTCTGATTCCAAGATTAAAGAGCTTGAAACGATTTTAGCTCAACAATCTAAAGCTCTTGAGGATGCCAAAATTGAATTTTCGAAGAAAACAGATAAATTTGAAAAGTATTTTGAAAAACTTGAAAATTCAAACGTTATTCTAGAAAGAAAATTAAATCAAAAAATTCAAGATTCTAATGCTGAAAAAGATAATTTTGTGAAACAAATTACTTTGCTAGAATCTAAGTTGGCATCCCAAGATAAATTGCTTAAAGATAATGAGAATTTAAAGGCCCGTGATAACTCGATTTTACTCAGGTTAAAAAGATTTAAAGTTCGTGTTCTCGGTATCTTAACGAATTGATCTAGGTTCTCTATGTGACTCAGTTTTATTTTGGTGAAACAAATATTTTTGGTTGTTTTTAAATAAAGGTGCAGAACAATTAAAGTAAAAGGCAGGTAATTTAAATCTAACTCTATCTTAAAATAATGGGCAAGTATTTAAAAGCGAGACTAGAATTAAAGGGCACTTAAAGTAAATGACACAAACTTAAATCTAACTAAGGCAAAATTAAAACGCAACGAAAACTTAAACTAAAGCAAGGCTAAAATAAAGCTAGGGCAAATAATCTTAAAGTGAAAATAAAATAAAAGGTGGAAAAATAAAGCTTGAAAATAAAGAACAGAAATTTAAAAACAGATACTAACAAAAACCTGAAAGAAACCCCTTGATTCGGAACTTTTAAGTTCCGAATGAACCTAGCTCTTGAGTCGGAACTCCTTGATACGGAAGTCTTGATCCGTAACTTTCGTTCGGAAGACTTCCGGATGAACAAGCTTGAGTCGGAAGTTTGGTTCGGAAGTTTTGGCTGATTCGGAACTTGTCCTTCGTCCGGAAATTTTCCGGATGAACCTTGATTCGGAAGACAAAGCTTGACTCGGAACTTTTCCCTTGATCCGGAACTTTTTGGTTCGGAAGTCTTCGTCCGGAACTTTGGTTCGGAAGTCTTCGTCCGGAACTTTGGTTCGGAAGTCTTCGTCCGGAACTTTGGTTCGGAAGTCTTCGTCCGGAACTTTGAATGTTCCGGATGAACAAGCTTGACTCGGAAGTTTTTGCTGATCCGAAACTCTTCCGGATGAAGCCCTTGATCCGGAACTTTTGAGTTCCGAATGAAAGACTCCTTCTCTTGAGTCGGAAGTTTACCTGGGAACACAGAAACAGCAACAAACAATCCCGAAGAACAAGGGAATCACAGTAATAACGATCTAAACACAAATTTAACAAAAATCAAACAAACGAATAAGCTAACTAATAACAAAACAATAGTTAATCATAAACAAACAATTTAAATCAACAAAACAAACAAATTTAACCACAAAAATCAAAAACCCACTTGATCAAAATAAAGACATGAACATGAACACAAACATAAACATAGAAATCAAAGATCAAGAAAGGTAGATAGGAGATTAACAAGATAAAGTAAAGATTGACAAGGATTAAATGAAAACTTACTTGAAATTAAAGGAATTTAATGTGCAAGACAAGGTATTTAAATTGACAAGTATTTAAATAACATGAATTAAAGGTGCAAGGTAAGTAAATGGTGGAAGACTAATTGTCACACTTAGCCAACAACTAAAAATGATTAACAACTAAACTATATATAGGGGAGGATTAGGAAGCTTCCTCCCCTCCTTCATTTCTTCTTAATTGCGAGATTAAGTCCTTCCTTCTTTTAATCTTCATTAATTGCACCATTAGTCCTTTATTCTTCTAATCTTCTTTGAACTTGGACTTTAATGACTTTTGGCTCGGGATTTCTTTGACTCGTCTTTAAATTCTTCAATAAATTAGACTTGAGTTCTTCGGCTTTTGATAAACTTCCGTCTTTTGACTTTTTCTTCGATAAATCTTCAGAATTGGTCTTGGACTTCCGTTCTTTTTGCACTATTGACTTCTCGACTTCGTCTTTCATCTTTTTCTTCAATAAAAGTCCGTAAATGCCCGTGAATTCCCGTGTTTTCTCCACTTTTCACCTTTTCGTCCTAAATCACAACAAAAACACAAACCACGCATAATTCCGACATAAAAGACATAAAATACACGTTTTGGTCCGGTTATTATTGTAATTAAGTGGATAGAAAGAATGGGTGTTTACACACCTATCAAATCCCCTACACTTGACCATTGCAATGTCCTCATGCAATGCATTAGTTACAAAGCACGTTTACATTTTTCATCATAATTAATCCACGTTGGCCTTTATTAAAAAGATAGAAAATTACAAAAATTCAAAGAAATTAAAAAGCATACCTTGGGTTTTGGAAATGTCATGAATAATCGTCATCCCCAACTTTTCACTTTCTCCAAACTAAGCTTAAAAACGAGATCATTGTTATTATAAGTTAGTAAACTAACACGAACTCATGTGGGCCAATTATTCACTTAGACTCCCTTATTCCTAGGTGTATCTCTTATATTTTATTGTTGTCTTGAATGATCACGAGGATGCATTGTTGACTTATTTCGATAGTTTATTTAGGCCGAAAATAAAGTGAACGATTTAATCAATAGTTAGCTAAAGGACAAAATCTTTTAAAACTGCTTCTCGGGGCCTCATAAAGTTCATATCTTGGCATAACTCGCTTCGCGATTTGAGACCTTTCTCGGACCGATATTTGGCAGCGACTTCATACTTTAAACCTTGAGAGACGTTCATGAAATAATGGCCTTCTCTTCATAATAGGAATTTCTTCACTTGAAGTTTTGAGAGATTCATACTTGGACCACGACTTCTTCATTTTTCTCCAATCTTTATTTTGGACTTTGATATACAACGATCCGCCTACTTTTATGACTTGGATCTATTTATCCTCATACCTTGTTAGGGTCTTTTCGGATACACTTCTCCATGACTTTTGGGAGTTTTTGCTTTTCGTCGTGTGTCTCGATCCTTCATATTGATTTTCGATAAATGATTCTTCACATCACTTTGGATCTTTAGCAACAAAATATAGCCCTCATGCCTTGTTAGGGCCTTTTCGGACTCGCCAATCTTCGCATCCCGCTTCAATAAGTTATGCCTTGGCTATGAACTCTAATCCATACCGAGCAACTTTTAAACGATCTTGGGCTAGAAGCTAAGTAACTTTTCAAATCGTACAACCTTATTTATTAGCAGATAAATTATTAACAAGCGATGGGAGAATAGGCTCATAATTAACTCACATAAATTCACGAAAGAATACCGAACTTATAATTGGCTCTATCATCTCTCGTTCTCCACAGTTTAAAATCTCAAGTAATGAGACTCGTGGATACTTAGCCTATTAAATCAAAGTTTTGGGTTTTCGAGTCGCCTATAGGATCTTGCAAATTCTTAGACTTTTTCAAGTTTAGAATCCGCATTTTAAAGTTCCCTTGATAAACGACTCTCTAGGATCAATTATAGGAACTTGCGAAAAGTTCTTGTTCTTAACCCGTGAGAGTTAAGACTTTCGCGTTTTATAGCTCCCTATATAATAGCCTAGCAAAACTTGACTCAAACACGTTAAGGATACTAGCTAGAGTAACTTAGATAAGTAAACTCGGGTTGAGTTAAAAGATTCACAATGTTTTGAAAATTAAAACCACTTTATTCTAATAAGGAATGAAAATAACTATACAAAAGGAAAAACTAATAGGCCAAAATAGATTAAAAATTTTGAAAAATGTCGAAAAATTGATTTTCCGGTTAAAACGAGGACAAATACAAGGAAAAGACCACTTAACTTCGATAGAAGTCCCGCCTACACTTAATATAAACATTGTCCTCAATGTTTAAGCATGTGGGAGTAAACTCCCCTACACTTAGGATATTGTGCACTTTGTTTAAATCTTGCTAAGGAAAAGACAACTAAAGAGATTCCTATTTTAATATTGGAAAATATAAAATAGTGAATTGAAAAGAGTTTAGGATAGAACCGGGATAATGGAACACGAAATCACGGGTCATCAAGAATCATCAAGAGTGGATCATTTAAGCTCGAATCCCTGATTAAGAAGAGAGGAGAGAGCAAACACCAACGGGTCTCCCCTACACTTATTATAAAGAAAGCGAAAAGATAGATGCATGGGTTGCCTCCCAAGAAGCGCTTGATTTTTGTTAACCGAGTCGTGAGCCTGACTCGACCTTGATCATCAACGGAAGAAGCATGAAACATATCCACCAGGATCAAAGACATAGTTTTCGTCCATCAAATAGCATAAGCTTAAGGCGAACAAGGAAAGCCAAAGAAGAGTAGGCAAGGTTCCCTTAAGCAGCGATGGAGCACGGTGGAAGCAAGGGTGAAGTGGTGCAAGCATGTATTCAACATTTCCAAAGATTTTTCCTTTTATTTCATCAGGTGGATACTAAGATGGCTTAAAGACTTCAATACCGGGGTCGAACACCTTTTCTTTTTGGGGAAAATAGCACTCAGGCTCAGCAGAGTGTGAAGAAGATCCGCGAAGAAGCACAACCTCGTCCTCAGAAGGGGGACAAAGAGGTGTTAACTCATACGTGCTGCGGATTTCGGTGTCGACCGGTTTCTTGTCCTTAGAAAGAATGTGCTTCAAATCCAAAGTAGGATCAAGACGATAATCTTCAAAGTCATAAGGAGGAGCATCACTCTCATGAGGGAAGTAAGTGTTGAGAAATTCAGAGAAATCTTCCTCAAATGAGTAATCGTCCAAAGTAGGATCGAGTGATGGCGGAGGATCTTCATCATGTGAAGAATCGCTCGAAAGAGTATCGGCCTCATCAAAATCATCGAAGGTGGGCATCTCGGGATACTCAGAAGTACAATTATCAAAATCATCCGAATCTGAGCTAGAATCGTCATCGTCATAAGCATTAAAGACCGGTGGAGAATCATAAATGGGAGAAGCGTCCAAAGTAGGGAGAGAATCATCCACATCATCATTAAAAAGTGGATTATCAATGCAAGAGTCGAATAGAGGATTGTCGTAGACGACAAAGTCATCAAGCACATTAATCATATTCACTGATTCTCGTCCATAGTATTTGCCTGTAAGCTTCCCCATTTTAAAAATTTGTGAGTCATTCCCGACTCTTAAGATTAACTCACCTTCGGCAACATCCACTAAAGCACGTCCGGTTCTCAAGAATGGCCGACCAAGTATTAAAGGAATACGAGGGTCCATTTCATAATCAACTACGACAAAATCGACCGGGAAAGTTAATGCGCCAACTTTAATGAACACATCTTCGGCTATACCAACAGGGTAAGCGAGAGTGCGATTTGCAAGTTCAAGAGTCATCTTTGTTGGAGTGAGGTCGGGCAATGATAGTGTTTTCCAAACACTCAGTGGCATCAAATTAATACTGGCCCCGAGATCAGCAAGGGCAGTAAATTCTTCAGTTTTGTTGAACACGCAAGGCAACACAAAACAACCGGGATCTCCAAGCTTTTCCGGAAGTTCTTTAAGAATAACTGCAGAGCAGTTTTCATTTAAGCGTGTGTTGGCGAGTTCAATCAGCTTCTCCTTCTTGTTAAGCAATTCCTTAAATGCTTTAACAATTTTGGGCATGTGGACAAGTGCTTCAAGAAAACTAATGCTGAAGCTCATTTGAGAAATCATCTTGATATAGTTTGTCACTTGAGAGTCCTCCTTTGTTAGATCGTTGGTCTTGCCTAAACGAGAAGGGTATGGGATATTGGGTTTGGGTGGTGAAGGTGCAGGTGTTGGTAAAGGTTGAGATTTTGACGGGTCCTTCCTGGAAACTTCATCACGTCGAGGTGGAGACGGTAATGGTGCACTAATACTAGGTGTAGGAGGAGTAGGGATAAATGGTGGTGGAGGAGGTGTAGATGATGGGGGTGGGATTGGTGGTCCTACGATGGTAACTCCACTACGAGTAGTAATAGCACTCACATTAGCTCGCGGATTAGTGACGGTGTTTGAAGGTAGAGAACTTGAAGTAGAAGGTTGAGTGGAGGGCAAGAAACTAGCCAACATATTCTTTAATTCATTCGTTTGAGTGCTGAAGGAGGATTGAATATTATCGCGAACTTCAGATCTTATCTCATGTCCTTGCTTCGTGATATCTCCTTTCAAATTGATTATTTGGCTCTGTAGATTCTTGATTTGCTCACCTTGGGTTCTCATGATGGCTTCAACATCCGGATTACTGGGTGGGGTTTGTTGGGCGGGTGGGTGATAAGGATTAGAAGCTCTTGGTGGGATTTGGTTGCTTCTATTGTAGTTGTTGGCGGGGTTTTGGGTTTGAGGAGACAAACCGGGTGAAAGGTAATTGTTGGATCGGTAACTCAACAGATTTCTATCCCCTTGTCGAGCTTGGTAATTTTCCGGTGAATAATTACCATAAGCTGCATACACATTTTCCGGATTTCCTTGGGTAGAAGGACAATCGGTGTATGAGTGAGGACCACCGCATGTTTCACAAGGATTAACAACCGCTTTAACTTGTTGTTGTTGTTGGTTTAAAGCGAGAAGCGTGATACTTTTGCTCATTTCAGTCATCATGCGGGTGAGTTCGGTCATATCAGGGTTTGCTGAGGTGGAAGAAACATTGACTCTCGGGTTGTTCCTAGAAGAAGCAGAGGAATCCCAGTTTTTGTGGTGAGTAGTCATGTTCTCAATTAGCTCTCTACACTCCTCGGGTCTCCTTTTCATGAATGTGCCACCGGCGGCTGCATTGATCGTATCACGATCTCGAAAAGTCAAACCGTTGTAGAAAGTATCTATTAAGGTCACAGGGAGCATGTTGTGGTTTGGACAACGATCGATCAAGACATTATATCTCTCCCAAGCATCAAAAAGAGATTCATCAGGGTCTTGCATGAAACCGCTGATTTGATTGCGAAGGCTCGTGACCATGGATGGTGGAAAGTAGCGCGACAAAAAGCGTTGATTCATGTCATCCCAAGTGTGAATAGAATTCTTCGGGAGACGATCAAACCATTTCTCGGCATGATGTAATAAAGTATGTGGAAAGAGTTGTAGGCGAAGTTCATCCATTGTGGCACCAGCCAACTTCATACTTTGGGTGATTGTAATGAACTTGTCGAGGTGTTTGTTGGCATCATCATCAGGCAATCCATGGAATGGGTTTGTTTGTACTTGCTGAATCATGTGGTGCTTCAACGAAAACTCAGGAGCGTTGATTTGCATCGGCGCAATCGGTCCTCCTCGTCCAAACATTGTAGGTTGACAAAGTTCCTCCATGGTCCGAAGATCGGGCTGTGGAAGAACATTGTTGTTATTATTAAGGTGCGGTGGAATATTATTGTTGTTAACACCTGACATAGCTAAATCTTCTTGAGTCTCGGGCTCTTGATAATTAGAAGATCTAGTACGCATACACCTGAAAATGCAAAAGAAAAAGAAACCAAACACAAAGACAATATATATATACAATAAAGATAAAATCTTTTTGGATTTTTGAAATTTTTAATTTTTATGGATTTTTATCAATTTTTAATTTTTATGATTTTTTGAAGTTTTTTAACAAGAAAATAACGCTCACAAGTGAAAGGATCCCAAAAAGCAACGCGTCTCTCACAGAAAACCGTTAATCTTTACGAAAAGAGCTCGCAGCGGCGCCATTTGATAACTCGATTTTACTCAGGTTAAAAAGATTTAAAGTTCGTGTTCTCGGTATCTTAACGAATTGATCTAGGTTCTCTATGTGACTCAGTTTTATTTTGGTGAAACAAATATTTTTGGTTGTTTTTAAATAAAGGTGCAGAACAATTAAAGTAAAAGGCAGGTAATTTAAATCTAACTCTATCTTAAAATAATGGGCAAGTATTTAAAAGCGAGACTAGAATTAAAGGGCACTTAAAGTAAATGACACAAACTTAAATCTAACTAAGGCAAAATTAAAACGCAACGAAAACTTAAACTAAAGCAAGGCTAAAATAAAGCTAGGGCAAATAATCTTAAAGTGAAAATAAAATAAAAGGTGGAAAAATAAAGCTTGAAAATAAAGAACAGAAATTTAAAAACAGATACTAACAAAAACCTGAAAGAAACCCCTTGATTCGGAACTTTTAAGTTCCGAATGAACCTAGCTCTTGAGTCGGAACTCCTTGATACGGAAGTCTTGATCCGGAACTTTCGTTCGGAAGACTTCCAGATGAACAAGCTTGAGTCGGAAGTTTGGTTCGGAAGTTTTGGCTGATTCGGAACTTGTCCTTCGTTTGGAACTTTTCCGGATGAAGCTTGATTCGGAAGACAAAGCTTGACTCGGAACTTTGCCCTTGATCCGGAACTTTTTGGTTCGGAAGTCTTCGTCCGGAACTTTGGTTCGGAAGTCTTCGTCCGGAACTTTGGTTTGGAAGTCTTCGTCCGGAACTTTGAATGTTCTGGATGACAATCTTGACTCGGAAGTTTTTGCTGATCCGGAACTCTTCCGGATGAAGCCCTTGATCCGGAACTTTTGAGTTCCGAATGAAAGACTCCTTCTCTTGAGTCGGAAGTTTACCTGGGAACACAGAAACAACAACAAATAATCCCGAAGAACAAGGGAATCACAGTAATAACGATCTAAACACAAATTTAACAAAAATCAAACAAACGAATAAGCTAAACTAATAACAAAACAATAGTTAATCATAAACAAACAATTTAAATCAACAAAACAAACAAATTTAACCACAAAAATCAAAAACCCACTTGATCAAAATAAAGACATGAACATGAACACAAACATAAACATAGAAATCAAAGATCAAGAAAGGTAGATAGGAGATTAACAAGATAAAGTAAAGATTGACAAGGATTAAATGAAAACTTACTTGAAATTAAAGGAATTTAATGTGCAAGACAAGGTATTTAAATTGACAAGTATTTAAATGACATGAATTAAAGGTGCAAGGTAAGTAAATGGTGGAAGACTAATTGTCACACTTAGCAAACAACTAAAAATGATTAACAACTAAACTATATATAAGGGAGGATTAGGAAGCTTCCTCCCCTCCTTCATTTCTTCTTAATTGCGAGATTAAGTCCTTCCTTCTTTTAATCTTCATTAATTGCACCATTAGTCCTTTATTCTTCTAATCTTCTTTGAACTTGGACTTTAATGACCTTTGGCTCGGGATTTCTTTGACTCGTCTTTAAATTCTTCAATAAATTAGACTTGAGTTCTTCGGCTTTTGATAAACTTCCGTCTTTTGACTTTTTCTTCGATAAATCTTCAGAATTGGTCTTGGACTTCCGTTCTTTTTGCACTCTTGACTTCTCGACTTCGTCTTTCATCTTTTTCTTCAATAAAAGTCCGTAAATGCCCGTGAATTCCCGTGTTTTCTCCACTTTTCACCTTTTCGTCCTAAATCACAACAAAAACACAAACCACGCATAATTCCGACATAATAGACATAAAATACACGTTTTAGTCCGGTTATTATTGTAATTAAGTGGTAGAAAGGATGGGTGTTTACACACCTATCAGCCCGGGTTCAGGAAAAGGTTTTTGCTATAGCTGCGTTGAAAAACGGATTAAGGAAAATTAAAGGAACTAGTGTGGACACTAAGCTTAAAAAACCATCAATCTTGGGGAAACCGCCTAAAATTCAGTCTGTTAGGCAACCGACTGCATTTAGATCCGAGCGACCAAAATCCTCGAGACCGCGGTTTGCCTCCCAAGTTGATATGGTTCATATTTCTAGACCAGTTACTCCACCATCTAGGCCGAATGTGACTAAAACAGCTTTTGCAAGACCTAATCACATGATTGCCTCCAGTCTCCCTAGAGATAGTCCAAAGAACACGTCTCAGACTCGTTCAAATGATGTACGCCATAAATTTGGTCTAAGGGAAGCTATTCAGAGGACACAAGTAAGAGATAGGAATTTTAAACCTAGTCAGATGCCTTCTAGATCACCCAACACTGCTAACCGTAGCATATCATATCCTAGGAGCATCAATCAATCATCTAGGAATTCTAGATCTTACTCGGACAATAAATATGCTACTTGTAAAACATGTAGGAAATGTGTCTTTAAAGCCAATCATGATTCTTGTGTCAAGAAATTACTTAATGAGGTGAACTCCCGTGATAGACTTAAATCCCAGTGGGTAGCTAAAATAAAACCCATGGGTAAAATGTGGCGCCCCACTGGTAGAACTTTCACTCTTGTAGGAAACGAGTGCCCTTTAACTAGGATAGTCTCTGATTCTACTAAGACTGTTAGGGAGGAAATTGAAAAGGATGATACATCACTTAAGCCTGAACTTAAGGTTTTCTATAAAAGGAAACGTTTGCCAGCTAAGACAAGTGCATCATCTACTCAGATCGCCTCTGACACAAGTAAAACCAACTGTGAACCCCCACGTGCTTCTAAAATTGATATCGCTAACCCACGTCAAAGCATGCAAATTCCTAATGAGAATGCAGGTACCAAAGTTGATGTTCCAAAAGAACGAAGCGGTCCAATCGTTGTATACCGTTCAACTAAGGACACTCTTAGAGTTTGGCTACTGAAGAAGCAGATATCGGAGAAACAAGTGTCTAAGGGGATTCACGGTTAAGCTCGTGTAAAAGGACTTATAGTCACATCACAGACTATAACTCGCTCTTCAAAGAAAGGAAAGTTTATCGCCGATGATAAACTTATCCTTACAACGAGAAATTATTTTTTCTCAGGCATGAGCTAATATTAAAACATTCGAAGTTTTTAAGCTCATGCACAATGACTTACAGTTAAATATCAGACTGTAACTCGGACTTTAATTTTAGGAAAGCTTATCTTTAAAGATAGTTTATCCTCGTAACGAGAAATTCATTTTTCTCGGTCATGAGCTTGTCTTAAAACATTCCAAGTTTTAAGCTCATAAAGTAAAGTTTATCTTTTAAATAAGAGAACTTTTCTTCTTAACGAGAAACTCATCTTTCTCGGTCATGAGCTTTACGTTAAAACATTCAAAGTTTTTCAAGCTCATGAAAACGAATTCTAAGTAAGTGTCAACTTAGGACTCGTTCTTCAGTTAAAAGGAAAGTTTATCGCCGATGATAAACTTATCCTTAACAACGGGAAGTTTACAACTTCTCGGACTTGAGCTCGTTTTGCAAGATATTCAACATCTTAAGCTCAAGTAATTGGTTTTCAAAACGTTGAACACAATTTTTCGAGAATTTCTCAAAAAGGTTTTCTAAATCATTCAAAATTGTGTGTTCAAAAAATGTTTTGATAAAAAGAGCATGTCTTCTGGAATCGATAATATTTACGATACTAGAAATGTAATTCAATAATGCCACGGGGTTGTAAATAAAGTTCGAGCAGATGTTCAAATGTTTTAAAACATGCTCAAAATGGTTTGCTATTATTTCAGATAGTAACCCGTTTTTCATACTCAAGTCAATCATTTCACCGGAAAGCTTTGACTCAACAACGGGAATTAATTTTCTCGGGCATGGTTTACTTTATAACCATGTAAGGGATTGTGTTTACGTTATAACACAATCTAACACGAATATATGTACGATTCAGTGCATTTATTTGTTAAAACAAGAGAAGTCTTGTTTTTTATGAAGTTATCATCTCCACCAACCGTAGCAATTTACAATTGATATTTACATACTCGACGATGCGACTACTCAAACGGCGACTACAGCTCTTTCAATAGAACACGTGTCAACAATTGAGGGGGAGCAATTGTCCAGCATTCAGAATCTTTGACGCCGAAAGTGCAAAGGTCACATGTTGGTGTCAAGAAAATGATATCAATCGTACACATGGAGTCAAGAGATAACTTCAGACGTGATGAGGTGACCAACATTCGTGAACAAGAACCATGTGCTTCTTTCATATGATGTTCTTCATCATTCATGTCCAACCTCATAAATCGCTAATCTTGTGAATACATTATCATATATGATCTTTGCATGTGATAAGTACCTTACACTTGTGTTTAAAAGGTATTTCATTCACGGTTCAAGTACACCCTCATTAATTTAAGGGGGAGCTTGTGTAATTCATGAAGATAATTGGCTTTGCATTTTTCTTCCCAAATTTTCTTAAAATACTATTAAATTAATTGATATTAAAAACATCGGTTAGGTTAATATTTTTAATATGGGGGAGAAAATGTGATTTAATATGAGAAATGATTAATCACAAATGGTTTGACTTAACGTGATAGCTCATCCTGACATGTGCGAAATGTTTTCGGATATCGTGGCATATGTTAAGGGGGAGCAAAATGGATTTGCACTTCAAAATGGATTTCAAGGTGACATACACTTACCCAAAACATCTCTATTCACGACGGTGAAGATTGTGGTGACATAAGGATGGTAGGATAGGTTAAAGTCCATTGATTCCTCTAGAACCGGAGGAATCTTCCCAAGGACATTCCATAGCTAGAAATAGTAGTCCTTAGGAAAGATGGAGAAAGATTGTGAACGTAGCTGAATGCCGACCAAGAAATTAAGTTAGCACTGGAAAAATCACAACAAGGTGCTAGTTATGACGTATTGGTAAGCATTGAAGGGGTTGAAGAATGAAAAAGAATTGTAATGATAAAGGGTGTAAAGAAAGAAGCCCTCCTTACAACTTAGGCAGAAACCGGGTCAACTCATTAGCTATTAAGATCATTTTAAATGATGCTCGATATTGAAGATAAGACATCATAGACCCAGTGACGCAATGCACAACCCATCCCAGCTAACTCAGATATCTCTTAAAAGATATCTGTTTTAATCACACGGAGACAACACATTATCTATTGATTTATTCACTCTGAATAAATTGGTATTGAAATGGTGGCACTACTCTCCGGCCTCCGATCACTAAAATCCAAAGTGCACGATCGAGTCTAGAGCCATTTGAGATCATCAAATATCTCATTAGGACACACTTTCATAATTCCTTGCTTCTTCACACACTGTGAAAAGTAAGAAAGATCTTAAGATTCCTACGCAAAATCTTTATGATCTTGCCTGAACATCCGAGTAATACGAAAGTATTTACAATGAAGATGGAAATCCTTCTTGAGCGAATATCAAAAAGCTCATGGTAGGTGACTTGTGCGATTCTATATGAATCAAGCTTGTGATAACTGGAAAGCAACAGTGGTTTAATTCTTAACTGAATTTAAACACGTTTCAGGCCTCTACGCAATATCTTAGTGATCTTGCTAGAACACTCAGAGTGATACCTTGTTCACATTGATGAGTGGAAATCCTTCTAGTGTTAACCTCAAACAGCACTTGGTAGGTAACTTGCAAGATTCTATACGAATCAAGCTCGTGACAACTAGAAAGCAACGATGGTGCGGTTCTTAATTGAATTTCACTTGTTCCAGGAACATGAATTGACGGCTTCAAATCATGCGGATATTATTATCCAAATGATTCACTCTTTATGTTCGCAGTCAGCTTTGGACGGTCGAATAAAGAGAACGGGTTTACCCGCGAAATCTTGTCAAGGAGGTTCTTAATTGAAACTACCTGCCACAAGTACGATATTTTATATCGTCCAACGGTCTTCACCGACCGGCGGTAAAATGCTACCGAATTAGAATGAAATGTTCAAGGCCATTTCATCCGTGTATATGTTTTGTTGCTAACTGTCTTATGCAGCGTAACAAGAAGGTGGTATTGCCGTGTTCAATCCAGAAGAAGTCGTCAACACATGCTTATGCTTTCTGCACTTAATACTTCAACAAATTCAAGAAATTCTAAAAGTCAAGTCTTCCGCTGTATCAAACTCTGAAGCTTTCAAGAATTTATAAAAGTATAAGTATGTGGATCATGAAGTCACGAAGAGGCAAATATCACAAGTGATGAATACACAAGGTCAAGGCAAGAGAACATGCTCAAGACTAAAGTCAAAGATCTCATCAGCATATTCACAAGAACAAGATCGAAGACTCAAGCATAGTATGCTAGGTTTAAGATTTTGTAACATGGTGTGACCTCCCTTTGGGGGAGATTGTTGGAAATACGTTTTTCCAAGGAAAGTCTCGGTCACATCATTGTTAGCATAGATCACGAGCTATAGACTATTTAGGACATTGTAACTTGGAGTGACCTCCCTTTGGGGGAGATTGTTGGAAATACGTTTTTACGTATTCAGAAAGGATCGGTCACTCCACGGATATTGGGCTCGTGATCCAATATAGCCCATATAGCCCAAATGTAGGGTGAGCTATATATACCCCCTCCTAGCATGTTAGGAGGGGTTGGTCATTCACTTTTCACACACTTAATCTAATCTTTCATTTTTCTCTCCAACCTCTCTCTAGTTTCTCTCTCTACATCTTCATCTATCTCTCTCTCTAATAATCATCTCCATAGTTAGATAATCTAAGGATTACGATAAGTTAACGGTTTAAAAATATTTTACTGTTCACTCTTTTTAGTAATTTTTAGATTTTATTTAAGTTAATTAGGGTTTTAATTAAAATCTGTTTTGTCTTCTAGTGAAAATTATTACTTTTTTCAAACTTTTTCAATTTTCTACTGTTCATTAGTGTAATTTAGGATTTTTAAAGTAGTCAAATTATTTTTAGCATTATTTTATTATTTTAAGTCATTATTTTAGTTTAAAAATTGTTTTTAGAGTTTTAAAAATAGAAAAATAGTATTTAAAATTTAGGAAAAATACTTTTTGGTCTTTAAATGATATAAGTGATTTATTTTTTCAATAAAATAATATTTTGGGCTTTTTCTTAATTATATTTAATTTTTGGGCTTTAATTAGCATTAAAAGTTGAATATTTAATTAATAAAAGGTTTTAAAATTTATTTATTGGATTTTTTATCCTTATTTATATTATTTTAGACTTAGTTTTAACTTTTAATTTGTTTTTAGGTTAAATTTTTTAATTTTTCACGTTTTACGTATTTACGTTCGCGTTTTACGTCACTCGTCGTAGTTTAATTATAGTCGTAACTCGTCTTTAATTCTTCTTTCTAAAACCAAAAACGTCACTAATTCAAATTCTTGATTTTATATAATTGGCACCTAATACACACACCTCCTTCGAGAACGATCCCGCATTTGTTCAGTTTCGCGTTTTTCCTAGAACGTGCAACTTAATACTTGCCCACTATACGCTCTTTTTCCTAAAAGACATATTTCTACGACTATCAAAATGGCGTTGCTGCCAGGGAGGTGTTTTTAGTGTGCCATTATTAGTATCGTGTTTGTGTGAGTAGTGCGTTTTTGCTTTTCAAATTTTGGAAAGCGTGAACATCGTACATACTCATTTTTGTTATTTTTCCTTATTATATTATAGTATCCAAATAAATCGTGTTTAGTTTTCCTAAACTAAACACACAACAATCATTTTACTATATTGGAGATATCCCATTATTGTTTTCGTTTTTCTTTGTGAATATATTACTATATTGTACTTAGGTAGAACAATAAATATACAAGTACTCCAAAAGCGTGAAAACGCAACCTTGATTCGGGATTTCATCACTCGATCATTGTATTCGAATCCAAAGCAAAAGTTTAAAGGCAAAATAGATAAACACTTTCGTGAGGCTTAATTTCAATTAACACAAACTATAAGGTGGGTATAAGGCGGTTGTATTTCACGACCTAAGGGAAAAAGGCTCTTAAGTGCTTAGCGCCGCCTCGTTTCCCCCGCTTGCTTGTGCGTGTTTTGAGAAAAAGGGCTAATCGAGGGTTTGCCAACCAAAGTATTATCTACGTATATATATTTGCTTGTTTTCAAGATTAAACCCTCTTGAACGTTTTGGTGTTCCACCAACTTTCTAAAGTCATCGAAGGCGTTCACTTCACGTGATCGATTTCATTCCTTGAGGCTCCTTTAATCGAGAAAGTCGATTCGAGGAGAGATTTGTAGAATTGAGTCTACGTAATACAACAAAAATCTAAAAAATTTAAAAAAATCAAAAATATTCTTCTTACCCTTATCCATTAATTCTATTTCTAACCCTCTAGTGTTTAATTCTCGTAACACCATTCTCGTTGCTCATGTCGAACAATGGTGGATATTATTCGTGTCCATATTGTGGAGGCCCGCCCGATAGTGCCAATTGTTTTTATTGTGAGGTTATTGGAGGTCGAGGGGGTTATATCTATAACCTCGCTCCACGTGATCATGGTAACAATTTTCAATCTTACGACCAAGGTCACCCATCGTCTTCGTTTTATTCGTCGTATGATCCGTCTTTTAATTGCAATGATGAGTCTATTCATAATGCCTTTAATGATTTTGTGAGACGAAATAATGAGAAATTAACGATGGTGGAAGAACAAATGACAAGCCTTAAGGAAACTTGTAATAAACGAATGGCAACCCAAAGGGACACTTTCAAAAAAATGGAAAACGATTATGATACCCTTTTTGAAGAGCAACAACGTCTGTATGATCAAAGTCAAGAGATGTGGAAGGGATACGTGGATAAGATTAAGGAAAATCATGCTAATGAGAGAGATAAAATTCTTTTAATAGTCGAGGGCTTAATGGAAAGATTCAAATCTTCGTCAAATGACACCAATCCTAGTTCCGAGGGAGAGGTTAAAGCCGTATCGACTCTTAAGACTCGTACGTCTCATATTGATCCATATCTCTCGAATTTTAGAGTCGTGCTACCTTCGTCGTCTTGCAAAAACGTAGAGGAAACGAAAACGCCATCTAACGAAGTTTTGAAAAATGTTTTTGAAAATAAACCAAAGGAAAAACTCGTAGGATACTTAGGAACGTTGAATCTTGTACCTTCTAAACCTAATATTTTTAATGAGGATGAAATTATTGAGGATTTTCTAAATCAATATACATTTAATTTTGACAAAGAAATTCCATCAAATGATTTTGAAAAAGAAAAATGTGAAAAGGTTTTAAAGGAAATCGTTGAACCCTCGTTTTTACAAGATGAACGAAAATTAATTCCGAAGGGACGTGTTAGTAGTTTTGCTAAAATATTTGAAAACCCACGTTCGATCCCTTCGAAGGACAAAGTTGAAACCGTCAAGGCAAAATCGTCACGAGACGAGCCTTTTTCTCCTAATCCCACACCGAGTGAGATTATGGATTTATCATGTGAGAAGTCCGCCGATGGCCTTGCTCACATCGATACGTTTTTCGATGTCGAGGTCGAAACAACAAAGGCAAAATCTTCAATCGAAGAGCCTGCGTTTCCTAGTTTCACGACGGTTGAAGCTAGCGACTCGATTATCGACAATTTTATTGCTCAACCTCTTCCACGAGGAAGAGAAGACGTTTTTGATCCTGATGGCGATTTTTCCGAGATCAAACGTATTTTTGATGATCCGCCTTCTATTTTCGAGTTTGATAAGGACCGTTGTGTTAGCCCGGAGGGGGATGTTTTATTAATCGATTCACATTTTAAAAATTCAAATCCTCCTCCCGCCTTCAAGATAAATGTGGAAATTTTAAGTGTGCCTAGAATTGTTTTAGAAACACCAAATATTTTCAATTTAATCAACATGGGTTTTCGTAACAAAGAGTTAAAAAATGAAAAAGGGAATGATTTTAAAATTGATTTTAAAGATTTTCCAAAATTAACTCCGTCATCACCTCGCTTAATTGAGCTTGCTACAAACGCGTCTACTTCTTTTGACGACATTTTTTGTGGATCTAGTATGGGGGAAGCCCCATTTTTTCCCTCACACTTCTCCACCGAGGACGAGATTTTTGACCCCGGTATCACGTTTAAGATAAAATCTCGGTCTTTTACCGAAGTAGTCACTAGAAGGTCCTTCAACACTTACGGTATGAGTTTAACTCGAGTTACTCGATTTGTTTGCCCACCCAATGTCCCACCCTTCTCTTCTCATTCTATTTTCTTGTGTCCCATAGGGACGTTGTTACTTGAAGTCGTGTTGTTTCGTTTATCATCCGAAAACGAAGACACGATCTTTGATCCCGCTATAAAGGCTTTGCCTTTATTATCGGTTGCTTTTAGGCCTTGATTACATGTTAGTCCCACCAAAAATAACCGAACCATGATTGTCCCTAAATGATCACATTTATGGGGATTCGAGTCGAGCTTTTGACTCGGTTATCAAAAAAAAGGTGCCTCGTGGGGGATTCTCATGCTTATCCTTGTAAATATTATTGCTTTTTAGTTAACCTAATGAGGGGACTTGTGCCCTTCCAACCTTTGTTCCGTGGTTGTTCGTGATTGTGATTCATTAGGTACATCGACATCATTGAAGCCTCTCGTGTTCGTTTTACGTAGCACTCGAGCTTCGATCGTTGCCTTTGGAGATTCCGATATCCGATGATATCCTTTTATGTTCTAACGTTTATCTTATTAGCATAATTCATAAACGACTTTTAGGTTATTCGTTTTACCCTTTCCATGCTCGAGATTAAGCATTCGACTACGTCTCTAGTATGGGGTTGTTTCACCCCTAGACTCGAAACATTGAGGACAATGTTTAGTTTTAGTATGGGGGGGGGGGGGGTGAGTAGATACTTCACCTTGGTTACGTCAACACGCAATCCAAAATTTCATCTTTTTGTTATCATTTTGTTGCAAATAAGGCTAAAAAATGGCCAAAATTTTAAATTTTTTCTTGTTTTTCATAAGTGTTTAAGACACGAATGTAGGTTTTCCGATGGTGAGAATGAGAGTAATTTTTGACTCGACCGTGTGTGTTGAGAACTTAGCTTCGATTCCTTAACTTTTTAGGCTAAGTCTCTTAAATGAGGACGAGAAATGATAGAGTTATTTATAAGTCTCGTAATCGTCACGATCTCATGTGTAGTAATTATTGGCTTATTCTCCCCACGCTTTTGCATAATAAATTGTTAATAAATATTGATTTAGCGGTTTAGTCACTATTGTTGGTTTCCAATTTGTTTTAGTAGCTTCCATGTAATTAAATTGGGAAAACATTAAGGTATCGCCAGCGTCACGATTTTGGAGTATTGGCAACCCGAATAATCGAAAGCTTCACCTAATAATAAGATTTCAAGTGCTCACCTAAATCAAGCAAAAATTTGAAGCTCACAAGGCCGAAAAATCTATGCAAAATTGAAAGTGAATCAAGCCTTAATATTTGAAGCTTTAAAGATCCAAAATTCGCCTTAGCGTGAGGATATATGTCTTTGGCTAATAAAACTACCGATTAGGTGGATAATAAAAGGCAAGGCAAGACCGAAGTCATAATAAAAGCTTATGGCGAAGTTGAATAAAAGATGGAAGTAAACCAAAGATAATAAGGCCCTTCCGTTAGGGGGCGTATAAAAGTCTTGGTAATAAGTCTCATGTTCAAAACCATTATAAAACCGTGTTTATCGATCCTTCTTGTTGTCTTAATTTTTTGACATCGTTGTCTATTAGGATGAATTATTAATTTTATGATTTTGGTTACACCGTTAAAACTCTATTTTTAGACTTAATCTCTATTCACGCATAAGTCAAGGATGTATCCTCGTGATCATTAAGACAAAATAAAATATAAGAGATACCAAGTAAGAATAAGGGAGTTTAGGTTCGTAATTAACACTCATGAGAAGTGATCGTGTTGCTAACTTATAATAACAATGATCTCGTTACACGCTTAGCATGGAATTGGGTGAAAACCGAGGACGACGAAATTATTTCTAACGAAGCATTCACGTGTTCTTGTTCTATGATCCCAAAAGTCACTTAATAGTGATGAAAACAATACATTATGTCTAAAACGCGTGTAGTAGTTTACGTCTTCAATAAAATATCATCATAAAATGAATTTTGGAAGTGATACGATACTTAATTCTAGCATTGCGTGGGGACACGGTAATGGTTTAGTATGGGGGAGTGATGAGACTGCAATTATACATAGTCTCATCGTCCAAATCGGGCTTAAAACGCTTAAAATGTCATCAAAATACCCCTATATATGCTTGTATTTGTGTCTTGTGTATTTTAGGTACGGATATCGTGAAATCGACAAAAGATCACAAGAATGAAGCAAAAACGAACACGGGAAACGAAGCCGCACAAAGAACCGGACCCAAATCATGAATTTCCCATGAAGTCCTTGAAGTTTTGAAGATTGACAAGATTGGTACCTCATCTTTGGAAGACTTGTCATTTTAAACCCTTGTAAAACTCAAAATTATACATAGGGTCCCAAAAATGATGAGATTATACAAAATTGGCCCTTGAAGAATCCATTTATTGCAAGAAATACCCTTTTGAAAAGTTGATAAAAGTTTTGGTGGCCAACATCTAAAGATGAAAACTTAATTTGAAAAGGAAATAGGTTTTGAGGCTGTTTAATGTGAAGTGCAAAAGCAATGGAACATGGGGGGTCACTTCTGCCCAGACAACAAACTTGCACCAGCCAACCAAGAGCTGACACCTCATCCTCCACTCACCCTCCCACCAATCGGATTCCTCCCTCCCTCCACGTCTACATTCCACCACCACCACTTAATTAATATAACTGATTATTCAGTTATATTAATTTTCCATCCCTAACAACAATTTAAATAAAACCCTTTCCCAAAACAGATTAAACCCCTCCCTAATCACCCCTTAAACCCTAAAAATTACCAGGATGAACTAAACACAAATCAAGGGGGTTTTGTTTAAAACACTCCAGATATTTGATTGATGGTTAGATAACCCAAACCCAACCCTATAATCACCCACCAGCTCACCCCATGTGACTGTGGGGACCTCCCCTACTCACGTCTCTATCCCCAAACCCAAGAAGACGACTAAATCAATGGTAAATTCCTATTCCTTGGTCCCTACTCATTTTTGAACGCCCAAGATGACTCCAACAGCTCAGCAATATCAGAATCATCACATGGGCATACTTTTGACTGATTTTCAAAGATTCTTCAAAGGGCAAAATTGGGTATTCATGTATTAGGGTTTTTTCAGTCTAGTATGTTCTATTATAGCCTATATAAAGAGGATGCAACCTGTGCATACCCTTTGTTCCAGATTTTTGTACAATTTGAATTTTAGTAATGAAAATGAAAAATATGAATTTGCATAATCTGAGTTCCGAATTTAATGTTAGCTAGTTTTATCTTGTTCAAGTGTTTGAAAAGATAGATTGGAGTAAAAATTTTTCCTTTTACACAAGAAGATTTCAGAAAATACGTTTTGAAGTTTTGAAAAAAAAGGTTTGAAAAATTCTTGAAATCAGTTTTAAAAAAGAAGTGAAAGTGGATTTTTGAAAATGGTTTACTGGTTTTGATAAGCTTTTATCAAGTGTTCTTCAATTTTTCTGTTTGGTTCATGTGTTTTGAGAAAAAATCAGTTTCAACAGTTTTTTCTTATTTAAGCCTTAAGAGATAAGCTGGCTTAATCAATAAGCCAGGCTTATACTCTTATGAGCTATTATTTCCAGGTTACTTTTTCTCTTCTTGTTTAGTCTTAGCAGGAACAAATCTTGCATATTGGTTGATGTTTGGAAATTGAAGCCCATCATCATCATCTCCTATTCATACCAACAAAGCTCCTCTCTGAAAATGATCAGCTCAAGCCCGGGATTGATGGAAAAGGCACAAGCTGCCTTTGTGATGCCTGGATGTAGGGTCACCAGGTAAGGACTTATACTATACTTGCTTGAAATTTTTTGAGTAATGATGATTTAGAGTTTTAGGCTGTTAGGATGTTAGGCTAATGTTAGATATTGTTTACCTGTTGATCTTAGACATGTTAGGATAGAGTGGACTGGATTTGGTTCAAGTTAGGTTACCAATTCTTGGTTAAAATTCAGTTTTCTGTTTTAAAGGGGTGTTTGGATCAGGTTTTAGAATCAGTTTGTGAGTTGTAATTGGTTTAAAATCATTTTAAGTACACTCTTTTAATTAGCTTTGTGTTGTGTCAACTCTGTGAGTTTGATTTGGTACCTTTTTGAAAGAGTTGCATGCAAGTTTTGGTAAAAACCTAGTAAAAAATTCAGTCAAGCCATTAACTGCCTTGATTTTGCAAAATTTGCCAATCAAATCTTGTAGCTTGATAGGATTTAGGCTAGGTTAGGATTAGGACTTGATTTGGGGTAGCGAGGGAGTGAATTAAGTGAGTTTTGGCCAGCCAAAACTCACCCAATTGCACATTGCATCAGCAAAAAAGCCAACAACCACCCATTGGCATACAATGACTGCATAGGGGATTTTTGTGCTTGATTTTGTGAAGTAACATATTGTTTTTATATTTTTCTTGACTCCCCACAACCCAACTGGTTGTGGGGGTGCCTTTGTTTGCCCACAAAACCAAGTAACAAGCAAGTTCTAAGCACAAAAGTGCCCAGACCCGATTTTCATTGAAAGCAGTGGGAACAAATTTCCCACTGGTAGGGTAAACGTTACCCCTGCTAAGCAAACAGACAAAAGCAGTCAACATGTCACTATCAGATTCTAGTTTTTTTTGTCTTTAGTGGCCTAAAATAGGATTTAGAACTTGATTTTAATTTTGTTATTTTTCTTATTTTATTTTTGATTTTTCTGTTTAATTTAATTTTTAGTTACTGTTCATTTTCGATTTTTAGATTTAATTGCATTTTAAATTACTGTTTTTGTCTTTTAGTGCCAAAAATGTATATTTTTCAGTTTTGAAAATTTTATTAGACTTAGAAAAATATTTTAAGACTTTTGGTTTAAAAATATTTTACTGTTCACTCTTTTTAGTAATTTTTAGATTTTATTTAACTTAATTAGGGTTTTAATTAAAATCTGTTTTGTCTTCTAGTGAAATTTTTTACTTTTTTCAAACTTTTTCAATTTTCTACTATTCATTAGTGTAATTTAGGATTTTTAAAGTAGTCAAATTATTTTTAGCATTATTTTATTATTTTTAGTCATTATTTTAGTTTAAAAATTGTTTTTAGAGTTTTAAAAATAGAAAAATAGTATTTAAAATTTATGAAAAATACTTTTTAGTCTTTAAATGATATAAGTGAGTTATTTGTTCAATAAAATAATATTTTGGGCTTTTTCTTAATTATATTTAATTTTTGGGCTTTACTTAGCATTAAAAGTTGAATATTTAATTAATAAAAGGTTTTAAAATTTATTTATTGGATTTTTATCCTTATTTATATTATTTTAGACTTATTTTTAACTTTTAATTTGTTTTAGGTTAAAATTTTTAATTTTTCACGTTTTACGTATTTACGTTCGCGTTTTACGTCACTCGTCGTAGTTTAGTTATAGTCGTAGCTCGTCTTTAATTCTTCTTTCTAAAACAAAAAACGTCACTAATTCAAACTCTTGATTTTATATAATTGGCACCTAATATACACACCTCCTTCGAAAACGATCCAACATTTGTTCGGTTTCGCGTTTTTCCTAAAACGTGCAACTTAATACTTGCCCACTATACGCTCTTTTTCCTAAAAGACGTATTTCTACGACTATCAACCACCTAATCCTGGTTATGCAAAACAAGCTCAGGAATATATTCCGTGTCTTTATGATATGACCCTTATTGGCAAATCGAAAGAAGCATATTTTGTTCGTAGTACTGAGGAGACACAGTCACTTGCCGAAGAAACTCATTCTAAAATGCTTTCAAAATTCCATAAGATTGATTATGATCAGTATAACAAAGATCAATTGTCTAAAAAGACCCGTATTCGTTTACAAAAGGAATTAGTTCAATTAACAGTCTTTGTGCCTCAAAGTTTGTCAACGGAAAACCCTCCTAATACGTCTCCTACACTTGTCAAAAAGGATTTAACTAAGTTAATTCCACCGGTAAGTAAGGCATCTGTTAGCTTAAATGCAGTGCACCAACACTTAGCCGATTTTGACAAGGTCATTGTGGAACGTACGACGGCTTCGGCCATAACGGAAGGTGAATGGAATTTTGAGCACACAAGAGCTGCATTTCGAGACGAAATTGTTCCATTTGTAAACAATATTAAAGCTTGTCTTAGTAATATTGATCAAGATTTACTTTTAGAAATAGAAGAAGTTAGACGTGTTTTCAATGAAATGGATGATGCTTATGAAAACAGTTTACTTGAAATAGAACGGGTTTCACGCCAAAATGATCAGCTTCGAAGCAAGTGATGTCTCATGATATAATTTCCGTCTGTGTGAATAAAAGTGTTGATAATGATTCTATTGTGAATAATGTTGAATCTGTGGATAATGTGGTAGATAGTACTTGTCACGAATCTGACGCTGAATTTTTAAAGCTTCAAGATTCTTATACTTTGCTTTCAAATTTTTTTGATGAGATCCAAAAACATTAGATTTCGCTTGAATGCAAGCAACAATTTATTCAAGAGACCTTTGAAACTTCATTCGAAGGTGTTAATATAGATGAGGTAAATTTTCAAAAGAATTTTCGATTGACTTTACAACCAAAACAGCGTCAGCCAAGTGACAAGGTTGCTAAATCCTTGCCGATAGACATAGAGAAATCTAAGGAGCTTAACTGTGTGAACGTACTTGAGGCCGCTGAGAATTTTAAACTTGATCTAGATAATCGAGTTTCCAAGATTTTGTCCAAAGTTGATAACTTAAAACAGAAAAATACACAACTCTTTGATTCAGTAAAGCCCGCATGTGCTAATACCACTGCACAGAATCAATCATTGATTGAACAATTAAATCGAAAGTCGGTGGAAATATCTGATTTGAGGGAACAAATTTGTGATAAAAATCTGGCTTTGACCGAGTTAAAGGAAACACGTCGTACTCTAAAAGGTAAGAATGTTGTGGATAACGCAGCCACTGTCTCAGCATCGTCCTCTAGTGCAATCAAAAGGAACCGTATAGCCGTCACACCATTTAATAAGGGCCCTAGGACTAAACCATCTCAAACTTTGGTCACTGATATGTGTGAAAACACACATCTTTTCTACCACTTAATTACAATAATAACCGGACCAAAACATGTATTTTATGTCTTTTATGTCGGAATTATGCGTGGTTTGTGTTTTTGTTGTGATTTAGGATAAAAAGGTGAAAAGTGGAGAAATCACGGGAATTCACGGGCATTTACGGACTTTTATTGAAGAAAAGGATGAAAGACGAAGTCAAGAAGTCAAGAGTGCAAAAAGAATGGAAGTCCAAGACCAATTCTGAAGATTTATCGAAGAAAAAGTCAAAATACGAAAGTTTATCAAAAGCCGAGGAACTCAAGTCTATTTTGTTGAAGAATTAAAAGACGAGTTCAAGAGAAATCCCGAGCCACAAGTCATTAGAGTCCAAGTTTAAAGAAGATTAGAAGGAAAAATGACTAATGGTGCAATTAATGAAGATTATATGCTTAAGGGCTTAATGATGCAATTATGAAGAAATGAAGGAGGGGAGGAAGCTTCCTAATCCTCCCCTATATATAGATTAGGCTTAATCACATTTCTCTTTGTTGGCTAAGTGTGACAATTAGTCTTCCACCATTTAATTACCTTGTCATTTAAATACTTGTCAATTTAATTACCTTGTCTTGCACCTTAAATTCATTTGATTTCAAGTAAGTTTTCATTTAATTATTGTCAACATTTACTTTATCTTGTCAATCTCTTATCTACCTTTCTCAATCTTTGATTTTTATGTTTATGTTTGTGTTCATGTTCATGCTTTTATTTTGATCAAATGGGTTTTTGATTATTGTGGTTAAATTTGTTTGTTTTATTGATTTAAATTGCTTGATTATGTTTACTGTTGTTTCGTTAATAGTTTAATTAAATCTTTGCGTTGATTTTGGTTGAATTTGTGTTAGATCGTGTTTATTTTTTATCCCTTGTTCTTCGGGATAGTTTGTTTCTGTGTTTCTGTATTCCCAGGAAAAGTTCCGAGCCAAGGTGAGAAGGAGTTGTTCATTCGGAACTTCAAAAGTTCCGAACCAGTTTGTGCTCATTCGGAAGTCTAGAACTTCCGGATCAACAAAAGTTCCGGGTCAGCATACTCATTCGGAACTCTAGAAAGTTCCGAACGAACTTCCGAACGAAAGTTCAAAACGAACTTCCGAACGAAAGTTTCGGACGAACTTCCGAACGAAAGTTCCGGACGAACTTCCGAACGAAAGTTCCGAACGAAACTTCCGAACGAAGTTCCGAACGAAAGACAAACTTCCGAGTCAAGCCAGATCTTCCGAACCAAGTTCCGGACGAAGGACAAAGTTCCGGATCAACAACTTTTTGTTCATTCGGAACTTAAAAGTTCCGAATCAAGGGCTAAGTTCCGGATCAAGCTAGTTCATTCGGAAGTTTTGAACTTCCGAATCAAAGGTTTCTTGTCAGGTTCTTTCTGGTTTTTCTTTTTAAATTTCAGTCTTTTATTTTCAAGCTTAATTTTTCCTGCCTTTATTTTAATTACACTTTAAGATTATTTGTTTTAGTTTTATTTTAGCCTTGCCTTAGTTTAAGTTTTAGTTGCATTTTAAGATTGCCTTAGATGGATTTAAATTTGCGTCATTTACTTTACCGCCCTTTAATTTCAGTCACGTTTTAAATACTTGCACCATTATTTTAATTAGACTTAGATTTACTTTAAGAGCACCTTTACTTTAATTGTTTCGCACCTTTAATTTTAAAAACAACGACAACTATTTGTTTCACCAAAGAACGACTGAGTCACATATAGAACCTAGATCAATTCGTTAAGATACCGAGAACAACAATTGAACCTAGCAAAATATGTTCATTAAAATGGCGCCGCTGCCGGCTCTTTTCGTAAAGATTAACGGTTTTCTGTGAGAGACGCGTTGCTTTTTTGGGATCCGTTCACTTGTGAGCGTTACTTTTCTTGCATAAAAAATTCAAAAAAAAAAAAAAAAACCATAAAAAATTAAAAAATTGATAAAAATACATAAAAAATTAAAAATTTCAAAAATCCAAAAAGATTTTATCTTTATTGTGTATATATATTGTTTTTGTGTTTGGTTTCTTTTTCTTTTGTCTTTGTAGGTGCATGCGTACTAGATCTTCTAATTATCAAGAGCCCGAGCCTCAAGAAGATTTAGCTATGTCAGGTGTAAACAACAATAATCCACCGCACCCTAATAATAACAACAATGCTCTTCCACAACCCGATCTTCGGACCATGGAGGAACTTTGTCAACCAACAATGTTTGGACGAGGAGGACCGATTGCGCCGATGCAAATCAACGCTCCTGAGTTTTCGTTAAAGCACCACATGATTCAGCAAGTACAAACAAACCCATTTCGCGGATTGCCTGATGATGATGCCAACAAACACCTCGACAAGTTCATTACAATCACCCAAAGCATGAAGTTGGCTGGTGCCACAATGGATGAACTTCGCCTACAACTCTTTCCACATACTTTATTACATCATGCCGAGAAATGGTTTGATCGTCTCCCGAAGAATTCTATTCACACTTGGGATGACATGACTCAACGCTTTTTGTCGCGCTACTTTCCACCATCCATGGTCACAAGCCTACGCAATCAAATCAGCGGTTTCATGCAAGATCCTGATGAATCTCTTTTTGATGCTTGGGAGAGATATAATGTCTTGATTGATCGATGTCCAAACCACAACATGCTCCCTGTAACCTTAATCGATACTTTCTACAACGGTTTGACTTTTCGAGATCGTGATACGATTAATGCAGCCGCCGGTGGCACATTCATGAAAAGGAGACCGGAGGAGTGTAGAGAGTTAATTGAGAACATGACTACTCACCACAAAAACTGAGATTCCTCTGCTTCTTCAAGGAATAACCCGAGAGTCAATGTTTCTTCCACCTCAGCAAACCCTGATATGACCGAACTCACCCGCATGATGACCGAAATGAGCAAAAGTATTACGCTTCTCGCTTCAAACCAACAACAACAACAACAAGTTAAAGCGGTTGCTAATCCTTGTGAAACATGCGGCGGTCCTCACTCATACACCGATTGTCCTTCTACACAAGGAAATCCAAAAAATGTGTATGCAGCTTATGGTAATTATTCACCGGAAAATTACCAAGCTAGACAACAAGGGGATAGAAATCTGCTGAGTTACCGATCCAACAATTACCTTTCACCCGGTTTTTCTCCTCAAAACCAAAACCCCGCCACCAACTACAATAGAAGCAACCAAATCCCACCAAGAGCTTCTAACCCTTATCAACCACCCACCCAGCAAACCCTACCAATTAATCCCGATGTTGAAGCCGTCATGAGAACTCAAGGTGAGCAAATCAAGAATCTACAGAGCCAAATAATCAATTTTAAAGGAGATATCATGAAACAAGGTAATGACATTAGAACCGAGGTTCGTGATAATATTCAATCCTCCTTCAGCACTCAAAGAACTGAATTAAAGAATCTGTTGGCTAGTTTCTTGACCGAAGCTCAACCTTCTTCTTCGAGTTCTCTACCTTCAAACACCGTCACTAATCCGCGAGCCAATGTGAGTTCTATTACTACTCGTAGTGGAGTCACCATCGTAGGACCACCAATCCCACCCCCATCATCTACACCTCCTCCACCACCATGTATCCCTACTCCTCCTACACCTAGTATTAGTGCACCATTACCGTCTCCGCCTCGTCATGACGCTGTCTCTAGAAAGGACACTTCAACATCCCAACCTTTACCGACTACACCTTCACCTTCCACCTATAAACCCAACATCCCATATCCTTCTCGCTTAGGCAAGACCAACGAGCTAACCAAGAATGACTGTCAAGTATCGAAATATGTGAATATGCTATCTCAAATGACCATCAACATTAGCCTTGTTGAAGCACTTTGCCACATGCCGAAATTTGTCAAAGCATTCAAGGAATTGCTTAGCAAGAAGGAGAAGCTGATTGAACTCGCCAACACACGCTTAAATGAAAACTGCTCTGCAGTTATTCTTAAAGAACTTCCGGAAAAGCTTGGAGATCCCGGTCGTTTTGTGTTGCCGTGCGTGTTCAACAAAACTGAAGAATTTACTGCCCTTGCTGATCTCGGGGCCAATATTAATTTGATGCCACTGAGTGTTTGGAAAACACTATCATTACCCGACCTCACTCTAACAAATATGACTCTTGAACTTGCAAATCGCACTCTCGCTTACCCTGTTGGTATAACCGAAGATGTGTTCATCAAAGTTGGCACATTTACTTTCCCGGTAGATTTTGTCGTAGTTGATTATGAAATGGACCCTCGTATTCCTTTAATACTTGGTCGGCCATTCTTGAGAACCGGACGAGCTTTAGTGGATGTGGCCGAAGGTGAGTTAATCTTACGGGTCGGGGATGATTCAAAAGTTTTTAAAATGGGGAAGCTTACAGGCAAATCTTTTGGACGAGAATCAGTGAATATGATTAATGTGTTCGATGACTTTACCGTCTATGACAATCCTCTATTCGATTCTTCCATCGACAATCCACTCTTTGACGATGATGTGGATGATTCTCGGTCCACTTTGGAACCTTCTCCCATTTATGATTCTCCATCGGTCTTCGATGCTTATGATGATGATGATTCTAGCTCAGATTCGGATGATTTTGATTGTACTTCTGAGTATCCAGAGATGCCCACTTTCGATGATTTTGATGAGGCCGATACTCTTTCGAGCGATTCTTCACATGATGAAGATCCTCCGCCATCACTCGATCCTACTTTGGACGATTACTCATTTGCGGAAGATTTCTCTGAATTTCTCAACACTTACTTCCCTCATGAGAGTGATGCTCCTCCTTATGACTTTGAAGATTATCGTCTTGATCCTACTTTGGATTTGATGAACATTCTGTCAAAGGAGAAGAAACCGTTTGACACCAATATCCGTTGCACATATGATTTGACACCTCTTTGTCCCCCTTCTAAGGACGAGGTTGTGCTTCTTTGCGGATCTTCTTCACACTCGGCTGAGCCTGAGTGCTATTTTCCCTTATAGGAAAAGGTGTTCGACCCTGGTATTGAAGTTTTTAAGCCATCTCAGTATCCACCTGATGAAATAAAAGGAAAAATCTTTGGAAATTTTGAAGACATGCTTACACCACTTCATCCTTGCTTCCACCGTGCTCCATCACTGCTTAAGGGAACCCTGCCTACTCTTCTTTGGCTTGCCTTGTTCGCCTTAAGCTTGTGCTTATTGATAGACGAAAACTATGTCTTTGATCCTGGTGGATATGTTTCATGCTTCTTCCGTTGATGATCAAGGTCGAGTCAGGCTAATGACTCGGTTAATAAAAACCAAGCGCTTCTTGGGAGGCAACCCATGCATCTATCTTTTCGCTTTCTTTATCCTAAGTGTAGGGGAGATCCTTTGGTTTGCTATTTCCTCTCCTCACTTCTTAATCAGGGATTCGAGCTTCAACGATCCACTCTTGATGATTCTTGATAATCCGTGTTACCGTGTCCACTTCTTCCTGGTTCTATCCTAAACTCTTTACGATTCACTATTTTATATTTTCTCAATATTAAAATAGGAATCTCTTTAGTTGTCTTTTCCTTAGCAAGATTTAAACAACGTGCACAATGTCCTAAGTGTAGGGGAGTTTACTCCCACATGCTTAAACATTAAGGACAATGTTTATCTTAAGTGTAGGGGGGACTTCTATCGAAGTTAAGTGGTCTTTTCCTTGTATTTGCCCTCATTTTAACCGGAAAATCAATTTTTCGACATTTTTCAAAATTTTTGATCTATTTTGGCCTATTAGTTTTTCCTTTGTATAGTTATTTTCTTCCTTTGCTAGAATAAATGTTTAATAAGTGGTTTTAATTTTTGAACGTTGTGAATCTTTTGACTCAACCCGAGTTTACTTATCTAAGTTTACTCTAGCTAGTATCCTTAACGTGTTTAAATCAAGTTTTGCTAGGCTTTTATATAGGGAGCTATAAAACGCGAAAGTCTTAACTCTCACAGGTTAAGAACAAGAACTTTTCGCAAGTTCCTATAATTGATCCTAGAGAGTCGTTTATCAAGGGAACTTTAAAACGCGATTTCTAAACTTGAAAGAGTCTAAGAATTTGCAAGATCCTATAGGCGACTCGAAAACCCAAAACTTTGATCTAATAGGCTAAGTATCCACGAGTCTCATTCCTTGAGATTTTAAAACTGTGGAGAACGAGAGATGATAGAGCCAATTAAAAGTTCGGTATTCTTTCGTGAATTTATGTGAGTTAATTATGAGCCTATTCTCCCATCGCTTGCTAATAAATTTATCTGCTAATAAATAAGGTTGTACGATTTGAAAAGTTACTTAGCTTCTAGCCCAAGATCGTTTAAAAGTTGCTCGGTATGGATTAGAGTTCATAGCCAAGGCATAACTTATTGAAGCGGGATGCGAAGATTGGCGAGTCCGAAAAGGCCCTAACAAGGCATGAGGGCTATATTTTGTTGCTAAAGATCCAAAGTGATGTGAAGAATCATTTATCGAAAATCAATATGAAGGATCGAGACACACGACGAAAAGCAAATACTCCCCAAAAGTCATGGAGAAGTGTATCCGAAAAGACCCTAACAAGGTATGAGGATAAATAGATCCAAGTCATAAAAGGAGGCGGATCGTTGTATATCAAAGTCCAAAATAAAGATTGGAGAAAAATGAAGAAGTCGTGGTCCAAGTATGAATCTCTCAAAACTTCAAGTGAAGAAATTCCATTATGAAGAGAAGACCATTAATTCATGAACGTCTCTCAAGGTTTGAAGTATGAAGTCGCTGCCAAATATCGGTCCGAGAAAGGTCTCAAATCGCGAAGCGAGTTATGCCAAGATATGAACTTTATGAGGTCCCGAGAAGCAGTTTTAAAAGATTTTGTCCTTTAGCTAACTATTGATTAAATCGTTCACTTTATTTTCGGATTTAATAACTATCTAAATAAGTCAAAAATGCATCCTCGTGATCATTCAAGACAATAATAAAATATAAGAGATACACCTAGGAATAAGGGAGTCTAAGTGAATAATTGGCCCACATGAGTTCGTGTTAGTTTACTAACTTATAATAACAATGATCTCGTTTTTAAGCTTAGTTTGGAGAAAGTGAAAAGTTGAGGATGACGATTATTCATGACATTTCCAAAACCCAAGGTATGCTTTTTAATTTCTTTGAATTTTTGTAATTTTCTATCTGTTTAATAAAGGCCAACGTGGATTAATTATGATAAAAAATGTAAACTTGCTTTGTAACTAATGCATTGCATGAGGACATTGCAATGGTCAAGTGTAGGGGATTTGATATGTGTGAAAACACACATCTTTTCTACCACTTAATTACAATAATAACCAGACCAAAACGTGTATTTTATGTCTTTTATGTCGGAATTATGCGTGGTTTGTGTTTTTGTTTTGATTTAGGATGAAAAGGTGAAAAGTGGAGAAATCACGGGAATTCACGGGCATTTACGGACTTTTATTGAAGAAAAGGATGAAAGACGAAGTCAAGAAGTCAAGAGTGCAAAAAGAACGGAAGTCCAAGACCAATTCTGAAGATTTATCGAAGAAAAAGTCAAAATACGGAAGTTTATCAAAAGCCGAGGAACTCAAGTCTATTTTGTTGAAGAATTAAAAGACGAGTTCAAGAGAAATCCCGAGCCACAAGTCATTAGAGTCCAAGTTTAAAGAAGATTAGAAGGAAAAAGGACTAATGGTGCAATTAATGAAGATTATATGCTTAAGGGCTTAATGATGCAATTATGAAGAAATGAACGAGGAGAGGAAGCTTCCTAATCCTCCCCTATATATAGATTAGGCTTAATCACATTTCTCTTTGTTGGCTAAGTGTGACAATTAGTCTTCCACCATTTAATTACCTTGTCATTTAAATACTTGTCAATTTAATTACCTTGTCTTGCACCTTAAATTCATTTGATTTCAAGTAAGTTTTCATTTAATTATTGTCAATCTTTACTTTATCTTGTCAATCTCTTATCTACCTTTCTCAATCTTTGATTTTTATGTTTATGTTTGTGTTCATGTTCATGCTTTTATTTTGATCAAATGGGTTTTTGATTATTGTGGTTAAATTTGTTTGTTTTGTTGATTTAAATTGCTTGATTATGTTTACTGTTGTTTCGTTAATAGTTTAATTAAATCTTTGCGTTGATTTTGGTTGAATTTGTGTTAGATCGTGTTTATTTTTGATCCCTTGTTCTTCGGGATAGTTTGTTTCTGTGTTTCTGTATTCCCAGGAAAAGTTCCGAGCCAAGGTGAGAAGGAGTTGTTCATTCGGAACTTCAAAAGTTCCGAACCAGTTTGTGCTCATTCGGAAGTCTAGAACTTCCGGATCAACAAAAGTTCCGGGTCAGCATACTCATTCGGAACTCTAGAAAGTTCCGAACGAACTTCCGAACGAAAGTTCCGAACGAAAGTTCCGGACGAACTTCCGAACGAACTTCCGAACGAAAGTTCCGAACGAAACTTCCGAACGAAGTTCCGAACGAAAGAAAAACTTCCGAGTCAAGCCAGATCTTCCGAACCAAGTTCCGGACGAAGGACAAAGTTCCGGATCAACAATTTTTTGTTCATTCGGAACTTAAAAGTTCCAAATCAAGGGCTAAGTTCCGGATCAAGCTAGTTCATTCGGAAGTTTTGAACTTCCGAATCAAAGGTTTCTTGTCAGGTTCTTTCTGGTTTTTCTTTTTAAATTTCGGTCTTTTATTTTCAAGCTTAATTTTTCCTGCCTTTATTTTAATTTCACTTTAAGATTATTTGTTTTAGTTTTATTTTAGCCTTGCCTTAGTTTAAGTTTTAGTTGCATTTTAAGATTGCATTAGATGGATTTAAATTTGCGTCATTTACTTTAGCGCCCTTTAATTTCAGTCACGTTTTAAATACTTGCACCATTATTTTAATTAGACTTAGATTTACTTTAAGAGCACCTTTACTTTAATTGTTTCGCACCTTTAATTTTAAAAACAACGACAACTATTTGTTTCACCAAAGAACGACTGAGTCACATAGAGAACCTAGATCAATTCGTTAAGATACCGAGAACAACAATTGAACCTAGAAAAATATGTTCATTAGTCACTAAAGATAAGGCGGAATCAAAACCAGCTTCTAATATTCCCGTGTTGCCTTCTACAGGAGTAATCACCACTACTAAGGCTCAAAGATCTAAGCTTAAAAGAAACAAGAAGAATGATAGGATCTTGCCCCCATCTAGTAGTCAAGAGAAGAAGAAAGTAGAAGCCTACCCTAGAAATGTTATTTCTGTTTTGATTAAAAAGAATCATGTAGCTAAACCTAAAGGCTCTGCGGTTGTGCAACGTTCTAAGCATACTGTGAATTCTAATTTGAAATGTTGGAATTGCAATGAATGTATGTTTTCTAGTCGTCATGATTCTTGCCTTATTGACCATGTAAATGAGATGAATGCCCGGAAAAATGGATTAGAATGGAAATCGACTGGGAAAGTGTTAACCCAAGTTGGTTGGATGTGGCGCCCCAATGGTAGAACTTTCACTATAGTAGGAAATACGTGCCCTTTAACTAGGATCACTCCCACTAAAGCGAAGAAAGCGTGCCCTTTAACTAGGAGTACCAAGGCTACCAAAACACAAGCGTGTCCTTTAACTAGGAACACCGACACTACTATAGGAACAAAGTGCCCTTTAAATAGGTCACTCCCACTGTAGTGCCCGCTAATAATCCAAAACCAAAGAAAGTTGGAACAGTAAAACCTGTTAGTGCTAAAACTCACATTAGAAAATGCAGGAAATCTAAGGGTCACACAAATGTTAGCAATTATGATAATCGTATATCTGTATCTGCTAACACTCTGGAACCAATAGTTTCCAATGCATTGTCTACTGTTGTTACTGAAAACAAGTGGTCCAAATTGTTCTTTGGTATTTGGACTCTGGTTGCTCCAAGCATATGACCGGAGATCGCTCTCAGCTCAGAAATTTCGTCAGCAAGTTTCTTGGTTCGGTTCGATTTGGAAATGATCATATTGCA
This sequence comes from Glebionis coronaria, assembly GCA_025667525.1. Lineage (NCBI taxonomy): Eukaryota > Viridiplantae > Streptophyta > Magnoliopsida > Asterales > Asteraceae > Glebionis > Glebionis coronaria. The sequence goes on from CM046874.1 coordinate 150,905,888, forward strand.
AAGATAATGGGTTATGGTGAATATCATATCGGGAATGTTATAATTTCAAGAGTGTATTATGTGGAAGGTCTCGGTCACAATTTATTTTCTGTGGGACAATTTTGTGATGCAAACCTAGAAGTTGCTTTTCGAGAGCATACCTGCTTCATACGTAATTTGGAAGGGGTTGATTTATTGAAAGGTACTCGAGGGAATAATTTGTATACTTTGTCTCTACAAGACATGATGGCCGCTTCTCCCGTATGTCTTCTCTCCAAAGCATCAAAGACTAAGTCATGGTTATGGCATCGACGGTTATCTCATCTTAACTTTGACGCTATTAATCATTTGGAGAAAAACGAACTTGTTCGTGGTCTTCCTAAACTTTCATTTCACAAGGATCATTTGTGTTCCGCGTGTATAATGGGGAAAAGCACTAAGAAATCATACAGACCCAAGACTGAAGACACCAACCAAGAGAAACTTTATTTGTTGCATATGGATCTTTGTGGGCCAATGCGTGTTGAAAATCTTAGTGGCAAAAAGTACATCCTCGTAATTGTCGATGATTACTCTCGGTTTACATAGGATAAATTTCTTACAACAAAAAATGAGGCACCTAAATTCATCATCCGATTTCTCAAGATGATTCAAGTGCGTCTTAATAAGTGTGTAAACACTTATCCTTTTGCCACTAAAATAAAGGAAAAACAAGACCTAATCATGTGTTTAACATCGTAAAAGTCGGAATTACGCGTGGTTTTGTGTTTTTGTGTTAAAATAGGTACAAATAATCAAAAGGAAAGAAAACACGGGGATTTCATGGTCAAATGTTGAAGAAAAGTCCAAAAAGAGACGAAGACAAAGTCAAAAGACCAAAAGTGTGCCCAAGTTCACGAAAACCGGCTAAACCGACACGGTTTTGAAGAAATGATCAAACAAAGCCGAAATCAAGCTCGTTTTAGTGGATTTACTTATTTACAAAGATTTCGAGGCTTGTGGGTCCCACATTCGGGTTAATGGGCTCAAAAGCCCATTTAAAAGTTATAACTTGCTTGTTAAAAATCACTTGGCCAAATTTAGCCCAATTAACAAACGGATGAAAAAAAATTAATAATGGGCCACAAGCCCATTTTGACTTAAACAAATGGAACGAATGGGCTAGGTCAACGCTTCAGTCAAGTCACATCTATCCCAATATTTACACATCACATGAATAATTTTATTCACCCCATTTCACTTTTGTGTTACACGTTTAAGAAGTAAAAAGATTGGTTGTTGTTACCCCACCCCCACGTGTTTATCACACACGTGTTAACACACAATAAATAAAACAACTTACCCTCTTACTCACCCACTCACGTCTAATAAACTAAACTACCCACTCCCCTTTATTTGTTTCACTCCATACAACCAAAGTGAAATCTCCTTTCACTGTTTCACTTTCTCTCCCAAAATAATAAACAACCACCATCTTTCCTTTTACCCTAACCCTAAATCACCCACACCAAAAATTACCCCATAAAAATTAGGGGTTTTAACCTTATCTTTTAATTCACACAAATCTAAATTAATCCCCCCCATGAATCAGAGGTGACACCAAGGAGTGGTCCCCCTCTCTCCCTGACGTGGCAACCCATCCTTTGTTTTGATTGGTGAAAACAAATCACCAATGCCTATCCACTAATATAAGCCTGCCACATCACCTTTAAACAAACACAAGAAACACATATTCCACCAGCCTGGCAATCCGTGTGCATAGTGGAGCAATCTCATCCGTTTGATCAAAAGAAAAAGAGAGAGAAGATGGAAGAGCGGCCAAGATTTGTTGCTTAATTTTGAAGCCATCAAGAGGGTTCCCTAGGGTTTGCCTATAAAAACCCTTCATATGTAATTTTTTAGATAGCACTTCTTTTTCTTTATTTTAATTTTTAGTAAATTAGTTTTAAGTTAAAATGTAATTTTTAATTTTCAGTATTTGTAATTCTCTTTTTAATTAATGAAAAGTTGATTTCGATTTATTTCTGTCTCCTTTAAATTTCTGTTAAAGTTTGTTCAAGAAGTTCCGAATCAGTGGAAGTTCCAGATCAAGGGTTGTTCATTCGGAATATTTGATATTCTGGATCAGTGTTTGTTCATTCGGAACATTCCGAACCAAGAAGACATTCCGAATCAAGGCTGTTTCATTCGGAATATTCCGAACGAAGGATTTGGGGATTGTTCATTCAGAACATCTGTTGTTCCGGATCAAGGTATTCATTCGGAATATATTCCGGATCAACATCACATTCCGAATCAAGACTTTATTCCGGATAAGTGACATATTCCGGATAAAGGATTTATTCCGGATGAAGGTTTTGTTCAAATATTCCGAATGAGTGTTTTATGTTGATTATTCCGAACGAAGAAGAATTATTCCGGGTGAAGGTGACATTCCGAACGAGTAATTATTCCGAGAGAGGTATTTTCAGGTTATTGTAAGTTACTGTTTTTAAGTTTTAATTTTTAATTTTCAAGCTTTACTTTTCCCGCCTTTTTCCTTAGTTGCACTTTAAGTTTACTTGCCTTAGATTTATTTTAGCCCGCCTTAGTTTAGGTTTTAGTTGCGTTTTAAGTTTGCCTTAGATAGTTTTAAGTTTGCGTCATTTACTTTAATTGCTATTTACTTTTCGTCACGCTTTTAATTTCTCGCCTTTTATTTTAAATTAGATTTAAATTTAAATCAACGTCATTTTCATTTACGTCTTGCACCTTTTAATATACTACAACGACACAACTATTTGTTTCACCAAAGAACGACTGAGTCGCATAGTTAACCAGTTATCAATTCGAATAGACATACGACAAAGAACTTTAATTTTTATACGGGCAAAAGCCTTGTATCAAATGGCGCCGCTGCCGGGAAACTAGTGAATGCCGTGGAAGAAACTAGTGAACCGTGTGAGACTTGTGGTGGACCACATTCATATTTCAATTGTGACAAGGTTTACAATAATCAACAAGTTTGTGCTTTTAATGCTAATGAGAGGGTTCCATTTAAACCTAATGTTGATGTTAACCATTTGTCTTACACGAGTACTAATTATTTGGCTCCCCCGGGTTTTGTAGCACCTCAAAGACCACCCCGACCCGCTCAAAATACCCAATACCAAAATAGGAACCAAGGTCCTCAAATGGGTAATTTTTAAGAAAATGCTAATCAAGGGAATTTTAATGGTCAAAATCAAGGGTTTCAAAATAATAATCAAGGTTTTTATAATAACAACGGTTTTCAATCTCAATATCAAAACCAAGGTTTTCCTAATCAAGGTTTTCCTAATCAAGGGTTTAATCAAATGAACATGCAAAACCCTCAAATGGACTTGGTTCTACAAAAATTGACCGAACATGAGAAAATCATGAAAACTATGAAAGAATCTACTAGACAAATGCAAGAGTCCAATGATAAGAGATTTTTGACAATTATTCAAGCCCTTAGACCCCAAGGAGCCTTACCTTCAAATACCGAGATTAACCCTCGTGCTAATGTGAGTGCTATCAATACTCGAAGTGGAGCCACTTTAGTGGGACCTTCCATCTCTTCGCCCATAAAGGAGAGACACGGCCCGGAGGTCATAATGAGTAATCCTACTCCCCCTTCGGTGATTCCTCCCACTACCACTCCTAGTACTAGTGCTCCATTGCCGAAAGAGCCTATCCCTACGGTTGTTCAAGAAGCGAGTCCTTCTCCTTCTCAACCTTCAAAGTCTAAGCCTAATATCCCTTATCCATCTAGGTTAGACAAGGCTAAAGTGCTCACCAAAGATGACGTTCATGTCTCTAACTTTTTGAAAATGATTTCCAACGTCAATGTTAACATAAGCCTTATTGAAGCACTCGCTCAAATGCCAAAATTTTTGAAAATGTTTAAAGATTTGCTTAATAAGAAATAAAAAATGGTTGAGCTCGTGAACACTCGTTTAAATGAGAATTGTTCCGCGATTCTTCTCAAAGAGCTTCCCGAAAAGCTAGGAGATCCTGGATGATTCGTGTTACCTTGCTCGTTTCCTCAAATCGATGATTGTATGGCTTTAGCGGATCTCGGCGCTAGCATCAATCTTATGCCACTTTCGGTTTGGAAATAATTGTCCTTACCCGACCTTGTACCGACTCGCATGACTCTCGAGTTAGCTAATCGAACTCTCGCATACCCCGTTGGTATTGCCGAAGACGTTTTTGTTCGATTTGGTACATTCACTTTTCTCGTGGACTTTGTCGTCGTCGACTATGAGATGGATCCTCGTATTCCGTTAATACTGGGTAGACCATTCTTACGATCTGGAAGAGCCTTAGTTGATGTGGCCGAAGGGGAGTTAATTCTTAGGGTTCGGGATGAACAACAAGTTTTTAAAATGGGAAAAATCACAACAAAATCAAATGGAAAAGAGTCGGTCAATATGATTGATGTTCTTAATTATGATATGACGAGATTTTTATTAATCCTTTTGGAATTGAAAAGTCTAATCAAAATGATTTTGTGATAAATTCATCCCTTCCCTTAGAGCCTCAATTTTTTGATACTCCTATTTATGATACCTATAGTGATGACACTTCTTCAAGTGATCACGCTATCTTCAGTTTAGACGACTTATCTTTTGACCCACCCACTTTTGACCCACCCATTTATGATACCCCAATCTTTGATACTTACGATGATGACACTTCTTTAAGTGATCTCATTAACTTTGATGACCCACCCCATGATCTTAATGCACCTCATATCCCTATGAGTGATTCTTCCATGGAGACTCCCTTTGACTTTTATACTCCAATTTTAGAAGTCATGACTATTGAGGAGGATCCTCCACTCTTAGAGATCATACCTAATTTAGAGGTTATTCCATTTGAGTATGATTTAAATATCTTTCTAAATACCTATTTTCCTCATGAGGAAGAGTTTTCCTATGACTCCGATGATACTTATGTTTTCACATCGAGTTTGGAAGAGGATGACTTTCCCACTTTGGATTTTGATGATATTTTGAGCTTAAATGTCAACACCTCTTGCTATTTTCCCGTTAAGGAATCGGTGTTTGATCCCGGAATAGAGACTTTCGTGCTTTCATTGCCATACCACCTTACCTTTCCTTGTAAGAGACTTTTGCCTAAGGATACCCCACTTTTCTTTGACTTGCGTATCACATTGGGGTTTATTTCCTTTTGTGATGGAAATTATGTGTTTGACCCGGGTGGATTTTCATGGGGTATGCCTTATATGACTTTGTTTCACCTTTATCATGGAGAGATTTTCCTCCCTTGGAAATCTTGATTTTTCCATGGTTTTCTCATTTGAATGTGATATTCGGGAAATCGAGTCGAGCTAGAGACTCGTGATAAATAACTCAAGCATCGTTTAACTAGGTTAGATTTTTACCTTTTTCCACCCTTTTTCACCTTCACCCATTTTCACCAATAAGTGTAGGGGGGAGCCAAGTAGGTTGTTTGTGATGTTGTGTGCAGGGACATGTGCTTAAATTATCCACTTTTGGTGCTTTTGACGCGACCCGTGTTCCCGTGTTTCCCGTGTTTCCCGTGTACCCGGTTCTATCAAAACTATTATGATTCATACTTGTATATAAATAAAACGAATAAATGTAATCACTTTAGTTGTCCTTTCCTTAGCTCGATTTTAAACAACATACTCAATGTCCTAAGTGTAGGGGAGTTTATTCTCCCACATGCTTAAACATTGAGGACAATGTTTATATTAAGTGTAGGGGGGACTTCTATCGAATTTAGTGGGCTTTTCCATGAATTTGACCCCATTTAAACCGGAATATTTAAAAAAATTTCAACGTTTTTCAAATTTTTGATCTATTCTGGCCTTAGTAGTATTTTTATTTATTTTCTTTCCTTTTATCATCGCATCGTAATAATTTCCATTTCAAGAATAAAGTCAAAAATAAATAAATAAATAAAATGGTTTTAACAAGTTTAGATGTCTTTGATATATTAGGCCCGTCGTGAATATTTTGACTCAACCCGAGTTTACTTATCCAACTTTACTCTAGCTAGTATCCTTAACCATATGGAACTTAATTGGGTTATTAGGCTAAGCATCCACGAGTCTCATTCCTTGAGATTTTAAATTGTGGAGAACGAGAAATGATAGAGTTGATAATAAGTTTAAAGGTTAATTTTTGCTTATATGGTTTTTGTGGCTCTTTCTTCCCGCTTGTATATTTAATTGCTTAATAAATGAGGATTTTTGCGGTGTCGATTCGATATCTTAACTCTTAGCCAAATCTTTATTCTCCTTGTAATAAAAGCATGAACACATTGAGGGTGCCAGCGTTGTGGACTTCCGACTAAGGTGGCTCATAACCACTAAGTAGGAGGTATTCAGACCATGGGACCGTGGATTTTGGCCTACTATATATATCATGAATAAATAAAGAATAAAATTAAAACATGACCTCAAGGAGCCTTAGGGTGTGGGGCATGTAGCACGAACCTTGTCATTAGAGCCTTAGGGTGTATGGCATGGTAAGTGTTGATTAAAAATTGATTCAAAAATCAATTCCCTCGTTTATCGTTCAAGGAGCCTTAGGGTGTGGACAATAGACGGGGAGCATTTTTACATCTTAAAGAGCCTAAGGGTATATGATGTGAATTTCCTAAACTCCACATAAAGTCAACATGACTTTGGAGGAAATAATTAATAAGTAGTATTATTTTGGCTAAATTTTGGGTCCGGGAATTTATTCCCCAAATCGTGTTAAATCATCCTTGATGTGGGCTTACTTTAGTGACAAAGTTTTTGAGGACAAGGTTAGGTTTTGAGTGTCGGGTTTGCACCGATTGGCCTTCATTTTTGGAATAATAATTATCAAATAAGTCAAATGAGCCTACGGGTGAATGACAATCAATAAAATCTAGAGATACAAAGTAGGAATTGGAGAAAGAGTTTACACAATTATCTTATATAAGTGGTTTTAACTTGAGAACTTATGGTAGACAATGATCTCGTTTTTAAGCTTGGTATGGGGAACGTGAAACTTGAGGATGATTAATATTCATGACACCAAAGCCCTGATTAAAGTCTTAGATTTCTTTACGAGTTTCTTCCATCAAATAATTTCCAAGTTAATAAATTGTTATAATTTTTGTTTCCTTTAAAGTTTTTATCTTTCCGTCGTAGTAGTAATAGTATATCTTAATAAAGGCCAAGATGGGTTAATTATGAGAAAAATGTAACTATATGCTTTGAAATAATGCATTGCTTGGGGTCATTGCAATGGTCAAGTGTAGGGGATTTAATAAGTGTGTAAACACTTATCCTTTTGCCACTAAAATCAAGGAAAAACAAGACCTAATCATGTGTTTAACATCGTAAAAGTCGGAATTACGCGTGGTTTTGTGTTTTTGTGTTAAAATAGGTACAAATGATCAAAAGGAAAGAAAACACGGGGATTTCACGGTCAAATGTTGAAGAAAAGTCCAAAAAGAGACGAAGACAAAGTCAAAAGACCAAAAGTGTGCCCAAGTTCACGAAAACCGGCTAAACCGACACGGTTTTGAAGAAATGATCAAAGAAAGCCGAAATCGAGCTCGTTTTAGTGGATTTAATTATTTACAAAGATTTCGAGGCTTGTGGGTCCCACATTCGGGTTAATGGGCTCAAAAGCCCATTTAAAAGTTATAACTTGCTTGTTAAAAATCACTTGGCCAAATTTAGCCCAATTAACAAACGGATGAAAAAAATTAATAATGGGCCACAAGCCCATTTTGACTTAAACAAATGGAACGAATGGGCTAGGTCAACGCTTCAGTCAAGTCACATCTATCCCAATATCTACACATCACACGAATAATTTTATTCACCCCGTTTCACTTTTGTGTTACACGTTTAAGAAGTAAAATGATTGGTTGTTGTTACCCCACCCCCACGTGTTTATCACACACGTGTTAACACACAATAAATAAAACAACTTACCCTCTTACTCACCCACTCACGTCTAATAAACTAAACTACCCACTCCCCTTTATTTTTTTCACTCGATACAACCAAAGTGAAATCTCCTTTCACTGTTTCACTTTCTCTCCCAAAATAATAAACAGCCACCATCTTTCCTTTTACCCTAACCCTAAATCACCCACACCAAAAATTACCCCATAAAAATTAGGGGTTTTAACCTTATCTTTTAATTCACACAAATCTAAATTAATCCCCCCATGAATCGGAGGTGACACCAAGGAGTGGTCCTCCTCTCTCCCTGACGTGGCAACCCATCCTTTGTTTTGATTGGTGAAAACAAATCACCAATGCCTATCCACCAATATAAGCCTGCCACATCACCTTTAAACAAACACAAGAAACACATATTCCACCAGCCTGGCAATCCGTGTGCATAGTGGAGCAATCTCATCCGTTTGATCAAAAGAAAAAGAGAGAGAAGATGGAAGAGCGGCCAAGATTTGTTGCTTACTTTTGAAGCCATCAAGAGGGTTTCCTAGGGTTTGCCTATAAAAACCCTTCATATGTAATTTTTTAGATAGCACTTCTTTTTCTTTATTTTAATTTTCAGTAAATTAGTTTTAGGTTAAATTGTAATTTTTAAATTTCAGTATTTGTAATTCTCTTTTTAAGTAATGAAAAGTTGATTTCAATTTATTTCTGTCTCCTTTAAATTTCTGTTAAAGTTTGATTATTATTACTGTTAAAGTTTATTTTAATGATTAATGAAAAGTTTATTATTTACTGTTTAAATTTCTCGTTTAAATTTCTCGTTTAAATTTCGTTTAACTGAATCTGCTTTTATATATTTACTACTGTTCAAGTTTAATTATTATTATTATAAAAAATTAATAAAAAAATAAAAAGAAAGTGAATAAAAGATCTTCCCCACTGGAAGATATTAAACGTTACTGTTTTGTTCAAGTTTGTTCTTGCGTTTGGTTCGTTTGGTTCGAGAAGAGAGTACTTGGGTCGAGTTACTGTTTGGTTCAAGATAGTGCTCTATGGTGATGATATTCGAGATGATTAATGGTGGTGTTTGCTTCGAGTCATAAGGAGGCACAGCGCCTACCTTCGTCACAACGGATATCGACACAAGGTGCTTTCTCTACTTTTTATTTCTTGTTAAGTTTGTTGTTAGTTTTGATTTATTTGCTTAGTTGAGTTTAAAATCTGCTTAATCTGCTTTTTATTTTTGATGTTATTCGATACTTGCTTAGTTTTGTTTGGATCTGCTTTTGTCTCATGTTTGTTTGATTTATCAGTAATTAGTTTTTAATCTGTTTTTTTAGTTTTAGGTTTATTGGTATCTGCTTATGTTTTAATTTGGATAATCTGCTTATTGCTTTTGTAGTTTATTTGGTTTGTTGCGTTTGATTTGTATCTGCTTATTCGTATTATCTTAAAATGCTTATTTAGTTTTTTTTTATTTCAGCTTATTGTTTGTCTGCTTATTAGGTTATAGCTTAATTGGTTGGTAGCTTATTTGCTTTCATCTTTCTTGTCTGTCATTGCTTATTTGCTATTTAACTGTTTTGTTTCCTGCATCAAGATACAGACTCTTCAGTCTGTTGTCTTTTATAAAGTGCCTAAAAGTAAAAAAAATAAATCGCCAAAAAAATTGGTCCCTCCTGGGATTCGAACACAGGACCCTTCGCACACCAGACTACAACCTTAACCATTGTGCTAAACCCTTTTTTGTGATTTACTTTGCATCTTTGAATTAATATAGCTTGTTTAATTAGTAGCAGTTTTTATTAAAGTAGTTAATACATGTTTTTAGTTTTATTTAATTTTTAATTAAAAGTTTTACTTAATTATTTTCTTTAATCAGTTTTAAAAATAAATATAAAAAGATAAATAAAATATTTTATTTAAATTTCTTTTATGATTTTAAAATAGTTCTTATAGATTAAAAATAGTTTTCAAATTCTTATTTAAATTTTAGTTTTAATTTTAGTTTCCAATTTATATAGTTTTGTTTAAAAATAGATTACATTAAAAGTTTTTATTTTAATTAAATTAGTTTTAAATTTTGTTTAAGCTTTAAAATAGTTTTATTATTTTTAATTAGTTTAAATTAGTTTCAAAGTCTTTTTAGTTTTATTTAAATTTTAAATTAGCTTTCAATTAAATAGTTTAGTTTAAAATACCCAAAAAATATATTTAACCAAAAACAAAGTAAGTCTTACGTTAAGATTGGAGATCAAATTCGAGTCGATTCGAGGAAAAACGAACTTTAATTGAACAAAACCCTAGTATTACGTCTCAACACTACTGTCCGACGTATTCGTAAAGATAATGGAACCGAATTTGTGAATCAAATTTTGCTTGATTATTATGAAGAAGTTGGCATATCTCATGAAACATCCGTTGCTCGCACTCCACAACAAAACGGTGTCGCTGAAAGGCGAAATCGCACACTTATGGAAGCTGCTCGCACGATGTTAATTTATGCAAAGGCTCCACTGTTTTTATGGGCAGAAGCAATATCTACTGCAGTGTACACCCAAAACCGGTCACTAATTCGTAAACGCCATAGTAAAACACCTTATGAGCTTCTACATGGAAAAGTACCAGATTTATCATATCTTCATGTATTTGGTTCTCTCTGCTACCCAAATAATGATGGTGACAATTTTGGAAAACTTCAACCCAAGGCTGAAATTGGTATTTTCATTGGTTATGCACCTACAAAGAAGGCATACCGAATCTACAACCGTAAGTCTCGTAAGATCCTTGAAACTATGAATGTTGATTTTGATGAGCTGACAGCAATGGCTTCTGAGCAAAGCAGCTCTGAACCCGCACTTCATGAAATGGGACCCACTAACATTAGCTCTGGTCTTGTCCCAAATAACCCTACTTCATCATCATTTATACCACCTACTAGGAATGAATGGGATACGTTGTTTCAACAGTTCTTTGATGAATTCTTTACTCCTCCAAGTATTATTTCTCCCGAACCTGAGGTAATAGCTCCGGTAACCGAAGTTGTCGCTCCAGCAACCGAAGCACAATCAGACACATCTGCACCTACAATTGGTCAAGATATACCTTCAACGAGTAATTCTCAACCAAAACATGTTTCAACTACCCATGTCATGCCTATTGATGTTGAAGAGGATGATGATGATCACGATTTGGAATTCGCTCAAATGCGTGAACTTCCATTTTTTGGTGTACCAATTCCCGATTCTAATCAAGCCGGGTCGTCCACCTCAGAGGAAGCTCCTAATACGGTTTACTCCAATCCACGGATTCGTGAACATGACAGCAAGTGGATAAAGGATCATCCTATAGATTCTATTATTGGTGACCCTAATCGTCTGATATCCACACGAAGTCAGTTACAAGAAAATGCAATGTTTTGTCATTTTGATTCTTTTCTCACTACAGTTGAACCTAAGACATGCAAGAAGCTTTTACTCAATCATGTTGGATAGAAGCTATGCAAGAAGAACTTAATGAATTTATACGTCTTAAAGTATGGGAACTTGTCCCATGCCCGGATCAAGTGCAGTTACTCACTTTGAAATGGGTTTACAAGGTGAAACTCGATGAGTTAGGCGGAAGATTGAAGAACAAAGCTCGACTAGTAGCTCGTGGATACAAGCAATTATTGGGCATCGACTTTATGGAATCCTTTGCACCTGTTGCCCGTTTGGAAGCTATTAGACTATTCCTCGCTTATGCAGCCCATATGAATATGATCGTCTATCAGATGGATGTAAAGACGGCATTTCTTAATGGTGAAATCAAGGAAGAGGTCTATGTTCAACAGCCGGATGGTTTTGTGAATCCTAATTATCCTAATCATGTGTACAAGCTTAAGAAGGCTCTCTATGGGTTGAAGCAAGTTCCACACGCATGGTATGATCTATTGTCACAATTCCTCATTACGCAAGGCTTAAAGGCAAGGTGGATCCCATGCTGTTCATTCAGAAACGAGGTAAAGATATGATTATGGTACAAATATATGTTGATGATATTATATTTGCAGCCTCGACCCAAACCTTATCCGACGAGTTTGGGAAACTCATGTCTTCCAAGTTTAAGATGTCAATGATGGGCAAGGTATCATTCTTCTTAGGTCTTCAGATATCTCAGAGTCCCAGAGGCATCTTTATCAATCAATCCAAGTATGCCCTTGAATCTCTTAAGAAATATAAGATGGAATCTTGTGACCCCGTGGATACTCCAATGGTGGAACGAACTAAGCTTGATGCAGATCCACATGGAGTTACCGTTGATCCGACACTTTATCGGGGAATGATCTGTACCCTTCTGTATATCACAGCCAGTCGACCTGATCTTCAGTTTGCTATATGCATGTGTGCTCGGTATCAAACTCGTCCTACTAAGTTACACTTAGCTACTGTTAAACGTATCTTTCAGTATCTTAAAGGAACCATTAATCGGGGACTTTGGTATTCGAGGGACTCTTCTGTCGCACTAATGGCATATGAAGATGCGGATCACGTGGGTTGTCAAGATACAAGGCGTAGCACGAGTGGAACTTTGCAACTACTAGGAGATCAGCTAATCAGTTGGGCATCGAAAAGGCAGAAAAGTGCTGCAATTTCAAGTATGGAAGCAGAATACATAGCTATGTCCAGTTGCTGTGCTCAAATTCTTGGATGAGATCGCAATTAACCGACTATGGTCTAGGTTTCAACAAAATTCCGATGGACTGCGACAATAAGAGTGCAATTGCCTTATGCTGCAACAATGTTCAATTCTCCTGGTCGAAGCATATTGACATTCGTTACCACTTCATCAAGGAGCAAGTGGAAAATGAAGTAATCGAGCTTTACTTTTTCCGATCTGAGTATCAATTGGCGGATAATTTCACGAAGGCTTTAGATCGCGCTCGAATGGAATTTTTGGCCGACAAGCTAGGAATGAGAACTTTCTCGCCTGAGACTCTAAAGGAACTGGCAGATGAAGCGAAAGAATAGTGGTGGTAAACTATTCTCCGTATCCTTGGTGATCATTTGTATATATTGTTTATATATTTTTATCCATAAAAGCAAAATACACAAATATAAAACCATATAAAAATCATAAAAATTGAAAAATTCAGAAAAATCCAAAAATATCTTTACTTTATTTTTCAAAGGCATGTCTTTTGGTACGATAATATTATGGCCTTAGAAATGCCGTTTAATATTGACACGGTGCCATAAATAGAGTTCGTACAAAAGTTGTAAACATTTCATAAAACATGCCCTTATGGCTTGTAGTTATTTCAGACTGCAACCCGCTTTTCATTATGAAAGCTTTGGCTCACAACGGGAATTCATTTTCTCGGGCAAGGTTTATTTTAAAACCTTGTAAGGGATCAAGTTTACTTTACAACTTGGTCTAACACAAATCTATGTACGCATCAGTGCATCTATTTGTTAAAACAAGAGAAATCTTGTTTTTTTTATGAAATTATCATCTCCACAAACCAAAGATTTTGTCAATTGGTATCTACATACTCGACGATGCGACTACTCAAACGACGACTACAACTCTTTCAATAGAACACGGGTCAACAATTGAGGGGGAGCAATTGTCAAGCATTCAGAATCTTCGATGCTGAAAGTGCCAAGTTCACTAATTGGTGTCAAGACAAAAATACCAATCGTACATGTGGTGTCAAGAGATGACTTCAGACGTGACGAGGCGACCAACATTTGCCGACAAGAACCATTTGATCTTACCATATGATGTTCTCCTCAATCAGGTCCAACCTTGTCAATTTCTTCTAATATGGTGAATATGTGATCATGTTACAAATCGGTATCATATCTCATACATTCGGTATCATGAAGATAAAACGGACTTGCATTTTCTTCCCAAAATCTTTGTCAAAACTTCATTAAATCAATTGATATTAAAAACATCGATTGGGTTAATATTTTTAATATGGGAGGGATGTGATTTAATATGGGAAATTATCACAAATGGTTTGACTTAATGTGCCGGCTCATCCTGACATATACGAAATGTTTCCGAATATCGTGACATATGTTAAGGGGGAGCAAAACGGATTTGCATATCAAAATGGATTTTCATGGTGACATATATTTACCTAAAACCCATTTATTTCATGACGATGAAGATTGTGGTGACATAAGGATGGTAGGATAGGTTAAGTCCAATGATTCTTCTTAAACCGGAGGAATCTTCCCAAGGACATTCCATAGCTAGAAATAGTAGTCCTTAGGAAAGATGGAGAAAGATTATGAACGTAGCTGAATGCCGACCAAGTACTTAAGTTAGCACTGGAACAATCACAACAAGGTGCTAGTTATGACGTATTGGTAAGCATTGAAGGGGTTAAAGAATGAAAAAGAATTGTAAAGATAAAGGGTGTAAAGAAAGAAGCCCTCCTTACAACCTTAGGCAGAAACCGGGTCAATACATATGCTATTGAGATCATTTTAAATGATGCTTGATATTGAAGATAAGACATCATGGACCCAGTGATGCAATGCAAAACCCATCCCAGCTAACTCAGATATCTCTCAAAAGGTACTTGTTTTAATCACACGGAGACAACACGTTATCTATCGATTTATTCACTCCGAATAAATAGATATTTAAATGGTGGCACTCCTCTCCAGCCTCCGATTACTAAAATCCAAAGTTCACGATCAAGTCTAGAGCCATTTGAGATCATCAAATATCTCATTAGGACACACTTCCATAATTCCTTGCTTCTTCACACACTGTGAAAAGTAAGAAAGATCTTAAGAGTCCTACGCAAAATCTTCATGATCTTGCCTGAACATCTGAGTAATACGAAAGTATTTACAACGAAGATGGAAATCCTTCTTGAGCGAACATTAAAAAGCTCATGGTAGGTGACTTGTGCGATTCTTTATGAATCAAACTTGTGATAACTGGAAAGCAACAGTTGTTTAATTCTTAATTGAATATAAACACGTTCCAGGCCTCTACGCAATATCTAAGTGATCTTGCCAGAACACTCAGAGTGATACCTTAGTGTTCACAGTGATAAGTGGAAATCCTTCTAGTGTTAACCTTAAATAGCACTTGGTAGGTAACTTGCAAGATTCAATATGAATCAAGCTCGTGACAACTGGAAAGCAATGATGGTGTGATTCTTTAATGAATCAAACTTGTTCCAGGAATCAGAATTGACGGCTTCAATCATGCGGATAATTTTATCCAAATGATTCACTCTTTACGTTCGCAGACAGCTTTGGACGGTCGAGTAAAGAGAACGGGTTTACCCGCAAAATCTTGTCAAGGAGATTTTTAATTAAATCTACCTGCCACAAGTACGATATTTTATATCGTCCAACGGTCTTCACCGACCGGAGGTAAAATGCTACCGAATTAGAGTGAAATGTTCAAAGCCATTTCGTTCGTGTCTACTTATGTTGCGGCATTTGAAGACGGTGGCGTTGCGGAATCCGAGAAGAAGTCGTCCCCGCATGCTTATACTTTATGCACTTAATACCTCATCAAATTCAAGAAAGCCTAAAAGTTACGTCTTCCGCTGTATCGAACTCTGAAGCTTTCAAGAATTATGAAGGTATAAGTATGTGGGACATGAAGTCACGAAGAGGCGAAGATCACAAGTGATAGATGCACAAGATCAAGGCAAGAGATTAATGCTAAAGATTGATATCAAAGATCACACCAACATGTTCAACTGAAAAGAAAAAGAAAAGAAAGAAGAAGACTACGAGCTCAAGACAAGCATAGTATGCTAGGTTTATTTTATTATTGTAACTTGGGTAACACCCTTGTTTGGAGTGACCTCCCTTAGGGGGAGATTGTTGGAAATACGTTTTTACGTATTTAGGAAGATTCGGTCACTCCGACAATATATTAAGTTGTAGCTCGTAGTCTAGATATCTTATAACTAATTAACAAGGAAAGGCCTAGTCCATGTTATGTATGGACGGCCCAACATTGTAAGCCCAAGCCCATCTTATGGGCTTGGTATATAAACCCTCTCCTTAGATGGAGAGGGTGTGGTTTCATTTTATTTTTACACAAAGTTAATTAATTTCTCTCTCTAAAGTGTGTGTGAAATCATCTATCTTTCTATCTCTTTCTCTCTCTAAACATAAGCAAGATTTACAAATCCTACAAAAAATCGGTTGAGCTATCGAGTCATGGTTTAACAGGTTTAATCGAATTTTTTTGTTTGAAATAAAAATTCGATTATTTGATCGAATCAAGATTCAATCGGCCGGTCCACCCGAGTTTTAATATGTTTTGCCATGAGAAAATAATTTTAGACATAAATTTGGTTCAAGGTGAGGATTATCCCTAAATCTAAATCGTTGAGCACTAATGTACTTGGTTTCCTCGTAAATTGTTAATGGTTTAGATATCAATCAATATCATATATAAAAGACATTAGTATCTCTCTCATATAAATTATTTAGTAGATTAAATTCATATGCATATTGTACAAGCTATATATACTAAAAATTTAAGTAATTACTAATATTTAAGTAACACAAATATATATGCACATTGTACAAGCTAATATAGCACGTCGGTTATAAAACTTGAATTAAATGACGTCATGATGATTATCTTCATTATTGATAGAAAAAATTTCAAGAATAGTCCTTATCGTTTACACTGAAAATCAAGTCTCGTCCCTATTTCAAAATAAGTGCACCATTCGTACCTATCGTTTACAAGTTGGATCAAGAATAGTCCTTATCTTGAATGGAGGTTAGTTGTGACTGTTAAGTCTATTTAATGGAGGGGCAATTTCGTCTTTTCATTTATGTTAAATTCTCCCTAGTACAAATACACTCACTTTCCTTTTCTTTTTTTCTTTTAACTTTTTTCTCACACGTCTCTCTCTCACCTATCTCTCTCTCACCCAGATCTATTATCACCATCTCTGACATATCTCAATTTATCTTGTCTTCCTGTCCCTAGCTCCCTACAAACAAAATGTATAGAACTAGCCGCTACACAGTAGATAACAACATCAAAACTGCCACAAACTCTAGCCACCACCATCTCCATCACCCTACATCACCACCATCGTGGTTTATTTGGCTATCGTACAACACCACTCGGACCACAAACCCTATCTAATAAATGGATCCACCACCACAGACAGCCGCTGCCATCGGCTTCCTCCTGCTGCCATCCTCCATAGCATCAACATCACCACCACTCATAGTGGTGGTTAACCACGTTCCAGCCTCCATCACGAGATCTATTACACCACCTTGACCACCACAACATCGATCTAAATTCAGATCTACACCACTCAACTATAGCTACTCGATGAACCATCAGATTTATTACCTTGGAGACCGCCAACCATCACTATACCTAGATCCATCCGTCTATGATTTCAGCACCCACTGAGTGCTTTGTTCGTCACGATCAAGAGTTTTCCGGTGAGGTTCAAGATAATGAAACCATGGATACCCTTTAGGAATCTGAATCGACCCATAAAGAGATCTTGGAAGCTAATAGTGTAGAAGTAGAAGATGAGTTTGAGAGTATGGATGATGTGTACAGTAAGCTAGTTGAGAGTATGGATGATGTGTTTATGTTTGTTTGTTTTGGTAGTTGATGATGATTCGGTGAATTGTGATAAGGGATATGAATATTTAGATGATGAATTAAGTGACGGTGGGTGTTAGGTTTGTTTTTCAGATCTTGATGGAGGAGCAGGGTGTTGTAGGGGACAGAGAGAGAGAGAGAGAGAGAGAGAGAGAGAGAGAGAGAGAGAGAGAGAGAGAGAGAGAGAGAGAGAGAGAGAGAGAGAGAGAGAGAGAGAGGCAGAGAGATGTGTGTGTGAGAGAGAGAGAGATAAAGAGATAAGTATGAAAAAAAAATTAAAATAAAAAAGTAAGTGAGTGTATTTGAAGTATATGTAGAAAAACAAGTAAAAGACCAAATTACCCCTCCCTTCATACCACTTAACGGCCAAAACTAACCTTCATCCAAGATAGGGACTATTCTTGATCCAATTTGTAACCGATAGGGACTATTCTTGAAATTTTTTCTTATTAATTAAATAAAAACATGTTCAAAAAATTAATATTAAATGGCTCGCCATACATTTATTTACTACATTTTTTGTCACGCGTAAAGTTTTTATCCAAAAGAAACATGTTATCGAAGAATATTACTCGCTAAAAGTATGATTACAGGTACCCGCCGTTACATTGCGCGGATACCTTAATAGTCGTTAATTATGTACATTTGAAGATGATAAAAATGATGAAAAAACAGTCGCAAGATCAATTCAGTAAAAGGATGTAAATTTAAGTCAAAAGGACTTGTGCTCCCCTGATAAGTTTAACATGTATATAGGCTTTAGTTTTACTATGTATTCTCGAGTTGAAATTTGATGAGAATGAAAGAAAAATAAAAGAGTTATAATATTTAGGCACTTACAAATAGATCTACATTATTCATATTCTACCAAATATCAAACACTCACTCTATCACTTAATATTAATCAATCAAAATTTGAATTCAATCAATCATATCTTAATATTAATCAATCAAAAATTAAATTCAATCAATCATATGTTTAGGCATAAAAATTAGGCTTAGAGTGGAGGAGTGGAAGCTGGTGGAGGGTTGGTAGCCCTTTGGCGCCAGACCCTCTTTGGCACACCACTCCCGGTCTCGCGCCATCCGGCCTCACTCCAATGCCTCCAGCTAGCGCCAACCGTCCCAAAATTTAATTTAATATATTTTTTGATTTCTAAAGTAGCCGTGGGGGGGGGGGGGGGGGTGTTATTTAAAAAAAAATCAAAAATTTGAAAATATAGCCGTTATAAGGGGCTGTTTAAAAAAATAAATTTTTGAAAAACTAGCTGTTGGAGCTAGCCGTTTGGATTTTTTTATATTTTTTTAATTTTTTCAAAACACACACCCAAATCACTATATATTATACCTCTTTTCACCCAAATTTTTACAATCTAATCTTACACTTTTCTCTCAAAAAAATGGATCCTAATTGGACTAACAACATGCTTAACGATCACTCCAACCAATTCCAAAACTATAATCCCGGTTCATCTTTGAATCCTGGTGCTTATTCTCAACCATAATTCAACTATTCCTCATTTTTTCCCCACAACAAAACGAAGCATACATGAAATACCAACAAGATCAATGGGCAAAATTTCAACAATTTCCAACAATCCCAAATGGAGTTCACAACCACAACCACAACCTACACCACAATCCGACCAACAATCCCATCACCTAATCGACGAATATGAAGAACAAGTCCCGACATCAACGTAAAAGAAAGTTCACCGGAAGACTAGTAAGGCTAAGGCGAAAGAGGTGGTTAATGTGGCGGAGGACGATGAAGATGATGCAGGTCGACATTTGTGGACCGATGACGAGGAGTTGCTTTTGTCCCAATGCTACATAGAAATTTTGGAGGATCCTAATGTTGGTGTGAGTCAAACAAAGGATACTTTTTGGTGGCGGGTTGAACAAGCATACAATGAGGTGGCGAAAACAAAAAAAATTCCCGAAACGCACCAAGAACATGTTAACGGGAAAATGGACCCCATTAAATCGTGTTATCAAGAAGTGGAATAGTCTTAATGACGAGATGCAAATGATGAGTGGGGAGAATGATAAGGGGTTTATGGCACGGGTTGAGCTAGCGTATAAACGGATGACGGAGGGGGGGGGGCTAATTTTTAAGCACAAGTCGTCTTGAAAATTTTGAAGGACAAGCACAAGTGGAAGAACCCCGATTCTACTCTAGAAAGGCGAAACCGTCTCCGTGTTACCGAAGAAGGTCCCGAGTTCTATGGTCCTGAGGCCGCCCGGGGCGTATCGTGTTGCTAAAATTCAACGATCCACCAACTCATCGGCTAGTTCCGATTCAAACCTGGAAGCTTATCAACAAATGATGAAAGAACAATACGAGATCGAGAGACAAGCCAAGTTAGAAATCATGGATCGTGAGTCAAGCGCGAAGATCAACTATTTCAACACGCATAAGGTGGCCCAAGAATTCGCAATTCTTCAAATCGACACAAGCAAGGTGAGTGCCTCGGACCGGGCAATCATCGAGAGTAAAAAAGATGCGATTCGTGCATCGTATGCCCCTCCCAGGAACTAGTTTATTTATTTCCGTTATGTATTTTTCTTATTTTAATTTTCCGTAATGTTTTTTATTAATGAAGTTTTTATTTAAGTTATTTTGTGTTTTGAAAAAAAATATATTATTTTCGTTGGTACCAGAAATTCTGGTGCCAACGGTTACCCTTGAAATGTGGTGCCAATGCCTCAAAATCCTATGTGGCAGCTTTGGCACCACATTCTGATGCCAACGGCTCCCAGCTCTCTTACAAAATATTTTTCAAAATAAAAAGCTTTTTAAGATCTAAAAATAAAGTAGAGAAAAATATGGAGACAATTTTTTTCTTAAAAAGTAAAAGGAAAAAAAACTTTAGATAAATGTTATGTCTTCTAAAAAGGTTTTTTTTACGCTAACAACTAAAAGATATATATGTAATTTAAACAAATTAATTTTTATTTCTTCCAATTTAATAACATGATTTATCATTGATTTTCTTTTCTTTTTTCTATCTCAAAAACAAATAAACTACTACATTTTATTTGCTTTTTCCATTCTTTCCATTCTTTTGTTTGTTTTATTTTCTTTTGTTTTAAAACTTATAAACAATTAGTATGCGATTAAATTGCAAATATCCTAAAATATGTCCTACACGATATTGATAACTTTTATATAATAAAACAATTAGATTTTTGAGAGGCTTTATAAAAATAGAGGTTAGTGGGAACAAAATTAGATCAACTAAAATGTATGATTTTGACACGTAAACAAAATTCTATGATTTAATTGGTTAATAAAAAGTCAAAATTAAATTCAGTTTGATCAAAATTAGAAAAATCATGTAGAATGAAAAAAAACATCAAAAAATATACGTGTAAAAATATGATAAAAAACTTTTTAAAATAAAATAATTAATTAAACTTTAGTAATTAGAGTTTAAATAATTTATTTAGACTTAAGTGTAATTTATAATTTTCGTATTTTTAAATAACCTTTAAAAACAAACAAATATCTTTTTGAACTTTATAATCCTTATACTCTATATATTAAAAATACAACATATATATTGTTCTAACAATAAAACGTATGTACTATATATATATATATACATATATATATATATATATATATATATATATATATATATATATATATATATATATATATAATATATATATATATATATATATATATATATATATATATATATATATATATATATATATATATATATATATATATATATATATATATATATATATATATATATATATATATATACTAGTTGCAAAACCCGTTCGATGGACGGGTTTGATTTGTGATGATCGATTACATTTATTTATTTAACTGATTATCGTTGTTATTAATTTCTAATTTTTTATATATTTCTTTAAACATAGTATACATATTTTTGAATTCTTAAAAGGTTTTTTATTTAAAAATAGACTTTGTTATAGTAGTGTATGCCACGGGTCTCTCACAATCCTTTGTTATTCTCATATTAAACGATCCCTCCAACCGATCAAATACTCAAATTGTAGTTTAGAATGATGTCATATATGCTTTACAAAGAAAGAAATTAGAGTGTGCATACACACGTTAATTTATAATCTGTGTGCTCGTGATAAATGGGTTATTTTTCTTACTTGACGTGTTTCACTTCTACATTTTATTTATAACTCCTTGTATAGAGATTCATTTAAATAAAGGTTATGATAAAAAAAAGGTATAGTTTCCCATCAATCTTGTTTTATTTCTCGATCAAATTCGTTTCTTGCTCGATCATGTTCCTTAATGTAAACTTGATTATAATAATAGTAACCACCTTTTATCAAAAGTTGAATGCACTAAAAAAATCAGGCCATTTCTTTACGAAATATTTTATTTTGTAAAAAACACTATTACATCATAAAACTTTTATTTACTAAAGCTTGTGAAAAAAATAGTTAAAGAAACATATGCGTATTAAAAAAGTAAACAAAAGTTTTGACTATTTTAGCTAATAAAAATTAAGTAAGAATATATATTTAATGCTCCCTTATTACTTACTCTTTTATCAACTCCTACTAAAAGAAAAAAAAAAATAAATAATAAAAAGGACCACTAAAAGTCGATTGTTACTCAAGTTTTACTCACCAAAAGGTAAAAACTTTCCCTCCTTTTTTTAGTATATGTGTCAATTTTTACACCCACTATAAAATTTATGACATTTTCTTACTAAATTAGATGTGAAAAAAGTAAGTAAGACGGGGAGTGTTTAAAAGTGTTTTCTATCAATTTCTATTAAAAAGAGTCACTAAAAATTATTTTATCAACTCTTACTCAAAACAAAAAGAGTAAGTAATATAGGAGATCACTAAAAGTTTAAAGAGTAAAAAAAATAGGGAAAATAGTAAGCCAAAAATATAATAATTCTAATGATTTTTTTAATAGACAAAAGAGTAAGCAAACATTGTGAGTTTCTTTTGACTATTTTTATATTCATTGTGTTTTAGTAGGAAAAATTATAATAATTAAATTTATTGATTACTTTGTTACTAAGAAATTTTTTTAATAAGTAAATGATTTTTATTTTGTAATGATCTAACGCTTTTAACAGGTAAAAGTTTTTATGATTGAAATTATGTTTTTTATTTATATTACAGTAAGTAAAATTTAATAAAGAAATGTCTCAAAATTTTATAGTGATGTAATAATGATTTCTTACTTTCTGTTTATTTACATTAGCAGACTATTTTGCTCATAGTTTACGACATTGAAGATCAATAAGCCACCTCTCAGTTGGTTTGTTTTTTACATATAATGTGCAGACGTTACAAATGATCATCCCCATTTT